>OW796103.1:1775376-3072469 GCA_941860345.1 Chrysodeixis includens
AACATAAAACCATAGCAACAGTATTTTGGTCGCTATGGTGACATTGTCAGTTATACCAGTTACGTGTTCTTTAAAAATAAAGGTTTATTGCTAAGACCCCATGGGTAATAACCTGATAATAAATAGCCTATATGTTGTCTAGACCTATCCTTAATCTTCATGCAAAATTTGAACAATATACTTATGTATATTAAGTAGTTTTTTCGATTAGCCGGTAATTGTCATAAAATTCGTGATTGCTCACCCTCCATATCAAATAGCGCGACCTCTTGTCAATATATTCTGAAAATCTGAAATGAAATGAAAATGAAATCTCTACATTATTTTTTTGGGATTATCCCGGACATATGTTTACGTATAGTTTAACAATTTTATGACAATAGTTCTTTAAACAGGTAACCGTCACAAAACGATGGGCAGAAAAACTTAGTACTCACGTAAACAGCTTTAATTTTCATCGACTTAGCTTCAAAACAGTCGGAGTTTCATAGAAACGTACCTACCCCTTTTTTACCCCCCGTTAAGGCAGAATTTTCAAAAATCCTTATTGCGTCATTCTTAACTTCTAACTAAATAGCCAAATATTAATTTTAATCGAATTAGCTTCAAAACTGACGGAGTTTCATACAATCTTACCCGCCCCTGTGTACCCCCTTTAAGAGCAAAATTCCAAAAAAAAGATAGCTTAAATGTTAGCGAGGACTAATAGCTACATAATAAAAAAAGTTTCATCAAAATCCGCCCAGTAGTTTTTGAGTGAAAAGCGGACAACAAACAGACAGACAGACAAAAATTTTTTTTTTTATACTTTCGGCTTCTATTGGTTGTATGAAGATCCCCCATCTAAGTTTTTCTTTAATATCTTTAATGTACAGACATGAGCTTGTTACAATTTTATTATATGTATAGATAACACAGATATTTTGTAGCGATTGTGTTCTGTTTTGTGTAGAAACAAACTGTGGTTTTGTTGTAACTTGTTTTTAGTCGACTACGTGCATGCTTACCTTTTTTACTTTAGGAAATTTATGGCCCAGTATATGAAGCAGTCAAAGTTTGCAAGCAACTGCATAGATCTTTTAAGAAAACATATAAAACCTCTTTTTGGCGAGATCATTCCATATTTTGCTGTGTTTTTCGTTAACCAGATCATATCACTCGAATGTATGGAGATGACATTTGTCGGGAAGTCACTTCACAACTATTCTGTGTACTTACATTAAAATACCTTTACACATAATAGTAAAATTAAAGTGTTGAGTATAATTGAGCGATTCGATCAGATAACACACACAAATGTCACTTGTTCAGCTGTCCATGTCACATCTTTACAATAAGGTAACACCTTCTGAGATGTCCTTTAATACTACCTACTCTTACAATTCCTGAGTACATTCCACCACACAGAAACGACAACATGGAGAATACCAACACCTTAATGTCATAGAAATAAGGCACATTTTCCCTTACTTTTTCTAACAACTTAAGGTGTACTGTACAACCTAGATTAGCACTTAAGTTTATCGTTCCATATAAAAGAACATTCAAGGGAATAAGTAATAGGGGAGTGAAGTAATTTCACGGAGTATGACGTCATTGCCTCCTAGAATAAACATTAGGCCATCGTATATTTATATAAAAAGTTTCTATTAAGCAACAAAATAGGTTCCAGACTTTTCTTTGTTAAGAAAAGAAAGATTAAGAATAAATTTCGGAATTTTTAGACAACAGACAACAAACTCGTAATATAATTCGATATTTATTTTCTCCCGACGTTTTCGGCCGTGTTGCACCGACCACCCGTGTCCACGGTCGGTGCAACTCGTACGAAACGTCGGGAGAAGTAAAACCCTTTTGTTGTCTAAAATATGCGTACAATTTAAGTCGCGAAAGTTTAAAAACATTAAGTAAGGAATCATTTTCAAATCTCTGTGTTTTGTTATAGCTGACTGGAATAGTAGGTACAGAATTAAAGATCTACGCTGTTATCCTAAGCACTGGCTTTGAATGCTTCCCCGGATTAGCGCCTAACACCCAACGCAACTCTACTTTGCAAGGATCTTAATATCTGTCTATCGCTACATTATGAAGAGAAAGAGACAAGTTGAGACTTAAGCAGGACTTATGATTTGTTGATATTTTAATACTCGACCGTAAATCTTGCCGTGGAAAAGAATGGCTAATGTTTTTAACATAAATAGGTAGTTATTTTCTACCGAGCTCTACAAAGTTTGTATATATTCCTACGTATATAGTAGGTCATTAGTTAGGCTATTATCTCTTTTTGCTCTCTTAAATTTATTTTAATTACGCCATTAGCTTTAGCTGCACAACATTGCGTCTCTATTTAACCCTCCACGGGCTGCAGCCGTGATGAATATTCACAGCATTAAACCCTCGACTGCTGCATGTGGCCCCAAGCGGGACCAAAGCTAACTTTATTACGTTCAGGTCCCACTCTCCCGGAGAAAAAAGAAATAAACCAACAAAATTGACGCGTATTTATAGCAATATCAACGTGGAATGAAACCACGTAAGTAGCAATAACGCATTGTGTGAAGATGGTAATAATGCATAAGTGGCCGCCGAGCGAGCTTGAGTAACTCGTTTCATTTAGCTGACTTGCGCCGCGACATCCTAACCTCTATAAGCTAAAGGATTTGTCCTTCAACCACCAACTTTATTCATCGCGAATTCCTTGAACTTAACCATTTAATATAGAAACGGTTTTAGTGTAGAAATACAGGCTTCGCCAAAATGTCCCCAACCAAAGCCAAGACAATCCTTTTAGGGACATTTCTCCTGACGCAGCGGGCACTGGCGGCAGAATCCGTCAATCTCGCTAAACTAGAAAGCTTACCCGTATCAGTATACCAGCAATCGACCGGCTAACCCCAATATGCGAGCTCAGAGCCCAACCCTAAGCAACGCACGGAAAATTTCACCGCCAAAAATGGGTATAGTCTAAAAAGGTAACTATTTCAGAAGGCACAATGTTGGGAAAATTGTGCTTTATGTGTGCGGCGGGGAGGGGCGGTGGTCGGTCGATCGCCTCGGAGACTTGGCTCACCGGGCGAGTGCACGGAGCGGCAACAGCGCCGCGGGAGCGCGGGGGCGGCGCGCCGGGCTCGCAACGCCGCCCGATCAGCTGTTGGCCGGACCACTTTATAAATTCAAAACAGGCGGCAAAAACGTGATGGTGTTTCGCGCGGCCCGATGTGGGACAGATCAAAACATTGGAGGGTTACCGAGATACCGACAACGTTATTATTTTACGTTCTCAACAGGTTGGTTACGCGGGGGACGACAGCTCCGATACCAAGTTTTCTTATAAGAAAACCTTTTCTTTTATTATAGTGGGCGACAACTTTACCGTTCGGGGAATAACAATGTAACAACTTCTTGTCTAACTATGATTATGTGGGGTTAACGAACACGGCTCTTTTTAGTATTAAATCATTATTTAATTGGCATCGGTGGGTGTTTAGCATTGTCTGCATAACATTGCATTAGTTAAATATAAATTATAATGGGTAAACATGTAGATTTATGCATTTATTCATCACATTTTAGCTCCACCAAGGACCGCTCGGGGCTACGCGGTGATAACATCCGACGTACCTATAACTTTTGTTATTACATAAATAATTCCTTTTTGAATCTGAATAAAAATGCTATTCATTTTCTGTAGAGAGCTTTTAAATTTATTTCACGCCTACGTTTAAAAAATCTTTTCATTGAAGCAATGTTTAGAGACAAAAAAAGCCCTCAATTTTAATTTTACGAAATAAAAAAACTAATTGAGACATTATTTATAACCATCCCTAAATAAGACATAAAAATAAAAATGACAAACTACATTTGAAATCATAACCTAACACAATCTGAAGCGTAGCAATGAAACTAAAATCCCGGGCGGGGTACGCGGAAGGAAATGCAGCGGAGGGGAGAGGTGGCTCAATAATTTGCGTGCGGGGGGACATGGCGGGAAGGGGGGGGCGTGTGCGGGCGGCGGGGGGGGGGGGGGGGGCGTGCAGTGCAATAGCCTGCCCGGGCAGCCGACTAGCCCACAAGGTCACTGCCGATGTTCACGCTACTCCATTCATGAACCACAATTAGGTATTTTTGATTTTCCATACGTTGGATTCCGAGTTTACAGAAACTTTTTCTTAATTTCCTTATCAATGTTAAGTTATCAATACTGCTGTTACGTTAAATAATGAAATAGCGACATGAAATATTTCAAACGCATCTCTAAGTTACATTACATATACAAATATTATGCAGTTTTCTCAAAGTTACATCAAATAATATGCAGTTTTTCGGGCTAAAGATGTTCACGCTACCCCAATTAATGATTTTCCATACGTTGTATTTCGAGTTTACAGATTTTTTTCTTAATTTCCTTATCAATATTAAGTTATCAATACGTCTGTTACGTTAAGGAATCAAATAGTGACATGTAATTACTCAAACGCATTTCAAAGTTATATCAAATATAATGCAGTTTTTTCGGGCTAAAGGACCAATCCTTCGTCCTCTATTGTAGGTCAACGTTTGAGGGTTATTTTGTACACTTACGCAAGTTATGTAAGAGGCAGCCGTGTTTTGTTGCTTCAACACTAACTTTGTGAATTTTAAATGACTTGGAAAGTAGGTACTTAGAATCACAGGTTGTTAAGATACTTAGTATGAAACTATAATATTCAGCAAGGCGCATGCAATCATGTATATGGGATCGAATAATGCAGTTTCTTGACTACACATATATCTAAAAAAAAATATTAGAACAAAAAGTTTATGTACTGAAAATTCTCATAATTCTTTTCTTCTTTAGCCGAAAGGTTATATTTTTGCGTTATTGTTACGCTTCATAGATATAAGGGAACCGAGTAGGAAACATCTTACTTACTACATATAAAAACTAAGCGAGAATTCAATTTTATTACTTAGAATTTAATTATAACATTTTAGATAAAACTTCATGAGAAAGTATTGCTTCAACTAAGCTATTGTATCAAGATTAATGACTTCAATTGATTAATAAATTACTCAAAGTAAGAATTGTTGTTATTACTTACTTACAATTAGTACTGTTGTTAATTTACCGTTGTAGTTTGTAATTAAAGTTACAGTTGCTGTGAGATATAATTAATAATGTAGAAACTAGATCCGGTAATTAACTTTTTTCTTATTAGAAAATTACTTCTTTACGACCATGTACCAAGCCGCTTAAACATTAAGCGGCTTATAATAATTTATAAAGTATCCAGGATTTACTTTTTGGATTGCTAGGTTAATAATAATATTCCTTAACATAATGTTCCTTAACATTCTCATAACGTATGTAAGTCTTAAATTAAGTAGACGAGTGTAACTTGTGTTATGATAACAAGACTGTGTGATTCTTGTAACTTATAATTACATACATGTTATAGATAAATTACACCCAGACTCAGAATAAGCATTTGTAGAGCGCACAAATTCTTGTCCTACGCGGAGATTGAAACCGCGCCACGTCGTGCAGTGGTAATTTACCCTTTTTACCCTTAATATACAAAAACATACCGTAGAGTAAACTAGACATTGTTATTAATTACAATGCATATACATACATACATAGCAACAAATGTCACTTATTACGAACGTAACATTAAACAATTAAATATATTAATAAGCTAACAGTTACACACAACACTAGTAATATAAGGTGTGTTAATTAACATTAACATGCGATATGTCGTGATTCTGCCTGTTTTACATACAAGTAGTTATGCCTTTAATAGTTTGTTTTTAATTTTAATAGCATTTTTGTTTTGTGTGACGAGCCTTAGAAATGTTAGTACAATTTTGTGTTAATTGCGTTTTTTAATTGGTAGAATTTTTGGTAATGGGCGGTAATGTCAGATTTAACGGATTTTTTACCCTTAAAATTACCTGTATGGGATTTTAACCGTACCTTTTCCTAAGTTATCTTAGAATCGGTTTTAGTATTATTAGCTTTAGATAGATGTCGTATTTTATTCAGAGACTTAATCCAATTGAAAATCAAAATCTTCTAAAAAACAGTATAGGGAAATATATCGTTTTTAAAGTAACATAGCCTTCAATCTTGAATTCTGGCCAATACTATTGAAAGGGATTCCCTCACAATATTCATATTTTGCTCAATATTCTCGTATTAGCGCATAATTAAGAAAATAAACATAAGCGAAACACTTGACCTTTCTGCAAACTTTCAGCAAGAAGGAAAGATAATTAGCCGTAAAGGTAACACTAAATTGTTAGACGTAGGGAGAATTGCTGAACCCTAGACCCTTAGAAAAGGCCCTAATACGGATAAAGTAAAAGAAATATTTAGGTTTTCAGAGGCAGGTATGTAAGTACTACTCTAGTGTACCTACATTGTACCTACCTATCGCTGAAAGGTACCTATTTCACAGCACGAACGTACCGACAGGAAGAAAAGTGTTAAACGAAATTGTATTTATAAATTACTAGCAACTTGTCTCACCTTCGCACGAGTGCAATACATATAACCTTTCTTTTGAAACTTTAGGAGAAGAAAGAAAACCGCATCAAAACCCATAGCGTAGGTTTGAAGATTCAAGCATACATAGGGACAGACAGCGGGGAGGGACGTTTTTATACTTTGTAGTGACACGAAAATTTTGTAGCATTTATGCTCAAATATTAAAACATTCACCGTCATGTCTTGTTAAGTCCTGTCTCTGCTCTACTGATTTTGTCACTTTGTGACAGATAGATACTTAGGAATGTCTAGGCATTTCGCAAAAAGAAATTTAGTAAAAATAAGACTTCAAACTGTCCAGAGCTTTTCAAACATACAACAGTCTTAATTAACGACATAGTAGTAAATCCTCAGATTTTTTCGCAAATCTATGTTTGTATGAGATTTCGTTGCATTTTGTACATAAACTGTTGTAGTTATGAAGGATGTATTCATAACTACAACAGTTTTTCTTTAAGACATAGTCATAGATTCTCTACGTTTGTATGAGATTTCGTTGCTGTCTGTACGTATACATATAAATGTATTTGCAATGTAAGCCCGTTGTAACTTTCCACAGCTTCAAGATGGAAAAGCGTTGTCGGACTTTCTATTGACTATCCGTCTTACTAACTTTCCTCCATTTTATTTTCTTACTGGAAAAATAATCTTCATGGTTCACTAAAAGCACTTTCAACGTTAACGTTTTTATTTTTGTGCTTTTTTGCTGTTGTTTTTGTATAAAACGTGAGGATTAGCGATGTTGTTTTGAAATTATTTCTAAGAAATTCTTTTTAACAGGACTGTCTTTGCTTTTTAAGCATTTTGATGAGAAAATATATATGTTACAGCCAAAGTGATTAATCTAGATATTATGTATACTGTCTAGCTATTATGAATAATATCTACTCAATTTGGATAAAGTGATAATTCACACAAAATTAATCACATTAACTAGCTATTATACATAATATCTTCAAAGAATTGGATAAAGTGATAAAACAAGTGGATATTCGTTTAAGAATAAATTTGTATTTCAATTTTCCTTAAGCATACATATCAGAAAGATTATTTTAACAATTAAAATAACATAAGATAATATTTTCACCTCAATAAACATAGATTTTAACAAATAAAAAAAAAAACCTAACCTCACCTAATTTAGGTTAGGTTAGGTTTTTTTTTTAGGCAGGAGTGTGGATATCAAATGAACATTATACCTTTTGATCATTAGCGCAAATGTTGATATAGCAAATAAATATTCGACGAACTGAAAATTATGTCAAACGACATTATATAAAGTGATGATTTTCTTAAACGTTGTTCAATTGAGTAATATTATATCAAACGTTGTTCGATCAAACAAGGGTGAACCTAAGATAAAGACCGTATTATTACTTTGGCTAACTTTGACACGATATTATGAATAATAACTAGATAATGTGATTAATTTATTACACTGTCTAGTGAATTTAGCTATTATCCATAATGACTAGTCATTATGTATAATCGCTCATTAATCACTATGACTGTAACATATATACTTATGTTATGTAAAAACAAAATTAGCTGATACTGTATTCGGTTTTATTTTGTTACATTAAAATGTAACGTAAAATGTATACAGGACAAAGAAAACATCAATGTTGCCTGAATATAAAATAACCTTTTACGTCACTTAAATTGTTGCCATGACAAAAAAGTTTAATTGGCTGTATAAAAATTGTCGAGCATTCTTTCATTATAAAGTATTTTGCGAAAAATTCTGCTCGCAATTTAAAGCATAAAAAACTGCTACTGTTTAACAATAAAGAATGCAAGGAAGTCAAAGGAAATGCGTTTTTTTTTTATAAACGTTATTTTAACTTTGTTAATAACGTGAAAGCAATAAAAATAAAACATGGCGCTGTTTTTCTTAGCTATTTTAATAACTTTCAAGACATTTCTTTATAGAGTTAGTGTTTTCATAAATAATATTAGGTGCATGAGGTACGGTTTGTACGCTATAAGGAGTATAATAGATCTAGTATATAAACTAAAGTGACCATCATTCAAAACGCGTCCGTAGATGGTCCGCAAATGTACTTATACAAACTTGGCTGTACGGCTTACTGTCAATGCCTTAAAAAAAGAACAATTAGGCGCCATTTTGACATCTCGACATTAATGGCGACGATACGCAGTTATTTATATCAGAAAGAAGTTATGTCTATTGATGCATTAATAGATATTTTAACGGGTTCTTGTACAGTAATAGAGCGATTACTATTTAAAGAGCAAAATGACATTATGAGATCGAATGAAGATATAAAAATCAACTTCGATTCTCGGTGCGTTTCCGAAATTTGAAAGCAATAAATGCTATCAGATTTAATTAGCTCTTCTTTTCAACTAAGATTTCAAATACTACTTAAGATATTTTTCTACAAATCAACGTGTTCCTGTCCAAATATGAACCTGTTTTAATTATCATCCTTTAAACAAAGAAATCCATAAGAAATAACAAGATATCATTTTGATATCTTGAATGACTTTTAAGTAGAGCAACAATGAGTATTGAGTATTTTTAACGACTCCTGCACTATGGAATTAAATCCTTGTATTCATATCCACAAAGACACCCAGACTTAGGACAAGCCTTTGTGGATCGCACAAATTCTTGTCCTACACGGTGATTGAACCCGCGTACAGTAGTAATATAATTGGCGTGGTGACATATAGGTACCACTCGGCTATCTGTGCAGATATATAGACAATATATATAACATAGTTATAACAGTGCTTATATGTCATATAGGTTAATGGCTCCAGCACAATGACCCACTTCGGTCCTCATCATATACATCACAAAGAGATCCATCAAAGGCGCTCTCGTGTTACTTGTGCGTGATATCGGTCATTGCGAGCTACTTTCTCTGCTTATAAGATAAAGATTGCAGCTTAGATGGTTAGTAGGAAGGTTTGTTATTTGATAATATCATAATATGTATTCTGTTATTTTCTATAGCAAAGTAAAAAAAAACATGTTTACCATGATTAAAGTGGGTACTAGCTTTTGGACTAGACTTCGGCCGCGCATGTCGGTTATAAGTGCAAAAATTATACTCTTTGTTGCATTCGGGTAAAAAAAGTAGCCTATGTCAAATGCGTGTTAACTCTATCTTTTACTATCAAATGATTATTTATGATTATATCGATTTTATATTTGAACAAATACCAATCATTTAAAAGTAGACATTGAACTTGAAATTGACAGAGACATCGAAATTGACAGGCATCTTTTACCTATTTATATCTACATTGAAAAAACAATCCCACAATTTGAACGAAAGCTACCTAAGCCGATCGAAAGTTAAATCTTCCAAGAAAAGATTAGTTATTTGTTAGTTTCAAGCATGGCCCATTGTACTACACACCATCACCACTTACGTGTCCAAGATGGGCCATTGTGCGCATACAAAAGGACGGACCCTTTCCTTCACACCTTGTTTCACGAATAACAATGCAACCTTTTTGCAGTAATTACACATAACTCACTAGCATAACTCTAAAACTATTCGATAAAAAAACAATATTAACATATAATTGAGCGATTTGCGTTTGATTTATCGATATACTTGCGCCGACTCGATTATTTTGTTATAATTTAAATAATTACGCGATTTGCTATCGGTTTTGTAAAAATATTGTTTATTGAGCTAAAGTCGTAAACTATAATTTTTATTAGTTTATGCAACAATTGCTTTATCATTTTAAGGCGGTATTAAGGACTGTAAATAAAATAAAATCTGTAATATAAAAAAAACGTAATATTTATATACCTACTGCCAATATTATTTTTATTTTGGTCATGAAAAATGTAGGTCTACAAGAACAAAACTATAAGACTACAAACAACAGTACCTACTTAAAACATGTTTATAACTAAATACAAAAATTACAACAATTTCTATAGACCATTCAGAACCCATCGACCGTAAAAACACATAACTCACTTATACTTACAGTCGGTTAAAAGCCCGCTATGTAACTCGATACTAATTAACTAATTAGCCAGAGGAAAGTGCACTAGCATCCAATGTTTATCTACTTACAGTTAATTGATTTCATTTATAAATACCGTTCACTATCTTAGCAACCAATTTCTTGACCTTTTTCAATTAAATTGAACTCTAGACTTGTAATTTGATATACCCAGCTAGAAAGCTAGACTTTCGTCTGTAATTAATAATTTGATGAAAGAAAGTTTGTGAAGAAAACCTAACTACATATTTTAGTATCGAGCTATTTGATTATTTCTGAAGTAAAAGTTGAACTTATTGCTCAAAGCAAAGAAGCAGAAAGCCTCACTTACACATCTGCAAGTCTTAGTTTAAGTAGTGGAGATAGACCTATGGATCTTATCTAAAAATGTGACATTCGACATGCAATTGGCTTCAAAATTTAAAGATGATACCTCAAATCCATAATCTCTTGAAATCATTCCTCATGAAAATTACCTATCACTAAATAGTATAAAATAGTGTCGCTTCCTGCGTCTGTGTTCCTATGTATGCTTAGGTTTTTAAAAATACGCAAATAATTTCAATGCTTTCTTTAAATAGATCTAGTTTAATATACAATATCCAGGTGACCTTTTTCTATCTATGAGCTACGTTACATTGTATATCTAATTGCTAGCATTGGAAGCTCAGCTGAGCTAGAAAACTGTAGGTGTCTATTGTTCATATCTTTATGAAAAGAATGGCTGACGGGCGCAGCGACTGGAGAAAAGATAAAAAAATATATTCTCTTCATTTCCTTTTCACTAGCTTAGCATTCACATGAAAGGTTTCTTTTCTTTTAAAAACTTTTGCCGCACTATTGTTGATTGTGACGCCGAGGTTGTGGATGGTCTTCCACCTCCTCTCAAACTAAGATGGCTGCAATTGTAAGAGGGAGACGCCGCACATAGGGGTATTTCGATCATCTACGCGGCCAAAAGTCACAATAACAAAGTTAAAGACATGACACAGTATTCGACTAACTGTGGCAGGGAACATTCCAACGAACAATTAACCGCCTTCCCCACCCCAATCCCTTTGCGCGTTATCCGGCAATCTCAGTCGGAACTTGATCATCAAATTGTCTGCAAGTGTCAGTTATTGGCGACTTTTAGAAAGCGTTACTTTTGTGAGTGAAACTGCAGTTTCCTGTGTTACTCTGGTGCAAAAAAGCAATGGATACGACAACTACAGGTATGTGGCAATCTTAATGTCTTATATTTAATAAAATTTGATTCAGTTTAATATACTTTCAGTGATCGGGAAGTAATGTCAAAAATGAGATGAAATTTTAAAAGAATTTTATTTTCAAAGGTTAATTTGTTTTAGTATCCGGGTAGATCCGGCTGTTTTCGCCATTTATATTAAAAATGTAGATACTTAAGTAACGAATGCTATTTGAATTAGCCGCGGAATAGCGCGGATGCACTAAAGCTGAGTACATTCATCTTTCACAGTCGAAATTAGTGAAATGTTCATTTATGTTTAAATTTTGTTTTAGGTTCAACAGATACCTCTGGAGTGCAAATAGTGACTCGTAAATCACTCTTCAATAAGATGAAGAATGAAAATTTACGTAATTTAGAAGAAAAGTTATGTTTTTTAAGTAACCACCTTTCAATGACAACATTACTGAAAGTCAGTTAACTAAACTGAAAGACAATTTTGCACATTTCAAATCAGAACTGAAGCAAAGGTGGATTAAGTCGCACAGAAAAGCAGAGGTTTTCTTAAAAAACAACCATCTTTGGCTGGAAGGTACTTTCGAAATTCCAGTCACAACTACAAATCGTCATGGTCGCCCTCGTAAATCATTTGATGAATATAGCGAAAGAAGCAGAAGGAGAAAAACTGAAGAGATCCGCTCCCATAATGTTAAGGATGGTGTTTTAGTTCACGCAGCTTAAGTTGAATTAAGAAAATCAGGAAAACGTGATGCTTCCCACGTACTCCAAGATATAACAATCTTTCCGACCCGTGCAAGTACAAAAAGCTTTCAGTACCTCTAAGTGTGAAAAATCAGCGCGTCTAACACCTATGGAAGCTTTAAAAATGTTTTATAGATGCAGATTTAACACGAGGACAATATGAAATTATGAGAAACACGAACAAGAAGTTTTTCTGTGCCATAGCTTAATTCAAGAAGCCAAAAAGAAATGTTAATGTCATAAAAAAAAATAAGAAGTTTTCTTTTCTTCCTGAAACATTTAATATGCTAGTATCTGCAACACCAAACCCCAGAAGACACACTTCAATCAGAAGGTGAAGATAAGATAAATTAACTATGGATTAATTTAATAAATAAGTACTTATATTAAGTAAAAACTTATAAAATCATTATCTATCATAACTATTATTATGTAATATTAGTATAGACATGTGACCGAATTACAATTATATTTTTTTGTAGTTTTTTTTTATTTTTTTATGAAAATTATGAAAAAATAAACATAAATAATAATAAATAATAAATAAATATTACTGTTTACATTACGTTTGTATTATTCCCGTCATAAGCAACTCAAAAAACTAAACAAATGTTTTTGGCCAGCTAGATTAACTAAATACCCCTATGTGCGCCGCTCTACGTAGTGTAGTGCGCCATCTCGTTTTCAAAACTGCAACAGTCTTATTTTAATCGGTGGCGGTAGTTCCACAAAGCTTTTATTTTACAATGTGACATTCGATTCGCAATTGTTTATAAAGCTTACCACACACGTAAAAGTTTATATTAAAGAGAGTATTTACAGGATTGCGGTACATAGAGAGTCGTTAATTTACAGACCTTATAGGGCTAAATACGTTAGGTAATAATGAAGTTAGGAACAGACGCGTCGTGTCTAGCCCTAGAGATATATCTGACAATGTCGGAGGCTGTAGACACAACCAATTTCCTAAACGTAGTTATTTATTGATTCGATTTCGTCTAGAGCACAGACATATTTCGTTAGCTCATCGAGAAACAATTGAATTATCGGGAATCAAATAAATTAGGACTAGTCTTAATGTAATTCCTTTTTATAAGGAGAAAAAACTAGAGCTTGGACTAATTAACCTTAATTGACAATAAGAAATAATGTCAAAGCCTTAGGCTAAAAGTCTAAGTTTCATTCTATTTCTTAAACAATATCGCCTCTATACTACTATGTTCATGTCTGCTTCTGTCTAAAATCACCAATTCCATTATGTTCAAAATCCTTCCGCATTCCAAATATTCAAGATTTCCAAATTTTTTTTTAATAAAACTGAACTGCCTCTGATTCAAACACCCTATATCACTTCTTTAGTGGAGTGCTCCAATTGAACTTACTTAATTACTAATTTAGTATGTAATACCTACCTACTTATACTTACCTATATGTGTACTACAGCCAACACCCATCCATAACCCTCGAGATCCGAATCAATCCACATTTCCCATCCACATAAGTTTATAAGCCTCAAGCTGCTAAAGGTATAATATATCATCCTGGATCCCCATCCGGTCGGTGTAAAAAGCACAATAAGAGCTGTGACGTAACATCCTTTGCGCTTCGTTTGAAGGAGCGTGCAGAGGGAATCTCGTGCACTTTATTATGCAATGGTGTGTATTTTTATTTGTAAGTACTTGTAATGTTTATTTATATAAGTTAGTTATAATGTTGGCGGTTTCTCACAAAGGAGTCGGTGATATCCCTCTGTGGTCACCATTCAATACATATGCATCTGTAGACTTACATATTAAATTTCTTTTCAATAAGTCACGTTATTTGAACATAATCCTACTCATCATCATCCCCCTGTCCTTATTCCAATTATTATTTGGGGTCACTTGCCTAGTTTTATCGTAAAATTAACACTTAATTTTAATTTGTCAAAAAAAAAGGTGTTACTTATTGATGAATATCTTTCATAAGGGCAAGTATCTCAATTATACCCTGTTATCACTTTAAGTGTCAAGTTCACTTTTTTACCAATAACTTTTTACAAACACAAACTCCATTAATTATTTACTCTTCACGTATATTATTCAGTATAATTCGAACTCCTTTTAAAAGATCTTAGATAAGCTACCTCACAAAAAGCATGACAAAACCTTATGCAATTTGTTGCAAAAGTACTTTGCCTGAGAAAGCCCTCCAACGATCATTACAGCGTAATACTGCTGTACGGATAGCAAAAACAACGGACGTTGTTACGTTGTACCTAGCCCTAACTTTTTTGCGAACAGTCCGTGTAAAAACTTTTAACGAGGTCGTTTTTGTTTCTATATGAATATGAGTTTTTCATATATTTCCCGTTTTTTTTATTACGAACCCAAATAACGTTGGGTTGTTAAAATTTGATCTCGCTGTATGAAAGGGTATTCGAAAGCCTGGCTTTCAGGAGGCCTAATTAATACGGTGAATGGGCCTTTGATCCGATCGCATCAATAGCTTGCAACTTGCTTTGAATTCCATCTATTTCGATATTTCTTCGTTGTTACGTAATTAAGGTCTTGGACTGAGTTCATATTTAGGTATTGATAATGAAGTCTTTGGACATTTTGAATAAACTTCGAAGATTGTAAATTACAAATTGTATATTCAAGATTGTATTAGCGCTATATTTTTTTTGTCCTAGCCTATAGTCCCACTGCTGGGCAAAGGCCTTTCACGATTCTCTATCTTGCGCCGCTTCGAACCAGTCCTCGTGCTGTAAATTTTGACAAAAAAATTACAAACAAGTAGGAACAAGTTATGTATTGTTCAAGCCTAAAAGTGAAGTAGGCAATAAAACCTCATCGACATAAAATACCCCTTAAGTCACAAAACGTCTGAAATACCAAAATGGAACCATTAAACTCGTAACTAAGTAATCCATTTATTTTCATTATCCTATAAAAAGTATGACACAAATAAATGTAATTTACGGCGCCGACTGTACGCTACAGCCGAAAATACTAGCTTCGGCTTCATAAAGTCATATTCGACTATAAAATGTAACACGCTATGTCGTGTATCAAAATTGTAAATCACTACATAGTATAAAACAAAGTCGCTTTTTCTGTCATGTGTGTTGTATGTCCCTATGAACGCTCAAATCTTTAAAACTACGCAACGGATTTTGATGCGGTTTTTTTTAATAAATAGAGTAACTCATGAGGAAGGTTTTTATGTATAATATCATCCATTAAATAGTAGACAAATACTGTTATTTTTGAGGTTTCTAATGTGATGTCGCAAATAATTACATTTTTTACGCTTACATTGCAAGCGCAGGCTGAATCCTACGAGATTTATCAAAATAATGTACTAAGTATTGTACACAATGAAAAGGTCTACAGAAAACTCCGCGATGGTATATATCTATCTCTTATGGATATCCCACAATAACATTTTTTTGTCATTTACTTTTTACGACAAATAATGACTAATATTCGAAGCGATTTTAACCAATACAGCATTAATCCTTATCCAATTAAATACCTTAAATACATTGTTGATTTAATATAGATCTATTTGGCCTTTTACAGCATCTGATTTAAATCAATATTTTTGAAGATGTACAGATTTAAAAATTGCGGAACGTAGCGTTTACGGCGACGCGGCGCGGCGGCAGCGTTTGTATATAAAGATATTCTGTAATATATTAATTATTGTTGTAAAATAAATAGGTAAAAATGTAAAAAAAAGTAAAAATGTAAAAAAAAGTAAAAATGTTAAAAAATTGTAAAAATGTAAAAAAAAGTAAAAATGAAAAAAAAAGTGAAAATATTGTGTATAAAAGATATTCCAAAGATAAGGAAAGGGGAATTGTTTTAAGTACTCCAAAAACGCGTGCGGGCTACGGGCAGTAAATGAATAAATCAAATCTACTGGATTGATTTTATCATTTTTTCAGTGAGTTACATATTTTAAACCCGTGCAAAGCCGGAGCGGGCCGCTATGTTTTTTTATAAACAACGTTCACAGTTTTTCTGTAGCGTATTTAGTATATCAGTATTGCACCCGTGCGAAGCCGGGGCGGGTCGCTAGTATATTTTATAAAGCAGAACTTGCACTGGGCGATTGCTTGTCAGGAAAGTCATTGCGACAGACTGAATGAAAAAGAAATGTGTCAGATAGGGCAAAATGGATTTTTGGAAGCCCTATACTTAACAATCCAGCCTAAATAGGTCCCGCTGCTGGGTACAGATCTCTTCACATACTTATAGGTTTGAGCATTGATCAGTATGCTAGCTTTTTGACGGATTCAGATTCCAATATTTGGAATCCAGGTTTCTTCGCGATGTTTTCCTTCACCGCTTTTTAGTAGGTACCTAGTGTCCAAGAATAATTAATAATTAAGAAAGTACATAAATCATTAAGCAAGTCTTACAAATCCATACATGGAACCGAAAGGTCATCACGAAATTTTATAAATACTTACCCCAAACTAATGATTAGACAAGTGAAACTATTATTGAAATAAATACTACTTAAGAAACACTATCCAATACCGTTGTTTTTGCAAAATAAACATCAAATGATTGTGTAACAAAGTATCAAATTCCGGGGCTTTTGACCTCGTCTATTCAATATTATTTATACAGTAATTAATACTATCAAAACTACCGGGTTTCAGATTTCCCAGCAAACAGACTCGTCCTTTTCGGCGTAGGATGTCGAGGAAAAACAATCTTATACGTGAAGGATTGTGAGTGTAGGCGTATGGACGCATATTTTCTTATATCTGTTGGCTATAAGTTATATCTTAAAACCTGCGCATGAAAACTGAAACCGATATCAAATATTTACTTCTGCAATTTAGACGCCCGCGGCTATCAAAGTTCAATTTAAGTGGGAAGATCGCAAGAGTAAAACATAAATAAAATCTTATTCGTATAGTCTGTCCGTTTTAAATTGACAGATGACTTTTGACAGTTCTTATAGACAGGTATCTAACAAATACCTACTAGGTACCTACGAATGTTAAGGTTGCGTGTATTGTTGTTGGTTGTAGTTTTAAGTAGTGTTAAAATTTGCAAAGTCTAAAAATATGTGTCATAATAGGTAATCAGTAACGTATTCCCCGTCACTTTTTGGTTAATTTGACAACCTACTAAAAATATTAAGTTAAAGAGAACAGGGTATAGTGAACAACGAGCTTTATAAGGCAGTTATCCGTAATATGATAGTTGTATAGACGGTCATAAGTCCATAACAATCGGAAAATACCGCCATTATGTAATTTTGTTTGAAGTTCAAACTACGTCAAGGTCTTTTTAGAAGTTAATGTTGTTTTTATGTTAAGGGTGGTGTTGTGATGTTTTGATAACCGATAAAAACGTTTGAATACAATTACTTTAAAAGTTTTTTTTAGGGGAATTGTTCGCCTACTCGCTCGCTTTTTTAGGATCTCCCGACTAAACTTAACGAATTAACATCAACCATGATCACCATTCAGCCATATTTTTTTTATTCCCAACAAACACTATCAACCTGCCATTTAGCCATAAGTTATAACTTAACCATAATGGCCTAACCATAGATATTCCTAGAGGAGTCGTAATTGCGGTTTAAAATACTGTCTAATAAAATCTTCCGTTCATAAATATAAATGTTTAATTACATTTTTTTCTGGCATTGGCATTCATCATTCAGCGGTTCAGCCATTACTTTTTTACATGTAACTTCAGGCACTGTTATTTTACCATTCAGCCAAGCCGTCCTTATAATTCACAACTTTAATGTTACTATAATGGCGTAACCATAGATATTCCTGGGGGAGTCATAAGTGTGGTGTGAAACAGTGTCTAATAAAACGTTCCGTTTATTATTGAAGACTGTAGCGTATAGTTATTAAAATGTTTATTGCTAGTGCAGTAACTAAGTAGGCCTTGGGGAGGTAAGGCGTATGGTATGGTGTGGTTCTGAGACAAACTGCTTGCTTTCATATTATGGTAAGAATATATTGTATGGGTAGATACTTATTATGACTAGTGTAACAAAGTATTTAATTTCTTGACATATTTCTCAATTGCTTTACGTAACTATTCATAAAATATTTGGTGTCATAAGATTTCTATCATCTAGTATCTACTTTAAAAAAAATATTACGCAAAAATATTTTAATGAAAAACCAAATAAATGAGAAGCCACCATCACCGAATTACACAGCACAAAAATCCGTATTTTTGTTATTATTCCTGGCTACACAACAAAAAGTACCCTTACTTGACAACCACAACGTTTTTTTATCGATTTCCCAGGACGTCCCCGAAAGCATTTTTGTAATTCTTTTATTTCCATCTCCAGAGCGTTTGCAAATCCCGGGCCGCTTTATCCCACTGAAACGTGTCGCTCACAATCCTATTTAATACTTTTCCTGATTAAATTATGAGAAAATATGGAGGTTATAACCTATGTAATCCTGTAGACTTTAAAAATAATGCTTTTAGGACATCTTTTGTTTTATTCGTGCCTAATGGCCTGTAAGTTGGTTTAGCTTTAATTTTTTCTCTACAGTGAATATGAAATGTGTGTTTGGGTTACACAAAATGTAACTACCCTGATATTAAAGCGGGTATGATAAAATTTACTGAATCTTTTCATATGCATGTTAGATCCGACTAGATTAGAAGCTTAGACTACTTGATTACTCTTTGAAAAAACACTTACAGGCTTTTTTTTAAGTTCATTGTAATAGGTATTGTAACGGAGTTAATAAAAAGATTTTGTAGTGACCGAAATTTGTGGAGGAGAAGAGAGAGAGAATAGGTATTAAAATAATCAAGTTTTAAATAACTATAATTTATAAATCCTAAATTCTGTCTTGTTGTTGTATTATACTGCACATTTGATAACGTAGGAATCATTTTCCCTGCTGTAAAAAAATATTCGACAATGATCGAAACTTTGTTTTTAATATTTATTGACCTTCTAACCTATCATATCACTTGATCTAGTTATCTAGTACCCTAGATATTCCTAACCAAATATTTATCTTTACCCAAGAATCATCTGAAACACTCACCAACAAAAATATTATGTTTGGCAATGTCACTTACCCTGTGTTATACCAAGGAGGTCGGATATTTATAATTTATGAACGGTGTCAATCTTGACAGACGTGACCCAGTTCCGCTGTTATAATTTATCACAATACACTTCCATTGAGATTGTTAGGGATAATGGGTGCCGTAATAGACGGAAAAATAATGATAAATGACTTAAAATAGCTTAAAACAGTTAATTTTAAAGCAGCTGGCCAGCTACTGAATAGACCGATTGATATCTGTACTAAATGTATAAATCCGAATGTGCTATTGTCTAAACTTTATGGATTGGTAAGATATTTTGTCAGCATTGTTCCATCTATGTGGTCTGTTCCATCTATTCTGATCAACGAAAGAATGAAGTAATAGGTAATGATAATGATATGATATGTCTTTTCTCCGTGGCAAATTATCAAATGACCCCACCAGCTGAGGGTGCAGCGGAAGAGAGTGTCAGACTTTTACTGACTAAAACCCACTATGTTCCTTCTGGAGCCCTTTGAGTGCCAGGGTCGCGGTAACTCTTACGAAGATCCCGCAACCCCGGCAGGATTTCATATCATTTCATTTCATTTCGATGCTACTGCAAGGAATAATAGCTGATCTGATATATGCTTCAATATAATATGTATCATCAGTATTTCGTCTAGTCTTGTTAATATACCTGATAGGTGTTTACCTACATACAACAGCACGACACTTTTTTATCCCTATTTTGTCCATTCCCAGGCCGATCTTTTCATAGTACTAGTTAATTTTTTCCTTTATCACACAGCTTGTCAATAGTTGGCATCTCAACATGACTTCTCTTACCCACCCGTGGAGTTCACACTAAGAACCTCAAGATACACATACTTGTATTGCATCCAATAAATATGTATATACGCTGCATTATATTTTTTGTTTAGGGCTATCATTATATATTTTGTCTGCTCAGAAAGCGTTTTTTCACCTCTGAGAGTAAAGAATGTTGCAGTTCTAGAATCGAGATACCACTGTGTCCCGTAAATATATTTCTCAACATTCCCACAACCCCTTTTGGTGGGATGTTCGTAAGAGTTACCGCGACCCTGACACTCAGAGGGCTCTAGGAGGAACATAGTGGGTTTTAGTCAGTAAAAGTCTGACACTCTCTCCCGCTGCACCCACAGCGGGCGGGGGCATTTAATATCCCACGAAAAAAAAGGTGGTAGGCTAGATGACTGTTAATCTCGTACTACTCGTTTTTTTCCTAGCCTATAGTGTCCCACTACTGGGCAAAGGCCTCAAGTCCTTCCACGATTCCCTATCTTGTATATATCTTCGTTTTTACTTTTTAATCATTTGGCAAAAAGAATAAATGCTTAATATTTTTATTTATAAAACAGATGGACGTTAAATATTGTTAACATCCCCATTAGCTACTGCGTCCTAATAATTTAATTAAGATAAGTGCTACTTAAAAGTTATTTTTGAGTTCAAATATTTTATCGTAATTAAATCTACGTATCATTTACGAAGCTTAAAATGTTATTGCATGATATAAACTAGTTTTAATATCAGTATATAAAATATTAATGGAAAATTGAAATGCTAAAATATGTTGAAAGGCCAAATCGTGAGCTAAAATTATATGTAGTCTTTAAAATATTAGCTGTATTCTGCCTATAAGTTAAATTAATTATTTTATACAAATGATTATAATTAACGTTCACTTTAATATTAATTGGATTTAGATTAATAATGTTTTCGAACAGCCATTTTGAATTTACAATTTTGCTCATATTCAACTAAATGGTATCTAATCCAATCATTTCAGTGAATGGTTCGAATTTCAAATTCAAATTACAATATTGACGGCTTGTTTTTACATAATAAATGTTGCTACAAGTAATAATTACAACGATTACTAAGGATGTAGCACTCATCAATTTATTTTTTTAATATCCTTAATACATTCATAACTATCAATTTTGTTCTAGCCTAGTAGTTAACAGAACACGTTATTTATAAAGGCCTCATAACTTCAGTACGTAATTACAATACTCGTCTATAAGGCCTACTAGTCTATTTGCCTTTGTATAAAAACAAAAAACAGCTGACTCTATTAGCATGCAACAAAATATTTGAAATGCCGCCAGTCGATAACAGGTGAACACTCCCTAAGTACCGCGGTAAGACCGGAATAACACGACACAAGTGCCCCGCACTACTGGAACACGCACCCTATGTGTTTATCAATTAAACCGAAGCTCCCCTTTCCATGCACCATAGGAATTCACCAACACCATAATACAACAGCCACCCTAATCTCAACCTTAAGACTACAACATAAGATCCATGTAACCCGCAAACATACTAATACAAAATTCAATTTATCATCGCGTCAAAGGAATTTAAACGTTACGCCAAGGTGTTAAAGTTTAAATGGGCAGCAATTAATGAGTAATTTGTAGTGTTTTGTAGTAAGGGCGCGTGCGTGTTCGTTGTGCGGCGCGGCACGATAACACACTTGAGTAGAACGAGTAAGAAATTTGAAAATCGTATTTTTTTTTACTTGGAATATTTTTATTCCAAATTCAAAATGACAACCATTGTGTGTCGAAGGCCGTAATTAAAATTTTATTTTTAAGTCACAAAATTACAATTAAAAAATATAAATTAAATTCCACCCTTTTACAACATTTCACGGGAATTTTAATCTAAGAAAACCGAATTCGAAATTCGATTACGTTTTTATTACTTTCTTCAAACCTTTAAAGGCCGCAAGTGCCCGTAAGGATTTGCGCACATAAAAAATAATAAGTACCCAAATACAGTCACACTAACCTCTAAAATTAATGTAAGCTTTATGTTCTATGCTGTAAGGGTGTTTTTCGTGTAACCTGGTCGTGAAAATAAAGCATCGTAATCGGAAATCGCTGATTTTTGATAATAGCGGTGCTTGCACAAGCCCCGGCCACAAGCTAACGAAGCCGAGGATTAAAGCCGCACAACTTTACCAACAGTCATTTGATGACGGCCCATATTTTTAAGGTTCCATATCGAAATATAGAAACTCAACCCAGAACATTGCTCTGTACAACTGTATTATGAGTCAAATTTGCCTTGAAGTTCGATCTTGTAACTGTATGAGATAGATAGTAAGAATCTTGTTACATAGTCTGAAATTTTTCTACAAGGACCTACCACGAAACTGTTGCAGATGAGAAAGAGAGATGCCGCTTCATACTCTTTAGAGCGACGTCTCGCTTTCACAACAACATAATAACACTAGCTAACCATACAGTTGGATAGATGAAGGGACGGAGAGGCAGGCAGACATTCGAACAGATAGACAGACAGTAGACTACCAAGACTGGAAAGGGTTTGTTAGGTCCGAAGGGTACACAAAACTAAATAGATTTTTTATTCTTTCTCACATACGGAACCTCGCAGTGTTTCCGATTCGTAGCTAACAGTTTTCTGTAATCTGTTTGATGCCAGCGGTAATGTTATTTTTACTTACAAATGCTCAGTTGTTGGTTTTAGTGTCTTTGATGTTTTTTCTTTTTGTTATAATGAATAAATAATGGCCCGTCGCTCTGTCAGGCGACATTCTACTTAAGAAATTGGTTATAAATTTATGATACAACTTACGAAGATTTTTTTCTGTATGCGTGATTAATATACAATAGTCTTTATTATAATTTATGTTAGTTGCAAGGACAACTTATTTGTGATTTGTAATAATATGATGTTTTAAGAAAACTGTTTGTGTCGTATGAGTAGTTATTCTAGAACAGAATAAAATGCTTTGACGTTGCCACGAAGCTATGCCTCACCAAAGAACATTTCCTGAAGTTTAATCAAAGAATTGATCACAATTTTTTTTTTAAAGATATTTCAAAGATTAAGTGTTCAATTATGTTAGTGGTCGTCTAACAAATCATAACAGAATCCATACAAAATAGTTTCAATAGGTACAATTCATCAATACACTCAATTTCCGGCAACAATTTGTCGAACTTAAAATGTTCCTTGCCTCTTCCGAGACCAACGACCCCGAACCTCGCACGACATCCATTAACCAGCTAATACGAGCCTTAATACATCTTTTGTGCACGAATAGAGCAATGGGCATTGAAGTGTGTCCAACGTCGCGGCCGCTCATTGTCTCCGGAAGCCTTTTAACCACACACTCAAATGACTGGCTCTTTCCTAAGACCGTGTTGAATCGTTCACTTTTATCTCACAACCGGTCTTTCATTCATTCAGATATCCAAAGAAACTTCGCTCAATTGTTATAAAATAGCAAAATTGTAAACGTGTTGCGTGTGCTAGCATTTAAATCGAAAATTACGGGCTTAAGAGCTGCCTATTAATATTAATATTTTTTTTCTGGCAAGTCCAGGGGCTGGTAAAAAGCGTACCTCCGCAGGCGGCAACACTTGTGTTTTAAACCGTGTGATATATATCGAAGTTTAATAATTTATGAGAACAATGTTTATTTTACAAATTGTTGTTAAGGTGAATGTCGAAGTCGTTTACTGCGGAAAACCTGATTGAGTCTACTTTAAAATTAAATACAACTTTAAATACAAGTGTTACGTTATAGTTAAGTGCTACCTAATTTTAGACAGCTCTCAATAAGTATGTATGACAGCTTTGCAATTTTGACTAAGTTCTTTGGAGTGTCAAAACTTTTCAATTTGCTTTGATGCAGACTTATTTTTTTTTAAAACGATGCCAGAAAATGTATCGGTGTGAAAAACACAGTTGTTAATATACATGATAGTAATTAACATACACCACAAGACCACATCTATTTTCTTGTAGCTGCCTCAAAAAATACAAATAAAAAACATTTTTATGCAGATAAGTTTCATGCAAAGAAGTTTGAGTAATGGCTGGTGCGCAAATATCGACATCAAAATCAATTAAAAATGCTCTAGCTTCAATTAAATATAATTAAGATTTTATCAACATTTTCTTTGTTCAACAGAGCCTTAAGAATGTAACCCCATTGTGAGCACATCGCGGGCGCCATCTTTGAAAATAAATTAATCGTACCTCACAATAAAATTATCAATTTTATTACGAGTTTTTGTTAACACAATTAAAATGTCAGTTTTAAAACAGCTATTCATCAACGTGAGCCCTTTTTAGATAAAAGTAATTATAACAGGATAACGGATCTATAAAATGGCGGGCGGATTAACGCGGGCAGACCGCAATGTTGCCAGTACAAGTAAATTGTTATTTTTTCGTTTTTATTTCGAATTCGTGAAATATATTTTGCGATAGGCTTTAAAAGGAATAAAAGTTTAAAAAATATTTTTGAATAGGTTTCATCTATGTTCGATCTCCGTTTCGGTTTAATATTTGTCGAAAATCCTGTGAAAAGGTTTTACCCAAAATATTAATAAAAGGAAAATTTTATTCAAATCCATTCATGTCTAAGCCTAATTGAGTTGTAAACATTTACCTCTACAGCCAAATATGAAACATTTAAAAATAAAAGCAAGTTGTAACCTAAAAGCTTTGGCTTATTCCGCCATCTTAGTTTTAGTCTATGGTCTAGTAACTTTAGTAGAAGCGTTATTTAAAATTTATCATTGTGTGCCAGTAGGCTTCCAAGTAATGGTTTCTATTATTCACAGGCATTCAAAATTTAACTTGCATTTAGAATAGAAATTAAGGAGTACGGAACAAAAAGTGTAGACTTAGAAAAAACTTGAGCTGGCTAATACTGGCTATAAATATTCTTGTACCAGGGATTACCTATTTAAAGTTTCAACTTCATTATTTATCCAAATGAGCATGTCACGTAGTTTTTAAAGACTTACCTACTTACTACATATATTTGGACGAGTAAATTCTGTTTTTTTGACAGTCGTGTAATAATACTCTGCTTATAATCATTCAACAGTTTTAAGCGGAATCAATAAACTTATATGTATACAAATTTCTTTAGATGTATTTTATAGTTTTTGTTAATATCATATTTATTTATAACTTCGTGTCTTAAGCTAGTTTTTAAGTGTTATAAAAAACTATTTTAGACATGCGTATTTAAAGCTAAATTCTATTTTTTTTACACGCAGTTCTACCTAAAACAAGCAACAACAGCAAAGCACTTTAATCCTAAGCCAAAAAAAAAACACATTACTTAATACCTACACGAAACACTACTAAGCAAACACGAAGCCGCCATTTTTTATTCACAGCTGACATTAAAAGCTTGCATTTAACATATCCTCCTTCGCACGATCTTAGTCAAGTCGTCCGAATTCATACATATTTATATGGCTTGCATTAAGTTCAACGCAACGCTCCAAGGTTGCCTGTTACTAAGTCAGAACACATTAGCACACGTGGACCTGGGCGACAGCGGGGGAGGCGGGGGTATGGAAACTAGGGGACGGGGGGGGGGGTGCATGACATGTCCAGCAATTTAAAACAGATTTCGCATTATACACGGTTTGTTTTACAAGTCTGTGTTTACAAAGCTTTGTGATGCTTTGTCTAGTAACTTGTGTTTATTTTAAGTACAAGTTGAGACAAAGTATTTACTAGACAGACTGCATTTTAACATAAGCGGTATTGAAAGTGTAGAGGAAGCGAGCTGCAATAATTCTCCAGGTTTGCTCTCCTTTAGATCTCCTAATATCAGAATCAAACTGTGCTTTTCTATATGGGACTCTTCCCGCATCGAAAAAGCTCAGCTTGATTCTGACATTAGGCAATGATTATGATAGGCCTCGAGGCAACGATTATTATAAACTTATTGCGATGCAATAAATAAAATCGATATCTAAAGTCTTCTCCAAAATTCTTCCAGTTACCCAGCTTTGAATATTTACTAAACTACAAACCGTTGCTGTGTTTTATCACGCTTACCAAGTCTTCAGGCACTTCCAACATATTAAAGCTATAAGACCATTACACTGACCGTCTCAAAGTACAAGGGAGCTTAGAGCAGACTCCGTCACCAAGTTATAATGGCGTCTGCGTCTAATAGCCTCGTCCTAACTCTCAGTGCGTGTCGAAGTGGTCTGTCAAAGGAGGCAGTACCGTCGTGATGTGTGGCTAACCACTAGGCATTGACATATAGGATGTATGGGTAACAAAGGGATTTATTTATTAGGGTAGCTTTTGGGCATTTTGTAGTCAACCAGCTTTTACTCCCGGATCTGCTAGATGATGTTGGTTGTCAAAAGTGAGTTAAAGTGCAAGCTATTCCTTTAAAACGGCTCAAACCACCGGAGTGCTTCTCTGTTCCATGGCAACTTTAATCCTAATCTATTGAGTGGTTTAGCAGTTAAAGCTTAACAGGCAGACATTAACAAAAATCAACGACTAAGGTCGCGTAATCTATTTTGTATCAAAAAATGACAAGAAATAATTAGTTAAATCCTCTTTCGTACTCTACCTTTTTCACCAAAAAAAGTAACAACTGTTCCTTTTACATTGCGATCTAAAAGTATCAAATACATATTCTATATTTGGAACTGTTACCACGGTATCAAGTACGTATATTTTGTATGTTATATATTTGGAACTGTTACCACCGTATCAAGTATATATTTTATATGTTATATATTTGGAACTGTTACCACCGTATCAAGTACGTATACTTTGTATATTCTATATTTGGAACTGTTACCACTGGTATCAAGTACATATATTTTGTACTAGCTGTTGCCCGCGACTTCGCTCGCGCAAATATCAGATTTAGTGGCAAAAGCATAACCCTCTCTGACGCAGTCGGTTAAAAAGTAACCTATGTGTTATTCTACGGCGCCAGTTAACTTCATACCAAATTTCATCAAAATTGATTTAGCCGTTTGAGCGTGAAAGAGTAACAAACATCCATACATACAAACTTTCACGTTTATAATATAAGTATAGATGTTATATATTTGGAACTGTTACCACCGTATCAAGTACGTATACTTTGTATATTCTATACAACGTGTAACGGAAATAACGCACATCCACAGACACCCCAAAAAGAATATCCTTTTTTATCCACAATTAATGTTTTGAAACATTTTTATCATTTACTTAGATATTTGTTTTTATTACATATTGTCAGAATAATTTGTACAAATAATTGGCAAAACGCGTGGGCGCCCTATTGCTCAATACGTTACTTATAGCCTATAGCCTTATAGCCTTATTGCATCGACTTAAGGCTCATTTTCGTTTACTTCGAGTGCTTTATGAAAATAGTGTCTACAATTTAATTATTTCTAAATAATTTTTTGGTAAAAAAAAATATTTATTTTTATTAATGAAATGGATTCTGTTATCGATTCTGAACAAAGTAGTTTCAGGATGTGCGTTAATTATGTTACACGGTGTATTTGGAACTGTTACCACTGGTATCAAGTATATATTTTGTATGTTATATGTGACATATATTTTAAGTAATGAGCTCGTTAGAGGACGTCGAAGGCTTTTCGCCTCGAGGGGTTTCAGACTGTCGAGTGTATCTTCATTAAATTCTGAAAACATACTTCAGTGACATATATGTATGATAAAATATTGAATGTATGTATATTTATATTAACAGGCAGATTTATTCTTAACGCTTTTTAACATAAAGGATAGGCAGAGCAGTGCATTCAATATAATAAAGAATTGTGATGGTATTTTTTGTAAACCTAGTCGCATATATCCTTCATTTAGAATATACAACCTACTTTAGCGAATCTCGGATATACTTGGATTATTGAATATCTCTACCTATTTAAAAAAAAAAAACAAATATCTCCAAAACTTACGTCTCATACCAATTTTAAACAACTGATACCAATTCCATGTTACTCACCATTCAATAAAATTACCAGCATTTATTTTTTAATCATTGACTATTTCTCCAACACAAAGTTACTCGCAAAAGACAGGGAGGTCAGAAAGAAGAAAAGTAAGGCCTATTCCCAGCGGTGAGATCTTATTTAGGCTACATAAAAAAGTACTCATTCCCTCAAACACGTTATAACACCAGTATCTATTCAATAGTATTCAAACACTTATATAAATAGATATCAGTGTCACCATTCATTACCCTTACTACATAGCACCTACTGCCTACAATAGCCTAGATATACATGTATATAGGTAACCTACTGCCCGCCTTGATATTATTATAAGGTGCAGAGTAAATGCAGACATAATATTCCTTGCTTGCATAACATAAAAGGTCTTTGCTTGATCGTGAGGTTTTTATCAACTGTTCCCGTTTACTTATACGACACGATTTTTTGTGGTGTTTAATTTTAATTGCGAGGTAACTTAATAAGAAGAGTTTGGATGCTTCTTAAAGGCTTATAAGGTGACATTGGTCTTTTAATTATTTTGTGTTACCATAATCATACTTAAATATCATCACTTGAATCAAAAAGATGCACACAAACTCAAACATTATTTTTTTAGGGCGTTGTTAAACTTAAAACACAATTTCTTCCACTTAACAATGCTAAAAAAAATATTAAAAGACCAGTCATTTCTTGAGAATCTAGATCTTATAGAGGAAACGGGTTTTATAGCAACTTGATCGGTCCGGAAAAAGGAAATAACAATAAATATGTAAAGCAACTCAATTGGCAATCACTAATTTAATTTCACTACTTTATAAGTATAATTTCCTCAGGAAAACGGATTTATTTTATGGCCATTGTCCTGGATGGAGTATTTCAAACGAGAACTATCCTTAATTTTACAATATTGTGATATTTTTTACTTTTTGTTAGTCACTGTTTGAAAATATAATATTCCCTAGAATGTAGAGCAAAACAAGCTTCAAAAAGACAATAAAATAAGATGTTGCCACCTGGACCATGAATCCATAACAGATGGCACCACTAAAAATACATGAAAGACGTGACAAAACACTCGACTTGTTTATGTAACACAGGACGCCTTAAACTCAGACAGTAGAAAGTAGTTAGAAGTAAAATACAAGTAAAACTCGCTAGCAAAACATTGAAGTATACCTATTAAGGGACATTACGTTAAAACAAATGACGATCGCACAAATATTTGCTCCCGAAACGACCTCTGAACTAAGGCCCAGTAACTATGGGACCAACACACGCTGATGCCCATTCCAACCATTTAAAACCATTACTATCTCCATAACTAAACCGAACAAGCTAATAACGTGGTCCGATGACAATTTTCAATAGTATTTATTTAAATTGAATGTCGGCAGTAGCAATAAAATGGCCATAAAACCAATTTATGTAATGGTTCCGTATGTATCACACGTTTGAATCTTCCTATTGAATTATAATGACGCTACTTACATGCGGACATTTGATGGATCATGTTCTTTTGTTTACGTTCTAAACAAGTTAAAAAAATCGTCGTCTGAGATTGAAAAACAAATGCTTGTCATTCCTGTTGCCATTTATACATAACCAGTGAATAATAAACAATAAAATCATGAAAAAATCTTGTATTTTTGGCATAGAACCTTTGCTGGGGGACCTGTTCAAACAAAGTAAAACTATTGTAGAACAAAATATTATCAGTCTACTAAACTAAACACAACTTTACAAGTGGTTGCTTTATGTTGAACAATAAAATATGGAAAACAGATGTCATACCTCATCTTGACCATAAGCAAGCACTAAATATGTATAACACAACTATAAAACAAGCCATTTAAACTCGATACATAAACTCCATCGATTCATCAGCATATCCTATGCAACAAGCTACAAAACGAAATAAAACACACGCGTCGGGCTGTCATAAAACCGATACATACATTGCGCAGTGGTTGTGCGACCGCAACGGGCACGCAGGACTTACCGCGCAATGGATGCCGAACACCCGTTGCGGTTACGGCCAGAACTGTACCACGAAATAATAGAGTGCCGCGGTCGTACTCTCTAGTTTATGAGCAGTAATCACTACATAGTTGTAAGAGGAAGTTACTCGTAGTAATCATTACAAAACTATTTCTGACATTTAGACGTCATTGCTATAAGTCTTAGTTGTCAAATGTCTTATTTCAAACGAATCCATAGAACCGTAAATTCGAAAGTAATTTCGTATGTTTGTTACGCTTTTATAGCTAAACTACTTGACAGTTTTTGTTGGAATTTAGTGCTACCAGAAAAGATGCTTGCATAGCTTTAATACAGAAACTGTAGAAAAAATATAATACCTTTTACTAACTTCCGTTCTATTTTTTTCTTATAAAAAGTATTACCTTACACATAAATTCCGCAAAGTATGTAATATCATTATTCCTTTGTGCGGAGGTAAAGTATATTAATACAGTAAAACATACTCCCGGAACAAAACCTTTCAGGGCGCTCCACTGCTTTTAATTAATTATTATAACCTTATTAATTAAAAGAGTATGTGCTAGAACTCTCTTTTAATTAAAAATGTTCTAAGAGGACACACTGCTGCGGGAATTGTGATGTGATTTTAATAGAATTATTGTTTTTGTTTTACTTTTAATACAATATCAAGTAGGTATGTTAAGATTTTTTATTGGATAATTCTTTTTGCAATTTACCTTTAAAAGTTTAATAGAAATGACGTTAGTTTTTTTATGAAAAATAATATGTGAAACCTCACAAAGAAAATACCTCATACATTCGTAGTTACAAAGGTAGTCTGTATTCGTTTAATATTTCGTCTGAAAACGTTATTAATAAATACTCTTTCAACAAAAACAAATATCAAAACAGACACTACCAAAAACAAAGAAAAAACAAAAGCATCCCATTTCACACATAGTACCTACTATAAATTCCAAGACTCATCATCGAATTCCGCGAAAGACTCGCAAAAAACAATACACGGTGACGTCACGGCATCTGCCGTCGTGCAGTGGAGCCGCGCAGTCTCCGGCCGCGGTCGCTGACCCCGGCCGCGCGATCCATCGTACTTAGAAATTCTACATAAGCAATAAACTTTTCATATTATTATTGTGCAAAATGTTTCAAAGGCTCTCTTGTATAGTGCTAAAAGGTTTCCTAAGTTTCCTTGCTTCCGTATTCGTCTTGCTTCAACTGTCTTGTATTCTTGCTAGCTCATTCGTGAAATATCTTTTTCCGGACGAGTATTGATTTTGCTCAGCACAAAGGAGGCTGAATTTGTAGCGGAAAATATATTTTTAAAAGAGTATTGTGAAGCAGGGTTTTGTAGGAATTATGCTCGTAATGAAATTGATGTGAGACTTGTATCAGCTGTTTACAGTGATATTATTATGAGTGAATAAATTTTGAATACTTTGTGCTAAGATTCTACAATATTATATAGCTAAATGCTTTGAAAAAATATGTTTATATTATAAATTGCAGGTTATCTTAATCTGATAATATGGTATATCCAACATCTAATACAAAGTAATTACTAATTTTATACATTTTGCTATGAAAAAGGAAGAAATATACACTTACATTCTTTCTTAATCTTAACGTAGGAACACATCCTACATTCGTCGATAAAACGCTTCCTACATAGTTTTTAATGTACCTTACATACACAACCAGTAGCAACCAATACATGTATAATCTAATTGTAAATGGCAACGACTGCAGCGGCAGGCTTTGAACCCACGACCTCTGCTCTCTGCGCCGACATGCGAACTGCGGAGCCACTAGGCCAAGCCAAATGCGTACTCAATTGCGTACTTACAATTCTTAGATTTATACATACTGATATAATGTACCTATGTAACCGAGAGAACAGGGAAAAGGGCTAGTAGACAGAACTTGTTTCTACTAAGTAAATATCGAATTAATTTCCAAAATGTATCCTATTCCCAGCTTCCGTTAAAAGCTTTTCCCCGATCGTAGGAAGATGGAAATTTTTGTCCTTTGTTTTATCTTTCCCAGAAGAATTCTAAATAGAGCCCGAAAAAAAGTATATTGTGAACAAAATGGATTTTTATCTTGTCGTTTCACCTTGGACTTATTCACCTAAGCGGGTGAAATGTGTAATGTACCTTGGCCTACCCTTCGAAAAATACCTAAAATAAACACCTCTACTTTCAAAGACACCCAAAATCAACATCTTTAGTAACCACTTCCTAAATTCATTATTAAGAAATTAAACAACATTAACAACAATATTTTGATAAAACGTAGACACAATCTTATTTCCATTCGTCTAATATTCAGTTAACAAATACGAAAAAAAAACAGCCTATACGAGGCGAAACAAATCTTCAATACCCAACGACTTTAGTCTCCAAATAACGATTGCCATTCAAACTCAGGGTACAAACATGGCCCACCATGATAAACTCTCTCTCATATTCCATTCGATAGCGCCATCTATCGGCATCCAAACACACTACACTCTGTAACATTGTAGTAATGATGCTAACAATACCAATCTAATGATATCTCATTTGCTTAATCCTGTTTAAGCGGATGTGCCTGCAGGGCTGCCACGTACGATATTAATTTACTTTGTATGTTTAATATATTGTGGAGAATTTACGAGATGTGTGAAACCTTGTGGAGATGTGAAGGAAATTGTAAATTCTAAGTTTAAACTAATGTTGGGCGTTACATTGATGGAAGAGTATTTGTGCTTTTTGATTTACTCTAACAAAGTAATGTAATAAGTAAAGATACGATTGGTACTACTCGAGATACAAATATCCAGATTTACATATGTGACAAACGATATCCACTGAAATTCGCTTGCATTTTAGATTAGCCTCCATCTTTCTAGCTTGTCAAACTGTCAGCCTGATATCTGAGTTCGTTTGCGAGCTCTATGGGTTTTAAAATTAATAAGCTCCTGGCATCACAAACAATTAATGAAATACATTCATTGAACAATCAAATATAAAACTTCATTGAAAATACCGAATCGTAAACTATGTAGGTACCTAGAAAGCTCAAAAACACGACTTTATTCTTACATTCGAGTATTATAAATTAAATACATTCAAGTTTACAACACATACATGTGTTAATACAAGGAGAACATTCATCGTTATAATAGTAATCGTTTCTCATTTTTGATAGACCGGTAAACACAAATCCAGTGTTTCACACAAACTCTTAACTTATAGGTAATTCAATTTTCTTAGATTGTTGACTTTTTTATTAAATACAATTCAATTATAATTTTTCTATTTCTTTGACAACCCTGTTTGAGATACACGTGAAAAAGATTATCTTGTCACACTAGTAATAGCAAGACATTTTGATTGATATTAACAACTCTTCCTTGCAAAATTACGATGTATGTACGGAACGAACATGAAATACAAAGAGGTTATTATTTATTATAAAAATAAACATTACCAATTTTAATGCTGTCTGTCTACTTAAAAAACAAACAAAACTCTTTCCTTCCTTTATCAAAAGCATTCATAAAAAAGTAAGAAGCATGAAGACTTAAAAAAAAACACAAGAGTTTAAAAAAGGAATACTTAGAATCAAAATTGAATTCAAAGATGGCCGATGGGTGGAGTGCAATTAGAGGATACTTTTCAACAGCCCTTACATTTGTACAAGCGCTAGACGTAACAATAATAAAACGCTGTTATTTCCACTCAGACGGTCCACAATAAAACAAGGATCGCTCGATTTTCAGGATCTTCGCTGCAATTTGATCTGTTTGTTAGGAATCGATATTTTAAGCAGGCTTGGTACTGTCTGTAAAGTAAACAGAATTGTTTTTCTTTATTTTTATTGAACGTGCAGTATATGGCTTTATTAGAACCAGTGTATAATGATCGTTAGATATTTCAGGCATATTGATTCTCCTTTTTGATATATGTTCTCCATCACTTCTTGCATCACTCCTTTTTTGACACTACCGACAATCGGTGAAGGAAAAACATCGTGAGGAAACCTGCGTTTTCAAGTAATTAAATCTGAAAGCCCCAATTTGTAGTGAGCTAGCGTGGTGATCATTGCTCAAACCTTCCCTATATGGAAAGAGGCGCAAGCCTCTTCCCGTACAGGGGAAATTGGGCACAGGCCCAGCATTGGGGCGTATATAGACTGTATATTTCAAAATTATGTAGAAAAGTTAGGCACTTTGTAAAAGTAACTTTTAAGTTAAAATGATTAGTAAATTGAGTCTCGGGTAGTTTATTTATGAACACTGTCAGAGTCACACAAAGTTAGTGAGCGAGCGTTCATTTCACAGTAACTGTACATAGCAGTCAGTTATTATAACTGTAATCATCTCGCAACTACTCAACGTACCAACGCTGGTTAAAAATGCTAAGAGATAAATCATTGGCGCCTCTTACCTATTTTTAGAGTACCACTTCATTACTATGCAGGAAGTACTTGTTAGATTGATTACTGTTACTGTGTACTTACTGCTTACCTATAAAATAAACAATTTGTATTTAAAAAGTACCTCTTATGATCCTAACAAGGAAAATTGTACAGAACTCTGTGACTTTGTATGGCATTCTCTTCAAGACGTACAACGTGAGGCAAGGATATTTTTCCTTGCATTGTAAATGAAAACCCATTGCTTTACATTGTTAAATATTTCCTTTCGCATTCCTGTTAATAGCACGTTTTAATATATTGACTGTAGGCACAAATGCGAGCAATTTTAATGATAGCACTGAATTTGTTTTATTTAAAATTTAAGTCTATCGATTTCTGGCAATCCCGAATGTGATGTACGTAGCACTAATCCAACCCTTACAACACAGGTCGTGTAACCCCGGGATACTTTAACCCCGGGCTCCGGGATCCGGGATCCCGTGGGATCGATCGTACCGGGATAAGAAGGGATAGTTTTCAATTGGCTTGGATCAACCACAATCTGTTGTGTGCTACGTAATTCCATCAAAATTGGATTGAAATAACTGCAACCAATTTTTATAAAGGGTAGTTACTAGTACGTACAACTACATGTATTGTTGTGTATATGGGCTTATCTTGCCAAGAACGCAGATGTTCTGTGCCGTAGGCTACACAAGGTTTCTTGTGGATTTAATAAGGCCCGAACATTGCGCTTCAAATTTTATTCTTTTGTATTCTGGTAGATGGTTGATTGAATTTTGAAATAACCTCTTAAAACGAGAAGACTTAAGGCGTTAACACGCTCATATCGAAAATGGTTCACTTTAATCTGCGTAAGGAAATAGCATTGAAGCAATTTCCTTTTTCTGAGTGATCGATCGACGACAGTATAAGTCTTTAACTCTAATTAAAAAGATAAAGATTTCTCTGCGTACACCAGGTGCAGGAAAGTTCCCACTTGGCACCGAGTTGTTAATCCCAGACAACAATATAGGTTGGCAACCGAATAATGCCTCATTACTCCATCTCCAATAAAAACCGTAACACAACCTCTTTTGTTACCTAAATCTATTCTCAGAACGTTTTTACATTAGCCCGAGTAATTAAGATAATTATTTCCTACCAGAAAAATATAGAGAATAATTTCTCATTACGCTAATTGGCATTTCATCGTTTTCCGTTTTTTTCACCTGCCTATTCTTTCGTTTTCGGGAGATGGTTATTTATAATTTAGTATCTATTTGTGAGGGCGGACTGTCACTTGATCAGCACGACCCAATTACTTACTCTGTAAAGGTCGGATCAGCTGTCAACGTCATCCTTCATGTTGAATTGTCAAATGACAATTGATAGGGAGATGTATAGAAGGTAGATAGTCCTCTGTTTCAACTGTCACCCATCTGTCTTTATTAATTGATCGCTGGCATCGCCGCGGCTTTTCTTTAACTACTAAGTATTTATAGAGTATCATTGCCACATTGTTATCTCTAAGCCTAGGTATTTCCATGCGAGAATACCTTGCCAATCCATGACAACAACTTCAGAGTTGTCTTTACTACTTTTGTAATATTTTGACTTATTAATAATAGCAACAATCGGTCTTATAAGAGAAGACTCGAAACCATATTTATAGACATTCACATATACCACATAGTCTCAAAATCTCCAAGAGGCGGTTTTCTTTACGGAGCTTTCACAACCCTATTATACACTAATGACACTGTTTCATACATTTTTTACAAACAAAATAATATACAAAATGTAAATAATTCAGTTTCAAAACAACAAGGAAGTGTATCGTGTAAGGTGTATTCTAATTTCAATAGTATTATTAAACTATGATTATGATATTGTAATGTTAGTAACCTACTTTCGGTTAATCCTCCTTACACAATTGCGATATTATTGATAGATTATTAAATTATTATAGATTTAAATAACATAAGAATAAATAATAATAATTATTATTTTTAATAAATAGTAATAATTATTTTAAGAAACTTATTTTATAATAATAAATTTACATTTAATACGTTTCCTGAACATCTTGACTTCCGTTTAACAAGATGGCGGGGAATGTGAAAAAACAGAAGAAGTATTGTTTGTTACAAAGCGATAGAAGGATGGTAATTGTTTCTAACGGAGATATCCATGATAATATTATCATTGTAACGTTGATAATAGATATTCAATAAGTTTGAACCTGTTAAATAAATTTGTTAAGAGATAATATTGCGTTTGAACTTTATGCGTACGCTTAAAATCGGGCATTTGAAAAGGGCTGACGAGTGACGTGCGCATTCGCTCCGGGCAGTCAATTGATCAGTGCGTTTGAAAATCCGTTGATATCCAGCTACAAAGCACACGACATGTATTGTAATTGGAAAAATGGTGAATAACAAACTCGGTATTAATTAATTACTCAATTAGGATGTAGGTATGTATGATGAAATCGTCGAGGCGATTGAAGTGATATGGAGTATGGTACTGAAAAATATTACTTGAAGATAAAGCGTAGGTATTATACAATTGTAATCATAATTTATTTAGATTGGTTTAATTGGAAATAAGTTTTGTAAAAAGGTGTGATATGATTCAGCTGGATTTGGTGAAAATGGAAGTCTAAACCAACGTAGCTTGGAAGACGAATAGACTGCAGATAAAGTCAACCGTCAACATATAAAATTATTGTAGAAAAGTGCTCTTAAAATATTGCTAATCAAACCTAAATCACTTAAAATTCTTAGCTAATGAATTAACATATAACTAAGATCCTTGTATGATACAGCCATACAGTCATACAATCAACATTGAAGTCATAAGCACTATCAAGGTTGTTTGATGATCTAATTAATCTAACAGACTGAGCCCACACTGCGTCCTTATTTAGTTTTAGCAAACAGATAAACTGATCAAATAACATAATATGTAGGTATATTTGAAGAAACAAGACAAAGCAAAAAAACATCCCGGAACATAAAATAGAAAATCTTTATTTATATCAACTGAATTCTTCCATTTAACTGTGAAGTCTATCAAAATCAAAAGGTTTTTATTTCGAGTAGGCCTTCTAAGGCACTTTCAAAACGTTACTGAGTCTAGTTGCACGGTTCCAAATTGTCATTCTTATGGAGAAGAACCGGCAAAATACTCCATAAGTTACTCTTTTAAAATAGAAAAAAACAATAAGTAGGCAACAACAACGCAAATTAGTAAAATATAGAAATTGCTAAAGGGGTATTTAAATCTTTTTCAATTACATGAAATAGAAAATAATTTGAAAAAAATATCCGTGAATTCAGTTATGGAAACAAATGAAAATCAGTTTTCGCATTTGTGACCAACAAAAGCATAAAGTAAAGATAGACGCGCAAACACCTAACACCCTATGTATCTGGGTTGATCAATCGTAAGAAAGGTTTTTTTCAAACATATTATTTTGTCTTTCATGTTACGTGTAAAAGAAATCGTAAGGGATGACTAATAAGATCCTACTAAATTTTTCAATCTGTAACATTTGCAACTTGTATTCATGTGACGTGTTATGAAGAGATTTTCTTTTTCCCGAAAGTAAAAATCTCGTCTATACATAGTTTCCATATTCCACAGACAGTGACACCAAATCTCCATACTATTAATAACAACACGTCTTCTAAAACTAGCAAAACTTTAGACATCTCACAAATGAAACAAAGAACATTTATCTCGTGCCAAAACCTACATAATCAAGCAATTAATCATCGTAACATCTTCCTTTAACATATCTCTAACGACATCCGCTTCCTGTATACATATACAATACATTTACAGTACATTTGTATATTTATACATCACATTTATACATCTATACTTGTATAGAACAGTTGTACTCCGCGCCGTGCCGACTGGCTAGTGATGTGACGATTAAATTCGAATTCGTATTTTCGAATGTTCGAGTTTCAAATGTTTTGGGAAATTCGTGTTTGGAATTGACGGTTTTTCTTTTGTTTTTCTAGTTTCAATTGCATTTTTTTGTGTTAGTATTTTTTGCGGATATATTGTCTTGTAGTTTTACGAGAAAATATAGCTGTGTCTTCGTATTTTATTTTAATTAGAAAGGGACGTAAGATCGCATCTCACTTCATAATATTTTCTCTTTGTAGATAAATAATAAATGATTCAATGAAAAAACAAACTTTATCACCTATCGTCAACCAACGCGGTTAGCCACGTGAGTTTCACTAACTGTGCTTACTCCGTTACCGCGATACGGTAGCTCATTTATTAGATGAGTCGGCAAAAATAACATCACAAGTAATTATGAGAGAAAACCTGCTAATGGAAAACGTAATTAACTTAATGTTTATTTAGATAACGGCTATTTAATAGAATGAAAGAAAATACGAGAAAATATCTCTACATTCAACAAATTGTAATCAAACGTAATGGAAACCAAATATAGGATGTTTTTGTAGGGTAGGCAAATATGTTGGATGTATTTCTGTATGAAAACTGTATAAACGAAACTTTTCGCTTACTCTATTTCTGGGTATAAGTCCTAATACATAGGACCTTTTTCTTCTGATCTATGTCAAAAAAGCAAACACTTTTCTAGCCTAGCCATTAGACGTACCTATTTTCAGGGATACATTAAATAGATAACGGTCAATGTACCGTCGCCGCGTCGTCTTCGTTACCTTAATTCGTGCAACTGTCTCATCCCTCTAATTAATAAAGATCATCTCTTTGTAACGAATATCTAAAAGAGCCCCACACACTACATGAATGAAGCCTTCAAAAAGTAACATCTTCCTATAGCCACATGAATATTTCAAAAGCGAAGGCACACAATACCAAACTATCTAACCTATATCTATCTAAAACTATATGTAACCCAGAAAACAAGAGAGCTTGCCTGTTTGCTCCGCACACACAGATAGGTCAACACTCTACTTAAAATTCGCATTCGCTTCGCAAACATCGTCACATCACTACGTACGGTCTTATCGATCCTGACAAGGTATAATATAAAATATACCAACATACATCACTGTACCCAGACACATTGGAAAACAATTCTTACTGCCTTGACGTATGATCGCTTTTCCTCTAACGTTCTATGACCTACAAAATACGCCGGATTAATCCGCAACAGGGCCGTATTCGGGCGAAGCGTTTTTCGGATGACATGATGTCATTAATCTAATAAAGTTTTCTCTAAACTTGGAATGTGTTCGTCATATTTGGTTCGTTCGTGGGTGTTTTGATGTTGCTTGCCAGAAACGATGTTATTTAGTTGGGATCATAGATGAGGAATGAACTGACATGTTTTTCGACCTATTTCCTACAATTCAACCCAAATATTAGATACCCCATGATTTTCTTCAGTCTGCAATAACTTTTACTTCTATTTCGATTACTTTGAACGCGAAAAGTTTATTTACAATCGCTACAATTCGACTTACCCTGTACATCCAATGAACAAAATATTCATTATCGAATTCATAAATCTGCAACCTGCACAACATCTCAACCATCCTACTCTTTAACAAGCTATACAGCTAAAAGACGATAGAAAATCTATCCTCAACCGTCACCAACACGACGCGTCGACGTTAAGAGACTTCCCAATAAATCTGAACGACGACCGTCCACTACGCAGTAAAGACATTATAGTTTTGCCGCCATCTGTCACAGCACTCAGAGCCAAATTAATAACGACATAAAGCCGGTTGTGCACTATTCTCGGTAGTGACACTCACGTAATCCTGTTAGTGTCGACGTGACAAGGCTGCCGCAAAGTCATTTAGATGTGCCAGTGCCGCGCTAGTGGACGGTACCTTTAGTGCCGCGCTACTGGACGGTACCTTCAGTGCCGCCCGATAGCGCTGGGATTAGGGATGAGAGGAATTGAAACTAAGGACTCAATACCTAGCCTGAAATACCTTTTCAGTCTAAGTATTGAGTCCTTAGTTTCAATGGGTAGAGACCTCTACTTAGGTACATAGAAAAGCAAAGCGCAGTAGTAAGCGTAACTTGTTGACGTACAATTATTGTTGGTAAAAATCTATAAATGTGTAATCATCATCATCATCATCTTCCTGCCCTTATCCCATTTTACTTGGGGTCGGCGCAACACAAATGCGTTAATCCCTAAGAAAATTAAAACAAAAATGTGTCTATTAAATTTATGAATTGAAGCCATGTCAATAAAATGCGTTTTACAAAATGGCGCCCAGTTTGTAGTTTGTCAACGTTACATTCTAGCGTAAGGTGAACATGTTTTATTTTATTACCTACACAAGTATTTACTAAGAAACAATAACAATAAATTATATTAATGTTACTATTTCTAATGTAAAAATGTACGTGATTGCATTTCAATCATATAATAATTACTTATTAGTTTAAAATACCGTAAAGAAGAGATTTAGCTACAAATAAAAAATCCTATGTCGAGCCACAGATAATATACCTAGATTATATAAATAATAAACTCTCAATCATATCGCATCGAATTCATTTCTATATTTATCTAAAACCCAAGATATATTGCTCATAAAACTAAAATAAAACAACGGAGCCTAAAATAAATATAAATATCACTCATAAAAACGAATGGGCTGACATCTGTCATCATTTAATTTGCAGCCGTATCAAGCGTGATGAATGTACAACACATTTTACGATCTCGTACACTGATGTACGAACACGACTTTTTACTTAAATTTCTTTGAATGTACAAAGGTTTGTACGTGTAGTACGCAAATAAAAGAGTTTGGAAAGTGTTGGACAAAATCTGAATTAAAAGATATAAAAATGTTTAAGTCTGTGAACTTCATCATCATCATCAGCCTATTGCAGTCCAATGCTGGACATCGACCTCTACAAGTGCACGTAGGCCACTCAGATCTGTTTTCAGTAATCTTATTGATGAATTATTTTATTCATGTGAGAAAAAACAGCATGTTAACATAAGCAACTAATTTTTTGTTCTTAGTCATGGATTAAATTATTACTGATATTGTTCTGGTGTGTAGGTACCTACACGAGTAATCGCGTTATTTTCGACATCGCCCAACTAGTTTCGGCCCCAATTGGAGTCATTCATCATGAGGTCCATGCCCGCTAGTGTCACTAGTCAAGTTTAGTCAAAAACTCAATTTTTTATTCTGAATTACATTACTACGAGTAGGTATACATTAATCTTCAACATGATGAAAGTACCACAGGTGACCTACCACTTTGACAAAGTAAACATCTACATTTAATACACGATAGTTACTTTAAATCCTAAAGTTCATCGCAAATGACCGGTAGCATTTAGCAAACAACATTACAACGCTCTTATTACAAAGCAGTAAGGTCTATTTTCGTTTTACTTTAGTTCTAACCTACTTCGTTTTAGTTCAGTAAGTTTGTTTGTGCCTGTCATCTGTAGCTTGACAGCTTAAAAGGCTTGTGCAGCCGTCGAAGGCCGCAGTGACTTGGTATCGGGAAATTGTCAGCGCTGACACGGGAATGGTAAGATTAAAGCCGCAAAATAAAATATCTTTGTTTCCTAAATAGTAAAATCGAAAAACCTAGTGGTAAGCCCTCAGGTTTTCCAATTTAAAGTACCTATTTTGCTGATGTCGTGGGCGTTTTAGAAATAATTATCACAGCTTTCGTGATACGGAAGCCGCGTAAAAATGTGAGTCCTGCGCCTGATCTCTCTCCGCTCGTGTCGGAATTTACGTTTAAACCTCTTTAGCTAGTTTAAGAATGATAATTAAAACAAACAAGAGTTATGAAGTAATCGCACATCAATTGCTATTATAGCCAAGTGTGGCCTCTATTACATATTCAATCATTGTAATCATAAGAGTTGCTCACATTGATCGCAAAAGTTGTACCTACACTTACAATATACTGACGGATTCTATACTGTACATATACATATGTATGTTCCATTAGTATAGACGTAAATAACACACAATTCAATTACACAAATGCAAGAAAAAAAAATCTCAACAAACTTATTTTGCCGGTGACGAAAATCGGAACTTAAATTTGTCCTAACAAATTTGACAACTTTTGAAGTAATGACAGCGCTACTAGCGCCACTATAACTGGTATGGATAAGTTTGTAACATTAGATACAAAAATATCCGTTCAGAAATCCTAATTAATAACAGCAGGTGCGTGTTTCGTCCGTAATCCTGTTATACGTGAGTTACGTGACATTGAAGGGACGTGAACGTATTACGTTACGCTATTTGTAACGCGATTCAAATTATGTTATTTTTATTAAGAGATTATGTCGTAATTACGAGATGACGTCAGATAGGAACGTGTGGAAGAAAAAGACATGCTGCGCCGATCCCAAATAATAATTGGGATAAGGGCAGGGGGAATGATGATTATGTCTTAATTAATGCACCTAGTACTTGAGATTACCTCAATTAATGTGAGGTAAATACTTTCTGGGTACAGTGTTTTTATTTATAATAAAAGCCATAAGTTTATGTATTAAAATTAGTTTACACACGCAACATTGCCGGAGATAATTGTCCATATATTTTTAATACGTAGTTTTGGAGTTCTCGTTTACTCAAATTCCTAAATAATTATAACAACTAAAACGCGAATTGCAAATATAGTTTAACAAAAATGATTTGTACAAATAATATCACATGTATTATTTATTACACGACTGCTCATAATTCAACATAGTCCTACCATTTAACAGTAAATTATTTCGTGCTCATAAATATTTAGTCTATAAATCTCATTCGCAAATATTCACAGTTTAATTTAATTATTTAGTTACAAATTATTCCACGTTTTAGACGAAAACATTTAACACTGCAATGCACGCCATCTGTCGAACAATATTGTAAACTCGCTATTTGTAGAAGTAACTCATAATTAATTATTAACTGCAGTATACTAAAGAATAGCGTGTACCACAAGGTGCATAAATGGAAATAGATTCCCCTATCTATTTAAATATTAAAACCCATTAGGGCATTTCACATAATTTTCTTAGCTTGAAATACATTTAGTTCTTTTTTCAATTAATGCACTATGGAGAAAATCTTTAATAATAAATTACAAGCTTAGATTAAAGTCATTATAAAATTAATTATCAACCTTAAAGAACTTAATTCCGTTTGCTAGCATAACCTTTTACTACAGCACAGAAAAAACCTAAAAACCGTAATGTGGCACAAAATAATACCCTTTGCTTAAAAAAAAAAAACTAAAAATCAAAATCCGAACGCTTAAAAATAGAAACAACACATCACTAGTTTCAGAACTAACTTTGAGAACGGACCTTAAAAAAAGCTCTCGAGTTTTTTTTGTTGTTTATGGCTTGCACTAAGTAAGGCGGGGTACGCACGGGTGTTTCTGGGTCAGGGGGTGGCGCTTGTGGCCACCCCTTAAGGGGCAACACCCTGTGCGTGTATTACCGGCTTTCCAGCCTAGTCTTATTCTATTTAGGGATTCTTAATTAGTTTTTTTCTTACATTTCCTCGGTGTTGCTTTTTTTTTGTTATTCGGTATTTTGTTTGATCAATATTTTTCCGTGAGTATGTTTGTAAGTATCGACGGTTTTGGCGAAACGATAAGTTATTTTTATTACTCGTTACTACGGTATAAAATAAAGAGTATTCTATTCTATATTTTACCATCTGTACATATCTATTTATTTCATTTTTTTTTAATAACATGTTAACGTTTCATAAATATCAAACCATAAAACGAATATTTATTTAATATCTGTTAAATACTCTTACTAAAGTTACTTACACAAAAAAAAATCCACTATTTATTAAACCAAACCTCTCGTCTATCTACAAAAACAATTTTATCAGAAACTAAATATTCCTACAAACAAAAAACAATCACATTTAAATCCGACATCACAAAACAACATTAAAATTCGCAAAGAGCAGACAGTCCAACACACAAACAAACAGACAAAACGCATACCTCATCCCCTAATTCGTCTGGGTATGCGTTTGATTCAACCCCAGACAGCTAATTAGTTTCGTAATCCGGTTCGATCCGGTAGCCGTCAAAGGCAGGCAGTACATACCTATACATAGCTACATATGTACCTTTACATAACTGCCTATCTACCTATAGTACCAACTGTCGAACATACAAATCCGTATTGATAATACTGAAACAGACGGCTTAGTGCTTCCAATAAATTAATGTTTCAGGGTTTCTGTAAGCCGCTTGATACCGTTGTATGTATTGGTGTAAAGGGATTTTATGAATTTATTTTTTTGTGTCTAGTTGCTATGATAAAGCTAAAGATATGGATACTTTATTTTGCAAATACGGGTACATACAAAGATGACACACAGTAATTTGCTGTTGTATTTTTTAAGAAGAATAGAAGAATAAGAAGAATAAGAATCTTTATTTGCAGAGACACGGTATTAGGTACAGGTGTTTTGGTAAATTACATAACGTACATGCATATCTCACCGCTCAATCGGTATGCAAATTTCGAGTAGACACTGGTACATACTACATTGACATAAATAAAAATAAATATTACAGTGTCATACACATACAAAAGTGTTATTTCAGATAATTCCATAAAATTTTCAACAATCGAGATTATACAATCGCAATCTATTTAATTACACATAACACAAAATATTACATAAATTAAACATTATTAATTTATAATCTTTTTAATATTACTTACAAACAATCATCATATTGTGTTAGACACTACTTACGCATTGTATCATGCATTTTTGTGTTTAATAAATTCAGAAACCGTATAAAAACATTTGTCTAGTAACCACTTTTTAAGATTGATTCTGAATTTGTATAATGGGAGTTCTCTAATTGATTTTGGAATTGTGTTAAAAATATGGATCGTCATACAGCTACAGTTTTTTTTGTACAGAGTTGTTAGAATTCTCGGCAGAGCTAATTTTGTTATGTCGCGTGACTGGTATCTTTTATTATCACTCACTTTTTCAAATAACTGACTGTGCTTTTTAACAAATACTCCGATTTCATAAATATAAAGGCTACTTAAGGTTAATACATTTAATCTTCTAAATAGTGGTCTGCACGACTCTGTTGGACCAGCTCCACAGATAGCCCGGATACATTTTTTTTGAGATATGAATGCCCTACTGACTTCTGTAGAATTACCCCATAATATTAACCCGTACCGGAGTACCGAACTTACATAACCGTGATACGCTAGTAAAGCCGTTTTTTCACAAGTAAGCTTTCTAATTTTCCGAAGGGCATAAACAAATTTATTTATACGAGAGCAGACACTCGCTACTTGAGCTTTCCAGTTCACATTTTTATCCAGTAACACTCCTAGAAATTTGGTTGTGTCCAATTCTTCAATGTTTTGTCCGCAGTATTCTAATTTAACACTTGAGGCCACACTATTATAATTTCGAAATTTGATTACTTTTGTCTTGGATATATTGGCTGTAAGGTTATTTTGATCGAGCCAACGCATAATATTTTCCACCGTATCATTCAAGATTCATAATTTAGACAGTATTTTTAATGGGCATTGGGCAATTTGAATTTTTTTTACCATGGACAATTCGTATAATATTAGAGACATCTGAATAGCTTTCTTTAAAGATTTGTTTTATAAAGTTTTTACTTAATTAGTGTTGTCTAGACGGAATATCATACTTTTTTCTTAGACAAGTCAAAACAATCTAATGATCTCTTTGAAATCCAGACAGCTTTAGCGTTTCTATCTGTAAACAAGTTGTTGAATCGTTGCATTTCTGCTGGGTACTTGAAAAAGGAGAATTCAAAATACAATTGTAATTTAAATACATTGTTTATCTTTCGACTAATTACATTGACTCTTGTTTCGTGTTAGAGCTATAGATATTATTTATACAAGTTCTGAAAATACATCAGAGCTGGACTTCATATATTGAGTTACCTAGTAATATTTTACGCCTTTCTGTAAAATAATAAAACAAAAAAATACACAAGTTGTTTCTAAATCAGGAGAGAATATAATGTATAAATAAGGTATATTATTTCAGGTTATTAAGACAAAATTATTATTTCAGGAATCTTAACTGTGTCATAAAATACAAGTAGACAGAGGTCATGTCAACAAACTTATGCGACACCCCGAAAGCAGCTCATATTTTTTATTCACCCCTAAAATCTCTAATCACCGTTTTACCGTATCTAGTGACAATTCCAGCTTTTTCAATTTTCACGATCCCAGTGCTAAATGGGCATTTAGCTTAAAATTCTCAAAGATGGCCTCTAAATATCGGTATAGTATGTCTCATAGCCCTAGCTACATACACGTACACAGACAAACAACTTGTCAAGCGAGCTAATTACAGCATTGTGCCTCCGAAGGCTTGGTCTGCGGTCTGGGGGTTACCATACACGTACCATACAAGTACATACACATATGGACTAATGAAGGGATTAAGCTAAGCTAAGGTGATGACGCAATGTCTTAAAAGGCGCGTTTCTGTTATGTATTGTGTAACTGTATGTATGTGTGTGTGTGTGTGTGCATATTTTAGGACTTTGTAACTTCATGTTGTGGTTTCTTGTGTAGTCTTTTGTTTATTTCATATGTGATAATGTCTATGCGTTACACATTATTAGCCAACTACAAAAAAGAAGAAGTTTTTCAGAAACCGAAACATTTTTTTGTTATTTTACAAAATTACAATAACTTTTAATGAACCTATCGATACAGCAGACTGAATTAATTCTTATTTTTCTTTTAGTAGGCTTAGATACCACTTTATACTCAAATATATAACGTTAAACCACAGCTGAACAGAAAAAGCGGAACCTAGCAAAATGGGTTGAAAGGAAAATCAGTTGCATCGGAGTGCAAATTATTTTCCTGCCAATCAACCGCAAAACTCAACAAAAACTGGATCTCAATTCTACAACAGATGAAATCGAAATCTAAATAGAAAAATAGAGTTCTCTAAAGCTTAACCATACACGTGTCAACTGAAACTTTGTCAGCTTCCAGTAGTCCTTCCACAATTTCCACCAGCTCAAATTCAACTACAGGAAAACCGATTCTTATGTACATGAAGTATACAACATATACTAGTATATAATAGATACATAGAATATATAGTGCGGTTCCAATCCGCTTGTCAACCCAGGCAATTATGGCACGTCCCTTCAGAAACGTTTGATTGTACGTACCTACCTATTATTTACTAGTATATAATAGGTAGTATACTAGTATGTAACAGGTAGGTAGTATACTAGTATATAATAGGTAGGTAGAGTATATAGTGTGGTTCCAATCCGCCTGTCAACCCAGGCAATTACGGCACGTCCCTTCAGAAACGTTTGATTGTTGCGGTGCACAGTGCTGCCCTCTAGGTACGTGTAACATTTGCGTACTAATGAACGCCCATTGATCCGGAGATTGCTGGCTAGTTGGCAAGATGTGGCTGGTATACCTAGTCGTATATATCTGTAGGATGTATGGTTTTATAACATAATCTAGTAAGTTGTAGATTCGTATGAGAAACCATGATGTCAAGTTATTAAATCTAGATCTTTCCGAAATCGTAACGGTCGCGTTATATTTGTTTTCTGGAATATTTGATATCATCTATTGAAATTAATGGTGAAAGGTAAAGTAATCACAGCATTGAATAAACCTTGAAATGTTTGGTAAGGTTAGGATATGTCGAATCCAGCAAGCTCAAAACAGCTTCTATATTAAAAATAACATTTATTAAATATAAGCTATCTGGAGTCGGCATTCCTAGCTGGCTACCCTGATTGGTTTTCCATATAATATTTTCGGTTTCGTATAAACGAAAAATAATATTTTGATCACACTACGCGTAGACATAAAATATCCGAACAGTTTCACGTAGTCACCGGGGCTCAGGCACACAGTAAACTGTTTTTAATTGGTGGCTGACTATGCAATTAATTTATATGTGTAATAGTATACTTTAATTTGTTTGTAAATAAATCGTCATCATACCAAAATTATTACACGCATAGAAACTGTGTTTTTTGTGATCTAAATGCAAAAAAAAAGTTAGTAAAAAGATAGAGACAAACTGAGCTCTCGTACGCGACGCATTTTGGACTCTTGATTTTATATGAATCATCAAACAATCATTTACACATAGTATGAGAAAAAAAACCACACGTTGCGAAAAACGCGTAGTATTCAGCATCAGTTTGTCTCTACCTTAACAGTTAGGTACGTGCCAGTAATGAACAAATGCTATAACCATTTACGGCGACAATTCTGCTACATTTAATAGACTCTAAAGTCTGGAATTACGCTTCAAAAGTAACCTAATAACACATTTAACTGCGAAACGTGTACTTACGGAGTAATACCTACTTCAATGAACATGACTCTACATTATCGGAGATGACAGATAAGGTATTTCGAACACGAGGCAACACAAGTTTAAGTCTCAATACTAACTTAAAAAGGTTCTTATGTAGGCACGCATCGAACAGACTAAGTCTTCGGCCGTTAATGGACGTGTAATCAAACGCAAAACAATTCTAAATCTCTGAAACATTTGCTGTCTTTACTTCGAAGTGTAAAGTAGCGCTACACAGATATTCTATGAATGCTTACACTTAAATGTCGTGTGATTCGGAGGAAATCTTAAATCACTTCAACCCATTCTTATCGAGGTGAATCGATAAAACTCACACATACACACACACATGTATGTATACACTGACAATACAATCTACGCTTCTAAAGTTTCCCCCTCCAGGGCTGTCGCTTTCTTTGTGATCTTAACTTCGTAATTAACTCAACTTCGCTTGAACTTTTCTAAAAATATATGCATACCTTTGTATAGAGCACGATGGGGTAGCAAAAGATAATGGAAAAGAAAGGGCATTTTATCTTTCGTGGGTCTGCGATGTTATTAAAGAATGGATAGGGTTAAAAAGTTGTTTACACAGGGGTTTTTGATTTTTCTTTGCGAGACATGTAAAGGAAAATGTTTTCTGACGGGGTTTCATGGCAAATTCATCTCCTAGCGTGAGCCCTGATGTGACTCGTTACAACGAATTTGGATTTAAAGACTCAGTCACAAGCACAAGTACAACTGACCCGCATTATTGAGTATACAGTTAGTTTATATTATACGGGTATATATAAATACGAGTAGCAACGCCGTGTAAAAAAAAATCACAACTTATAAAACAAGACTTTTATGACACACGTTGATAAATAGGAAAACAAGAATGGTAATAAGAACAGAATTTTTCCGTTCTGACATTCCATTCGACTCATAAAATGTAGAGTACTCATACTAATGGTTAATTTATTAAAACACCAGATGCGTAGCCCTACGCCCATCCATTTTCCGAGCACTCCGGTTAAAGCCTGCGTTTGCCTCCGTTTTTACTTTTCGTAATTTGACGGATTCCGGGGGCCGGAGGGGGGGTGTGGGGGGATACCCGGGATACTTTTTCCCTGACACTGACGGTCGTTATTACATTGCTAGTGATGTACAAAGTTGTGATTCCGAACGAAATAAAAATGTTGTTATTAAAATTTTACTGTGAAGCGCGTGCTTTTTGTTTTTTGCTGGAATTTTCGCTTTGGTATTCATTCGATGTTGATTGAACATTCGTTTATTATGGAATCGTATGAAAGCATTCTTTGTGTTTATTGATAATAGTTTGTGAAAGCAAAACGAAGCTGAATAAGACTGAACCTGTTCGTATTATGAAAGCTCTTTGTGTTTCATCCAAATTTAAAAAATAGTACGCATGTCAAAAAAAACGCATTTTTCACGAAAAATGCATGAGAATTATAGATTCGTATTTCGTTCATAACTGAAAAACATCCTAGGTAATAACTTATTCAAAATGTTTACATAGCGCAGACAATTACAAAAATATCAATATTTCTTCATTTTAATACGACGCGTCTATTATAATGAAGAAATTATTGTTAATCTTAACTCTATAAAAGTAAACATAACCCCTTTATGCGCCTCAATACAAAGAGCCATAAAACAATATAATGTTAAATAGTTAATAACACGATTGACATTAAGTAGTTGAGGCAGGCACATGCACGGTCGCGGGTTCGACCTCGGGGTTGCGCCAATTGCCTCCAATTGGCTTGGGACCGCGGCACATACACCGCTCTGTCAAAGCAAATTGTAGGAAATTACTCATTTTTGTTAAAGCAATTTATGTCAATTTTGATGTGGTTATTGACGAAAATCGGTTAGGTTTTTTTTTGGGGTATTCGAGTAGTTTAGTCAACTGTAGATATAGAGTTATAACTGTAGGTAAAAAGTAAGAAATCAGCATCAATTTTTAACATAATCATTATAATGCAGCTAACTACACAGATAGTTTAAGCATATCCAAATTCAATAAAACGTTTACCACATTAAAAAATCTTCACGCATCTACAAAAATAACATCACAATATTATTGAACTACCCTTTGACTCCGTAATTTTGATCCAAATAACTCCTTAAAAAATAGGTCCCAGAATACTTAAAACCTAACCTATTTTATATCAGGTCATATAACCAACACGTACATACATACATACCATCACGAAGACAAAGGCCTGACATTTGTGCGGCGCCTCGCCTTGTCTATTATGACATTAGCGTGAAATACCAACCAGCACGCTAAACGCAGCCGATACTCGATACTAACTTTATTTATTAGACAGTTTCACTTAACATTATAATAACATCGTTGGTTGTATTAAGTAAGGCCTTTTTTACAATTTACTATGTGGCCCAAATTTGTACGCCGATGCGGCAAAACATGTTGATACCTTATTTATATTGTTAACACCACATTTTAAATGTTTTTTCACATGTTTCATACAGATAAATATACATATATCTTTATCTTTCTCTGTAGAATTTTTATTTTTGGGGCTACGCAATCGAATATATTCGGTTGCCACCATAGGACACAACAACTACGGTTACCAGTGATTGTGCGCTGTGTCGGCAACACATTTGCGCAGCCCCTAATGTAATAATTACAAAAATAAATCTCTAAACAAATTTTCGTACCTACTTCAGGTACTTATTTGTATGGGTGCCAAAAAACTTTACAGTTACCCATGTTCAAAACTTTGCTGGAAGTACCGATCCAAATAAAACGTTTTTATCATTTCTTAAACAACCTATAATAAGAACTCACCTTCTTTACAAGAACTTTTTATCTTTAATCTAAGTAACAATTTCACACATAACACATTTTATTAATCTATCAAATAACAGTGTGAACATTTCCATTAACACGACACACAGATGCCTTAATCACCAGACTGCAGTTCCCATTAGCCTGTGCCTCGCATCAAGGATTATTACGTACTAAGAGATATGCATAAGCTATTTATGCATACATAAACTATATAAACCAGGCACCTACTGATAAAGCGCTGAATTGCAGTATTGATAGCGTTAAAGTGGAGAGCTTAATGTTATTCCGAAACACCTGTAAGGTTAATTCATTGATTTGCTAAAGAAAAACGCAACTAATAATAATCAAATCCCTACATAGTCTAAATCAAAGTCGCTACCCTGCAAAAAACCTACGTAATGTTGCGTAGTTTTATAGACTTAAGTGACAGACAGAAAGCGGCTTTCTTTTATACTATGTAGTAATGATAAATTTTAATGTTTTTTTTTATAAATGAACAGAGAATTTCCTCACTTAAACCTAAATTGTAAGCTAAGCCTAACCTTTAGATATATAGTTTAAAACCCACATAGTTATTGACGTAGTGTTTCTCCTGTCTATGCCTCACGAATACCACATTAACCTATATTCAGTTGGTCTTACGAGCGTAGATAACAGGCTGATGTATGTGCCTCATGGCTTCGTGAGAAACCAAAAACGTATGATAGATTAATACTTAACTTCTCTTTGACGAAGTGGATTGATCAATTAAGGTTTTGGACACGTTTTTATAACAATCTCGGTATATTTTGTAAATGTTGTAAGATTAAATTTAAGGTAGAGCACATCTCTGTCTTAGCTGCGGGATGTTAGTATGAGTTACTGCAACCCTGGTACTCAAAGGGCTCTAAGAGAAACATAGTACGTTTTAGCCAGTTAAAGTCTGGCACTCCCTCCCGCTGCATCCACAGAGAGCGGGGTGATTAGATGATTTCCCTCAAAATAAAGTTAGAGAACATCAGCAAGCGGATTGAGTACACGTTTGAAGAACCACAGATAATGAATCTATAATGTAACTTCAGCGAACAAAAATACTAAATTATCTAAAAGAGGATACAATACGGTAGGTCACTATGTGGAGTTGTGATATACATTTAGTTTTTTCAGGAGGCCTTCTGTACTCTAAAGTCGCAGTCTTATGGTGCTTTATAAGACTGCAAAGTGTGGAGACCTACCAAACCACCGGGTTAACCAGTCTTCAGTAGAACCCTGAGTTTGTTTTGACATTTCTTCTCAGGGTAGTCAATTAGAAAATATCGAATCCAGCAAGGTCGAAAGAAATATAAGACTTATAAAAGTGACATTATTATCCTAGTTACAAAATAAATGATTTCATTTCATTTTATTTCCCTAGATCGTGTTAAATACTCGTGTCTTAGTAACTGTCTTCACATAGTTACGGTGTTTCATATTAACTCAGTTATTTACGTAGAAGTGACTCACATCCATAAATAAGGTGACGCTAGCGGCTATAGCCGATAAAATATTAATAGCCCCCGATAAAGTCGTTTTATTAAAAACAATTATTTAATAATTGCCTGGTTATATAAGCCATGCTGAGGAATGTTTATGTAAAAGAATGTATAAATAAAATACACGTGTATAAATTTTTGTTTCTACCTAAACTTCTGCCAATAACTGTTTACAATATTGAATATTGCAGTCTAGTAAACTACTACGCGAATCAAAATTTAGAAACAAAGCTATAAATAAATTAAAGTAGACTTTTTACAGGCGCGCTTTCAACAATAGAGGAAAAATCTGCGAAAAAAACCCCAAGTTAGCGTAACTTTAAAGAATGAAAAAAAAACCGATATATTAAATTAAAAGTTTTATGGTCTATATTTACTACTCTAGCTAACAACCGCGAACTGACCTCGCATAACATCAAATGCTTTGAGTACATCATAACAACTCAACATACTAATAACAAGTCTTCGCGTTCAGCGAAAATTATAAGTTAGACAACAACATGTTTTTCACAGATAAAAGGAAAAATATTATTTCCGTAAAAGCACTTAGCTGATCGATAGCAGGTGCACTCCTTCACCTATTGTGGTAGGTCATGGAAGCCTTTTAAGCTTACTGTCTGTCGAATGACAGTCAGTTCGAGGAGTGAAGGAATCTGTACCTTTATCAAACTTTGAGAACAAACGTTTTCAAGCGAGATTGGAGCGCTTGTGGAAACGAGACAGCGCTCTACATTGCACGTATCTGCGTCTCTCTCACACAATAGCTGTAGTTTAGTGTAACAAGAATATTTTGGCACGTGAATGATATTAATATAAGGGCGTCGGTGTGCATATTACCACTAATTCCTTTTAACAGAACACTAATGAGACAGTTGTTCGCGAATATGCTTACCAGCGCCCTCATGTTTATGTCATCCACGCGCCAAAAGTCCCTTGTACCTCTATACTGCTTTAAGCTTCAGCTAAGGTTCAGTCCACCCATGACCACGGTTGGTGCAACTCGGCTGAAACGTTAGGAGAAAAGAATTATCAAATTACATCGCAAATAAGACCCGTTAGTCGTCTATACTAATCGATAAAACTGAAGTTTGTTTATTTGAACGCGCTAATCTCAGAAACTACTGGTTCGAATTAAAAAAATATTTTTGTGCCGGATAGACCATTCATTGAGGAAGGTTTTAAGCAATATAACATCATGCTGCGGCCAATAAGAGCGAAGCAACTAGTCTAAAATAACAAGTCAAGAATGCTTAAAAACATTTACTGCTTGAAGGTCTCATAGTACAGGTCAGTTGAAGCTGCAGCTCAGCCTAACCCATTTACCTCCCATCACTCAACGCTAAGCCGTTTCTCACGTAGAGCCTTCTCTATACGTTAGCTGTGGGGATTATACATCGCTCCATCACTACGACGCGAAGGAACCTTTCGTAAACATTTGCAGTAATGGATGGGGTCTCTACAATACTAGATTGTTTTTGTTTTAGAATTACATTTTGCATTGAATGCAAGGCTTTTATAAACGAGACTCTTGTTCTTTGGACACAGTGTCATTTGAATTTAACGTGAATAATCGTAAAAGTAATAAGAAACACTTCAATGTATAGAAATTATATTTCTTTTTGTGACTAAGTTTTACGAAGAATCATTAGAGATATTGGACCAGATCTTCAATCATGAGCCAAGAATGAGAATTTACAAAAGTACTATAAGAAAAATTGCATATATAGTAGTATTGCGCACTGAATAAACAAACACCATCTTATATGTCTATGTTTCAGCGTTTCTTAAATGGAACTTTAAGAAAGGTACGAAAATAGAGTTAGGTGTAGCTCCTAACTTTATTAATTAACGTTAGATCCTATCTCCACGTAGAGTCCAAGATTTAATTATGCTAAGTTGCTAACGCTTTCCTGAGAGCCGACAAACAACCTCGTATAGAAACGCTAATTAGATTGAAGACGTTCTTAAATGTTCCATCTCTACTTTTTGCCTTGAACTGAGAGAGACGGCGTGAGGCTTAAGGTTGGTTCTAAACTGAGGGACAATACGAGAACTTTTTAATAATATATGTTAGGTAAAGTATAGTCCAATTTTGAGAAAAACAAATAAAAAAGAATAGTGATGTGTTTATCATTGTCAAGTGGATTAATTATAGAGATAAATAGACATTTTAGAACGTTACTTAATCAGATGTCGTTCTGAATCTACCTAGGAAACATTTTAAGATTTTTTTTATACCAATTACCTAGCAAGAAAATACGTTATAGGAAAATGTCATCACACAATAACAACAAATAGAACTATTTATTACTTATAAAACCTTTCAATTCTCAGTCCATTATAGATATGAACACGACACACGACACCCTGTCACGTGATCGAAACTTAATCGTAAATGAAACATTGACACACGTCCACACGCCGCACGCAAATATGTTTTTCCGACTGGTGAAAATCGCGTGCGGTTTCTTTCCTTAATAGCTTCAGAAAGTACGTGATATTTCGTATAAGCATATTACTTTATAATTTATTAAGTATTCAGAAAATAAGCAAAAACGACAACTTTATGGAGTTGTTTTTCATATTCATTCAATTAATCAATCGCTTTTAAAATGTAAGAGCATTAAAATGTAATAAATTGTCAGAGACACTTTCTTCATATTTAAATGATGACTTTTGAATACTAGTATTTTTTCGTAGAGCTAATAATACGGATGAGTATCCGATGTTTGATAACACTAAGTCCTTCTTAATAAAATGGTGGCTGAGATTGACATTCGTCTAACAGGCATTGACGATAGAACCCCGTTTCTTCTCTTGCTATATGCGACTAGCAACCCGCCCAAACTTCACATGGGTGCAACACTGATACATTATACATATAAACCTTACTTTTATAACATCCTTTTCAGTAAATAGTTTAAAACTAAGTCGGTCTATAAAACTACGCAATGAATTTGATGTGTTTTTTAAATAAATCTATTAAAAATCCGCATCAAAATCCGTTGCGTAATTTTAAAGATCTATGCATACATAGGGACGGACAGCGGTAATTGACTTAGTTTTATATTATTTAGTGACAATAGTTTCTTTCCACCTATATGTATTTATACACACAATGAAATATCAGTTTTAATCTTTATAGACTGAGAAGCATTCGCGCATATAATTATATCCCGACGGGTGGCTAATGTTTGTGCAGTGCGTAACACATTAGGAGTCAGCATCGTGCAAGATAGATGCTTCTGTAGATTTATAGACATTATATATTACTTTATAACGTTTTGTTCTTATAGTATTGTGTGCGTAATTATGCTCAAGATAATTAGAGTTGGCTGGCAAAGAATCGTCAGTTCTTTTATTGGTTTTATATGTTAACTGAGTCCAAATAAGATTCAAAATCAATTAAAAATCTGTACACTAAAGGATGATCAGGCAAGAACTCTACATTTTTTTCAACATATATTAAATAAAACAAACAGGTACGAAAGTCCACCTATCATTGGATTTTGTATTCAAATAGAGTAGGTTCAATTAATTCAGGAAGTATATAAATAGTTAGTTTTAAATTTCAAATCAATTTCAATTACGCAAACATTTCGCATATTTAACTAGCTTATATTTAAACGCCTAGACAAACAGAGCATTAATTAATATACAAATACTTTCGTCCGTCGTTTCACATTGCATCTCAATTGCTGTAATAATGATGCATCAATCAGCCAGGTTTCCTGGAAGCCATTTTTTCCCGTGGCTGGCAGACGGCGCGCGTGAAGAGTTGCGCACGCGCACGAACTTGACCCACTTGTAAGTTATGAATTATTTACCGTATACGTTATTCACACGCAACGTTTCGTTAGCCATCTTTAAATTCAGTCATTATGTTTTGGGTGGGGTGCCAGTGGACGCGGGGAAAGGAATTAATAAAGATGGAACTTTACTCGACAAAGCGTTTTTTTAGTTTCTTAAAAAAAAGACTAATATCGGTTTTATTGGCTCTATTAGGTGCAAAAAAGTAAGCTCTACGATGCCACACTAAGATATACAGATTACCAAAAGGTCCTAATTAAACTAAAAAAAAACACTTAATAAAAATCTACAATTTCCATTTAACTTAGCAAAAACTATACCGCTTATAAGATGTTATTAAATGAGTACAGGTCAGTTAGGTAAATAAAGTTTATTATTAATACATTGAGAGCGCTATTTCTAGAGTAAGTTGTTAAAGTTTTATTGATTTTAATTTACTTTTATCGCAACTATAAGAAGCTAGTCCAAGTAAGTGTCGATTTAATTTATGCCGATATTAAATGTTATATAAATACTTGATAGTAAAGGAAATGTAACTTTTTCTTTTTTACATACGACGAGAAATTTAGTCCTTGTACCACGGCGGGTAGAAAGAACACTGTACGCTGTAGAGATGAGGCGCATTTATCGTAACAGGCAGAATCACAGGTAGTAGGTAGATAACAGGTGTTCTCGCGAGTAGCTTGTACCTGTTCTTATAAATATCGATCACTCAGCAGTACTCAGCGCTCTCCTACTCAATACTAATAAACAATACATGTTACCCCATAACTGACTGACTGAATAGAAAAATAACTGACTGTTATTTAGTAACAGGTATTTTTTTTTTCTTTTTCTGGCACTTCAACAGGTATTGTAAACTGTTATTTTTACGGAACAGGAACAATACAACAGATATCGCGTTTGACCTGTTATAACTTAACTCTACTACACTGTTTGTAGTTCCGTCTCGCTTCCACATTAGCAATAGTCCTGGGTTACCAGCTCATAGTAGAAACACATCCATTTATTCGGTATTTCCACCACAGCGCGAACTGAGAGTAATTGCAATAATATTTTGAGTCCCGTTCTCAATTAATGGTTATGGCGTGCACGTAAACAGGAACCAGTAATTTAATTAAAATCCAATCACATTACACAATATTAATATTAATTAAAACACGTTCATTACTATATATTACTCAGCTAAGTATGTGAAGGGTGGTTTTAAATGTAGATAAATCATCATTTAACTACATTAGATTCCTAAAGTTGATTAAGCGTTCATACTTTTTGATCGTTAGAATGAATGAACATGTTAAATTAATTATAACCATACATTTTAAAACGTAATATAATCGATTTTCACTTTTTTACAAGATAAAATAAGTCCTGCATTTCTTCCTTGCTTTAGCAAGTTACAGCAATTTCAGTTACAAATTCCAGATCACCACGTAGAATTAGGAACTCTAGAATTAGTGCTAGTAAATCTAAAATTAAAAGAATAGAATAGAATACATTTATTTGTCCAAACATAGGTAACATAAAGCTCTTAACAAAAAATAATAATATAAAGTATCACTATGTTTCACCTCACTTGGCATACAAATATTTGCTGAAACAAACCTATTCTCCTCAATTCCCGCTCTCCGCTAGCAGACTCACCACACCTCACAACAAACATAAATTACATTAACCATCGAACATTCTGTTACGCTCAAAACGAGAAATCTTGTGGATGACAAGCAAATATCTCCGTAACGGCTTATTGATTCTCATATGTAGATGTGAACATCACAGCAAAGGAGCCGACTGTTTGGACAGCGGTAATCGAAGACTATAGAACTATTAGGGATGAGGCGTGTTTATCGTAACAGGCAGAATCATAGGCAGATAACAGTTGTTCTCGCGAGTAACTTATATCTGTTCTTATAAATATCAATCACTCAGCAGCACTCAGCGCTTACCTTTATTTTTTTTAATAGCCTAAATTAGATTTCACTGCTGGACAAAAGCCTCCTCTTTCTTCTTCCAAACCTCCCTGTTGCTCTCCGACTCAATATTAAAAAAAAAAAAAACAATACGCGTTGTTTAATACAACATGTTACCCCATCATACTGACAAACAGTACGTAGAAAATAACTAACTATTATTTAGTAACAGATATTGTGAACTGTTATTTTTACGGAACAGTAACAGGAAGAACAGATATCACTTGACCTGTTATAACTCAACTCTATAACTATGGAACTGTGGTACTATCGTACTATTCACTTACTATATTATTGTTTGCTCCCGTTGTGTGCTCTAAGTACGCGGAATTCGCTAATTGTCTTCACTAATAAGCCGTCAAATTAGAAGCTGGATATTCAGTTGTTTAACTATAATACTCATTGAACGGAACTATTTGTATGGTGGAGTATTGCCGAGTATTATTGGTATTTAGTATTATTATTATCTTTGATTTCGTGGCAGTGTCATATGATAAAGACAAAATAGTTTTTGATAAAAATACGAAGGGAGACCCGACCCAGCAGGGATTTAGAGCTGATGATGATGATCAGTCTCTGTTAACATAATACGACTATTTTCGTATAAGAATTTGTGAATATTGTAACTGACTAGCAATTACACTCAAACTGAAGATACCTATGGAATAAAGATTGTAACTGTATGATACTTTCATACTTTTGAACCTGTCCGAACAATGCTCAATATAAAATAAAAGTCTTATACATTTTAAGTGACTGATCATCTGAAAATATCTACTAAACAAGTAAACATAGACCACAAAAATACAGATCGGCGCTCCGTATATTTCTATTCCGACTCCAGTATTGATTACCTATTTCAGTCGACCTTCCTACTCAAAGGATGTCTGAAGGACGTCAGACATTGTTTAGCGAGACTGACAATTACAAAAAATATTATTCATCCTTATTAGTATGTCTACTAAAGCATATTTACATAAAATAAACAGCCAATTTAGTGTCTATTGTGTGACTGTTACGATATGTATGTTAAGTGGGTAAATAGATGGAGAGTACAGAGTTGTACGAATAAAATTTGTTTCTCAATGACAGATTGTTTATGGTTTAAAAAAATATATGTATAGCTATGGCTCTCTCTCACGACGACGCCATCTTGTGTAGACAGTTTTTCGTAAGCTGTTAAAAAACACGAATAAATTCAAAAAGGTGTTCCCATTTAGACCTCCCCTACATAATTCTAAACTCATTTAATGACAATGTAAGCAAAATAAAAAGTAATACCTTTCTACAAAGAAAGTCTACATTGTAAAGTATGAAGACTAGTTCTTTAACACACATTGGCAGTCCAATTAGACTACATATTCATAGGTTTGGGTATCATGAAAATATACATTTTTATTTATTGCTTTAATAAGCCCGTCTTTTATGGCTAAGCCGGCCCCCGTGGCAGATCGGGCTTGACGTTGTAATTAATTCTAAGTAATACAAGAAGATACTGTTTACTTAATATGGCTGCATAGAGAAATAATTTGAGGTAAGCACGCGTCACGCGAGGCGAAGCGTATGGTGCTGTTTTTTGCTTTGACGACTCTACATTGCTTTTTGGTGTGACTACAATGTTTAGGGGAGAGAGTTAGAAGAAATAGTTTGCGATTTTCATGTAAATTGATTACCCAATACAGAACATATTCTTTCGCTCTATCTGAACGCTGGACATTTTATTCATTAAGCATTTTTGTAAACTGCTTGACTAGTTTCACACTCGAAAAGAGCGAGTCGAATTAGTAAATTTCTGAGTACGAATGAAATTCCTCTCGTTAGTCTGATTATAGATATACGAGTATAACAGCAAAATAAACGAAACATTCAACTGGCAAATACTCTCCATTAAGAGTTGTTTGAACAAGTAACGAGTGCTAACGATCGTGGAACATGGACGAACATGTCTCGGAGACAAGACGCGGCTTCAATAAAGGCTGAGATAGGACGAATTGCCGCCTATTGTCCCATAAATCCACCCGAGACTTTTGTTGTAAATCGCACTGCAGTACAAACTAAACATTTATGATGCATTATATAATTCAATCGCTGTTTAATGGCCCTAGTGGTCATCAAACAAGGTTTGTCAGTGATTTCAATTGGTTCATTTTCCGTTTTGTATTGTTCCTGCCAGATAAATAAAACATCAACAGTTCAATAAGATAGTTTTATAGGGTCTCAGACTACAGCCAATACAAATGACACCCTTGTCAATGGTTAACGTCTGTCAATTGTCAACTTGTCTGAATGATGTCACACTAAAATGTTGTTGTCTATGACACGCCATACTAACGTAGAATTTTCTTTGTTTCCAGCCAAAAGCCAAGCTACAACAGCCCGTGGTCTTGGACGACGGTGACTGCGACGGGCGACTGACCGAGGGCCCCGCGCGGGCCGGCGCCCGCGCCGCCGCACTGAGCGCGCACACCGGGGACGCGGGGAGGGGGGCCGAGGGGGGGGGGGGGTAACAACACCTCGGGAAAGCACCTAATGACTCTTATTAATCACTACGGACTTAAATCACCAAATGATACACAGTTAAGTTAAAATCAGTTTAGTAATCAGCTGACAAAGTTTTATATTTTAAAGTGTTCATTGTCGACTTCACCATTTAATACATTTAAGTAGTTTTAATAGTTTTTCGCTGGTTCTTATAGATTGACATTGCTGCACAAATCACCTAAATTGTACAAGGTAGTAGATCTTCGCAAGTGATGTTAGGTCTATAAGAAACTGGCGACGAACAGTATATTAACCACCATCTAAAACTGTTTAGTTCTGTATTCTATAAGTCGTTGTTATTTCGTTAGACTTCGCAGAGTTAATCTCACCATGACCAATTTATATCTACGCTAGTTCTAAAGTTCGGACACTTATTTACAAATTAATTTAGTTACTTCTACCTTTAATATTAAACAAGTTTGTTTCTTTAACGTTTGTGACTTCAAAACCAAATTCTATAACTTTAAACTCTGTAACAATCATTATCATGTTTATACTTTACCTACAAACAAATAAGCCACGATTCATAATATTTAAAGTATTCTCTGAAAGGTGTCAAATCTCAAGTAAAATTGACGTGACATAGCATCTTCTTAAAAAGTTATTTTTGGTAAATCGTCACGACTTTCTGTTAGCTGTCACTCAGTTTAGTATTTGGAATGAGAAATGTCTAAGTATAGAAATAGATGGTACTCAGACAGATGGAGGAAATTCGTAGACTGTTTCGAAGCAATAATCCATTAGACTGGATATAACTGATCTGAGGTAGGATTCGTCTGCAGACAAATTAGGAACTGACAAGCCTTCACTTGTTTCAAGAATAGTTGCCGTTCGAACAAGAAAAACACATTTGCGAGTAGAATACTGCATACTGTATCTACTAACCACTTTGGACAAATTAGTCACGGAATTTTATTTAACTACGATTCCTCCCGTCTGTCCGAACTCTCACATCTAGTTTTATTCTAAAGTTTTTATTGAAATTAAAAAGCAAGTGACTCAAACATATCAAATAAAATATACGTTAATTCCGTCGCGTACAAATTCTACATAACGTGTAAACATTTAAATTGTTTTATAACTCTTCACGGCTACAGTAAATAATCGATTTGTAAAGAAAATTAAATACTAATCATTTTAAGTAAATATAAAAACGTGTATTATATATACAAGAACGGTTGATTGTTCACATTTTTTTAACTTCGTTAATGTTTTCCGAAGCCAAAACTAAACCCGTGACACGCGGCGTAACATAAACAATTTTACTTTTTTTTATTTACACAAAGGCAATGGTCACGGCAATTCTAATGTAAAATACTTTTTTAACATACAGTATACCGAGTACGATAATGATTTCTGTAAATAAGAAACGAGTTTTTATCCTAAAATAGATTTTAAAATTTACAAATGTTTTCGCTGAACATAGTGCTTAATTATTAGCACTAACGTCTTCATAAGTTTCCTTTCAATACGACACCTGTATAAGTCTGTACAGTGAAAACGTTCGATTTACTTCACACTAAGAAAGTCTTTATCGTTTATAGCGACATGACAGTGTCGTCGTTAAGTTTTCTTTCTTAAAGATCATATTATAGTGTTTAGAGAGATGAATTCCCCTCACAACCACGTGGCAGTGGTCACAAGAGTAGACTTTATTTTAAGTGATTTAAGGTGCAATTTAAAGGAGACCCCCCAGAGCCCGATGGTGAACGAATTGATCCGTCCGATGTTGTGAAACCCCCGTGTCGTCGCTCGCTGCGGTAGTCCCGTACCGTGGACTGTCTCTTTTAAGCCACGTCGCCATTTTGCGACAAATCGTGCACTATGGAGTACATGGACACTTTAATTCCTGTAACGTGATGCATCAGCGCACAGAGCCGTCCATGTACGTCGTGCGCATGGTTTGTGGCGAGTGGAGCGCGGCGATACATAGCCTGTGAACTGATCTGTATTGAAACTTTCTTATGATGATGTCAAGCGTTCGCTCGTCGTTTGGCGTTCGATCATGTATTAAGCTTTAATTTTTAGTGTTAATGACTTGTCAACACGTTGCTGGAGCTATTTTAAAACAAAACGCGGAAGCTGAAAAGTAATTAATAAGTCTTGAATGAATTGCTTCAGTGTCGTGGCTTTGACATCGATGTCAGTCGGCTGTCCGCGACAGGCAGACCATTGAGACTGGGGTAGCTGAGCGCGGAGACCCCATTCACTCCTATAATTACAACTCGAGTATTTCCATTGTCATTCATTTAATTTAGGAAAGTTTAGAACAAGTTAACAACTTTTAATATTGAGAGACTGGCGAAGTGGCGAAATGGTGTCCTCATATTAGGAATTGATCTCATAATCTAAGAAACTTTTATTGCAAAGATGGGGTGCAAGTAGCCGTTTTAAAGAATCTATAGAACGGCAATTATTAAAAACCATATTATTATATAGTATCTCAAGTTACTGAACTGTCTCTATGGTCCAATCTTTAAGCACGAGGACAGGTTATCGTTACAGCTCTCTTTTTAACATAAGTTGCTCCCAAGGTATACTATCCGAGGGAAAATAGTTATCTTTTAATATAAAAATACTAAAGAAAACTCTATAAAATCTTTAATAACGCCACATCAGGGCAATATGGCGCGCTCATATTATTACGGTGGAAATAACAGTTTGTCTCGCGTCGCGAACATGTTTTAGTACATACCTAATAGGTACTTGTTTATCATTTAGTAGGTATATATGCAGATAAGTTCACATAGGTAGTCTATGTATGTTCACTGGAACGGAATTGCGAACCCACCTCTTTGGAGCATCTACAGTTTACACGAATTTACGACGACCGATAAGATAAGAAATACTAGAATGTTAATATTAATACTTATTCATTTACATTTTTACTTAATCAGTTGAATATTTTTACATTGTTGTGTTTTAAAACTGATAATAAAACAATGAATGACATAAAACAATAGCCGTGTTACACAGTCGGAAACCCAGTCGGGCATGTTGCAGACGCGTTTCCCGATAAAATACCTACACGTCTACATGCATGACGAATAACAGCGAACATGTAGTGCGTAGGTACGTGCGCACATGTGGGATGTCCCAGACGGTCTCCATGACAACCATTTAAAGCCATCGGAGCCGGGCGGCGCCGCGGGCTGTTCATAGCGAGCGCACATTATTCTGACACTTGATCAAAATCGATTACACACGCTCCGCTCATCTCCGCCGCACTGCGTGCTCACATGGATATGAATTACAATATTATGTTATATATTTGATATTCAATGTTGAAAAATGTCCTTGTTACATGTTATAATTACTTTGTTTTGCGTAGTACTCGGGGCTGACAGACAACAGACACGTATTATCTGCTCGTCCCACTTGTAGTACACGCCTGACACGTTTCTTCACTTACGTCTGAAGTACAGTAAACTGTAGATGCTCAACCAACCATATCCCTATTTTATAAGCTGGTGCGTCAAATAGGTACAGTTACAGAGTACGCGCGTAGGAAATAATGTTTTATTGTTTAGTTGTGATATGTAACACTCGCCGAGGCGCGGCGCTAGTTCCAAATAAGTGCAATCCAAGTCGGAGTGTAAATGTATATCGTAGTTAGAAAAGGTAAGTGGAGGTATGCTGCATTTAATTTACGTGTAGGGGTCACTGCAGGTCGAATTAGTTATTTAAATAATTGTTTAATGTTTAACGCGCTAACAGGCGCTTACGTGTACATTTCCATCGTTTATCATATTAGAAATTGTATTTTGAATAAAGAGGTAAGAAATATTTGTATAATGCTGGCCATCTGTCGGCGGTTTATATTAAACTTCTGTATGTTAGCTGGATATCAGTTCGACCTGCTTTGGCTTCGTTTATATTATTAGACATTACATCAAGGCGACTACTGTTAGCATCAATATTCAATTAGGCTAATAGTAGTCTGCGTGGCGTCTAAATCTGGTTAAAATGAGAGTAGGCAAATACATAGTCCCCGTAAGAAACGACCGAGCGCAGAGAATTGCTTGTTGGCTATAAATATTGCAAGAAAACGGAAAATGGTACATAATATTATAAAAGTTACATGTTTTTAAAGTAGACAGTGCTGTATCATGTTTAAATTATTCAATGTTTGTTAGTGATAATAGAAATGCAAATGATTTCACATAATTTAAGTTTAGGTGATCGCAATGCCCAGGTTGCGGGCGAATAATATTATAATTACTATAATTGAGGAGTCTTACTGTTGCACATTAACCACGATTTAGTCTGTGTGGCATTTACCTGTCGTAGCTATTTAACTAATATCAGTGTTCGTTTGTGTAAAATCAATGTGACGTTATGCTTCATCGAATTCATGAATATTTGCTCCGAATATATAATTGTAATATAAATAAATTTAGTCTCGTTGAATTATTCTCATTTTAGCCAGTGTAAGTCTGTGTTAGCGTCGTAATTATTGGCGTCGATTCGTGTTCTTGTAACTTGAAGACGTTATTATAGTGTATTGTCAGTGTTGCCACGATATCGTGCGGAAGTATTGCCAGTTAACGAGCTTTCCGTTAGTTTTTACTCATTGGTGAGTTTGTAAATAATTGGACTTTAAAACTACCTATTTAAAATAACTGTATTTTAAGCCATCTATGTGACAAATGTGTACGATTAAGAAGATATTGATATTAGCAGTGCGTCTCAGCCACTTATTTGTTATAACTATGTACCTAATACTTTTTCATTGTGCAATGTATCTTAGTATAATATTATGTTGTTCAACAGTTAAATGCTAATCTGTTATTTTATATTGAATGTATAATTATTTAAATAAGCAGTCTATCCAGTCCACAAAGTTATAAGAACACAAAAGCGATGTTAGAAATTATAAAATAATACCTTTTTATTAAAAAAAATCTATTTATTTCGTTATTTTTTAAGTTTTCGATGATTTTAATTGTTCTCGTTACTTTCCTTGGGAATCTTTATCAATTTGTAGTAATTAGTAAGTACAATTCTCGTGCAGTATGTAAACGGGGATCGAGGGCCGGCGTCTAAGTATAAGAAATTATTATTGATATGAACTACTTTTCTAATGTACAATTCCATTTTTTCTATTCCGGTGTCACTGATGTTGTGTAGCCGTCACCCGGTTAGTGCGAGTCCGGTTCGACCCCCGTTCGGAAGACACTGTTGTTGGTTATAATCGTTTGTGACTCACTATTTCAAAAAATTCCTGATGTAATTTATTAACTTGAATAATGAAATTACGCTTCTAAAGTGTATTACGTATGTAAATATAGGACAAACTAATACCTATTATTGATAGTGAATGTTGTAATTTGTATATAAGTAACGAAAATTAAATTTTAAATACATAGATAACATTGTGCGTATTTATTGCTTTTCATTATTCCCATATAACTACCTATTTGTTTAATCTACATACCCATGACAGCACCCGAACTACCTATTAGTTTCCACCAGATGGCAAAAGGTTTTTAAACCAAGTTAATTACAATCAGAATGTACTACGGTACCTAACAAGCATTGCCGATAATAACTGGAACCGATTAATGATAGCTTGTAGTTAAACTTGTATCAGATAAATCAGTGATTGTTACTAAACACGGAAGCTGTGATGTGTATTTCTAAAACGCACCCAATATTCGAAAAGTTGGTGCGAGACGTAGGGATCAAACTCTAGATCAACCTCTAGACCCTAGACTTGTTAGTCCTGCAGTCTTACCACTAGGCTATCACAACTCTATATATGTATTTAGATGGATCTCAAAAAGGTAATCAAATGAAACCACAACATAAAAATCAATATACATAAAATATAATTATAATAACACATTACTATACACATTTCGACAGGGTTGTACAATATATGGGGATCGGAGATACATTACAGACTTGAAATAGCTTTGTACAATATGTATACAGTCGTATCAATAGTGGACATGTATTAAATATTTTGTACACACTAAGTTACATAATAAAAAAGCTAAACATTTTCGTCGTACACTTTGACGGTTAAGTTCCACTATCTGCCAAGAGATGGCGCTTTAAGAATTTTAAGCTTTGGTTTCCAATTTACACCAATAGGTGGCGTTGCTAACAGCAACTAAAGTTAATTTGTTCGTTTATTATGCTTTTTGATACAATTTAATACTATATGAGATCGAATTTTACTAATTTACTAAGCTATCGACGTGGGTCAACACTTAGTTTAGTGCATAGTTTACGTGTTCCGGCTCAAAGGACCAACAACTACGCGAATGAAATCTTTGGAGACGAACATACAAAATATTCAATACATTATTTAAATATAAAAATCACAGCTGAGGAGTAGCGCCAAATGCAACAAACCTTTACGTCGCCTTCTGGATACACATATATTACACAAGGTAAGTATCGAATAGGTTAGGAAACTTACTAACATCTAATCATAGAAATAAAACTGACAGTTTGTGACGACTTCAGAATACGTATAGAATAAATCTTTCACGTTTTTCAGAACACGTACCTTTGACATTATAAATCTAAGTCAAGTTTTCAAAGATCTAACAAATCACAAATAAATAAATCGTGAAGTTACTTGGACTACAGTGCTTCTCCTAATTTCGTAAAGGGTAATAGATCATTAGATACTGAACAAATAATACAAAAGTAATATAATCTTGTGAGACTTTCAATCTTAACCATTGCTTCTAATATTACTATTATTAAGTAAACAACACAAGGAATAGCATTGACTAACCTTGGTTTAGTATCATGACGTTCAAATGCGCTCACTGACGTCATTAGTTTTGTGGCCAGTGACGTCATTGGACAGTCGAGAGCCGACTTGTATTTGGAAAGACATTAGTAACAAACCTAGTTATATTTAGATATTGCTGTCACATATAGATACTGTTTGTTAAGTAATAGAATAGTAAAGGCTGCTAACTTCAACTTCAAGCACCATATCACACATCATTCCTACTTTCTTATAATTTTAACTTCTAAGCTGTTTGAGATTATCCCAATTTTTTATACGGCCTGCAATAGTAGGTTAACATGCTCAGATTTTTAAACGGCAATGAAATTCAATGTATTGCTTTTGTGTTATCAAAGCCCCTTGCTGCGTTAGTCTATCCCTATGTATCCTTAGATCTTTAAAACAATGCAATAGATTTCAATCGCATTTTTTTTATAATTAGAATGTTCCAAGAGGAAAGTATAATATATTATGTATAATACATTAGTATTACTGTGCTAACCAACTTCTATTGCTTGTATTTATAGTAGATGGATAATTGTGAACCTTTTATCATTAGTCTAATATATCCATCAAATAACCTCACCAATAATATCTGGTCCTTCGAGTCGTAATCGTTAACATGAGAAGTTTGGACATTACGTACTATCACTCTTCCAATGGTATTATATTAAAATATGCTTCACATTACAATCCTTTTAAAGTTTTATATTTATTAAGTAACTAAGTTGTGATCTTTATATATTACTTATAGCAATAGTGTACCTGCTTCCATTTGTAACAGATTAATATTTGAGTTTCTATATTTTGAAGTTTTTTTTTGAAATAAAATAACCAAAAACTTGAGTCTGTCATTTAAAAAAATATAGTTTTACCAATGTTACAAATAAAAGCAGTTATTATTACAATACAATCACAATTCCTTTAAGATTAAATTAGATTGACTATTCTCAATATATCAGTTATATAGCCAAGCAAAAACCAATGTTAATCGGTTGACATAAGTATGATTTTCCCTTGGCAATCGACAAGAACTATAATAACTACAAAGAGTTTAAAACACCTCATTGGACTTCGAAAGGACTGCTAGACTATTGAACACTGATTTAGATTGAAGGTATTTTGAAGGTCCCAGATCACATTCAGTACTATTTTTCTTAATTTTATATTACAAGAATAGCCAAAAGACCAATGAGATGTTACAAACATGATTTACAACTAACAACCTTCTGCCACTAACAATAATGGCCAAAATCGTGTGACCGCATGACATAGATAGGAATTAATGCGGGTTTTAGTACACATAATTATTATTACTACAATTATTGCACAGGATACTAATCCTAGACAAATTATTGCCAGGAACTAGATAATAAATAGGTAAGTATAATAATTGAGACGTTTCCAATACTGAATAAATTAAATTTAAAATATTTTAAAAGTAAAAGTGTAATACACTAGCTGTTGAAAATGAAATAGATTTTTGGGCACCTCTTTGAAGAGTGGTTCAATAATAAATGAACATCGATCTATATTCTCCCTGTATACCCTTAGCTTATATAAATAAACTTTTAGCTATACATTTATAGTTTCGTAGTCATCGTAAGAACCTAACATGTCCCTAAATTAGAATGGAAGAATCCAAGTCAAACAGTTATGTCAATATTTAAGTTGAATTGAGAAGGGGAATTTCGTAATACTGCCATAAATTTCATGAAATGTAATTTTTTTACTTACATTTTTCTTCCTTTGTTTACCAATGAATTTTAGCCTAATACTTTATTTAATTTGGGACCTTTGATACATAAAGGCCCAACGATTTAATGGAATTCTCCTTAAATGGGGCATTAAATAACGTAAAATGGCGGATAATTGGGGTATATTCGCAGATCAATTTAAATTGAAAATATTAATATTAGGATTTATAAGTGGTAAGAGTGTTAAGATGGTCGTCGCGGAAAACTTGAAATAAATGAATCTGATATTAATTTATTATTAAAAAAAATCCCGGGTAATTAGACGTTGACATTTTGGCAGAAAAAATTACACGAAAACATATTGCGGATAAAAGGACCAAATAAAAAAAACGAATTATATTGCAAACCCTTACCACTTTTTACAACATATACCTAAACAATTCCGTTTTGAATATGTAAATATGATCGTTTAACTATAATTATGTCTCACTCGTGTAGCGATACTAAACAGTATATTAGTGCATTCATTTATACAACTTGTGGATTTTGAGGCAAAACGGTAAAATTTTGTTTAATTTTAAGTTTTTACGAATTTAATTCTTAGCTCCATGAAAGTTTGTGACAACGGAACGATCATGACTTTAAAAGACAGAAATAGTTGTATTAGATTGCTTGGGGATTACTTTATGAGAAAATATATTTCTTGCTCAAATCTACAAGTGGCATAATCCTGTCATAACATACGTAACTATATAACGATGAATAAATATTCTACAGTCAAAATACTAAGGGCCGGGTCCTTCGCACCAAGTACTACACTACGGTACTACAGTAAGCCGCGTCTCGAAGGAATGTTGAAAATATTCCATCTATTAAACCTTTATTTTTCTAGATAAATAAAAGAATTAATTATTGTCTCGTCTTTAAAAGAAATTCCAAGGATACAGTCAAAAATATCAGAAAATCGTACAATTTTTCCTATGGTAAAACTAAACAATATTTTGCACCAAAATTTCAAATGCATTTCTCCGGTACGAGCTCCAAAACGTATAAATCACAACCGAAAAAAATAATGGACATTAGACCCTATCGTGTCTAGTTTAAAGTTCAGAATCGGATGTACTAGCACCTATTTACGTAGATAAATGGACCGGACGCGACTCGAAGGACCGGCCCGTAGGTATAAATTTTAGCTACTTACTAGAAGTACATTAGGCGTAAGTCTTATTTTGGTTGGACTCTTCATACATACTTTGTTGATTTTGAGATCTGGAAATGAAAAAATAAATGTGTGAAACTGTGGTACGTATTATTTAATTCGATACTGAGAACCATTGTGCCGAAGGCGAGAGACCGCCACTGATCGTTAACACGAAGTTAAAACACATCATTTAGGTACTTAAAATGGACTTAAATACCCAGAAATCTAGAAAAAAAAACGACATCTAGCGGATCCGAGGTGAATTGACGTCGGTATTTAAGATTTTTTTTGAACGACTCACACACTAAGGAATTCGATCCTTGTATTGCGGAGGGATTCACAGACATTCAATTCATGCACAAATTCTTGTCCTACGCAGGGATCGAACCCACAACACGTCGTGCACAGTGGTGATTGGCGTGGTGGCCATACCACTCGACTATACGTGCAGTCAGTGAACAACGAATATTACTCGTTGTCGAGTAAGTTCCGGGCTGCAGCTCACCTGTTACTTGTCTATAAGCGAGAGCCTGAGCGCTTCGTCGAGCGCTTTCTGCTCAGCAGCAAGTTGTTGGTCGAGCGAGGCCTGCTCGCGCGCCGACAGTACGAGCGCGGCCTGCAGCTCGGCATCCACGTCCGGTTCTAACACTGTCTCTTCTACGAATGCTGTCCGTCCACCCTCTGATGATGTGGAGGACAACGCGATGGACGCCAGCGACGCCTCTATAGCTCTGTGGAACACTAGCTTTGTGAGCGACTAGCGTGGACTACAGGTGCATAAGCAGAGACAAGAGTTGCAAGTGTAGGTAAGAAACAATCATTCAGTCTTTAGCTGATTTGGATGGGAACGAGCTATAAGTTAAAATATGTGTAAAAAAGACTTGCAAACAAAAAATACACAATATTTAAACCCCAAGGATATAACCTAACTGGACGCTAATATGTTACTTTTTAAACTATCTATAGTTACAGGATGTGTCAAACAAAAACACACGCGCGGTTTAACCACGAGTTTTGATCGAGACGCAACGAAGTATGGTCGACAACAACGCTTAACTGAAGTGCGAAACAAACTGAACTTTAAGCGCGTCAAAAGTTGTGTATGTATAAAACGTTTGACGAGTGTAGACTTAGGTATTATTATGGTATTAGAATTTAACGTAGAAAATGCTATGATAAAATATTGTTCAGATGGATTTAATACTAAACAGTAAAATCAGCAATGATATCCTCTATTATATTTAGTTTCTAATTATAAAATGTGCAATACGACAAAATGTGCAACGGCAAACTTTAATACACAATAGTATAAATTTATATAGCACACACTTTTAATGTCAAATCTACCAATTAAAGCGCCATCGCCTGAAAACATACACGCCAATGACACATTATAAATTGAGATACCTTCATCAAATATCTTTTTTTTTTTACTACTAATATAAGTATCTTTATACTAGGTATAAGTGCTAAGACTAGCCATTTTTACTTCGCAAAGCTACTATTTATTATGGTCACAAGAAGGAAGGATTCTATCTAAAATTATTAATTTAAGTGCAAGTACTTAGCAAGAAAATTTGGAAAGAGGATTTCGTTTCATAGTGTTCATAGAAACCAGGGAAAATTCGCAGTACACATATCAACTCGGAAAGGGTTCTTCTCTGTACCAACAAAAATCCTGAACAGGCCCATGTTTAGGATTTTATGTAAGAAAGTTCCTTCTAAAAAAATGCGCGCTTAATAATTGATAAACGAACGATTAATTTTGTGTATACGTTACGTCACAAACCCTCTCTCCTAAACTTTGAAGCAACTTGTATTTGTATTTTTTATTGTTCAGATAAACGCAAAAATGGGTGTATAATATTATATTAATTGTTATGACGCAGAGAACTTATTGCAAGAAAGTTATAGTTAGTTTATATTTCCTCTAAGTGGGGGCTCCAATTGCATCATTAATTTTGGACGATCCCTTTCCAAGTCAATATTATGTCTGCTACAACTTTAATAGGAGTTAACGATTCAATGGACAGTAATCAAAGGATATTGTGCAACAAAGGTTGAAAACTGGGTTAGTTTGAAACCTGTCAGTCCAAAAGGATATGCACTCTTCAATTAATCTAAAACAATTTTAGCAATCGTTGGTGCGGTAAAACATTGTGAGGTATGTACTCTATAAATCTCGCTAGTTAGAAATGTGACTCACGGAAACCGATTTTTTTTAGGAGTCACAGATTCCGGCCGTTCCATCGGAGGGCTTTAAGAACGTAAAATTTTTAAATTCCACACGGACTGTTTATCATTTTTCATTTAATAAAATCTTAATATAAAATGAATTTCAGAATGTTTCATGATATATTTCTGCGTCATTTCGGTTAGTTATATATTTTATTTTTTTCGAAATACCAACCACTTAAACACAAGCACAACAGTTATTGCAACACAAATTAAATTTAAACACCCTAATGTTTTATTATGCCAGTCAGTTCAGCATATAAAACATAAATAAACCAATCAAACATATTTTTGATTAATATTTGTTATTGTGATAGGACTCTTACCTCTGCAGCTGTGTATCTTCGTGATCGACGCGCGCGGGCGAGGCCGGCCGGGCGCCGCGCAATGCTTCCCACACGTCCACCTGTGAAATACAACACAGATGTTAATAAATAATTATAAGAGGCTAAATTACTAGCCACTTATGACTAACAGAGCATGCTCGAGCGTGCTCGTGTTTCAGGCAACTTCAGGATTCCAACCCCGTATCCCCGGCCATAGGCAAATCAGGACGCTTCAGTGGTTTTAACTGCTTAAAGTCCGGCACAACCCCTTGTCAACCCCCTGACGAGGGCAATTCATGAGGATTTCCATAGACACAAAAAAAAATGCAGTTGAACGGACCCGAGATGTTTTAGAGCCTACGGCGTAGTTAAAGTCATGAGCGTTTTATCCAGGATAAAAAGACACCCATGACCGCATCATCAGAATATCCTACATATCTGTAACTGCATAGAGCTTTCGTCGACTAAAATCAAAGCACAAACCAACCTTTTTGTTTTGTTTTCCGTGGTGAAACGCTAATGACTTCAACCCACGCCGAGGGCACGGCGTGGGCATGTCGGACTCCCACCGACTAAAAACACCCCCGGTCCCTTCTATTACCTAAGCCAGCGTCACGGGATCGCTCGCATACTCTGCGTGACCCTGGCTGAATCTAAACTAACCTGATCATCCTGCGTGCCGGTCTCCATAAGGCTTTGCTGTATGGCATACTGCAGCAAGCCCTCTTCATCATCGATCCCGCAGGACAGTCTATCATCCGGCGTGGCAGCGTCCCTGTACGAGCGCCCGATGGCGAAGCACTGGTCGTCCACCACGCAGGACAGACGGTCCCCCTCCTGTATGCACTCGATGTATGGGACAGGGGTCTCTGTCGCGAAGATGTTGCCGAAGGTGATGCGGGCGTTTAGGACGTGGAATAGAGGGATTTCTGGAAGATAAATATATTGGAAGATTGACAGGCCTGTTGGTCTAGTGGTTAGTGGCCCCGACTGCTGTACCAGAGGTCGTGGGTTCGATTCCCACACAGGACAAATGTTTGTGTAATGAGCATGATCATTTGTCCTGTGTATTTAGAAGTATATAATGACGTTTCATCAGTTGTCTAGTATTCATATTACAAGCTCGGCTTAGTTTAAGACTATATAACGTTGTGTTAAAGTCATGTAATATTTATTTATTTATGTTTTCATTGTATGATTGGCAAGCAAAATGGCTGGTCGGTTACTAAGCATTGTGTTAATATTTCTTATTTATAACGTACCTATTTTTACAGGGAATCCCGCTGGTAATTGCATTTGAACGAAGTCCTTTAACTTAGCAAAGTGAGGTGACGATATCGCTGCCATTAGATCTAATATCGGCATTATTTGTTCTTGCAACTGAAACGAAGAAATGACGTCATTAAATCTTGAATATAGACAGATTCTGATCACAACCGCAGTCTTTTTTTTCGTGGGAAATCTTCAAATGACCCCGCCCGCTGTGGGTGCAGCGGGAGGGAGTGTCAGACTTTTACTGACTAAAACCCACTATGTTCCTTCTGGAGCCCTTTGGGTGCCGGGCGAGCGGTAACTCTCACGAACATCCCGCAGCCCCGGCAGACAGCCGCTGTCCTTACAATCTATTTAGGTTATTAGGTAGCTTACATTTCCTAATAGGTCTCGAATATAAACAGATAAGAAGTCTTATAGCACACTCACCTCTAAAGGATAGTCCTCACACAGCCACAAGGTGGCTCTGAACTTCTGCACCTTAGTGGAGACCTCCCGCGGCCGGCCTATCTCTCGGTCCAACGGTTCCTCTGAGAAGTATTCCTCCCACGTGACCGGAAGCAGGGAGGACAGGTCCTCCCGGGATTGACTGCTGCGAGGGGTCGATGTGTCTTCCTGGAATAGGAACGTAAGTGGTTAAGTATATTGAATACATGATTTACTGGATATTGAAATGATAGTTGTTGTAACTTTGCTTATCACAAGTTTTTGTTAACAGATGGAGTTGTGTATCAATGTTTTAATACGGTTTTTCAAAGGTGGGATTAAGATTATTCAAAGACGTACAAGTTAGATGAAAAATGAGTGTGCGAGAGACTATAATAATCTCACCTGATTATTAGATTTTTGTTTTTCGGAAGTTTGATATGATAATGTCAGTCTAAATTTACTAGTACACGTTTATTTAGGTTGAAGAAAATATAAAGTTATTCGTAATAACGTAACATTACAAATCTATTATACAACGTTGATAAAAGCGAGAGGCATTAAATGAAACCACATATTCTGTATATCATTATAAGGCTACACAACAAAAATCAAATCAATGTAAGCAATAGTTTAGTCACAGGATATTTTTTTAGTTTTTTTTTAGTTTGAACGTGCTGTATCTTCCTGTTCAGGTGACTAAGTTTTATAGGCATAGTTATCTAAGAGTCATTCACCGCACAACAACAAAATTCACGCGACGTTGCCGCTCCGCATCGTAAGTTTGCAATACAAACAAGTGCACTATTACCAAATATTTCCTTAAAAGAAAGTACAGATCACGGTCATCTCACTCTAATGTAATAAGCGTAACAGAAATAGAAATAGATCAGTCTGTTGCTATTGCGCGGGCGACGGCGGCGGTGACTCGGATAAGTACGTCAAGGACACGATTTTTACATTGTTTAGTGCGAAGACGCGTCGCTTCCGGGGTGCACGTTACGCAATTAAGCACAAATTATTGTCGCTCACGCGTCCGGTTTTCAATATTCTCTAATATTGTTAAGTTTTTATTGTGATAGGACACCAAACTTCTTATTCTAAGATAGTGATTTATGTTGTGACAGGACAAGTTAGTTTAAGTTTAGTTGTGTGTGCAGTTTTTAATAATTTTGGGGTTTTGTGAAAGGTGAAGTGTATGCAACAGACGTGAATACCGTAGAGGAACTTAAAAACCGAATTATTTTAGCGTTTCATAAATTAAAAAATTCAACAAACAGAGATTTTATTGCACGATTAAATAACAATATTATACGTCGTTATAACTTGTGTATTAATGCAAACGGCGGACATATCCAACAATTGAAGATTTAATGTGTAAGTATAACAATGAATTATTATTGTTTATTATGATCATTGATCATACTTTCCAACGATACCTACACCACTTGTTTACATTATCGTCTACATCAAACCCGGCCGCTCTGCTGTGTGTGAGCCCGCCGCACGCGCTATGCGATAGGTACAAATGCGATGTTGCCGTTTTGTTACGCAGGTCACCGCACGTCAGTGTAAATTTTTATTAAGGGTGTTTACATTTTAAGTTAATAATTAAGCTATTTAAGTTCTTTGAAAAAAGTTTTTTCGTATACTTCTTGAAAACTTTTTTTTAATAGTTTCGGATTAGCAGTAGGCACTTATAGTATATGTGGTTTCATTTAATGCCTCTCGCTTTTATCAACGTTGTAGATTTGTAATTAAGGTTTTTATCCCAAATACTTAATAGTTTTAACGTACTACGTTACCAATTTTTTTTACTATGGCACTGGTTAGCTACGCGGGACATATTATAGTAACAAATATGTGATCAAACAAAGGTGCACTTTTTGCTCCTTTTTTCTCGTAATCGGTGGGATGGCAATTCGACACGACTGAAGATTAGGTGTAGGACTCACATTAAGACGGAAACTGCGACATTTACTTAACAAAAATCGAAAAGTCGGTGTGCGCCCGCGTATTTAACTCAAGACCTTTGACTTGGCAGTCCTGTAGTCTCACATACGGCTATCACAGCCCCAAACAGAATAACCCAAGTCCCCCATCTCACCGGCTTAGCCAGCAGCGGCACAGCAGCATGTTCCTGCAGGTCAGTATCGGCCTCGGCCAGCGCCAGCAGCCCCGCCAGCGGCGCGCGCGCGCCCCGCCCCGCACGCTCGGCGCGCGGCACGTGCTCGGTGCGAGTCTTCGACACTAGCTCCACGTTGTTAGCGCCTAACTCACCGGCTTAGCCAGCAGCGGCACAGCAGCATGTTCCTGCAGGTCAGTATCGGCCTCGGCCAGCGCCAGCAGCCCCGCCAGCGGCGCGCGCGCGCCCCGCCCCGCACGCTCGGCGCGCGGCACGTGCTCGGTGCGAGTCTTCGACACTAGCTCCACGTTGTTAGCGCCTAACTCACCGGCTTAGCCAGCAGCGGCACAGCAGCATGTTCCTGCAGGTCAGTATCGGCCTCGGCCAGCGCCAGCAGCCCCGCCAGCGGCGCGCGCGCGCCCCGCCCCGCACGCTCGGCGCGCGGCACGTGCTCGGTGCGAGTCTTCGACACTAGCTCCACGTTGTTAGCGCCTAACTCACCGGCTTAGCCAGCAGCGGCACAGCAGCATGTTCCTGCAGGTCAGTATCGGCCTCGGCCAGCGCCAGCAGCCCCGCCAGCGGCGCGCGCGCGCCCCGCCCCGCACGCTCGGCGCGCGGCACGTGCTCGGTGCGAGTCTTCGACACTAGCTCCACGTTGTTAGCGCCTAACTCACCGGCTTAGCCAGCAGCGGCACAGCAGCATGTTCCTGCAGGTCAGTATCGGCCTCGGCCAGCGCCAGCAGCCCCGCCAGCGGCGCGCGCGCGCCCCGCCCCGCACGCTCGGCGCGCGGCACGTGCTCGGTGCGAGTCTTCGACACTAGCTCCACGTTGTTAGCGCCTAACTCACCGGCTTAGCCAGCAGCGGCACAGCAGCATGTTCCTGCAGGTCAGTATCGGCCTCGGCCAGCGCCAGCAGCCCCGCCAGCGGCGCGCGCGCGCCCCGCCCCGCACGCTCGGCGCGCGGCACGTGCTCGGTGCGAGTCTTCGACACTAGCTCCACGTTGTTAGCGCCTAACTCACCGGCTTAGCCAGCAGCGGCACAGCAGCATGTTCCTGCAGGTCAGTATCGGCCTCGGCCAGCGCCAGCAGCCCCGCCAGCGGCGCGCGCGCGCCCCGCCCCGCACGCTCGGCGCGCGGCACGTGCTCGGTGCGAGTCTTCGACACTAGCTCCACGTTGTTAGCGCCTAACTCACCGGCTTAGCCAGCAGCGGCACAGCAGCATGTTCCTGCAGGTCAGTATCGGCCTCGGCCAGCGCCAGCAGCCCCGCCAGCGGCGCGCGCGCGCCCCGCCCCGCACGCTCGGCGCGCGGCACGTGCTCGGTGCGAGTCTTCGACACTAGCTCCACGTTGTTAGCGCCTAACTCACCGGCTTAGCCAGCAGCGGCACAGCAGCATGTTCCTGCAGGTCAGTATCGGCCTCGGCCAGCGCCAGCAGCCCCGCCAGCGGCGCGCGCGCGCCCCGCCCCGCACGCTCGGCGCGCGGCACGTGCTCGGTGCGAGTCTTCGACACTAGCTCCACGTTGTTAGCGCCTAACTCACCGGCTTAGCCAGCAGCGGCACAGCAGCATGTTCCTGCAGGTCAGTATCGGCCTCGGCCAGCGCCAGCAGCCCCGCCAGCGGCGCGCGCGCGCCCCGCCCCGCACGCTCGGCGCGCGGCACGTGCTCGGTGCGAGTCTTCGACACTAGCTCCACGTTGTTAGCGCCTAACTCACCGGCTTAGCCAGCAGCGGCACAGCAGCATGTTCCTGCAGGTCAGTATCGGCCTCGGCCAGCGCCAGCAGCCCCGCCAGCGGCGCGCGCGCGCCCCGCCCCGCACGCTCGGCGCGCGGCACGTGCTCGGTGCGAGTCTTCGACACTAGCTCCACGTTGTTAGCGCCTAACTCACCGGCTTAGCCAGCAGCGGCACAGCAGCATGTTCCTGCAGGTCAGTATCGGCCTCGGCCAGCGCCAGCAGCCCCGCCAGCGGCGCGCGCGCGCCCCGCCCCGCACGCTCGGCGCGCGGCACGTGCTCGGTGCGAGTCTTCGACACTAGCTCCACGTTGTTAGCGCCTAACTCACCGGCTTAGCCAGCAGCGGCACAGCAGCATGTTCCTGCAGGTCAGTATCGGCCTCGGCCAGCGCCAGCAGCCCCGCCAGCGGCGCGCGCGCGCCCCGCCCCGCACGCTCGGCGCGCGGCACGTGCTCGGTGCGAGTCTTCGACACTAGCTCCACGTTGTTAGCGCCTAACTCACCGGCTTAGCCAGCAGCGGCACAGCAGCATGTTCCTGCAGGTCAGTATCGGCCTCGGCCAGCGCCAGCAGCCCCGCCAGCGGCGCGCGCGCGCCCCGCCCCGCACGCTCGGCGCGCGGCACGTGCTCGGTGCGAGTCTTCGACACTAGCTCCACGTTGTTAGCGCCTAACTCACCGGCTTAGCCAGCAGCGGCACAGCAGCATGTTCCTGCAGGTCAGTATCGGCCTCGGCCAGCGCCAGCAGCCCCGCCAGCGGCGCGCGCGCGCCCCGCCCCGCACGCTCGGCGCGCGGCACGTGCTCGGTGCGAGTCTTCGACACTAGCTCCACGTTGTTAGCGCCTAACTCACCGGCTTAGCCAGCAGCGGCACAGCAGCATGTTCCTGCAGGTCAGTATCGGCCTCGGCCAGCGCCAGCAGCCCCGCCAGCGGCGCGCGCGCGCCCCGCCCCGCACGCTCGGCGCGCGGCACGTGCTCGGTGCGAGTCTTCGACACTAGCTCCACGTTGTTAGCGCCGAACACTTTGCATTCATACCCGTTAACCGCTTCGGTCTTGTCTTGACGCCAGCCCCAGATACCGCTTTTGTTTCTGGTGATTGGAAATAATATTATTACTATCTATACAGTATGTATATTTGAACGACGGACTTATTGAAGGAGGGTGGTCAGTATTCGATTCTCGTCCCAAATATGTAAAAAAACTATGACCTTAATTTTTCATATAATTATTCAATAAAATACAGTATTTATGAACACAGAGCGCATGCCTAATATCACGCGCCAAACACGTGCCGCCGCTATGGCAGCGAGCGCGCATTCCTCCCGCCCCTCACCAGTCGCCACACGGCCGACGAGTGCCGCGCGCCCCCGCGCTCCCCGCGCTGCTGACCGCCAGTCTATGCGCACGCGCCGCTGCTTTCTCATTGCCTAATCATTCCCGTTTACCAAATTCGCGTAAAGTGCTAGTGTTAGGTACCTACTTAGTGTGTAGTATAATAATATCGTCGCAGTATTCAATTGAAGAATATTGGGATATGGTTCGTGCTTACGCGCTATCAAAATGATCGTGCAGATGCATTCATACCTACGTCGGCGTCGGTCATTGACCGCGCATATGTTCTGTGATAAGCGCGAGGGTATTAAAACGTTGCGAAGTTTTTAGGACTTTTTTGGAACGATTTTGTTCGTCATTAATCAGGGTTTTTTTAATGGTTTTACGTTTATTGGTGAAGTCTAAGCATAAACTATTGGTGGTTTGAATAAGTCCGTCGTTCAAATATACATACTGTATAGTAGTATAGTAATATATAAAGCTGAAAAGTTTGTTTGGTTGTTTGAACGCGCTAAACTCAGGAACTATTGGTTCGAATTGAAAAAATATTTTTGTGTCGGATAGAGCATTAATTGAGAAAGGTTTTAAGCTATATAACATCACGTTACGACCAATAGGAGCGAAGCAAAATATGTTCAAAATGTAAGCCAGAGTGGTATTGTTTTTTTTTTCTATAAAAATACATTATTTCCTGCGCTAGACACTAAACAGGTCTTATTTACGACATAACTCAATATTTCTTTTCTCACGACGATTCAACCAAGTTGCAATAACCAACAACTAAATCAAAACCTTAATCTCATTAAATCTAAACTTTGGCATCTTAAACACGTGAAGTATATTCAATCACCTTTTTGAACTATTAATTTTAAAATTAGCTCCTTCGTCTAAGTCTATATCTTTGTACCTATCGTTTGTCAATTGTTCTCTACTGAGAAGGACTTACTTAAGTTGTTATGTTTTCGTTTCTCGTACAAAATACATAAATCTAAACAAAATACCGCTTGTATACTTCTTAAATTGACATATGGATGGACATGAATGTGGATGGATATAGGGGAAGAGGACGACCAATTGTGTGAAAGATGATATGGCTGCAAAGAGTGTGACTTGCGAGATGACGTCAAATAGGAACGTGTGGAAGAAGACATGCTGCGCCGACCCCAAATAATAATAATTGGGATAAGGGCAAAGGAATGATGATAATGATGATACTTCCTCAATTCAACACACCTTTCGAAGCTGATCTTGTCAGTGTCGAGATAGTTGATGGCGAGCGGCGCGGCGAGGCGCTGGTCGATGACGTGCGGCGGCGGCGCGGGCCAGGGCCGGGCCGCCGCTATCGGCTCTAAGTACTCGCAGAACGACGTGCCCAGCTCGTGGTCCAGTTCTAGTAAGCTGGCGGCGCGACCTGGTGTGCAGGTGGATAGTTTAATAAAAAATATTTATTAAAAGCATTACTTTGATGTGAGACGGAAACTATGCATTTGATAAATAAGTTTTATGTAGAATTCTCTTCGAGATATAATGAGAGTTGAACAGAAGGGTTTTAAGGGTATGTAGCAATAAAATTTGTAGATAATATTATCGTCTGATGGTGTAGTAATTTAACTTACAAACACAACACAACGCCATCTAGTCTCAAACTAAGCAGAGCTTGTATTATAAGTACTAGAAAGCTGATAAACATACTTTTAAATGCATACATATTATAAATTATAGATAAATTACACCCAGACATAAAACAAATTCCGTGTGGTGTCCGGATATAAAGAATAGCTCCACCCCATATCCTCCACTGGGTGTCGTAAAAGGCGACTAATGGACCTTAAGACCTAGTGCACTGTACCAAGCACCTTGGGTCACCCGAATGGTTGCGGGTAAACAACCAACAATCGCATTCCCAAAGAGGGTTAGTGTCAGGCAGGCGGCCGACTATAAAACCATAGCCAAAACTTTAAGCAACATGTCTAGAAGACGTGTTGCGCCGACCCCAAGTAGGGATTGGGATGGGGGCAGGGGAATGATGATGACATAAAACAAATTATCGTACTCAACACATAAACATTTGTGCTAGGTGGGAATCGAACCCACGACCTCTCTAATATAGCATCCGGGTCACTAACCACTAGACCAACAGGCCAGTCAACTAAGACTTTAATACATATCCCTAAGCTTAGCCAAGCTATTACAAAAACAACCTGTAGCCAGACATAAAATAATAATTACTATTTAGTAACTAAATCACTCCACTAATAACAGCCAATTACAGTCCAGACAAATGATATAGAAGACATAACTACAGGACTTAACTCCTTAATTATAACATCATTATAGAACTTAGTGTTTAAAGACAATTGAACTCACCCTGCCCCCTAAATATGTATGTCCTATCGCCTCTCTGCCAGCGATTGTTCTCGAAGCCGACGAGCGTGGTGTCGACGCGTACGTTACCGCCGCGCTTGTACACTTTGTACGTGTCGAATGGACACATCCGTGATACTAGAGGCACTGTGGATCGAAAGCAAATTATTATTATGTATCTTTATAGAGTTTCTTGCCGGTTCTTCTCAATAAGAAAAAAAATTTGGAACCGCGTAACTAACCGAGTCAGTAACGTTTTGAAAGTAACTGAGAAGGCCTTCTCGAAATAAAAATCTTTTGATTTTGACTTAATATTTTTCGCCAATCCGAAGTGAGTTAGCGTGGTGATCAATGCTCAAACCTTCCTTGTATGGAAAGAGGCCTGGCCTGTGCCCAACAGTGGGACGTGTATAGGCTGGTTTATTATTATTATTTTTAATTAGTTAATTGAAACAAAATAATAGACTCAGTACAGCATAGTGCATAGTATAGCAAGCTTTATAAAACCAAAAGAGCACTATATATACAATTTTTACTTACATTATAACACTTAAAATAGCATCAACAAATACTCTTATTCTCTTACCCCAGCTAGTAAACTCCCACTTCATCTCAACATAGAAGTCTGGGGCCAGACTGAGCCGCCTCAGCAAGTCCGGTATACCACCAGACCGTAGCACGTGGCGCTGGTAATCCCGCCGCGACAGCACCAGGGATAGCAGCTCCGGATTACCCGTCGCTGTGGCTTCTTGGACCGCTGAGAATGGAATTTAAGACTTCATTGAATAGCTATAGAGTTGATTTTTGTTTGGAAGTGTAATTATCGAGTTGAAGGATTATACTGCCGGGGCTGCGGGATGTTCGTGAGAGTTACCGCGACCCTGGCATTCCAAGGGCTCCAGGAGAAACATAGTGGGTTTTAGTCAGTAAAAGTCTGACATTCCTCCCGCTGCGCCCACAGCGAGCGGGGTCATTTGATGATTTCCCACGAAAAAAAAAATTGAACTTTGATAGTACAAAAAGAAGTCTTCTTCGTCTTTTTGGCTAGTTGATTATCATTTTAGATCTGACAATCCCAATCATCCCAATCTTCACAAAATAGAACGATAATACTTCTAGTAATCATTTTTAACGCCGCGACTATGACAGAGACCGCATTCAAAGAATTGAAATAATTTATAATAGTTACAATAGCGTAATAGTTTACATTGCGTAACCCTACTAAACCCAAACACGTTTTATGACAATGGAATTGAATGTAAAAAGTATATTGTAGTTTACATTCTAATATTCTATACAACTGATGACAAAGTTTAAAAAAACCCTATTAATACATCAGGGGCATTCCTCCGTTACCTGACCACCCATCCTTTTCACAGTTGACATCAGCTCCAGCTTCTATTAGCACCTTTGTTGTCTCCAAGTGGCCCAATGTGACCGCTAGCAGTAGAGGAGTGCGACCTCTACAATCTTTGGTTTCCAGGTCTTGTGATGTGAACTGAAATAAATATATATCGAAGAGAATATTTTTAAAACTATTATTTTTATCATTTTTTTGTTTACAATTGTAAAGTAATAATATTGGTTTGATTTTCAAAGTGGTATGTAGGTTGTTGTCTGTCTAATCTAATTTGTAAAATTAAGTTAAAATTACCAGAAACACTGTGTTTTTATATTAGCTATTCTTCAACATAATATAATTAGTGTTATATAATGAAGTCTAGCCAATGCAAGTATAGAGTATTAATTTATGTTAATTGAAAGGTAACACAAGGCACACAATACAAGGACATGTCATCGCACTAATATTATTGAAGCAAAGGCATATGAATGTGTTGTGTTCAAAACCTCTTTGAGTATAAATATGATAGGATCGAAACCTGAACACCAAATCAATACAGAGTATGAAACCTGCGTCTGTCCATCTGTCCTTATGTGACCCGCCAAAGGTTCGCCAAGAGCAATTCTGTTATATTACATAAACCTTACTCTTGGAACACTCTCTATCCTAAAAACCACATCCAAATCCATTGCGAAGTTTTAAGATGTGGGAACTTTGTTTTATGCTACATAATGAAACAATTTCCTGGCAATGTGAGACTTTTAAGTCTTTTATTATTTCAGTAAATAAAGTAGCTAAGTATGTAAATGTTTACACAAGATAACATTTTACATTCTTAACCCATTGATTGTCCAATGCATATAATATACAAGCAGTATTAAACTTGTGTACATTATTGCCTCTTGTTATCAAAGCTTAATGATTAGATACAGTAGGCTTGTTCATTAAATCATTTAATACCTGATAATATTCTAATTAACTTGGCATAATCAGCATGGTGCCATGGCACTGCTTGGTTTAAAATATACTATATGTTTTACTCTATAAGTAAGCATTCTTACTTTATAGAAAGTATGGGTGGTTTTACATCGAACTTGCAACTCAAGATCAAAAGAAGTGGAAAAATCTTCTGTGAGCCCTATGTCCCTGATGAGGGATAACAGGATGACATCACCATCATCGTGGTTTTATAAAATAATGAGACAAGGGTCATCATTAATCTAGCAATCTATGTAAAACCATTGTACCCTATAAAATATTCTGGTTTTTTAAGTCCCTTAATGCAGGGCTTGACATACCGGTAAAAATTTGGTATCGTTACTGCCTTTTGATGTAGATATCGTTAACTAAGAAATAACGTTACCATATTTAACGTTACTTCTGGCACATTTAAACGTTAAATATACAAAACGTTAAAATATATGTTACCGTTAATTTTATCGTTATGAGTTAGTTTTGTTACCGTCGCTCTCGAACGCTCACAAAATAATGTCAGACTGCATCGACGCCAAGACTGTGCCGTACGACCATTTGCGTGTTTAAAAAAAATCTTTGCTTTTTCTTATTTATTTTATATTTCCCTTTTTAGTTAGTGGTTATGTTTTGCGGTCGGGTTTTTTGTTTTTTAATAATTGTTTTATTTCAGATTTTTTAGTTTATTTTTTTATAAATAAGTGGCCCAGTTTAGAATACTGAAAGTAGGTATAGTCCAGTCATTTGGTACTTTTACCTGGAAAGTTTTCCGGGAGTTTTGAAAATTGAGTATTTTATAGATTTGGATATGCTCTTTTCGAATTTTAACTTTGCCACCTCGTACCACCGCCGCTCGCGCCGCCATTTTGAAAAAATGGCACCCAAAAATAGTTTTTTGGGAATATCTCCTTTCCGACGCATTAGAAAAAATTTCCTACATATTATGTCTTATTCACTTTTTCATAAAATCAATAGTTTTGGACTTACGAGCGCCGCAAAGTATTATTCATTGGCACCACTACGAGTGTTTCGTATATTTTTCTAAACTGTTCTATTACTGCCACCGGTTTGTAATTTAAAGTACCTACTTCTGCGTAAATTATATTTTTAGTTTTATTTTCTTGTGGCAGAAGTACATATTAATTTTCTCCACAGCCTGATACGTTGATACAACTCTTAACAAATGCGTTAATTTCGACCGAATTTGATTACTATAAAAACGGTTCTAGTGAGTTAATCTTAAAAGATAGACATATAATACTGTCCTGGACATTTTTTTAGATCTTTTCAATAGGAATAATTCTTTTCTACATATATTTTTGGTATCTTGAACCGTTTTCGCAGCGCACGCAACGGAAGCCCTCAAGGATGAATAATTTTCCCAGTTTTTTTCACATTTTCCATTATTTATTCGCTCCTAATAGTTGCAACGTGACGTTATATAGCCTAAAGCCTTCCTCAATTATATAGCCTAAAGCCTTCCTCAATAAATGGTCTATTCAACACAAAAAGAATTTTTCGATTCGACCCAGTAGTTCCTGAGATTAGCGCGTTTAAACAAACAAACTCTTCAGCTTTATAATATTAGTATAGATACATACATACACTGGAAAAACATAATAGTCCGGTCAATTTAGACATAAAAAGTGGTTAAATAACAAAAATTCCCGAAAAGCCAAATTTTGGTGGAGACCTATAGTTTAACATTACGAATCAAATGTTAAAAGTCCCCATCGATCCTATGTGTGCTTAAAAAGTTATTTGAGGTCAAAGGTCTAAATTTGAGGTTTTTTGGATTTTGCTTGAAAATGGTAATTATCTACAAAAATGGTATCAATGATTTTTTTCCTAACAGTTGCCATTCCTGAGATATCGCGATTCTAAGAGTCATATTATACATGATATGCACACATTTCCACACCACCAGGCGCGTTCTTTTTACCATGGTTTTCCCTGTAGGCCTATTCCACTAACTGTCAAAAAAAATAGGATAATTTAAGGGCGTAATAACCGTCAAGTTCTAGATATTACCGTATTATTATTTATATTGCTATTGATTATTAGATTCACTACTGTTTTGATTTCTTTACATATTTTAATCCGATTCATACTCTTGAAAGTCTACTTCAACAATCATATCTTCTTCGATTTCTACTTCTTCCTCTTGCTGGATGTTCATAAATTCTTCAAATGTAGCAGTCATTGGTTTCTTCATCAAAATCACAGAAATCTTCCTCTATTGTACTCAACTGGGCATTTGAGCAAGACTGACCTTGACAATTGGTACACGCTGGAGAACACTGCAACCCGACTTTTTTACACCCACATTTGGCACTACAGCCTTTTTTGCAATTGCAAAAAATTGTGTTGAGGACTTTTTCTGGAGCAGGTGGGAGTAAAGTTTTAACCGGTTCCAGAGTATTATCTATCAATTTCTAACCCCAGTCTTCTGGATTCCCTAGCCATGAGTTGATTGCCTAGCCATGTTTGAACTTGATAATAATATAATAAAAATAAAAAATAATTTTACCTGTAAATTTTATTGCGTTAGGATAAAAAACTAGGTCAAAAGGACACTATTTATTCAATAAAAATAAGGGTAATAAAAATAAACTAGTTTTAAAATCACGAATATTGTAAAAAATGTTAAAAGTTACCCAAATTGACTGTTCGTTTTTTATCTACGTAATAATAAAAAAACTAGACATAAGTTAGCCAAATTTTACCTACCGGTATCTAAAAATTTATGCGTAGGTATTTCTACCTACTACTTCTTTACCTACAAAAAGAGAAAATGTAAATTATTTATATATTTAAACATTACCAAAACAACTATTACCTATTTCATAAAATAAAAACGAAATAAATCTAAAAACTTTTTAAAATACGGAGTAACTTCTCCCGTTTTCCCAACATTTAACTTCACTGCTCTGCTCCTATTGATCGTAGCGTGATGAAAAGTATCCCAGGAGTATGAAGAATAATTATACCAAGTTTCGTTAAAATCTGTCGAGTAGTTTTTGTTTCTATAACGAATAATATACAGACAGACAGACAAAAAAATTCCTAATTGCATTTTTGGCATTAGTTTCGATCACTAATCACCCAGTAATAGTTACTTTTTAAATATAATTCGTGTATAAAATTGGAGTATCTACAGATTTATTAAATTATAAGTATAGATATCTATACACGACATTTATTTTCTTACGCCCCATCTTATACCTTGTAAAATATAGCTTGATACCTGTGACGTTTGTCGGAATGACTTTACTAGGGATGGAGGCGTGTTTCGTAGCTTATCGATGTCTGTGACGTCATGAGTTTTATTAAAAGTGCCATTGTAGTCATTGTCATTGTAACGATGTAAATTAAAAATAAATGTATTTGTAGTTGATTTAAATGAAATAAAAAAAATAATTCAAAATAATCGCGCAAACGGATCACAAACTCGCGACACTCACTATTCAAAACAGTTTTTTTTTGTCTTTTCGGCATTTTGGCAAACAAAAAAAAGCTAACACCAAACAAAGTAACACAAATAACACCATAGTAACACAAATATCAACAAAACAATGGTAGCGTATACAAGGCGTCTGCATCGCGTCAGCACTCGTACTGACTTAAAAACGATGGTGCCCGCTTGTTTCCAGCACGCGAAACCATTATAGCCAAACTAAATAACTACATTTTATACTAGTGAAATTTTCATAGTATTATTTTATCGATAATCATCTGTCAGTCACTTGCACGTCCCTAGAGCTCTTCAAAGTGCATTTATAAAGTAAGCTAAGAACCAAAAATTATTTAAGAAATATTAAATATTATTTAAATTACTCATATTTTTACTGGTATCTTTATAATTACATGATTGTTTTTAAAAATGCTTTTTATTTTTATACACAAACGTCGTTTTTATGTTAAAAAATTTTAACTTTTAAAAATAAAATTTGGGTTGTAGCTGTCTTCATAAAACGTTCGGTAATGTCACAGGTATCAAGCTATATTTTACAAGGTATAATGTTTCGTAAAATTCGCAAGCGTGTTCTGTTAGCGCGTGCAAGTTGAGACACAACAAACGAAATGGCAACAGCGCCAGACAGCGCGACAGTTTGAAAATTTTGAGGCCTTTGAAGGGTGCCGGTGAAAACGGCAACGTCGCATAAAATAACCAAAATATATCGTTACCTATTTACCACTACTTTTGAAATAACTTTAAAAATACCGTTAATTTTTAACGTAATTTGTAACGTTATTATAATGTTATGTTACTAAGTATCGCTACCAATTCATACCGATATGCAGGTATCTCTATGGAAATAACGATACTTAACGCTACTTTTAATGTGAATTGGTAACGTTTTCAAGCCCTGCCTTAATGTTTAAGCAGATAGTTTATCCCATTTTTTTGATAATATGTAAGTGGTTTTTGATAATATAGAATAAAAGTGCAATAAATAAATTCTCCCTTAATCTATAATATGTATATATTAATAAATATACAAGTATGTTTACCAGCTGTCTGATTACCATTACACAAGCTCTGCTTAGCTTGGGATCAGATGGCCGTGTGGGAATGTCCCAAAATAGTAAATATTGTTTAACTTCAAATAAATTATTATATAATAAACAGTTAAAATACAACTTTTAAAGTATATAATAGTTTAAAAGTTACTAAGTTACTAAAGAGTACTAAAATACAGTTTTTTATCCAACCTAACTCGGGCACAAGATTTTATTCTTGCTGTATTAAGGTATATTTTAATTTTACTTAGTGTCGGCCTTACATAACCTGACATCCTACACAAATAATTTTACTGTATTCTTTGCTAAAGCAATCTACAAAAGAACTAAACCATGATGACTAATTCTTATAAAAAATGGATTTATTGTTCTCCAGTAAATGAAAGGTATTGTAAACATTACATCTCCATCCATTTTACAAAACTAAAACTATTTTGAGTTAGGTAAACAATTCAATAACAGTTTAATATCAGCCTTATTCCATAGAAGATAAAGTTCAATACTCAAATAGCATATACAAATAAAAATTTATGTTTTAAAGGATATTATAATACCTAAGATGCTTAAGGTTTTAGTGTAAGACAATAAATACTAAAGAGTATGTATTAACACAAACCTTATTTATTTTTAACCTTCAATTTGGCATTCTAAGGTTTCTCTCTAATAAGATTATTTTTATCATATGTTTGGCTTCTGATTGCCTAGTATGTTTGGGTAATTTAAATGTCTTAGAATTTAAAAGTTGTATCAAAAGGACCATTTTACGCCAGCCGAATGGCGATAATAATATGAGTCATTATTTATTATGATTCACATCTGTTATTTACAAGATGCATGACCTTATGTTTATATAACAAGTTTCCCTCGGCAATAGTACAGATACCATCATTAATATTTCTATAACATTTCTATGTTATAAAATATTAACAAAAATATTTCCTGTCTATTATAAATGTTCACAATTTGTTCAAAACAAGGTAAACTGAAAATAGAAGCTATGTTAGTAGTCATAAGAGTACAGACCACAATCAGTTTATCTTAATTAACGTACTCATTAAATAGTACTCAGGGTTAATGATTTATCACACCTACGTAAACGATACACCCACCTGAGTTGGATAGCCGGGAGGCGACTCCCGGGTATAACCTCAAATAGCAACAAATAATTAATGAAAACCTACATTTAAAGGATCTTAAAATGTTCATAATGTACCTTTTGAGCTTCCAATTCAGCCTTCAGCTCTTCATGCTGGTTATTCCACACTAACCAATGCACAGGATAGCGTCTTGCAACATCGTCTGCTGTTAGTGCCATAATGCGTGTTCACACAATTTTAACGCACAAGTAAATAGCGCACAATCTACTCCATACGCATATCACTGTCCAATATTAAGTTATTACTCTAAGCGCATGAATTAATTACAATTAAACAAAAATACGCAAATTTTACACTCCACCGAAAGTGTCAACGGAATAGTGTTGTCACGTCGCCCGTCGGCTTTCTGTCTAATTTCAGTGCTGTCCTCTGCGAAACGTAATCGAAAATTGCAAACCACTTTTCGATTACATTATATTTCCATTGATATTTTTTATAAAACGATGGTCTTATTTCTGATATTTAAAATCTTACTTTTCATGTCTAATATATGTAATAGGTTACCGATCTGAATTGCAAAATCATATTCGTTGAATTCTTTTTAAGAATATTTATAATCTATACGATCTTCGCAAACGCAAGCAATAACATCAAAAACGAAAAAAAAATGTAATACTTCAAGTTTTTATCAATATTTACGTAACGAAATTAATTATTATGCGCAAAATAATAAATTTAAGTGTAAAAAATGAACAAGGTTACTAATTATTTGAAACACCTTGTTCATTTATCCCCGGGTTATCTTTCTCCAATCTTTATAACCGTAAGATCAATAGCGGCAAATGTAAAAGAAAAGAACATCGCGGTAAGTATAATTTTTACGTTTGCTATAAAATATTTTTTAACAGTTTAAAAATAAATATGGTTAGACACATAGCATTTGTAACAATTTATTTTGATACTGGTTTGTAAGATCTCAATAATAAGACTAAGTTGTAAAAAATCTGTTAGCACAAAATAATCTTCTGTGCTTGCTTAAATTATATTATGCGTATCTACAATTTTTTAGCAGTAAACAATTTTATTGAACGATATAGAACCTCTAAGGCAACTGTTATTTATGTACTAGCTTGATAAACATTAGATTGAACTTTATGTAATCTTGGCATTGCAGGAATGCTATCAAATTCTGAACGTACCTAAGGACGCCAATCAGAATGAAGTCCGTAAAGCCTTTCTGGAGATGGCCAAAAAGTACCACCCTGACTCTGGGTCTCCTTTCTCTGATAGAGAAAAGTTCATCTATGTAGAAAATGCCTTTAGAACACTGACAAAACATAATACTGGTTCTATCAACCATGACGAAGTGGAGAAAATTGTCTATAACATAAAGGTATGTATAGAATACCTGGCTCATATTATTTTGATTTCCCTTTTTTCCAAATTTTTTAAATAGATTTGATTTGGCTTCGTCTTTGCATGTCTTGTTCCTCAAAGTTTTCTTATAATTTCAGCACACAGCACCGCAACATCGGCAGTACTTGAGCTATGAAGGCCTGGGCTTTGGAACTATTTTTCAAAGGGAAAAACAATTCAGTCAGGCTCGAGCGCAGAGAGCCGCCACCAATGTCATGGAGCATCGTATTGAGAAAGCAGTTGCTGCTGAAAACACCCTGATGAAGAAAGGCCAAGGGTTTTCAAGGAAACATGACATCAAAACTAAGTATGGTTTTGACAGGCTAGTTGAAGATCTGATCCAGGAGTCTATGTCTAAGGGGGAATTTGAAAATCTTAGCGGTAAAGGCAAGCCATTGAAGAATCAAAACAACAATCCTTATGTTGATTTTACAACGCATAAGTTGAATGAAGTATGTTACACGTTTTTTTAATATTTACTAATTTTCTACCTACTTATATAAAACATTAAGGCTGTAGATTGTCAGATTGACCACATGAACCAATCTTTGTTTAGCTTAGGGAGCATTTTAGAGTAACACAAACAGGTCCTTGCTACAATGCCTCTGCCTGCATTAAGCGTTTAAGTATCGTGCAGTGCATTCAAATCATGGAGAGTTGTGAATTTTGCAATGGTTTGAGAATGTTTTTGAGATGCCTATCTATAAATGTAGTCTTCTTCATATTTTTTTTTCATTCCATAATATAGGGCAACTAATAACCTCTCCCATATTTAATGCATTATGCGATTCACCGCATTGGTCAGGGCAATACATGAAATAAGCGAATGAACGTTGTGGAGCTGTGTGTACTAACCAGCCTTACCCATTTTTAACTTGCCGATGACACAAAAATCTGATATGCTTATATCCCATTTTCAGGAGTTCTTCAAGAGCCTTTATCAAGTCTAACTGCTTGAACTGTGATAATAGTATCTAAATTGATCCATGTTTTCAGGTGCTTATAAACAATGGGTTCACTCCAGAATGGATAACATTGGCCAAAGAAATTGATACTGACATAGCTCAATTAGAACAAGAAATACGTTCAGAACGAGTGCCTCTGGGTCCATTTCCAATGACCGAACAAGAAACAGTGAAATGGCACCAAATCTGCGAAAGCAATAAAAAACTAGCAATGTCAATTAACAAAAAAATAAATAGTTACAACCTAATAGTCCCTATACTGAATAGACAAAAGTTCTACGTCCAATTTGATAAAATGTGCGATGACGTTCTGAAGAACGGCGCTCATTCGGCTAATAACGAAAAGACCGTACAGAAACCAGTTAAAAAAGTTAACAGTAATAAAAACAGTGGCGAGGACTTCTTCTCTACGTTCTTTAGAACTGTTGTAGACATCCTCACTTTTAAAAGGGACGCTAATGAAAAGCTATGAATTATGGCATTGACAATTGACTTGGAAGCTAGATTACTTAGTAAACTACCCTCTTACATAGTAGGAATAGTATCATGTCCAACTCAACTATTGTTACAATCATTGAAGTCTTTTGTCTAAACAGTATCTGTTTTTTTAAATAAATGTAGAACCTTATCTGTGATATGTAGATTAATTTAAAGTAAATAAAACACTTGAAGTATTTACAAAATATTTTATTTCAAACACACTGTAAAACTTAACATACTTAAATTGTAAATGGCATTTATTTCATACCTATGAGTGTATAGGAATATTTTAACAAATGCTTGACTTTTTAGGAATGTCTGTCGATATAAACAGCTGTCTTCGTGCTGTCTGGCTAATCATACCATTCTAGCACTTGTCGGCGTAAAAATAAGACTGTAAATAGCGTGTACGTAATTCATGAAGTTATAAATCTTTAAGCTGACACTTGTAAATAATATACTTTTATTTAAACTTTGAATACATTTGTTACATTCATAACAGTGACTAACAGAACAATATATAATATACTTAACTACTAATGTGATAACGTTATTCTTATATACAAATTAATATCGAAAAAGAGACTGATCTTTCATCGGTTCACAAAATGATGAAGTATTTTAATAGCCATTTGTATGGCTGATAGAAAGCTTTTGTAAATATTTCTGTTTGAATAACAAACATAATTTTTGTTTACATGTAACTAGATTATCATCCATCTCATTCTATCTTTCTGTAAACGTACTAAGGAAGAGAGAGACAAAAACTACTTTATTTTTGTAAATTTAACTACTGTTATATTCGAGAGCTGCTTTATTCGAAACAAATGTATAACAATTGTACGTAGATCTACATACTAAGTAATATTGGTCCCTATAAGAATTAGTGATGTTTCACTAAAACGTTAAATCAAGTCTATAAGTGAAAATCATGGAAGATATAATTCCTTTTTTAATTTACTTCATTTGTGATAACAATAGGTCTTAATATAGATTTGGTGACAGTGAAACGTAACGTTGGCTCTAGCCCAAACGAGGTTTGTCCGTCTTATATTTTACCTTGAAAGGTAAAATGCACTCATCTGCTAAGTTGACTTAGACTTCAATGCTTAAACTAGCAAGATTTTCGCAAATATTTTGCAATCGTTTGTCAAATACTTGTCACACGTATAAGATGTTTTTAGTTACACTGTATATACTTTTTATCATATCCTCATTACTGAGGCTGTGATTACCAACAATTATGTCCAGTCAGCATCGGTCGGTCAACAAAAACCGATTTACAAAGTGTAATTTTTTCTACGACAGGAATTAGCGCTTTGTATGTTTTAATATAGTTAAAACATACTAGGTGTCAAGCTTATTTTGTTACTTTACAGCACAACAGTAATTCATTCAATTCCATTGTGTACAGTTCGTTTGAAAATCTAATTGTGTTAACCGACTTCTGTTGAATGTACCTATGTTATAACAAATGTAGTAAGACATATAATTCTTACGCTGTCTAAGAGTACCACATGAGCGTGCCCTGGTGGTTGAGCCGCACGCGGCCGGTGGCCACCAGCCGCAGCGCGCGCGGGAAGGCGCGGTGCTCCGCCTCGTGGATACGCTCGGTTAGACTCTCCACGGTGTCCTTTTGTAACACTGGGACGCGCTCTTGTAGGATGATTGGCCCGGTGTCCATGCCCTCCTAGAATAAAGTGGGTTGTTAGATATGTGGTAAGTTGAGAATTTTAGAAGGAAAGTTGTTGAATAGAGATGGAAGGATTGTGATGCTGTTACCCGATAGTGTAAAAAATAGGTTAAGAGAGATAAATGTTCAGCAGATACTCTGTACTGCCGGAACCGCGCAGCGTACTTCCGAGGCGTGTGAAAGCAAAGACTGTGTTATTAGTTAGTGAAAATCCTATACATTATCCCGACGTCAGGGTGGCTTTAACAACAACGACAACACCAATAGCAACATCATTGGCCAATATTAGACCGTCCAAAATGCAAGTGGAGACTAGTCACTGTAGTTGATTATTAAGTATCGGATACTCACGTCTACGAAGTGCACAGTGCAGCCGCTCTCACGGTCGCCGCTGTCGAGGCACTGCTGCTGCGCGCGCAGGCCGGGGTGCCGCGGTAACAGCGACGGGTGGATGTTCAGCAGCCGCCCGTGCCATCTGCACAAAGTACAGGATTTAATATCATATTATATACTAAGATATATAGTTTCTATCGCGGGCCTTGAACGTGGAGATCGAATCGAGAAATTCCGTAACGAAAATAACCTAACACTCCGACCGGCGCAGCGGTGACACTTTTTAGTTTTGCCATTATCGATAAATAGCAGAACTTTCAATGAGTTCAGCAACTCGCCTCTAGGTGGCATTGAATGCTATGCAATAGCTTTACCGAGGCAGTCTACGAGTGCCACACGGCTTTTTTTTTCATTTTATATTTTTTGGAAAACTTACAGCTAGGTAACAATAATAATAATTATAAGTTGAATATGGCCAATAACAAATTTTCACTACTACGAAAAATTCAACATTAACGCTTCGATAACATCGCCAGCCATTCTTCCGGCATCCGGCAAAAAGATATAGCCACGTGTATACAGGGTGTAAGAAAACTACTATAACGATCCTGAACAGGCGTATACCTACTACTATCAATCTAAATACCAGAAAAAGTATTTTTGGAGGTCAATATCAAAAACTGTTAAAGTTATTAATTTTTGTTCCATCCATCTAACGCAAAATTCTCCCCAAAACTCGGCAAAATTTCATAACACTGACAATACTCCACACCACCGCGGCATCTATGTGATCTATTGTACTATTGCTTCAAAGGAGCCGACCAGTCCAAAATAAAATAAAATGTCAAAAAATAATTATTTATTTTATGTCAAAGGAACCGCCAGCCCTTTCGGCGCGTGCACAACTACCGCGGATTCCTTTGATGATGCCGCCGACCGGCCGAGCGACACTGACGACACTCAGTCTCGTGTAGAAAGCGCTTCCGACAAGACGTACGATTGCTTGATGTTTTCCAGCTAAACATCGTTATTTCTTTACCATCGATGACTATTGATCATCCCTATCCCGACATCAGTCTCGTGTATAAATTTGTCTCGATAAGATCTCCGAATAGTTATAAGTTTTTCGCGAGATGTTATGGCGTACTCTAACGTAACTTATTTCAATATCAAGTGTCCGAAGGAAGTTTGACGCGCGATGTTGTTTGCGAGTGGTGTAACAATGCCGTCGGTACAAGTATTACTAGCATCATCTTCACATAACGAGCCAAACTGTGAGTGTTAAGGCGAGTCTTAAAGCCAGTACAGGTGTGAAAGTATCAGTGTTACATTAAGGAATGTGATTAAACAGATCAGAGGAGTGTTGAAGTCAAGCACGATAAATTAAATTTACAATTAAAAGTGGTAGCTTTATTACGCACGTAAATTGCCAGAATACCAGGTTGCTGGCCACCTACATACACCTGTAAGTACCATTAACATTGTTATCATCGCACACACACAAATAAAATCTAAATAACTATTGCGACTTTGACGACTCGCTAAACATACCTAGGCTAGTCAAGTGAATTTCATACCTACGTTCCTTTCTCATAGTTATTATTTTTGGTTAGAATTGTATTGCAGGGACCAGGTAAACAGAGGTCAAGTAGTAGTAGTAGAGAGTTTGTATGTCGAAGCCATTGACGAGATCTCCTAAGTAGTCATTGTTAAGAATTCTCGATCGTCAGCTGACGGAGCAACACGATCGACAAGTCTTGATCTTTGATATTTCGAAAATCAAGGTACGCTACTGGACTACGAAAACAACTTATTAATCATCGTATCGTTTGTCGTACTACTACCTAGTGTAGTATTGATATTATTTTGTGGTAGATAAATACAAAATTACTGTTCAATTAATAATGTCAGCTCACGGCTCACAACGAAGATACCGCCGTAAACTTGTAGAAAATAAATTCAATAAATAACATACAATTTTGGGATAATTTACGTAAAGTGTTTAACCTTGTGTCGTTACCAGTAAAGTTGAAATTGATTTGCAACGGTATTTTTGGCGATATGATCAAAGTATCAAACACCTGCGGTTGCGGTAGCGGCCATTCTTGAGTTCAGGTCATGACCCGAACTTTATCATATTATGTTCAGTGTGGCCACTAATAACGGTGGGAAAATTTAGCATTATGAATTAATTTGAACGGGGAAAAATCATAATCGCGTATCGAAGTAAAAGTCGCAGCAATGTGTTTGTAACACGAGACTACATAATTATGCCCCTTCACGATCGTTATAGTCGTTTCATTACACCCTGTATATAGTATTACAATCAAATCATGACAATACTAACTTCTTAACAAACTCGCTGGACAGGATCCGCATGTAGCCGGCCAGACAGACGATGTCTATTTTATGTGCTTCTAACGCCTCCGAGACGGCGCGGTCGAACTCTTCTCGTGACGCGTAGTCTTTGTGGTTGAACACCTGCACACAAAAAAATAACCGACTTCATAATAGGACTGACAGATTCCCTGTATTGCAAAGACAATAGAAAATCAAATTCTGGTAGACAGGACTCTGAAATCACTATTAAGCACAAAGAAGGCAAAAAATTGTATTTATTTTTTCTTTACTGAGGTGCGTGTGCGCCGTTCTTGATGCTAGTTACTACATAAGGCAGCCTATTTTCATGACTAGTAACAAGTTATGAAATAAAACAGTCTATAAAGCTACATCTAGTATAGTCCTCAGTATCGATTTAGATAATAGTGATAAGTGGTAAATTCACCTCCAAGCGTGAGCCCTGATGTGATTGACTAAACCGAGATCGGATTTAAAGACCCGGTCGCAAGCACTTCAATACAGCAGACCCGCATTATTAAGGGTATAGGTATACGAAGGCTTAGGTCTCTTTTTGTAATTGGCGCATTTTGACTAAAGCTTCGAGTCTTTTTTCTTAGAATAACTAGATGTTATCGTTTTCGTAGATGGTTTACGGAAAAGAAAGCGATATCCAACATACCAGTGTAGGCACACCGGCTTTCTCTGCCCTCTGCAGCGCATACGCGTCCTTCTTGTTGGAGATCACGAGCGAGATGTCCGCGCACATGCACTGCGCGGCCTCGCGCGTCGTGTCCATTAACGCCTGTAAGTTGCTGCCGTTACCGGAGACTAGTACTGCCACCTGGTGGGGGGAAGTGAGAGATTATAAATTTTAATATATCATAAATAAATAATTAAACCAGCCTATATACGTCCCACAGCTGGGCACAGGTCTCTTTTAATATAGGAAAGCTATGAGCATTGATCACCACGCTAGCTCACTGCGGATTAGCGATTTCAGAATCTATCTCTGTCTATTTCCGATGCGATAATATTAGACAATTTAATTTAGTATTTACCAGAAAACTGTATACATTGTATATTCAGTATATTGGGTTAAAAAGAGTTCAAAAGTATAAAATTTTTCAATATTATAGCTCACTCTGTATAGGATGTGAACTTTGCTCATTACTCAAAATACAAGTCAGTATTATTATGCAAAACCACACCACTTTTACGAAGTAAAACTGAATTATTCCCAAAATTTACAAACAACATTTAAAATACATTATTATTAAAATCCCATGTTGTCCCACAGCTGGGCAAAGGCCTCCCTCTTATCCTTCCATTCCTCTCTGTCGAGAATAAAATTGAAAGAAATAATATAAATGAAAATACGTCTGTTACCTTTTTCTTAGGCAGTAGCGGCATCCGCCGTGTGAAGTCCATAGCCGAGGCGAAGTTGTCGACGACGACGCGCGCGCCGCCCGGCGGCCGCGCCTGTATGGAACCTATCACCATCGCGCCGAACGCGCGGGTCACGTTCATTACCTGGGGAGATGATGTATTAGGTTTATTATGGAAAATTAACCAAAAATGTGATATTGCTCCTCTTCTGCAAATTAGTAATTAGCAAAAGTGATGGCAATGACAGTCAGTGGACTGCAACGGGATGATGATGATAATGGAAATGACTACGTGCTTTGAAGAAAGCACTCACTACTTATTGTCTACCTCAATTACTAACTCGATAATAAAAATAACTCGACTCTTTTATAACCATTGATTACAAAAACTATGTTCAGCTAATAGCATGACTAGGTAGTAAATCTAGTTGTTCACCGAACTACGAAATTAATCATTTGAATAAAGTCAATTCAAATTACATTATTAAAAAAAACGTGTTACGCCGACCCCAACTATAAAGAGATAAGGGCAGGCAGCTGATGATGATGATGAAACAAAAACCGCAACTTACATGCGCCTGGTCTTCGGGAGAGACGACGAGCACCATACCGATACCGCAGTTGAACGTGCGAAGCATTTCATCATCCTGTACTGAGCCGGCGTCCGCGATCCATGAGAACACCTGTATGACACATATCGTATTAATTTATTTATTGAACAGAAACTATACTAAACAAAGAATATCTACATTTGAAAGTAAACTTGTGTAACTATAAAATAACATATTAATATTAAAATTAATATTTCGTATTAATATTTAAATCTTCATTTTAGAAGATATTTAGTGTGGAGTAGGTATACTGTACTTGATATGACAAATTCAGCAGTGTTGTTTTTTAATAAGATAATTTAATATACTTAAATTAATAACATGAATGTGTAAAGTAGTGGTGGTTCTTACAATTACAATACATACGGCTGAACACTTAACCCCAAAAGCTACATAGAAGAGCAAAGATTTTGTACAGAGCTTGGCTTGGCACCCATTTAGGTCTACATTCTTTTTACTTGTTTTTTTTACATTTATGTTTTTGGTGGGGTTGCACATATTCTAATATTTTTAATTTAAGCTGTATCAGTTAGTGTTGCTTACCGGGTGCACATGCCACCAGTGCGCGTTGAGGCGGGCGCGCACAGCATCAGGGATGACGCGCGGGATGTTGTCGCGTAGCCCGCCGCCCGTGATGTGTGCTACGGCCTTCACGCGCCCGCTACGCAGCGCCGGTAGCACGCTACGCACGTAGATGCGCGTAGGCTTTATTAGCTCCTCGCCTATAATACAAAACAAGATTTTGTAATTTGTATACAATATTAAAGGTCCGCTGATGTAATTATGCAAATGTACTAAACTGATAATTCAGAGTCACGAGACTTGCCAATGATGAAACATCGTATAAACCATAAAGGGCCTGTCAAAGCTGTCTGAAAGCAAAGTTTAACTGCTTCATCGAAATATTTGGCAACACATCTGAAGCCTTTAGCCATTGCAGTGATAAATACAAACTAATTTGGCAGCAGTAAGAGGAAGTCGATTTAGTGCGTTACTAACAATCTTAGGCACACGACGGCTTATCTTTGTCTACATATTTTATTAATTTATAATTACGCCAATCTATCAAAAAGTCTTTACCGACACCATCCTGTTTTACCGACAGAACTTACCTAAAGTCAATCCCTCTTTGCTGAAAGGCGCTTTGTCGTTTAGCGTGAGTCCTGACTTCTTCATCAGTTTGTGGATGAGACTGAACCCGTTGCTGTGCACGCCGTTGGATGGAAGACCAACGATTATGTCTCCGACCTAAGGAATACAAAAAAAATGTAAAATAATCATGTAATTTTTTTTAAAACAAAATATCTACTTATACGATTTTCTTACACGCATCTTAATTCTTATTATATTTATTAACAGTTTCTCTTTTTTTGTGTTATAATACGTAACTAAAAGTTATATCAACAAACCCGCCTTTAGAGAAAAAAAAACAACAATCTTCAATCCGTTTTCGTCTCAGTTCTTAAACTAGGTGTATTTCTATTTTACCAGTTCACATTGCATACATACCACGATGTCGTTGATCTTGGGCAGTATGTGCGAGCGCTCGACCACGCCGAGCGCGAAGCCCGCGATGTCGTACACGCCCGGCTCGTACATACCCGGCATCTCGGCTGTCTCACCGCCTGTACAAATATATCGTTATAATTATCAGCGGAGTAAGGTGTAAACAGATGAAACTACAAAGTATACTTTTCAGTAAAGATTTCGAGAATTTTGTGTATTATACCATTTTATTGTAGTCACGTTAAGGTAGACAGAGAAAAGGAAACAAAGCTTTGCATTTAGTAAGGTGTACTGATGTTAGAAAAACTGTATCGTTAGATATAAAATAAAGATATATTCCACTACTAACAAAAGCAGACTTAACTAAAAAGTAAAATCTTTGTAACGACAATAGTCATATCAACACACCCTGTTGCATAATGACAAAATTTAAAAAAGCAAAAAATTTAGAATACTAAATAATATTCCACAACTTTCACACAACGCCATCTAGTCTCAAACTAAGCAGAACTTGTATTATGACTAGACTTATATCAATAAATAGAGGTACATATTATTATATCAATCAAAAAACTCACCAATCAAAGCCGCAGACGCTTGTCTACAGCCCTCAGCAACACCAGACACAACATTCCTGGCCACATTCACATCCAAGGCGCCACACGCGAAGTAATCTAAGAAGGTCAGCGGCGCGGCGCCATTGCACAGTATATCATTAACGCACATCGCAACAAGGTCTATGCCGATAGTGCTGTGCTGGTTGATCTTCTGCGCTATCTTCAGCTTGGTGCCCACGCCGTCAGCTGCCAGGACTAACACGGGATCCTGTAGCAAAGAACCAGTCTAGTAAAAGGAGAGTGGATAGTGGATTTTTTGAGGTTAGTTTTTATGGGGGAGTAAACTAGGGTGTTTTTAGATTTTATAGTAAAGGTACCAAATTTAAAATCTATGTCAGGTACATTTTTAAGTCTTGTCAATTGATTAATTATTTTTGGTGTTTATGACAACTAATATTCCACATCATCATTCCCCTGTCCTTACCCTAATTTTTGGGATAAGGGCACTAATATTACACAATCTACACAATCATAATTATTTTCACAGGATCACATTTTTTAAATTAGTAGGTTTAGTAAAGCGGCAACTTATCAATAGTTACAAAAAAATACTATATTATAAGTGTTAGTTATTAGTAATCCAGCTAATAACATAAAAACATACCTTATATTCTTCTTCTACAGCTTTCAACTGGAAGCATCCTCCGAATCCGCCGAGACCACCGAGCACTCCCTTGCGAGATGTGGACCTATTGTAATTATTAGAATAAGTAACATCAATATATAATGCCTGGTATAAATTAACATTGCATGTAGAGTAAAGTGCGGCTAACAATAATCATGAAATGCGAACTCTATCACCATACCAGTCATACCAGATAAAATTATTATGATCCACAAATGTTTATTCTAGTCAGTAGACTTGTGACATCTTGTGATATAATTAATATTTTTATTTAAATTTCTTTAAAGGAGAAATTACATAAGGTCTTAAATATAAACTTAAATCTAAGTCGTGCCTGAACTAGGATATCCTGTGTTTCAGACAAGAATAACTAAAGAATTTAAAATACAAAAATCAAAAGGATTCTATATAACGGTAAAATGTGTAAATTATTTGTAACATGGACAAGTTGTAGGTACTATTATAATATTACCAAGGCTTTACATCTTAATTAACATGTTACTATATAAAACAGTATTATAGCGTTTTCAGATTATTCTATTTGATATCAGTGTCGGGCACTCAACATTAAATAAAAAATTAGCAATATTATACAATAAACACCTTGTAGCGATAAATATAACGATGCATAAATAACAAATAACAACAAACTCTCGGAGTTCGACTCGCTCGCCCGCCGCCGCGTCAGTTCGTGATTAAGGACTCCGGTTGGGTCCGAAACTAGTCGGGCTATCCCGATAAATACGCGTGAGTAAACTGTTATATCGTTTAAGTATAAATAGTAGCATACCTTGCCAAGGGCTTGATGAGGGAAACTAGCGAGTCTCCAGCTTCTATATCCACACCACTGTCCTTGTAAGAGAGGGACTTCTGCGGGAAGCCGCGGTTGTCGCCCGTCACGTATGGTGATGTCAACGGGTGCATGGCTTCCTTGAAGTTGTCTACCACAACTTGGTGACCACCTGGGAGATAAGGTTTGTAGGTTAGGAGTTACAATTATTTGGTAGCTTGAATACAAATATACTGGTTTGAAAATCAAAGGCAAAATGGGAAATTAATAAGACACATTTAGAGTGACTTTATCGGACTATGTTGATCAATGACAATTATTAACTTAGGCGGATAGTCGAGTGGTATATCACTGCCACGCCGATTCCCACTGTATGTGACGTGTCGCGGGTTCGATCCCCGCGTAGAATAAGAATTTATGCGTTCCACAAATGCGTGTTCTGAGTATGAGTGTCTCTGTGCACGTGAATTGAATGTCTGTAAAAACCCCGGCGATACAAGGATTAAATTCCTTAGGGCGAAAATGGTTTAAAAAAACAAATATGATTATATTTCCGCGGAGTACATGGCGCAGCCAATGGCTTTATAGCCTTTAATTCACGGATAGTGGGACACGCCAAATAACAAGGCATGTAATAGCATTTACCCTACCAGTTAATGTTTTATTGATAATGGACTATAAATCGTAATGTTTAAATACATACACACCAGTTTTTGTAGTAGTTCAGTCTAAAGTAGTAGTTCATATAGTCGTATTGCTTTTAGCGACAAGACCGCCCATTGTGGCACCATATAACTACTACGTTTTTCAAATCTGCTTTTCATGTGAATAAAATATATTCCTAAAGAATATTCTATCTATCTATCTACTCACCTTCCTTGCCAATATTCTCCACAGTTCCTACAATAGCGATTTCTTCCTCCACGATCTCCAACAGTTCCTTAGCACACACAGGGTCTACGATGACGACCATACCGACACCGCAGTTGAAAGTCCGCAGCATTTCGAAATCTGATACCATGCCTGCGAAAATAAGCTGTATGTTAATAGATATAGAGATTAAACTTGAATGCTATGATCACAGATTTATGTGTGAACATTGTGGGTAATGATTTGGTAGGTTTTGTGCCAGTACCAAAATTTAGATACTAATTTAATTATTACATGTTTTATAGACGAAGCTTTTGAAATAATATTCTTTCCTTATAGCATAGTAAAAAATAAATTAAGCAAATTCAAAACATTACAGTAATATCAAATTTCTTTCAAACTAATGTACACCATAGCACAGTCTAAATATCATACAGTCGTCCGACGCCTTTGATCTTGTGGAAAATGCCGACAACGTCTTGACAGTATCGCGAGGGCAAGGGTTGTCAAAATTAAAAATGATAATAAAATTATTTATTTATTGCAGATCAACATCGTTAACATTATAATCATTAAAAAAAGTGTAACCTAATATTATTATAACTTGCTGAGAACCAAATGAAAAACTATGACAGTAAATAATATTAAATAAAACAATAATTATAAATGGGTAACTGACAAATATTTTCGGTTTCTAGAATTAATAGATTTGAAAATAGATTTTAATAGCCGCGTCGAATTAAAAAAAAATGGCGTCCATTTTCCAGGATTTTCCATTTTTCTTCAAGTACCTAGCCTACCTACCTATTCATACTTCTTTCCGTCCACCATTCGGCCATTTTGTTGGCGTTGTCAACTTTGACGGGCATGACAAATATTTTTATTATTAAATTTACGTATTCACTCTACAATAACAAAACATTATTTATTTACCTTTCTTCTGTTCGTGGAAGCTGATGAAACCGCAGATCCTTATTAATTCGAGATGAAGACTTACAATCTCTCACAACACACGTCGTATGCACCATTTTATAAAATAATTACAAAAACAAACACGCGTAAGCCCTGAATGACGTGTCCCGATCTGCTAACATTATTTTGTTCGCAGTTCGGCCCTCCCGCGTCCCACCCCTCGCACCCCGCACGATTGCCCTGTCTAGACGCCTTCGTCGGACGACTGTATGACAATAATATATTTAGACTGTGACCATAGTCTTTATACAATTAAGAAACAAACAAATGACGTCGATTTTAAAAACCAACGTTTGAAATATCTAAACAAAACACAACACACCTTTAGCTTGCAACCATCCAAACACAGGTTTGATATGGAACTTGGTGGCATCTAACTTGACTCTAATCCCAGGTGGCAGGATCCTGGGGATGTTCTCCAGTAACCCGCCGCCCGTGATGTGCGCCAGGCCCTTGATGAGGTCCTTCTTGATGGCCGGGAGTAAAGCCCGCACGTAGATACCGGTGGGAGCTAGGAACTCTTCCCCGTAGGACTTGCTTGTGGTGCTAAATGCTGCGGGCTCGTTGTATCTGGAGGGGATAGGTAAGCATATAAACATATATTTACGTTTTTAGGTATCTTTTTTTTGTGCCGTTTCTTTTCCCGTAGCGAAAGCACAGGAAGCGGTGAAGGGTGGGCGATGAGGTGCTGTCTATTATTAATTTGACGTTCAAAAAATGCTAAATTGTAGCCTAATTTAAATAAATAACTTTTGATTTTGTGATGTATATAAATATCAGCTAAACTGTACAAATCAAAAGCAATCTACTATTTGGAAAAGAAGGAAGAGGATCAACTTACTCTATCTGCCTATCGATCAAAAGTTTAAAGTCTTAAGAAGTTTCGACCATTTACGTGTCATATTATTTATAATTAGGAACTACCTTCCTAATTATCAATAACCGTTAATTCTTTCACAATTCCAAGTCCACCTTTCCATGCCACCAGCCCTCGCAGTATGCGTTTATTCATCACACAATTACCCAATCCACCTCAAAAATAGATAGATACAATATTCTTTACAGCACACCACATGAAAAACATATTTGACAAAAGTAAAAGTTACATGGTGCCACAATGGGCGGTCTTATCGCTAAGAGCGATTTCTACCTACAAAAATACCTACTACATACATACATACATAAACGTCACGCCTCTTTCCCTAAATACCTACTAATACCTAAATAATACTTCAAACAGCATACCTATGTCCAGTCTCCATCATAATCTTCTGCACTAAGCTGTACCCGTTGCTATGCACGCCAGTGGACGGTAGCGCTAGCACCACGTCGCCCGCGCGGATCTCCTTGGAGCGCGGCAACTGTTTGAGGTTGTCCACCACACCGACAGCGAAACCCGCGAGGTCGTATTTACCTATCTCGTACATTGATGGCATTTCTGCTGTTTCACCACCTATGGGATTAAGATTTTGGTTAATAGTGTAGAATATGATATGTAGTTGTGGTAACATCTTCTGTGAGTCCTATGTCTCTGATGAGGGATAACAGGACGATGATATCAACATTATCAACATCAATATGTAGTAGTTACATAATTCATAGATATTTTGGTAAATAGTGTGGAATTATAGCTTTAAGTTTTAAGTATGTAGTTGGGGAAAAATCTTCTACGAGCTCTGTCTCTGATGAGGGATAACAGGACAACGACATTATCATCAATATGTAATAGTTCATTTAGAGATATTTTAAAGAAACTGATTAGATAATTTAAAAAGATAGTAGTATACGGGTGTTATTTTGCAGGATACAATGCTAAATTATTTGATTTTTTTTACTATTTACCGGCAGCAGTTTCGTCATGCTCTCTTAGTTGTCACCCCCTTGATTGAATGCATTATAAGAGCTGGAAGCTGATTTCACTAAATTGTATATTTTGCTGCAAGGATTAAAAAAGTAAAGTTTGATGCTGAAAATTTCAGCATCAAAAGTCTTAATAAGGTTTTGCCACATCGGCTTCTCTTCAAAAACTCTCTTTTCTCCCACATATACATAGACTAACAAAAGGACAAACTAATAACTATAGAACTGTTACATACCTAACAAAGCACATCCGGACAGCACACAGGCATCAGCTATTCCCTTCACGATGGTGGTAGCGACGTCCACCTGCAGGCGGCCGCACGCCATGTAGTCTAGGAACGCGAACGGCTCAGCGCCCGCGCACAGGATGTCGTTCACACACATAGCCACGAGATCCTGGCCTAACGTGTCGTATTTCTGCATTATTTCTGCTATCTGTAATAAAAGTGATAATCATGTTTAGTGAAAACTGTTTATATCGATCTCTGAAGTGTGTGTGAAGTGGCTTAGAATAGAACAGTCGAATATCAAACGGAGTGGACCATTAGTGGGACATAAAATATAATATATGACATAAATATTGTGACATAATTTTTAATCAGTTTATTTCAAAATAATTTAATTAACTTTAAGTTTAAGTCATATGGCAAAGTTTGTAAACGCTACCGTTGCTGCCACACGACTATCCAGAATGATTTACAGGATTTCACTGCATATCTTTCAATCAGCGCCATCTGGTGCCATCTACAGGAACTGAAAATAAATAAATTTTCCTCACCTTAAGCTTAGTACCAACGCCATCGGTACCCTGCACCAACACAGGGTCCTTCAGACTAGGGTCCATAGCAGACAGCTGGAACAAGCCACTGTAACAGCCCAGTCTTCCCAACACGCCACGTCTGTGCGTCGCTGTTGCTATGGGCTCGATCTGACGGACCAACGTCGCGGCCGCGTCGATATCCACACCGCTTTGCAGGTAGGATAGACCGTTGATTCTGTATAGAAGTTTGGTAGTTATTTAATTGTATTTAAGGTCCATTCTTGTTTGTTGATTGATGTTAACTAGTGCTACAGGTAGAAGTTTGAACAGGGAAGTTTGGTATTTATTTAATTGTATTTAAGGTCCAATTTTGTTTGTTAATTTGTGCTAACTAGTGCTACAGGTAGAAGTTCGAACAAGGAAGTTTGGTACTTATTTTGATGCCTCAAAAGTTTTACTGTAATAACTATTGTGAGGTGAGTACATAATTATATGTTAACGGTTTACTCCAGGTACTTGGGGTCGTGAGTCGAACTGGTCGAGTTAGACTCGTGACTCCGATGCAGCTCGTGATGAAGGAATCCGGTTGGGTCCAAAACTAGTCGGGCTATCCCGATAAATACGCGTGAGTAAACCATTAATATATAATTATGCCTCAAAAGTTATTTATACCATAAAATGTAATTTATTAATTAAGTGTCAGCATAAAAAAATAGCACAATTGTTATGAAAACAAAGCAATCCTTAAGCTATGAATAATAAAAGGATTTGACGCGATTTATGCGTTGGAAAGGTAGGGTAATATATACTGGGGTTCAAATAATGTATTGGAATAATGACGTAGGCGAAACGGAAAATTAAATGCACAAGTTATTCAGAATGATTAGAGCATGCGTATCTATTATATTTACATGATTACAGTGCTTGTGCCCTTGTTAATAAATATATATTCCTGGTCAAAATGGAGATATTCTAAACTAGTTTGTATGTCAGTAGTTTAAGGTTGAATTTATTTTGTTGTCTTTTGATAATTTGGCTCCGCTTCGATTGCAAAATAAAGAGCCGGTTTTGAGTTTGTAAAGGTTCGCTATCCTAGTCAAACGAAACGAATTTTAGAATTCTGTATTTGAAATCTCATGAAACTTCTCACACTACTCCACGCCGAATTGTCAATATCCAAAGTGAATAGACATTACAGAATTTTTGAATTCGTTTCATTCGACGCATTCGTTTCGTTTCAATGTTGCATGCGGATTCATTAGCTTAATATTCATTAACTTTTTAATGTTCGCACAGGCATTTTATGGAGTTCTAAACATTGTATCTATCAAAATTGAATACTATAAATGTATAAAATATATGTAGAACTTAAAATGTGCCAACAAAACTATGAAAAGGATCAATACATGTGTAAATGCGTTAATGAGAAAAACAAAAACAAACAAACAAATGAAAATAAAACGTTTATTTCCAAATACAATATACATAATGATTGTTACCGACTCTTACCACTTTCCTTAACAAATGCGAGCTAAGATAAATGCAATAATTAGGAATGTTTCATGAAACCCGTACATGGTCGTGTTTACATGCTGAAACAAAATATATAACTTTGAATGTCTGTCATTTAGTTGATAACATGCAATGATGGTTAGTTGTGATATTACTTACGGCTTATATATTTCTTCTGTAGACTTTATGTATGTAAACTTTACTTCAAAATTGAAGCCGTGGTTAGTGAATGGAAGTTAATGAATTTGTAAAATGAATATGCAATATTTTTGTTAGGGTTATGCTTGTAGTGTTTTTTGTGTGAATGAAGATTCAAAACGCTTTAAAAAATCTTTTTTTAGATGTGTTAGCGCTACGCTGTTTCGGGTTTTAACATTCAGAATTAAATTTGAATTTTATTAAAGATGGAATTTTGGCGTATTACTATTACTTAAAATTCCTAACTATAATTTTGACTGCAATTGCGGCGAAAAGTGACGTAAATCAAGAAGATTCATAAGACAGAATTAGACTCTTTTGCTTCATGTAAGGTATAATTACATAGATATTATTTATATACATGGTGTGACAAAACTCAACAATAATCTGAGACCGGATGAAAGGCTAAGTTATACTAGTCCTGGGAAAAAAAAAAAATATCTATAGTCCAACAAATCTAAGAAGTACCGTTTGACGTTTCATCATTTTCAAACCGAAACAACTTTGTTCATGCGTACAATACTCAGTTTCGACAACCTTTGTCATAAAACCATGAATTTAGAAAGATTTTATTATTGTATCTAAAAATATACAATTTTTAATATCCTAATTTAATTGAAAACTTTCAAACAAAGCAAAATAACACATATTTACATAGTAAATAATTTCTAATAGTTCTATTTTTGACCTCATTGCAAAGTCACGTAGTTAGGTCACTGCTTGTAGTGTTGTGACTTTTCAGATACACTTGTATGCGAAAAAATCGAATACATATATGAAAAATCGAATGTATTACTTTCAAATTATCAATTGACGACACGTTATTGCGCGACCGCATTGTGCACTTAATACATAGGTACCCTAAAATAAATTACGACTTCGACATAGACGTACACTTTGATAATTTCATAGATAATCAACTAGTCATTAATTTAAATGACGATGATGACGAAGACGATGACGATTCTAGTACTAGTAGTGTATAAATAAAATATCCTAAACATAACTTTTATTTCATTATGACAATTCAATCTCTTAAAATTCGGATGTTATAGTAATCGATCTCATAAAAATCGGATATTATAGTAATCGATTTTTTTACTCCCAACCCTATTATCCTATTTGTCATAACTGTCAAACGGTACTTCTTAGATTTGTTGCACTATAAAATGGGGAGGCCTTTGCCCAGCAGTGGGACGATACAGGCTAAACAAAAAAAAAAGGAATATAAGCTACATACTTGGTAAAAGCTCTATGCGCGATATCCTTCCTATAATGCGCGCCAGGGAAGTCCACTAGCGCGGCGGCAGCAGTAGCAGCGGCGGCGGCGGCCCGCAGCGAGCCCGCGCGCGCGCACGCCAGCAGCACGCGCCCGCCCGCTGTTACTAAAGAGCCGTTAGCGCCGCGCGACACGCCGCTGTAGAATACCTCGGTACCCGGGAGGGAGGAGACTTGGGTCAGACCTATAGCATAAAGTTACATAGGTTTAACATAAGCTATATGCTGGAACCTCGTCACAATAAAAGCCACGAGACGTCATCCAGAATTAAAAGTTACCACAAGAAATATGACTTAAAATGGAAATTAATATAATAAAATGTATAAATTTATTTTGTGATAATTTCATTATAATCAGGACACAAAATACCCACCATCAATGTATGGTATTATTTTGTGAAAGACAAATAAGGATTTTATATTACACAGTAAAACACGTAGGTTCACACAAATATTATTATGCTTTCTTTATAAAATGTATATAACGTCACACGCATGTTCGTAAAACACGTCACCGGGATTCAATGTAAGTAAGTACATGCTTGTTTTAATAAACACACACACGCATACGTCATGACACGGAACTTACCCACGTGCCATAATAATTATCAATTTCATAATAAACACCGGTTATACCCACACTTTTACCGGTAAATACAGGGTCTCTGCAAAATGCAAAGGTTGTACATTCAATCTACATACATACTATCTTCCTATGAAGGTTTGATAAGATTAATACATAATTAGTAAAATTACATACATTTATTACTTGACTAGCTCTTGCCCGCGATTGTATATTAGCTACGAAAACATTAACCCATGACACAGTCGGATAAAAAGCCTAAGCGCTAATTCCGATTGTCAGCTAACTCCTTACCAAATTTCATCAAAATTAAACTTCTTCGAGCATTTAAGGGTAACAAATATCCTTACAACCTCACCAAGTTCCACTTTTATAATGTTCGTATGATTAATTACGTGAATTATTAGATGAAGTGGTATGTACCTCACATTAGGTACATACCACTTCATATAATAATACAGGTCAGTTGTAATGCAGTGCTTGCGACCGGGTTTTTAAATCTAAACTCGGTTAAGCCAGTCACATCAGGGCTCACGCTAAGAGGTGAATTTACCATGGGTCGCCGTTATCGAAATCGATAAGGAGGACTATACATATATACGTACCACTGATAACACATCCCTTGGTGTAGCTTTCAGGGTATCCCTTAGAAGCGATCACAACGCCAACGGAGGATAGTTTAGTGTTCCACGTAACTTGCAACTGCTTTAATGTACCCTCCACGCAAGCCTAGAAAGACATAACAAGATAAGAGTTTTCCACTGAATTATGAATACATAGTTTTGGTTTTCCTACAGAGGCAAATAAAAAATATTTGTAACTTTATTTTTAATGGAAGTTCCACTTCGAACTCGCGTGGGATTTGATGGTTTTATGCGATGCCATTTTTGCTCATAACATTAGTTTAAAAGAAAAAAAATATGGGCTATTTTATAATAATACGGCTAGCCGATTTTTAACCAGAGTCTAGCAAAAATTGCGAAATGATGTTTTATACGGTCCGTACTTAAATAAGTAACTATAGGCAAATACTCCGTTTTAGGAACATATTTTTTGACTTCCCTTAGAAACGTGTAAACGTAACGTATGTAGTTTCTTGTCGGTTCTTCTCTATAAGAATGACATTTTGGAACTGTCCAACTAGAGTCAGTAACGTTTTGACAGTGCTGAAAAGGCCAACTCAAACTAATATACCTTTTGATTTTTTTGACGTGAGATATAATTCGTCTTACCTTAATAACTTTGTAGAGATCTGTCTCGAGCAGCGTCATGAGCACCTGCGTCTCCGGGTCTCCGAAGCGACAGTTGAACTCCAGCGTCATCGGACCTGACTTGGTCACCATCATGCCGGCGTAGAGTACACCTTGAATGATGGGAAAGTATGGTTAGGAAAACGAATAATACAAATAGAGTAAAAAAAATAATAAGACAATTTGAAAGGGTTTCAGGAGATTGAACTGAGGTTTTGGGTAATATGGTAGGGATTTTTTGTAGTTTATATTTAGTTATGCTACGGTATGACTATAATAAGTATATTAGCCACTTAAATGCGTTAACCCTTTGGTGCATTTTCCTCCCATATCGTACAAACGTAGTCTGAACCGTAATCGGATCGAGCTATCCGAAAACATACTTAGGCTTATGCCCAAGAGAAAAAACATCCTTCTTTTTCCATTATGCTTCCTTTAGCAGTAGTCAATGTTATCAGTAAATTTAATAATTTATTGTATTTGTACGAAATAGCTCACGAGAGTTAATAATAACATCACGTTTAGGAATGATGATAAGACTTAATTGCACTTTTATTACAGTATCTCATACGGCAATACGACACATTTATCGAAGGCTAATCGACGGCACTAATCCTAGGATATTTTAATACCCCATTTGGAGGACTTGGGGCAGTTTTTCCTAGTAAAACCACATCCTCTCCATATATGTACATTCAGTTTTAAAGATATTGCGTTCTCCGTGGAGCATTCGTTACATTTACATCTATTTATTTTTCGTTATCTTCTATCAGAACAAATATTGGGCCCCTAGCAGGGATGACCTTGTGACCTTCAATTTGGAACTCAATCACTCGTCCGACGCGTGAAACAAATAGTCAAAATAACTAAGACTAAAAGAATGTTTTGACTAATAAGAAAAATAATTAATATTATCTTTAATTTCTGTCTGACCTATAACATGACGTAAAAAAACAAGTCCGTCATGATGTAACACCATGTATAAAATCATTTTTATAGGTATATTGTATTAAAATTAAATTACAATAAATTTATCTATTACGGAATGCCTTGGCAACTGCAAAAGAGGCAAACAAACAAACGCAATACTAAAAAACAATTGCTATTCCTTTTGAGAACAATTAAAAAGGGGCCTTATCGTCTTAATGATAGGGTGTATAATCGAGTAATGTTGTTGTTAATTTAGATGATCGTGTTTATCTAGTGATGATTCTGCGTCGGTGGTTGTCATAAACAATAATGGGTCAAATGCCATTGACATACGTAATACTACGGTTGATTTGAAGCGTGACGTAAACGTCCTTAGTTTTGAGCAGATCTTGCTTATGAAATTTTGTTGTTGTTCATTGATAAGATTTTCACTACTAAGAGACCATAATAACCATCTCAGTGATAATTACGGTCTCAGTCTTATCTTTTATCATGAACATAAGAAAACTTTTGACTTTACAATAATTTACACATCTGGAATTAGCAATGAACAACTTTCTCCAAAAAAAGGAATACTCTATATCGAAAATGTTGCTGATTCCCACAGAAGCGGTATATGAAACATGACTTTTTTAAGTATTTGAGTGTAATTCTTTATGTACTATCCTCCGCCGGAGGATCGACGAGGACATTCTATCCATTATATGTATCTTTTACCAGCTAAAACCACTGGAGCGACCCCATGTGCACAGCACCCCATCGCCCACCCTTCGCAGGATGCGGTGAAGGGTGGGCGATGGGATATGCTGTCTATTCTCATTATGACGTTGAAAAAGTGCTACATTGTAGCCTAATTTGAATAAATTATTTTTGATTCTGATTTCTACCTATAGGCGAAGTCACGAGGTTCGGATTTACTACACCCCCGGCAGATAGCCATGGCCTGGCATTTTTGTAACAAGTTTTTTTAATGTTATTTCTAACCTTTCACAGATCTTTTGTGTTTGGATTAGCTGAGGGCTATTAGCAAAGTTAGCATTGAACGTTGACATCAATAGAGATATTATGTCATTAATGGTTAATTAATATTACTGATTGTTGCTACAGATAACAAGGTATTGCCGACACGGCACACTATCACTTGTAACGGTAGTTGCTAAGTCCGATGGTGGCAAGTTGGCAACTGGACACAGTACACCGCTGCTACTAATGGCCACTGGTAACCTTAGATGCTGTGTCAACCTCCTTCGATTGCGTAGCTACCGTTTACCGACACCGAACACTTTTGTGTTAGGTAAGAAGGAGATTGGACGCACGTATTTATACTGGTTCTATAGTACTCAAATATTCATCGTTAGCTTGTGTCTGAGAAAAGACAAAACTACGTTCTACATGTCTACGTTTGCACAGCCCCTAAGAGTTACTTTCCTAATTATAATATTAGTCCGAATGATTAAGTCAAGACAGATATCGTCTCCGTCCGTCACAATCATCTATTGTGTTATAACAATATTATCTTGTTGACCTTTGTTAAGACGTTCCCGCGATGATGCAAGTTCCAGTTTCCGGAGCGAATGCTACATTATATCATATCATTTAGATTGAGATCGAGGCAAATAGGAAATGACCGAGATTATTTAATGTTTGGTATGCTATTAACCGACTGTAAAATTGGATGGTATGGGTAAATAAAATTTTGAATGATGTTCTAAATTCCTGATTTATTTTTAATGAATTTTTAATACGTAATAACGTAATTTATGATTCTTGGTTTTCGATACAAAGCGATGGGAATAAAAAAGGCCACTAAGGTGACAATTAAAGGTAGTTGGCATTTTGATTGGCTGACAATGAAAGGAAAATAATATTTTATTCATCAGTGTTCAGAACAGAAAATCAATAACCTTTAGCTTTGTCTTATCTACTATTAGATGAATTCAATATTCTACAGATTAGCAAATTGAATTAATTCTCATTCACTATTAACACTATATTATGCGTGTCTAGGTTTAAACTTAAGTTGCCAAATAGAACCTTATCCTTGAGGCCCAAGTTCTAAATTTGTTTACCACCCTTACGGATAACCTATGACTTTAGTTTAAAACATAGGAATTTTCCAGTTAAGCACTTGTTATTTGCGAGACCGATAATATTGTATAGAATTTCTTGTGTCAAAGAATTTTTCATTCGATTCGCGATAAGATTGACGTCAGCGCCATCTTCAATAATATTAATTTTAGGTAAGTTGTAAACTAGTGTGAAATCTCTGGACAGAAGGGGCGAGAAAATTGATCTATTGAGGGTCTACCACTACCTCTTTCCACTCTTGCTCTCAAGTAGACCTGTCACAGTTGTTAAAAATATGTCTACTGGCCACCAGTGGCGTGCACAGGAATACGACACTGGGCATGCCGTGGCCGTGAGTACTTACTAATTTGATCATAGTAAAAAGTATATCAATCATGCGACCCACCCTGGTAGGAAGTGAACAGGTCATTTAATTATTACGTACAGCTACTGGAAGCTGCACAATAGGGTTAAATATTTTGACAGAGGTCATTAAATGTAGGAAAACCTTAACACCGCGATTCAGGAATATGACGTCATCGTGACTGCGCCATCTAGTATATCAAGACGGTAGTTTGTGGTGTTACTTTGGGCGTAGATAATAGATGGCGGTGGTGACTATTATTGACTTAAGTTAAATGGTTTGCTGCAATGAGTAAAGAATTAGCGAAATTATTATAACTACCTTATTATAGTACCTTTGTACACCGCTTTCCTATTTAAGTGCTTGATTTATTTGTATACATAAATTGTTAAATAAATAAACTACTCACCTAGTCAGCTAAAATTTTCACATATTCAAGGTTCTGATTAATTTGTTGTAACTCGTGTACACATCTTTAGACACAATTTGAATCTTTTTACTGACAGACAAATGTAAGAACTTGTTATTTTTAATAAACACACTTTGTTAACACACACGTCACAATCAAATAACATTTCGTAAAAATCAACAAAAATCTGGTAAAAGCGAATCACTACAATTATTATAGAAACTTAGAAATTAACTATTAAATATTTACACTTTTAAATGTTAAAATAAAATATATTCTAAGAAAACTAATAATATACTGTCCAAACAAAATTGTAAACAATGCACAACAAATGAAAAAAGTAATATGGCCCCCGCAAAAAACTAAACTTTTTAGCAATTCCAACAAGTAAAACCTTACCAAACAATAATGCACAAAGTGCATATTTGATTTACTACTAGATAACTGACTATCACATTTCGTCGGACTACTTCCGAAGATTTCCGATTACGCCCGACGATTGCCGAAGCCCCGAAAAGCTCGCAGTTCTTGCGACGCTAAGCGCCTTTAGATATTCATGGATGTGTGCGTGAGCCTAGCTTACGCGGCGAGCGGCCGCCTGTCTTGGTTGTTTAGGTACATTATTTTGCAGCGCCGCGGCCGCTTGCTTATCGTTAAATGCTTACGTGTGTAGTTGCTGCCTAAATATTAGGCGTTTTTAAGTTATTCCACTTTGTTTATTCATTTATTTACTATTAACGACTATTATTATTATTTACTGTTATCGAAAATTTTAAGTAAAGCACTGCTTTTGTGCCTCTATGGAGCGCACGCCCCTGCTGGCCACATAGTGGAGTGTTGCTATTATACAGGAGACATTATAACATTAAATAAGACTACTACGTACGAAAGTTGTAAAACTATCGCTGTCAAAAATGTAATTTTCACGAAGGAAAGTTGACATTTTTGACAGGATAACCGCAGTCGCGTTCGTTTCAAACTAGTCTCATAATATTCCTGCTAATTTCTAATTACATTGAGTTTTGAGTAATTTATCAACCAATTAGTACAATACAAAGAGGTTTGACAAAACCGGTTCTCGTGATGATCAAGTGCGTGTACCCTGCACAGCGACAGTAAAACACATTGATAAAGAAGATAACTTTTAACACTAGACTCGGAATAAAAGCGATACTTAATCGCTCGATATGAATCGACATAGTTTATAAAATATAGATAACGCCCGAAGATGGCAGAGTGCATATTTAAGTGAACACAGGCGGTACGAACCCGTTTCCATTGGATATAGCGCAGATAAATTAGACAGATACTCTATTTATCCATTTCTAGAAGTTTATAGACGGTGTTAACATCATCAACTTATTACAGAGCAAAATAAGAGAAACTTTTTTTTTATTTGCAAAACGATTTTTTATTAATTAACCCGCGATCTAGAGAAGTAAAGAAAGCAATTCAATTAATCGTAACTATTACTTAGTCTTCAACGTATTTCCTTCTTCTTGAGTTAATATGTAAGGTTTACAGAATTCAAATCTTTCGTCGCTACGGATTTTTTTGTAAATCACGACTCCCTCTTAAACGTACGCTATCAATCTCGCTCAACTATCACCAATATAATACTCACCAACATATTTGATGCCCTCAGCTTTGAGTCCATCCACAGCCCTCTGCAGGACCTGGTCCTTGACATCGAGCAGCTGGTCGGGGGTGATGAGGGGACAGGGGCAGTAGGCCCCCATGCCCCCCGTGTTAGGTCCCGTGTCACCATCGCCGACGCGTTTGTGGTCCTGCGCGGGGGGCATGACCGAGACTGTCTCGCCATCGGTGAAGGCTAGGATCTGGAAAGGGAATAGTTATATAGTCCTAGATAAAGAAAAAAAAAGGGGATGTACACTGAGAAAATTTGGAACAGTTAGAAGCTCAAAGTTGCCGGACATGGGGATAATATGGTTATGGCGAAAGAATCTAAGAACAGTATACTAGGAGGAGTTCGGTGTCATGAAAAATTCGAAGGTATAGTGTGTTTAGGGACGGAATACAACCATTGCTAAACCTAATTTTCATGTCCGGTATGCTATGGTGTATGATACATGTTTAGTTCCCAAAAATTTACGTCATTCTTAAAGTTTAATTCCCAACAAATTGCTGAATGACTCGGGACATCCGAAAGTGAAATCACGTGTTCGACCCAACATTAAAAAATAACAAAGACATTAGATAACCAAGACCTACGTTAATAGAGCGATTACATAACAAACATTAAAAACAAAACCGAATAGTGTTGTGCGCTCATATATTTTCCGTGACCTTTAAATTCACGACAAACAACTGTATTTTTTTCGTATTCCGAAGACTAATTATAACGGCCACTTAAATCATTTCGTTATCGGTTATGCCAAAAAATGTGTTGAACTGACCTCTGTTATCACATGTTGGTGTCCATCGAGATATGTCAAGAATGTGTGGGGTACTTGTTTACGACGAGTAAGAAAAACAACAATATAATCACCATAATGTTAGATATTATTTTTATTGCACATCCTTTTTGCGTGTTTTAACTAGCCAATAAGCACAGGTACATACCGAATTTTTTAAATACCTACACACAATTAAAAAGTACCATCTTCTAGTCAAAGGCAACTCTTTACATCCAGAGAGAGATAATAAGCCACAAAATCATGAACTGATTAAAACTAAGTTAAAATACCTAGATAAAATTGAAGAAAACTCACCGAAACTTCATCTCCCTCCAATAACTCTTCAATAACGACCGTGGAGCCGGCAGAACCGTACTTGGAGTCAGTCAGGATGTCGTCAACGGCTTTGCAAGCTTCCTCTTTGGAGGCCGCTACCACGACACCCTTGCCGGCGGCCAGGCCTGAGGCCTTGACCACGAGAGCTGGGTAGGAGGCGCTGGAAGCAAAGTAAGGACTATCAGTAAAAGTTGGTGGTATACATTTAAGCAAGTTAGAAATACTCTTGGCTTTTCTCTGGCGCATCGTAAAGGCGACAAAAATTTTGGGATAACAACAATTTCTCTTTCATTTTCCCCTAATATTCCTCTGGCTACCTATTTTTTTTATTTGACATAGTCCCGTGCAATTTTAGGGTCAATAATATATCGAATCACGAGTTTAATACTCGTGAATCGGGTCAATGTCAGCAAATGAGACGTTATTTTTGTTTTGTTTACAAACTCTGGACATCCTTGTGACTTTGACATAATAGTTACGTATCATTGCAAATCGTACGAAATTTAGATTACAGACAGAGAATCGCAAATAATATCAAAGTCCCTTTAACGTTTTAGGTCGTAAATGGTTCGAATTTGACTGCACAGATGGAGCGGTATAGGTCACCACGCTAATTACCACTATGATGCGGATTCGATCCCCGTGTATAAAAAGATTTTTTTCGATCTACATATTGAATATCTGTGAAACACCCCGTGATACAAGGATTTAATTCCTTAGTGCGGGGTCAAAAAATAATTCCATAAGGAAAAGTCATCTGGGATGTAGAGTAGAAAATAAAATTGATATATTATCATTAACGGATATTACAGGTATTAAATAGGAAGGTTTATATAATACATTGTATCTAAGTATAGTTAATACATATGTGTAGGTATATCGTTCGAAATAGATCGTCATTTTCCATGTATTAACTCAGTACAATCTACTCTTTGTCCGGAGTCTATATCGATAGTCACAGGTTAAATGTGCATAATCATAATTACGTAAGGAAAACGATAATTATATTTATCGAAAGTAGTTATAATAGTAAACAAATGTAATCGAGAATTTGAAGGAGGGGCTTGGCTAGTGCTGCGTAAATCAGCATAAATCAGTTGATACGAGAGGTTAGGTGACTTTCGCAGAAAGTACATGATAAGACCAGAACGAAACTGACAAAACATGGGGCATATAGTTCCGTTATTATAAAGGTAAATATGTTCAAGATAGTTTGTCGCGAATAAATACTAAGTTTCAGTGTAAATCATGTTTCAGAAGTGATATAACTAGATATATAGATTTTGCCACAGTATGTCCAGCATCACAACAGCACATTTATTCAAAAGATTACTAAATGTAGATATTTTTTGTTTAGTACAGTTTCTGTCACACATTGTACTACGTAAATGATCCAAAATTAGTTCAAAAGATTTGTACTGTTGTCTGACCGCTAGCTTTGACTGTTTATTGGACTATTCACAGGACAAAACCAACAAACCTTTCCAATTCGAAATGCCCTCTTCATAAAGTGGGACTAAGGTTGAAAACTGATACTTTTTAGAAGACGACAAAACTAATCTTACGTGTTTATAAACTCCTTAGCGGCCGCAGCATCAGTGAACGACTTGTGTCTCGCCGTTGGGATCTGATACTTGTTCATGAAGGTCTTCGACCAGTCCTTATTGGCTTCGATCTCGGCTCCAGCCTTCGTGGGCCCGAAGCATTTGATGCCCAGTGGAGTAAGAGCATCCACGATACCGTTGGCCAGCGGATCCTCTGGGCCAACCACTACGAATTCTATTTCGTTCTCTTTGCACCATTTTGCGATTGCCTGTGGAAGATATGTAGATTTAGAAAAGAAGTTACATATACAAAAAGTTGAAGATACAACTTTATAGACTATATTGGCGCTTTGCCAGTCGTACCTAGTCCACCTAAGATCGATAAGACTAAAAGTATCGTTCGTCTCCGTGCCTTTCGTGGTAACACGATATAATATGGTAGACGTAAAAAATCGATTTCAAGACGTATTAATGTATTTACATATACGTGAATAAGATCCTTAAAACGAGGTACTTGAAAAGAAATTTATTCATGTTCTTAAAAATTCTCAAAAGGTATACCTATAGTTTTTAGATTTGGTTGGTTTTGGTTTGGAACCAAAACCACCTTTTATGTGATGATGAACATTACTCATTATAATGACAAAATTACATGTGCATGGAGATATAGTGACGAATACAAATATTTATTCAATTTACAGTGTTGCATATCAATCTGCTTACCCCAACCAGTTACATGTATTACGCCATGTTTCTTAGCTTATTTCGATTGACAAATGAACTTGCCCCGGCCAAGTACTGAACTTCACGATACGAACGGCTCGGAGGGGTTATCGCGTACACGAGCGTCTATTTAAACCTATAAACATTTGTTATTTGTCCGCAAGGTATGACAGTATCGTAGATGCGTAATTAGAACCCTAGTCTTTGTCTACTGTATAATTAATTAAAGTAGAAATTTATAGACTGCCACTCGTGACTATAATGAGTGCATTTGCATCAAGAACTCATAATTATTCTCTTGTAATGTTTGTCTTAAATAGCGCAGTTGCACCAAGAAGGGTCAATTTCTGCTCGCAACACAAAGTATAAAATAAAACATGATATAAAAATTAAGCTTTCCTAAATATTTTGTCTATTATTCATATGATTAATAAAATCCCATGGATAGTTCACTAAACTTCCATACCAAAAAAGAAGTTCAATAATCTTCCAAATTCAAATCAAACACAGCAACTATCACTTTATCTCAATACCTTGAAAACTGCCCGGGATTTTTATCTCTGTAGGCATATACCCTGATACCCTGTTACTAAGCCACAATAGCTATACTTTGATAAATTATAATTACGAGTATAAGCACATTTTGTACATGTGACAGTAATCTAAGGTCATCGACACAGTATCTGTAGACTAGATAGCTTGAGAAGGTTAGGGAACATCAAATTCAAAGTTTTAAGTTGCTTAGTAGTGCCTTCACACTTAGCTGGTTTTTTTTAATGATAATTTGATAGTTGTACTGTATTTATGTAGTTTATGTTAGTCCAAATTTTAGTTTAAGGTCTTATCTGTCACACTAGAATAAACCCTGTAATGATAGAATAAATTTTGATAAAATAAATAAAAAAATAATTTTCATTGGTGTACCAAGTATTTTTATTTAAGTTGTAGTAACAAGAATTTATTGATAACAAGAGCATAGTCATTTACAAATTTTGTTGCAAGCTGAGTATAGATGTAAGGATATTTTATTAATTTTAATTTCTGGATTTTTCTCTATTTAAGCTTGTATTAACTAAAGTAGGCTATTTATTTTAAGTAATTTTCAGGCTAAAAAAGTATTTCAGAATATTGCCTATTATTTTCATTGAGAATTGTTTAAATTTATCTAGTATAGTTTTAAGGCATTCAAAAAACTTTCACAAAGTTTAGTTTGAAATCATTTTTTATATATCTGTATGTATTTAGAAAATATGTTTATCAGTTGTCTAGTACTCATAATACAAGCTCTAGTTAGTTTGAGACTAGATGGCATTTTGTGATAGTTGTGGATAAAATATATTCTATAAAGTAAAAGAAACAAGTGTAAATCCCAACTAATATTATAAATGCGAAAGTAACTCTGTCTGTCTGTCTGTTACGCTTTCCCGCTTAAACCTCGCAACCGATTGGATTGAAATTTGGTACAGACAATCTTTAGACCCTGAGACAGAACATAGGCTACTTTTTATTTCGAAAAAAAGGGATGAAGGGGTTGAAATAGAGGTTGAAAGTTTGTATGGGATTTCTTAATTTTAAAAGATAAAACCATGAAACTTTATATTTAAGCACTTGATAAGAAATCATTAAACATTTGTTCTAGCATTTTTGAAATTTCGACCAGCTAAGGGGTGAAATAAGGGTTGAAAGTTAGTATGCAAGTTCGTCAAATATCACGTCATAAGAAACAAAAAATCGTTTGTTCTAGCATTTTGAAATTTTTACCAGTTTGGGGGTGAAATAGGGGTTGAATTGAAGATAAGACCATGAATCTTGGTACGTAGGTCTCAAAGGATGTGCAGAATTTTTCTACAAACGGAATTCCCGAAATTCGAACGGAACGGATTCGGAACTGGAACTACAAAGCCAAACTTTTTGTATACGAAATCTTAATCACTGAACCTAGGAACATGTAATTTAGAAGTTTTGGGTGTATCAAGTTACAAAAAAGTTCGTTTTTGAAGTTTTAATTCCTTTTAACGAATACTCTGCATCGCCGCCGCTGCCGTCGGTCGTCGTCGCGCACATTCGCCGAAGTGTGGCGGCATCTGCGGCAGGCAACGGCGCGGCGCTGTCGTGTGGTGGGGGAGCGCACGAATCTAACTATGCCTACCCGAACGGGCAGACACGTGAGGGCAGACGTCGTTGTCGGACGCATGCGATTAGAGAAATTTGCGCTATAGAGAATTACATTTTTCGATCCAGTAAAGTTATTTTTTTTTGTTTCGTATAACTTTTTAAGTGTTTTTTATTAATTAGGTCCTGTAAATTAATTTTGTACATACTTGATATTTCTTTTAGTTCATAGTTAAAAGTAGGTAAGATAGCTTCCGTTACTTTAAAAAAATCCGATTTGCTTTTATTTCCTTTTTTTAATTAATCTAAGAGGTCGTAGTAGGTGTAAAACTAACCTAAGCTACTAACCTCCTACTTTTTTATGCATTGGTTGTTACTTTTTTTCCATTCAAACGTGACGGACGATGTGTTTAATTGACATCGCCGTGGGATGAGCGCATCATTTTTACCGAGTAGGTGCTTATTAAAGGTTTTTTTTTAATATAATAAATCTTAATCTGTACATCTGTTTTGTTCGATTCATTTCATTTTTGTTTTTCTACGATGCCTCGCAAACGAAAGTCCAATTTAGCTAATAGCTCTAGCAGAGCTCGGGCTGCTAAACTTGCTAGATCACTGGAATCAGAAGAGGATTCACAGATCCGTCGGACTTTAGATGCCGAGCGTCACGCAGCTCAAAGGGCTGCTGAAACTTTTGAGCACACGCAGACCCGTCATAATTTAGACGCTGATCGTCATGCTGCACAAAGGGCTGCAGAGACCCCTCAGCAGACCCAAGCTCGCCAAGTCATTGATGCCGAGCGTCACGCGGCTCAAAGAGCTGCTGAGACCTCTCAGCAGACCCAAGCTCGCCAAATCTTAGATGCTGAGCGTCAAGCTTCGTACATAGCCGCAGAGACCTCCGAAGAAACACGTAGACGACGTTTAATTAATTCCGAGCGGCAAGCAGAAAGGAGACGTACGTTTACGATGAATACGTGGGAGGCATTTGCCGTTGCTGCTTTTGATTATGATCCGTTAATTGATTACTTTAATCATCGATTAGTCCTCATAGGTAGAATGGCCAATAAATGCAGACACTGTGATGCACTCAAGTGGAAGGAAGAGACCCCAGGTATGTGCTGTTCTGGAGGCAAAGTATCAGTACCAACGCTTGGTGACCCCGAGGAGCCACTCAAATCCTTACTTCTATATGACAGCAATGAATCTCGGCGATTTTTAAACAGAATAAGAAAGTACAATTCTTGCTTTCAGATGACATCATTTGGTGTGGGTAATGAGGTCATCATGCCTGGATTCTCACCCACATTTACGGTACAAGGGCAAGTTTATCATAGGATTGGTTCTTTGCTTCCCACAAACAATGATCAACCAAAATTTCTACAGATTTATTTTATGGGAGACGAAAACAGCGAGGTTGACCGCAGATGTCAAAATATTGAAGGAGTTGAGAGGGACATTGTTTTAAAAATTCAAAGAATGTTGCACGAACATAATAACCTCATTAACACCTTCAAAACAGCCTTAGAAAGAATGCCAGGGGAAAATTACAAATTAGTAATACACCCAGATCGTACGCCAAGCGGGGAACATGAAAGACGTTATAATGCACCCTTAATAAACGAAGTCGCCGCCATGGTGTGTGGTGAACAGTTCGCATCGCGTGATATTGTTTTACAAACCCGTGACAATACATTGACCAGGGTGCCGGACACACACAAGTTTTATGACGCATTACAATACCCGCTTATGTTTAGCAAGGGGCAAGAGGGGTACCATTTTCAAATTCCACAAGTCAATCCAGTAACCAAGCTCCCCTTGCCCAACAAAAAAGTATCGAGCATGGACTTTTATGCCTATCATATGATGATACGCGAAGACGATTTTAACGTAATACAACGATGCAAACAGCTCGCTAACCAGTTTTATGTTGATATGTACGTGAAGGTTGAAAGCGAAAGATTGCGATACATATCTTTAAATCAAACAAAACTAAGAGCCGAAAATTATATTCATCTCCAAGATGCTGTATCGAATGATGCCAACGTGAACCCTAATAATATAGGTAAAATGGTGATTCTGCCCTCTTCGTTTGTGAACAGTCCCCGATACTTACACGAGTATACTCAAGACGCATTTGCCTATGTGCGTACGTATGGTCGACCTGATTTATTTGTAACCTTCACCTGCAATCCATCTTGGTCTGAAATAGTTGACGAATTAATGCCAGGTCAAAGCGCCAACGATAGGCACGATGTCATTGCCAGAGTGTTTAGGTTAAAAGTTAAAAAGCTTATGACTGTAATTACTAAAGGAAGGGTTTTTGGAGAAGTGCAATGCTTTATGTATTCCATTGAGTGGCAGAAGCGAGGACTCCCACATGCCCACATTTTGCTTTGGTTAAAAGATAAATTGCGACCTGACCAAATCGATAAAATTATAAGCGCTGAAATACCAGATCCTAACAATGACAAGGCACTTTATGATATTGTTATGAAAAACATGATCCATGGTCCATGCGGGGCTGAAAACCCTCAGTGCCCGTGCATGAAAGACCGTAAATGTACAAAAAAATTTCCTCGCAACCTACTGAAAGAGACTCTCCATAATGAGAACGGCTACCCGATGTATCGTAGAAGAGCACCAGAAGACGGAGGCCGGACGGCATCTGTTAAACTCCGAAATGGTAGTCAAGTTTCTGTCGACAATAGTTGGGTAGTACCATATTCGCCTGTCCTATTAAAAACTTTTAACGCCCATATAAATGTAGAAGCTTGCGGTTCCGTACGTGCAATCAAATACATCTGCAAATATATTAATAAAGGCAGCGATCAAGCTATTTTTAATTTCAGAAGCTCAGAGTCCTCAAACCCAGTAGACGAAGTACAAACGTTTCAGTCTGGTCGCTATGTCAGCAGCAACGAAGCTGTATGGCGCCTGTTAGGGTTTCCTTTGCATGAAAGGCATCCTACTGTTACGCACCTCAGTGTGCATCTAGAGAATGGTGAACGAATTTATTTTAATGAAAATAATTTTCACCAGCGAGTGACAACACCACCAAAAACCACTTTGACCGCCTTTTTTGACCTTTGCAGATCAGATGAATTTGCAAAAACACTTTTGTACGTTCAAGTACCTCGGTATTACACGTGGGATGCAGGTAGAAAATGTTGGAAACGCCGAATTCAAGGATCTGCTGTTCTGGATTGGCCTGGCGTTAAATCTGGGGATGCATTAGGACGGGTCTACACTGTCCACGTTAGCAACATTGAATGCTTTTGTTTGAGACTACTGCTACACCACGTGCGTGGGCCAACTTCGTTCAATGATCTCAAGAACTACAACGGTCAAACGTTTGTTACCTTCCGAGAAGCCTGTGAAACTAGAGGATTGTTAGAGAATGACAATCATTGGGACTCGACATTAGAAGAGGCAGCACAATGTAGATCAGCAGCTAAGGTGAGAGATCTTTTTGCCATTCTCATAGCGACGTGTGGTCTTTCAAATCCTCAGATATTATGGGAAAAGTACCAAAATGATATGTCTGACGATATTTTGCACAGACTACAACAAAATAATCCCAATATCACATATAATGATTTAGTATATAACGAGGCGCTAACTAAGATTGAAGACCAAGTGATGGCTATATCTGGGAAGACATTATCAGATTTTGGAATGAACCGGCCACAAAGAATCGGAGAAGTCAGTGGTGATTTAATAAGAGAACTGGACTACAATGTCTCTTCTTTACAGCAACAAATATCAGAGTCAGTTCCTCGATTAAACACGGAACAAAAATTAGTCTTTGATATTGTTGTGCAAAGAATCTATAATGGTGAGGGTGGATTGTTTTTCTTAGATGCGCCAGGAGGCACTGGAAAAACTTTTTTATTAAATTTACTTTTAGCCCAAATTCGCAAAGACAAAGGAATAGCTGTTGCTGTAGCTTCCTCTGGAATTGCAGCGACGCTGCTCGATGGTGGCCGCACGGCATATTCAGTACTTAAACTCCCATTAAATTTACATCATGAGGAAATTCCTGTGTGTAACATCACAAAAAACAGCGATCGTGGCCGAATGCTACAGCAATGCAAGCTGTTGGTGTGGGATGAGTGCACAATGTCGCATAAAAAAGCGATCGAGGCGCTTAATCGGACTCTGAAAGATATCAGAAGTAACCCGAGTTTAATGGGTGGGATGGTAGTGCTGCTTGCTGGTGATTTTCGACAGACACTACCTGTCATTACTAGAGGCACTCCAGCAGATGAGATAAATGCATGTTTGAAAGCGTCTACATTATGGGTGCATGTAAAAAAAATTTGTCTCACTAAAAACATGCGAGTACAACTACATAATGATACGCAATCGGGGCAATATGCAGCTGCTCTATTGAAAATCGGTGAAGGTCGAATGACTACGGACGCTAACGGCATGATTACATTAAATCAAGAATTTTGTAATGCAGTCCAAAACTTGGAAGATCTTAAAAACAACGTCTATCCCGGTTTAGAATATAACATGAGGAATAGAGAATGGCTGTGTGAAAGGGCAATATTAGCACCGACCAATGAAATCGTGGGAAAGATCAATGAAAGAATGATGTCACATGTGCAAGGCGATGTTGTCGAATATTTGTCAGTAGATATTGTCATGGACAGTGAACAGGTGACGTCTTATCCTACCGAGTTTCTAAACTCTTTAGAGCTGTCAGGAGTGCCGTCTCATAAGCTGAGACTGAAAGTTGGGGTTCCAGTTTTATTAATGAGAAATCTCGAAGCGCCGAGACTATGCAACGGGACTCGATTGCAAATTACGCAGCTAGGACGCAATATTATTGGAGCAATTATAATGACAGGTATAGCTAAAGATGAAGAAGTTTTGATTCCACGCATACCCATGATCCCTACAGATTTACCGTTTCAGTTTAAAAGAATCCAGTTTCCCCTCAAACCAGCCTTCGCAATGACCATTAACAAAGCGCAAGGGCAAACACTTAAAGTAGCAGGTGTCCATTTAGAGAAAAACTGTTTTTCGCATGGACAACTGTACGTGGCCTGCTCGCGAGTGTCGAGTCCAAACAATCTCCACATTTTAACAAATGATAACAAAACAGCAAACGTTGTGTACAAAAATGTTTTAAATTAGGTCATTTAAAAATATTTTTGTACACAACGTAAGGCTGGCCCCTGTAAGAGTCTCTTAGACATAAAGGACCAGGATTGACAAAAACTAATTTCACGCGGGCGAAGCCGCGGGCGGAAGCTAGTGCTTCATAAGTTGGAGTTCATGATAAGATAAGAACTTTAACTTGTAACAAATATGACTTAGCACAAGTGAAAGTGATATAAGATGATCTTCTTTTTGTATATTTTTTATTTAGTCTTTTTTAATGTAAATTGGTGCATTGCTGGAAATATATATTATTTATTTTTATGTTACTTTAAATGTACAAAATACAATAGCTTAGTATCTGCTTAGATAAAACTATGTTGAGAATTTTCCTTTACATAAAAATGTATGAAAGTAGATAAATATGCCTAATTTAAAATTTTACATGTTTGTATGACTATTTACTTATATATTTATTACAGAACCTATTATTATGTATTAATGTAATAAATACAAAACATAAATTAGAGTAAAAATACTTGAATACATCATTTAGTTATTAGAACATACAGCCATGGATAACAACCATATTGTGTTCTAGTTGTGTACCATAAACAAGCATGTATTATAAATTACTATGACCTTAATTTGTTAATTTAAAACTAAAACCAATATATCTCCATCAAGCAATCATATATACATTTTTAATAGAATATTTTAAATTATTTTTTTAATTGTATAGATTAAATCATTCTTCTGTTTTATAAATAGAAGATAGATGTATTATAGATGTTTAGTTCAAGATTAACTTCATAAATATTAAAGACCAAGGCCATTAAAATAGTAAACAATTAATAAAAAAAAACAATTGTTCCTAATTTGAATGATGGTGAAAAAATACAATGTGAAACTGTAAATAAAGATCTAATTTATGAGGTAGTGGTTGCATTGCCTAAGCCTCTTATCAAATCTAGTACCATTAAAATGAATGTTGATTAAAAAAAAACTAATAAACCGTACAATTGATGTTTTCTTGAAAATAAAACTTCATAATATGAACTAGCTGTGCCCAGATTCTTGACCCCTACTTATTTCATAATCTGTATTGATTAAACATGAGAAAAGTCTCTATTACAATAGCAATGGAGTCTTTACTGACCCTTAATATATGACATACGCTGTAAACTATAACTGATATCAATAAATTTTTCATTATAATCAACTTGAGATAAAATGTAATTTATTTTTAATAAAAATATACACTACGTCCAAAAAGGATAATATTTTCCAATAAGAAACTTACCGGATAGTCTTTGATATCGAGCTCGACGCACTCAACTTTGTTGGTGGTCGCAATGCCGACACTGCCCGGCGCACAGTAAACTTGTTGCACATACGGCGAGTCCGCCAGCTTCCAGCACAGCGCATGCTCCCGCCCGCCGCCGCCGATCACCAAAACTTTACCACCAGACATTACGTTGTTTACTATAAAACTTAGCCTTAACGTCACGTGTCGAAAATACTAACGATTTAACTCAATAAACAAAATACTAGCTACTTTATACTAATTATAGATAAAGCTGATGATAGTTAACTATCATAGCCTCAGACGCAAATGAGTTTAATTAACAAATAACATTTAATTAAAATAAAGATCCCTCCGACTCCGACACGCGCAAACTTTTAAATGATTGACGTTGTTGACGTTACGTTTAGTTGTGATGCAGCGAGTAGTGTTGAGCAGTTAAAGTATCGATGAAAAAACATCGTGATATTGAACCTACGCTTTGAGAGGAAAACTTTTAATAATGGATATGAATCTATGAGAATGGGTAATTAAACATGTAAGCGCAAATACAACTTAACGTCTTGATTGAATCTACTGGTACCAAAAGCAGCGCTTTCATCTTTTTTATTCCTCTAGGATACGACCGATCGGAAAAAGTTGCAAGGTAGGTACGTGAGAGGTCCAGGAGGAGTTGGAACAATAAAGTGCAAAAGTGGACTGTATATGCTTCGCTCCTTTTGCTCGCTCGCTTAATTAAGTTAGGAAATGTAAACAAATGCATATGAAACTTTGAAGGATTGTTGTATTAAAACTACTTTGCTTGGAGTCGTCGATGTAAACTGAGTTCTATAGTTTTGTTAGTTTATGTGATTGATAGTTCATTACTTTTTAATAAGTAATAGGAAATAATTAATTAAAAGAGATCACAGTAATTTTTTTTGCAATTGTTCAAACAGTCAACAAAATTTCCGATATTATTTTCAAGATTATCGATAACTTACAATACAACTCTATGTTACACTTGTATCGCATTCGATTTATCAATATCTTACTCAATTCAAACAAGTGCAAAACGACAGAGGTCAAACTTTTCTGTATTGCTTGATAAAATTTCATCATTATTTTAAATTAAAAGGCACCAAAGGTTTGTGTAAAAAATAAACATCTTTAATGTGACAAGATACCTATCTTTTCTTGCGCACGTTAACAAATTTGTTTGTCGTGTGTGCGTAACTTTACTACTATACATTTTATTTTATTTCAAGTCAGATAGGTATTATTTTCACAATTAAAATACGGGACTGAAAACAGAGGCTGAGGCCAACTAGTTACATCTTTGAAAGCGAAATGTAGGTATCAGAATTAGCTATTTTACTTAACCACATTTCCGATAGGCGGTATTCTCTACTACAGATTTACTTGCAAAATTAATTTACTTTTAACCTCATTTTTTACTGAATTCGTCGTGTGTATTGTAGAGTACGCAGCTACACGAAAAAATGCTATAAGAAAATAATTATGTTGAACATTTATAATGATGTGTCGAACAGAAAATGGTAAATCCTTAATTAATTTAACATTATAATATATTTATTTTATAAAATCTTTGCAGCGCTCTAAATGCCGCTAATACCGCGTACCTACCGCACTTATAGATGAACTTTGTTTTTGAATGTGATAAATTGGACGTTCCATTACATCCATGTCTTTTAAATGAAAAACGAAACAAAATGCTTTGATTCTAACAAGTCTAATGAACAAGTAACGTAATTAAATTACAGAAAATATTTTAATATAACTCGCTTAATTCATAAATACCAACAGTTGATAAATATAAAAAGATAAATTTTTTGAAGGTAGGTTGAAACGTTAACCGAATGAGCATAATATGGAACGGTTTGAAAATGGCGAATTTATTCGTTCTTGTCATTTTGCTGTGATGCTTGCTCGCTGTATAAAAACTTGTATTTTGTTGCTATAAAATGGCTGACACCGGACTACGTATGAATTTTGCGGCCCTAAAGAGGGCAGATCCATATGCTAGAGAAATAATCGACAGTGCTACCCACGTTGCGCTATATACATTCGAAGAGAACGAATGGGAGAAAACTAACATCGAGGGTGCTTTGTTTGTGTACAGTAGAAATGGTGAACCGTACCATAGTTTAGTGATTATGAACAGATTGAGTACGAATAACTTAATCGAACCAGTGTCGAAAGGAATAGAATTGCAATTGAAGGAACCTTTCCTATTATATCGAAACGCCAAGTGTCGTATTTACGGCATATGGTTCTATGATAAAGACGAGTGCGTTAGAGTTGCGACTAAGTTAAATTCTCTGATCAAGGAGTCGATGAAGCAAATCCCCGGAACCGAAAACATGGCGCAAAATGCAGTGTACAGTTCTTCAACGCCTTCTAGTGCGCCTGTCGATATATTTAGCATGTTGAGCAAGGCCCAAGACGATTTCAATTCCAATAAAGGGCTTGTTGCAAACAAGTCTGACTCGACACCTTCTCGAGCGCCCGACATGACTTCGCAAAGCGTTATGGACTTCTTCGCGAAAGCTGGGAGCGGTGCCGCGGCACAAATGCCGGCAGTGTCATCTCTACCCTCGCCGGGTATATTCGGGCCGCGTCCGACGGACGCGCGGGAGGTGCCGCAACTGCTGCAGAGGCTCATGAGCAACCCTGCGCATTCCGTCGAGCATATAGAAAAACAACAACGCTCTGTAACACCTCAAGAGGCTCAAAGTTCCAATGGTAATATGAACCTGGATTCAGCAATTCGGCAAAACTGTGGGTTCCCATTGAAGTCTACTCCCATTGACAAACCAAATCAGCAGAGGATATCTGGTATGAAGAAGGGGGGGCAGTTAGACTCAAATGAAACTAATGGTATTATACCACTGGAGAATGAGTTGAATTTGATGCACATATCATCCCCTAAGCCAACTTCACCTTTGGCAACATATTTGAATCAATCACAAGACATCAGTCATACGGTAAGCTCTTTTAATGGTAGCAATTTAGAAGAGATTGGAATGTATCCAGCTATTGGTTCTGTGACGACTCAGCAGAAGCCGGCCCTGATGCCACCGACCATGTTCACGGCCAGCACTGGTGGGGATGTCCAGCCCTCCCCTGAGCCTCTGACTAGGAACCAGCTGCTACAAGCTTTCAATTATCTGCTGAAACATGACGCCGACTTTGTGAACAAACTGCATGAGGCTTATGTTAAATCCTTTTCAGAAAAGGCATTCTCTGTGTCATAAAATTCATTCTCTGATAAGTGACTGTTATCAACAGTCGCTGACATTTGAAGTATAAAATGTACAGCCGTAATTTGAATATAAACTAAAACAGTATAAACTGAATCTTCTTAAAAATGTTGTGTAGACCCTCTAGTTTTGTAGTGACTCATTGTTTGGAGTATTTTTAAATAAGTTTTAAACCTTTGACTGTAACTTGTACAGAGAATGAATTTTAGTGACTAAACTTCTTTTAGTTTGGACAGATGTGGAGGAGGTCCCTTAAGCCGCTACTTGTGATATTTATATTGGCTTCAGCTTAAGGTTTAATTCAAAATCCCATATATCTGAACAATAAGTACCTTCACTGTAGTTTTAACTGTTGAATTCATTGCAATAATATAATAATGTACATTTGAAAGACAATACTATGACTACTTTGACAAATACGCTTTTGTAAGAGATATTTTTATTGACTTGATGTGCTGCATTAAAACTTCCATACTTTTGAAAAGAAAAAAAAAAACTTCTTTTAATGTATAAGGACTGCAAAATTTTGCTATATCTTTACAAGGATTATTCTTACTCATTACAGCATAGGCATCAGATTTTTTAGGTTTTATTGTATGTTAAATATTTTTATTTCATGTAAAATTTTGTCAGTCGCTTAATAGTAAGATTTTTCCCTTTTGTTTTATATCAAATTTTTCAGTAAAATTTTAGTTTATGTATTGCATGTTATACAAAACATAAGACTTTAATATACATTAGATACAGGGGAAATCAGACACTTTTGTTTAAAGATGTAAAATTTAGTCACTTGTTTAGGGAGAAAACATAATTTCGTAAGTTATATTTCTCCTAAGAATCAACTTTTTAAGGATGATAGGTGTGTTGTGCTAAGCACACTGAAAAATATATGATTTCAATGGCAAATACTGTGAACACTTCCCAAGGGGTATCCTATCCTAACTCCTACCCTTGAGAAGTTGCCATTTCAAATCTGGAATGGAAAATGTACTTTGCCAAACTTTATTATCGCCTTTCACGAATGGTCGAACAAAATCCTCGGCCGTGTTTATAATAAATCACAAAACATGAATAAGTAAAAAGAAATGTTGATACTTTAGAAAACATCTATAAAATTTAACATCTTTGTGCTTCTACATCTAATTCTAAACGATGTTATAAAAATAAATGTTAACTTTACGAAAAAAAATTATAAAAATTGGACAGCTAGATTGTTGAGTGAGATAAGATTTTTGTTGAATGTTTGTCTCTCTAATGTGAGGGAATATTGCGACGAAAATAATTTTGGCCTATGTAATTGATCCTGTATATTTAGACCTGTTTTGTTCAACCAGTGTTACATAATGGAAAGCTCCGGTTATCCATATCCTAAAATACTGTAACTGTAGTTCTGGCTATAAGTTTTTGACAATTTTCAGTTAGAATGTTATCATAAAAATAGTCTCAAATTAAAGGGTTCATCGAAGCAATAACGTTTTTTATTTTTTGTACCTATCATGACTTCCGATCAATTCTCTCTAGCTTGTTCTCAAACAATGGATTACTTACCTGCGTGGTCTATGCAACATTACACATAGAGACCTAGCAGCTTGAACACGAATCAATCTCAACGTTCTTAGCGTTTGTAATGCGGGATGAGATGTGGGAGTAGAAGCTCAGAAAACTTATTTTGCGTTCTATTTTCACATCTTCCTACATGTATTTAGATCTATCAGGAACCTTTGACGGGCCTGTTGGTCTAGTGGTTGGTGACCCTGACTGCTAAGCCGTAGGCCGTGGGTTCGATTCCTACCCAGGATAAATGTTTGTGTGATGAGCACGGTCATTTGTTCTGTGCCTGGGTGTGATTTATCTATATGTAATATATTATATATTTAGAAATATATAAGTATGTTCATCAGCTGTCTGATTACCATAACACAAGCTGTTCTTAGTTTGGGATCAGACGGCCATGTGTGGATATTGTCCCAAGATATTTTACCTGGTCTGACCATTCTCCTTGAATACTGATACTTTTAGTATCAATATACATTTATGTCTGGTTATCCAGCTTGCACAATGCAATTTAGGACATTTCTAAAGCTAAATCATTCTATAATGTGTATGCTTTTCCAGGCTGCTATTTGCATTTTGCTACTCAAGCACTTATTTTACTGATTTCCTGGGGAATATTCTATACTTTCAAAATAAGAATATAACACAGTGTGACTGTAATAAAAACCATGTAAGCTTATATTTACATAATAAAACAAGTGTTTTGTTGAAATCGATTTAATATTGCTATATTACAAATCGCTTTTTGAACTTTGAACAACCAGTTGAGACAGCAATATTACAGTTACAATATTTATGTAAACGCCAACACTGGCGTGTCGATGATATCCATGTGTTCTATATTAACAGTAAACATTTATCAAATTTTATCGCCATATTTAAATATTTTCACTATAATTTGCCGGTGAACACGTGAGCTTAACCTTACAATGATAATAACAATTTTGTTCATAGGTTAAGTTAATGACAGCTAATGAGAATTCTAACTTTAGAAATATGATAAAACTGATATTCTTTTGGCAAATGTATTCTCATTTCTTCTAATAAAAATACTTAGTTATTAGTATAAAATACTTAAAGAATACTGCTTGATAGTAGGCTAATGTAGTGAAAATATTTACATACAACTCATAATTAATTCAATACAATTTTACATGGAAATCAATGATTGGTTGTAATCGAGTCCTTTCTTTTTCTCCATTTCGGTATTTACACGTAAAGGTTGTTTTGGGAATATTTTTAGAAAAAATAACAGATAATTCTGCTTGAATTGCATTCCATACATGATATAAATTGTGCTATGCGTTTGTGAATACAATAAGGTTGAATATATTTCAAATGTTTTGTATGATTTGATTGGTTTATAATTATGCTGTGCAAATACTAATATTTGTAATTAAAATTAAGTGAATTTCTAATTCGGTAAGCAATACATACATTTCAAGATTTTGAAATATATATTTTTCAATACAAATGTGGGATTACATATAATTAGTGCAATTGGTGTCCTAGTTCACTTTAATATACATATTTCAAATATCATACAAACACTTGAAACATTTTAATATATATTATATATTGATGGATAGATCTCTTACGCGGTCCTCAACAGAATATTACTTAATCTCACTGTTTAAAGAAATCACCCTGTAAATTTCAAAATGGAACTATGATAACAATTCTACAAATATACATTAATAAATGAAGTTGTATTGTGCCCCTGTATTCGGGAACAGTTAAAAACGTGTTAATATTACATAATTTTGATTGGAACGTTTTTTGAGAGCAACATTAACGTGGTAGACTAATAAGCTGGCTTCGCGAAACTATTAACCACCCATGTGTCAATTAAATTGATAAATAGAAAAGTAAGTCATTGTTTTTGTCCTTTTCATAACTTTATCCCTTATGTTACATAGGTCAAAGTCAGACAAAACAATAAACGCTTGATGATATTACAGGTAATTTCAGTGTGATCATGTAAATAATTATCAATATAAATTGACGCAGCTGAAAGGATACTACAAATGTATTATTATTTGTACACATTTTAAAACACTGATTCGCTTGCCCATTTTTGAGAAATGCCATTGCAAGAAGCCACAGGATGTAGAAGAGTCTTTGCTAGCCCAACTTTGAGTCAAGATTTGTTGTTATAAATCAATGTTGGGAAAAACAGCGACAGTTATTCCAATCATGGATCATGGAACTATACAGTATGTATCTTGTATTTAAACCATTGTACCATGTATTTAATGTAAATGTAAAACTTGATGCAAATAAATTATTATTATTATGGTAAAACAACAATAATTTTGCTTTTCATTTTTTTTCGGGTAAGACAAATTTCCTGTTTATATAATGTAGTATTAGGCAGAATGCTATAAACCATCTCATTAGTCTCCCAAAACGTAATATTCAGAACATTAATTCTCAAGATGAAGACAAACCGAATTTGTGTCTTTTTCCAAAATAACACGGCACATTGACATTGCTCAGTAAAACAATTGAACATTGCATATCACCCATCTCAGGTTAAACTATCCAGCGCGGCGAGTTTTGTTTACATTCGCCTTTATCAATTAAACAATGATAAAATCAAACTTATGAACTAAAATTACTGCAGATCAATTACATTAGCGTACAAACGCAATCACGATCTATAAGAGTTGACAATTTCGTTAACAATCCGGTGTCGGGTTACAAAGGATTTCAGCAAAAACAAATTTAAAACTGTCTTAGTTCTAGTTCACAACGTTTGTCGATTTGATTTGTATCGTGTATACATATTGAAGGTACCAATCGTAATATGAAGATTTTATGTATTTTTTAATAAAAGTGAAAAATAGCTTTCAATAAATTTCGCTAATACATTACCGAGTTTTTGCAAAAACACCACCAGTAAATGAGTCCTAACAGATTATCTTTTGTATTATTTCTAAAAACTATTTATCTCAACTATTTGGTTTAAAAAGAACTTTTATTTCTATATAGAAACAATTCAATATAAACTAATCATTATACACGAATTAATGGGATTAAACTAAGAAGACTTGGCCGAGTCTCGACGTACAATATAACATGTTTAAAACTCTAACATTATTGTTGGCTGCAGACGCTTTATGATACCAAAAAGCAAAATTTCACTTATCAATTTTCTTTTATCTCAGCATACACGAAAAAAAAAAATCCTCCTTTTGTATATAGATTCTATTATTACCATCGAAAAAAGTACTAAACAGCTATATTTGTCGTTGGTTAGTTCATAAAGCGTTTGTAACAACATAATCTAATCGTAATTCGTAACTGATTCGGCATACATTTGTACCTGATAGTTATGTAACGTACACTATCCTATTGTCATCAAGAGAGGCTCACAGCGCGTGTGACTTACATAAACTTTAGGATGCGTAGCACTGCACATTCGTACAAGTCACTAGTCAGTGTCCGCACCCTAGTGATTTGCCGATTTTTAAATTATAGTTACATAAATGTTTTCTTTACTTCGCTAAGAACATCTTTTATCAATTGACTTTCGAGAAATATTATTAGCACATTTTATTTTCTGCATAAACCAAAATTGTAAATGTGTAAGAATGATGTAACATTTTTTTCATCAATGCCCAATTTTGAATTGGATTAATTTTGATCACTTATATTATCAAACTATTGTAAATTAAGTAGTGTACCCACACACAGACCCTAGTGCTAAGGGTAGATTGACTGTAACTCAGCATTCCTAAACGAGCATCTAGAAATTCTAGCAAACGAAAACTATAACTAAGAGATCAACATTGCGCGTTCAAAAATAGGCAAATCACGCAGACTGTCCATTAAAAAATTATATTTACAAGTTAGTTATTCCACTGGAAGATACATCACTATTTGTACCAATTTTATTCGTACCAGAATAAAATGGCTGTTACCGGCTCGTCTAAGTGCGTAAGGCGGAGTGCATGTGCTGTGCAAGCATTCGAGGGCTAAACAAAAATAAATTTTGTAATTTAAACTAAAACACGACAGCATATATTGTAGTATTAGAAGATTTTTTATTAAAATAATCTATTTAACACTTCATAGTATATTTTTCTCAGTTTAATATTAAAAAACCGAATAAAACATTGGTACAAATAATTTTAAAGATATTGTTTGAGCACACCACTTCATTTTTGTTCGACTATTCATATTTTTCGTCTGGCAACTTTAGACAATTTTAAAACCAATACTGGCCAGTCACGTGGTGACATTCTTAACGGTTTTATTTGAAAGTCGAACAAAGACAAGGATTGAAGAATAAAACAAAATTGTTTACAATTGCAAGCTATGATTTTGGTGGGCAGTACGTCTAGCGGTTTACTAGTTATGTAGGTATGGCCATAATCATTTCCTTAATATATTTAAATTGTTAATATTAAGTATCTTCTTTCTATTTGGGTGTGTTATATACAGTGTATGAGCTGATTTTTGAAATAGAATTATTTGTTACTCAATTTGAGAATCGCTGCGCTTATGATATCAAAATGATTTATAAATTGGTCGATTGACTTTGAAAGATATTCATAATTTTTCAATTTATTGTATTATTTTAGCTGTAATAAAACATTACACAATGAAGGGAGTAAGGAAGTATTTTGGCCATACCTATAGAACTATACAATAAGTCTTAAAAAAGATATGATTGGATCCAGGGCTGTCCAGAAATTGTTGATAGCAAATCTATATTTAAGAAATTTAGAAATTGTTACGTGTTTGGATTATTTTAAACACACGCACTACTTGACTATGTCGAATGATTTTAAGTTAACACAGCCGATAGGAGTAAATGTAATTAAAATAACGTCCAATATATTCCCAAAACCGTATATAAAAGTTCACAACACAATTCTTACAACAAATATAACAGTCAAACGTTCTCCGTATACTAGTTTACACTGTACACAAGTGAATTGTCAAACATTCACTGAAAATAACAATTTTGATTGTAATATAACAAAACATTGAAGTTTTCCGGACAGCCCTTAGTGCAACAATGAAGCCCTGTTTGATATGATAGCATCTGTCTCACGTCTTACTATACAAGTGAAAGAGATAGATCCTAAACATCAATGTGATGAGGCCCCACTGTACGATGGAAAATGTAAATTTTCACTAACTATCCCTGATTCTTGTTAATTTTAAAGACATGTTGAGAAACTTATAAAATTATAAATTAAATTGATTATACATAAAAACTTTATGAATTAGTAATTTATTTACATAATTCGTGAAACATTTAAGGCGGACACATTCTGTAGTGGAAGTTGTTATTGAACACATTACGAAAGGATTAGGTACCGTCTAAACCTGGGACCTATCTAAGACAGTATCGAGTCCATACACGCTCCTCAATAAATAAATGTCATGGAAAACTCAATGGGATTGCAAGAACGTGTGCTCGATTACTTACAAAACAAATAGAAACGATATTTTAGCAGCCCGATAGCAATCTAAAAGTGATTGTTATGTCAGTTTATACATCAAAGATGTTTAGGGTAAAGCACGATATCACCGAAGCTCAATTTAGGAACATCTAAGATCTATTTCCTACCGCTCGCAGTGAGGCCCCACCTATTCCATTCTTGCACTTACCTAGGTTTAAAATAACACAAAACAGCGTTTTAGAAACGCTCCACCCTACTCATGTAGGTAACTAACGGACATACACCATGTGTGTATGCTACACCGGATAATCACTTTTATTTACGTAAAACAAAACTTAAAAAAAATATTCAACTATATTAAATCTATATGAATAGAAGCTGAACCGCTTAACGAGTGACAAAATAATAAATAAGTTCAGGAGGCCTGTGGCGTCCATCATTTGTACAAAAGCCGGTTTTTTTTTATCTGGAAATAATAAAAAACATGTTTTAGATAAATAATAAAGGGAGCTTTATGCACTAGGCGTAAAGATAGATAGGGAATTTGACAAGTACATGGGCCAGAGAGAATGCCAGAGATAAAACAAATTGAACATTGGCACATTTTCGTGCTTCTTCACGCAGACGTTTACGTCGTGTTGTCGCAGCGTATACGCTCATTGAACGGCCTACGCTAAAGAAACGCTTTTGTGAAGGAGCATTTAAAGTTTGTCCAGTTTTGATAATTGCTCCGCGGATGAGTTTGTTACCTGCGGGGTTGTTGCTACTTACGATCATAAGGGGAAAATGAAATGCACAGCGCGCTTTAGAGTATTTTTTTTTTTCAATAAAGCAACCTGCAACTAAGAACTTAGTCCATGTGTCGCGGGATAAAAAAGATGTGGTAATAGGGATGATGATTATTTTTTTTATGTCCTTCATGTAGTTCAATGAATAATATTGTATACGTATTTTTCCCATTGGCCACGCAAACAGAAATTGAATTTTGTAATGAAACTTTCGCGTGACGTCACTATTTCGAATAAATTTTGCGAATGCGTTACGTCACAAGCTCAATGGAGTTTACTTTCTAGTTTCGCTACGACTGTGGAGATGTTGCTTAATGAATTTGGTTTTTCTTCGTAAACTTTAAAGCAGCATATCTTTCCATATTTTTTGTTCAGATTACGCAAAAATACGTGTGCAATATTTTTTTAATTATCTATTTGACGGACTAGTTCGATTTAGACTTTGCGTAGCCTATCATCCCCCCTACAGGTGGCGGTACGTACCTGTCGCGGCTACCACAGGCGGTGCAGGTGCAGGTTGCGCGACAGCACGGAGCGCACGTCGTGCGTGTCATCCCCCCTACAGGTGGCGGTACGTACCTGTCGCGGCTACCACAGGCGGTGCAGGTGCAGGTTGCGCGACAGCACGGAGCGCACGTCGTGCGTGTCATCCCCCCTACAGGTGGCGGTACGTACCTGTCGCGGCTACCACAGGCGGTGCAGGTGCAGGTTGCGCGACAGCACGGAGCGCACGTCGTGCGTGTCATCCCCCCTACAGGTGGCGGTACGTACCTGTCGCGGCTACCACAGGCGGTGCAGGTGCAGGTTGCGCGACAGCACGGAGCGCACGTCGTGCGTGTCATCCCCCCTACAGGTGGCGGTACGTACCTGTCGCGGCTACCACAGGCGGTGCAGGTGCAGGTTGCGCGACAGCACGGAGCGCACGTCGTGCGTGTCATCCCCCCTACAGGTGGCGGTACGTACCTGTCGCGGCTACCACAGGCGGTGCAGGTGCAGGTTGCGCGACAGCACGGAGCGCACGTCGTGCGTGTCATCCCCCCTACAGGTGGCGGTACGTACCTGTCGCGGCTACCACAGGCGGTGCAGGTGCAGGTTGCGCGACAGCACGGAGCGCACGTCGTGCGTGTCATCCCCCCTACAGGTGGCGGTACGTACCTGTCGCGGCTACCACAGGCGGTGCAGGTGCAGGTTGCGCGACAGCACGGAGCGCACGTCGTGCGTGTCATCCCCCCTACAGGTGGCGGTACGTACCTGTCGCGGCTACCACAGGCGGTGCAGGTGCAGGTTGCGCGACAGCACGGAGCGCACGTCGTGCGTGTCATCCCCCCTACAGGTGGCGGTACGTACCTGTCGCGGCTACCACAGGCGGTGCAGGTGCAGGTTGCGCGACAGCACGGAGCGCACGTCGTGCGTGTCATCCCCCCTACAGGTGGCGGTACGTACCTGTCGCGGCTACCACAGGCGGTGCAGGTGCAGGTTGCGCGACAGCACGGAGCGCACGTCGTGCGTGTCATCCCCCCTACAGGTGGCGGTACGTACCTGTCGCGGCTACCACAGGCGGTGCAGGTGCAGGTTGCGCGACAGCACGGAGCGCACGTCGTGCGTGTCATCCCCCCTACAGGTGGCGGTACGTACCTGTCGCGGCTACCACAGGCGGTGCAGGTGCAGGTTGCGCGACAGCACGGAGCGCACGTCGTGCGTGTCATCCCCCCTACAGGTGGCGGTACGTACCTGTCGCGGCTACCACAGGCGGTGCAGGTGCAGGTTGCGCGACAGCACGGAGCGCACGTCGTGCGTGTCATCCCCCCTACAGGTGGCGGTACGTACCTGTCGCGGCTACCACAGGCGGTGCAGGTGCAGGTTGCGCGACAGCACGGAGCGCACGTCGTGCGTGTCATCCCCCCTACAGGTGGCGGTACGTACCTGTCGCGGCTACCACAGGCGGTGCAGGTGCAGGTTGCGCGACAGCACGGAGCGCACGTCGTGCGTGTCATCCCCCCTACAGGTGGCGGTACGTACCTGTCGCGGCTACCACAGGCGGTGCAGGTGCAGGTTGCGCGACAGCACGGAGCGCACGTCGTGCGTGTCATCCCCCCTACAGGTGGCGGTACGTACCTGTCGCGGCTACCACAGGCGGTGCAGGTGCAGGTTGCGCGACAGCACGGAGCGCACGTCGTGCGTGTCATCCCCCCTACAGGTGGCGGTACGTACCTGTCGCGGCTACCACAGGCGGTGCAGGTGCAGGTTGCGCGACAGCACGGAGCGCACGTCGTGCGTGTCATCCCCCCTACAGGTGGCGGTACGTACCTGTCGCGGCTACCACAGGCGGTGCAGGTGCAGGTTGCGCGACAGCACGGAGCGCACGTCGTGCGTGTCATCCCCCCTACAGGTGGCGGTACGTACCTGTCGCGGCTACCACAGGCGGTGCAGGTGCAGGTTGCGCGACAGCACGGAGCGCACGTCGTGCGTGAAGCGCAGCGCGTCCAGCACCGGCAGCAGGTTCAGCAGCGCCACGTCCAGCGGGTCCGAGAACCACGACTTGATGGGGATCGCGTTGTCTGCACACACAAACAACAATACATAGGTAGACAAAATATTCTTTATTTCACACCACAATAGTTTAACCTTTTTTTCGTGAGATATCATCAAATGGCCCCGCCCGCTGTGGGTGCAGCGGAAGGGAGTGCCAGACTTTTACTGACTACTACCCACAATGTTCTTTCTGGAGCCCTTTGGGTGCCGGGGTCGCGGTAACTCTCACGAACATCCCGCAGCCCCGGCAGGCTATGGCCAATTTGCTGACTTCACTTCGAGGAGCGCGAGGAACAATACGCGCCGCCGACGCCGGACTGTCGTCCCTAGAGACGTGCGGACGGTGAGTTACCCATCCTCACCGTCTACAGATCCGCGCCTACGGTGGCCAGGAATCGTGTCTACACACCCGGCGCCCGTGCTGTCTGCCATGACCAGCGGGTCTTACAAGGAGATTAATTCCGTAGTCTGTGATCATTGACATGACCTACCCTTGGGTAAGTGCCCAAAAAATAGAAGTTCATTTGAAGAATTATTTCCTACTAGCTTTCCGCTCGCGGCTTCGCCCACGTGTAATTTGGGATTGTGGCGTTTTTTAATGATCTCGACAGGACTACTCAGGGATGATGTAGCTTTCTAATGGCGAATATTTGAAAACGATAAGTAGTTTTGGAGTTTGTCGATTACGTTATGTAACAAAAAGTTAAGCGAGACAAAAACATCGTCTAGAAAAATATCAGATAATCTCCTCCCCCCCCCGCCCGCTACCTAAGGGCTTGCTACTCCAAAAATCCCTTCTTAATCGTCAATAATTGTGTTACTAAAGGAAGCCTTGTTCAAAATATCAGACTTCTATACCGAGAGGTTTCGGCTGTGCGTTAATCAATCAGTCACCAAATCGCACCCGCGAAATCACGATTGGAGGGTAGTTTGGAAAAACTTACATTACCAAACTTATTCACTTGCCTATGTACGTGTTCGTGCCAATTTTTAAGTTTATAAACCTAAGGAATACCATTTTTCATAGAAACGTTTTTACCCCTTCTCGCCCCTTGGGGGTACAATTTCCAAAAATCTTTTTTTAAAGCTCACTCCCGTCAGTAAAGGAAGCTTTGGTCAAAATATTAGACTCCTACACCGAGCTGTTGTGGCTGCGCGAAAGTCAATCAGTCACCCAATCACAACCCCCTAAATCACTATTGGAGGGTAGTTTGAAAAAAATTATAATGCCAAACTTATTTACTTGACCATATACGTGTTTGTGCAAAATTTCAAGTTTATAAACCCAAGGAATAAGATTTTTCATAGAAACTTCATGACCCCTTTTTACCCCCTTAGGGGTTGAATTTCCAAAAATCCTTTCTTAGTGCACCCCTACATATCTCAAGGAACCTACATGCCAAATTTCAGCTTTCTACGACCAGTAGTTTCGGCTGTGCGTTGTCTGTCAGTCAGTCAGTAACGGAAGCGTTTTATATATATAGATATGCCGTGTTATTGCAAACTAATAGAGAGTTTTAAACAAAAATCCAGTAGAGAGACAATAAGTGGCAATAAGACCTATGTATACATTGTGAAGAGCGTATAAAGTATTGAGTATAGATTATGAAAAGCTGACTAGTTACCTGGGAAATCCCGGTAAGCACCGGGTGAGTTGTCCAATATGAACACCCTGTTGAGATCGTCACATATAGACGACAGGTTCTTTGTGTAGGAACCGTTTTCCGCCGTGCAGTGCTGTCTGTCAACGATAAAATAATTGTATAAATTATATGCTTTGTTTATAACTTAGCGAATACTTAGTCGGACATCGTTTAAGAGAAGAAACCACCAATCAAATTACAAAACAAGTAGATTTTAAAAATAGTAAGAAATTCTATAGCTGCAAAACTAACAATCTGAGTTAGTTTATTCTTTACCTTATGACTTTGCTTGAAGTCTATGTTAATTTTGCAAAGATGGAAACTACAGATATATAACTACATTTCATCATCATCATCTTTCTGCCCGTTGCTGCCGTTCTATTTTGTATAACTACATTTACTGGACATAATTAATATATCGTATAAGGTACCTATAGAACCGCCGCCGGAGTATTCCTCTGCCGTTGTCTAGTTTGTCGGCGACCGCGGCGCCGTATATCTCCATCGACGCTGTGAACACCACCAGCTCATACCACTGTGAAACCTGCGAATACAACAAACATTATGGTATCTATCGATGTATGATTTTAAACTTTCGCGACTTGAACACATATTTTAAATGACAAACGGGACTTATTGCCGATATAATTCGATATTTATTTTATCCCGACAACTACGGTCGGTGCAACTCGATCGAAACGTCGGGAGAAAAGAAATATCGAATTATATCGCGAATAAATCTCGTTTGTCATCTGTCAATGTTTTGAATAAGTAGTCTAATTAGCGGTATGGGTAAGTTTTTGCTACCTTAACTGCAGTGTGCTATTATATTTAATATTTTTCTAATTTACGTTGTTGTTGTATACTTATTGTAATGCATTAATTGTATTTTTCTGTTTTTGACAGAGTTACTTATGAAGTTTCCTGCCGGTTCTTCTCGATAAGAATGACATTTTAAAACCGCGCAATCAGAGTCAGTAACGTTTTAAAATTGCCTGAATAGCCTACTCGAAATAAAAACCTTATTCTTATTCGGAATAGACCCATAAGATAAGGCCAGTTCTTAGAGATTTAGAACATTTTATAACATAATATAATTATTATGTACTAAATCAATCAGTGGCATATCTTACAGTACAAATTATAGTGTACACATGTACGATCCGCATTACACAGTTAATTACATAAATTACACAATTTTATCTGATGAAAATAATAAGGAAGTTTACAATGAAGATAAGCCATATGGCCATATTGTATCTGTGTGATATAATTGTCATTCTGAGTCGGTAGAAAGTTATCTCAGTATTTGATAAAATAATTAAAGGATTAGGCAGAAGGATAACACTTTTATGCTTGCTATGTTTGCTTGGCGATTAGGGGACTTCTTTTGTATTGTTGTACGTCTATTAACCGAGTTCAAAAAAGGAGAAGGTCTTTTTTTTATATTAATTTCTAGATGTATTAATTTCATTATGCAAGATATTTTGAACGTAAGTCATAAACACAACATCAGTATTGATGTTATTACGACACGAATGCCAAAAAATGGAGTCTTATGTTTTCTGGGTTTGTCGATGTTTGTATGTTATGTTCGACCAAAGTTTTACATTCGAGCGAAAGTTTTGACCAAGGCCCTGTTTCGGCTAAAATCAACCTTCGGTCGTACAGTAAAGAATTGTCTTATTCCACATTAGCTTCTCGGTGCCTAATGTTATAAATTGCTCGAAAATCCTTCTCATCATCATCATCTTCCTGTCCTTATCCCATTCTACTTGGAGTCGGCGCATCACGTTTTTTCCTTCCATTTGCCTCTATCAGACGTCACACTATCATTTACTCCTTTTTCGCTCGAAAATCCTTCAATCAAACATATAATCTAGCAACTTATAAAGTAGTCGAATCTATTTTCAGTTGCGCCAAATAACAAACAATATCAACTACGATAGCATAATTTATTATCTCCCTATTTTTATCTTTAATCTTTCCGTATCACCGTGTTACGAGCTGATCAAAAACATGTTCTGACAAGTCACAGACAAAGTTCATTTTCCCTTACAAAATGGACTTTGGGCTTGTATATTTACGTTGATGTAAATAAATTAATTCGAGGATCACCGCATGGTGTGTTCATAAACACATGGGCAACAATGACTCACATGTGGTAGGGTTCTGTTCGAGTTTATACAGTCATATCATACTAACTGTATCCGCGACTTCGTCCGCGTGGAATTTAAGAAAAAATTATGAGTTTATTGTCTGAAATAAAATATTTTTCAAAAATAAAAGTAGTCATGTCAAAGTAAAAAATGTTATTTTAGTGCATGTACCGTGTATTCATATGCACGTAGTAAAAAACGGTTATTGCTATATTACAAACAGGCACTCAAATTTTATTTGTATGTAAAGATCCGAATTCTTGAACTTAACGGGCTTTTTATAACCTAAACTGATTTTGGCGGTTTTGCCTCCATTTTGCAATTTCTACATTTTACTGTTGTTATTGCATACTTATACAGTAGGTAGATTTTGTTATTTTTAAAGTGTAATTTCAAGAGTATCTTGCCGGTTCCATTTCATAAGAATAACATTTTGGAGCCGCGCGACTAAAGTTAGTAACGTTTTGAACGAGCCTCGAATAGGCTTCGAAATAAAAACTTTCAGATGTTTTCCGTGTGCCTCCTGCACTTTTTTTGGGTCGTTATAGATGGTTAGGTCTAGGTATATCTAGACTACCTATAAAAATTGTTAAGCAGAAGGCGAAACATATTTTTCCTTTTAAATGATGTCTGTCCCTATATTTAAAACTACGCATTGGATTTTGATGCGGTTTTTAGAACGAAGCTGGGGTGGGTCGCAAGTTATATCATAAAGAGAGGACACTATTTAATCCAACTTGCAAGGGCAAGCAGTACGGTGTTTATCCATATTATCCACTTATGTATCCAACCCTCTTTGTTATAGGGATGGTTGGATACTATAAGTTGGAAGTAAGACGAAACTTTGCTTTAGTTAAATATGTTTTTCTCGTATTACGTGGTAAACTAAATAATCCACAAATTCTCGAGTCTTTGAGGCTACTGACACCAGGTTACGACAAGGGCCGAGAGGAGAGTGTTTGAGTGCCGACTGTAAATAAATAAATAAACTTACTGTATCCAGAAAATAATCAACGTGCGGTCTTTTATGTACGAAGAACCGCACTGGGTGTTTGTCTATAGTGACTTTGAGTACGAAGTCTGGCGGCGTCCCGGGCTTGACTGTCGGCCTCAGCATCGCGTCGTGGTGCGAGTGGATCAGCGTCTCGTCTAGATCTAATACCAGCATTTTTCTTTTTACTAGACCTGGAAAGTATTGAGAAGGTAATTAGAATAAATAAATATCTTGGGTCAATATCCACACACGGCCATCTGATCCCAAGCTAAGCAGAGCTTGTGTTATGGTAATCAGACCGCTGATAAACATACTTATATATTTCTAAATATATACATATTATAGATAAATCACACCCAGACACAGAACAATCGTGCTCATCACACAAACATTTGTCCTGGGTGGGAATCGAACCCACGACCTTCGGCTTAGCAGTCAGGGTCACTAACCACTAGACCAACAGGCCCGTCAAAAGAATCCAAGAGAATGAGCAAGAATGGTAGATTAATTAGTATAGCATACAATGGTATATTTTTATAGTAATTTTCGTGAGGATGACATACATCATACTTAAATGATATAACGGTTTAGTCGATGTCGTGTTCGACTCGTCGCGACCCCGCCGCCGCGTCAGTTCATGATTAAGGACTCCGGTTGGGTCCGAAACTAGTCGGGCTATCCCGATAAATACACGTGAGTAAACTATTATATATTTAAGTACAATGGTAAATTGTAAATGCATGAAATTATTATGTATTGATGATTTTATTTGTTGAGTTTGAATTCGTAACTGAGAACGTGTGTGATAGACATTTCTATGTTGAAAACTCAATCTAAAGATAGTTAACAATAGTTTGAAAGTCAAGTTTTTAAGGGTCAAGCCCATTGTGCTAATATTAATTTAAAAATTAAATGAAGCATTATCGTAATCTATAAAACAACTTTTTATAGGAAACAATGCATAAATGTATCGCCACGCTCGTCGTAACCTACAACATGCAACCTATTTTAAATTAGTGCATTATCCATGCTTCGTTTTCTTACACATTATAGTTCAATAATAGTACTTATATTCTGATGTATTATTTGTTATGATGTATCATACAATAATATATTACATTCAGTTATCCTAACAACTAGTAGACAAACGGTTGCGACCGCAAAAGGCGACCCGAGATGCACTCTGTTACATAAATATGTATTGCATTTGAAAACAGGATAATAAGGAGTGCAATATTTACTTCAATAATGAACTTTATGCGGTTACCTTTTTATTACTTACGAATATAATAATATAAACGAATGCGGAAGTCGACTTATGGATATGTAATTCTTTTTCCAAAAGGATGGATATTTTTAAATCAAGCGCCTAGTCATCTATTATCACATTTTAAAAGTACTACATATTGTAAGTTTTAAAGAAGAGACATACTTATTTATTGAGTTTGATTGTAGTCTATCAGGGAAGAAAATAAATACATTTGATTACAATAAAGATATGAGTTACGGAGCAGAAGAGATAACAATAGTGTAATAATAGTTATAGCCGAATAATTCAATTATTTTAATTACCTTGTACATTAAATTTAGGATATATTCAACAATTGTATAGATGTTAGATTGCTAGTCATGCAGTCTTGCAAGTTCATTTTATACCTATCAAATGGGTGCTGAAGGTCAAGAAGAAAAAACCAAAACAGATAATCATCAGCTGTTTCCAAGCAAATTATATGCTTAAAAGGTGCTGCATGGCAACTATTAACGAGTGTCTATAATGAATTAATGAATGACAGCAAACAGTGCACCACATTTTTGGGATCAGATATGGACATGCTATAAAGGATATAATATTATTATCTCATGTAAGTATAATGCATTGGTTGTAAAAGGCCGAGCTTTAATCCCTGCCTAGGTTGTCTTGAAAGAGATCATGATTTGATTAGATCACTCATAACCCTTATAAATCTTGTATCAACTTATTAAATAGATATACAATAAAGATATAATATTGATCTTGTATATTATGATTCAACAATTGATCAGATTTACAAGTACCAGTTGTGGTTAATAAACTCATAAATTTATTACATTACCGGACATTAAAGAGAGAAGCCTGTGAAATTAACTAGAAGGCATGATGGCCGCCAGATATAAAGCAAGTATGAATACAAAATGTGCTTGATTTGATAACAACAATGTTACTTAACAAACCAATTGTAAAGGTATACAAATCATTGGCTTGATAACAGAGGAAACTATGATTGCAATCTTTAAGGGTCAAATTAGGTTTTTAAGAAGTAATGTTATAAAAGAGTGTCTAATGTTCATTGAAAACAAAATTGGATACATAAAGGAGTAAATGGGACTTGTAGGTGAAGAGATACAATTTATGTTAAAGGTTTCCTACCTTTTTTGGTGTCACATGTGTTTAGTTTAATATGAAAACTGGATATTTATAATGTATTTAATGGTTGAGTGTTAAAAATCTCTCAGTTTATTGTGAAGAACATTACATACATAGTTTGTCTCTAATTATCTCGAAAGTCTTATTCACCCCCTTTGTACCAAGTAATAGATTATCCTACTAATATTATAAATGTGAAAGTTCGTGAGTATGGTTTGTTACTTTATTTTGGTATTGAAATTTGACACGCTGGATTACCCTTTAACAAACTTCATCAGAGGGAGTTATGCAGCTATAACAGATATTCGCGCGGGCGAAGTCGCAGGTCATGGATAATATTGTATGTATGTTGCTTTCACAAAATATTGACATGAAGATGTAGTAACCACAAAGTTTGATACACAGAAAGATTACAGCGATGATGAATATCTTAAAATTAAATGATGTGATACAAGCTGATAAGGAGTCTGTTTTGATAACATAACCTACCACACAGTAATTTATATTTTGTTATGTACAGTGAGAATGTTGGTAACACTTATAATGCTAAGAAAATGTACTGTATGTTTGTAATAATAATGTACGTGAAATATTGTATTTTTCTAGAATATTATATTTTAAAGAGTAATTTATAGTTTCTTATTTCTATAAGTATGACATTATGGTACTGTGCAACCAGAGTCAGTAATATTTTAAAAGTGCTTTAGAGGCCTTCTTGAAATGAAAACCTTTTTGATTTGATTTGACTGGTTGAAGGAGAACAGGTACTCCAAATAGCTTTAAAAGTATAGCAGAATACAAGGTGGATGCAACAGGAAAAGAAATGCGGGGAATGGTATAAACAACAGGAAACTCATGACCAGCAGTGGGCATTACAAGGCTGATGATGATTTTATTAGAGCCATAAAAGTCCTTCTCAGTAAAATTTATTGTATGACAATTTTTTCTGTGATCCATAATTTTTGTATGAATATGGTGATCTTTAATTATGAATGACGAAGGCATGTGTGACTAAATATTGCAATGTGTAAATGACATAAATGTTAAAAAAGATATAAAGTATAAAAGAGTATTGAAATAATCAGTATAGTATTGAGTAACAATATATAATATGCAATGATTTGAATAATATATAACAAAAAATACAGGATAGTTAAATAGAATAAATGTTTAAGACTTATATCTTTGTTCAATCAAACTAATAATTATTTGGTACTATTACCTATTGTAGAATCTTATTCTGTATAAAACAATACTGGTAGGAGCAGTTTTACTATGATTCAGGTTAATTTCAAAGTCTTATTAGACTCGATTACAATTTTAATTATGCATATGAAGCGTTTGAAAATAATAGGTTACAATTAAATGTAAATACAGAATCTATGAGTCTGGCTGTTTACGTTACTGCACCACATTTAGTATCTAAAATATGTGGACGTGAAACGATAATATTTACATATTTAAGATAACTGTTACAGCCGAAAACCCTGCGATTTATCGATAAAATATAAATGATAAAAAATTAGATAAATACTCACTCAGCCTGTGTCTAGATACTGGCGAAAGTGGATACATCTCATATTTGACGGATTGATATTGAGCCAACTGAAAATCAAATGCCACGTGAGACTTATTTGTCTGCGTTTAAACATAACAATATAAAACAACGTAGACATTATTATTTATATTTACCGCTCGATATTGCTTCTTAAACATATAACAAAAACAACTCCATACTTTTGATGCGAGCAGCATGAACGCGCGAAGGCCCATTTGCAACCGTTTCAGCATTTGAATAGTTTATAAAAAGATCACTAATATACAAATAAGCTTATTTTTAAACGACAGCGATTCAAACGAGATCATTGACGGCGTAATTCAAAACAAATTCAATAAAAATCAACTGCCGAAAACATCTAACCCGCCATGACATAATCGACCCAATTCGCGTACCATAAAGATATAAACTTTTCCTTTCTCATTTGTCTATGTTACTAGTGCCGTCCCATTGCCGGTTCTCACAACTCGATTTTTAATACGTCACACCACGCAACGTGAATTTGACATATCATAGACTACACTCGTTTATAATATTTTTTCTTCTTCAATTAAAATTTAAAATAATATTCTGAGGGATGCCTGTTGCGTACTGAATAAGTGTATAAAAGTTTTAATAATCTATTACTTACTATGCAGTGATTCGTCTTCTGAAGATGAGCCATATACGAAAGGGTATTAAAAAAATAAAAAAGCAAGGTATATTATTTACAATTTAATAAAGATTATTCATTTTGATTTTTTTACATCTGAATTATCAGTAATGCAAAACCCTGGTCCGTTAGCTGGTTGTGCTTTCACTCCACGTTGATTCATGCGGCAGACGTGTTCTTCCAGTCTGCAGCTTACATCAAACAGTTGCCTAGCATAATAGCAAAATCTACAGGCATTATCAGCTGATCCACTCCAAAGTATTTCAGCTACAGCGCTAGCTCGAGGCCAGACCCTAGTGAAAAAAAAAAAAATTTAGTTTTTAACCTATAGAGGAACTATAAATTTGTAGAACGTTACAGTCACCAAGTAACTACCTGCTTATCAGATTTGCATCATTTACAGTTTCACCCCACATGCAAGCCTCTCCACCCACTATGTTGTCGACATTCATTTCGGGGTAGTCTGCTAACACTTTGGCACGAGGATCTGCGCTGTAGAATTTATCCCAATCTCCACCTGTATTGAGGTGGCTGAGGTACCACGAGGAGGAGTAAATAACTTTGTGGCCAGCATTCAGGATCTGTAAAGATAAAGATAAAGATAAAGATAAAGATAATTTATTTTGTGAAAACATGGGTGTATGTTTACAAAAAAAAAATGCAACATAAGATGTAAAATAATAAAAGTAAAACCCATACATGTTTTGCCTAGTACAGGCGTACAAAAAAGTTTATACAAATTAAATTGGAAACGTCATAAAATCAGGTATCATTTAAGTACTCATCTGTAAATGGAATACATTATAATGTTCCGTATTTGTGAGAAAGTTATTGACTTTGCATTCAAACTTACATTAGCCATTTCAAAGGATTCTACGTGTTTCCATACTTGCACAATTGTACCTTTAGGAAGTACTACATCCTCATCGAAAACTTCCTGTAATTAATGCACAGATAAGAAATTAAAAAACTGTTAATTGTCAATCGTTTATGAATTCCTACAACTTATCTATTATACTCCAGCAAGAGTGGCGCTAGTAGCGATATCATAGCGTAAGACATTGGGTAATCAACAAAAAAAAATCGAAATAGTCAGTTAGATAAATTTAAAAAGACATTGGATACGTACTTTTCTTTTGGATTATTGGAAACTTTAAATGAAATTAAATTGTAAAACTTACTTGCCACACAATCGGCTTGGATCTCTCTTCCAACAGTGGAATAACTTTACTCATGAAGTGTGAGTGCAGTTCGTTTGTTTTTCGCATGCCATGGTCTTCCATAAATTTCTTTATTACAGAATTTGATGCCCTTAACATTATACATTATAGGTTACAACCGAAAGTACATTGTTCTTTATTTACCGTAAGACCAAGTTCATTCTTTGTAATCTAATTAAACAGCAGATTTTTTTACGTAAACTTATAAATCAAATTACTGAAGCGACATTCATACTGCAACGGCGCTTTTTTTTGCCTTTAAGCTATGAACAATAACCCAGAATGCTTACCAACAGCTCATATCGACTTCGTCACCACCGACATGCAAGTATTTATCGGGAAAACGTTCCTGCACCTCTTGGAACAGATCTCTGATTACTTTGTAGGTAACATTCTTCGTAGGGTCCATCGGACCTAAGCCTTCCACTTTATCGCCCTTGTAGCATTGTGTCAAAATATTTGGGAACGCAATACCCCAAGAACTCGTGTGCCCTGTCAAGAAAAAAAACTGTAAAAATAATATTCATATTAAGTTTTTCAAGTTATTAAATATTTATACAATAGATTTAAGGTACCTGGTACGTCGAACTCTGGCATAACACGGATTCCTCTTAACATCGCGTAATTAACTATTTCTTTGATGTTGTCAGCAGTGTATATTAACTTAGGATTGTAAGCCGCTTTACTGTGAAACAAATAAAGAAAAAATAATTTAAAAAATATTGCCCTACTGCTATACGCCAACGGGTGCTAAAGATATATTTTTTAACATTAACTATTTGCCCCTCAATCCCTTATTTTACTGGTTAAGAGATCAAGAGTCTCTAAAGCATATTAGTTAGGGGTATTACAAATAGATGTGATGATACCTCAAATCGGGAAACTTCTCGCTCTGGTAAGGGAAGCTCTGGTCGTCTACTATATGCCAGTGCAAAACGTTCATCTTGTTCATTTCCATGGCGTCCAGAGTTTTAAGTATAGTTGATAAAGAGAGGTAATGTCTTGACGTGTCAATAAGGAGTCCTCTGTGCGAATATTTGGGAAAGTCGACGATTTGTGACGCGTTAATTAGCAAAGCCTGTAAGTTTGAAATAAATTGTCAGGTTTCACTTTTGATCTTCAACTAAATAATAATCTTGCCAAATGGAATTGCTCGTGGCCTGATTTGATGTTGCTAGTCATGGCTTAACACGACGAAGAAGCTGATCGGATGCTAGAGGTGGACACGACACAACCCCATCGAGTTTGGGTGCGTTTAATTTGTCTTAATGAGTACTTACCAAAGCAAGAAAAGATTTAAAAAAAGGTTTTTTTTTATTTAGTTTATATTTGGAATATTTTTAAAAGTAAGTCTTACGCTATAATCATCAGATATGTAAAACAGCTGGACGAAGGTCTCGAGACCTCGCAGAACTCCCCATATAGAGTTACTATCCAGGGTCGATATTGAAGAAATGTTCAGGCTGTCTGTAAATGCATAAACATTATTGAGCTTTTCTTTATGACGCATAAATATAAATGTGGATTTTTGGAGAGGGAGCTATAATTTCAAATATGACCTTTGTGACACATAGACTTATCGAAACAGTTTTTTGGAAATTTGATAGAACATAAAAATAAGTTTTATACTTAGACGTTAAGGCATTGCATCGAGCGTCTTAGGCAAAGAAAGGCCTTTGAAAAAACAACATATTGTTAATGTTTAATAATAATAAGTTTACTGAAAGTTTTCAGTAAATGTTATGTATTAACATTATTAATGATGCATTATGTTACAATGTGATCAAGTACAAGAGGTCAGTTTCTTATCTTAACTCGAGAATAATTAGGATTTATCAGAATAGGTTTCCCTTCTTTGTGGAAAGTCCAAGTCTATTTCATTTTATCTTACTTAATATAATTAAATATTTAAATAAATATCCATAGCATGCTTGATTTAACAAAAAGCGTAAGTGTTTGTTTTGTTGAAACACTAACTATTTTAAGGAATATTAATTTTCTTACGTAATTATAATAAAGTGTACTAACGGAATTTCCGTATGTGGTTTGGGTATTTTAAAGTATTCTAAGTAATTAAGTATACTGAGAATGGAAAGTTTTAAAAGAGCTTTTCTGGGTTTTACATATTATAGTCTATGTGACGAGGATTCAACCAAATCCAAAAGAAGGTAACAGTTTTTTCACGCGATGAGGAATCTACTAGAGATTGGACTGGCTGTGAACTGGGCCGCGATCACGGCTCGGGCCCCAGCTTGCCCAGTTCCAGTGCCCAGCTAAATTTGCAAAGCGGTCACTATAAAATATTTAAGTCCAGGTCAGAGCGACGTATGCAGCAACCAGCTTTATATTAGCCCACTTCAATACTTACCTACTTTTTAGTAGGTAGTCAGTTATTTTTAAACTTACATTTTTCGTCCATGTCCAAGTACGGGTAACGTTCACATGGGGATTTTAGATTGATTTGTAATTGTTGAAGTTCGCCTTTATAGTTTGCGTCTTGAGATGCGTTTTTGAATGGATTAGAAACGCCATTAAAATATTTTGAAGTTACAAGCTGGGTACTTCTTAAAACATTGCTGTAACGGTCTATTGCCGCTTTAAGTATATCGCAAGTTTCGCCGGATTCCTAAGCATGAAATAAAATAATATTTAATGAAATGCTTTTTATCCAATTCAACAGTAATCTAACTATTACTATCTGTTATTGAAGTATTCACAAAATACTCATAAAATGGAAACTTTTTAACTTACCCTGAGCGAAAAATTTGTTGAATATTTATAATAAGCATCTTCTTTCGTTTGTTGGTGCGGTTTTGGCCAAACCTCCCCTTTCGTCGGCGGATATTCTGGCCCAGGTTTTATGATAGTAAAACTAGTCACAAACAGCACGCATAGTGCGTTAACAATTATAACGTGCCGTAACATAGCAGGCAAGTTATATGCCATGTACTACTCTGTTAATAATCTGAGTTAAACTGTTTAGTATAAGCCATTATATAGCAAAATATATTGATAAGAAATAGCAAGCAATGACTTAATTACCCGTTAATTCCGTATGGCAACTATAATATATTCGCTTAATTTCAAATACTTATGTGTACTGAAGTTTCATTTTAATTAACTGCCATAGTGTAGAAAGACTATTATATATTATGTACATACATATAGTAATTAATCATCTTATTTTAGTAGTTGCAAAATACGCAGACTAAAAACCTCTGACATTTTACATATAATTCCATGTCGAAAATGCCTGGAAAAGCTACTGGTCCACGAAGAAGGTAAGGGAAGGGTGATTGGCCGATCTTCCTGAAGCGAAAGCTCGTCGATATGTGCATCCTGCCCATCCTAACCTACGGTGCTCAGACCTGGGCGCTCACCGATTCCCAGAGGTTCCACATTGAAGTTTGTCAAAGAGCTATGGAACGCAGCATTCTTAGTGTTAAGTTACGAGACCGAATCCGGAACACCACGCTGCGTTCCAAAACAAAAATCACCGACGTTGGCAGAAGGCTGTCAAGCTAAAATGTGATTGGGCGGGTTCCGTCAGCCGCGTGAATGGTGACAGCTAGGCGAAAGGCAGCACACGATAGGAACCATGGACAGTGTCGCCGAGGCCAGTCCAAAAAGCGGTGGCGCATGGCGGGATGATTTAAACGTACACTCCAAGGACTCGTTCTTTAAAGTTAAACTGGCTCAGGAAAGAAAAACGTGGAAGGACTTGGGGGTGGCCCTTTGCTCAGCAGTGGGACACGACAGGCTAGGGAAAAAAATAGAATAAAAAAATCAAGATACTTATACTTTAATGAACATTATACATATTGGTCTTATTCAGTATCAGTTACACAAAACCCTGGCCCATTAGCTGGTTGTGCTTTCACTCCACGTTGATTCATGCGGCAGACGTGTTCTTCCAGTCTGTAATATACGTCAATCGATTGTCTTGAATAATAGGAATACCTAATATTACTCTCTAATCCACTCCAAAGTACTTCTGCTACAGCGCTTGCTCGAGGCCATACCCTAGCGAAAAAATAAAACAAGTTAGTTTTTAAATTGTACAGAAACTATCTATTCTACTACATAAACCATCAGATTCTCAGAAAGTGATCGACGTTTGCCATTTACCTGCTTATCATGTTTGAATCATTTACAACTTCACCCCACATGCAAGCCTCTCCACCCACTATGTTGTCGACATTCACATCGGGGTAGTATGCTGATACTTTTTCGCGAGGATCTGAGGAGTAGTATTTACTCCAATCTCCACCTCCATTCACGTGGTCCAGGTACCACGAAGCTGAGTAAATTACTTTGTGGCCAGCATTTAGGATCTGCATATGAAATAACATAATTAATAATGGTCTGTATTTATGTGAAAATAATTGAGGTATTGTAAACTGTCACGTTAAAACTTACATTCAACATTTCATAGGCTTCTACGTTTTTCCACACTTGCACGATTGTACCATTTGGCAGTACTACATTCTCATCGAAAACTTCCTGTAATGGATGCAAATATATTATCATGTTAGGTACAAAAAAGTTATAGAAATTGCAGTAGCTACTACAAACTTATCAACTCCAGCGAGAGCGGCGCTAGTAGCGTTATCATAGCTTCAAAGATCGTCAAATTTACTTGGCCAGATTTTAGTTCTGGTTTCTGCCGTCGGTAAAGTCGTTCGTGAGAGTTTCGTAGTGCTTTGTATTACTTACTTGCCACACAATAGGCTTGGATCTCTCTCCCAGCAGTGGAATGACTCTGCTCATAAAGTACGAGTGAAGTTCGCTTGTCTGTCGCATTTCGTGGTCTTCCATAAATTTACTTATCTCTGGGTTTGATGACCTGAAAATTGAAATTAGAACAAGGCTATAAACGAAATGCCCTTTGCATTTCCTACCGTTAAATCAGGATTTTTTGTTTTAAGCGAGTGAGCCATCAGATTTAACAGCTGGCTTGTAATGTAAAATTGAGAATCAAATAACGGAAGCGAGTTTAAATCTGCGATATTGCACTATAGCACAGAATGCTCACCAACAGCCCATTTCGACTTCGTCACCACCGACGTGCAAGTATTTATCGGGAAAACGTTCCTGCACCTCTTGGAACAGGTCTCTGATTACATCGTATGTAGCATTCTTCGTAGGGTCCATCGGACCTAAGCCTACCACTATATCGCCCCTATAGCATTGTGTCAAAATGTTTGGAAATGCGATGCCCCAAGAACTCGTGTGTCCTGTAAGTAAAAATAAAATTTCAGTTAATGTGAGTTGAGGTTTTCTTCTTATGTTCAAATAATAAACTTTATGTAAGTAAGTACCTGGTACGTCGAACTCTGGCATAACACGGATACCTCTAAAAGTCGCATAATTAAGTACTTCTTTGATGTTCTCGGCAGTGTATATGAATTTGGGATGGTAAGCTGCTTTACTAAAAAAAAAAAAGAAAATGTGATAGTTACTTTTTCGTTCTCTTTTCCAAAAGCAAAAATATTTTTTTTAATTAGGTACGTCTTTTTGGTTGTATTACACATTGTACCTTAAATCGGGAAACTTCTCGCTCTGGTAAGGGAAGCTCTGGTCGTCTACTATGTGCCAGTGCAAAACGTTCATCTTGTTCATTTCCATGGCGTCCAGAGTTTTAAGTATAGTTGATAAAGAGAGGTAATGTCTTGACGTGTCAATAAGGAGTCCTCTGTGCGAATATTTGGGAAAATCGACGATTTGTGTCGCATTAATTAGCAAGGCCTGCAATTTTAAAATAAATTAGGTATCATTCGGTACTTTTGTCACTTGCTCTTCAACCAAAAACTAAACAAGTGTGATAGAATTTCCCTAATCAGTCTTACACCAACTCTTCTAGATAACGTTAATATGTGTTATTATAAGTTTTAGTTATTAATGGAGAATTCAACCTTTATTGTAGAGTTTTAAGGGTTCAAAGTCAAATATTTTACTTAACAACCATATTTTTTTACATTTGCCACATATCTTGTTATCTAAGGTTCTTACTATGTGTTATGAATTCCATTGTTTTATACAAAGCAACCAACATTCCCTCGATATCAGTGTTGAGGTATTTTAACAAACTTTTATTCAGATTCTCCTATTCTTTTTATATATTCAAATCTTTCAGTGGCTCATTGCCACTTGTCAGTTTTCCAGTGCGCTGATTTTTTTCATGTATTTGTCTTGCGTGACCATACAATATTATGGTAAATCTGATGCTTGAGCTAGAAGATGGCCAAACGAGCTACTCGATAAAAGAACGTTTGTTAGACCGAGTTTGGGTTCGATTGATTCGTCTTGGCGTAAACTTTGACCCAAAAGCATGTAACCAAGCTAAAAAGCTTGTATTATAAAAGTAATTCTTACACTATAATCGGCAGACATGTAGAACTGCTGGACAAAGGTCTCGAGACCTCGCAGAACTCCCCATATAGAGTCACTATCCAGGGTCGATGTTGAAGAGATGTTCAGGCTGTCTAAAATAAAAAGTAATGCTTGAAGAGTTTATCTTATAGGGATGAATTAATATGGATTTTTGAGGTACGAAACTAGGTTAAAAAGATCCAGAAGTCAGTGAGCGATTTTAAATCACCGCGTAAAGCTGTTTCAAGCATTGAGCGGAAACTTATGTAAAATGTACTTGATGGAAGATTTAGAAATTGGTTACAGATGTAAAATTGGTCTCTTTTGCCATAGATATTCATAAAATATTGCCTTTGTGACTCATAGACTTTTCGAGACAATGTTAGAACAATTAATAGCTAATTAATAAAAACCACCTGAAGGATGGAAAACGAAACCATGTCTGTTATTAAACTTTAGAAATAAATTTGGAATAGGTAGTTTCGGCACAGGGGCAAAGAGCGTGGCCCTTAAAAATGTGTTTGTGAACAGTAGTGAGATGACGATCATGATTATTTAATTCTAAAATTATTAGACTTGTTATCTCAGCCTTAACGCAACAATATCATGTTTTCAGTAAATACTTTGTACTAACTAATCAATAATACTTCATATTTACCCAAACAAAATTACGCAAGCCTATATGTGAGTGTGCGATACAAGAGGTCAATTTCTTATCTTGACACGAGAAAAAAACATATTTATATTGATTTGCCGGAATAGGTTTTTCCTGCTTTATGGAAAGACCAAGTCCAATCGATTTTCTCACAATTTATACAGTTAAATATTTATATAAATATCTATAGCATGCTTGTTTATAACAGTTATGTGTTGACGAATATTTACTTGTTTAAAGTATAATCAGAATTTTTGAGATCAGTTCAGAATGGATATGAAAGTAAATTAACATTTGTAATATTAAGCATCGGTAAGCTTATTTTTTGACAGATCAGATTCAACAGATTTTTGAGCATACTAAACAGTCACAGATCACAAACACATAAAATAGCAGTAAAGTTTTTGGATATTATAAATCATCAATACTCCAACAATATCCGAATCTTCCAATGGAAGAAATACCAAAACATCTTCAAGCTTTGGAAATTCACAAATTTTAAGGGTCGCTCTGACCGCAGTTTGGCTATAGCTATCTGGGTTCCCCAGTGCTCAGCTTGAATGTTTTTTAGAATGATATTTACTCGCAATACGATCACTACAAAGCCCATATTTTTAGACGTTGGAAACTATCGACTACATATAAATCAGGTTGTTGTATTAATGTCTGTTGTCGATTAATTAAAAACTTACATTTTTCGTCCATGTCCAAGTACGGGTAACGTTCACATGGAGATTTTAGATTGATTTGTAATTGTTGAAGTTCGCCTTTATAGTTTGCGTCTTCAGAGGCATTTTTAGCTTCATTTGAAACACTATTTGTATATTTGGAAGCTATAAGCTGGGTACTCCTTAAGCTGCTGCTATAACGTTCTATCGCTGCTTTAAGAATATCGCAAGTTTTACCAGTTTCCTGTGTTTAAAAAAAAAAAAATACTTTTAACTATAGTTAAATACCAATCAGGTTATTAATTTACCTAAGCTATTTTTCTTACTATTCAAGAGAAAAGTATGATATATAAAAAAACTTACCTTAATAGACAAAGACGTTGAATATTTATAATAAGCATCTTCTTTTGTTTGTTGGTGCGGTTTTGGCCACACCTCCCCTTTCGTCGGCGGATATTGTGGCCCAGGTTTTATGATAGTAAAACTAGTCACAAACAGAACGCATAGTGCGTTAACAATTATAACGTGCCGGAACATAGCAGGCAAGTTATATGCCATGTACTACTCTGTTAATAGTCTGAGTTAAACTGTTTATTTGCTGTATGGAGATAAGACAATAGGCAATAATTACTCAATTACTCTTTAATTATAGCCATTATATAGGTATAGTCACTTTATTTCAACACTTCTTGCTCAGAGAAAAAAACACCAAGTGCGAATCGGACTCACCCGTGAAGGGTTCTGTAGCAACACGTTGCGGTATTGCGGTATTTTTAAAGACCTATTCGTAGCTACCCCACACATAAATTTGTGGTGAAATTTTTTTTTGAGTTCTAAGTATGAAGATACCAAAAATTACTATTTTTTTTTTGTATATTGTAGAAATTTTAAAACAGTTTAAGTTCAACATAAAATTTTTGTAGTTTCTCAAGTGGATGTGACATACGGTCGTACAGACAGACCGGCGAGGGTTCCATTTTTACATTTTAGCTACGGAACCCTAAAAAACTATTTTTAATTTGCGAACAAAGTTTTTTGACTTGATGCAACTTAATTAAATAAGTAGATAAATAAAAAATATCTTGATTCAAAGAAATAATTGAATCAAAGTTATTCCCCGATTCGTATTATATTATTATGCAGCATTTTTTTTTATTTTTAAGGAAGATAAACCAAAATACGTACAGCGAAAAAAACGAGTCGTGGAACGACTCACGACTTCACGATTTTAAAATAAAACTTCCCAAACCATGACGTCATACGTTTTTTTAATTCAAGATTTGTATTGTCATTAGTTTTCAATTACGTAGAAACCACAGGATGGTAGATACAGAAAAGAACAATGCCTACTGCCCATACATTTGAAAACCTCATAATGAAAGTTTGTGTATAAGGTATAGTAGTAGAAAGACTACCTGTATGTTTAGAAAATAATGCCATATCTAAGTCATCTCTACGATTTAAAAAAAGTATTTTTTTTTTAGGTTACAATTTGTCGTTATCGTACCTATAAGTATTCAATGTTTTCTTGACCTCTAGAAAGTTTAATTTAGTTCATTTATTGTCAAAAGTGATCATTTATCTACCCAACACGTTTCAAAGGCAAGGCTTTTTGAAATAAGGCCATTTGTTATTTTTAAATTATATTGTTTACGGAATGCTCCCCTAGTATCGGACCCAATCGGAGTCCATAGTAATGAGCTGACGCGGCAGCGGGGTCGAGAGATCTTCAGTAAACTGTAAATTTAAATAAATATTCCACTTCATCTTAGTTACCTATTATAACAGTAAAGTTATTTGGCGTAAAAAAGATACAGTAAAATAATCAATAAGCCTACATAAAGTTTTAATTATATGTTTATGCACTACGCACAATACATTTTCAATATTGACGTTGCGTGTTGCAATCGTGCGATGAAGAAAGTTTTTATCGGCTATCTACCTATACAAGATAGCATTATGTGTTACAAATATGTACCTACTTATGCTTTTGTTTTTGTTCAGTTATTTCGTAAACAGCACTACAATTTATTTATTTTCAATTTAGTAACATTTTGGAATCATCTTTTTAATTGCTGCAATAACTGACCACTATTTGTCCTTTTTCAAACTTTGGTAGACTTTTGTAGAGCCGCTTCAGTGAGCTAATATGCCTGAATACCCAGAGGAAAATAATGAAAAAGATTTAACAAATAAAAAAATAAATAAAATGTACAAAAATTTATTACCGGAAGACATGCAGAGCAAATAAAAAAATAAGCATTTAGAAAAAAAAAAAACACAAAAATCTATGAGGTCTAAAAATTTACGTTTCTTCTTTTTCTGTCATACGTTCGCAGTCATGCATACGAAACATAAAATTACGCAAATAAGTATAATAAAAAAAACATTACTGGACTAGTAAGTATAAGTTTACAAATAAAATTTCAGAAGAAAACCTCCTTTCATAAAAACCCTTTGGATCTAAACGTAATAATTTTAACAAAGTAAAAGTGTCTTAAAGTTATGTAGATAGTCGTAAAAACAGTTCAGGCGATACAGAATCCTGGTCCGTTGGGGGGTTGTGCGTGCACCCCTCGCCGGTTCATACGACACGCTTGCTCTTCAAGTCGGCAGCTGACCTCGTAAACGCTGCTTCTATAGTAATTGTACCGGGGTTGTTCAGCGCTCCACAGCTTCTCTGCGACCGCACTCGTACGTGGCCAAACCCTGAAATCAACGGAGTTGCTAATTTTATATAGGTCTGCCTATCTACTGCCGCATTCAGCTTTCGTGGTGATAGTTTACAAACCTGCTTATGAAATTCCTGTCATCAACAGATTCGCCCCACATGCAAGCCTCTCCGCCTAGGATGTTGTTCAGGTCCAAGTTCTTGTAATGCTTCGGGATCATTTGTCGTGGATCAGCTGCGTAGAACTTAATCCAGTCGTTAGCTAGGTAGTCCAGATACCACGATGCCGAGTGTATCAGCTTGTGACCAGCTGACAGAATCTGAAGAAGAAGGATAAGGAAATTAAAATTAATAAGGTACAGTGCACTGGGTCTTAAGGTCCATTAGTCGCCTTTTACGACACCCAGTGGAGGATATGGGGTGGTGCTATTCTTTATATCCGGACACCACACTGTCCGTGTGGTGTCCGGATATAAAACAACACTATAACATATATATGAAACAACACTGTCTCGTGACAGTGTTGTTTCATTAATAATGCCTGCCTACTTACGCAGTTTTCCCAAACTTGTGAACGCCAGAATAGAGCCGCAAATAGAAAAGATTTTCCTTCGAATCAAATTTTAAATTTTGCTTTACCTATTCAGTAGGTACCTATATTCTTTGCTGTACGATAGGTGTCCATAAACGACCAGTCTCGTTATCCAAAGATTAATAACGTAATAAGTTCAACTTATTAAGTTGAACTCCGTATTCTCCAATCCTTTTCCGCAAGTATAAATCACTGTTAGCTTGTTGCGTGACAACGTTAAATTCCAAGCCGAATGTCTGAGAACACTTCGTTTAGGTGCTAGGACATAATGTATACCTAATACCATTTTATCCACAACTTCCATAAAGAAGCACTCACGGGTATCATGCCCTGCGCTCCAAGAGTCTTCCACACTTGCACAATCGCATCGCTTGGTAGTTTCACACCTTCATAGAAGACTTCCTGAAACATTAATTAAGGATGATAAATTGGGTTCCTACTTCAAATCAAATATTTACCTTTGCAATACTGTATACTTCCTAAACAAACAGATGACGTATTGATGATAAATATTGTACATACTTGCCACACAATAGGCTTTGATTTTTGTCCTAGCAGGGGAATTACTTTGGTCATAAAATACGCATGCAGTTCACTTGATTTAGTCATGTTGTGCTCTTTCATAAATTTGATTAGATCGGGGTTTGATGACCTGGATCCCAAATAAAAAATAAAGTGAGTTTGCGGAAATTATTAATGTCATAGTATAAAAATTTCAGGCTAAGTAAATGTTGCGCGGTGAATGCGACAGTGAATCCCGTGCCCCTGCCACAGGCAGATGAGGACGCTCCAGTAGTTTTAGCCGGTAAGAGTCCGATACGCCCCCCCGTCGGCGGATAGTCCATGAGAATTTCCACTGGGTTACAAAAAAAAAACGTAAAGTAAATGTTGTTCTTACCAGCAAGCCATGGAAACTTCGTCACCACCGAGATGGAAGTATTTATCAGGGAACCGCTCTTGTACTTCACGGAACAGGTCGCCGATCAGTTTGTAGGTCACGTTGTTTGTGGGGTTCATTGGTCCTAAGCCGACCTCTTTTCCGTACTGGTAGCATTTTGTCAGAATCGATGGGTAGGCTACGCCCCAGGATCTTGTGTGTCCTGTGAAAATTAATAACACAATCTTGAAGATTTTTTCCTTATAAGCCAAAAACCTTTTTGTGTTAAAGAACTTGGGACGGAATTCGGATACGTGATGATATTTGCAAAGACCAAATATGAATCTAATGCAAAAATTCTGAAGACGCTCAAGTTTATCTAACTGTGCCTCATTAACATCACGATAGCTGACATCGGCATAATCTAGGATGGGAAGCAGAATGGACTCCGCGAGCGCAACTTTTGTGGCAGTTAGTAGAAAATGACAAGAGTTCATTACAGAACCGGCCGAGCGGTACAATTTTCGACCCACTTCCTGAATCTGATAAATTTGGTCGAAGAAGACACCAAGATGTTTAACAGTGGTACTCAAAGGTACTGAAATACCATTAAATACAATTGTGATCAATTGATTCTGGAAGTAAGCCTAGAACTGCCCACTATAATAGCTTGCGTTTTAGCAGGGTTGACTTTTAGTGACATGAGATGCACTGCAGTCGAAAATTCGTGCACGATCCCTATTTATTTTCGCGAGAGCTTTGGTCAGTTCGTCTATCGTAGCCTGAGTGTATATTTGCAAATTATCTGCATAAAGGTGGTAGGTTGATAGAAGGTTCTTCGAAATGCTATTAATAAATATGGCAAAAAGAAGCGGAGAGAGAACGCCGCCCTGTGGTACGCCAGCATAAATATCACACCATGGAGACGAGCTACCTTCGATGGATATACGTTGCCGACGGCCACACAGGTAACTCTGAAACCAATCAACTGCCGTTGGAGATATGGTAAGAGAGTTAAGTTGTCAAGTAATTGCATACAAGGTAATTTTGTAGTGCATTACAGTGAAATTCTTTAGAAAACAAAGTGTAGGTTCAAATTTCTATCTAATGGTATCTTAATGAAAATCCTGTTAAGTTTTGATTAACAGCCAAAGTTGTTATTTTTCGCATGTGAAATAGTAAAGATCTAGGACCTATAGGGTGAATGGTAAATACCATTTAGGTATTATTACACATAAACTTGGCTGTTGGTACAGGATGTTGGCTAAATTAATGATTTTATAAGGGTCACTTACCAGGGACGTCGAATTCAGGAAGCACACGTATGCCGCGGTCCCGGGCATAGGTCACTATCTGGTTGATGTTTGTTTTAGTGTATACCATGGAAGGATCGTATGCACCTTGTAAACTGAAAAAAATACACGAAGGGATGTAAAAACGTAGCAACGCATTTTGGGATGAGTAGGAATATACTATCAAGTTAAAAATCATTAGGTTTTATTGTAAGTGTTTTTGAAATACCTCAATTGAGGGAACTTCTCGCTCTGGTAAGGGAAGCTCTGGTCGTCTACTATGTGCCAGTGCAAAACGTTCATCTTGTTCATTTCCATGGCGTCCAGAGTTCTGAGAATATTCGCCACTGTGAGGTAATGCCGCGACGTGTCGATAAGAAGACCCCGATACGTGTATCGTGGGAAGTCGATGATTTGCGTTGCGTTGATGAGAACGTCCTGCAACCAGGCAATACTCTTATTAAATTCAATTTTCGTTAAAGTCGTGAATATAATTCAGCAACAAACGCGAGTGTATCCTTTTGTGAATGCACAGACGACCCCGATATGGTTTCAAACGAACAATGTTAACAGGATAAAAATATTCTTTCTTAAAAACCGTTATTGTAATAAGGAGCAAGAAGGGAGCTACGATACATGAAGTCAAATATAAATTCTAGATGTGGAAAAGAGGATTGTTTAAAGTAACTAAAAAAATATATGGCACTAGGATGCATCATAAGTGGTAAAAAAAAATGGAATAAAAAGGCTTAAGAGCTCTCGTGCTAACTTACTTCGTATTCTTTGGCCAAGTAGAATAATTGAGCGAAACTCTCCATCCCTCTTAATATGCCCCATATGGAATCACTTTCAAGATTCGATACAGCAGATACATTGAGGCTGTCTGAAAGAATCAACACATTTCATTCTCAAAACCTCAACATAACATACTGTACTATCGTGCTCACAATACTAAAGAATTCAGACTGTTTTCTAATTTGATATTTCTTTCAACACCATCTCGTAAAACGGAATTGTTTCCGTTGATGTTCTGCTAAAGTAAAGACTACAGCGACCAGCTTTGAACAGTGATAAACAGTAGCCGGCTTATCTCATTTTATAAAATGTTTATTCATTTCAGATGAAAACAGCACTTATGCCAAGACTGGCTGGGTTTATTTCGAAAACCCAAAATTACACAATAGTGATTTCTTTGGCCACAGGAGAATGAGGAACTATTACAAGAGGTAGACTTAAAAGGATACTTAAAAGACATACATTTTTCATTCATTTCCAGGTATGGGTAAGCCTCGCATGGTGCGCTTAGATTTATTTGAAGTTCTTTCAGCGCCCCCTTGAAGTCAGGGTCAGATTCCGTAGACCGAGCTTCAACTTGCTTCCGTATCTTTTTGCTGTGTTTCCAAGCTATATGATGCGTAGTTTTCAAAACACTGGTATAACGTTCTATCGCAGCTTTTAATATATCGCAAGTTTTCCCTTTAACCTGATAACATTCGACACTGTTAATTATGGGAAAATATTTATTATTAAAAAGGGTAAATGAAAATCAATACTTTCAAGAAGTTTCCACGACTTTGATTTGTACTGGGTTTATTACTAAATTACCAGTTTCAAGTATTATTGTAGTCTTATGTATGTTTTTAAGGTTCCCTACCCAAAGGGTAAAACGGAGCCCTAATACTAAACCTCCGCTGTTTGTTTGTCTGTCTGTCTGTGTCCAGGCTGTATCTCATAAACCATGATAGCTAGAAAGCTGAAACTTTCACAAATGATGTATTTTCTTTTATTAAGGGGGTCCAACAAAGGTTTAAACAATGTTTACTCAATCTAAACAATCAGGTAGAATAACAGACAAAAAAATATTAGTATACCTACAACAAACGTGATTTTTTATTATAGATGATAGTACGGAACCCTTCGGACGCGAGTCTGCACTCGCACTTTGATGGGGCTGTTGGTCTACTGGTTAGTGCTTCACCTGAGGTCGTTCGATTCCCTGGGTTCGATTCCCACCCAGGACAAATGTTTGTGTGATGAACACGATCATTTATGTTCTGTGTCTGTGTGTAATTTATCTATAATATGTATGTATTTAAAAATATGTAAGTAATATGTTTATCGGTTGTCTAGTACTCATAACACAAGCTACTTAGTATGCCTAACTTGAGACTAGATGGCGTTGTGTGAATGTTGGGGAATATTTATATTGATTTATTACTTGGCCTGTTTTTTTTGACTTACCGTAAATTTAAAAACTCCAGGTGATAATTTATAATAATTCCATTCTTTTCTTTCCTGTTGAGGTTTTGGCCAAACTTCCCCTTTCGTTGCTGGGAAAGCTGGGCCCGGTTTTACAATGTTTAAACGGGGTTTTCCCAGTAATAAAAAAATTAATAAATAAACAAGTAAACTGGCCGCAAAAAGTAAGCAAAACGCTTTAAAAATTACTATGCGCCGCAACATTTTCGCGGCAAATGATTGGGCTATCCGTGCAATTTGGCTGACATACCGATGTAAACTGTTATTTACAATTTACCTATTTGTCACACATGGCCATAGATTGATAAGAACTGTTAAATGTTATTTTAAATATTATGCGATGAGATATCATTGAATACATATATAACATCTATGATAAGAATAATATAGTAGTATTCAATTGTTACCAAATTTCCAGTTTTAAATGTTTGTAATATTTTCACACAATTCACACACAAGTTTGAAGATAATGTAAAATGGACAGTTGTAATCAGACAGCTTTTTCTTAATAAAATAAATTTAATGATTCACAAAAATTAGTTATATACAAAAATATCAATGAAATAATAGTGTTGCTTGCTACAATCAAGTAAAAATAATTTTATTATCTGTGCGACAACTATTGACGTTTCATTTTGGGGGCGGGTAGCGAATCGACATTATTGTAGCGAATTTCGTGAAAATGAGATAATTTGGCATTTTACTTTGGTTCGAATATAATAATTTAATTTTTAAAACTAATGTTACTATCTGCGGTATCGTAGGTAAGTTTGTATAGCGTTCATAGCAGTTAATCAATTACTATCAAATCTTGTGTCTTATTGGCTGTATCCTGTCCTATTGATTCATAATCAGCCCAATTTCTTTATGGATGCTATCTCTGCCATTTCTCAATTAGGAATTTATATGAGACGTTTCTTCAATAGGAACAATCATGGCGTAGATTGGATTTGTTAAAGACTAAAAATTGGTGTATCTTAGCTTATCTCTGACTACCCCTTCAAGTGATTATGCCGAGTAAGTAGTTGTGTGTTGTTTCCAGGTCTAATTCAATATGATTGGGGGCCTATTCGTGTACAACCACAAGGGCGAAGTCCTAATCTCGCGGGTGTACCGCGACGATATAGGACGGAATGCCGTGGACGCGTTTCGTGTGAACGTGATCCATGCTCGGCAGCAGGTGCGCTCGCCCGTCACCAACATCGCCAGGACATCCTTCTTCCACATTAAGGTATGCTAGAAATGTACTTATCTTAGATCAATAATTTGTAACGAGAGGAAACTCACATAAATGTTTTTTAGTTATTTTCTTATTGTATTCCTCTGTGGCTGCAGAAGTGTTTTATTTAACACTAGCTACTTGTACCTATAAGGTGTAAAAAGAGGTAAACTTTTTCAAATAGGTCTGTGAAAAGTGGTTGAATGGGAAAACAATTTAACTATTATAATTTTTCTACAGTAGTAACCTGTATTGATAAATTCACAGCTATTAGAATGGTTTCGTACTTAAATTGATTGATTTTAAATACATTAAAATGACATATTACCAAGACAAATAATTAGTATCATCATCTATATAATAAGAAATTATTTAAACTATAAAAAAGAGACACAAAATCTGACTATAAAGTACAAGGTTTTTAATATCAACAATATAACAGATAACAGGATATAAATGAATTTGGTATCAAATTAAAACTAAACACTTCTTCTCAATACTATTCTCAGATCTTTAGATATAATAAATAATAAAATACAAAGACAGTGTCAAATAACTGTCTTTTTATCTTTAACAGCGGGCCAACATCTGGCTAGCAGCCGTCACTAAGCAGAATGTGAACGCTGCCATGGTGTTTGAGTTCCTCCTCAAGATCATAGATGTGATGCAGTCATACTTCGGCAAGATCTCCGAAGAAAACATCAAGAACAACTTCGTTCTCATCTACGAGCTGCTTGATGGTAAGATATTGAAATATCCAATACAATATGTTTAAAAGGATATTATGTATTGTAATTGTATTTATTCTAGCTCTTTACAATGTTGCTCTAAAGCAGTACTCAAGACCAACATAGATTCCTCTATGTTGGTCTTGAGTACTGCTTTACAGAAGAAATGTATATTTATGTTATGCACCTCAGACTAGTATATATCAAAACTATATTCAATTCTAAGTGTTTTTAGTAACAAGGAAACTGTCTTTTACCACTTTCATATGCACTTTCTACTTTTTCCTTCCCTGTTTGTAACTCTTCAGCAAAGTGAATGGTAACTGTCTTGTTCCAGCTATGGTTTAACTACCATGAGGAAACACCACCCAATATATACTTAAATGCTACAAAGGTTTACTCACGCGTATTTATCGGGATAGCCCAACTAGTAACTGTTGTATCATTTAAGTATGAATCATCCTCACAAAAAGTTACAAAAAAATATCACACATCATCATGATTCCCCTGCCCTTCTCCCAATCATTATTTGTGGTCGGTGCCGCATGTCTTCTTCTTCCACACATTCCTATCTGACGTCATCTCGCGAGTGACACTCTTTGCAGCCATATCATCTTTCACACAATCCATTCCTTTCTTTGGTCGTCCTCTTCCCCTATATCCATCCACATTCATGTCCAGCACCTTCCTTACCACAAAAAATACCACCCAATATAACTAATAATTTTAATGATAATATTTTCAGAAATCTTGGACTTTGGCTACCCTCAGAACTCGGACACGGGTGTATTGAAGACATTCATCACACAGCAAGGCATCAAGTCTGCTTCCAAGGAGGAGCAAGCTCAAATCACTTCACAGGTAAATAATTGATTTAAATTATACATTTTCAACTACACAAGCATACTGAAGAATGTTTGGAAGAAGGAGACGTGCTGCGTCAACCCCAAATAATAATTGGGATAAGGGCAGGGATTATGATGGAATGATGAAACGATGAAACTGCATAGTGCATTGTTTATTGTGTTCCTGTTGTGTAACCTCTTACCTGTGCCGTTTTCTTTAGTTGATCTATGTTAAAAGTATAAGAAAGTAAAAGAGACCTCACAGTATCAATATTTTGATAGAAAAGGCAATTAATGATTACCCCACACTTAAGTATCATGATGATGTATCTCTCTACACAAATATGTAAAAATTGATATAAAATTAGTTCTACATAGAAATAAGTGTCAATTAAATGGTAAAGAGGAAGGGAAAGAGAGAAAGATAACTACCCCCAAGGGAAAGAGGCGTGACGTTTATGTATGTATGTAATTGGTAAAGTTAAACAATATAAATGTTTGTTTGTTTAGGTGACGGGCCAGATCGGATGGCGTCGCGAAGGCATCAAGTACAGGCGCAACGAACTGTTCCTAGACGTGCTTGAATATGTCAACCTGCTTATGTCACCACAAGGTAACATGCAATTATTTATTGGCAGCAAGATTACATATTTATGGTATTTGATCACTAGACATGGGAGGAATGAGTAGTAACATACTAAGACTACAAATAACTGTTTATATTTTTTGGAAATGAGTAGTAGATTAAATTCTGAAGACTACAAAGCAATTTAAAATTGTTTCTAGTTGTTTCTTTGTTGTTATGTGACATTAAAGTAACAAAGATAATATGGGACTTAACACTAACATAAAATTAATGGTTCAGTTTTTGATCACTAGTATGATTGATAAAGTATACTTTTAGTGATGCCTCTCTAACTAGTGAAGGTAACTAGCAAGTAATTTGTTGTAGGTATTCCTTTTTAGTAGCTCAGCTCACCTCAATTATGCAAGCTATGTCGGTCTACCTAATACCCTAATACGATTAAACCTTCATAAAGTCTTAAGATTCAATACTAATACCACAAAAAAGTAATATGCTTGAATCCATTATAATATGACCAACAATATTTACTTGACACCCCATTTTGTTGTGTCACTGATAAGAAACACAGTATAGGTTACATTTTAAAACTGATTGCCAGTTGAATAGATAAAACTAGACTGATTTACCAAAACAAAGTCATAATTTATATTTAGTATCTCAATGAAGTAAAAGAAACAAATTTATGGGTGGATATGTTTACATTTATATTTATTTACCTTGCCGTACTGTAACATGAAAGATGTGTTCTTGTTCAGTTTAAAATACATATAAATGATGTCATAGGTGTCAATAAACTTGTTTCAGTTAGCAATTTTCCTTATAACACTGGATCATCTTGTGATAATGTAATGGAAGATAGTAGAATAAATATCTGCTTTTTGAATCATTGGTAGAGTGGACTGATAGTTTTCGAGCCCCATAAGTGGGTGGCATTATTAGCATGCATGCGGTAAAAATCTACTATTACAGACATTCTTACATATCCCATAAAAAAAAAAATCCTTTATCCTACTAATATTATAAACGTGGAAGTATGTAAGCTTGGGTCAGTGGTTTGAAGGATGTTTGTTATTCCTTTTAGCGTAGATCGCTTGACCAATTTCGTTTAAATTTGATATGGCGTTAGCTGACAAAAAACGGGTAAAAAGAGGTTAACATTTTGCAGCCAAAACCGATATATGCGCGGGGAAACCGCTGAAGAAACCTTGTTTTTATACATTCCTAATTGATCCTACTTTATTTGTTGTCTAGGTCAAGTGCTGTCAGCCCACGTTGCTGGCAAAGTGGTCATGAAGTCTTACCTGTCTGGCATGCCGGAATGCAAGTTCGGTATCAACGATAAGATCGTCATGGAAGCTAAAGGGAAAGGCAATGGTAAGTGTGCTATAAAACCTCACAATTGCGTACTAGACAACTGCATAAAGATAATTATATTTCTATAAACATACATTTTATTATTCATAAATTATATCCAGAAAATTACTACAGAATAAATTATCGTGCTCATCACTCAAACATTTTCCCTAGGTGGGAATCGAACCAGTATTGTAGTCAGGGCCACTAACCACTTGACTAACAGGTCCAAGCTGAATTCCCCAAAAAAAGTTATAATGAGTTCAGTAATGGTTAAATAATGTGTTATATTCACGCGTATTTATTTATGCCCAAATAGCTACGGACCCACCCGAAATCCTTAATTATGAAGCACCGGTCATCTCGAAAAGTAATATTAATAACTTTTCGTTTTTAACTTAATGAAATTAGAGCAGAAAAAGAAAAGAAAACTAAATTAAAAAAGAAACAACTTTTCATTCCATTAAATACCTAAATGCAAATTGATATCTGTATGTAAACCGTCCCTTTCCGTGTGGTGTCCGGATATAAAGAATAGCACCACCCCATATCCTCCACTGGGTGTCGTAAAAGGCGACTAATGGACCTTAAGACCCAGTGCACTGTACCAAGCACCTTGGGTTACCCGAATGGTGGCGGGTAAACAACCAACAATCGCATTCCCAAAGAGGGTTAGTGTCAGGCAGGCGACTGACTATAAAACCATAACCAAAACTATTAGCAACATGTTTAGAAAAAAAACATGTTGCGCCGACCCCAAGTAAAATGGGATAAGGGCAGGAAGATGATGATGTAAACCGTCCCTTGTGTTTGTTTAGACTATTCATATCTTAGAATACCTACCCACAAAATTGTCAACACTATTTTTCTAAGACTATCTACCTATCCATACATTATTATTATGTTCATTGAATTTTTTTCTCCTTAAAGTGATTTATAATCTTTGATATATAAATGATATTTAAACCGTAAAAATGTGTAGTTTAGGTGGTATTGCTTTAAATCCTACGAAAACTTATATGTATAATGAATGTTGTGTTGTCAGGCGGCATATCGGGCAACACGGACAGCGACCCGGCGCGCTCGGGCAAGCCGGTGGTGGTGATCGACGACTGCCAGTTCCACCAGTGCGTCAAGCTCAGCAAGTTCGAGACCGAACACTCCATCTCCTTCATACCGCCCGACGGGGAGTTCGAGCTCATGAGGTGAGTTGACATCGCCAAGCGGGGAATAATACGGCACTGTTTTACTTAGCTTAATTATTATTAATATGACGTTTGACTACACGGACAGCCGACTGGTATAGGTCACCACGCCAATTACCACTGTTAGCGACGAATTTGTGCGTTCCACAAATGCTTGTTCTGAGTCGGTGTGTCTGTGCATGTGAATTGAATGTATGTGATATTTTTCTGCTGCAAAACTGTTGGAACTGACCACCCATACTCAATGTCGTTGACGACAACAATTTGGTTATTGATTTTATAGTATTTTTTAACATCGTAACTTGTTTTTTTATTGGTTAGTATACACTTTATACACGACTAAACAATTGAGGTTTGAGTCCTAGTCAAATAATTAAAAAAATCGTAAAATTTTCTTTCAAAGTAAACCTTTTGTATTTAGCTTACAATATCAGGAATATTCCATAACTGTTTCACAAGTTTCGCAAAAGAAATCTACTGCAACTGTTTAGTCGTGTATACATGTTTTTGCTCGAGACTGTACATCATCATCATTCCCCTGCCCTTATCCCAATTATTATTAATTGGGGTCGGCGCAGCATGTCCTCTTCTTCCACACGTTCCTATCTGACTGTACATTTATATAAAATACCTGTCCACAGATACCGCACAACAAAGGACATATCCCTTCCATTCCGCGTGATCCCTCTCGTCCGTGAAGTCGGCCGCACCAAGATGGAAGTCAAAGTAGTGCTGAAGAGTAACTTCAAGCCGTCTCTGCTCGGACAGAAGATCGAAGTGAAGATCCCCACACCGCTGAACACAAGCGGAGTCCAGCTCATCTGTCTCAAAGGAAAGGCTAAATACAAGGCTTCCGAGAATGCTATTGTTTGGAAGTGAGTGCCGTCAACTGGTTACCTTTGTAGCTTCAAATGTAGTTATGGAATGAATACCGGTTTTCTTTAATATTCCAGTTTATTTTATCATTTGGCAGTCGAAACTGGTCTTGTATAATTGTTGTTAGTTTCCCTATCTAGTTATTTTTACAAACAGCCATTTTTAGTGCCGTGTTACACAAAAATACTTCAGTTAAGATCTACAAAATCCTTATGTAGTTGCATAGTTAAAAAGCCAAAATAAAGCGCAACTAGAGTCAGTAACGTTTTGAAAGTGCCTGAGAAGGCCTACTCGAAATAAAAACCTTTTGATTTTTGGTTTTTGAAAATTATACTTATGAGATACTACTATACTAGATAGTATTTCTGTTCTATAAAACACCTTTATAACTAGTCTTGTTGTGTTCAGGATCAAGCGCATGGCCGGTATGAAGGAGACGCAGCTGTCTGCTGAGATCGAGCTGCTGGAGACGGACACCAAGAAGAAGTGGACGCGCCCCCCCATCTCCATGGGCTTCGAGGTGCCCTTCGCACCCTCTGGCTTCAAGGTAACACTATTAATACATATAAGTTTAGAATATAAAAAGGTGATGGACACACCGAAGTTATCTGTAAGTGATAGCTTCGCTGTCTATAAGTAAGTTAGTTATAAGTGATTGACGAGAGCTGCCTTCAGCGGGGTACAAACAAGTTTTCAATTTTTCGATTTATTTTCCAAATAAGAATGTTAATACCACGGACTACGAGTCTGCGGAATCTTAGTTAATAAAAAAAAACACTACTTTTACATCTACTACACCTTTTTTTGTTTCCGTGGTGAAACGCTAATGACTTCAACCCACCCCGAAGGCATGGCGTGGGGCGTAAGTGCTAGTTTATGTTGACTATGCAAATGTAGCTGTTTTAGTATATTTTTAACTAGCTGTTGTCCGCGCGAAAGTCGGTTATACCTACAAAAACATTAGCCTTATATGATGTAGTTGGTTAAAAAGTAGCCTATGCGTTAATCCGGGGTGTCAGTTAACTAACTCCTAATTGATCCAGTTGTTTGACTTTCAAAGAGTATCAAACATCTATCCATTTAATTAGTAGGGTTTTAATTATGTATTGACAAAAACAATTTAGTAATTTATGCATATTTTTCTTTGATACAGGTCCGCTACCTCAAAGTATTCGAACCCAAACTGAACTATTCCGACCACGATGTGATCAAATGGGTGCGGTACATCGGCCGCTCCGGACTCTACGAGACGAGATGCTAGACATACGGGTACAATGTGAGTATAACTGCGTATCTAAGTAATTTATCTCTTACTCAAGATGTATTACAGCCTTCTAGCTATTACGGTTTATGAGATACAGCTTGGAGACAGATAGACAGACAGCGGAGGCTTAGTAATAGGGTTCCGTTTTACCCTTTGGGCACGGAGCCCTAAAAAAGAAACAACAAAATCTTAATTTTATTATCGTTATATTTTTAAACTACATAGTTGTATTAACAGGTGATTTCCCATCATTTACCGACCATGTTCGTTTCAGGATCTGCACAGTGTTACGGCAAATGAAGCAACGGACATAGTAATGGCGTGTTACATAATATATTTTGTATATAATTTCATATTACTCACACAGAGATTCCTTCAATGAGTTCTATTTTTTTATTTTTCAACTAAGTATAGAATATTTTTATGCTCAGATACCTATGTATGCAGGTATATACGATGTTTTAAGTAATTGCAATATTTTATATTAATATGAGGCTTATGAATTAAAAAGACATTTTAATTGTAAAAATTATATTCCGTTGGTTTTTTAAACATTATTTATCTTTGAAATCGGACAAACGATTGGTGTATAGAATATATAGCGTTGATCAGTTGTAAAACTAATTTATTGTGTATTCTAACAAGAAATGAAGATGATGAAATGTTAAGATATTAAATCTAATATTCTGTAAACATAGCTATATGTATTATCAGCACGATATAGTAAAACGAGAGTATTTATGTAGCCTCTTACAGTAAAATGTTTGTACATGATATACTTATTGAATCTCATATGATTATGACTATCTGATACTGTTCCGCTTGTATATTTCGCCCCGAAACTTTTTGCGTATCAAGATTCTCACAAAATAATTATTATTACTATTATGGCATCTATATAAAACTGGTAAGAACTCATCTTACTTCTGTATGAAGGGCACAAAATATAAATCTAATTAGACCACCATATAATAGCTTGTGTTGTTTTGGGTTTGGAAGAAAAAAACGGGTTGCGCCGACCCCAAGTAAAATGGGATGAGGGTAGGAAGATGATGATTATAACTTGTGTTGTTATAGCACAATTTTGAATGATACAGTATTATGATAAAAATACTTAGACATTCGCTACATTGAGGACCTGCCAACTACCCTTATTGTGACATTTTAGTGGTTGCTGAAGTGTGATGGCACAATACATGATGTAAAGTGAAGTCTTTCTTTTACAACTGCAATAATGTTATGAGAGGCGGTGATAGGATTACAGAGTTGGAAAGTAATACTCGAGTAAGAATGTTTTGTGTCACAATATACAAGAAAATAATCATAAATACGCAAAAAGTTAGTTAACCATTCCTCGACATTTTTTATGCTTTTGTTTATAACGTATATGTATATTTAGTAAATAATATATTATATATTACATTTAGAGTATCACTATAATATGAAGTTATGTAATATTAGGTAATCAATAGTATTAAATGTTAGCGTTAATGGTTAGGGATCGCTTGCAGATTATGTTGTGTTGGCTGCTAACAGCTTCAATCTAAATTGTGTACGTTTGTTTTATAAATAAATGTATATAATGCCGAACATCATGTTTGCCCAGTTATGTAAAAAATGTGGACAGAACTCGACCAATACATGTTTTAATCTGTCTTAGCCTATCGACGAGGGGAAATGTAAATCTTTGATTCCTGTTGTCTTAGATCTTTTTATAACTATCCAAACGACCTCATTAAAGTTGGTACGTCGGCAAGCTTCGTCGATTCCTCGGGTACCGGAAACTTGCGTTGTCGTGTATGAAGGCCCAATAAGGATGATGACAGGTCGGTCAGGTAGATAATTAAAAAATGTAACTCACGTATTTTTCCTTTAATCTTTAAAGTAAACATAGACAAAGACAAGCTGCTTTAAAGTTTAAGAGCGTGGTCGTGACGTAACGAATTCGCAATATTTTTACGATAAAGTGACGTCACGCGTAAGTTTCATTCACTATATTTCGGTAAATTTGTGTTTGTAAGATAAAAGAAAAAATACATATCCTATATTATTAATTTAACTACATGACGGACATAAAATAAAATTCATCATCCCTATTGACGGGCAGATTGAGGGAGCAGTCCCACATAATCTGCAAATGATTATTAGATTCCTTATTATTAGACTTTATGAATGAACGGCAAGAATTGGAACATAGTTTATAGTTCAGCAGTATCAAAATTGTTCATGTCAGCTTGCGTGCGACGAAACTGTTATTTATTGACGTTATATTAAGCTACCGGTCCTTCATATGAACCAAAAAGTAAGCTTTGCTATTTTTTTGTATTTAAACGCTAATATCATAATTTGGCAAAAATAATTTAAATTGACTGATTTAAAACATTGTATTAAAGATTTTTGATTATTATTTAGTGTCGTCTCCCGTTTCAGTTTCTCTGCACGCGAGTGTTTATGCATGCTGTTATAGGAATGCTTATAATGTATCGTGTTACAAAAACAATGTACAATAAATGGTTAAAAATATTTGGTTTTTATTTAAATTACCTTCCTACCTCAAGCGTCACTCGAAATGGAATAATTAAGCGATTAGATGATAAATGCAGTTAAAGACAGATACGTCAAACTTTATTACCACAAAGATTTCTAATTGCCTTGAAATGGCAAATCAACATAATATTAATAAAGACAACAGTTTTATGAATAGTTATCGAATCTTGCTTAGAAGATAGAGTATCTTTTTTTAAATTTTAGAACACTTATTAATTACAATTAATTGCATTTTTTTCGTGGTGATAAAAAGATTTCATGTCATTTTTCAAGATTCGCAAAAGAGCATATTTTATTTATCATAATACCATTTATATCTAATATTTTTCAACTTAAATTATGTCAAAGATCATGTTTAAATAAATTGACTTATTTTATTTTTGTGGAATAAACAGCTTAAAACATTTTTAAAATTTATTATTTGGAAGGTCGAATGACGTTTACGATGTTTTTCGTCGGTTTTCTTTTGCAAAAATCCATGTCACAGCACTAGGTCTTCGACCCATAGACAACAGTTATTTTCGCATTCTTTTTCGTAATAACATTTTATTATTATCTGTGACATGTTGTTGGCATGAATTTAGGCGGGAAATGGGAATTATTTTTTTATGAGTTCACAGTGGGGAACTTCGTTATATGTTTTTGTCTTAATCAGCAATGTTATATAGAGTAAATTGTTTGTTTAAAGATAATTATGGTGCTTAATAAAGTGTATTGCTCTGCTTGAATGGTCCGCTAGTTTTGGACCCAATCAGAGTCCATAATCATGAGCAGAAGCAGCAGCGTGATCGTGAGTCGTAAGTTTAAATTTTGAGTAAACTGTGAGTGAGATTCTGCTTCACTTTACTTACCTATTATAACAGTTATATGAAGCTGTGATAGCTTAGTGGCGAGACCGTAGGACTGCTAAGTCAGAGGTCTTGAGTTCGATCCCCACGGCGCGCACCGACTTTTCGAATGTTGTGTGCGTTTAAGAAATAAATATCACAGCTTCCGTGTTTCGGAAGGCACGTAAAAATGTGGGTCCTGCACCTGATCTCTCTCCGGTCGTGTCGGATTACCGTCCCATCGGGCTATGAGAGTAAAAGGAATAGAGAGTGCACCTGTGTTTGCGCACACGCTTGTGCACTATAATATGTCCTGCGTAGCTGGCTGGTGTCATAGTAACACTGGCCGCCGTGGCCGAAATCGGTCGGACCGCTATTAACAGTTATAGTCATTTGGCATAGAAAAGTCACAGTAAAATAATCAATTAACCTACATAAAGTTTAAATTATATGTTTATACACTACCACAATACATTTTCACTATTGACGTTGCGAATCATGTTGTGATGAAGAAAGTTTCTATCGGCTATCTATACTATACAAGATGGCATTATGTGTAACAGTTATGTACTTGTGCTTTTGTTTTTTTGGCTCTTTCATTAACAGCTCTATAATTTATTTATTTCCAATTTGGTACCATTTTGGGGCCATCTTCGGAATTACTGCAATTACTGACCTCTATTGTCCTTTTTCAAATTTTAGTTCAATTTTGTAGAGCCGCTTCAGTAAGCTAATACCTATATATGTATACCTAAATACCTAGAGGTAAAATAAAAAGATTTAACAAATAAAAGAACAACTAAAATGTACAAAAATTTATTAACGGTAGACATGCAGAGCAAATAAAAAATAAGCGTTTAGAAAAAAACAAAAATCTACGAGATCTAAAGATTTTCGTTTCTTCTTTTTCTTTCATACGTTCGCAGTCATACTTACCTAAAATTAAGCAAATAAGTATAATAAAAAAACTAAACAAACATTACTAGACAAGTAAGTATAAGTTTACAAATAAAATATTCAGAAGAAAACTTTCTTTAATAACAACCATTTGGATCTAAACGTAATAATCTTAACAAAGTAAAAGTGTCTTAAAGTTATGTAGACAGTCGTAAAAACAGTTCAGGCGATACAGAATCCTGGTCCGTTGGGGGGTTGTGCGTGCACCCCTCGCCGGTTCATACGACACGCTTGCTCTTCAAGTCGACAGCTGACCTCGTAAACGCTGCTTCTATAGTAATTGTACCGGGGTTGTTCAGCGCTCCACAGCTTCTCTGCGACCGCACTCGTACGTGGCCAAACCCTGAAATTAACGGAGTTGCTAATTTTATATAGGTCTGCTTATCTACTGCCGCATTCAGCTTTCGAAGTGATAGTCATTTATATTGGTATCAAAGGGAAAAAGCAGGCAAGCGGTTCCTATAGTCGTGAGTGAGCGCCGAGGCTCAGCCTCGGCACTTGAAGCATTGTGAAACTAGGATTTGTCAAGTAGATATTTCTAAATTATATAAATTTCACCTATGTGCTATTTAATAACCCTGCTTCCAGCCTATGCGAAGGTTAAACTAAGTGGCTGTTTAACAAACCTGCTTATGAAATTCCTGTCATCAACGGATTCGCCCCACATGCAAGCCTCTCCGCCCAGGATGTTGTCCAGGTCCAAGTCCTGGTAATGCTTCGGGATCATTTGTCGTGGATCAGCTGCGTAGAACTTGTTCCAGTCGCCGCCGTTAGCTAGGTAGTCCAGATACCACGATGCCGAGTAAATCAGTTTGTGACCAGCTGTCAGAATCTGAAGATGGATAAGGAAATTAAAAAAATACATAAATAAACTGAAGTAACATCAGAGCGTTTATTTAAGTCACTAATATGCAGAGGTAAGTGCATTTTATTTTTTCAAAGACATGAACTGCGAAATAAGTTCATAAATTGCTCACTATTTACCCATTTCCAAGTTAGGTAGGTCTAGTCTGCCATAGAAATGCGATCATGCGTTATTGCTAGTCAGACAATCAAGGCGCTTGTTACATTAGCGATGTAAGAAGCGCTCTCTAAAACTGGTTGGATGAATAATGTAGTTGAAGATCAGAATATCCTCCAGTTATATGTTCATTATACCCGTCTATTTATTCCTTCCTAAGAGCTATTATAAGGTTTGATTGCGACAGTCGCTTGAGAAAGAGTCGCCGGACATCGATAACTTGCATTGCTTCGACTTCGAAAGTTCTTATAAATGAGGGTTTTCAGTCAAGATAAAAATTGCTTAAAAACAAACACACAACATACTTTCTTAATATACTTTCCTTGTTTTTATCATATATCAATTTGACGCAAATTAAAATTAGTAATAAGTTTGTGAAATAATATAATGTGTACTACAGAGGTAAATACCATTAAAACGTCACCAACGAAAAAATACTTTATTATCTATATAATGCCATTATAAATAAATGCAATTCTTAAACATCTGTATATCATTAAATCACTAATCTATTCCTATAGCACAAAATCCAGGGCCATTGGGGGGTTGGGCTTGAATCCCGCGTCGGTTCATCCGACAAACTTGTTCTTCAATCCTGGAGGAGATATCCATAACACCGGAGAGCGTGAACTGAGGTTCTGGAGCCTTCCAAAGAACTTCAGCCACGGCGCTTGTGCTGGGCCAGGTGCTGTAACGAATCATGGCATTTCTCAGCTTACCATATCAAAGTTATAAAAACTTTTGGTTATGCCTAGTTTGAGACAATTTATAGTAAAATGTATTAATTAAACCTCCCCTTTTGGTTAGATCATCATCATAGAAGCGTCGCATGCATAGAAGCAATGTCACTTAGGAAATAGTACTCACCGACTAATCAGATTTGTGTCATCGACTACCTCACCCCACAAGCAAGCTTCTCCTCCTACAATATTTTCCAGGTTTAGAACATCTGTTGCAATCAGTTGTCGTGGATCGAGGACATAGTGCTTGGCCCAACCACCTCCACCGTCAAGTTTGTCCAGGTACCATTGTGAAGAGTATACAACTTTATGACCGGCTGCTAGGATCTGTGTAACCGATTGTCTCGTGACAGTGTTGTTTCATTAATAATGCCTACCTACTTACGCAGTTTTCCCAAACTTGTGGACGCCAAAATAAAGCCGCAAACAGAAAAGATTTTCCGTCAAGCCAAATTTAAAATTTTGCTTTACCTAATCAGTAGGTATAATCGTTGCCGTACGATAGGTGTCTATAGCCGAACAGTCCAAAAATCCAAAGGTTTATAAAATAACGCTATAGGTAAGTTGAACTCCGTATATTCCAATCCTTTTCCGCACGCATTTGTTAAATTCCAACAGCCGTATAATATGTCTGACAACACTTCGTTTTAGGTGATAGGACATAATAATACCATTTTATGCACCACTTCCTTACTCTATATTCTAAATCCATTAAAGAAGTACTCACGGGTATCATGTCCTGTGCTCCAACAGTCTTCCACACTTGCACAATCGCATCGCTTGGTAGTTTCACACCTTCATCGAAGACTTCCTGAAACATTAATTAAGGATAAATTGGGTTCCTACGTCAAATCAAATATTTACCTTTACAATACTGTAAACTTTTTAAACAAACAGATGACGTATTGATGATAAATACAGTACATACTTGCCACACAATAGGCTTTGATTTTTGTCCCAGCAGGGGAATTACTTTGGTCATGAAATACGCGTGGAGTTCGCTTGGCTTAGTCATGTTGTGCTCTTGCATAAATTTGAGTAGATCGGGGTTTGATGACCTGAAAACCACATAAAAAATAAAGTGAATTTAATTTGCTGATATTATTAATATTATAGTATAAAAAATTCCAAGTAAATGTTACGCGGTAAATGCGACAGCGAATCCCGTACCCTTGGCCACAGGCAGATAAGGACGCTCCAGTGGTTTTAGCCGGTAAGAGTCCGACAAGCATCCCCCCCGTCGACCCCCCGACGGCGGTTAGCCCATTAGGTTTTCCACTGGGTTACAAAAAAAAGCCAAGTAAATGTTGTTCTTACCAGCAATCCATGGCAACTTCGTCGCCACCGAGATGGAAGTATTTATCAGGGAACCGCTCTTGTACTTCACGGAACAGGTCGCCGATCAGTTTGTAGGTCACGTTGTTTGTGGGGTTCATTGGTCCTAAGCCGACCACTTGTCCGTACTGGTAGCATTTTGTCAGAATCGATGGGTAGGCTACGCCCCAGGATCTTGTGTGTCCTGCAAAAACACAATCCTGAAGATTTTTTCCTTAAAAGCTAAACATTTTTTTTTGTGGTAAAAGTCGAATGGTAGGTGGTATTAAATGGTAGTTTTTATTTTATTGTGAACGTAAATGAAAATGTTTACCCGGAAATAAGTTTAAGCTACATTTGATTTCAAAATTTAAATATTATTAGTATGATTTGAGTACAGTAGGAACGTGTTGTTCTTAAATATGTAATTATTTATTTGCTTATACAGAAGTATGCAACGATAAGAACAATCACAAACGCTTTTATGAATGTGGGTTAAGTAGTCAAGTAATTGCATACAAGGCAATTTTGTAGTGCATTACAGTGAAATTCTTTAGAAAACAAAGTTGTAGGTTCAAATTCAATACATATAATGGTATCTTTTCGAAAATCCTGTTAAGTTTTGAATAACAGCCAAAGTTGTTATTTTTTTTGTGTATGAATATGAATGAATAACTATGAATATTATTTTTGAAGATATGCCATTTTGTGGCAAAAGATGTTGAATTCTAAAAGTTTTCACCTAATCCTTTCCACCTATAGGTGATACAAATGCTTTTTAATCGACTTAAAAAAAGGAGGAGGTTCTCAATTCGTCGGAATCTTATTTTTTTAAATCAATATATCGCTAGGTATCTGTAAAGAATGGAAGGAACGAAGCATGCGCACGGGAGCACATTCATTTACTATTCAAAAACATATTTTGTAAGTATACAACACTTTTAGGCCATTGCAAGCCGTGAGCTCTCGCAATTGTTCATGCATTCGCGGTCCAAATACTCGTACATGTACCTTATAACGACGGGTCCTACGTATACTGGTGTAACCCGCAAAACACCAAAATACGTTTTTTTGCACCAAAAGCCTTAAAATTACCTTAACTTTATACCCTGTAAAAATTATATTATTTTATTCAGTAATTGCAGAGATACAAACTTGTAAACTAATATAAGTGACATGATTTTCGGCCACACGACTCTCTACACTGATGTAAGTCACTTGCACCAGTGTAGGTAGTCGCGTGCGCCGCGTCACGTACGCGCAAGTGCCATTTACTCCAGTATGCGCGCTGCGACGGAGTCGGGAGCACGTTAACACTGGTATAACTGCGTTAACTGCTAACGTATTCTTCTGTATCAAAACTATTTCGTGGCCTGTTTTTAGGGGTTGTGTTACTTTTTTACATATATAACTAGTTTTGTTTGCTTTGAGTAAGTAGTGGTGAGAATTCACAACAATTAAGGGCTCACGAGGTCAATTATTAATAAATTTATGCGTTAAAATCGACAAACAAATTACTAAGTTGACAGTACTAATATTTCTACAAAAGGGTTTAATTAATGTTCACCTAATGCAAGATACAGATTGTACTCCTTGTAGATTTGTTTGTGCCGCCTGCATTATTTTTTTAAGTATAAATTATACAACGTTGATAAAAGCGAGAGGCATTAAATGAAACCACATATTCTGTATATCATTATAAGGCTACACAACAAAAATCAAATCAATGTAAGCAATATTTTTATAATAACTTTCGTGAGGATGATTCATACTTAAAACGTTATAACGGTTTACTCACGCGTATTTATCGGGATAGCCCGACTAGTTTCGGACCCAACCGGAGCCAACTAGATAACTATGCCTATAAAACTTAGTCACCTAATCAGGAAGATACAGCATGTTCAAACTAAAAAAAAACTAAAAAAATATCCTGTGACTAAACTATTGCTTACATTGATTTGATTTTTGTTGTGTAGCCTTATAATGATATACAGAATATGTGGTTTCATTTAATGCCTCTCGCTTTTATCAACGTTGTATAATGTAGACGCACGATGTACTGCATACTCTTCACACTAAATTATAGAGTTTGTTTTTCCCTTTTTAGTTAGTGGTTGCTTTTTTACAGTCGGGTTTTTTTGTTTTTTTATTATTATTTTATTCTTTCAATAAATTTTACACTTATATCAGTAGGAATACAAAGTAGTAGTATACGAAGTCACATGTGACTTTGTTTTATTTTCTTGGTATTGTTATCTGACGTAACCTACATTATTTTAATAATAATATCTATTTACTAATAAAATAAATAGCGATACTACTTTTAATACATTTTTTGCAGCAATTAACGTAAGGAGTTACCAAATTTAGCTACTTGGTAACTGACGAGACAATTTTTTTTTATGTACCCAAGTACATCATTTTTAAAGGTGTAAAAATATTCCAGATGTAAACAATATAACAATATTCACAACCTCAGTCTATTTTGGTAAAGTTGTAGTATTGAAAAAACAATTAAGTTCAATCAAAACTTAAGTATAGTGATACAAAAGACATTCAAATTAACTAATAAAGGACTTAGTGGTCGCCCGCAACTTCGACCGCACGAGTGTCGGTTATAACTGGAAAACATTGCCCTCCTCTGACGCAATCGGTTAAAAAGTCTACGTTTTAATCCAGATTGTCAGCTAACTCCATACGAAATTTCTTCAAAATTGGTTAAGTCGTTTGAGCGTCAAAGAGTAACAAACATCCAATCCATACTTATGCAACTTTCGCGTTAACTATATTAGTAGGATATTTTCAAATGTATAAAATGCATATTTAAACAAGTATGACGAGTGTGGTGATGTGATGAGGCATTCGTATGAAGGGTGACACAAATCACCATTTAATACAAGTTGTAAAAATGTAATGAATTTTCCATCATCTGATTTAGACTCTAAGGTCTCATTGCCCTGTTTTTAGGGGTTGTGTTACTTTTTTACACATTTAACAAGTTATGTACACAACTATACACTTAATAGAAGCACATAGTTCGAAAAGAGTTGCACAAAGGTTATACCTACTAATTTCTTTAAAATACCTTTTCTAGCGGATCTGCAAAGAAATAAATTAGAAACATCAAAGTACAAAAACTAGTGGACGTAACTGAACAGACGTAACGTACGTAACGTAACTGAAAAAAAATAGTGGAAATGCTATTTATAAGAAGAATGACATGAAATTCAAGACAAGCTAGTCTTAAAAATAAAAAAAAAACAATTAGGTATTATCGTAAGAAAACTTCTTTTCTTTTTTTACTTTCTTTTTTTACTTAAAATAAGAAGATTTCATTTTTTTGTTTTATTATTTTTAAGATTGCAAGGCCAATGATTTTATTTTTCATTATTAAGAATGCTACTATCTAATAATAAAGTGTTATTTTGTATTTTAAATGTTTTTATTTAACTTCTTGCCACACTAATCTAAATATTCACAGTTAATAATAATACAGCAAACTGTTGCAAGTAGCTTTCCAGTACTGAGTAAACTGTTGTAAGTGTTAAAAAGTCGATAAAAGTAGATAAAAGTAGGTATTATTTTTAATATTATAACCTCATATTGGTCAATAACACGGAAATACTATGTTTAAAGAGTAAAATTCTTCAGATTTTCTTTATTATAAGTATAAGCAAGTACACTATATACTGGTATAAGTGGCCACTTGTATCAGTTTACAGGTTCTACTGTAGTAAAAAAAAACAAGCTACATCAATGCAAGTCAACCTATTTTCCAAAGTATAAAAAAAGAAGAAAAACCAATAATGCAGTCTTATTTCTTAAATATCAAAATATAACATACTAAAATTTCAAGTGTTTTTATAGATTTACGACAAAGTTACAAGCTTTTGAACCTTTAAACCGCTCTCTTGAAAAGTTGCATTTTTGCACTTGTACTAGTCTACGTAGGACCCGTCGATAAGAAGAATGTCCTAAACCGTAAACAGAACATAGAAGTACGAATGAAAATATTTACGTTGTTATTTATCCCAACAAAAACAATCGATGCATCATCAATTGTTTCTATGATTGAATCGAATAGTCAAATAGCTAAGCAGATGCAGTTACGAATATGTTCTGTAATATCATTAGGATACTTAACTTTGAAGAATACGAGTTCTTGGTCATTTTAATACATATATTATCGTATAGTGGACTGTATGGAAGATCAAAAGACAAGCATGCAAGTAATGCTTAGGTATAATTATTTTATCAGTAGAGAATTCATATTGGAATAGGAAAGTTTATGTGTCCCTGAAGACGACACGGTTTATTTTTACGATATTATTGTGTGTTTCAGCGTTGCATATTTGCCATATCTAACGACCTAGACAATAATATGCAAGAATAACATTTTATTTGCCTCATAATCAAGTTATAGGTACGAAAACAATCGATAAGCAATCATATCCGTTAATAGGTACTCTATCAGTCAACAAATACTTTTATCTAAGGTCACTGTAGTGCTTTAGCATTAATCTGAAGGGTTTTACAAAGAGGTGTTGATTAAAAGATGTATAAACTATTATCATTGTTAACGAGTCATGATAATGCTGACCTATTAAGTTATATCTACAGACCTTTCTACTTACTAATTGTGCGCGCAATGTTTAGAACGCATAATTTATTAGCACATACTAAGTATGTGTAACCATTCAGAGAATTCTCTTATCTACATTTATCTATAAATACAACGTGTTTAAATAAACCCCTGTCATGTTTTAAATGCCCGCCATGCGCGGTATACGACTTTCATCAATTAACGAGCTTAATAATAGACTTCCTATACAAAATTGTAACCAGCTGATTAAATTCTGTAGAGAAATACCGATTTTGTTTCGGAATAGATTGTTTCAGATCATAGGTCTAGAACAAACAAGGAAACGAAAGGGTTCGAATCCGGACACATTTTGAGCAGCGCATTTCATCCATATAGCGTATCTAAATGGACATAATAATACCTATTTTAAACTACCGCTTTGTATACTGGTTTTTTCTAACTTGGTACCGAACGCTTAATTAATCTATAGGGTAAATGGTAAATACCATTTAGGAATTTTTACACATAAACATGGCTTATAACGGTCACTTACCAGGGACGTCGAATTCAGGAAGTACACGTATGCCGCGGTCCCGGGCATAGGTCACTATCTGGTTGATGTTTGTTTTAGTGTATACCATGGAAGGATCGTATGCGCCTTGTAAACTGAAAGAAGTATACGAAGGGATGTAAAAATCTAGCAGCAAAATTCTGGATGAGCAGGAATAACAACAAGTTAAAAAACATTAGGTTTTATGTTAGTATTTTCGAAATACCTCAATTGAGGGAACTTCTCGCTCTGGTAAGGGAAGCTCTGGTCGTCTACTATGTGCCAGTGCAAAACGTTCATCTTGTTCATTTCCATGGCGTCCAGAGTTCTGAGAATATTCGCCACTGTGAGGTAATGCCGCGACGTGTCGATAAGAAGACCCCGATACGTGTATCGTGGGAAGTCGACGATTTGCGTTGCGTTGATGAGAACGTCCTGCAACCAGGCAATACTTTTATTAAATTCAATTTTCGATAAAGTCGTGAATACAATTCAGCTACAAACGCGAATGTATCCTTTTGTGAATGCACAGACGACCCCGATATGGTTTCGAACAATGTTAACAGGATGAATATTGTTAATGTGTTTCTTGAAACCTGTTATTGTTATAAGGAGCAAGATGGGAGCTACGATACATGAAGTCAAGTATATATTCGAGATGTGGAAAAGAGGATTGTTTAAAGTAACTAAAGAAATATATGGGACAATAACTTACTTTGTATCCTTTGGCCAAGTAGAATAATTGAGCGAAACTCTCCATCCCTCTTAATATGCCCCATATGGAATCACTTTCAAGTTTCGATACAGCAGATACATTGAGGCTGTCTGAAAGGATCATCATATTTACATTTGCAGAACCTCAACGTAACATACTTTATTGATACTAAAGAATTCAGACTGTTTTCTAATTTGATATTTCTTTTAACACCATCTCGTAAAACGGAATTGTTTCCGTTGATGTTCTGCTGAAATGGTGATAAACAGTAGCCGGCTTATAGGGTATCATTTTAATAAAATGTTTCATTTATTTCAGACGAAAACAGTACTTGTGCTTAGACTGGCTAGAAAGGGCTTAAAGCCTGAGTTTATTTCGAAAAACCCTAAATTTGATAATAGTGGTTTCTTTGGCCATAAGAGATTGAGGAACTATCACAAGAAGTAGACTTAAAAGGATACTTAAAAGACATACATTTTTCATTCATTTCCAGGTGCGGGTAAGCCTCGCATGGTGCGCTTAGATTTATTTGAAGTTCTTTCAGCGCCCCCTTGAAGTCAGGGTCAGAATCCGTAGACCGAGCTTCGACTTGCTTCCGTATCTTTTTGCTGTGTTTCCAAGCTATATGATGCGTAGTTCTCAAAATGCTGGCATAACGTTCTATCGCAGCTTTTAATATATCGCATGTTTTCCCTTTAACCTGATAACATTCGGTCATGTTAATTATAGAAAAACAATTTAAATTTATCTTGAAGGAAAACCAGTTCGATAAATAATAGGCGATAATAAAATAATTGAAATATTATTTGCGTAGGATATGGGTATATCCATGGCTGTCTGGCTGATATAATAGGTATTTGGAGCTCTTAAAAATGTTTTATCAACTAAAGTTAAAACAACTCCTATATTTAACTAAATTCTTGCGTAAATCTGGAAATAATCCTCATAAATAATTTGTAAGTAATGCGTGAAAACTCATTTTCTTATATTGATAGGACAATTTTTTTTTTACGCCGAAAATGAAATTTCTGGACTGAGAGGTACAAGGGTATGGCAGAGTGATGCCCGAGTTGTGCATACGTATATTAAACGTCACAATTAGAAAAAAAATCTAATCGCCATATACAAGTTAATTATATTACATTTTAATAAAACTTGGTGTTGGTACATATTTTGGTAAACCAAATATATAAAACCATAAGCTCTAAGGTTCCTTGTAGTTTAATCGATTTCCCTCAAACAATATTTACAGAAGGTATTGCTTTGAGGTAGGCAAAGGCCTCGTTACCCTTCGTAAACGTACCTACGTGAAATAAAAGTTGCTGTCATAAAGCCATAAAAAATAATAGCTTTCTGAATACGTTATCGCAAGTACTAATCAATAAATTTCAAGACCGTCTTTTAAGGGCGATTGTTTTTTTAATAATCTTGGAATGTAGAACGGTTCTCTTAAGTGGGTCAACATCAAATAAAAGGTATTTTGGCTATTTCAAGCTTAAATAAATTTCCAACTATTTTTGTATTGAGTCAATTTTAAGCACAATGCTTAAATAAATATTACAGAGACAAGAATATTTGTTCAAGTGATTTTAATTCTACAGAATAGAAAACGAATTTTAGCGATGTGAAAGTATTAAACCTCTTTTAAATGAGATATGTGACCTATAAAAAAATATTGTCTGAGTAGTTTCGGGAATATTGTAAAACTGTAATTAACCTATCTACTTCAAGGTGTTAGGCACTTTGTGGTAGACACATCTCTATAAACCTACGTAATTAAAAAAATAATGGTCTGTTAGCGAAGTAAATTACGAAATCAAGGTAATAACTTTTTTTTTTTTTTACCTCTGATGAAAAATTGAGTGAATTAGATCGCTCGTTGTACAATGATCTAACCGCAAACGTCATTGTATAAATCTACACTAACTAACAAAAATGAACAAAGTTCAGCGACTTCAACACGCATTCGATTGTTTTAAAAAAAACAACTATAGTAATTTAATTGCATGTATTGTAGATAAGCAGAGTTCCCACGATATGTATACTTTTGTTCTAGAAACTTAGCGCTCCTTAGGGGAACGCCTTTTTTACTAGATTTCGTTTTAGTATTAACGCGTTTTGATTTTCTTATAAATACCAATTTTCTGTTGTTTAAGTACAAATAAAAAACAAAAAGTTATTTTGATTGGGTGGACGATATGGCCAATAAACCAAAGAGCAAATGAAAATCAATACTTTCAACAAGTTTCCACGACTTTGATTTGTTCTGCGTTTATTTGTAAATTATAACTTAAAATACCAGTTTCACGTGCCAGAAATAATAATAAATATTATTATAAAGCCTTATTTATGTTATTGACTTACCGTAAATGTAAAAACCCCAGGTGTTAATTTATAATAATTCCATTCTTTTGTTTCCTGTTGAGGTTTTGGCCAAACTTCCCCTTTCGTTGCTGGGAAAGCTGGGCCCGGTTCTACAATGCTTAAACTGGCCGCAAAAAATACGCAAAACGCGTTAAAAATTACTATGCGCCGCAACATTTTCGCGGCAAATTACTGGGCTATCCGTGCAACTCGGTTGACAGACCGATGTAAACTGTTATTTATATTTAAGCTATTTGTCACACATGGCCATAGATTGATAAGAACTATTGAACTGCTAATGTTATTTTAAATATTACGCGATGAGATATCATTAACTACATATATGACATCCGTGATAAGGATAATAGTAATATTGAATTGCTACCAAATTTCCAGTTTTAAATCTTTAATATTTTCACACAGTTCGAAAGTTTGAAGATAATGTAAAATAGATAGTAGTAATCAGAAAGATTTTTCTTAATAAAATTAATTTGATGATATACTAAAACTATTTACCACATTATTAATAAAATAATGGTGTATGCATGCGAGTAAGGATAATTTTATTATCTGTACATCAATTATTGACTTTGACTTTGACGTTTCATTTTGGATTCGCCGGCGGGTAGCAAATTGTCATTATTGTAGCGAATTTCGTAAAAATGAAATAATTTGGCATTTAACTTTGGTTCGAATATAATAATTAGATTTTCAAAACGAATGTTACCATCTGCGGTATCATAGGTAAGTTTTTATAGCGTTCATAGCAGTTAATCAATTACTTTCAAATCTTGTGTCTTATTGGCTGTATCCTTTCATTCCTTCATCATCATCATTCATCCTTTATTGATTCATAATCAGCCCAATTTCTTTATGGATGCTATCTCTGGCATTTCTCAATTAATATGAGACGTTACTTCAATAGAAACTATTCCTTTCTTGTTCTTTCTTATTGGATTGGATTTGTTGAATACTAAAAATTGTTGTATCTTAGCTGATTTCTGACTACCCCTACAAGTGATTATGCCTAGTAAGTTGTGTGTTGTTTCCAGGACTTTTTCAAAATGATTGGGGGCCTATTCGTGTACAACCACAAGGGCGAAGTCCTGATCTCGCGGGTGTACCGCGACGATATAGGACGGAATGCCGTGGATGCGTTTCGTGTGAACGTGATCCATGCTCGGCAGCAGTAGCGCTCGCCCGTCACCAACATCAACATCCTGCTGCCACATCAAGGTATGCTAGAATTGTTCTTGTCTTAGATCAGTAATCTGTTGTGATAGGACAATCTCCTATAAATATTCCCTAGTCGTTTTCTTACTGTATTCCTGCATGTCTGGGTTAAGTTGTTGAACAGAAAGGCAATTGAACTGTTATAATTTTTGTACGGTAGTAATTTTTAGTGTTAAGTTCATACCTATATGACAGATAACTCAATATGTATATATTTGGTCTTCAATTAAAACGTAACACTTCTTTTTAATACTATAATAAAAAATAATGACAGTGTTAGATAACTTTTTATCTTTAACAGCGGGCAAACATCTAGCTAGTGGCCGACTAAGCAGAATGTGAACGCTGCCATGGTGTTTGAGTTCCTCCTCAAGATCATAGATGTGATGCAGTCATACTTCGGCAAGATCTCCGAAGAAAACATCAAGAACAACTTTGTTCTCATCTACGAGTTGCTTGATGGTAAGATATTGAAATATCCAGTATGTTTATAAGGATATGTAATTGTATTTATTCTAACCCTCTACAAAGTGGTTTAAAACAATATTTTTATTCAATTTAAAGTGCAAGGAAATTGCCTTTTACCACTTACATAAGCGCTTTCTTCTTTTCGACTTCACTGTAACTGATCAACAGAGCTCTTTTGTTCCAGCAATGGTTGAACTATCATGAGGGTAAACACCACCCTATATATTATTATACTTAAATGATACAACGGTTTAGTCACGCATATTTATCGGGATAGCCCTGAGTTTGTTTCGATGTTTCTTCTCAGGGTAGCCAGTTAGTAAATGTTGATTCCAGCGAGCTTATTTTTAAGAAGATGGCATGTAAAAGTGATAAAATTTATCCTATTTACAGAATAAACGATTTGAATTTGAAAAAAGTAACCATTGTATCATTTAAGTAAGAATCATCATAACTAATAGTATTTTCATGTTGGACTTTGGCTACCCTCAGAACTCGGACACTGGTGTATTGAAGACATTCATCACACAGCAAGGCATCAAGTCTGCTTCCAAGGAGGAGCAAGCTCAAATCACTTCACAGGTAAATAATTGATTTAAACTATACATTCACAACTTAAACGTTATAACGGTTTACTCACGCGTATTTATCGGGATAGCCCGACTAGTTTCGGACCCAACCGGAGTCCTTAATCATGAGCTGACGCGGCGGCGGGGTCGCGAGTCGAACTGTTCGACTGCCGCGTCAGCTATCCCGCTAAATACGCGTGAGTAAACCGTTATAACGTTTAAGTATGAATCATCCTCACGAAAGTTATTATAAAAATATACATTCACAACTACACATACTGCATTATTTATTTTGTTCTTTGAGAAGTTATTTACCTCTTTCTTTCCTTTGCCGTTTTCTTTAGTTGGTCTATGTTGGATATACAAGAAAGTAAAATAGATGGCACTGTATCAATGTTTTGATAGAAAAAACAACATCTGATGTCCGGCACTTGAAAATGATAATGATGAACCTCTTTACACAAATATTAAAAAATCGCCATAATATCTGTTCTCCATAGAATTAAGTATCAATTAATTGATGTTACAAATGTTAACAATGTATCTGTTTGTTTGTTTAGGTGACGGGCCAGATCGGATGGCGTCGCGAAGGCATCAAGTACAGGCGCAACGAACTGTTCCTAGACGTGCTTGAATATGTCAACCTGCTTATGTCGCCACAAGGTAACATGCAATTATAATTATTTATTGGCAGCAAAATTATTTATGTATGGTATTAAATGCCATACATAAATGATTTTAGAATTTTATTATTTCACTAGAAAAGGGAGGAATGACTAGTAATGCCCAAAGACTAAAAAGAAATGTAAATAGTTCTTTTAAGTCTTTGAGCATTACTAGCATTACTTGCAAAGCAATTCAAAGTTGTTTGTCTGTTGCTATGTAACATATAAAAGTGAAAAAGATAATGGTCCACTATTTGGTCACTGTTAAGACTGACAAAGTATACTTTGAGCACTGCCTCTCTAACTACTAAAGATTAGAGAGTAGCTTGTTGTAGTTCCTTCTTTTTGTACCTTGGCGAAACATGCTAGCTATCACAGTCACTCCAATTCTCTTATAGTCCGGTCAATTAGACCAAAAAATCAGTAAACCCACGACAAATTCAGGGGAAGCTGAAAATTCTTACAATTGTTTAAATTATAATTATAAACATTGTCTTAAAAGTCCCAATCTATCCCATGTAAGGAAAAAATTTTAGCGGGGTAATAAGGTCCAAAAAATGAGTTTTTCGCGATTTTCTTGAAAACGGTAAGTTTTATCGCAAAATTACCCCAGACATAATTTGTAGATCAGGGAATTTCCTATAAAAAAGGTATCAATAATTTTTTCCCTAAAAGCCACCGCTTCTGAGATATAACGATGCAAAAAATTACGAGCGTCATAATATGCCTAAGTACCTCACCCATATACTTTCTGTAGCTGTAATGTAAGTAAGAATATGTTTCTGTCGGTGATTTTAAGTTACATTTAAAATATAAAATACTTATGAGTACTATTCTGATTCCGTGTGGTGTCCGGATATAAAGAATAGCACCACCCCATATCCTCCACTGGGTGTCGTAAAAGGCGACTAATGGACCTTAAGACCCAGTGCACTGTACCAAGCACCTTGGGTCACCCGAATGCTGGCGGGTAAGCCATCAACAAACGCATTCCCAAAGAGGGTTAGTGTCAGGCAGGCGGCCGACTATAAAACCATAGCCAAATCTTTATGCAACACGTCTAGAAGACGTGTTGCGCCGACCCCAAGTGAAATGGGATAAGGGCAGGAAGATGATGATTATGAGTACTATTCTGAGAATATCAGGTATAATGAAACTCGATCCCTTAATAAAAAAAAAAAATACTCGAAATAAGAAACAAGTACAATTAGCTTGTCTTCCTCCAACCTCAGCCTCTGCTCATCAACATCTTCTTCGGGTATACTACCAAGTTCAAGTGTGGCTTGGTTATCAACTAAACCCAACAGATTGGGGTTGGAAGTTGGTCGATAATATATTAGAACCAATTCAGACTTTGCTTCCACCTGCGCCGGAAAAATTGCTCAACACTATCTTTTGTAACTGTAAAAAAGGATGCAATGCTAAATGTGGTTGCAAAAAAGTTGGGCTGTTTTGTTCTCTGGCTTGTACGAATTGTCAAGGCCAGTCTTGTTCTAATGTAGAATCACCAACAACCGAGGATTCATTTAATACTGACGAAGAAACATGTGACGCTTCACTTTTAACACAATTCACCTATAGTCAGGATGAAGAAGAAGAAGAAGAAGAAGAAGAAGAGGAAGAAGAAGAAGTGATTGACGATTCCGAATCCGACGAATAAACTATTAATTTCTAAATCTAATCACAACAGACCCGTGGAATAGGCCCATTGGGGAAACCACGTTAAAAAAAACGCGCTAAGTACACTACCTCAGAGGTGGCGTGGAAACGTGTGCGTTTATGACGCTTGCAATTTTTTGCATCGTTATATCTCAGAAGCGGTGGCTTTTAGGGAAAAAATTATTGATACCTTTTTTATAGGAAATTCCTTGATCTACAAATTATGTCTGGGGTAATTTTGCGATAAAACTTACCGTTTTCAAGAAAATCGCGAAAAACTCATTTTTTGGACCTTATTACTCCGCTAAAATTTTTTCCTTACATGGGATCGATTGGGACTTTTAAGACAATGTTTATAATTATAATTTAAACAATTTTATGAATTTTCAGCTTCCCCTGAATTTGTCGTGGGTCAAATGTCTAAATTGACCGGACTATTAACTGATTACAAAGAAATTCATCAGTTTCTTTAAACACGGGATAACTGCAGGGCAAGCTTACTTAAAAAGAAACAACAAAAATCGTAATACATATTACTATTATGTATCAAGCACACCCAACAGGTTTTAATCGAAATAGTTATATTAACAGGTAATTTCCCATCATTTAAATATGTTGTTTCAGGACCTGCACAGTGTTACGGCAAATGAAGCAACGGACATAGTAATGGCGTGTTACATAATATATTTTGTATATAATTTCATATTACTCAAACAGAGATTCCTTCAATGAGTTCTATTTTTTTTTTATTTTTCAACTAACTACAATCACAAAGCGATCTTTACATCTTTACGCTCCCAAGGAATAAATGAGACCTACATAAAGCATCTGGAGTTGGTATACAGAGCAAGAGCAGCATCAGTGCATCAGCTATTCGGGGCTTGCGTGCCGCCTGTTGGCACAGGCTTCCTCAGATCGATCTGGCTCCTTCGTCTAAAGGCCAGTCCAGACCCTGCATATTGAGAGGCGAAGACCCCTGAGTTTTTTTCGACGTTTCTTCTCAGGGTAGCCAGTTAGGAAATGTCGATTCCAGCGAGCTTATATTTAAGAAGATGACATGTAAAAGTGATAAAATTTATCCTATTTGCAGAATAAATGATTTGAATTTGAGTGAAATTACTTTCCTCTGGTCTATTATTTGATATAGAGAAGTGTGTGAAACAGGGAGATCCACTCTCCCCCAATCTATTCTCCTGCACAATGGAGGAAGTATTCCGAAAGCTCTCTGTACCATGGTCATCCAAAGGTATCGGCATCAGTTGTAAGAGGCTGACCAACTTGCGGTTTGCTGACGACATTGTTCTGTTTGCGTCTACATCAGTAGAGCTCCAACAAATGCTCCAAGACCTGAGCATAGCAAGCCGAGAGGTTGGGCTTCATATGAACATGACGAAGACTCAAGCATTGACCAACAGCACGAAACTTAGGGTCGAGGTTGAGGGCAAGCTCTACACTATGTCGACGAGTACATCTACTTGGGCCAGTTAGTTTCTTTCGAGAACAGGCAAGAAAGAGAAATAGATAGCCGGATTGAGAACGCCTGGAAAAGCTTCTAGTCCATGAAGCAATATATGAAAGGGGACCTTTTACTCAAACGACGCATCCTTTGTTGGTATTTCTTGTCTACCCTGACTTTTCTGCTATCGAGGTAACTATCTAGCAGCCTCCTCCTCCATCATCCCTATTGACGAGCAGATTGAGGGAGCAGTCCCACATAATCTGCAAATGATTATTAGATTCCTCATTATTAGACTTTATGAATGAACGGCAAGAATTATAATAATAATAATGTATTTATTTTCTCATCATCACAAAAACACAGTACAAAGTAAAATATAGCACTACATAGAGACTGGTGTCTGTTTTAGGTAGAACCTGTAGTACAGATATATTGAATACAGAATTACATATACAATGATATACAGAATTGGAACATAGTTTATAGTTCAGCAGTATCAAAATTGTTCATGTCAGCCTGCGTGCGACGAAACTGTTATTTATTGACGTTATATTAAGCTACCGGACCTTCATATGAACCAAAAAGTAAGCTTTGCTATTTTGTATTTTAACGCTAATAGCGTAATTTGGCAATAAGAATTTAAATTGACTGATTTAAAACATTGTATTAAAGATTTTTGATTATTATTTAGTTTCGTCTCCCGTTTCAGTTTCTCTGCACGCGAGTGTTTATGCATGCGGTTATAGGAATGCTTATAATGTATCGTGTTACAAAAACAATGTACAATAAATGGTAAAAAATATTTGGTTTTTATTTAAATTGCCTTTCTACCTTATAACATCACTCGAAATGGAATAGTTAAGTGCTTAGATGATGAACAAAAGCTAAACACAGACATGTCACACTTATTATTACTACAAAAATTTGTTATTGTCTTGTAATGGTAAAAATAAAATTTTGAACAGTTACAAATTGAAACGTGGTTTCTGCGGATTGCATGTCATGCAATGTTTTTGGTTCATTCCCATTAGTTCGATTCATTAGTTCGATCGTCGAACTAGTGAGATTTTTTTTTCTCATTAGTTCGACCGTCGAACTAGTGAGAATTTTTTTTCTCATTAGTTCGACGGTCGAACTTTTTTTTTCCTTTATTTATTTTGTTAGGAAGGGCCACCTTATAATTTATAAGTTTTTCAACTGTTTATTTGATCAAAGATATGCTATAGATGCACAAATATGAGTACACGAATATATATTTTAAACGAAGCAAGCTTTTTTTTATTTTATTACGAAATTAGTAATACATATAAATGTAGTAGAGTTATTTTTAAATCTAATTAATTCGACGGTCGAACAAATGAGAAATAAAAATTCTCACTAGTTCGACGGTCGAACTAATGAGAAAAAAAAATCTCACTAGTTCGACGATCGAACTAATGAATCGAACTAATGGGAATGAACCATTTTTTTCAAGATTTACTCTCTACCAGTCGTGTATTAGTCTATACGAAGTGATGCTAAAAACGTATCTGCTTGCAGATATATTATTATGTATGTAAGGTACATGGGAAATTGTTGAAATAGGTTAAAACAACAAACATGTAGAACGGTGGAAGTATGTTTCTTTTATCTTTAAATGACATATTGTTAAGAAACAAAGACGCTTATTACCATGGCACCATTTGAGTCCTTGTTAAACTTTGTGCTTAGCAGGCGAGAAAACTGGGTAACTATCTACTGTATTTTTCATAGTTTTCTTCGCCCTTCAAAAAGCTACTAGGGTAGGAACTGTTTTTTTTTAAATACGACGTACAGATGCGAAGTAAGACTTCTTAAACTTATAACCGGTTGGGATTATTAATAAATAAATCAGGTTGAAAATTTCTTATTGCTGGACAATGGCTGTAGGCATTATCGAGTAGGGAAGGAACCTTATTTCAGTTTGCAATATTTAAAAACCAAGATTCGTCACAATGTTTCTTCGTGGCTTGTCAATGGAGTATAATTAAGAAAATTGGTACTAACTAAAAACGGTCAGAGATTTGGAGTAAGACTTGCAATTTTGAAAGATAGTCGCTTGCGCGGTATAGTGTGCTGTCGCACACAATAGTGCAATATAGTATAAGTACGTTTATCAGTTGTCTGGTACGTGTCTGGTACTCATAACATAAGCTACTCTCCTATAGGTACTTAATTTGAGACTAGATGGCGTTGTGTGGATGTTGAGGAATAAGTATATAAACACTAGCTGTTGCCCGCGACTTCGTCCACGCGAGTGTCAGTTATAGCTGCAATAATAATTATAACCCTTCTTTAACGCAGTCGGTTAAAACGTAACCTACGTGTTAATACAGGGTGTCAGTTAATTCCATATCAAATTGGTTTAGTGGTTTAAGCGTGAAAGAGTAACAAACATCCATTCATCCTTCCATATGTACAAACTTTCACGTTTATAATATTAGTAGGATTCCTCGACTTCCCAACGAATAATAAAAGCCTGTATTATAACTCCACAATTAAGCTAAGTGTTTCAACCACCAAGAACTCACAACCAGATCATTATTATGATTAAACACAGCCGAGTAATATCTATATATATTTAAAGCAAGAATGAACGTTTGTTTGTGAAGTACAATTAAGAGTTTACAGTCTCTTGGGCGCGACGAGTTCGCTCGAGTTTGATATGAATTAATTACAAGGCGCTGCTGTGGCGGTATTTGTTACAACTAGTACCATCCAGGGTATACAACCAAGTTTGTTTGTTATTCTTGATTTCCTTGTACATTAAGATTAGATTCAAGACTGTGGAACATTAGTTAAGATTTTAAGACTTCTAGTAAATGACCAGCTTTGTAGTTTATTTTATAAGGCAGCAGCATGTCTTATGTTATTATAACAACTTGCGTGAGAATGATTCATGGTTATATGCTACGGTGATACGCGGTAGAGACGCAAGTAGAACTATTCGATTCATCGCATCAGCTCATGATGATGGACTCCGGTTGGGTCCAAAACTAGTCAGGCTGTCCCGATAAATATATTGGGATAGCCCGACTAGTTAACCGTTAACATATAATTAGAGATTGCTGTTAGTCATTATTTTTAAGGGCTTTCAACCACGTCTCAACGTAACATTGTAGTAATTCTGGAAACAACACCCTCTGTCTACTTTTTATGTGATCCTGACTCTCTGTATGACGAAGTTAGCCGAACACGATTAGGTTTGGCTTATCCAGGCCCTTTTAACTTTCAAAAAACTAAAAAAAGTCCTTTATTTGAAAAAAAATGTAGGTAGGTACTGACAAAGAGCTAGAGATAAAACTGTCATCTAAAAGTAATAGTGCTAAGAAATTTACTTGTTTAATAATCGTAAAAAAAATAAAGATAACCAGTAGGTATACTGCTAATTATTGGCTGTTTGAAATGGTGTGTAACAAAACTCTCCAGTCAGAGAAATATCTCGGAAGGAATACCTACTCTTTGAATTTAACTTTTGGAGTAAATATTAATGGTAATCTCGGCAAACATTCGTTAGGCTTCACGAATAAAGTTTTCATAAAAATACCATTCATGAAAGGTTTAATCTTTTACAGAGTAGGCATCGAGTGTTTCATAACTCCATCAAATCAAAAGCATCAAAAAGAAAATTCTTTAAACCGTTCAAATATTCCGCCGGCCGTTCCAAATCAAAGTAATGAAGTAGGAAAATGAAAATATAAAATCATTTTCGTTTTTGCAAACAAATCTAGAATCGCTCGCGATGCAAGGGGAAGATTCAAGACAAAAAAGCCTGCGGAAATCTTAAGATTTGCGACTCCGGTGCCTTGTAAACACGCCGAGGGTTCCCTACATCCCGTATGTAAATCCCAGATAACTTATGGTGAATATTGTTCTATGATTTTGTTTATATTCATCGGGGAGATGAAAACATAGTGGTTCAAGTATTTTCTAACATTTTTTCGCTTGAAGATTGTTTTCTTTCATTATTTATTTGTTTACCGGTAGGCTGGAAGCAGGATTTTGGTAAGAGGATTTTAAATAAGAAAATAATAAAGAGTAAGTGAAATATAAATGCGTGGTTTGCTTCAATATCGTCTACTTCTTTCTCAAGTCAAGAAAAAGAGAAAAATAAACAATTCAGGCGGTATTTAGTGTAGTAAACATAATTTTCCCAAATCCCATTTTATGGATAAAAATAATACATAGTTTCAAATGTAACTTCAATATTTTACGTCTGTTCTTATTCTTTAGAGCTTAAGTTGGTCAAATACTTGATTTGTGTCAGAACAAGATTATGAGCGGGTCGTAAAGACTACATTACATAGATGCTTCCAAAATGCAGTGGAAGAAGCGTTGTTTTACGTAAACTCCTCATAAAACCGACTGAGTTGTCTACAGAACACTGCATGTGTTTTACGAAGCAACACTTCAGACTTTTAGAGTCGTAGTTTCAAACATTCCTCACAAGGAGAATGGGAAAAAGTAATTCCTTTAGGTAATTATTGAGTAGAGTAATTCTGTGAAAGAAATTGTTCCGTCTAGATCAAAACACATTAACTGTGTATATAATTAAAGTAACTTATTTTTCATGATAAGAGTTTCATCTATGATCTGGTCAAAATTATACTCACCTAATATATAAATCAAATCAATTTATTTACTTCAAACAGTTTACATAAAGTTATAATATGTTTCAATTCTTTCCAAGCGTCTTAATATATATATATACGTTACCACGATTTACAAACAAAAAACAGAAACCAAAATCTATCAAAACAAACCGCAGACCCCTAAAAATAATATGCAATTCGATGTAGCATGATGTTGCAATCTCCACAATAATAGGATCTGTTTTAATCTTCGGTCGGGTCCATCGACCTGGGGAGGCTGACGCTGGCGTCTTCGCTTTGAGGACTAGGGATGGTACTCGCCGTATCGATACACTGTCAAATACCTACTTGTTTTTTAAATAATGTACCTTAATATTCCTGGCCTAGGCTCGTGCCATCGGTAATTCCGGCGGTTCGCCAAGAAATGTAAACATTTTACAAAATAATAATAAACCAGCCTTTCTACGTCCCACTGTTGGGCACAGGCCTCTTCCTGTATAGAAAAGGTTTGAGCATTTTTGTGTGTGGAAAATTAACTTTTTACTGTTGTTTCATTTTTATTCTATTAGTATTTTTTTTAATAATTTTGTTGTGGGTGTAAAGACAGTCAATTGTTTTCTGAGAGATAATTTCATATTATATGAAATTGCATAATTATTTTTAGGTAGATCCTGGTTTATCTCTCTATATTTTGTTGTGAAATAAATTAATTGAATTACTGAAAATGCAATTATAATAGAAAATAATTTATTTGCTTGTATAAATATGAGAGACTAGCTTTTGCCCGCGGCTTCGCACGCGTTAAGAAGTATTATTGTTTAGCAAGTTAGTGTTAAAATTAGGGCCAAAAAAACTTCCTTGTACACAATATTCTTAACTAATTTGTCATTTGGCGCTAAACCTATCAAGCTACTGGGAGAACTTACTCGTGAGCAAGCAACATAGAACTGCCCATGAGAGAAGCAATGTTCTCTCAAGTCAATACCCGCAAATTTGAGAGTTTGCCCCTGAGACTTGTTTATAGTCATGGCTAGTCAAAAATCTAAGAAGATTTCTACAAACATCCCCTATTTCATCCCCTTATGTGTGGAATTTATCAAAATCTTTCTTAGCGGATGCCTACGTTATAGTACCTACGTGCATGTAAAGTCTCAGCCCGATCGGTTTAATTTTGACAAAGTTTCATAAAAAATTTCATCCCCTATTTTATCCCCTTGGGGGTAGAATTTATCAAAATCCTTTTTTAGCGGATACCTACGTCATAACATCTACCTGCATGCCAAATTTCAGCCCGATCCGTCCAGTAGTTTGGGCTGTGCGTTGATGCATTAATTTTGATCGAATTTGATTACCATAAAAACGATTCTAGTGAGTTAATCTTAAAAGATAGACATATACTGTCGCGGACATTTTTTTAGGTCATTTCAATAGGAATAATTCTTACATACATATATTGTGTGTATCTTGAACCGTTTTCGCAGCGCACGCAACAGAAACCCTCAAGGATGAAAAATTTTCCCCGTTTCTTTACACATTTACCATTATTTCTTCGCTCTTAATAGTTGCAACGTGATATTACATAGCCTAAAGCCTTCCTCGATAAATGGTCTATTCAACACAAAAAGAATTTTTCGATTCGAACCAGTAGTTCCTGAGATTAGCGCGTTCAAACAAACAAACAAACAAACTCTTCAGCTTTATAATATTAGTATAGATACACAAGTTGTTACATGGTGTTTGAGTACAGGCAATATTTCATGTGCGTACCGATTATGTATAAAATATACAGTTAAAAAGACAGAAATGCTAATGTTTTATCGACTAATCCATACTAAGTTATGAGAATGAGATTATCGTTTATTGTCTCGATATTACCGAAATATACGTAAGTACAGAAATATACAAAGTAATAAAAGTAATATTATGTTTATTTATATTAAGAATTTCCAAAAAGAAAACAATACACAAGATACATTCTTAAACAAAAGAGGACTGTATGTTCCAAAGATTTCAATTATAATTATAAAATTTTCTGACCGAGAGTTAAAAAGTATGATATCTTATTATCTTTACGAATCGCCGGCCTTTCTCAAAGGAATGTAAGCGTGAAGATGGATTAACTTTTGAAAAAGTTATTTAAAGAAAGATTTTATAACTTTATATCGAGTCGAAATCATCTGTAATAGTAGAGTGGCATTATCAAACATATAATTATAAGTTAATTTAAGGATAGAAAGGGAATCGTGGGGGGACTTGGGGGAGGCCTTTGCCCAGCAGTGGGACAATACGCTAGAAAAAAATAAAAAAAAATGTTGTATAAGCAACACGATTTATTTTTACTATTTATTATTATAGTTAAGGTTAGTTACTAAGTAAATACTTAGCATAGATGTATAATTATATATTATATCTGTAATTAGTATAGTAACTGCTAAGATAATATATGTTATAAATAGTTGCAAAATGTCAGAATTTGCAACTTAAAAACAATTTTTTTGCCTGTAAGATTATCAACTAAGTGTTCTAAACAGTATAAATACTTTAAGACCTACATTTGTACCTACATTTATGGCAAATAAATGTTTAATTAGTGTCATACGAAAATTTTAGTTTTATTTTTCATAGAATTTACAATAAAAAGAATCTAAATATCAATTAAATAACACTTTTTATTTCAAAAGTTCAAGTCACCACAAAAAAAAAACGTTCCACCACGAAAATTTTCACAACAAAACAAAATCGATTCTATCGATATCCCCCCATCCCTAGAATCGACTAACCAAACTGAAATCGATGATCGAACACCTGTTAAGAGTCCTCCGGTGCTCTCATTGACTTATTTGCAGTCGAGTGGGCCGCACGTCCGCTGCACTTCCCTACCTTCTTATTGAAGAATAGGAAATGCTTACCTGGACTTCTCTGATTGATGACTCTGCTTCGAATCTTCAGTTAATAATGGATTAATAAAGTTTAACTATCAAATTGATTTTAAATTAATGATATATTGAGAGATTGGATGGGATTTAGGATTCCTGTTTTGTAATTTGGGATTGGTATTTTTAATTTGCGTAAGTATTTTTTGTAAGAGAATATTCATATCTATTAAACTTTTATAAGCGATTTGTGCACTAAAATATCTTAGTTAACAATTCAAAATTATTAAACATCACAAATTCACAATAATATATGTAAGGTGAGATGAAACCATAGAAATCATCATACTATGTCATTTTAGCCCGAATTTAAGAAAACATGGAATGTTAATAAAAAACGTTATTCTGTATTGATGATAATCGTAACAACCTCTAATTAAATATTACACTTATTTGTTCAACACACAACCATATCACAGCTTTAATTTCAATCAAATATTCAGCATTTCAGCGTCCACATTGGATTTCTCCGTCTCCAGAAAATGACATGTCTCAATCTGGCCACATAGGAGCTACGTACTAAGTAGGCCTGAGGTAGTTTTCTACCATTAATCAGTGCGTGACAGTTGAAGCCTACCCCTGTCAGATAAGCAGGCAGACCCGGGTGTCCAGCTGATTGTGGTAATTGCTTGCTATCTCATCGAGTTATGGCTGATTGTAAAAACTGTTGCTAAGGTAGACCCTTAGAAGCTAGTGTTATGGCTATTTGTAAAAACTGTTGCTAGGGTGTAAGCTTTAAGGTTTGGTAGTCAGTAGTTTTTTACACAATGCTCCAGAAAATAGACGTGTAATGTAGTCAGTTTTAGGGAATTTCATTTTTGCTTAGCATTATTGTAAACAAATGTTGAGAAAAAAGATGTCATCAGTAGAGTGAGTAGGGTAGATCATCATCTTCTTCCTGTCCTTATCCCATTTTTCTTGGGGTCGGCGCAACACTCTTTTTCATTTCGTTTAAATGTAGAGAATTCTACATATTTCAATGATACAAATCCTTTTTTCCGATATTTTGAGTTTGAATTTAAAGACAGCATAAATTTGGACAATGTAAAAGTCATTACATGTAACTGTAATACATTTATTTGTCAAAGAATCAGCTATCAATATAGTTACGGTAAATAGGTACTATTGTCTGTCTGTAAAACAAACTGTGTTGCATATTACCAGAACTGTAGGTTTACCTTCACTGCCATTGCTTTAGATCAGATTCTTTAAACAAGTTCCACGAATAGTCCTCGTTTTCGTGAGTTAAAAACTTTTACCTTCAAATACAATGTAAAACAAACTATATAGGAAATAAAACTCCTAGAGAATTCAACGTCAACAGAAACTGAGCGTCATAATGAAAGTTTGTGTTACACGTGTTGGTGCGACAAAGTTCTAAACGTTACGATACCGACGTGACCGCGAACTCTGAACACCGGTCGCCAGTTGCAACTTTGTCTAAATAACTATAGATACATTCATGGATTAGCTGGATTCTGTTGAGAGGATGCAACATTTTCCAGGCACTGAAATATTCTATTTTAGGGAAAAACATCATGAGGAAACCAGCTCATCTGCAAAGATTCTAGAGTGTGTTTTGCCTCGACAGAGGCCTATCGTGTAGTTTTATGACTTTGACAGCAGATTGTCAACCAACCATGCAATTAGAAGCAGAAGGAAAGTTACTGTGTAAGTGTTTTTTTTTTACGTAACTGACAATCCTTCAACATCGATTTCTACTCTACAGTTTTAGAGCCTTAAACAATGTTAGGCTGTATAAGAATATAAAACTTCATTATATTTCATATTAAAAGGCGTAACTTTTCTTGTTAGCTCAGAACATTGAAACGATTAAATCAGTGTTAAAGCTTCAGAGAATTGCAACTCTAAAATTAATAATTTAAGAAAATTAATATATTCGTCAAGACTTCTCCGGTTACCATGTTTTCACTAATAAAACTGCAAGCAAGTAAATAAATAGGACCTAAGAATTAAGGCTCAAGAGATTGCCTCGTTCATCCTTGAAGTACAAGTTCAATGTTTAATACAAATATACAATTTTCATAATTTTCCAAATAAGTTAAACAGTTGTAAGTACCTAAACTTGATGAGTTTCAAGAACCCAATCTCCACAGTCTATAATGTCACATATTATTTACTAGCTTTTATCCGCGTCTTCACCCGAGTAGATGTCAGCGGATGCAATGTTGCCAATTTGTTAATCCAGGATGTCGACTTTCTCCACATCAAATTTAAGTTAAGCTTTAGCCGTTTAAGCATGAAAGAGTAACAAACCACCATCCATCCATACTCACAAACTCTTTTCTCACAAACAAATTTACAACATTAGTAAGATGAACTTGAACAAAAATACAATGTATATCTACTTACATAGAAATAAGAATAAGAATCACAAACGAGTGCACTTCCATCTTATGTAAATCCGAGTTGGTCCTTTCCTTTTGCGTTTCAATTCAACAGTTGTAATAAAATAGTTTCTCGTAAGTTCTTTGATGCGTCTCAAAGGACCACAAATACTCTTTTGATGTCTCAATGCCAGGAATGTTGGCTTTCTATTATAAATATTGTTATTGGAACTGTCGACCTGTTCGTAACCTTCGTGAAGTTAGATGAATAGACAGTTGTGTGATGTCCCTACAGGTTGGTTTTTAAATAGCTTTGACAAGTTGTTTGTTTTATAGATCCCTGAATAAATGTGCATAATATCTAGTTCAATTAATTTCTCCTCCATTTAACATACGACAAAGTCTGCTTATGGCTCTACTTTATAGTAATTAGAATTATTAACGTTTACTCCCCGTAATTAGGTACGTTATAACATCTTCCCGTTTTATGTGGAGCATGTAAAATCAAGGGTTAGGTACCCACCCTAAAGGAGGGAACACGTATCCTGTAGCTCAAGACATTTAGTGAATTCCAATACAGCTGCGGGTGGTAAAGAGGCAAACGCAGGCAATTCAACCTTCGTGGCAATAAAATTTTCTACAAAACGAGTGTGCTACCTTCTTTTATATGTGTTCTCGTAAAAGGGCTGGTGTTCGTTTAAAAAGTAAATTTATTTCCTCCGCCCCTACTTGTTAATCTCGTTAAACTTGTACTCGATAGTTGAGAGGCGGCGCTCCGCGTTTCGCTTGCATCTCGGCGGATAGTAATGATTTTGTAATAGAATACTTAAGTACGTGATTAACAAACCAACAGGTGTGAAACACACAACTAATTTTACCGACTGGGCCGGGCGCCTCGCGGTCTCCCCCTCCTAGACAAAGGTTTGTTTTCGAACGCTCGGCAAGACAATGCCGGCCCAGTGACCGAGTGTCGGCGATCGACCGACGCATGCGCGCGCCCGCCCGCGCTCGCCGCTCGCCGCTCGCTCGCCAGTCAGCTCCCGCGGCGCGCACAGCTCGCGCGTCCACCGCCCGCGGCTCCACCGTCACGTCAACACACACAATACACCGCTAATGCGTTCTGTTTACAATATTACATTAACACGTGCCCACGGATTTGATGGCCGACGGTAGGGTCACGTGAAACGCCCCGTACACCACAACAACACCCGCCGAGAGGAACCACAGCGTCTCTGGTGCGTATTTTTAACGTTTGTATGTACTTTAGTGGTTTCTTATTTGCGATGAGTAGATAAGGGTATTACAGCCGCCTTCTGTGTGAAAAACGCCTATAATCGAGTAACGCGAGGATATTTAATTGATAATGTTGCTAATGTCAGTGTCATTCCACGTGTCATGTAAAATAAACGTCAGAAGCTATGGACTCGTGCGATGTGAGCCAAGTCTAATATCGTTAACCTGTCGGCACAGTATTCCATGAAATTCTGAAAGAAATAATGTTACACACAATTTTACTCATGGCTTTACGCTTTTTGGTTGAAAATTTGGAGTGGCACGGTGGTAGGTTACACACGATATTTACTTAGCAAATTGAACTCAAGGACCTCGGTACAGTTTCATCAATATTATTCGAGTGTGTGCTAGGACACGGAGATCCTACTGATAATATTATAACGCTATGCCGTGTAGTGTTTTCAATGATTAGGTTCAATGGTAGAAGAAATCAATAACGTAGCTGAACTTAGTAATTTTTTGTCACGAATGTTCTGTTCAGTTAGCTTTTGTAGTAAAAAATTCATTCACTGTTGGGTTTTAATTCAGAATTTCGACAACACATTGGCAGATATATAACAAACGCTTGAAAACTGCAAGAACAACAAAATAATTACAATCTAATAATAATATAAGTCTGTTATCTAATCGATAAATCCATTCAGTTTTCTGATAATACAGTTAAAATGGGTGTTGATACCTATTCAGAGATAAGAGAATCAAGTTACTTTCATTTAAGGCCATTATAAAAAAAGAAATACTTTTTAAGGCCAGAAATATTTCAGTGCAATTTTTAAATATTCAAAAATGTAAAGAGAATATGTTTATCGATGGCCAGATACGTATAAGGCTAAAACCATCGCCCACAAAATCTTTGCCTTTAGTTTTCCCGTCATGAGTCCTGGAATTACTTTCATGGTTATAATATTTAAATCGTGTAACATCGGGTTTTATTTGAATATTTCCACAGAAAAGACCCTGGTTTCAGGAAGTTGGGTTTATTCGTTTTTCTTGTTAAGTATGTTCGAGAATATTCGCCTTTGAAACCGAATATTACAGGAATAGAAGCATTAGTTACTTACAATATCCGAGTTCAAAGATCGAAATTCTATATTAAATATTCCTTTAAGTTTTAAGAAAGACATAATTATTCGGAAAGGTAACTTTTATTGGAAATAACGTCGTATAAAGTGCCGTCAATTCTAAGTAATCGGAATTATCAATTATCTGGTACTAATCCTTTAAGTAACAAATTGCATTCTGTAAGACAGCAAATCGTTTTCTTATCACATATTGGACTGATTACTGTCTAATTTTAAACTTTTTGATTGCTCTGAAAGTACAAAAAAATTGGCGAAAATTTGTAAATTGTTAATTCGTTCGATTCATGATACGAAATAATTCGATTCCAACTAGGCCTCTGCCCATAAGTGGACATCCTTCAGCTTAGCTGATGCTCATACAAAAAATGTTTCAAATTTAATCCCCTTTGCAAATTTAATACATTGTAAGTAGCTATTGTCAGGAGCATTATCCTGTTTCGTATAAAACGAACATACGGAACCATTTACTTAAAGTTTTTAATCCAACTTGCTTCTTAGCTCTTATTGTAAATTTTGCTCCATGCCTCGTATTCGTAGTCCTTTTCTGTTTAGTGGAAACTGACTTACTCTTTCCTTTTGCATTCATTTTCTAGATTATACGAAGGTTCCGGAAAAAGGCTAGGCATTAGGTTTCTAGCTATATATTAGGGCATATTTTTGAACCTAATACAGAAAAAATATCTTAAGAGCTTGGTAGAAGTCAACTTAAAACGCTCAAGTCACCAAATTGATGTAGCGGTTCCTAGTTAATATTTTAAGTTCCCAAAACGAAAACTTACAATTTACTACTAACCAAAAAGCAGAAGAAACTACTCCAGCAACCCGAGCTCAATTTTCAAGAAATTATAACCGGTTTAATCCGGTTTTTAATCCGGGGAAATTAACGCGCTTGACCCGAGGCCCGGGGAAAAGGGTTAAGGGGAAGGCTCGATATACGGGTAAAATATTTGTCCCATAATTGTTCCGAGTTTCGGGGAGGGTGCGTTTGTAGCTCCCATACGTGGCTCATAATGGAAGCGGTTTCGGAAGAATTTTGAGTTTCGGAACTGTCTCGCAAATTCTGACGGCGTTAGATGATGTTTTTTTGTAGCTGATGTGTTCTTGATGTCTTAGATTAGATCTTAATATTGTTTAATTAATATGAAAGTGTTTAGGAAGACATCAATGTATTTTTGCTCGAACTGCAATATGTTTAAAAAAGATTTATATCTTCATAGAGCATTTTGAAGTTGCTAAAGATTTTTTTTAATTCTTGTTAAAGTTAATATTGTTTCCTCGTATTTTCTTATTAGTATTCTTATCATGAGTTTTTAGAAAACATAAATGTAACATAATGGGTTACAAATTAAAATATATATATGAATAAAACGTATAGATAGACAACTCATGATTAAGGAATCCGGTTGGGTCTGAAAGTAGTCGGGCTATCCCGATTAATATGCGTGAGAAAACCGTTGATATATAATGAATGAAACACCTCACGATAGTTTCAACAAAAATCAGTTTTTATTTCGAGTAGACCCTCTCAGGCACTTTCAAAACCTTACTGACTCTAGTTCCGCAGTTCCAAAATGTCATTCTTATGGAGAAGAACCGGCAAGAAACTCCATAAGACAATGATAAGAACAATGACAATTTATAATCCATACAAAACGGATTTCTTTGCTGCTTAAAGCTACATTCTATTAAGTTTTCTCGTGTTAGCCTTCGCAACAAATTGCCGCCGCTTCGTCCGTAGGTCTTAATCCGGCGAGAGGCGGTTGATGGCACACCTCCACATACACAGCACTTACTGAGGGATGCCAACACCACTTATTAGATACTAGCTTTTGATTCTTAAATAGAAAGAATTGGTTAATTGGTTAGAAGACTTTTGTACCTTAACATATATTATTTTATTCGAATTAGATAGAGACATGGATAAAATAGATATGACTAGTAAATATATTACAATAATAGATACAATGTAACTTAACCGACAGAAGTTTTGATATGTAAAATGAAATTATTCTTTCAAATTGTGCACAAATTCTTTGTTGTTTCTTGCCGATGTGTTTAAAATTATCCTAACGATTAATATATGTGGCGTTAACGTTGTATTATTAGTCTGTATGTATGTATGCTAGGCAAAGGATTCCAAGTCCTTCCACTATTGTCTATCTTGCGCCACCTCGAACCAGTCCTCGTGGTGTACGTTTAATCAATTAATTAAGATAACTTTTTCATCGTCAATAGTGTATATTTGAGTAAAATATAATAAAAGTGAAACTTAAACATTTACTAACATTAACAACAGGCAAATATGTTTGGCAGTTTGATATCATTTACGACATTAATACACTTCAAAAAGCTTCATTTGTACCAAAATGTGTGTATAATATTGCCTTCGGCATAACAAATAGGGTTAACCGTCAATAAATACGCGTTATATTAACCCATAAGCGGTAACTAATAGCCGGTGTGTGGACGCGAAATTTAATAAAAACATTAACCTAATTAAAAATTGAAAACCATTAAATTAGTTAGACTTTAACCTTTAATTTCTTTATTTATGAGTCGATACATATACTCGTACATGTAAAAGTATAAAACTATTTTGTTTTGGGATGTTTTTTGGTCCTTTTTTTCTTTATTAATTACATGTCAATATATTTTGTATTGACAGATACGTAGGGAAATATAATTGTGACTTGTTAAAGTCCTACTGTTAACAGAAGGGCTCTTTTCAACAATCGAATTTTCGGGCATTGATAACCAAAGTTGTTAACTTTCTGGTTCAATAAATAATTCTGTCCATCAAGGTTTTATTCATTGTCTATTAGCTTACTTGCCTAGATATAGTACAAGATAGATTTATTACAATAATTAATTAATTAAGTTTCAATTTTTCTTTCACCCTTTATCAGTAGTGTAAAAACGGTAACGCCTCAAAATTTCGCTGTGTATAGATGATAGTACGGAACCCTGCGTGCGCGAGTCCAATTCGCACTTGGCCAGATTTTTCAATTGCATTTTTACATTGTCATTATTAACATAAACAATACTATGTTCATTTTGTATAGCTAGTTATTATTTTCGTGAACCTTACAACACAATATTATCTCTGACGTTATACGGAGTTTTTATCATTAGGATCGCATTAATCGTTGCTCTTATCTTATTGGTCTGATAACGCATACTTGTGTATATAATATACTTATACATGTTATAGTTGTACACACGTTCGAGTATGATGTTTCTAATAATTGTATGGGATTTCGTTTAGTTAGATTTTATCACAGTTTCAATAATAAGAAAAAGATGAGGGAAATCTGGGGCTTTATCAGTGCATTTTAAAAGTTTTGTAGAACGTTATTTTTTTTTATTGATTTTTGATCCTTTTTCATTAAATGTTGATATGAAATAACATGAAAGAAAAAGTGCTCCTAAAAATAGAAACAACAATTCAATTTCTTGTGTAACAAATAATCTCATTACAGTACAGATAGGTTAGAACATAAAAGGATATATTATATCAGTGCCAATATGCTTAGGCCTGACCGATGGTACATGGCTTGATTTAATTTTAAAAGTAACACCTTCAAAATAACTTAAATCGTACAAATGTTATAAATACCAATCTAATTGAAACAGGCAATCTTATTAATCATTCACAACCGTCACTAATTTTGTAACAGACCAAAAAGGTTTAGTCTGAATTGAAACTATTAATAAAGAATCCCCTTTCTTTACACCTTCAGATTTTAATTATCAGATTGATTTCACTCATATTTTGGGCATTGAACTTATTTAATTGTGGAACTGGCATAGGCACTTAGTTAGGCGGTATATTTTGCATTTAAAACTTAGAGCACTGAATAATATAGCGGCTTTCTATTGGTAAAAAGATTAAAAAAGAAACAGAAGATACAGTAATTTGTAATCAAGTAACGACTCCCTCACTCAGCAATTTAATCCTTGTATCGCGGGGGGTTTCACAGACATTAATACAGATATGTCCCTACTACGACACAAACTAACAAATTTTGCCTTTGTAATTAATAGTATTAGTTTAAATAAAAATAAAACCTCTTTCGGACTAGTGTATACCGTTGCTTTTTTAAATAATAGAGGTTTAAATAAAAATATAACCTCTTTCAAACTAGTGTGTACCATTCTAATTTAATAAAGTATACTTTTATTTTAGTTTTGCAAAGTAAATTGTAATCCGCGGAAGTTATTAAGGTCAACTAAGAGAAATAGGAGTTTTGTGGGCGTTCACGATAAGCTAACTACGTGGCCCATATACCTGTACAGCTAGCTACAGAAGGCGGTTGACACAAGCCGATTTATAAACGGCCAGTATTTTTCAGTGACGTTTAGTATGAAGTTTGCTAGGTGTAAAACCTACTTTGTTACAGAAGTCTATTGTGTTACTGTTGTAACTCTTTAAAATTAATTCTGTACTTTTTGGAACGTCAGCTTTTCTGTTGCTGACTCTACATCGGCATGTGATTTCAGTGATTTTATACAATGTTATATTTATTGCTGTGTTTTAAATGTATTGTTTCATGTGTGATGTTGAACTTATCATCTTGCTCTTCGAGTCGGGGAAATCCATCAAAACTTCCTTTTTGGGCAAGTTGTACAGGGGTGCCGAGCTCCGGAGTGGTTCTCTCTCTCTCTAAGAGAGATTAGAATATTACCTTCCTTAATAATTTAGGTATCCCTACAATTAAAACCAGTTAAATATTTGTACATGCACTTTTGTTGTTGCAAATGTTTGTTACATAAAAAACTAGTCACATTCAAAGTCCAATTGCGTCAATTTCTTTATAAAAGCTCAAAGTCCAAATAATAAACACATGTTCTCAATAATTCATTTCTATTCGATCACGCAGTCATACTGCGATTAATTTGTTGTTGACAACATAGAGATAAAGTTAAAATTAGTATTATGACATAGTATCTATTGCGATTAGATAATATAATCAAAGCATAATAATTTCCTTCTTCAAAATTAATCTTGTTGTTCCTTTATTCTACTGAGAATTATTATTTACTAGCTTTTTCTTTTCGACCGCGTGATGTCGGTTACAGCTGGAAAACATTAACTTAATTTTTCGCAATCGGGTAAATAATAGCCTGTGTGTTAATACAGGGTGTCATTAAAGTTCATACCAAGAAATAGTTTGAGAAATTGAGCGTGAAAGAGTACCATACATCCATCCATTGTTACAAAATTTTGCGTTAATAATATTAACTTAGTAGGATTACTTTTTTGAATGTCAACTATTATTGACATTCAAAAAAGTAATCCTACTAACAAACTGTTGCCATTGTGAAAGTGAGATAGCGCTCTACAATACTCGTTTTATCTCACTTACACGATTGTATAAGAGGTCATAGTGATTGCACTGGTCATCAATTTCATGGCTCATAGATTTCATGGCAATTATAATTGGGACATTGATAGTAAAGAAAACAATGTAAAAAAGTGATTGATTGTTTGTTTGCTCAAAAAAAAACGAGACTAGACCAAACCTGTCAAGCTAATCTATCAACAACTCTACATATTATGGGCATATTATAATTTATTTTACACATTATAATTGTATTTATATACCTCTGTATACGTTATATAATAGCTGTTTCTTGTATACTAACGCTAGGCCTAAAACTAACGTGTGTCACATTAAGATAGAGTCGTATATTTGTAAATATTTACTCTCAGTAATCAGTGTTAGTTAAACATTGACTGTTAGTGTCTTTTATCTTCTAAACATTGCAAGATAAAAGGAATTCTTTATTAGACGGCATATTTTTAAAGTGTTTGGCAATCTTGTCTATTTTTAGGTCTTTAAAATTGATTGTTTGGAGGTACTTTTTTTAACTTTTAAGACGTTGTTTTAAAATGCTGCTCTGGTTAAGATCTAATTGTATTTTTTGTATTAGAGATTTGATAACTTTTGATGAGAGTAAAAGAATGAAAAAAAGGAAGGAAAAATAATTTCTGTAATATTTAGTCTTACTTAGCATTTTGTACAATTTCTTGGACAGATATTTTCTCATCAACTTTATCAGTTTAATTCTCTCGAACAGTCCAACGCCTATTTGTCAGTATCAATGGATTTTCGTAGCACATATTAAGCAATATATAGCCGGCTTCGTAACCACCAGTTACAAGTACGCCCCTCCCACTTCACGCATTCCTGTAGCTACGGCGTAGCGCTACGCAAACAATACCGTAGCTGTAATTACTATATCGTAGCCATTCATTGTACTTAATGCTCGGGAAAATTCAAATATGTTGAATTATTTTACTGAATTTTGTTCGCGTTAGAGAATAAAGATTTAGAATATATTAAGGTAAGAATCTCTTGTCTATTCCTTCTAAACCCTAAGTACCTACTCTTAAGTTAAAGATGAGAATCAAGGTGCCGAAAAAAAAAATTTTTTTCAGTAATCGTGGCTACTACGAACATATTTTTTTAATAAAACTTAATTTCTTTAATTTTATTTTAACGCTTATGTTAGTAATAAAATTTTCTTTTAAAACTCGTTTGTTAAACCATATTCAGATTAGAAATTACTAAAAACGTTACATAAAAAAACAAACACCAACAATTAATTAAATTAGCATTTCATTCAATAAACTACTTGACCTTAACCACTCAAATGCAATACCTTTGCCTTAAAAAGTTTAAGTGCACAGATAATACAGGTCCACAGATAAAAAAGCATTGAAGTGTTATCAGTGATGGGTCATTCGCGTGACAGCCTACAGTGAGGCTTCTCGGAACCCAAGCCTAGCCGGGAATCTAGATTAAATATAGACTAGCCTTGATTTCAGGTAAATCGGTTCGGGGTTTTGTTTGTTTGTGTGTTATGTTTAGATCAATCTTTATTGTTATGTGAATAAGTGTCAATTCAATGTGTGTGTCTGTCATTGTGTGATATTTTTATATTAAAAGCTTATATTATCCCACAGCTGGGCAAAGACCTGTCTCTTGTCCTAAATCTTATCTTATCTTGTTTATAAAAAAATCATGAAATATTGCTAAGGTTGTGTGTTGCCTAACTGATCTCCGAAATGATCAAACTTGTTTGTTTTAGACGTTGTATGTTGGTTGGAACCCTTTCTGGGTACTGTAAATTTAACTGTCAAACTTGTTAAACTAAAAACACAACAAAAATAACTTTTTTCGAAACTAATTCCAGAATTCCGAACATATTAATATTTGGCACAGCTTTGAAACCAGCGTTGCAATAAAAATGAGTATGTATTGAGTATATTTTATATGTCTAATCGGCTTAACGGCCCTTAAATTGTTTATCAAGTACTTACAAAACAAGCTTAAAAGAGATTTAGAATAGGAATATTTTCCTTCTTTTATTCTAAAATATATAATACTGTATATATCGGTATACTCTAAAACATGTGATAATGTACGATGCTGTATAACTATAAAAGAATAATATTCCCATCCAGATACTACGTTGTGGCGCACACTATGAAAAGTAATAAAAAATGCGTTTCTCATTTCCATATTACGGTCGGAATTAATTGCGTACTGCGAGTAAATAAATAAACAAAGTCTGTTCTTTTGATACGAATAATAATTATAATGTATGTTTGTTAGCTGATGTTATTACTGCTTTTTGAGATGTACCTACAATTTATATTGACTTTGATATCGTCAAAAAGAAGGATATTTGTATTTTAAATAGAAATTAATGCAAAAAAAAATAGTGACTAACTGGCTCCTTATGCTAAATATTCAGATAAAAGAGTTTATCAAAATTTTAGAGTCTGTGACGCAGATACACACACACACGCACACACACACAATCACACTAAAATTATGTTGATTGTTCTAGTTTAGGTTTTAAGTTTTAGAATTAAGATTTTGTAAACGGATCGCAGAGCCTAGGTCCTACAACACAGGGAATACTAGTGTAGGACCTAGGGTCCCAACCAATAATGTTAAATACTTTCTAGTAATAATCAATTTTTCATTTCTTCATTAAGTTTACTGTCAGTTATAGACAAATAACAACTTCATATATTGATTACAAATGGTGTGTACTAGCCTTAAATAATCAAAAAATTCTAACAGTTGATTCTATCTTTCAGAAACGGTTATATTATGATAAACCGTTATCAATAATAATTTAATTCTTTAGTTCTTGTGTAAAAGCTCCCCTCAATAAAAACAAGTTTCGATCACTAAACATTAACCATATTACAACCAGCATTTCACTACTAACAGTAACAACCACTAATTCAGCCTTACACACATTACAATAAAGTCCAATTTCCTGCAAATTAAAGTTATGTATGTTTTACTACAACACCAGCATAACCAGACCTCTAAGAGTAAACATGATGTTGGTGTAATCGGTTCATTTTTGCTGGTTTATTCTGACCCAGCCCTGACCGCCGAAATAGGTATTTTGCGTGTTTAATTTAATAGTTGTGAGTTAGTTTGACTGAGATGCTAGTTTTCATGTTTTTATTAGTTTTTATATAGAGTGGACGGCAGTGGTACAAGGGTGAGCTTTTATGATATAATTTCAGCACAGATGATATAATCTAATTCATAACAAGGTTATGAATTATTATACTTTGGGCTGATAGATATTAAAAGTGATGATCTTTTCACTGTAGTGAATACTTCACTACTTTTAGAACAAAGTTTACCTCAAGTAAATCAACGAAAAAAAACAATGTGAAAAACAAAAAAGCTCGTTAGAACTCGGTTTATTTATAACTTTTATGTTTTAGTCACTTTATATAAATTAAAATTTTGATCGGCGTAAGATTATACTTATAGAAATGTCACTAGACCTCAATGTTAACGTCACAATTTTTAATAAAATGTAATTTCACAGTTTACAAACAACAACAATAATCAAAATTTAGATACACTACTAAAATATCACCTTTAACATCCCTTTCCAGCCCAAAGAACCAGCCCTAACTCCACCAAAACTCGCACACAACACAAGTCAATCCACTTGACAGTTCCATGTACCAACAATTAAGGCCCGGTGATGGCCGCTTCGCATTTCAACCAGTAATCACGCGGAATCGCATTTGCCTTGATTGGAAGTGTAAATAGGCCAATAATGTACGATCAACACTCGGTATGTAATCGTTAGGCTGGAGTCACGTGACGTGCAGGGTTCCGTGTAGTGGAGCTTGTAATTGGTGACACAATTATTGTAATGCGTTCTAGCTGTGATAGCTTAGTGGCCAGACCGTAGGACTGCTAAGTCAGAGGTCTTGAGTTCGATCCACACGTCACGCACCGACTTTTCGAATGTTGTGTGCGTTTAAGAAATAAATATCACAGCTTCCGTGTTTCGGAAGGCACGTAAAAATGTGGTGGCGCCTGATCTCTCTCCGGTTGTGTCGGATTACCGTCCCATCGGGCTATGACAGTAAAGGAATAGAGAGTGCACCTGTGTTTGCACCCCTTTTGATTTTGATTTTGATAAATACATTTTACTCTAATTGTAAATAGGCCAATAATGTACGATCAACACTCGGTATGTAATCGTTAGGCTGGAGTCACGTGACGTGCAGGTTTCCGTGTAGTGGAGCTTGTAATTGGTGACACAATTATTGTAATGCGTTCTAGCTGTGATAGCTTAGTGGCAAGACCGTAGGACTGCTAAGTCACAGGTCTTGAGTTCGATCCCCACGGCGCGCACCGACTTTTCGAATGTTGTGTGCGTTTAAGAAATAATATCACAGCTTCCGTGTTTCGGAAGGCACGTAAAAAATATCTCATTAGTTCCGTGTGGTGTCCGGATATGTTCCGTGTGGTGTCCGGATATAAAGAATAGCGCCACCCCATATCCTCCACTGGGTGTCGTAAAAGGCGACTAATGGACCTTAAGACCCAGTGCACTGTACCAAACACCTTGAGTCACCCGAATGGTGGCGGGTAAACCACCAACAATCGCATTCCCAAAGAGGGTTAGTGTCAGGCAGGCGGCCGACTATAAAACCATAGCCAAATCTATTAGCAACATGTTGAGAAAAAAAAAAACATGTTGCGCCGACCCCAAGTAAAATGGGATAAGGGCAGGAAGATGATGATGAAAGGCACGTAAAAATGTGGGTCCTGCGCCTGATCTCTCTCCGGTTATGTCGGATTACCGTCCCATCGGGCTATGACAGTAAAGGAATAGAGAGTGCACCTGTGTTTGCACCCCTTTTGATTTTGATTTTGATAAATACATTTTACTCTAATTGTAAATAGGCCAATAATGTACGATCAACACTCGGTATGTAATCGTTAGGCTGGAGTCACGTGACGTGCAGGTTTCCGTGTAGTGCCGCTTGTAATTGGTGACACAATTATTGTAATGCGTTCTAAAGGTACGTGGCGATTGTAGATGTCTTTGAAGGTGTTTAGGTGACGTGTGTGGTGATTGTTCGTTTTACGTCCAATTGGCTGGACACTGAATAAGCTCTTTATAATAAAGGGGGAGTTTCTTGCCGGTTTTCTCCATAAGAATGACATTTTGGAACCGCGCAACTAGAGTCAGTAACGTTTTGAAAGTGCCTGAAAAGGTCTATTCGAAATAAAAATCTATTGATCTTTTGACAAATAATTTCAACTCTTATACGACATAAATGGTAATATGGACAGTAATTTCTCCTATTGTTTTCTATTTTTGAATAAGAATAAGCTAAGAAATGCTTTAGTGTAGGTATTTAAAGTTAGACATTATTGACACTAGCATTGACTCACACACAGTACTTGACCGTGATTTTCTTTTATTAATAGCAATGTAATTAAACGTAAATTTATCATTTAAACAGGTGTAATTAAGTTTTACCAAATAATTTCAAGACTCAATTATCACCACCATATTAATTAACAACATTATAACTTAAACCACACCACACTGTATAAAACACATACATTTATTCCCATATCTCCGCAAAATCGTTAATCACAGGAAGCTCATGTCTTCCTCAAATTAACACGATTCTATAACAAGAAGGTTCGTACATACAAAGCCTCCTTGCTGATAACTTGGGGAGGCTTCAAAGGTAACTTAACTCGCATAAAATAAGGTAAGTTGGAGCGAAGGGCGTGTCTTCTGAGTTTGCAGGCCCGCGCAGATTATATTGTTACAATATTAAAACGTGGTGTGCTCGTCGACGTATTAATTTATGGTTTATGTATGTTGGAAACCCTTGGAGTGTCTTGTATGGAATTTTCGGTGGATATGTTTGAGCGTATTTTGAAAGGTGTTTCAAGAAATATTTTGTCTTTAAAGACCGAAAAAGAGACCCATGATATTTTATCAGTGCTAAAGTGATTTTTAGTGTTTTATGAAAGTAGCATTATTTTATTGATGAGATTTAGTAATTAAAAAGCTTATGCCGATAGTTCGATAAATTATGTTAATTGTATCTCTAGCAAGGGTTAAAAGTATACCCAATTTTGAAAACATAGGTACTCGTATATTTGTACAAAATTAATTAGAATACATTACATTACTTCATCTATTGGTATACCTAAAAAAATCCCCTTAAAACGTCTTAGGACGTATGTCGATTACTTAAATAGTACTAGGTATAAATAAATACTTTGTACACATTTTATAATTATACTAGCTTTTGCCCGCGACTTCGTTCGCGTGGAATAGTGACTTCCGGCAATTTTTTTGGTTTTAACCACATAGTTCCCGATCTCGCGGGATCTCTTCAAAAATGAGATGTGGAAGATATTCTAGGGAACTCTTCAAAAACCAACATAATTTTTTTTTAATTTTTTTTTTTGAAATTTGAAATAAAAACTATCCTATGTCCTTTCTCAAGTTCCAAACTATGTCTGTACCAAATTTCAAACAAATCGGTTCAGTAGTTTAGACGTGAAGAAAAGACAGACAGACAGAGTTACTTTCGCATTTATAATATTATTATTATATTAGTTTGGATTGCTTCTTGCGTGATAACTCCAAGATTCTTACAGCCGTACTAGAAGAGTTTCCTACGTGAAGAAGTTTTGATCTCTTTAGCTTACACGAATATTATTTGCTACCGGCCCAGATTGCCTCGACTTTGTTTAAAGCGATCACTTTTATACCTTACTATGTATGATTTTATGGAGCACAAGTTTTGGTACTTAAACTGAGTGTAGAGCTGATGGCAGATTCTTTTTACTAATACTGTTGATTTAGTTGTAATTTTTGGTTTTATTTTTATACTGCGATAAACGTTGACTATCAAAAATAATAAATTTGATAGTGGCAGAAGATTTTTTGAATTCAGCCAGGGTCACGCAGAGCATATGCGAGCGATCCCGTGACGCTGGCTTAGGTGGTAGAAGGGGCCCGAGGTGTTTTTAGTTGGTGGGAATTCGACACACCCCCACGCCGCGTCGCCACGAAAAAAAGGAGATGTTTTGAATATAATCATTTTTGTAGATAATCAGATTAGTATCTTTATACTCTACTAATATAATATTGTGTCCTATATAGAATTGTCTGTGTATAAACTGTACATTAATAAACTAATGAATTGCATGAATATGAAGTTTTCAGTAGGTAACTAGGTAGGTTGAGTTTAGCGTCATAAAAAAAACTTTCACAAATTTCTTCACGTTAAAGCTATAACCGAAAAATAAAGAGAAACTGACTTCGAACGGCAAAACGAGAGTCCATCTCAAAGCCACATTAAACACGTCCAGAAAACAACGCTTATCGTAAAACGTTCATGTTCTAATGAAACAGTAAAATTGGACTGTCAAAATAGTACGGTATGTTAGAGACTTTCAAATGAGTAGAGCAATTAACAGCACAAATTTTTGCCGGCCCTTGTATCTGACAAGACTTTAGACGTTTAATGATAAGGATATGTCTTAAAAGGTTTATGTAGGTTTCTAAGGTAAGTTTTTCTTATAGATTAAAATTCTATAAGAAAAACTTATTTTCTGAAATAATAAACATTCATAATCAATAAATAAACCTGGATTAAGTTGAGATGTCTTAATGTCAGGCGTAACCAACGCGTTTATAACCGTGTTTTGTGATAACCACAAATAATACGACGTTTAAAGCGCACATCTTTTAACCCGGAACGCCGGTTCATAAAGCTCCGAGCCACCACAACTTTTAATTTGATTTTCTACCATAAAACACTATAATAAATTTATATCCTGCTTGATTTTACGACCGGAGAGTCATTTATTCCGTCGCTAGCCGTGTTAAATAAAACATGATGTATGCAAAAGCCTTTAAACCCCGAAAACGTATTTAAAGCCGTTCGCCTGAGAACTCGGATGACGAATGAGGTGTTATACCATTTATCACCGAAACTAGGCTGTAGCGAGCTCTAGAAAAAACTACAAGCATTCCGAATGCGGAGCGTTTTTCTTTTAAAAATAATTAACTTGTAAATAAAATCACTTTTGCATAGCGTAACCTCAGGCCGGGTCCGCTATTCACTTGGTACAGTCAGCTATTTCGTGTAATGGGAACGCGCACGCTAATGTAATTGAGAGTTTTTTTAGTTTTCCCCTTTTAAAATGAGAGAAACTGTATGTTGCTGAGGTTAGGCCGGGAGCCGGCCGTTTTGCACACTGTAAATATTTTCTGAATGTGTTTTTTGTGGCGATTGTACACGTACATGCTAACAGTGTTTTATGAAGCTATTTGGGCTCGTTATTTTTGTTTATGGGGAATTGTTTTTGGCTTAATTAGGATTTACGCGTGCGCTATTTGATTTCTAAAGGTAAGCAGGCTTAGGACCGTGAGACGTTAGTTTAGTTTATTTGGTACCAACAGTTAATAAGAAAAAGACTAAATTACCATAGCTTTAGTGTTTGAAAACAAAATCCAATTAGTATTGTAGATACATAGGCGTATAAAAGAAAGATAATTTGTGTGACTATAAGAGTGATTAGTCAGTGATCGAACGGATCTCTGAATACTTTTTTCTTGTTTTCTTTGATAGATTATTAGTTCTATTTAATGGCAAACGATGTTAAAAGGCAATAAGAGATTCGGTACTATCTTTTTACATCAAAGATAAAAAGAATAAGAGAGAGATGCTGAGAACGAAATTAATGTTTAATCAGAAATATTGTTAACGACATTTTCAAAAGAATGATTTATAGAGTTTATTGCCGATTCTTTTCCATAGAAATGACATTTTAGAAAAGTGCATCCGGAGTTACTATTGTAACGTTTCGGCAGTGCCTGAAAAAAGGTTTAATTAATTTAAACCTTTCTGATACTTCTCTGATACTTCTCACTAAGCTATCACTGCTTCTAGCTCTGCCGTTTGATAATGAACTCAATTTAATAGGAAATAGGTTATATAATCCAACAAACTAATAGATTTAGACATAATTCGTCCTCAGTATTATAGTCCAGTCATTTGGTAGTTTTACCTGGAAAGTTTTCCGGGAGTTTTGAAAATTGGGTATTTTATAGATTTCGATATGCTCTTTTCGAATTTTAACTTTGCCACCTCGTACCACCGCCGCTCGCGCCGCCATTTTGAAAAAATTGCGCCCAAAAACAGTTTTTTGGGAATATCTCCTTTCCGACGCATTTTACGAAAAAAATGTTTTCTACAAAATTAAACTAGAAAAAATTTCCTACACTTTATGTCTTATTCACTTTTTCATAAAATCAATAGTTTTGGACGTACGAGCGCCGCAAAGTATTGTTCATTTGCACCACTACGAGTGTTTCGTATATTTTTCTTAACTGTTCTATTACTGCCGCCGGTTTTTAAGAAGTAGGTGTCAGGGTAATATGTCACTTTTGAATCGGGCCCTTTCTCTCGACTATGAACGAAACTTCAACGAAAAATTTGTTGGTAGAAGCTATATTAAGAGAAATATTTAGTTTAGACTGAATCATCAATGTACGTTTATTGACGTACAGTGTTGATTATGTTCTTAGATCTATGGCTTCTTATACGGAAAATTGTTTTATTTGTGACAATTTACTTGAAAACCGGCGGCAGTAATGGAACATTTTAGAAAAATATACAAAAAACACGTGGTGGTGGCAGACGAATAAGTAATACTTTGCGGTGCTCGTACATCCAAAACTATTGATTTTATGAAAAAGTGAATAAGACATAAAGTGTAGGAAATTTTTTCAAGTTTAATTTTGTAGAAATTATTTTTTTCGTAAAATGCCTCAGAAAGGAGATATTCCCAAATAACCGTTTTTGGGCGCCATTTTTTCAAAATGGCGGCGCGAGCGGCGGTCGTACGAGGTGGCAAAGTTAAAATTCAAAAAGAGCATATCCAAATCTATAAAATACCAAATTTTCAAAACTCCCGGAAAACTTTCCAGGTAACCCCCTTATTTTCTACCAAATGACTGGACTATTACTTTATTATAATGTTAGTGGAATGCCAAGGGTGTATAGTATATCGAAAGGGGCATTATTATGCCCATTAGGGCGGTAATGCCCTAAAGGTTGGAACATTGATGGAGACATACTCCGACGTCCCCTGCCAGCTTGTATGGGACATTTTATGGTGTTTATTACGGCTTGTATTATGTTTATGTTTTATATGAGTATTGGGTTATCTGTTTCGGATAGGTTTATGTTATTTTAAGTAGAGGTGTTATGTGTCTTTTTACTAGAAACATAAAAAGACTATAATTGAAGGCATTTAGTATTAAAAAATAGTAAACTATTAGTAGTAGTATAATATATTAAGAGATAACTAAATTATTCGGTAATTTATATTTATGTGAATCTCGATTCTCAGATTTTTAGAAGTTTCTTGTTGACAACCGTTGTACCTGCGTTAATATATTTTGTATTCATAACATTCAAAGTATTAATAAGATATTGAATGACAATTTTTTACTGAGATAACGGTTCAAACATGAGAACAGACTTCGAAGTCTTAGACAACACAAACTAATCTGTGATTGTTCCCCTAAAATGCTCAGCCTGATCTGTCTGGTTGCATATATCTATAGATAGATATAACATTTCATTCCTGCCTATCCCCTCGCGAATACAAGCGTCTGAGTAACAACAGATCGTATTACAAATCGACACACAACACACTGAATATTGAACTTCAATTCCAAGGTATAAGGTTTAAAATTCCTTGTAAGTAATATTTCTTAAATGTTCTTAATATACACGTAGGTTCAAAAAGGTTAGGTGAAGCTGTATCTTTAAAAACAAACCTTTTTCAAGGGTACTACCACGCCTTGATGCGGATCGAGTCGGTAGGATGGTATGTAATTTGTTACCTATTCGTTTTGCTATTATTTATTGAAGGATTCTAGGCTGGATTTACATAAAATAATGCAGAAATTGAGATTTGAAACGTAACCTCATTACAATTCATAGATTACTTTAAATATACTTTATATTTTTGTTTTTAGTGTAGTTTCTGTCACACATTGTACTGAATTTTCTAAAGAATTAAGTAATTGAAGAAAATAAATTAATGATTTATAGAACCGGTGAGGTTTAGTAATATGATCTCTTGATGTTAACGTCAGTTATTTCTTTCCTCTCTGACAAGCTCAAATCGCATGTTTATATCAGCATAATTTACTATACATTTTACCCCCATCAAAAGAACCTACGATTCACGTAAAGACAACAATACAAATATCTGTTTATCACACATAAAGCACATCTATTATTAGCCAGGCCTGTGATTCCCTGATGCAGTCTGTCTAATGCATTATTAGCGGACACTCAGCCAATTGACCATGTGATGGTGGGGGTCAATGGGAGGGCGCGATTGAAGGGTTTGCTAGGTGTTTTATGGAAAAACAAATAGGAATAAAATATTAGTAACAGCTTTTACTAATATTTTAAGATACCAGTGCATTTTATGGTTAAAGTTAAGTATATTAGACTATAGCTGAGCTAACTATGCCAATTACTACAGTGCGCGACGTGTCAAGGGTTCGATAATTCGATTCCTGCGTTCAACAAAAATTTGAATAACTTATGTTACTAAATTTAAATTAATAAAATAGGTTTCATTTCAAATATATCATCAACACTTTTACTTCAATTTCAAAATTCTCGGTCACCAAATTCACCTCTAAAACTTCAACCGTCTATACTTCAATGTTCGACCGAATCTTTTGATTCCTACATCAACGGAGATCACGTGACTCTCTCAACGGCTTTCAATTTCATTTCGTGGACGCTCTGTCATATACTGTCATGTCATATACTGTCGTGTCATATACTGTCGTGTCATATGTTGTCGTGTCATATGGAATGCTCTCGTGTTTACGTTGTTTCGCTCGAGTTACTGAGCTGTATTTCGTTTGTAAGTCTGTTAGTAAATAATGGTCTTAAACTGTTGTGTTACAGGATTTTCTCGAGTTAGCTTAGCTTTTAGATTTTAGACGGATTTTGTTTTAGATGAGTGCCGTGTAAAACTACATTTTAGTCGTACGTATTTTTTAAAATCAACCGACTTTAAAAAGAAGGAATTGTCGATTTAATTAAACGTTCGTTTTTAGAATAGAGTAATTTATTAAAACCTTTTAATATACTTAAATCAGAGCAAAAGATACCAGAAATGCAAATCAAGCAAGTTAGTCCAACATACATAGACAAAATGTTTAAATTAAACAGTATCTTTTAATATCCCTACAAAAAGATGTTCGTTCCGATGTAAAACGATTAAGTGTATCCAACCATAGAAACAAACCAATCACACTCCACAATCCAAAATCCGAACATCAATACACTAGCCCTCATTACAAACACAGAGGTAACAGCCATATAATACGCCAGCAAATTGTTACACCAACTTACTGGTACACTGTACGCATAACTTAGACGTGTCTAATATAATGGATGATCCCCCGCCCCTCACCTCGGCTGTCGAAAATATCAGAACATTAGGCGGTTGATAAATGATGGTACATAAGGAAATCACTGATACACGCGGCCGAGATAGTGGTGTGACGCGGGGAAACTTACTTTACTTAGCATTTTTTATAATGTTTTTAGTTGGGATAAGTGGGTGGAAGTAGGTTAAGATTAAATAAGTAAAGAGGTGATTAATTGTGTCGAAAAGTGGATAATTTCATTGTCTGTACTGTTGATCGTCGTGCCGAAACATTTCAATACATATTAATTTAAATAGATAATATGTATTGAAATGTTACCGTATTGACCACTGTTTTACGGGAAACTTTGAACGCTGTTTTTTTTTATTTCTAAGTACTACTTGGAGAATTACCGAAATTATTTCTTAAAAGCGAATATTGATTATCATCATAATTATAGACCGGAATCATAGACTGCTGGGTTCTCTCCTTTTCTGCCAGTTTTCTTTGTATTGTTGTTTTTCATCCTTATTTAGATATAATAAAAAAATACAATGATTAATATGAACGGAAATGAACGTCCGGCTTCAAGGGTTCTATAATTAGTCTTTTGAGTAGAAAAAATCTCCAAGAACAGATATTGAACGATATTATAAGTAAGCCAGCTGAAACCCGCGACTTTACCCTTGTGATTGTCAGTTATAGCTGCAAAAACATTACCCCCTTCTGAAGCTGTTGGGTAAAAAGTAGAAAAAAAAACATCTAAAATGAAATTATATAATTTGTTCTGTAAGCAGGATAATTAAATCACTTTTACATGTCTTAAATATGTTTCGAGTACGCTGGATTCGACATTTCTGACTGACTGACCTGACTACCCTGAGAAGAAATGTCAAAACAAACTCAGGGATCCCTGTCAATTGTTGTTAATCGAGTGTAAGTATATAAACAAATGCAATGTATTTACTGGACTGGCCTTTTGAGGAAAGTTCCAGAACAATTTGACACTACAAATTTAGTCTCAGTGTAACTTTCGTACTCCAAATTCCTTTAATCGTGTAAGCGTGAAAGATTTACGAACATCCATCCATACTTACAAAGTTTCGCGTTTATAATATTACTGGTTATTCTCCACAAGTCTGTCTGAGCTAACACGTGCGAAATTGGAGCATGTATCCTATACTCTAGGGAAAGCAAGTGCGATACAATCTATCGCCTGTGTCTACGTCACGAGAGTGACGTCAGCAAGGCTCAGGGAATTATCATCGGCATTGTGTGCGTAATACCCTATTATGTATACAACACGCTTGTTTAATGACAAAGGCCAATCTCTATTAAAGTGTAGATGTTGTTAGATTGTCTGGACTTTAGAGCTGTCTAAAGAAGCAATTATGTATCGATATTTTGCTTCCAAACTTAGTGAAATTTAATGTTGAAGTGTATCCCATACATGGGCAAGTCGATGACGAATTCTTTACTCTTGAGATCAAACAGTTCTTGACCGAATTCTGTTGTATTTATTGTATGTTAAGGTGTTATTTCTTTTCTCAATGTTGAATATTGAACTAGAATGTTATTTTTTCTATTTGTGTAGGTAAACATAATAATAATACTTAACAGGGAATTGGTATTTTGATTAAAAATTCTAACTACGGACTAGTAAAAAAATATTTTTAATATTTCCGATTAAAATTTGGATACGTATTGTTTCTTTTATCAAATCAAGAACCAAATGCGAAGATATACGGGAGTAACGACAGTTGTCGGTGAAAACTGTACTGAGACGTGACGTCAGACAAGATTTAACTCACTGTAACATCAAATCAAGAAATCTATCTGACGGACTAATTAGTCCTTTTTAATGAAATACCCAATTGAATGTGCATACATGGGCACTTTAGATTCCTGAAGTTATTCTATTATTTTAGGCTAGTAGTTAGTAGATGAACCATCAGAATGTACAGTAAAGGTTTTGTTTAACAGTTTAAACATTCCGTTCACATCTCATTCCAAGTATTTGCAAGCTTCAATTCGACTAGACTGTTAATTAATTAATCTCGTTTTCCATTTTCTTTTCCATCAAAGTTTCCCTTTGTAGGAAAAAGTAGAGTATGTATATAGGTTGTAGGTATGTAGGTGGTGTAGTTATTTCATCATGATTTGTAACTGAATGAACATCGTTTGTTTTTGGCTAAATTTTAATGATGATGAATCTACTGATGATGGGATATGTATACTGTTGTTTTAATAAAATCGCTAAAATTTTTTCTTAATATAGTTATATATTTTCAGTAACCCGCAGCATGAGGTGTAGAATCCACGTGCTGTCCAGGGTATTCTTTTTGTCCAAAAAGTGCTATTTAGTAGCATAGTTTTAAAGTTGTTGAATTGCACAATTTCTGTACCAATAATCAATTTATCTTCAACCACAACTTACACAAGTTACTTACCAACGCATTCAGAGTACGTAAACCTGTATTCCTATAACATAAACATACATTCCTAGTACATACATCTAGTAGAGTACCATATGGTTCTACTGAATGTTTTAACACGTTCTCCAAGCTTTACTGTACGTCGCTAGAGGGTAACACTTTATAATACCCATATTTTGTAAACGACCGCTCTATCCCATATAAAAGCTGATATTAATGGCGAATAGCTGAACAGTTTATTCCCATCTATAGAGTGGTTCTCTGGACAATGGAATATGTTGTAAGGAAAGATCTTAGTTATCTAAAAGTAATATTCTGATAATGTTTAGTAGGCTCATTTGATTTCAAGGCATACAGTGATTTGTTGTTGCTAATGAATTAAGGTTATAAATTACGAAAAAGTAACTATTAATGTACTTTATAGCAATCGCTTTATACTGACAATAAGATTTATACGTTTAGAAACTGTCTTACATTGGTAACATGGGATAGTAGAACGTAAGGAGTGTATAAGCTCTTCTGCTTCTAAGCTGCAAATACCATAAGTCAAGGATTTTATCTATAAAATCTGCATTTCATAGAATCAACGGATTTCTACGAACCGTCTATTCCTGTACTCAGATATTAAATTCTAGTTTCTCCCGTGCAATGCTTGTATCTCTGCAATTGTAGACGATGTTACAGTATTCCATAACTGAATAGGTTAGAAGTTTTACTTACAATATGTTCTATAATATAACTATAGTAATAATATAATTAAACGCAAAACTTTGTAAGTATGGATGGATAGATGTTTACTCTTTAAGGTTTAAATAGCTGGATCGATTTTTATGAAATTTGGTATGGACTTAGCTGACACCTTGTGTAAACACATAGGATAGTTTTTATCCGACTGTGTCAGAGGGAGTAATGTTTTTGTAGCTGTAACTGTCATTCATACGGGTGTGCAACAGATACGAGTATTATAGAATGAGCAAGAAAACATTTGAGGCACAACCTTTATCCCGATTACAAACTCGCTTCATATACGAGTATCTCGTGTATTTAAAAATATGTTATTTATTTATTATTCTATGAACGATGCAAAATTTGACTGAACCTTCGCAATTAATAGTCTTTCGTTACCATTGAGTTCTAAAAGTGGTGGGAGAAAGGGGGGCAGAGAAATACAGAAAGCCCGTTTTAATGGAGTAATTAAACGAAACTGTTCAACTTCGGTATGCTAAATGTAGGAACACAAGCTGAATGGAACTGCATTGTGCAATGCTTAATGTTAAGATCGTGATTTAGTGTTATGTTCCTCTTTAATAGTTCTTTAATGAATCGTGAAATGTTACTGAGATATTTCGTTTTCTGTTAACGTTTTTTGTTTGCGATGTATTGTTTTTGTTTAGATATTAATCTGATTATTGCTGAATCCTACCGGGTCCACAATTGTAATTAGTTCTAAGCCAGTTCAATGAGTAAATATATATCACAATATAGTTAACAGTAAGAAAAGCGGATTTCTTCATAACTTATAAGAGTGTATTCTAGTAGCTTAAAATTAAAATATTTAACACAAGACTATCGGTAAGGTTGTATAAATATTTTCGTTATACAAAGACATTTTGATATTTATGTTTGCCGTAAAAACTTCGCGTCGAGCTAAAGTATGAGAATGAAAATCAACGGCTCACAGTAAATGAATTACCAAATGTAACGTGTGAAGTCTTAGCGGGTAGAACGCTCGTTCTAACTTTACTGTCTTCTTAACTGAATACATAACTTCGGGTAAAATACGTTATTTAATAAAAAACCATACAAGTATAACCTATGGTTTTTATTCAATTCATATCACAAGATGTTGTAATTGTGATATGAATTTATACATTTCCAAAAAAAGATTTTTTGTGGAAACATCTGTCTTCATTTTCCTTTACATTGCATTTACTTATCACTATTTTCTTTAAAGCGCTGTTCGGAGATAGAATATTCAATTCCAAAAGCTTGCGAGACAAGTATTGAATTCATCACCATTTCGACGACGTTTTGCATCGATTTCTTTACTATTCATAAAAATAAATCGAATTGAAGTATTTTCTCTTCGACCACAAGCGAGTTGTCAAATTGACTTTGGCTGTATATTTCGAAACACTGACGTTTTTTCGTAGTTCGATTTTCAAATGTAGAAAAACTAACAGCTTTTTATTTAATAAAAAAAAATAAAGATCTGAAAAGGAATCGTTCAAAATTGTTTTATGCCAATGGTTTAAACGACCGATAAAAAAAGATAAAATCATTCGTTTTTCAAATCTGACGTCTAACGACATTGTCTTATGAGTATAGAAGTGTAACTCACATTTTTGCTTGAGTTTTTTGTGTAAAGATTTTCCAAGACTTTGACTTATTATATTTCATGATAAACCATCCTAACTCGTTGGTGGGTCCTCAAGGGAGGTCTGCAGTGTTTTAAAAATATACGCGGAATGAAGATAAAAGTGGTGTGTGTTGTAAAAGTTGAGAGTTTTTACATGCCTAATGATGTTTGCCACTTAGGACCTATTTTTAGATGTTGTTTTTTATTAATTACTCTCTTTAAAAATAAAAGTGTGTTATGAAAAGCACCCTGTTTTAAATTACTTGTAAGTATCCTGCTTTAACACCTCCAACTTTATTATATCATTTGAGTTCTTATAGCATTTTTAAACAATTTTACTTTTAAGCACGTTTGATTGAATTCATAACAATGTTCAATTCGTTCTTATTGAACAAACTTCTCAAATGAGTGTACTGTACTTGTCGAAACTTTTCCGATCGGAGTTCATTGAGTTGGGGCGCAGGTAACAGCGATTACGTAACGTCTCGACATAGACGGGCCTCGAACATAATGTCATTGCTTGTCTGGAAATATTATTTAAATTACCATCACTCAAACTTGACCGAATTTCCTTTATAAATAAAGGTGAAAATATGCTGCGTTCCCCTTACGCCGCCCGAGCCACCCCCTTTTACGAGCCAAGTCGTAAACCGGGTTGCGACGGCGAAATTCTATTTTTGAAGTTTATATAACTCGTAGTGGGGGCCGCGCAGTCGCCCCACGCATTTGAATCTGGAATCCCTTTGTTTAGAAATACGTTAAGCGAAATTAAGTGTTGTTCTTTTTTTGAAGCTTCCGTATTTACAATGGGATGAAATGAACGGCGCTAGGTGGAGTATAACGTTTTAGTATCATCGCTGTGTACAGTCATGTTTGTGTAATAAATTATGCAAAATTGACGGCACAACGCGTTATTCAAAGACCTATTTTTTGTTTACGTTTATTTAGCTGTGAAAAAGGCGATGTAGACATAATGGCAAGACTTTTTGTGGAACGCGAAAAGTTGGAGGGAGTTTTAGTAGCAGGTTATGAATTTAATATACCGGCTTCGTGTGAGTTAGGTATCTACGTAATTGTGTTCTTTTAGCCTCAATAATATGGTATTACGATGATAGATTTTTATTGAATCAGTCTGACAAACGTTCGTGATATTCTGAAGCGAATTAGTTTCGATTGAATTAACTTCTCGAGTTTCGCGATTACGGTCTCCATGGCGATGGGAATTGTACTAAACTTTTATTTTCTCTATTTTCGTACTACAATAAATTCGTAAGCGTTTGAACTTTTGATGTTGTAGCAATAAATGCTTAACGATTACTGTTATACGCGTAACGATTAAGCGCTGCAAATTTATCTCATAAATACGACTTTTGATATTATTAATACTACTAAGTCTCCTATAAGAGGCTCTCATTGTTGAATATTGAAACGTTAAACAATTTTTAATCGCCATTTAGTATTATCTTGTCCCTTTAACTTTAAGGCATATAGACAATTAAAAGTATCTTATAATCTACATACGATTTAAGTTCACTATTTGGCATTTAAAACTCGTAACTAAAAAGGTAGTAGTAGTAGTAAGGTACACAAGATAACACAAAAATCAAGCCTCATAACTCCAAAGTATACTTGCAAAAGCTACCAAAAATTCTCTACCGGAGCATTCAATTTACGAAATAATAAATAATACGTTTCGTTTATAAGTGTAGTACCTAGTACAGTAGTGGAAGTAGGAATATGTGTGATTTATAACACTAGTCGGGAGGAACAGAGACGTATAGAGTTGTATCTAGTGAAGACAGGTACGTGCGCTGATGCCTCGTGTTTCTATTACTAAGTGGATGTACTAGAGTACGTAGGTATGGGCTAGATTGTTTCTTGTTTTAGATTAGGTTTTATATTTTGTTGGTTTTAAGATTTTGAAGATGTTATTACAGCTAGGCCGGTGTAAAAAAATGTGCGAGTAAATGTCGTTGAATGACAACGTGTCCCTATATCAAATTTTGATAATTATAATTTGCTGAAGGCTTCTAAAAAGTAATGAAAGATATTGATATACGAATGAGATAATGTTATAAAAAAATGAAATAAAAAAAGTCTAGCTGAGCTAAAAAAACGTTTAAATCAACAGTATTTATAAAAAACTCTTATATAGTTTTAAAGTTAAGCTTCAAAGCTATTTTAAACTACAAAACCTTATCAAGAAATCTTTTTACTCAAGAACTTGATACTTACATACAAGAACCAACACACGTTAATTCCCGATACACGTAAAAGATAAACTTTTAATCCGAAGCACAGAACGGCTATATAAAGAGGGAAACATATTATAAACATCAAAGAATGTTTCAATAGAGAATAGCCGGGAAATGAGGATTAAAAAAAATCGAGTGTAAAGTTAAGAACAGTAAGGGGCTTTGCAAACGTTGCCACGGCACAAAAATACTGGTGACTGTAGTTGTGGTGTCAACTCCTTCGTTTGCACTGCTCAGTACAACAGCGTAAATGCTGCTTGTGTCTTCAACTGACGATTTTTAAGCTACATCTGAAAAAGGAGGTTGTCAATTCGGAAGTTAAATGTTTTTATATGTTTTTTTGCGCATAACTTTATTGCTTGTCAACCGATTTGAAACCTTCTTCTATTAAAATGGTCACATAGGCACTAAGTCGGTCTAATGATTCCAATCTTGGCGAAATCGAGGGTACTCTTCAAATTTTATCATATTGCGAACTCTTTGGTTGTTAGAAGTACGCATAAGTATGTGTTAACTACTGTTATGTGGAAACTGGACACTTGTATATATAGGGAGTGGATGAACCTATGCTGGTTCTATAAAAATCAAGTTCATATTCATCAGTGGCTTGTATCTGATACACGAAACAAAAGTGTCCATGTTTGCGCACTGCCTTAGACCATCCGCGTTCGTAAAATCGAACGTAGAGCTAAGAATATTTAGAGCGGACAGAAAAAAGGCAGTTTTACACCGGTGTTGGTGGAAGGTGGAAGCAATGAACGAGGTATCTTTTCATTACACTGCCGGACTGATTTAAAATGGCCGATACTTTTTTTTAATACGTTTTGTGTATGGTTTGTTTTGAGGGTCTTTTGTTTTTTTCTGTATGAGTTGAAAATTTGAAGTACGATCTAACTGACAGGTAAGGGTCAAAGTGTAATAATTTGGTTTAATTTTCAAATGTCATACACTTAAACCCGATGAGAAAAGATCGTTTTGTGAACAGTTCCTATTACCTACTGCCAATAAGATTACATTGAAAAATCAACCACAATCAGTCTTCAATTTCACTGGCCTGTTGGTCTAGTGGTTAGTGGACCTAACTGCTATACCAGAGGTCGTAGGTTCGATCCCCACTCAAGACGAATATTTGTGTGATGAGCACGATCATTTGTTCTGTATCTGGGTGTAATTTATCTATAGTATGTATGTATTTCGAGGTATTTAAGTATGCTTATCAGTTGTCTAGTACTAATTACACAAGCTGCAAAGTATACTTAACTTGAGACTAGATGGCTTTGTGTGAATGTTGAGAAACATTGTATTATTTAAGTATTTTTATCATGTATAAGTATGTTTGTCTAGTACTCATAATACAAGCTTGTTTAAAAGTCGTGGAATATAATATTATTATAATTAACAAATTCACAATGACAATAACAGAATACTTGATGAAATCCATATTCGATATTACAATAGCCAACATTCCGAGTTCAAGGATGATGCGAAATCCCCTCATCTTTTTATTACCTTGGTATTCGGCCTGATTCAAAATTGCCACCGTTACGTTAAAATATTCATGTTTGTTTTAATTTTATTGTTTGTTTTGGGTGGATGTCGTATCAAGTACTTATGTAGGTCGCTTCCTGGTTTTTTTTTGTTTGTGTGTATGTGTGTGAATTAAAGTCATGGTTATTATTATGGCCGTATAGATGTGTTTTTTTCTGTCTATAGGTTTGTAAAACCTATATATTTGCATAATAACGTAGTTGATTTGATGAAACGTTTTTGAGTAAAAGGCCTTTTTTGACAACATGGTTGAATCGGCTTCTAAAAAAAAATTTAAGTAGGTTTGTACTTTGAAAAAGTCATCTTATCACAGTTCTTCGTTCCTTAGTAGCTACCTGAGATTTAACTGAATAACGTATTTACATGAAGCTAAAGCACGTGCAAATATAACTAAACTATGTGAAATTCCATTCAATCATTAGTTAATTCATCTTTCTAATATTAATATCTGACGCTGCGATATCCCAAAACCGAATTTATTTAAGAATCAATCGCGTGAGCAAATCCGTTACAAAGTTCAATATTAGAGATATTTTATTGTCATGATAGCCATCTGTCTATCTCTTTCTATCATTCAAAGTTCTACTGTATCCGATTCTCTGTCCTGCTCACTCTGTAAGTTAAACAGAGGTTCGTCTGACATACGGATGGGTGCGTCATTGATATCATATTAGGCTTCCGTTGTTTCACCGGCCAAGAGAAAAAGGTTTTTATGTACCACTAGCTTTTGCACGTGACTTTTGTTTGTATATTCGACTGGCCTGTTGGTCTAGTGGTAAGTGGCCCTGACTGCTATACCGGAGATCGTGGGTTCGATACCCATCCAGGACAAATGTTTGTGTGATGAGTACGATCTTTTGTTCTGTGTCTGGGAGTTATTTTTCTATACCTAGTATGTATGTATTTAGGAGTAAATAAGTATGTTTATCAGTTGTCTAGTACTCATAATACAAGCTCTGCTTTGTTTGAGACTAGACGGCGTTGTGTGAAAGTCGTGGAATATAAAAAAAATAGCCAAAGAAAAAATCTTTACTAGAATAAATTAAGAATATAAAAGATTAATTTAAATCAAACTTTTTCCCAGCAGTGGAATCCAAAGAGGAAAAAAAAGTTGAGGACATTTATTTTAAAGGCAGATAAGTGTTGTTCAATCATCAAATTAAAAATCAAACATATATTTATACCTAAATTAGACGAATAAATTAAATCTGTATAATTTACATGACATAACTATCTACAATTTTTTGCTAAAGACAGTCGCTATTCCAAAACACTAAGCTAAAAAAGCAAATAGAACAACTCACTACTTCTACATCTTATAAACTACTTCTGAAACTCGATTCTATTTAAAGTGACAATAGTGAGTAGAACATGTGATGGCGGTCGTTAGTAGGCCCCGACAAATTACACCCGATAAACGGCTGAATAGAACAGATATATCGTACAGGAAGGAATATAACTTCGCTATTGCCCAGTCATTTTAGCAATTCAAATTTCGAATATCAATGTTGTGTAGCGTTCTATTTCTAATGTTTTTTTTTATTCTGTAATGTATTCGATTTTTGATTGTCTATTGTTTTTTTACATTGTTGAAATAATAAAGATCACATTACTTTTTGTTTAAAAGAGGTTCTTTATGGTTATTTTTTCATAAATTACAATACTATTGTATTTTTTTTTGGCATAATATTATATTGTAAAGTAATTTGAATTTCCACTTTTAAAAGAAGAAACATGTTAAACATTTTATAACACAATGTTGCCAGTTTCAAAACCTAAGCTTGGACGGTGTCGCCGTTGCAAAATTAGAAGTTATTTGGCTGAATAGAGCAAATATGTTGTATAGCTTAATAAGATGGCCGCCGACCGATCCCATCTCGCTGAGAGCTTATAAACGTGTTTTATTACATCTTTATATGCTCAGCATCGGTTTTTAGACTTTAATATTGTAAAGTTTATTGAACTGCTATGTAAATTGAGGTGGGTATATTAAATTTGGTTTTACTTAGATATTATTTTGTCTGGATAGTAAATTAAGAATAATGTTATGTTAATATCCTTTTATTACAACAACTGGAATATTCTTTCGGATAAACGAATGTGTTTTCTTTAAACTCAAACTAATAAGAGTTTCTTTTTACTTTTGCGGTTTTTATATGTTGGCATAAAACTAATTTATAACAGTTTAGTTATATTAATCTTAAGCTGATGCGTGTTTAAGCAACATACATAACACTAACTTGGACATTTATTGCAGGATTAATAACAACTTAAACTGTGCAATAAAATAACACTTAAGGGTATAAACTAAACGAAAAAACATTCGACGACGTTGCCTTAATTGTGGAAGTGAGACAACGAACTAAACGTTGTAGAGCGGTGTCTCTTTTTCACAACAACAGCCTTTAAGAGGTATTGCTAGGTCTCTAGAACATTGTAAATAAAACAAAAAACTGTTGATAAGCCGCCATTTTCGTTGGAGACAACTGAGCAAAGTAGGGCGATGTGAAAAGAAACGTTCACGACTCGTCGAACCCGCGATGCACGCTGTCCAACTTTGACAAGTAGGTATGGCTGAAAGATCCTTATACATCAGACTTTTGAGAGTCGAGTGATAGAGCTAGCAGTGATATAGCTTATTAAAGATTTTTGAAAGATACTGAGTCGAGTGATAGAGCTAGCAATGATATTTCTCATTAAAGAGATTGAAAAGGTATAAAAAAACGTTTTTGAGTTGTTGACTTTTCATGCATGCGATCAATGCTTCTCCGTATAAGGAGAGAAGAAACAGCCATGAAAAGAGACCTCGATTTAGCTGCGGAATAGTTACAGTTTGATATATTTTATTCACCTTTTTAAAACGATAAAAGCTATCCAAAAATGATTCTCAAACTGATTGTTTCCCATTTATAATCTTCTAATATCTTCATAAATCCACAAATAAAGACGCTCTTTTACTATACATTGATATAGCAGTAAACCGCTTGCATTGTCCTTTATAAAACCATTTTCCCAAAAAAAATTAACACCGTATTATCTTAATCTCAGTCCAAGTATGTAAGGCCTGTAACAGTCGAACTCGGGTCGAAATCTCTCCAAAGAGCAGAGCAACATCGGCCGCGCCACGCAGACGCCCCTCCGCAATTGATATCACAACCTAGATGTGTGGGAGATGTCTATAGCACTGGCAAAGTGCATACAACACTAATAACATCAATTTTAATGTCATTTTACTACAGTTTTTGTGTATTGAACGTTTATTTTTTTTGAGATGTTGTGTTTGTAAAAGGTTTTCTTTTAGAGCGCAATTTTGTGTGCAATTTTTGTGAGAAGGTTTAAAATATTTTTTTCAATACAATATTTATGGCAATTTGTTTATATCAATTTGATGTGTTTATAACCAGACTATAAAAGCAACAAGAAACCTTTACAACTTAACATTACTAATCAAAAATCTCGTAGATAACGAGATTATCTTACTTTCTTTACAATAAAGACTAGGAGAAATATTAAAAAGAGCACACATCACTTTACAAGATGGCGGCCACATAAGAAAACATGCTGAGTTCAAAGATTAATAATACAATAAACAAAGAGGAAGTAGGTTTTGGCAAGCTCGCCTGTTTCACTAATTCTATGGGAGTATGGGAACGTCTATAAATTCTTAGTGCACAGCTAGAACATCTCTGTGAATTAATTTTTATGATTTTCGGTTGTAAAGCAAGGGTATTGGATTGTTAGAGCTGCAGTCTCGATTCACTCAAACATTTGCGACATTTCACATTCGTCTCGCGTTTCAAAGCTTCCGTCTCTTTGATGCCGAGCGCCGAAATTTATTCTCGAACTCTCAACTGCTCAGTATATTCGATCGTAAATCGCGTCATTTGGACGGCTGTCAAGATAAGCCGATCATAGACAGCGAATGCATTTCTAAACTGCGAACTGAATTGACTGTTTTCGTCGTAATGTGCCGGGGGATGTTTTTAAAACAAGGTGTTTTCGAAGAACTAATCTATAAATGTGACTGCCCGTATTTTTGGCAACGGTCCCTTCGTGCAGTGATAACGACGCTGCATATCCGTCAGCTAGCCGGCGCGTCTTTCGCTTTCAAATTTATTTAAGACAAATGTGATATGTGATAAAGGCCATAAATTTTGAACAATGCGTGGATATAAAATATAGTCGGAGGCATCCGGATAGGCTCGCTTTATCGTAGCACATAATGTTGCTAGTATCTTACGGAGATTATTCTGGGTCTTACTTTTGAGTAATGTTAGTGGATATTCTGTGCCTAGATAATAATACAGTGTATATCTGGATAGCGGCTGACGTAAATGTATGAATGGTATACTCAATATTACCGAGAGGAACGTATATACTTGTATATAAAAGAACAATATCAATTTGACCTACATTATAACGTAACTAAAACGTTAATGTAAGCCAAGACAGCGCAACCTCAGAAAGAAACAACATGAATCTTGATTTCACTAATCTCGGAAAATGGGAAACTCATTTTCTTCAAAAGATTTCACAAAACATAAAATAGAATACGCTTTTTCAACGTATTAGGTTAATACCTTGTTCTGATACTTTTATACTAAAATAAATAAACATGCTCGACCTACTTTTAGTATACTATAATCCTTAGTTTACTTTGGTAGTATCACAGACATTACTGAAACATTTGTTTTAATTTGACACATTATTTCCCGCGTATTCATTAGGATTCCCGGACTAGTTTCGGACCAAGAACAGCGGAGCTGATGCGTTTTAATCAGGAGCTGGTGACGTTGCGAATCGAAAGATTGATACCTGAGAAAACCGCTATCAAAAAAAAACTTTATTATGTCACAATTACAAAAACAGTTTACCTTTACATAGTTATATGAATTCACATAATATTTAGGTATATACGATTATAGATGTCTCGGGAAGACCGAGATTACTTTAGGTTGGCGAGATAAATAGCTTTGTTAGAGACGAGCAGACCCAGCAGTGAGTGGTTCCGCACTGAGATGATGATGATATGAATCCATTTTACGAAAGGCATTAAAAAAATACAAAATTTTTCGTAACTTCGTTTAATACCTGTTCAAAGGTTACCGTTATTTGACCGAAATGACTAAGTAACGTAGTTTTCTATTTTCGTCTCCCAAAGGCCAGCTTATTGTAATTCAAGCCGATACCGTTATTGGGAACTGTCCTGATTCCTGCTTTAACTGCGAACTGTCCCCATGCCAAGGTTTCTAGGTCAGTTCAGGAATACCAGATAAATCTAGTTTTCGGTTTACCGTCTTATGTAATACCTAAGTTAGATTTTGCTAGTGTTTTGTTTTGGATTACAAATCGTGTAGGTTTTGTATGCTGAGTTCGAATATTAAATTAGTACAGTGCTGGACATGAATGTGAATGGATATAGGAGACGACGACTGGCTGCAAAGAGTGCTATAAAGAGTGATAGGAAAGTGTGGAAGAAGATATGGGATAATACTTGGGATAAGGGCAGAGGAATGATGATGATGAACAATACATTACTTGGTAGCCTTTTAGAAGTCTTTCTTTTAGAATAGTTCATTGACCCTTAAGTGATATATTCAAATCTGAAAAAAGATGATTCGTTTAAAAATTCTTCAATCATGATTATCCATATAAATTCGCTCCATATCGATTGATTTTCACCTTTCAACGCATTACTTTAACATTTTTGGTAAGATTCAGCCTATATTGTAACATTTTTTTGTTAACATTTTACACTATTTAAAGATAATGCAAATCGGCCTAGTCTTACGAGTATAGGTTGGGAGAATATCGGAAAATGTAACGTTTTCCTCCATACAAATTATCATTGACATAGTTTGCTTGGGGAGTCCGCAATCACACTTGATATTGGAGGGTCGAGTACCCCACTTAGCTGTCTGCGGGTCCATGCGAGGACTTCAAAGTTACGAGACCTTATAAGGTTGTTTCAAGATGCAAAACTTGTATGGTTTTCGAGTGTTGTTTATGAATTATATCTGAGTATGGTGGTCTTTTAATGTGATCTGTTGATTCAATTTGTGTTAATATACTTGACATATTCGAAGACAAATGTGTCTTGTCCTCAAGATGTTTTAGGGACTTTTGATCATATTAAGTACGATGAACAAGATCCTCAAAAAAAAAGAAAGTTTTTATCATTTTTTTTCTGTTGTGTGAAAGTATTTTTTTGAAATCCACTTCAAGCACATACAATACGAGGTACATATTTAAAATGATATAGCCTTGTATTACCAACACCTTGTCAATACAAAAATGACGTTTGCAGGTCATGCAGTGTCAAAAGTTTTAAGGTGATCAAATTAACCAGATCCCTTTACGAGTGATTCCATAAAAAATAAATAACAGCAACATCATAATTTCATAGATAAAATCCTAGTTTTAGTAGCAGACAGCGTGTCTCACAATACAAAGCAAGTAGATGACCTAAATAGCGCGGGAATCAAATAGCTCGCTATCAGAATTCAGAGTTAGTGACGCGGAAAGTTGATGTGCGGCAAAATGAGGTGAAATCACGATGTATCGGTTTGTGGCGAGCGCGAACGTGGATTTTCTCTAATTGATACCGTAGGGATGAAAGGTTTTTATTGGTTGATGTGTGTGTATGTTTGTTGTATGGGTTATGTTAATATGAGTACCAAGATATAAAGGTGATGTAAAATTATGTTTAACTATGAGTAGCTGCGTCCCACAGTGTTACTAGGACCAGTAGAGTGTCATCTAACTTCACACCAAAATTTCATCATAAACCAAGCAGCCGTTTTAAGCGTAACAGTGTTAGAACAGATACCTATAGGCGCGTAAGTTTCGTATCGAAATAATGCCGAATTATTACAATAAGAATCTGTACCCGTAAGTTCTTTTTAAGTCTTATATCCTACGTTACCTACATTTTTTTTAATTTTTTACTAAAGGTTAAGAATGCCTCTTACTTCAAAATTTGCCAACTTAAAATAAATAGGTGCTGTTTAATAACAGCACTGAAACACTTTCATCAACATTACAAAAATCTCCACTACTTTCATTTACACAGAACAAATACAAATGAAAAAAAAATAGAAAAAATAGAGAGCATATCGCAACAAAAGTTTCTTAATTTATTGAATGTTTGTAGAAAAAGTTGCTTTAATGAGAGCCGGCATGGTAATCAGTTTGTTTATGTGTTTCCGTTCGCTTAGTTCTCACTAATCTCGTTTTAGCCTTTTTGAGCCGATGTTGTTTTGTTTCGCGTTTGAAACTTCAGACTGGTTGACTAGTGTTGTAGAGATGTGTAGTTGACCGACTGCGGAATAAAAGGAGCATGCTTTTATAAAAACGCTTATTGTAGGTATACATTTATTCTAATGAGATTTTATAAAAGTATTAAATTAGTAGTTTTGATAACATTTCTTTGTCGATTTTTAAAGAAAAAACACACAGAAAATGTTTTAATGGGAACAAAGTAAATTATATTCAACTCGGCAAACAAAATGATCTTCTTATTTTGTTTAATAATAATGAGAGAAAATGTTACGATTATTTCTCTTCCCATTTCAATAGTAATTTACGTAAACATTCCAGTGAAATATTTCATTATTAACTAGAAAACGTTATCAAAATACTCTATCACCTATTTTCTAAGTATTCTTCATTACTTAAAATAATATAATTGTCGAAAATAAAGTAAAAAAAGTGTCAAAAAGATCCACTATTCGTACGTCCTGTACCCCAAAGATCTTAATAAAACCATAACAGTTAGCCGAAAACACCCGAAGCTTTCCGAACTATCCCGAAGTCACACGAAGTGGCCCGATGTCACCCGAATCCCTATTAACCGTCCAAACAGCACAATTATTACATTTTGAACAATATTGGTTGACCGTGACGTGATTATGTGAACTCGTGTTCCATATTTGAATTTGTTTCGGGCCAGTAATAAAATTGTACCTTTTTTATATTTATTTTTATTTCGTACTTGGTATGTTCTTATTTACACTTTTGGATAGTGATTTGAATACTAAAATGTTGGGATAAAAATCAGATGTTCTTGAATTTTGGTTGTGGAAAACATACTTACAAACCAACCTTTTTTTTTCTATTTCTGCTGTTGGTATTACAATATTATTTCGTGTGCCTTTTTTACTTTTAACAGTGATTGTCGAAAATAAATAATTAGAAGGGGATTTTTATCAAGATCACTAAAAATAACAAAATTTTTTAGACAAAATAGCCTATTTACAACAGCCTTTACGTCTTAACATCTATAACATTACAAATATAACACATACAAGCCTTTTATAAGAGCTTACTTGTGCTCTCAGTGAAGCCAGGGTCATTGACCGTGAGATCAGACCACCCAGGGCGATGACCTTACTGCCTAGCACCACCCAGGCCGTTATAGAGGCGTGCAAAATTAATTCACAATTATTTATTTTATACACGATATAGTTTTAATAAAATTGTTTGTCTGGCCTTAGTTTATGCTAGTCAGCTGAGCAGTGTTAGGTTGGTAATAGATATTGAATGTATGATATGTAACTGATATCTAAATGTCACTGTTAGGCAAAGGTATACTTAGTGATGGAACGAGCATTGATTACGCACAATTGAATTGGCGATTTTTTTAGAGTGTATTTTTTTGTTCGGTTTTATAATTTAGTTTTTTTTATGAAGTTTTACTGTCTTGCCATAAAAGTCTCTATAAGCAGGTCAGTGCTAACAAGTGTTAACAACTTTTATATTTATGATATTTACATTAAAGTATGATCAGAGTAACCTCATTTTTTGAAGCCAGTTAAAATTACAAAGTTAAACCTCATAATTATCTCTAACTATTCAGGTAAACGTCCTATTTACTACCGTCAGGTGTCGCTACCTATCGATATTCTCAAAGAATCGACTAAATAAAAGATAAATGACCTTAAATTATTGACCTCTGTAATTACACTTCACTAAAAATACATCAATTACTGTATCTACAATCAATTTTGTGTGATAATAGTACTTCGACGTAATTACATAAATATTAATTAAAATTGTTCTGGCAATTTGCTTTTTGGTATTTCCTCTATAGTTTTCCTAGAATTGTTTATCTATTATACCTAGTTAAAAATTAGATAACTTTTTGATGTTGTTGGAAAATTTTGGAATCAAGTTTACATCACTAGTAGAGCTTTGACTGAGCATGCTGAAACCATTTGTATGTCAAGGGAGTAAGATCGAATTTTGTAAATCAGCATATCAAATACAGTTACGAAAATAAGTGTTTTTCTTCATACGCTTGTCCAGCCATTACGTCATACGATTCTTGACCAAACTTCACAAATTTTCCACTTCACCAGTGGCTTTTTATGCTCCCATTCACAATTCGGGACGGCGATAAATATGAAAAGTGCTAAACTTTTATCAAAATATCTTTACATCGTAAATTCTTGGTCATTTTTTGTTAGTACTGTTTTTAGTGGTTAGTTTTGAATTATGGTAATGGGATGCTTTATATGAGATTTTTCAAGCACGTAGTTTTTTGTGTGGGTAAAGATACTTATATGTTTACTTATGTGATTGATTTTGCAATTGACTGTGCAGTCGCTTTGCCTGGGCTTCCAATAGTGTTTCAAAAGTTCCAAAAAATACTTATCGTTTCACGTAAACAAATTAAATCTTCTCTGTGACCCTTTTAAGACCTAGTGCTGTTTTATAGAAACGGTTAGAGAGTAGTAGTAATAAAACAAGTATTTTATTTTCGACCTCGCTTTAAACAATTAACATACCCTTGGAAAAAATCCAGCAGTTGACCTCTATCCAAAGCCTCATTCCAGCAGATTTATAATACGTAATCTTCATCGTATAAGCATCCAAAACAAACGAACCGTTATGTAAATGAAGGTAACAAACAATTAATTATCTGTTTGTCCGTGAAAAAAGCGGAATTGAAACTTGAAACGGTAAGGCTGAATACGGACATGGGTTTTACGTAAACTTTGAAATAAAAGCTTACGTTTTTGCCTTTATATCATTTAAAATTGCAGATATATCTGGATTATCTGGTATACATAAGTAAGTTAAGGTCTTAGTTGGTTGTTTCATCTTAAAATTAAGAAACCATTCATAAATAATAATTTCGAGATTATATATATTTTTCTAAATTTCCTTACAGCAATGAATTATCCATTTTAATCCTTGTAAATTCAAAGGAAACCTCTACCTACTTTGAGATGAAATTGCGTTCGTGATGATTTGTTAAATGATGTCGATTTCTTTGTCTTACAGTGGGTTAAAGCGTCTTTCAATATACTTAAGGATTTTACTATGTCAATAAATATGTAACACTAACAAAATTTCCCAAAACAATTCATATCACCCATTAGTTGTTATTTGTCGACAAATCCATCCGAGCCCTTATTTAAGCCCTCAGCTTTCCTTCTCATTTGTTTAGGCCGTTTAAATAAAGAAAACGCGAACTCGTTTTTAAAGATTACCGGGTTCCGTACCATTTGTACTGTTCACTTTTATTCGGGTTTACCTGTCCCTGTACCACGAGACCTTGAATAGGTATCTGGTGTTCGAATTTGAGCTCTGTTGTTGTGGTATAAGTGAGACGCCGCTCTACGTAATGTAGAGCACTGTCTCTTTTCAACAATACCAATAGTCTTCCTTTATGAGTTCATAGTAAGGGAATTGTACGGGATGTACTGTTATTCTCTGTAACTAGTCTGTAATTAGGTCAATAGGAATACTGGTTCTTTTTAGATGCTATATTTACGTTTATTATTTTTATAGTCTTTAATCGGCGTATGTTTAGTTTAATCTTTGTTTAAGTTTTTCTTTTTTAGGATCGTGGAAAGAGGAGGTTCAATATAATTTGAATTAATGATCTAAAGTGGCTTTGCTTTTGTATAGTATTATTTTAATGTAGTGTAATGAATATCATTTGGCCGACTGCCGCCGTCATATGTATATGAAAAACTCTCACATTTGACGCACAATATTGTGTTGATTTTTGTTAGAATATCATAAATAAGATTGTTTTGTCTTAACCTTCATGATATCAAAAAAAAAGTAACACAAGAAACTAGTCTAAAACTACTTTAAAAATAGAAACAAAGAGCATATCTATCAGTCATAAAGTTCCAGTACGAAGTGTCCCACATTTTTTGCTGTTCAAGATTCTGTAGCTCGTACATTCCTAGGCCGAAACTTGTACAATGACAGACCGGCAAAGTTACGATACTGAGCCTGGAGGCTTAACTTTTTGATAAACAGCCTTGTTGCTCATACTTTCTAGTGTTCGAGATCTTAAGAAATATTATAGGCTCTACTTTTTTCTTTTAAAGTTTATTTTTGTTTGGCTTTTATTTTTTTTGTGTTTTGTTTTAGTAGGTGGCTGGTTTCAAGGTTTTAGGGTTGGTTCAATTGTTTTTTTTTTAGTTGATGATTGTTATTACTGAAATACTTCAACGGTTTTTTGAGACTACTAATATATCACTTTATAGTCTGTGTTTTGCTACTACCTGTTACACACTAAACAGAAAACATTAAATCAAAAGAATCTATTATTCAATTGTATCAACAGTTCGAAATTGCACATTCATATTTCACAATTTGTCAATACACTTTTGTGATATTGTGTGGCAACAAAAGTGCTACGAGACCGTAGCAACCGTAGCCATTCGTAGACCTATTTACAAGAAAACAAGTCAACCATGAATCAAACATCGTTTATGACGTCATAACTTAACTTCCAATATAAGATAACAAGTAATAAACTAAGTCAGCTGAAAACCGTCAACAAAACGTATAAAAGTAAGAACAACTAATCCTTGTGTCCTTAAAAACTCGTAATTCACGAAATAAACTGTTCTTCGTCGTTGTTCCCGTTTGTTTTCGGTGGGAAAAGATTTTTTATACGTTAGCCGGGAACTCGGGTCATTAATTCGGGCGGCGAGCGCACCTGTCCGTAATGGTACCGAGATCCGACGCCCGAGATTTCGATGTAACACCCCACTTTCACTAGTTATCGCGATTTCCCCGAGGATTCTGCGCCGAGCTCTACGATGTCAACCGCACAGATGAATATCAGAAGGTGGAATTAAAATGTCACATAATATAACTAAAATAAAAACAAAAAACAGTAACGGTACAGGTTGTACAAGTAAATGATGTTAAAGCATGTTATACTTTTAAAAGTAAAATGTTATTTTTACGTGTCCATCTGACACAACATCAAATGAGTCAAGTGTGCTAAATAATGCATAACAGTTTAAAAAAAATACTTTCAGCCTAATCTAAGGAAGCGAAATACAAGAAAATGTCCTTTATACTGAATTACTTACAACAAAAAAATAATAGCAGACAAACAAAAAATAAAAGTGCGAAATAAATCAACGATGAAAACAATATAGCATTTTTTATCGCAGTTATGTTAATAAAATCGTTTAAGTATGCGCCTCACTAAATCGTGTCGACTTACAGACATTACGCACTGTCGTACAGTTGGTTCAAGATGGCCGCCGAAAGTTTATACAGGGTGATTCACTGACCGGTAGTAGGCATAGTGTGATTTAAATAACCAAGTTTAAGGTTATTAATGTAAATTGATGAAAATAAAACGATAAAATTATGTTCATTACAATTATTTATTGGAATAATTTTGGTAGCTTTTATCAGTGTTTTGTTTTGTTATAAACGTTCAACGATATTGAGCCACAATTGTTGCTTAATCATACATACACATAACACATTTATGACGTATTAATAATAATAATACCAGACGTAGCCCACCTAGAAAAGGACAGCTTGTTTTAATATTTTGTTATTATTAAAAAAAATACAATAGGCTTAAGAGATATATTCTTTTATCTTCCTAACCTTCTGTCTCACCTGCCTTGTGGTGTCGTTTACTAGGGATAACGTCCCGGGTATTTGTCATTTTTGTTTCGTTCGTTTTCTTCATTTTCTTGAACTTCGATGTCTTTGCGGTGTGGAAATAATATATCAGTTTAAAATGCTAACACTCAAGTAACTGTGGTGGACTGAGCATTGCTCAGTCTTCTAAGAAAGGTAGATAGGATTGTCATATTATTTTATAAGAAAAATAAAATAATACATTTCATTTTATTTTTATTTAAATTTTTGATAAGTCAAATATGCAGATCGTATGTGGTTAGGAATCACAAAAGACTGTTAGGTTTTTTAAAAAGTGAAGGCCTTTGCCCAGCAGTGGTATTTTATAAAAGTTATGTAAAAAAGTGAAGTTAATGACTTAATTTCACTGTTCTTAACTTGGACAAACTTTCATGCCATATTCCAAAGTGAACAACGGAGTCATTCATTTATCACACCTGCTAGAGTGCCTAAAGTGCCCGCACATCTGCACTTTGGAGGATCAAACCTTCGCCAATGATCGCCTAGGCGCGTTACTTTGAATCAGAACAGGAGAAAATCCATTTCTGCACAAGATTCTCGATCTTATCGTCAACCAATTAGTTATAACATTCAAAACTACAAAAAAACTGCTTTCCAAAAACCATTATTATTACTCTCAATAACCAACTTCCAACCTAGCCGAGGTTAGCACTTTTTACAGCCTTTAAAATATTTTAATGTATTCCAGTCGTAATTGTCACTCGTCAGCCTAGGCGGACCAGGCCTGATCCCTTCTCAGCCGTAACCAAGTAATAGCTAGGGATTAGCCTTGTTCTAGGGGCTAAGGGCTCAGGGCTCAGGGTTGTAAGGATAAAACCTGAATATTTTATACGGACATATCTCTTAGACCTATTAGTAAGAAATAGTTTTGGAATTTTGGAACCTGTGTAAGGATGTCGGGATTTGATTGTATGTTGTATAAATACCTCTTCAACATTCCCACAATATTTTTGTATTAATTAGAACTTAACATAGTAAAGAAAATAATAAAAACAGTAAAAAGTTAGCCAAATCTCGAATACAGCTGATAATATATTATGTATGTATCAAAATCATCATCATCAGTCCCCTGTCCTTACCCTAATGATTATTTGGGGTCGGCGCAGCATGTCTTCTTTTACACGTTCCTATGTATGTATCAAAATAATAAGAAAAAATGGATGGTTTATTTTTTGTATAATATTGATGCAGGCTTCAAAAAACCCTAAACATGCAAATAAGTCTAGTCAAAAATATCTCTTCAAATAACAAGCCCAAGAACTTGTACACCAATCTTCTAATTAACAACATCTCAAAACAAAACATACTTAATCATAATTAAATTAAAGTAAAACATTTTGACGGTCCGTCCGTTTCTTACCAGCTAATGCTTATAACTCATTTCGCAAACATTACTTTCGAACTAATTTGCCCCAGTATTCGGGGCAAACTTTTGAATTATTAAACTTAATAGGAACGTATAATGACGTTTTTATAACTGACATAGTTTTGTGGTACCTTTGAAGCTCGTAAAACTAACGAAGTCACGAATGTAGGCTGTTTGTAACGAATATATTATCTGTAAGAGTTTGAGTGTTCAATAAAAGGTGGAGCGAAAACTATGGAAATGATATAACATTTTTTTTGTCTTAGTCTTTCTAGTACTTTGTAGTTTTGCTACTTTTTTTAAATGGAATTAAAGTCTGTCGGTTTGCCACATTTGAAACTGTCCTAAAACAAGTTGAATAAGATATGGAAAAAAATATTTCAATGTTATTTCATACTTGTAACATAGAAGTCTAAATCTCAAGAAAAGGCAAGCTCATCCCCTATTTTTAAATTCTTCTACCTATAGTGCCGTCTCTTTTCATAGACTGGCAATCAAAAGGCCTATTCGCAATCTTAACACCACCACACCGAAGATCAATCTAGAACTTTACCAATCACGTACATTTTTCAATCACAATTTCCATTACAAAATTCTCGTAACACTTAATAAACTTTCCTAGAACTCTAGTACTCTAGACCAACTTAAATAGGAATAAAAGAAATCTGAAGCACGAGTATTATCCATACACGTACCGTATCAGGGGACTCTATTTGCCTCGTAAACTTTAAATTGCGAAACAGTAAAATGGTTTGTGAACAGCGAGAGTGCCGGGGACCATAGCCGTCCCCTCCGGAGTGCCGTAAATGAGGACCGTACTTAAAAGAGATTTGGCATATCAGGAACCTGCCAGACTTTTGCGCTGTTTGATTATCAATTTGCTAATTGATGTGGTTATTTACTTATAGTATAAAGGGACGGGGGAGAAGGGAGGGTTGTTTATTTGCTATTTTTATTAAATAATTGGGAAATTTGTTTATAACAGATTTGCATATTAGGTCTTGAAAAGTAATGGGAAATATTATTTATTTATTTACTAAAATATTACTACAAGTATTTTTAGTAAAAAAATAACGTTGAGATTTTTGTCAATTGAATGGGAAAGTGTATTCGATCGTGATGGGAATGAATATGGACCTATCATATGATATGAGGTTCTTGGTAAAATGCATTGTTACATATTAGTATTTCTACGAAATACGTACTACAAAAAAAGGATTTTTAGCAGAAGCAATATTATTCACAAAAATTCAAAACAAAGACCAACTATTGTTTACCAAATACAACTACAACACAGAAAAATGAACCTTAACCATCTCAAAATTGCATTAACTTTTCTTTGCATGATACGCACATATATTTTAGTCTGGACCGAGTCTCGGTCGGATGCGGTGCTCAGCAGAACGTCTCGTTGTCTACCGTCACGTGTCTTGCTATCAAGATGGAAAACAAAATGGCTGCTATCCCGTGCTCAGTCATTCATGCTACGAGCTTTACGTTTGTTTATTTTTACAATTATTTGTAATACTATTTATGTTTTACGACTAAAGCAAGAATACGTTACATTTTTGGTAATTTCTAATAAGCGGTAGTAGGTTGGATTTGACTAAAAATTAATGGTGAGCTCTTGGTTATTATTAAATGGTTCGCCGAAATAGATAGTATAATAAGAGAAATTTCTGGCGTCTATCAATGCAGAAAACACACCCAGATTCAGAACAAGCATTTGTGGAAAGCATACAATTCTTGTCCTATATGGAAATCGAACCCGCGACATTGTTAACTGGCGTGGTGACCTATACCACTCGTCTATCCGTGCAGTCGTTGGCAACAGCTAGAATACTTTGCTGTTAGTTAGATTCCAAATCAAAATCATATCCTACCAAAATCCAACACAAGCTCTACCTACCACAGATTACATACACATTAACTGCAATTACAGTTACTCCAGTAATTGCAGCTTACCTAGTTTACCTCTAGGTGTCTATTACATCTCGTGCCAAGTCATTACTTAGCGTATTATAGTTTATTAGCGCTTGGAGACCCCATAGAGCTGTGTTTACATATTACCCTCTAAGGATGTGCGAACAAAAGGTCTATTGTTCTTCTTTTGTTTTTGGTGATGTTATTTATAGGGTATGATTAGAATCTTTGTGGTTTGTCGCTTGTTGACTGGCTTGCTGAGATATTTTTGACTATTCTGTTTAGTCTGTTTCTTTTTCAACGTTTTTCTTTTCTGGAGTGTTTTGTTTGAGTGTGTCGTGACAAAGAAAATTAGACATCTACATAGCTATGTCGTTACCTACCTTTCTTTTATCTGAAAGAGAACTTAAGGGCTTTTAAATGTGTCAATCAATGGTATAACGCCAGTGGCTTCGTACAAGTCCTAAGCTCTAAAATACAATGATATTTTTAACGTTTTTCTCTCCTGTCTAGTTTTGATGTTCATCGATCAGTCAAACAACAAGGTTTGCATTAAATTTAATATCTAAAACATATTTACTTGTAGTTTTCGTTTATTTATCAAGACATAACTTGCATTGCAACCAGAAAACAAGACGGCATGACACAGTGTTAAGCATTTCTCTTTCAGAACTGCACATCTTTCTTTAAGACACCATGAAACCTTTTATGACGTCTTTAACGTGTTGTTTCAAGAATAGCCTTGATTTCAAGTAAAAAGTTCATAACTCAAGAAAGAGATCCCGATAGTTTCCCCAATATTCTTACAAGGTCAGATGCGAGGAAATTGAATTAACTGTGCTTGGGACACAGATATTATTTTATCAGATTGACGTCATAGTATACGGTCGTGTTGTATCTGATACAAAATGATATGTTTGCTGTTATAGTTGTGAAACAGTGATGAGTAAGGTGTGTGGTTACTAGCTGTTGCTCGCGGCTTTTGTAGAAGCACTTTATTTTTTGACAGGCCCGTTGGTCTAGTGGTTAGTGGCCCTGACTGCTATACCAGAGGTCTTGGGGTCCCTCCCCACCCAGGATAAATGTTTGTGTGAGGAGCACAATCATTTGTCCTGTGTTTGAGTGTAATTTATCTATAGTATTTAGAAGTATATAAGTATGTTTATTAGTAGTCTAGTGCTCATAATACAAGCTCTGCTTAGTTCAAGACTAAATTACGTTATGTGAAAGTCGTGAAATATTTATTTATTTTAAGCAAACATAATTCAATGTCTATCTGTTTATCTCCTCTGCCAAATCCACACAGTAAAAAAGGATACAATAAGTATTATAGAACAAAATATTTATATGCATATAGTTACCGGTATTCAAATGTGAAAAAAGAAGTTATCTTCTTGTCAAGCCACTAGACCATTGTTTACAGTTCCTAAAGCAGTAAAAATACAGCCTAAGTTCTCTTAGTAAACAGATAGAGTAGGTGTATTTGCGTATCTACTTGAACACAATAGCATAACCTATGAAGTTGGCTAGTTTCCCTCGAGGATTGTCGCCGAAATTGGTTCGAACCGGGGCCATTAACCCTAGCATTACTAACGTGATTTAATCCAAGCCAAACTCTTAAAAAATATTACATTATCTGTCTCATGTTAAAGTACTGTAGCTAACTGTGGGTTTTTGGAATAAAAAGGTTATAATAAATAATTGTTGGAAAGTTAAGTCTAAAAAAGAAAGTGATTAATTGGGTAATTTCGCGTCAAAAAATAAAATAACACCAACTTATTACTCTTATCAGTAGAGGCCGCGATTCCCTAAAATCCGCACATAATAAACCAACAATATAAAACAAAGTCGCCATTAATTATAAAACAAAACATTATTCATTACACACGAGAACGGTTGACACACAAAAGGGGTAATTTATACCCCCGGTTACCGTTACGACGAGATCAAAATACGAACGTATATATCAAACTTCCTACGTTCCTATATAATGGTTATAATAGGAGACACTTTACTACGGCAATAAGCCATAAATTTGTCTAGGAGACTATTGTTTCATGGAGGTAACACGTGGGTCCTTAGAGACAGGCCGGCTCGATACCTCGGCAACATTACACTTCTAATTAACCCTTAACTTAACCCTTTTTATTTCAATTGAATGTCGGTCCCCTGTTATTGTGATAGTTGATTCAAAATTTGAGATATTCGCTTTTATTGGGGTCGGATATTGTTTGGCGTTTTCCCAAGTGGGTTTTCGTTTCGTGTGTGTTTTTGTTCTGATGTACTACTGTACTTTAGATGCTTTGAATATCTAGTTGATTTTTTATTGGGTTGTAAATGAAAATGGTTGTTGAGTGTTTTATTTAGTTTCTTAGATTTGGTTAGGAAAATAATTTAACAGAAGCTTAAGTTTTGTGTGTTTTCATAAACAGAAGCATAATTAAATAGTGACAACGCTTCCAACAGCGTTCTTTTAAAACAAAACACGATCATACACTCCATACTTATCCATTTCGTACTATTTATTGATTCATTTATTTATTTCTTCATTCATTTATTGATTTATTTATTTGTACATGGGACTCCAACAAAGGCTGTACATATTCTACCTACAGTTACTCATACGTACATTGTAACATTGTATGATAAAAGGGGTCGTTATAACTACTTTGATCTTACAACCCAGTTCTACTTTCCACTTTATGTATGGTTTATGGGTAGTAATGTACCGTGATCTCAAGTTTCCCTGGAAAACTTTCTTTAGTTATTTGAGTAAAGTTAAAGTAAAAATATGTTTGTATGTATTGTTGGGTTTTAAAAGTTTAGCTAATGTATGTTGTGAGTGGATACTAGATTCGTTTTTGGCTAAAAGTTTTAGTATTTCAGTTGAGAGAAATGAATTGTAGAAGTTTAATAGCTTTTGGTTGATATCTGATAAATGTCACTTTATCTCTCTCTCTATGTAAGTCCCCACCTCTTCCAAAAAGATTAGCCCGTTTGGTTCAAACACGATAATGATTAAAGTAAAAAAAGAAACAGATTTTTTAGACATAAGGCGCTTTAAACTCTAACCAAACCGATGTTTTATTCATTTAGAGCGCAATTAGAATCAGTAACATTTTGAAAGTGCCTACTCGAAATAAGAACCGATTGATTTTGAATTTAAAACAATTCCTTATTACCATTTCAAGCTGAAAAAAACAAACGAACTATCAAAACAAGAAAAAAAGACCAGTACAGTAACAGTCCAAAGATTCCTCCCCCCACCCGTCATCGGCACTCCTAGTCCTATCTTATTAAAACAACACAAAGCAGCAACGCGACGGTATTCACAAATATAACAGACACTGGCAAGTACCAAGTACCAAGTACCAAGTACGGCAAATTACCGAAACGAATTATTCTGACGAACATCTTTGCAAGATGGCTGTCCATTCCGAGTTATTCCGGAGATAAGAGCTCTATAGTATTGTGGAGCGTTTGTGTTCGGCGAGTTACTTGAAAGACTTACTGGCTTGTGATTATTTGTGAATTAGGTTTGAGGGAAAGGGTTAGTAAAATTTTCTTGTTTATTGATAACGATAAAGGGAGTAAATGAAATCAAGTTTGTCAAATCTGTTTCTTATAATATGTGTGGTGTGTAATAAAGAATATTTTCTCTATTTAAATACTCGTGTTTTTGTTCATCGCGATTTTTTGATCAGAAAGACCGTTATACTTGGTTAGTAACTTTTTAGGAATTGATTTAATAAATGAAACGTTAATGCAAAAAGATGCTTAAAATGATTCTAATATCAAATATTATGCCTGTGACTAACATTTTCATACCTAACACTACACTAAGTTTTCTATGACGTGGGTTTTCAATTTTCACCTAGAAGTCAACCTACCCACAAGCCTCTATTCTCAAAATCGACGTTTAACGTTGCGTGTGTTAAAGAACCCACTACATTAAACAATAATCAGTTGCGTGCGAGCTCTACCACTAGAAGGTATAATTTATAAACTTGGAACAACAATACTCCGCACTTTATTTAACAAAAGGCGGCTTTCGTCACTACGACGTGTGTGATCGTCGTTATAAGACCTTAAAGCATCGGAATCTAGAAAGGTTTTGGAAAGAAACTAGTTCTTGCCCGCGATTTTACCTGCGCGAATGTCGGTTATAGCTTTGGTTTTGTTGCTGTAGACGTTTGAGCGTGACAGAGTAACCATCCATCCATATTTCAGACTTTTGCGTTTATGATATTAGTAGGGTTTCTAGAATGTTTGTTCCTTTAAGTAGTGTGTACAGTTTCAAACCTGGCTAACTACTAAAGGACATTTTTTGGTTTCAAAGAAAGATATTAACTGCACCCCACGTTGAGTAAAAAGTTGGATGGATCCGTGAGGAAAAAAGAAATTCAATTAATGATAGAGTTGAGTGTGTACTAATAAGATTATATGAAAAAGAATGTTGCGATTGGTATTAGATTATACTATATTGTAAACTATATCTAAAGTTATACATTACGCTGGGGGAATACGCAATGTACACGCGTACCTAAGTTGAGATTAAATTTTCACGCCTACGAAAGAATTTAGCCTTAGCTTAGGTGCCAGAATGAATATAAAATGGCGGAAGTTTTATAATAAAGTTAGAGAATGCAATATAAAATGAAGCCAAGTAAATATTTGTTTTAGAACATTAAACCCAACTTGCACATAATATGTTTTATTAAAGTTTCAAGCGTCTCGTAAAGTCACTTACCCGCAACTATTGTGCACCAAATGTGTGTTTTCCTCAGTTTTATAGCAACTTACCAAAACGATTGTTTAAATCCCCAGCGAGTGTTGAATACAACGGCATCGTGTGTAGCCCGCTTTATATTCTCAGACTTGACAAATAGGCACTTGGCCGGTACCATCACGTGCTTCTCCACTGCCGCCGACATTAAACTCATAAGTTTTATTCTACTAAAATTGGACAGCGATAAATTCGAAACGGACCACTGGCCGCACCGAGTCCGGTGTAGAATTTTGTTTCAATTTTTATTTTAATGGTGTGGAACGTTTTTGAATTGGTGTAATATCTAAACCAGTGAGTTAGGCTATTAGACTCTAAATTGTTTTTATTGCTCACTCTATTTATTAACAACGTTCACACATAAAAAGAGCTTAGTAATACTTGTACAGAAAAAAATATAGGTTAGATATCTGGAATAGTTTCAATGTGAGTTATCTTCACACTAAAGTAATAAATTCGAACATCCTCAAGAACAATTTAACTACCAAGAAACGTCAAGACGATCTTAAATCATATCTTTCTTCACGTTATAAAAAGCTAGCCAACAAAAATTCCAGTATCTAAACAGGGATCGCGTAAGAAGATACTAATGATCCCGCGTGGAGCGTGACGCGGTGGAAAGACAGGGCGTGTCGGGGGCGCGTGTCGGCGGCTGTGGCGAGGCGGCCTGACAGCCTACCACCACGTCTTAAACTAACATTATTAAAGTTAAAGAAGCGTGACAGCAAACTACACGTTCTAGAGCGGCGTCTCTCTCCCACACTTGCAATAATATTCCTTCATAACGCGGTGGTAGGTCTGTGCGTGAGCCCGCGACCGGTGAGACCGCGAGTGACGTCACTTAGCCGCCATTATTCAAGACGATGTTTATCTGTTCGCTGAGGAACCAATACGAACGTTGAAGAGTTTATCTTTATGGCTGCGTATTAATTTTGATGGAGGGATGGCCGTGCCGGGCTATCGGTTGTTAAGCCTTGTCTTGTTCTTCGTTGAGATATCAAACTCGGCTTCTGACAAACGAAATATTACATTAAACGTCTCAAAGTTAAGTCTACTGATTCATTTATAATTTCTTCCTGTATTGTGTATAATGTTTTTGCATATCGTAGTTTGTGTCTTACATCTGTGTGTTTTATTTTTGTATAAATTACGCTGCGGTCAGCTTAAAATAGATTTTAGGTTACTTAGTTTCAGTAACTGCCATTATTTTACTAGACTAAATTTATTTTGGAAGTCTGATTACCTGACTTTTGGTGATTGTAGGTTTGGTTGCTCACCTAACATGCATCGGCATGGTATCTCAATAGTTATCGTTTAAGTAGCTTCGCCAACTCAATGCCTGCAATAGGCTGATGATGATGAAACCATAGTCATAATTCTTAGTTTTAGTAAGAGATTAAATCAATCAGTGTATTAAAAACTCGAGATAAAAAGCTTAAATTTTCATATAAAGACTATTCTTTAACATCAGAATACCGAAATAAAACAAACGCGAAACAATTTAGGCGCACAACGGCCCAGCATTCCTTAATCGGGAGTCACCGAGAGACTCGTACCCAAACTCCACGGATATCTATGACGGCTGACACAAAACAATTTCACTCAAGATACACAATATTGTTGTCACTGTGTAGGTATTTAAGAGAAGGCTTAACATCTGCTAAAATCTAATTCAAAAAGTTTTTATTTCGAGTAGGCGACAGGCACTTTAAAAACGTTACTGACTGGGCTGTTCTAAAATGTCATTGTTATGGAAAAGAACCGACAAGAAACTCCATGTTGTACGTATGATTGACTGGTAACAGATTAACAGGCAATAAAGGCCTGTTAAAAATCATATGTTGAGCCCTGTACCTAAATAAGGAATGAACATTAAGCACTAAATTCATCACGCTAGCTCGCTAGATTGCAGAGTGCAATTGTTAAAGTTTTTTTTTCTTATACGCTCTTCTACACCGTCTGTATTCACATACAGACGGTGTAGGAGAGAAATTTTTACCATAACATCATGGTCAAAAGTTTCGATTCATACTAGCTTGGATTTGAACCACCAATCACGTGCATAAAAATGTAATAAGGTTAATATGACACTCCCTTTTGCACAAGTTGAACCTTCTGCCATCAATCCGTTACTGTACCTATAGTAGTTCCTATGGGAAATACGAGATCGTTGGGGGCGAATAAAGTATAAGAGATCGTTTACATTCTATGGTGTATTTAACTGAGTGTGCTATAGACATGGTGTACTGTTCTCACGTACGTACCATAGTCATATCTATAAAGGGGTGTAACTTATATTTCATGTTTTTTGTTTTATTTATTTGGGATTCTAAGAAAAAAGTAACAGGCTGAATGCATAATCAATTACAGGCAAACACCACATGTCCTTAAAAGTAGTTAAATGTATCTAAATTCAATAAAAATAACATGCTTCAATTATGTTATGTTAAGCCTAATTTCTTTATTAGTTGTTCTCGTTATAGTACAATTAAAGTGTCATGTAATGGTTGTATCGAAGATACAGTTTTGGCAAATTATGAAATAGTAAAAAGCGATGAAATAAAAGCTTTTTGTTGATAATCTGTTTAACCTATCGTGCTTTACTGAACCTAGTATAGTCAAATAACGAAATATTCAAAGCTTTGGTAAAATATTTGTAAAATAGTTAGGAACAAGTATGTACGTGATTTTTCTTACTGAAAGTATTTGCTATCTACAAATATTTATTGAATTTCGGATACCTATGCAATTCAAGTCTTCACAAAGTTGTCACAAACAGTGTACGTAGGTTTCAGAGGTTCTATCTCTAGCTGTGAGCGCACGAGCGCTATCGAAAAAATATTCTGAAATGTATATTGACTGGCCTGTTGGTCTACTGGTTAGTGGCTCTGACTGCTATACCAGAGGACGTGGTTTCGATCCCCACCCAGGACAAAAGTTTATGTGATGAGCACGATCATTTATCCTTGTGGAATATTTATTATTATTTATAATCTTCTGTATCCATACTAATAAGTTTGCAAGCCATGGCCGTGGCCGTGGTCGCAAGCAGAGTCTACTACGCAACCAAGTCGAAACATTAAGCTTTAAAAAGTAAATGCATATACGCGTAATAATTCCCGTTTTCTTAATATTACATATAGGTATATTCAACGCGTTAGTTTAGACAGAAGTTTGTCGATAGATTTTTTAGGTAGAGTCTCGAATTTACTATATACTTTCGTTTATTTAAATACCCATACATTTTGTTTGACTTTATCACAGTGTACTCTTTAGTTTTAGTTCTACGTTTGTTATGCAGATCACAATGATTGCCTAGTCTGTTCCCGAGCTACCTAGGACACAAAACGTTCACCGCTTTTTTCAGATAATTTGAAGGCGCGTCCATATCATGCAAGTAGGTTGCACGCAAGCTTCCCCGTGGCCGTAATAGCTGTAACACAACATTAGATTGTACGCAACTTGTAGCATTATGCGTGTAGACTACTTACATATTGATAAGTAAAGAATAAATGGTGGAATTGAGGTACTTTTATTTAAAGGCGCGCTAATAGTTGCCAATGTTACTGGCGGTATCATTGGTGATATTGAAATCTTCAAAAGTGCATTCTCTAGCAAGAATACCTACTACCAAAAAAGTTTTCATGTCCAATCCTTTAGCATCATAAGAACAATATCTCTTAAATGTACGTGTTTAGAAATTTAAAATAATGTGTAGAATGTCTAGTAATTATACTACAACTTTATATGCTTAGTTTGAGACTAGATGGCGTTGTGTAAATTTGTAGGATAAGATTTAAAGACTAGTTGCAGACGCAGGGCATACTTTATAACATCCAAAGTCACGCAGAGCATGCGCGAGCGATCCCGTGACATTGGCTTATGTAGTAGAATAGGTCAGGGGTGTTTTTAGTCGGCGGGAGTTGGACATATCTCCACGCCGTACCCTCGGCGTGGGTTGAAGTTACAGCGTTTCACCCTGAAAAAAAGGGCATTTTTTTATAAAAGACGATTAGTCTTCGAGAGAAATTGAACGATCTATAATTATGAGAACAAACAGTTTTTCCTCTACAAGATTACGCCATACAAAGTAACTGCCACTAAACTAGTCACAAGTTGAATAAGCTTTCCCCCAATATTTTATGTGGGGTAATAAATGTTAGCCGCTGCAATGACAACAGGCCACAAGCGCAGCGCGAACATTCTTGTGCGACGACACGGGTCACTTTTTAGTGATTTACTTATTTTCTTTTATTTAAAGGTATAAGTTTTTTTCAGAAGTATGTGTCAGAAGTTTGTTTAATTGCCAAAAGGATACATTTTGAAGTCTTTTTTCGATAATGTACAGTCAATTAAAACATACATTTAATAGTAATTAGTTAGGTAATCGTAATTCTTTATAAAAAAGCCTAAGGTATAATTCGAAATAGTGTGCAATAAAGAATTGAAATTAATCGAAAATGGCTTTCTTGCTAAGTCTCATATTTTATTGCATTGCTTTATTGGTAATGAATCTTCATCGATAAATGCACATAATTCTCATACAATATTTAACGCAGCCCTCATAGGTACGATTTATCAACGAAATAAATAAAGCACAAAAACGTTCTAGCAAAAACCTTTTCTATTACAATTTTATTCAGGCAACTTTTACAACATCCAACGTTATTTTTACATGCAACAAAATAAATATAATAAGAACTTCATAAAAATACCTTCTACAGTTGTATATTATCCGTAAAAATAACGCCGATAAAAGCTACGTGCGCGCCCATAAAAACTCTCCGTATGTTTTTATAAAGCGCGTTTCGGGGACCACACGTCGCTGGAATTCGGGACACTGTAAAAGTCCGGAAGTTCCCGGGAATCCGAGCTATTTCGACGAAGGAGGAATTTGTTGGTGCCGGCGACACAAGCGCGTTTTATTGGGCTATACCGCGCACAGACAAAGGAAAGTGACTAGGTACTCGGTATTTTTTATTTGCAATGGAAAGTGCTTGTGTATTTGTGTTTCGGATCGGCTGTTTGTTACGTTTTTACTTTTATAACGTTTGTTCTGTTGTATGGTGCGTTTGTAGTTGAAATATGCGAGCACTTGAAACGGATGTCATTTGAAGTTCTATTTTTGTACGTAGGTCTAAAAGGTTGCTCTCAAAAGACTCAATTTAATTTTTATTACTAAAGACCAATTACTTTGGAATTAGGTACGATTTCTTTAAGCAATTCTGATTTCTATTTAGTGTCGACACTGTATCTACTTAGGATCTTATACATAAAATTCTCGTGTCACAATATTTATTCCTATACTCCTCCGAAACGGCTTGACTGATTCTCTTGAAATTTTGTCTATGCATTCAGTAGGTCTGAGAATCAGCCAACATCTATTTTTCATCCCTAATTCCTTTTTTTTTCGCCTACGGATTCGCGGGCAACAGCCAGTAGTCTAATAATATTCTAAAATCGATTTAAGAGACGATATTTTTCATTCGAGTGATAATAGAACAGTCGCAAACGAGACGACTTAGGTCCAGTCACGTTTGAGAGTCTATCATTAGTAATGGACGCTTCAATACTCAACCACACTCTGTTATTCTATTTAATTATAGAATAGCCAATATTCAGTCCTATTAAGCTAGTGTTAAAGCTGATTTTAAGTTTGTGTTAACAATATTTGATGGAGTAGTAATTGATCATACTAAAAGGGCCGTGTTGTGTGGCGTATTGTTGTGTACTTGATTTCAGCTTTATTTATGTAAAAAGGTGTGTTTTTGGGAGGTCAAAAATCAAATCAATAAGTTTTTATGGAGATAAAGATTGATCGGGAATCCCTGGCTCACGGCTGGAGTGTGGCGTAACACAGCGAGTTACGCAGCCGCAGACGTTAAATCGACTCGCGACAGTCCGTCGCAGTCAGTGTAATTAAAACCAATATTTAACAAAAAAGCTAGCCATTTAAGTAACTACTGGATAAAATAATTAAATTAATTGAAACATCCTCTAAGTACAGGGTCCCTAAAATACTTTTAAAGAGCAAATAGCTCTAGGTACAGATTTTGCAGGACTTAATCCAGCGTCGATTAATATAGGTCACAACTCAACATATACAACTCAAAAGATAGATGTGATAAAATTGAAACGGCCAGTGATGTACAGAAATTAATTTAACGACCAATCCCCATGTATGATTCAATTTAGTTAGTCAAATTACATCACGTACGTAGTTTAATTTTTGCCATGAGGTCGGCTTTGAGTAGGTTTTATAGACGCTATTTTGTTATTACGAGCGTAATTTTTAAGGCTATGTTTTTAATTCAATGTTTTTATAAGAATTATAATCGAAAGTGTGTTTATTTTAGATAGTACTGGTTAGAAGTTCTTACAAATGGGAGGAGAAATTAAATTAAATATCCTTAGTTTATCTTATTGTGTAAAGAAAATCCACAACATTTGTTGAATGAATATAATTGTATGTGTCTTTTGATAAACATAATTACAAACTTTCCTCTTGAAATATTATATAAAAACATCGCATCAAAATCCTATGCGTAGTTTTGATGATCTTAATATACAATAGGGACAGACAGACATACAGCGGGAGTGACTTTTTAAACTGTGTAGTGAAGTTTCAAGGCACATTTAAAAATTATATTCTTTCTATACACGATTCTAAGAGTATCTGAAGTAGTAATTTAGATAAATATGATATTGGAATTGTCAATATATTGAGATGAACGTATTCCCATCAGAATCTTAATTTTACGGATGGATGGCTCGAGTTTGGCTGATGTTATGATAACAAACGCTCAGTGAGATTGACTCATATTTTTCAAATATGATAAACAAACTCTACGCGAGATAAATAAGTAAAGCTGTCTACTTACATTCAAGGCCGAGTTGTAAGAATCAGTTTAATATAACCATAGCAACCGAGAAAAAAAGCGTAATAAGAAAAAAAGTTACAGGAAAATTGTTACTATAGGATTTGAAACAATACATTTTTGCTACTAATTTCGGCCCTTAGATTTTTCAAAATACGTAATATTCCGAATATTTCTTTATTAAAATTAAAAAAATAATATAATATTGCATTTCGAGCATAATACAAAAGTGTGATAACATTACTTACTTAATTGCAAGAAATGTAATCAAAAACCACATTATATTTACCTTCCAAAATCTTATAAGATCGTATCACTGGAATATTTCACACTCATAATGCCTTAGTTAGTAAATTGTTTAATTATCTTTTATCTCTTAGTGATAACAGTGACCTACTACAGCTGTCAGTTTTCGAACGCGTGGGCGCCATCTTGACGTTTCAATTGTTTGAATACGGCGCGAAATAATTACAAAATAAAAAAGAAATCGACACGCTTTTTTTTAAAGTGCCTGTGTGAATACTGGCTGGTTTTTGACAGTATTTTTTTTATTGCAGTTTTTTTATCTGTGTGTTTAAAGTTTGACGTCAAAGTGATTAATTAGTGAAATCATACGATAATTAGTGACGTTTATATTGTTTGTTGTCTTGTTTTTGCGGTATCTTGTTCTGTCATCGCATCGTTTTGTGCGTAAGTACTGAACTACTGAAAGGCGTTTTATCGTTTGAATGATAATTTTCCTGTATCTAACCTCTGACTCATAATCTTATGTTAGTTTTGGTTTGCGTAAAGATTATTGTAATTCCGTTTGTTTATTTTTCACATTGTTATGTATATGAATAGATACAAGTTAGTGTTTAAGTCACATTCTGTTAAATTTTATACATAGAATTCTCTTATCACAGTGTAAATTACCATACTCTTCTGAAAAGACTTGACAGATTTTATGAAATTTTGGTATTATTATACCCAATTTCTTTTTTTGCGTTAGAAATTGCGGACAAAAGCTAGTTATTATTTAAAAGTCACATAACTGTAAGTTGATGGGCACAATAAACAACACAACCCGTTAAGGGTTGTGTTATTTATTGTGTTATTTAGTGTACTACTAAGCATCAGAAATTGACAAAAATCACACGTTTTATAGACATAAAGTAAGTCATACACTACTTTCAATGTTCCAAGCAAACTATCGACATGTTCTTTAAAACTGAATATTATTTATTAACCTTTTTGCTTTCCACCTCATGCTAAATTACTTTAAAGTACAGTTATTTACACATTTTCCATCTTGAAACATTTTCAATTATGGCATAATCCTCATTAGCGTGTGACGTCATTCAAAGGGGAGCGTGAATAGTGTTGCCATTAAACAAATTGATTATTACGTAGTGTTGCCCTATTGATGGCTCGATAATTAAATGGATAATCGATGGATTTTATAAATGGTGGAAATGTAGAGTTAATTTATTGGGGTTCTTGGAACTTTCGTTCGAGTTAAATGAATTTCAACTGAAACTTTTTACTAGTTATGACGTTTTGAGAGAACTGTGATTACAAAGATAATTCGTTTTATCATGCCAAACAATGTTTTTTGTTTTACTATACTCGCAAATTTAAGGTATTCAATCTGAGTGTTGAGGTATCAAACATTGTTTTTTTGGTCCAGGATTTTTTTGCTGTTTTTTCCTCAATCGCAAGTACCCTTGAAATAGTTTAATAACATTACTTATAAATACATATGTGGACCGACATACCTTTGATAAAATGATAAAATCTGGTTATCTTGATTATCTAATTGTTTGCCTTTTTTGTATAAATACAAATAATGAGAATGCTATTAGGTTGGTTTGACTGTTTGATTAATGATAAAATGTTAGGGAAAAAATAGAGTAAATTAAAGTTTATATGTAGAGTTTTCTTTTCGTGTATTGTACGAAGCTAACAGCCGTCAATTAATTGAGAGGAAGGTATGTTTTTTGTTTTATCTGTGTCTTCCAAGAGTCTCTAGAAACTATATCAGTGGTCACAAAAATATAAAGTACAACCTAGCTGAGCCTTTTTTATTAAACCCATTCTTGCTCCAAAGTAGCCAATTCAGGATGTTAACTGTTTGGCGATGATCCTGTGTGAATAAAAAGAAACAATTAACATATTCACATACTGTCGCCTTTATAATATTAGTGTGATATAAATTTTCCGTGTTTCAGAAGGCATGTAAAATGTGACTCCTGCGCCTGATCTTTCTCCGGTTGTGTCGGATTACCGTCCCATCAGGCTATGAGAGTAACGGAATAGAGAGTGCACCTGTGTTTGCGCACACGCTTGTGCACTATAATATGTCCCGTACAGCTGGCTGGTGTCATAGTAACACTGGCCGCCGTGGCCGAAATCGGTCCGGACAATATTATTATATCAATTTATTACATTGCCATTGTCACGATGTAAAATATGTTACATCGTTAATAATTCACACGCAAAAATGAACCTTACACAAGCGAACTGTAAATTCAAAATCATTACTCCATTAATAGCATACGCACGGAACATACACAAAAAGCCTCGGAATAGGTGTAATATAAATGATCATAACGATAATTCCCTTCATGATGGGCCACATAAAATACCCCGAACTAATACCGGGGTCCTCACGTACAGCCAGCCAATCACGTGCGGGCAACAAAACACGGTTATCTAATATGCATTTTATTGTCGACTGTACAAGGCGCGCGACGAAAACTGAAGCGCCAACCTATGAAATTCTTGGTAGCGTTAGCAGAACAGTTGTTTGTTGAAGATATTGTTCTTGCGTGTTATCGTTTTGTGTTTGATATTCAGTTTATTTGAGTATGTGAAAGTAATATAGAATTGTAATGTTAAAAATAACTGCGAAATGTAGAGTTGACTCTATATTTGTTTCAATTTCATTAATATTTAAGTAAGATATTCAGACATAAATAACAGTAATAACACATAAACGTATACATACAAACTAATATCACCAAACTTTGTAGTCAAGCGGTACACAACAAGTGGCGTAGCGGGCGTAGACCACAAGTCGCGTAGCCGCGTAGAGGCCTACGAGCGTGCAACTTTGATGAGAGTCGTAGAGGCCACATGCTACCGAGCCGGCTTATTTGTTCTTTCAACTTAGCCGCTTTGTACTTAGCGCAGTTTCGCCCTCGTGTCAAGTATATTGTGACACAAAGACGGTCAGATGTGTTATGTATGGAGCCGGCTTCGTTATACAACATCTCAATTTGGAATTGGTGTCATGTTGCATGGGGCGAGCCGGACTTGGCGATTTTTGTTTTTATTCTTGTATCTGTTTTCTGTAATAAGAAGCTACAGGTGTTTCTTTTATAAATGTTGGAAGTGAATTAATCACTGTTCATCAAACTGTCAATACTAGCGTTTTTAAGACATCTGATGACATATTTCACTAAATAAAAGAAAAAAATTAAAGATACAGTTACATTATACAAGCCTCGTTTTATGTGCTAATTCATAGCTACAAAGTAAAATGAACAAAATTTATTAAATAACTTGAACAAATAAAAACGTCTATACACTTCTCTGTGTAAATATTATAGGGAATTAAGTTTTCACTCCACATTACAGAGGAGTGGCACTCTTAGATAAAAGGTTTTAGTTACTAAATAAATAGTTTAAACTTAAATATTTCAGGCTACAGTATAAATTATTTATAATAAAACAAACAAGTACGTTTATAATAATATTGTTTCGTGAATTCTTCATCATTTTCACATACTTTACGTTTGAGTTGGGCTGTTTATATATTATTTAATCAACAGAATAATTGTTGGAATTGACAATAAATGACATTTATAATTCGCAAAAATATAATTACCAAAATATGAAGTTAATATCTTCTCAGTGACCTTGCTCTACCTTTTAATTGCCATCGGCTTCTTCAAACTGAACCTAGAAATTTAGGGACTCCGTAAATAATAATTAAATATATTCATAAAATCTCATCAAATGAATTCTACGAATTAATTAATATTAACATTTACAAATACTATGAAGTCGGATTGAGAAACATGAATGCCGTACAAGAGAGATAATTAAAAACAAGGTACGATCTGAAAATACGAGACGTCGTTATCACATCATCAAACGCAAAAAGGTTTTTACTTTTGTCACAATACAAATAAATAAAGAAGGATAATTGTTCTTTAGAATTCAATTTAGATTTTTTCCGAAGAAATTTACGTTTATGATCTTAATACTCATATATCAGCCAATAAATTTCCCACTGCTGGGCCCAGACCTCTTCTCATATAGAGGTTTGTGCATTGAACAATAGCAATAGTACCAGCTCAAAAGGTACGTCTATATGCTAAGTTTTGATTTATATAAAGAAAAAATCATTTTGGAATTAGGCATTATTTTAGGGTGTCAACTAACTCCTTACTAAAATTTTATCAAAATCGCTCCTGCCGCTTCAACATGAAAGAGTAACAAACATCCACATGCTTCAGATGATCGTTACCTCCAAACACCGACACAAACCCGATGATAGAATTAAATGTAATTTCCTTCTACTTTTATTCCAGTACATTCGTGAATATTCTTGCGAAATCAACAAAGTTCACATTTATATTACTGTGTATTACCTATGTATGTATGTATCAATTCCCCTTGTGCCACAGCTGTGCCAAGAAGGTATCTTAGTTCAGCGTTTTGTTGCGTCGTCAGCAATGCAGTGCTAGACACAGCGAAACCTCAATGATACTATGAAGCTTTTTAGTGTCGGCTAAATTATATAAGTTAGTACCTATATTGTTGCTATGGTATTATCTAGGTGTAATCTGTTTTTGATTGGTTCCTCATCGTTCCTACAACGCCATCTAGTCTCAAATTAAGTATACGAGAGTAACTTGTGTAGTAAGTACTAGACAAATGATGAACATACTTATATATTTCTAAATGCATACATACTTATTATAGATAGATAAATTACACCCAGACATAGAATAAGTGATTGTGCTAATCACACAAACATTTGTCCTGGGTGGGAATTGAACCCACGACCTTCGGTATAACAGTTAGGGCCACTAACCACTAGGCCAACAGGCCTGTCAATCAAGTTTTTTTTTCACATATATAATCATAGCTTAATTAAAATCGTATTGCTTCGATGTTTTAATTACAATTACTTGAATAATATTGGTTTCTTTATTGTAGAGCATTTTTCGTTGAAATACGACTTTTAATTTCAAAAATAGGCAATGATTACAAAGATTTATGTGGATATGATAGATATGTGTAAGGAGTCGAAATATAACTGTCTTATTTATTGTACACAATATAAAACCGTAAAGTGAGAACCGACTTTCATAATGTGAAAGAATTGTCTTTAATGAAACATAATCACTCATTATAACTTCTGTAAACCATGATCTAATAGCAACCCATAATCTATAATAATAACCAACTACCTTGTATCCATCCCAAAGAAAAGCAATCGACAGCCTACAAACAAGCAACAAAATTATTCAAAAGATCAACAGGACTAGGAAATAAATACAAAGATTTTCACCCCCTTTAAAACATAAAGAAACACAAAGCTACATACAATTAAGAGTTATTTGTCTCTTCTCACCCCTTTTTGAAGTTTGTTTGAAGCGAACCTTCTGTTCCCGTTCTGTTTGAGTTACGATTAGCGGCACGGCGGGACTGACGTGACACGACTCTTAAAATTCCACTCTTTTGAGGGTAATTTTCCTATTCTTTTGTCAGGTTTGCTTTAAGCATAAAAAGAGAGTTTTATTAAATACGTAGGGGATTGTGAAAGTATTTTTAGAAGTTGGAATGTTTTATGGTTATTTTAATTTTTTTAAATAGGTCTACTGTTGATACTTTTTACCATAAGTCTAGGTTTATAGTATTTTTATTCAAGGAGATTATAAATAGGCGTTCTTGGTCTAGGACATAGGATCAGACAAAAAAGCTAATAAAAAGCAATTTCTAACTAAACTTAATAACATTGTTTAACTGGATAGATTACCAACTATCGGTTTTAGCTCGACAGAAAATACCTACTCCTGTAATAACACTGACATTCGCAATTTTCATTATTGCAATACCTAACCATTTTTAAGAACGACACACAATCATATGAGTCTTATTTCGTCGGCCAGTGATCATGAAGACATCATGATATTACACTCGTAGTGTGATAGTATAAAATTGTTGTTCTTAAAAACGGGAGCTTGAGTATTTTATTTATTTCTACATCGAAAAAACCGCCATACAAAAAAAAAAATAAGATTATGTTATTTATTCGCAGATTTTCTAACCAGCCTTTCTTATCTTTCCAGCTATCATCTCAAAACTCGCGGTGTGTGATTCCGCGTGAGCATTAAGGGTATGCGCGCGCGCAGCGACTAGCCGGCCAGCGTGGCGGGGTACGGGCGGTACGCGGGCGGCGCGGGGGCGTACCATGCGCGTGCGCCCACCGTGCCGCTTAATGCCAGTGAGTATAATGCCTTAATATTATCTGTAAGTCTGTTAATTCAAGAGATATTATAGGGATACACAAGGGATACATTGGTTATTTTAAAACGCAAATGTAGACACAGGTTTACGGGGATGCCTTGTTGAGTATTTTAATCTTAAATTATCGATGTCTATATCAAAATGGTTTGTTTCGAGTAGGCTTTTCAGGCATTGTCAAGTCGTTTTTAACTCTAGTTGCGCTCAATGTTATGCGACATCTTAGACGGGCCATCCACCCTAGCTCGTTGTGACAACATACATGGATGGTATAATTATTACTAATTTGTTTTTTCTGTATTGACTACCTGACGTTTAGACTTAAAGTAATATTATTACAGTTGTGGAAGAGAGTCACCGCTCTATAACGTGTAGAGCGTATTTTTTTTTAATATTTTTCGTCCCACGATTCATTTAAAGAAATTGAACAAGAAGTTGCAATACATCTTAATTAATTTAAAACCTACAAAAGGTTTTTTTTTTTTTTGTGCTGTGACCTTTCTGTGTGTGTACTTTCCATTTTCATAAGTACATCGTCGTAAATATAGAATATTATGAATAAAAATGCATATATCTCATCTTTTGTACAGATTTAGAATTGAAAATGCAAGGGAGCTTTTAACTAGCATAATGGAATGGGTTTTATTCGCTTCCTATTTGCATTATCAACTACTATTGTATGTACAAAGACGGAAGTTCGAACACAGATACTAGAGTATATTATATTGAGTACGAAAAATACAGTACAGTACAATATACTGTATTTATACACAGTACATAATAATATGCAGTCTAAAGGCTTCATATAAATGAGCGCAACGCGACTTATGTCTATGCTTTCGGATATTTCGCATCCGCCATATTTTATTTTTAAGAAAGAATGTGACATTTTTTAGTTATCAGTAACAAACATTTCAAAAATGGATAGATCACTATGTAGTGCAATACTATAAAAAAATACTCTATTCCGTAACCAGTATCAATCAATCAGTTCGACTCGCGACCTCGCCGCCGCGTCAGCTCATGATTAAGGACTCCGGTTGGGTCCGAAACTAGTCGGGCTATCCCGATAAATACGCGTGAGTAAACCGTTATAACGTTTTAAGTATCAATCAAAATTAAAAAAAAAATAGTTTATTCTGCAAATAGGATAAATGTTATAAACCGTATAAAACTCAAAAGCAATTCAACAAATCGAACGTGAATAAAAACAGAAAGCATGTTACAACCACGTTATTCTGGCATAGGTTGTCACGAACCCGTTGAATCCGGTTCGTGACCCGATTCGGCCGCATGTCAGCCCTAAGCTACGTAATAATTAAGGCTAAAATGATTGGGTGTTAGCAATTAGCCCGATTATATTGAGCTGTGTCAACACGGATGTGGCATAGCCAGTAATTTGCCCGTCGAACTTACAAACTTTTTAAGTTTTTAACAAGTTAAACTGAAGTCATTATTGTTTGTTACTTTTGCCTTTTGAAAGTTGACGATCAATAGTGTTCGAGTATAAAAGGGAAAATATGTTTTTTCCTTTAGAAAATAAGAGAATATCACACTTACTTTACTTTGTTACAGTTTTTAATATTGAGGATACGACAAAAACACGTTTATTGTATGAGGACCACCCCTTAATACATGTTTTTTTTTAAGTTTTAGTATTTGTTTTTATAGCGGCAACGGAAATACATAATTTGTAAAAAAATCAGCTTTCCAGCTATCACAGTTTATGAGATAGAGCCTGGAGACAAACAGACAGCGGAGGCTTAGTAATAGCGTTCTGGTTTACTCTTTGGGTACGGAACCCTAAAAATTAGCAAAGCAGAGTAGCGGATGAATGCTTGCAGTATATTCCATTCAAAGTAAATTAATGAGAAGTGTTACTGTCCAAAATATGATATCATAAAGGCAGTTACAATTGTTATGTTAGTACGTAATGTAACCATTTACAAAACAAAACCCCCGACCTAATTACCATATATCAATTGTGATTGTAGACAAACGCATAGTATCGCGTGTTTCACAATGCATTGCGTATTTAGTGCGAGAGGAGGTCGCTTATTGTCGTATTGTGCCAGGAATGTACGATATTGTGCGAGGATTTTGCGGCATTTCAAATTATCAGCTTGATGTATGGGTAGGTTGTCGTGTGAGCTATTCATGGTTGTTATGTCTTTTTGTTTATTGTTTGGGTGGTTTAATAAGTGAAGATGTCCTGTTAGAGTTATTGTCTTTACAAGGAAGATGTGACATGCATTATAGAGGTTCTAGTATTAGTAGAGATAGGGGGAAGAATAGACGAATTAGAAACTATTTTTAATTAAAAAATGTATAAATTGTTCATTACAACGATTTAAGTAGGAACAAAATCATTTTATGTCTCGTGTTTTATGAAAGAAAAACCGATTTTCCCAAAACTACATAAATGATTTTCAAAATCTCTTTTCATTATTAGATCAACTTAAGCTCAATTTTTTTTTATAATATAATCTATACTAAATCCTAAGAACTTATCAATTTATTCATTTATTTTTAGCGAAGCTTACAGTCTAATGACTTTTAATAACTTAATACATTTCTAATTTGCTAATAACAAGCTTCCGCCGTTAAAGCTAGCTAGTCTAGCTACCATAGCTATTATATGCATTTTATTGAACAACAAAGACTAAGCACAGCTTACGAACAGCATTACACAACATTTTAGATTAATCTAAGTTAGTTCGACACTTAGTTTCTCTCGCAAGGAAATCGTTTACCATGCGAGTTGTGACATTTTAGCATAAATTTGCATGGAGCCCGTACTGTGGAGTAAATATTTTGTGATTAAACCGTACAAGTCAGCACGGGAGAATTAATATGCAGCACCTGGTTTAGAAGCGATAGCTTTTAGCTTGCTGGACGTCTTAACGGACTAGTTTATTATACGTGTTATAGAGATTCATTGCTTTGTGTTGCTCTTTGATGAAAACTAGTGTTATTTGCCGATTTAATCTAAATAGGAAAGTTTAAAGGGGATGGAGCGACAAACAACGACATAACAGTTTTTTTTTATATTATAGAAGTGACAGTTAGGTGTATATAACTAAAGAGGCTACTTTCATATTTTCAATACGTGTTATATTAAACCAGGTATATTTATAATATGTCTCGCATACCTGGCTGGTGTCATAGTAACACTAGCCGCGGCCGAAATCGGTCCGGACAAACTACACTCAATAACGTCAAGTCTACAATACGAGTAGTGTAAGCCGTCACAGTGAACGCTTACCTACGTACAGTCACAAGCAAAAACATGTATACACGACCAAACAGTTGCTGTAGATTTCTTATGCGAAATTTCTGAAGCTGATGGAATATTCCTGATATTGTAAGCTTAACAAAAAATGTTTAAATTAAAAGAAAATTTCACGATTTCACAAATCATTTGACTAGGACCTAAACTTCAATTGTTTGGTCGTGTGTACATGTTTTTGCTCGTGTCTGTACGTAAAATACGTAACGTACATGACCCACGTTTTACCCCTAAGTGGTTCCCGTGGCAGACATAACCAGAGTCACTCAGCAAATACATTTGAATTTATAATTACTTGACTAACGGCTGACGGGTCGACGGCCGGAGCTTTTGGGACGGAGTGTAGTGTGCTGATGGAATGACTAGTTGGCTCAGATTTTTTTGTAACTATTTGTGTGATACAGAAATTGCAATGATGGGAGTGTCGGCTTTTCATTATAATCTGTTTTTGTTTTGGATAAAGAAATTTTAGATTAAAGAAAGAGGCATGGAATACAGTTTTGCATAATATGACTTCCAGCGTATTTAATATTTTTTGTTTGCTTAACAACTTTTCTGTGTTAAATATTTGTGAGGCACCCGTATTAAATTTACGGGATAGCTTTGCTAAGAAAATAATGCCGTAACTTAAATAGGTAGTTCATGTAAAAAATTGTATTGGACGTAATATATTTAATTTTATCATTTAGCAAATATCTACACCTTTTGGGTTTTTTTCACTTAACTACTACACTAAAATAGGTGGGTATGAACATCGCTTATTAATGTATCTAAGACGTCACGTATCAATGACCGTCTGTAAGCAACATGCCACTGAATAACCTAACCTTTGACATACAAAGGATCAAAAACTGCCTCTCCATAACCTCGCCAGCCAAATATAATCCTAATAAACCGACTAATCACACCATCGCATCAATCATGTTACAAAAACACAATATTTACATAGCCCTGTCGAACATTGATACTCGCACCCTTACTATAAACTCCCACCCAAGAACTATTGACGTAGTCAGCGAGTAGGAAGCGAGACAACGCTACTTGCAATGTATCGCGCTGTCTCGCTTTCCCAGTACCAATAGCCCTAGTTTCAAAGCTCATAGTACAGGTATTGAACATAAATCAAACTAATCCACGGTAATCTTATTATGTAACGAAATTTAAAACCTATGGCTTTTGATAGTTTTGGATTTATTCATAGATAAAATATATTGCGTCACAATTTCAAAATTTATGGCTCGGTCAAATGAATTTTGTGATTTATCGTCCCGATATTTAAACTGTTTGACCGTGTTTATGCTAATATTTGGTATCAAATAACTAACCTGTTATTTTAATTAGAACAAATATGTATCTTTCATCGAATTGAATGTATCGATAATGATATAAGTCAATTCTCTGAAAGTGACCTAAAACACTAAACATTTATGGTTTAGTATTTATAGTTTAGCGTTTTACTTTCTGCGTTCACTTTCATTTTCTACGGAATCTAGCTTTTGGTCGTCCCCGATTCTGGCAACCGATATATATGGATTATAAACATAAATTTAAAACATCCATGCAATTTAAGTTTCCTATAAATATCACTTAGATCTGAAATCTCAGAACTCTCATGCATATCCACGTCAGCAAATTTAAAGAAACTCTTAACTTAACGAAAACGGATTACGTAAACTCCCGAACACATTTGTAGATTTCGGAATTGAACGAAGTTGGCGCGAGTCTTAAGGCTTTGGGATAGATTTCATCGGAGACATTCCTCAGGATACGAGTCTCGAGGAGAGCAATCATCCTTATGGAAAGCTGGTAGTTTCTAATGTTAGGCTTTGTAGAAATCGGCTGTATGGTCTCAATTTCTCAAGGTGTTCCAAATACACTGTTTAAATTATTCTGGATTGCAAGCTCAAGTTGCGTTACAGGGATATGTATTTTAACAATTGAAAGTCACGAAACAGTTCGGCTTCAGCCCTCAAGAATTGTTGCTTTGCTTAAAAAGTAGTAGGTAGGCTAAGTTGTAATCCAAAATCTATCGTGCCGGCGAAAATAGAATTAACAAAGCCCGTTCTTTTAAAGACCTGTTATTTCCCAAATTACGTGCTCATTAGAACATTCGAGAACCTTGATCAGTATTTGTCCAATAACAGCCTATTTGTTACGCTCTACCCACGCGACCGAAGTAACAAGTCAAAACCTACTTATTACTACTGCCTTTGTGAAAAACATAACGCGTCATCATTCCAAAATACACCTTAACATCCCTCTATAAAGCCCAAGATGTTTTGTCAATAAATAAGTATTTTCATACGCTATGTTCGAAGTGACCAAATATTTTTCTTTCAACCTTTTTTCGTCGAGAAAAGAAATGGGACGTGTTTTTTCATTCGACGTTCCAGTTTTATTTAGTGGAAACAAGCGTTAAAAGATTTTTATTTATAATAATTTGGGAGGCAATGGTGGAAGAAATGAGTCTTTTTAAAAATCGAGGCGATTACCCGACGAGGCGAAAATTTGAATCTGCCGAGGAAATTGGTGCTTTCTGAATGTTTTCTCTTTTGAAACGATGTGATGTGTAATAAATGGGAATGGGAGGAATATAATATAATAATGCTTACTGGCCATTATCAACAATTGTTTTGTAAACAACTTTGTCGAAATGTTTACCGGAATACTTGGAGTTGAATGGTACGGATTAACATTTATCTTTTGTGTATCTTTTGAGAAGGTTGTATTGATTATTGTTTGAAGATCTTATCTGGAACTGAATTTGTTTGTTTGCTAAATGTTTCAGTTGCCAATAAGTTCCCTTAAATTACAAATAATATAATTTTAGGTGACTGTGCTGATCGATTCTCCTTTCTGATACAGGCTTTAATTCTTTAGCCTCAGTATGAAGACCACAGACCACTGCCATTATTTACTTCATTGCCAATATAACACAATCCGGAATCCGGTCAATACAGGTCACCAAAGGGTCTTCTCACAATAGATCTCAGTCGCGAGACCAGGAAACCTTTGATCTTATGTAAAGCTATGAGTGTTACAGACGTCTTCCTATTTTGAGGTTAAGTAACCCGTGACGATAGTTGTAGCCGACAGTCCTTTTGAAATCATTCTTGGCAACAGGCTACAATGCTTTCGTGAAGACGTTTTGTAACTAACTCAAGAATTTAAGGTAATATTGCCCTTAAGGTATTTGTATCTCTCGACAATTTGTGGCAATTTGACCGAGTTGGCTGAGATTCTTGAAGATGATTTAAGTTGTATTGGTTATAAAGTGGAAGCCGATAATTAAATGCAGGCATCGACAGGTTGGGGTTTAGATGTGGTCTTTGTTTGGTAGCCAGATTTAAGCAGAGTATGCGCAAGCGATCTCGTGAGTCTCGGCTTAGGTTTAAATCAGTGGGAAATAAAATTTCAATATCTGAACGGATTTAAAAATGATTCTCTTAATGACTAATATACTTTGTCTTTTTGTACAAAAATAGGGGCAAAACTTGCATGGCCTCGAGTACGAAGGCCCAAATTGTTTTAAACAGTCAACCCTACAAATTAAGCGCTTGTTCTGATCTATGACAATGTATTTAATTCTAAAAAAGGACAAGATAACTAACGAAGCGGTCATCTGCAACATTCCCCTTTAATCTATTAAAACTTAGATTTAATACAGGAAATTGGGTCCGGGGTTAATCTCCTGATAATCAAACAAAATTTCACATATCATTGGGTTTGAGTACATTTTATATCCATAAGGTCGTTAGTTGGACGCGTCGGGCCGTAATAATTGAATTACACTCACGGTTATACAACTAAGTTAGTGCCAAGCGAATGTAGACTCTATGTATTTAACAAATTGCATTATTTCGCGTGTCAGGACCGGGATATGTTTCTCAACGCCAATAGACGCTTTTGTTATATTTTCATCTTCTTCCTTTATTTTTATGTACGTTTAGTAAATCTTCGTTCACTTTATGTTCTAGCGAGTTTCTTGAATATATGTGAGAAGGAACGGTTTATTTTTTAAATGAATTTTAGGAATATAGTTTTACTGGATGTTTAGTATTGAATTATATACCTACTTTGTTCTGTAGACTACGATACGATTTGAATCACATTTTTATCCTAGTTTTAATTTGGGGAAACATTGAAGGATTTTTAATTAAATCATGTCTTTAAACTAAACGATTAAAAAAAAAAATATGTTGATTCAAATAATTTTGTGTTAATTGTTTGAGCTCTACTAAAATATCAAATTAGGTAAGAATGCCATTTACAGATGAAACCGTACTCATTACACTGATACTTTCTTCCATTTCGAAACCTAACCTGTTGCCAAAATTACTAGCAAAAAAGTTCAAACCGACCTTCAAAATTCTTGATTCCCTTGTAACATAGTGGCAAAAACATGAGAGATACCCCGAGATAGGTTTGTCAAGGGATTTAACTCGATAACTCGTTTCTGGGGGAGGCCTGCCAAGGCCCGGGGGCGGAGTCGGCCTTGCGACGCCTCGTATCACTTGTTTGGCTGTTCTAACTTTCAACTATACAGCCTATTTCTTGATTTGAATTTTGGTGAAGGAAAATAAATCTAGAGTTGAGTTATAACAGGTCAAACGCGATATTTGTTCTTCCTGTTCCTGTTCCGTAAAAATAACAGTTTACAATATCTGTTACTAAGTAACAGTCAGTTATTTTTTGTTAAACAACATAATCCTTCAATTGGGAGTCGGCTTCATGAAGCAGATAATTTTAGTTTCTGAAAATAATTTGCCTAGCCAATGTTACCGATTGTAAGAATTCTAATAAAACTTATGAAACAAAAATCTTTTGTTTAGGAAATTGTGAAAAAAAAAAACAGGTAGGAATCAGGAGTATTTTTTTGTACAAAATTCAAACATTTCTCCCCAGATCACGGCTACCAAAAAACCTTACCCACTCTGCTATAGATACCATAATAGACTATACAAAACTTGTCCTTCCCTATCCATATTAATATTCTTTACTGCAAAGTGTCAAGGCCCTAAAGCCAATGGGGCATAACTCTATGTACCCTAAAAAGGTCCGGATATCACCTGAACGATCGCGATAAGGCCCATTTGTTCCACCGAATCACCATACAATCTACGGGATATTAATGACAGATCGATGGCCATGGGGAAAATGTAGAAGAAAGATTGGCTAAACTGATTTGGCATAAAGAAGAATTTTCTTTACATAAAAATTAGAGACAGCCTAGAGGTATGACCGTTGGACTGCTAAGTTAGAGGTTGTCGGTTCAAATCCTGGCAAACACTGATATCTTTTTGAATTTATGTGAGTATTACAAAGTACAGGTAATTTTGATTTACTAAAATCGGTGAAGGAAAACATTGTGAGGAAACCAGCACACCTGAGAAATTGTCAAGGGTATGTCAAGCTTCGTCAGAGGCCTACGGGGCGGCTATAAAACTCAAACACCAACAGTACGATGAGAAGAAGAAGGCCTAACAATAAATAAATATCACTATAAAATATGACAGTAGGGTCACAGACCCTACTGTCATATTTTAGAAATAGTGTGAGTAACGTTGATATGAAATTATTTACAATTGGATTGAAAATAATTTCATTCTGTATCTAAGTCAGTGTCGTTTGTAAATACAGCGGAGTTTTACTCTCTTAAGGGGTAAAATCAAAGGGCCTGTTGGTCTAGTGGTTAGTGGCCCTGACTGCTATACCAGAGGTCGTGGGTTCGATTCCCACCTTGGATAAATATTTGTGTGATGAACACGACCATTTGTACTGATTCTGGGTGTAATTTATCTAAATACGCCTGTAGGAATATCTATATAAGCATGTCTATCAGTTGTCTAGTACTCATAACACAAGTTACTCTAGTATACTCAATTTGAGACTAAATTATGGCGTTGTGGAAATGTTAACAAATAAAAAAGATCATACAGAAAAGAGGCCAAAATCGATCACTACATACTCTTTTGTGCTAATAAAAGCGTAATTCGCGTAAACCTTAACATTAAGTACGAACATTGTTAAAGTATTCATATTTCCTTGAAGTCCCTTGAATAGGGAGTGAGCCTATTGATTTTTATGAGCAAAAACCCGGGCTGCTCCTAAGAATATATTAACGTTACGAACAACTAATATACTGCCGAACTGTGCTAGTACAAAGTAACGGCGTATACTTCTATTACATTATTTTTTTCTTGTTATTATCAAAGGTTTGGAATGTGGTGAATATAGATGTTTTGGTGCCTACATTTCTATCAGTGACGTAGAGGAAGGTTATGAGATTTTTTAATTTATTGTGTAGTAAGCACATATGTATTTATTGTATTGGGAGATAAATTATACTTACTTTGAGCTTTTAAAGCAAGAACTTTGTATTTGTGGATGTGATGCGCCGTCTCGCTTTCGCGATGATAACTTTACAAGTTTACATGGTAATCAGAAATATAGTGAGTAAGTAGTCAGAAAGATGAATATAGAAAAAGGCCACTCCAAATACTATACAAGAATTAATAAATAAACATGGACTATTTGGTAATACTGCATCTTATCTATACGAGAAGTTTATCTGCACTTAACAAGTAACGATTAAGAACTGTGAGGATCCGAACACGGGTCAAAAGTTGTTTAATGGTCTTTAAAGGCAACAAATCTTTTGGTAACCTTCCTGGCCATTCGCCAATTAGAGTAACGTATGGCCTGTGTACGGGCAAGCGATTTATGCGGCCTGTTTGAACTACTGGCCATATGGAACTGGGTTCTAGTTTTTTTTTAACTATGACCTAGGTTGGGCCCGATAGGTTAGAGTTTATGGTGCTGGTGTGTTGCTAAGGTGTGGGATTTGAATGCGTGCTAGAATAGTGTAAGGGTTAAAATTTTGTACGGCTTAATGCAAAATCTTGTTCAGAATGTATTTTTTTCAATAATGTCTCTTAATGCAAAAAAAAAATATTTGAAATGTTTCTCATGACCACATCCAAATTCGTGCAAGATTTTTTTAAGTTACGGTGAATTTATTTGAAAATAATAATTTAAAGTTGTTCAAAGACATATAGTTTACGTAATAAATATAGTAAAGTCACCTATTACTAACAGTTAATGATCACTTTTGCTAGCCGTATTATTACTAAGACGTCAATATTACCTTTGTATAATTGCCATACTTATTCATAATACTCTATATTGACTACACAAAAAGGTATACTTATAATCCACTCAATACTCTAACAGGAACTATTGATTTCGACTTTTTATGAATGAGTGCGTTTCTCCGTACTCGCCATATTCATTTTAATCGATAGATTTGTGCTCTGACCTGAACCTAACTATAGAAAACCAGTTCGTTGATAGAAACCGGGACATTCAAACGAATCTATAAAATTCTTCACAAAACATGCAATTTTATACTATAATAACATAATTTTGTCATTTAAACATATTAAAACGAAATAACCTCAACTCTGAAACTCATAAAAACACAAAAATACTTTCCAAAATATACAAAATACTTCACAGTAAAACACTGAGAAGAGCGCCATCTATAATTTATAATGTTAATGTTGTTAACTGAACCTGCCTTACCGACGGTGCTGCTCTGCGCATGCGTAGACGTATTCGAGGCCACGGTCACAACTACAATCATTGGTTGATTACGCACACATTGGCGCCCCGGCTCGCTCCGTTGTCAAACGTGTCTGACGTTTTATTGTAAATAATGCTGTAATTTTCGTGATTTTTAAGTGTGTGATAGTGTAAATTGACAAATGTAAGTATTGTTTTTATATTATGCTCAATATTTAGCTGTTTATTGATGTTTTGTCTGATAGAATTGCAGTTACAATAACCTTACAAATATCGGGTGCATTGCGCATGTGTATCTTCGTTAATAATTCAATGGAGTTATCACTCAGTAACTAAATTCGAACGATCACCAAATGGACTTTGTCTTATAATAATATTTTTATTTGAGTATTGATTTAACTGTAGCGTGCTATGATATACTATTTTACTTAACTTTGTAACATCCGATATGGTCTAGTGGCTAGGATACCTGGCTCTCACCCAGGAGGCTCGGGTTCGATTCCCGGTATCGGAATATCTTTTTTAATGTTTTTTCTTTTTATTACAGATTCAAGATGAACGTAAAAGCGGCTTTGGCCATTACGATGGTATTCGTCGGATGTTGCTCCAACGTAGTGTTCCTAGAAATGGTTGTGAAGGAGGACCCGGGCGCGGGAAACCTAGCTACATTCCTACAATTCTTATTTATCGCTTCAATTGGGTTTATAACTGTTGGTAAATTTGGCACAGCTGAAAGAAACATTCCCTTTAAACAGTATTTACTGTTAGTTGGGTTCTTTTGGACGAGTAGCGTTGCCAACAACTATGCCTTCGACTTTAATATACCCATGCCTTTACACATGATCTTCAGAGCTGGTTCTTTGATGGCGAACATGGCTATGGGCGTGTGGATACTGAAGAAGAGATACCCACCATTGAAATACGTGGCTGTCTTCATGATATCAGCTGGTATCGCATTATGTACTATTGTCTCAAGTGGGGATGTCAAGGCTCCTAGAGAAACGGCTGAGGATGCGGCCGAAGAAGAAAGATTGAAGTTCATCGACTGGCTGTGGTGGTGCCTGGGCATTGCTATACTAACCTTCGCGTTATTCGTATCAGCCAGAATGGGTATCTTCCAAGAATCCTTATACTCAAAATTCGGGAAGCATCCGTGGGAAGCTTTATACTACACACACTTACTGCCTCTAGTATTCTGGTTGCCAACCGCGTCGAACCTAATTGGGCACGTCAAGATCGCGACGGAGACCCCTCTAGTCGACTTCCTTGGATTTACTGTGCCCAGGCAAGTGCTGTGGCTGATTTTATACGTCCTGACTCAAGGACTGTGCATCAGTGCTGTGTATGTACTGACAACTGAATGCGCGTCGTTGATTGTCACGTTGACAGTCACCCTTCGCAAGTTCGTGTCTCTTCTCTTCTCAATTGTGTACTTCAGGAATCCGTTCACAGTCGGCCACTGGATTGGCACTCTCCTAGTGTTTATTGGCACGCTGATCTTTACGGAAATTTTGCAAAAGATGCTCGCCGTCTTCGTGCCGGCAAAAGAAGATAAGAAGAAGAAATAGAAGCGTCAAACGCGTTAGTGATTGAACAAAGTGATAAACTGACTGAGGATTGACTTAAAAGTTTTCATACATTTTTCAATACATCGTATCGCTTGGTAATATTTCACACATTTTTAACAGTAGTTGGTCTATATATCGTATCGTATAAAGGTAAATTTTAAGCCATTTCATGTAACTTTTTTACAGTAACTAACGTCAAAGTTATGATAAGTGAATCCTCTTTTTGTTGGCTGTTTCTTTTCACAAATTATTTTAGTATTATTCTCTTATTTTATTCCAATATATTTTGAACGGATATGAATTAAATTATTGACGTAAGTGCTGTTATCTAGATCATTAACGAATGTGGTGTTGAAAACGTGTTATCGTTCCTACAATCTCTTACGACGATTTTTATTATGTTACAAATTTTATTTAACGTTGATTATAATTTTATCAAGTTGACGATTTGCTGCCAGTAAAGAAATAACATTAAAACATCTGGTTCAAAACTAATTTTCTAAAAATCAGTACAAAAAGTTAACTAAAGTTGGTATCTGTGGATATTTTAAGCAAAGTGAATCAATATTTTTGTGATTTTATGTTTGACGTGTAATATAACTTTTATATTTTAAATAATACATTAATATTTATCGCTAGTCAAAATAGTCAACAGCTTGGTATATTTTTCTATTTATAACATCCTAGAGCATAATTTACAATAAATTAAAGCCCCCTCAAAATATATGTACCATAAAATATGTGACATTACACACAAATCCAATAAGTTCAATTTATACTACTGTCACAAATTTTAAATCAATTCTATACTATTCCATATCAAAATTACATAATTATAAAACATCAGTACATTTTTTTACCCGGTAATGAGTAGCAACAAACGGTTTCAAAGAGTCATCGTCATTTGAACACGCTGTCTCAAGTGCAAGTCATCGAATGATAAAATTGTTAGGTACGCGAAATCTTGCAAAGTCATCTTCCGTAGTATAATTTGTAATTATGTCCACTTGTCTGCCCTGTTTATTTGTGATAGATATGAATACTTGTTTATCACTCTTAACACTTGACTATTAGATTGCTCATCAATATTTATTTTGGTAATAAGCCCGATTCCATTTCAAATAAAAACAGTCAGATAATTTTTTGTAGCCCAAAACTGGGGATTGGGAGGGATCCCAATCCCCAGTTTTGGGTCCCATTGTTGGGTACAAGTTCTCCACAATGAAATTGATAAACCATTTATTTTTGCTACTCATACACATACATTACAACGATTGTACACAAAAAAAAATGATAAGCTAATGTTTTAAATTTGGCATTTACAATCTGTATAAAAAGAAAAATAAAATTCTAACAGTACTATCGAAAGACAAAGATATTGCTATTAAATGCTATTATTACTTTATAAACTAATTCATGAAACTGTAAAGGTTATTGAGACAGTTGTTCAAACAAGACTAACATACAGATGAACAAAAAGTCACTTATTCCATTCCACAAGGCCATTTAGCGAGCGGCTGTGAACTCAAATAATAACGTTTTTAATAACCAATTACTATAAAAAGGTAATGGTAGTTGGTAATTAAAGCTAAAGTTTTTTTTATATTAACAAATGACAATCGTCTTTCTTCGTTCTACATACGTTCTTTTGTAATAGTGGCCAGATATTTTTGTTTTTTTTTCATTTGACAGTATTTTCGTAAAAGATTAAAGTTTGCTAATGGTGTGTTGTGTTAGCCGAATAAGAAATTTGTTATAGAGATGAAATAAGTATTAAAATGTACAACCCGCTCATTACTTGGGATGAAATTTGTATCAAAAATCCTTATAAACGTGTGCTCTTGACTTATCGCCGATTAGATATATTTGTAGTGTTTTCTATGTGACTACTGTATTACAATTGCCTTATAAATATGTAGACTCTGCTCCTTTTATCACTGATGACATATCTTCAAATCCATTTTTAATACTTCACTCTGACTTGCACTTCATAATATTATAGTTGCCAGTGCCATATAAGATTATTTATGTAACAGTTTAAAGTATCTACAACTAATAATGCACCGAAATAGAGCAATAATAAAGACGTTTTTCCAATAGAGATATGTCGCGTAAAATGTATGGAGAACCAATAGAATAGCTTCATTAATAAAAGTCAGTGTAAAACAAGGCACGGTATAATAAATAAACATAAAATACAGTATGAAGTCTTCAAATCTTGCGCTTTCAAACTCTGTTGGAAATACAACCTTGAAGATACTTTTTGGTAGAATGTGTTGTAAAAAATGTTGACAATTGTTTTGTTATTTTGTATGTATGCTAATTAATTAATTATTAATATGACATCCTTCGAAAATATTTATTTAATTTGTATGTCATTGAATGCTCAAAAATGGCTTTTTATAATAATGGATTGACAATCCCAATTCATTTAGCATAACGGGTGATGCTTAAGTAGAACATTTAATATACACCGTGTAACATAATTAACGCACATCCTGAAACTACTTTGTTCAGAATCGATAACAGAATCCATTTCATTAATAAAAATAAATATTTTTTTTTACCAAAAAAATATTTAGAAATAATTAAATTGTAGACACTATTTTCATAAAGCACTCGAAGTAAACGAAAATGAGCCTTAAGTCCATGCAATAAGGCTATAAGGCTATAGGCTATAAGTAACGTATTGAGCAATAGGGCGCCCACGCGTTTTGCCAATTATTTGTACAAATTATTCTGACAATATGTAATAAAAACAAATATCTAAGAAAATGATAAAAATGTTTCAATACATTAATTGTGGATAAAAAAGGATATTCTTTTTGGGGTGTCTGTGGATGTGCGTTATTTCCGTTACACGTTGTATAATTAGATAATAAGTTCTAATTGTTGTAAAATAAATTAACAGTTTTATATCAAAGTGTTTTTGATTCTAACCTTTTTGCTGTGGATATACAATGGCGGCCAAGGTCGCAGACAAGTAGCGGTTATTTATTATTAGATGAGATGTAAACAAATTTATAAAGATACTAGCGCCATCTAGGGAAATATTAAAAAGAGTTTTTTTTCTTGTTTTCAAGCTTGCAATGAGCATACGCATGCAAACGCGTGGTACAGACCAGCGTTTTTAATTGGTGCAAAGAAATAAAGAAAATATTGCATTGATGAAAATCTGCTATTAAATAATGTGTTTATGTACTACCTAAATACCTTATATTGAGTGGTATATTAAGATACTAATTGGTTTCCGTATAAAGATAATACTAGATCTCATTTATAAAACAAAAATGTCTAGCTGACGTAAACTATCCTTATAATTGCAAAGGCTTAATTTAGTAGGTGTATATGAATAACAAACAATAAAAGACAAAATCATAATATTAATTCAAAAAGGCACTAATAATATTATCGGCCATTGACCTTCCATGATTTCCACAGCTGGTTTTATTCAAACTAATCTTGTAACAACAATATTTAACGGTACGACTAATTCAATTACACACTTGTACTAACAATATAATTCTTATGTCAACAACTTTAACACGAACTATTGATTAAATAACTCAATGTCAGATTAGCTTAGAAAATGTTTTTAATCTGTGCATTTTGACAGTATTTTTTTTATGAACACAAGCTTTCTTATGACAAGTTAATTACGATTTTAAATATAAAGTTAATATTAATGTTTTTTTATGGAAAAAGTAATTAACTAAAAATGAAAAATATAAATGTTGAAAGTTAGAGTAATAAATTAAAGAGAGTAGACAAAATATTTCCTACATTACCCCTAATTTTATTCTGAAATTAAAAAAAACTGTCATCAAAATAATTCGATTCAGCCGTTATAGATTAAAAATAACTACATTGTATAAACATACAACATTTAATTTAAGTTTTATTTATAGCTTATCTATAAATAATACTTAAATAGCGGGCTATTTAAAAGCCTTTTAAGTATCCAGTATTATAGTCTTTTCTAATTATAGCCAGCTCCAGTCAATCCATACAACGAAATGAATGAAACGTATTACACATTAAAACCTGGAATTCTCCCTTTCACCTATGTCTGAACTGCTTCCCTTTACAGGCCCAATTTAAAAGCAATTTGTAATCTTAGATCGCGGCTGCATGTAAATATATTGATGGGACATAAAAATAATAGCTACTAAGTAAACGTGCAGTTGATTTTAAACATTAAGCAGTTGGTTTAAAGTCGATATTAGAATGACAGGTTGTATTTGCTCACGTGGTTATTTACGATTGAATCGAATCAGCTGTTGTTACACATACTGCATGACGTGTACTCTTTTACGAATTTTAAATACAGGTTTTATTCATTGAAAGTGTATTGATTATTATTACAAACTTTGACACTAATGCCTTTCTAAATTAATAATTAAAAGTCGCTAAAGGAACTGGATCAGTAGTTTATTAGTTTAAAAAATTGACTGATTGAAGGGGTGTCAAAAATTAAATTCATTACGTGGATGCCCAGTATCTCGCTACTAAGTCAAATTCAATGTCCTATTATTTATATTTCCCATTTTATCGTTGAAGTCTGTAACGTCTTTAAATATGTAAAGAACGCACAATTGTTGCAGGCCCATTATTCCTCGGCCGTAGAGAATTAACTGGCGACGGTCCCAGCCCAGGGTCCGTCCAAATTGTTCGGAGACGGTGACCGCATTGCAAATAGCACTGACCTATAGCAAAAAAAAACTCTCAGAATTCTGACTAAATAAAAGCAAAGAATGTCGCCCACGATATCCGTTAGCCACGATTGGGTGCGAAATTAGCGAGCACTAGACCAAAAGCTTGGCTTGCGAATTTCCTACCTACATCCTATACGCTCCACCAACTTGAAAAAAAACCCAGCTTTTTATAAAACAAGCCAAAATACAACTTATCTGTTAGACATAAGGATCAAACAGAACTCGGGGAGGCTAAAGTTAAATTTGCTGTCGCTAAAGCGGACGGCGGCGGAATTTCAACAAGTTAGACGATTGCTTCGAAATACATGATTATGAATGCGCTTATTCGTATCTTTATTGCTAGGGGTATAAGGTCGGGTTTTGATGTGTCCGGGGGATGGTATAAAGTGGTTGTTCGGAAGGCAGTGGCCCCGCTTGCAGTGCAGACATTCTTGACGAATGCTGCCAAAAACCGGGCAGTTTTCACCTCGTTCTCGGAACAGTTTATTGTTTTATTTGCGCTTTAGTTCCCTACTGGATTTTTGGGTGGTTTAGTTTTGTGGGGACATTGTGAAAAATGAAGACGACGTGCTTTCTGGATTAGCCTCTATTTATTTTAGTTTGTCGGTATTTTTCAGTTGGTTGAACAAGTTTTGAGGATTTTATTTGTTTTGTCTTGTTTTATTGGAATTGTTGGATGGACGGAACTTTACCCTAAGGATACGAAGCTAACCTTTACTTACTTTGCTATTCGAATAGGAATACGGACATGGGTAATCTGAAACTTTTACTTGAAATGTAATTTTCTAAAGATTAGTAAAGATAGGTATTGAAACTATTTGAGAACACCAAAGTCTAATAAAAAGTGTTTTCACTACCTACATACCTGTGCCATTTCACTACTATTTTTACTTGTAAGTTCCTCTATTAACAAAAAAGATCGTCCATCTTTTAATCACAATAGAAATAAAAAAAAATATTTTGTATCTCAACGCACGCAAGCATCTCCTAGTAAATACACCGTGATTTTTAGGTCGTTTTAAAAAAGTCGTCCACACAATGTATCCGTCATAAAATACCTCTAGGCGCGAATATAATTTTTTTATCATTAATTAAAATAATATGCATGAAAAAAATAAATAATACATTGGAAATATGAAACATCCTGTTAAAAATGTTTACGTATCAAACTGTTGAAGATACATGCTACATACTTACTGCGAACATTATGATTGCAATAGTAAGACAGCTGTTTTACGCTAAGGTGAATGACCTGTGATAAGACGCCGCCGCGCCGCCCGCGCGGCCCCTTTGGCACAAGGTTCGGACCGCGCTCACTACAGAGTGTTCGTAAAACTGCCTTGTGTCATAATAATGAATAATATTTTTATTCATTCAAATCTTAAAAAAAACATATTTTTTTATTATAAACGTTTACTAGTCATTGGATACATGAACTGGGCTGCTTTTTTAAAACGACCTAAAAGTCACGGTGTATAACAATAAACTCTTTAAGATCATATCATTGAGTTAGCACGTGTAAATTAAATGACGTATGTGCTGACGATAATTATAATAATTTACACCTCCCAGCTGCTCAGAACAAAAGACTGTAAACCTGACCTATTGCTTGAACGGACAGATTTATTACTGAATGGCTGGCGATGGTAATTAAAACACAGCTGTATTTGAATTACACACTCCACATTACACTTAAGTAAAATGGTATTTGCTTGATGATAGAAATTACGCCACGAATTTGTTATAAGACATTTAGTATTATTTTACAATCGATAATTGTTTCTATTGTAAATTGAACTTTATAAGTCACCATTTTTTATGAGAATCTGTACTATTTTTTTGTATTATTCCTCATTCTAATCTCAAAGTTCAATAAGACATACTAGTACTACCATTTGTCACCTCCGGAAAAACACTACCTATTTGCTACCCCGCCTTTAGGAACACGTTTTAATCTTTACCCCGTTTCCTCCACACCCCGTCTTACCTAAAACCCACCAATCTCCAGCAAACAGGCCAGTTTGTCTAACAACGTGACACTGCATAAGAGTCTGAACGGACTGATGGTCCCACAACAAGATTTAGACTTCAATAAATTTGTTGCCGGCCGCGGGTGGTCGTCTGTCTCCCACCGCTTACCAGCTTAGGAATGCTTGAATACCTGCATGTAGGTGTTAGTTTCGACTTAGATCACTTAGCGCACTTAGGTATGTAGACTTAGACTAGACTTAGAGGTATGGTTAGGTTTAATTTAACAAGCAATTTGAATTTGTAACAGCCAATGAGATAGTTGTGGAAAATTAAAATGAAGAAGTTAAGGAAAAGTTACGAGGGTCGAGCTCGATAATTTTTGAAGTGGAAAAACAATTTTAGTGCTGTTGGTATTCAAATCTATTTCTAGTGGGTCTTAGAATTGTTTCGATAGTAATACATTATTTATGTTAACGGTTTACACGCAAATTTATCGGTATAGCCCGACTAGTTTCGGGCCCAACCGAAGTCCTTAGTTACAATGAATGAAATGGAACAATTTATCGTGAGAGGTCTACTTATGATAAAAGTACATCTACAACTGATAACGTTTTTTTATCTTGTTTCTTGTTTCGACATAGTTGGACTTTAATTTTATAAATTACGTCTTTTTTGTAAGGAAACTATATGCGATCACAATGACTTTCCGTCGCAGACAATGACTTGATTAAAATTATAATTTATTGGGAATAAATGTGTAATTTCATTTTGAACAACTAATTAACTGTGTTAAAAATTCCCTTGTTTGATTAAACGCCTAGTTGAAGAAATCTCATGGCAAGCACTGTGTTGGTTTTTTGCTTTTTAACAAATCAAACTGATCATTTGCATTTGAAACCAAAGCTATATTTTTCCCCTCTATTTGCAACTGGTTCAATAATATTAAATCTTTGAATTGGTTTTGGTATTCATCTTTCGTAACTAATCGAGCGCTTGGAATAAATGTCTGAAGTAGTATAAATAATTGTTGCCTGGGGACCTATCTTAGAACCGTTAGCGTAGATCTAACGGGTAATCTCTACTCTGTGTCAACAAAGTTCGTTAAAGCTAGTTATTGAAAATAACAATGCAATATTATTGCTCAATGCAAAATTATTGAAAAAAAAAAACCAGCCAAGTGCGAGTTGGACTCGCTATGAAGGGTTCCCTAGTATCCTTGTACCCTTCTTGTAACTGGTTCTGTATACCAGGGACCACAGGAACGCCAAGCAAACTATTGCGATCTTACACTTACTACCGAACTTAAGTGCAATTACTCTGAACTTATTCATATTTACTAACCCTATAATTTCGTTATTACAGATGGCGAGCCTATCAAATTGCCTGAGAACTTGGAGAGCCTACCGAGGGCCGAACACTTCGCCGCCCAGAGGCACAGGTGGAACACCAATGAGGTCAGTGCCCTTACATTTTGCTATTTGATTCCTAGTTTGTGCGTAGTGAAGAACTAGGGAATTTATTAGACATGGGAACAAATGGAATACGATAAACAGGAACCATGTTCACATTTAAGATTTTATTAGACATGGTAAGAAATGAAATATGGTAGGCAGAAACCACTTTCACATTTAAGATTTTTTTTTTGTTTTATCCCGCATTAAGGATTTTAATTTTTGTATCACAGATATTCAATTCACATGCACAGAGACAGCTAGATTTAGAACTGGAATTTGTGGAACGCCTAAATTCATGTGCTGCGCGGGGATAGAACCCATGACTCGTCGCGCACAGTGGTAATTGGTATTTGAGGTGGTGACCTATACCACTCGGCTATCCGTGCAGTCAGATTAAATTCAGTACATTACAAAATTAGGCAACAAAGGGAGTTAAGGACAGAAGCAGAAAAGACTAGGAACAATATACATACTTTAGACGAAGATTTTCACAATAATTTAATGCTAACCTAGAAAAATCTTAATAAAATCTAATATCAATTTAAGTAGTATGAAGTAAACGACGCAATCAAAAATAGAGCTTATACAGTTTCAGAAAACATTTGAAGAGCACGTAACAAATCATATCAGTAGCTCCAGATAAGGGAATTTAGATCTTATCTGTATTGGAATAAGAATGAATTTGTCTTTTATAATCCTTATCTACATGGATAATTAGTTGTGTACCTTAGGTTTCCGACCTTGAGTTATAAAACTGTAATAAATCACACACGTTGTAACATTTTAACTGTTAACGTTAAAATCTTATCACTAGTATAATAAGCACTTCCACATAGTATTATTTTATGAGGTTTTTTTTCTGTACTTGTTGCCATATCATGGCTAAACTGGTCAGCTGGTACAGTTAATTTTGCAAGAAGTACGTTGTAATACCAAGATGGTTCAGGATAGATATGGGCTTTGTTTTGTATGTATGAGACTAAAACCTTCGTGCCTCTTTGAAAAGTTGAAAAATATAAATAAAGATAAAGCTGATAGTTTTATTTGTTTAATATGAGATTTAGAATATTTGTATTACGTTCCTTATCTCAAACAATGATATAATACCTAAAAATAAACTTTACAATACTATTAACGTTAATACTTTTTGTTTTATCAACATGGATAAGTAATATTACCTTTAATAATAATTTATGTTTGATGATAGCCAAAACAAGACTAGTTATTATTTTTTCGACATTAAAAACGTTTTCATCACTACATATTTAAAACATTACAACAAATAACAATAAACTTGTTAATTAATTAATAAAAATTCATAACTCAAAAATTTCATTCATAATTATGTAAAAAGTTTAGCTTCAATTTATTCAGACACGTCATTTCTTGCCGAACATCTTGACAGAAGTGATCAAGCGTGCCCCCACTCCATCGAATTAGCCACGCCCACATTTGAGTCCATTTTTTTTATCTGTCAATTTTGGCCTTTGCATACTAAACTACACGTTTTACAGAATTGCTTAAAACCTTTGAACTTCAACAGTATTGGCGTACCGTTTGATGTTTTTTAAAATTCATTTACGAGGTGGCAAACTAAAATGAAGGACGTATTTTTTTCTAACCTTTAAAAGTCTAAACACAAAAAGTAGAGTGGGCGATACTGGGGGCTGTCTTTTTTTGTGATAGTCAAATTAGTTTGTGTAAAACCTACTTGAATAATTTTTAATTAATGATATTTACTTTTTATGATTTTATGGGATAAGGGTAGGAAGATGATGATGATTTATCATCATAATCATCTTCCTACCCTATATTTATTTTGATTTCCCCACTTTCACCGAATTTCGTTAAACACTTGCAAATTTTATTTTCGTTCCTTTCCTTACTTTTCCTATAAAAATCGACTTACAGGGCGTAAGGGTAAGGGTAGTACAATTGTAGATATTAATATTTATATAGGCTACATGAGTGGTGTATCGTGCGGTATAAATCGCGTTAATTCATGTTTTATGCAAACAGACACGTCTCATATCTCGGCGTTGCAATGTTTTAGTCAACTTAGCTTTGCGTAGATTAGGTTTTCAACCCCTACTAGTGGCTTGTACTGTTTTGTGAGGATGAAAATAAGGGTTTTATAAGCATATTAAATTACTTTACCCTTTTCTTTTCTGTTGGTCTTTGATCGAAGTGAGTTGTCTACGACCACTGACATGCAAGTGAATATTTAAGAATGTTTTTTTTAGCCCAACTCTTTAAATCCGTTTTATTAAGACTAATCTTACTCTTTTAAGCAAAACACTACAGTCATTAGTTTTGATAATAAACCATAACTGATCAAAACTTTCAGTCTTATTATTCAGTTACTAACGTTGGTGAGTATCTACTGAAATGATATATAGCAAGTATTGTAGTTCTTGGCTTTTAAGTTTAAGGTGAAATTAAAAACCATGAAAATGCATTACCAAATTTCACTTACTTTTGCGTCAGCTACGATTTGATAATGTATCTAAAGTTAAGATAATTTTCAAATGAAATTGTAGTATGAGTTCACAATATCGTATCTACCTGGTTGTTATTACATCATTTTTTAAATAAATACTTCAGATTTCGATTACTAAAATATATTTATAGTCACTATGACAAAAAATATACCAAAGAAAAGCAAGTCTTATTCTCGGTTTTCTTTCAACAAATATAGTAAAATAAGCCATGTTTATTATCAAGAAATTATTAATAAACTTGTGTAACTCTCACATCCACAACAGTTTATACCATAGACGTCTATTATCAATCAGGTTAAGCTTCACTTCTCAAGGTATAGAAAAAGATGGGTGAGCGATAGCGTAACTCGCGAAACAGTTCGCGAACTCGTAGTAAGGGATCGTTTACATTAGCCGCGGGTAATGAAATGCGTCGGGTGTAAATTACACGAGTACCTACTGCGTGTAACTGTTATTATGTGTTCCAAATGAGATATGTTACTGTTGCTTGATGAGTTTGCTTAAGGTTAAGCGGCTGTTGACGAGGTTTGGAAATGGATTGGTTTATGTCATAATTTTTGATGTTTCTGAGGGATAGTCGATTTTTTTAGTTTTTTGGAGTTTGGACTGACAGTTTTGTAATATAACTAATCTTTGACAAAATGTGTGTAACGTTAATTATAAATTGGTTAAATAAATGAAGAGTATTTCTTGCTGCATGTTATACAGCCAAAGTCTACGATTTTGTTTTTAATGAAATATTTTCAACCAAAAATTTCTCAAAAGAAATATTTTCATGTAAAAATTATACTAAAACAACATTAAAATAAACTTATTCATTAGATTATTAGCGAGACGAAAACATGACACTTACCTATTTACAAAACATGATTATTCTGAAAACAAAACATCGTTAGTCTAGCTGTTGTGCCTCATTTTGAATAAATATTCATGAAACGCCTTGATTAGGCTTGTTTTTTCAAAGAAAATATACCAAATTGCCCGCGGGTTTTGGCAAAAACTGGTACAATTATTCGAAATTAAATTATATTTTTAGGTTGCCGTGCTGTGTACCAACTGGCTTGTATTAGTCTATTGTTTAAACCTGTGATAGTAGTAAAATCGCAGGACTGCCAAGTCATAGTCTCGATTTCCATTCCTACGGCATGCATCGACTTTTCGAATGTTGTGTGCGTTTTCAAAATAAATGTCACAGCTTCCGTGCTTTGGAAGGCACGCTAAAACGTAAGTCCTGCGCCTGATCTCTCCGGTCGTGTCGGATTGCCGTCCCATCTGGTTACGAGATTAAAGGAACAGAGAGTGCACGATAACGTTAATTTCCAATGACGTGTGTTAATGTAGTTTGTACAGTCAGCAACAGAATTCAGTAAACGTAATCTGGCTTGGCGTGAGCCAATAATTTCATTGACATGTAAGGGTTGATAGGATGTTTTGATTATACGAGACATTAAGCCTATTTCGTTGCACAAAAGCACTACAGACACTCATTGAATTTGACTGGGTACAGTTGATTTGTAAATCTGTGAGTAGATGGCTTCTGTAGCTGTTCGAATAAACTTATATGAGTTAGTTTTGCCGACTGCAATGCTGAAAAAAATCTTTATAGAAAAAGGAGATGCCTTTGCCCAGCATCAGGAACTTCTTATTCTTCCTATCTAATGGTGGATGTACAACCTGGTGTGAGAGATTTTAATCCGCTCATAGGCCTCTAACGTGGCTTAACATGCCTTTAAAAAGTTTTCAGGTGTGTTGGTGTCTTCTTAGCTAGTGATAATTGAAAATGAAAAAAAAAATGAAAAATTTATTTATTACTTAAAAGAATTACTTTTAAACACACATGAATTCGAAACGACATTGATGCTTGCCGGGGTTTGAACCTACTTTGCCTTTGACTTGACAGTTCGATGTTCATAGTGTTCATACCATTAGGCTATCACTGTGATTCCACAATCACAAGTGGGATCTTACACAGGCTATTTAAAAAAATCTTAATACTACAGAACCTTTAACTTTCTGTTATTCACTTCTCTGCTTTTAATGACTGTCGGAAGGTTAGACTTGATGATGTCAAACTTAGTCGTTTACATAAATAATACTGTTTCTACAAGTCTTTTACGGCGCCTCCTTAGTACTTCGTGATTAGGGCTATTTATTATAGCAGCCGATTTAAATGCTTTTGTCTTGTTTTATAGGTATTCAAATATATTTGCTGTGATTAAATAAATTGGCGTTTATTACTAAAAGGTTATTACTATGACGATCAAACATAATAATATGACGATCAAACGTATGAATTCCTCAGATTTAAAATAAGTTATGTCGTGTAACTAACCTTAACCTCCTCCGTCGTCAAAGAGCGAAATAGAGTTGATCGTGTTTTGTTTTGCCCATGGTCTGGTCGGATTGCCGAAATGTAGGTACATACCACGAGCCTAAATCACGTGACTAGTTTAAAATAAAGGTTAATTTACATCCATTCAAGCTATTTAATTCATTTTTTTACTAGAAAATTATTGATCTTAACTTACTTTATTTTTCACCATCTCTGTGACATATGGAATGTAATAAATAATTGAGTATTGCCATCGCCATTAATGCTGTCTTGTCTCCGAGAGCTGCTTCCCCCATAACAGATCTTCAATCCCGACGAAAACCACAAGGCCTTCAATACATATAATTATTCATGATATAGAACGTAACCAGCAATATTAATGAACTAGGTTAATACCCAGCAATCCCCAGATACTTCAAAGTGATTATTATAAACGGTAGGCTCCATTTAATTAAAGGCCTTAGTAATGAATTCCGTGTTGGATATGCCTCTATATGTTACATATTATATGTTACTACATACAACGCAATAATCATTATTAATACACAAGGTTAAGCCGCCCATGCCAAGGCCAGAAAATTGGATGGGTGACCGAAACGGTAACTTCTATTTCTAATGCCATGTTAATAAGTTCTTTCGTTCCGTAAATATAAACTTATGTTACGCCACTTTTAAATGGATATAAAAACACAAAAGAAATCTCGCTTTTTCCGTTTCCGTATAATTCGTAATCTTAGATAAAAGCCAGGTAATTCCGTGAAACCTGAAAAGATCGTGAAAGATAAACCTAATACTTATCATAAACTTTAGAAACGTTTATAAGGTAGGAAGGGTGGAATCCTTAGTTCTTTGCTGTATTTGGGGCACCTCATCTAACCCTGCAAATCGGTACTTACCTTAGTTTTCTAAGTATCGTCATTCTCGCTCGGTCACTTATACCCGCGTTTCTATTCAATATAACACTTTGCCGGACGTTAAAGGGTTTCAAAAGGGGTCGGGATTGAGTACGAGCGTTTCTATTTTACTTTTAACACGATTCGATTTAAAATTAGTGAAGTATTTTTCTGCTTTTGGTGTCATACAGTACTGAATTCAAAATCTAAGAATCATCAATAATAGAGAATCACGTTTGTTGTAGGTATACAAATTTTTCGTCTGGTAATCTATCTGTTTATTAAGATCGAGTTAAAGTTGCTTAAAATTTACATTAAAATTTGTTGGACCCCCTTAATATATTTTTTTCTTTTTAGTATTTGTTGTTATAGCGGCAACGGAAATACATCATTTTAGCTATTACGGTTTATGAGATACAGCCTGGAGACAACAGACAGCGGAGGCTTAGTAATAGGGTTCCATTTTACCCTCTGGGTACGGAACCTAAAAAAGGCCGAATTCTCGCCGTCACTGTGACCACACCCGCCATCCATCCTGCCCCCCTTGTTTACACCTTCCGCCGACACCGGTACCTTTTGGTTACGTATGGAAATTTAACGATCCGACGAACAGCTGACTCGGGCGCTGCCTGAAAAAACCTCGCTCTACCTTATTTCCTACATGTTTTAATGGAAATTACAATGTATTGGTATAGGGGTGAGATATTAGGGCATTTATGTTGCTAGGGTGTTTTTGAGCTGCGTTTAAATGTGTTTAGTATAGTGGTAGAGTTGCTTGTTTATTTTTTTTTTTATTTATTTATTTAATGATTTAGACGGTTTGAAACCAATTACATAAATCATAGAAAAGCTTAAGCTAATAATAAACTTAAATTAAATACATATTTTTCTAACTACAACCTAACAAAAATAGAAATTGTTGTTGGTGAAGATATTATGTTGAAAAACATTTAGGCCTCTGGCTTTAAGCTAGTTATTTTTAATGACTTTGTAGTTAGCATAATCTTATGCTGAGATTAAAACATAACGTTTTTTTCCACTGTTATTCCTCAGGGTAAAAATCTGAATTAAAAGTGTCTTATATTGAGCCACATATAATTATGCCTTTTAAAAATAGTAATATATTCCATATCACAGTTAGTACAGTTATTTAATGTTATTATTGTTAGCCATAAAAAATATATACCAACAAAAAGGTTGGATACTTACCAGTTTTGATAAATTACAACATCGCCCATTCTCTTGGCATGCCTCTTGTGTTAACAATATTTATGTGATTTCAAACTGCGCCGTTAATGCGTTCGCTAGCTACTGGCGCCAGTAACTATGCCAGTGTGAACGAGACATAAAACATATGAAAATCAGGAAACTTATTTTCCTAAATTGGGCCCCTTATTAAAGTTTAGAAGGTTTGTTTGCTAATTAACTAATTAAATGAAGCATACTTAATGGTGTACAAGGTTCCGTATAAATCGACCCAAAGTAAACATTACTAATGGAAAGGCCCATATCGATGGGAATCTGGCTATAATAGCAAATCATAGATTGATTGTAGAGAGAGCGAGAGAGAGAACATATATATTTGCGGCTATAGTATCGCGTAAAGTAGTAATTTAGTCACGTACAGTTTTCATTTACTCTACTTAATATTATTCATTAAAGGACATAACGGACACTAAAAAAAAACATAAATTCTATTACCGTAGGCCTATTAATATGTTAAAGTTTAGAAGTATAGGAACATTTGAATTACCTTACAAAACAAACATTTCAACAAGCACTCCACAAGTATTTCCTACTAAATGTTAGGCCAATTTTCCGTCTCTATTTTAAGAAACAATTCAATAAAGCAATAATACAGTTAACAGGCAATCCAAGCTAAGTATAGATCTTTTCAGCCTGTACGCGCACGCAATGTTCTAACAAATATCAAGTCTTTTTGATTTTAATGTTTGAGGCTTTCGATATAAGTACGCTTTTTTATTATCTAACGTTTAAGGAGTAAAATAAAATGTGTTCGGATTAAACGGTTGAATAATTATATGTCTTGAGATAGGTATGTGAGATGATGAGTTTTGTAGCCGATTATTTTATAGAGTAGAATCGTGACACTAGTACAATGCTGTTGCCTCAAATGTTTTACGTACATTTACTCAAATCAGCAGCCATTAAAATTGAGAAGGTGTCGAAAAAAGAGATCATATGCCTTGAATTAAAATAATTTGAGAATCCTTTAGCAGTTGACAAAGACACATACAAATTGTTATTGCTTAAAAAGGCAAAAACTCCATGCTATATTTGCTCTTCACAATCTATACATAGGTCTTATTAGGTGTGTATCTAACAATTGTGAACCTAATTGGGCACGGCAAAAGTGGACCAAGTTTTTTGTTGGTATAACTAAAAGTGCTAGCCATATATTTCTGTAACTATTATAAAACAATAGAAGGTATTCCCCTAGAGCCACTAGTAACAATATTAAAAAGCAATAAATAGAAAAAGGGGTCGCATTTCTTGGATTCGACCTTTCAATGCTGGGAACACCCCTGGGGAAGGGTATGTATGTATCCTACATACATACACATACATACACAGATTATTGTGCGTGCAACTAACTGTTCTTAAAGTAAGAACACTTTTATGAGCTATGGTAGATTATCTGTTGCAGCCGTAGGAGTAAGACAATGTGTTCTCCTACTCCTACAACTGCAACACATACTGGGTGATCTTTTATCGCCTGAAAAAAATAAGGAGTTGTAGGTAAAACATTGGGTTTAATGATGATGGTTAAATGGAGTTGAAGTTTCTGGCATAGTCACATTTTTTTTATTTTACCAAAAAAAGGGAAAGTAATTTAAAATCTAACATAAATTTTACTTAGAAAAACCTATGAAACATGACTATATTAAAGCATTTTTTTATGTGAGTAAGTACTTCAAAATGTGACTATGATTTTTATATTTCACTTCTCTATGATAAAAAAAAAATACTTTACCAAAGGTTTCTACGCCATTTATCTATCACTCCCAATTTTTTCAATACAGTAAAAAAGTCACCTAGCACACAGCGTCTAGCGCTGTCTCGTTCCCACAAACTATTTCTGTTTCACAAGTTCTTAGTACGGGTACCGCTTAAGTTATGTGTAAGTGTTAGTTATCTTTATGTACGCCTTCCTACTGCACTTCTTTGACAGTCGGTATTACCATTAATGACACAAGTGACATGCGATATCGTCGCGTACGACGTATTCAAGTCATTTAGTCCTGTACAATGTGTTGCTAGTTTTTAGAGCCATGACTTAAAACAATGTTGTAGTACAGTTGTGTCTTTTTATGACTTTCTTAACTCCACTTCACGCCATCTCGGCTATAATTAAAAATTGTTAGAAAAGCTTGGGTTATGAGTTATGGCAACTAAACATATTTTTTTTTTTGTTAGAGAATAAAATTAATTAATAGTCGTGATTATGATACTAAGATTTTTCCTGGGTAGGAATCGAATCCTCAGCCTGGCCTCACTAGGCCAAAAGGCTCGTCTCTTTTTTATTGTGAAGTAGCTGAAACTGCATGAAAATCAGTGAATAGCTTCTAATTTTATTATTTTTAAGGCAGTATTAAACAACAATGATTCATATGATTATCTCCAATTCACAGAGTGGTACGATTTTCATTTGTTTTCCAAGTATCCAGTAAGAATGCAACGTTAAACTAAAAATAAATAAAATTAATAAACACCCATACATTAGCATACATTAACGCATCAGTAGCTATTCCGATGGGGTTCTTCCGTGCAAATGGAGCGTTGGGCGTTAAACTGCCTAAGGCCAGTGCGATAAATAAATCGCTCGATCGGAATCGCATAAAATCGTCTGCGTTGTCTGCGAACATTCTAGTCCTGATTTGTTTGGCAGACATTTTGAATTGATAGAATTTGTTTACTGAGCGAATGCAAGGGGAGATTAAGACTAGAAGTTACAGGTCTTTTAGAAAAGTCAGTCTTAATACGATTATTACCTCATCCTAAAAGAAGCAAGACTTATATTAAAGACCCAAGTAGGTTTTTTATTGTTAATGAGAGAGACTACAAATGAGTAAGACTATGTGGGTGGGGAGGGCTTTGACCAGCATCAGGATAGGCAAAATAAATTCTTTTTTTTTGTAGAAATCTCGTGAAAATCCGTTTCAATCAATCTAAGAGTCTACTAGGTATAGACGTTATTTGAGTTGGGCCACAGCTCGGGGTCTGGCTAGCCGCATTCGGACCAACCAGTATACTGTTTTACTTTTAGCAAAATAGGTACCCAGCTAGAACTGTCGACCTGAAAAAGGTAGCTACGCCTGTATGAATCCACCTTACGATAAAATATTAGTATACTTAGATAGAGACATTTAATACAATAAATATGTTAGCCATATCCGTCCACCTACCGTTTAATATAGCTATTAAGTTACTTATATATCAATATTACCTAGATTTAACCCAAGCAATACAGACAATGCCCATACCATTCAGACATTTATTGATACTTAAAAGAAGTACCTTAATAACCATTTCTTTATCCTTTCCTTGTAATGAAACAAATCTAGATCATTTACTATGAGCTCTTAAAACAGGATTTTTGTTGTTGTGGAAGCGGGATGACGCTTTACGTATTGTAGCGCGTTGTCTCGCTCTAACAATGGCAATAGTCCTATTTTAAGAGTTTCATATTTCAGGCACAGGTATACTATAAGTTAATGAACCACACAGACGTCTGCTGACTATATATATTGTTATTTATCTTTACTTTTCTCTTTTATAATAAGATACCATGTTTTCTACGGAATGCTCCTTAATAACAGATTTTTCTTGGAACTTATTTGTATTTGTTAAAATGCTTTTTAAATCCGGTAGCACAGGTTTTTCATAAGTTTTAATAATCTTATTTGTTTATTGGTGTATGCGGAGCTGTCAGCTAACTTTCAATAGCGGAGTGTTACTAGAAAAAAAGATTATTCTAGAAGATTTCATAAACAGATTACTCTACTATTAAGGGGAAATTCCCGAGCTTCTAATATCCTTATTTAACTGGTTAACAAACTTAATATCAAACAATTTTGGTACACAGAAACCCGACAATCACTTCATCATGCAAAAAAAACATCGATTCTATTTCCCCATCCTTGTCTCTCCATCTATACGTACAAGCTCCCTCAGTTATTGCTTCAACAATTCATTTCGTTCCCTTTATTCGGAAAATTCTCTTATTATTGCCTCTGTTCATTATATCTGAGGGACTGTTGCTAGCCTATTGGCCCAACCAATATAGTATTAGATTCTTATACATTGGTCATTTGTAGGAATGAGGAAAATGTTTGTGTTTTCTACTGATAATTGGATAGGTTTGCGTAATTGGTGTATTAAATTATGATAGACTAATTGTCTAGTATTTTTATCGGGATGAGTGAGGAATCAAGTGTTGTTAGATTATAAAGAGCTCGACAGAACTATTAGAGCTAGGAAGTTCTTAAACTGGATTTATTGCTTAGTCATAGGAATGTCATTTTTGAACCGAGCAACCGAAGGCCTGCTCAAAATAAAAGCCGTTTGGTTTTTTGATTTTGGTCAACAACCATTTTTGTTTTGACTGAAACCACAATCCATAAATTTGAGTCATTCGTCATTAGTCTTACCCTTTCTAGAGTCGTTTATAATACGAGAGACTAATTCAGTACCTATTCGATAGGACAAAAGGAAAGTTTGTTCCCTGCAGTTGACTGACAAAATCTTTTAATAATGAGAGAATAATTGAGTGATCGCCATTCCAGTATTCGGTCATCATACTCTTGTAATCACAATTCCGTAGGTAGAGTAAGTCAAACGATAAGAATTTAAACGCTGATTACTTTAATATCCATTGTGATCGGACTTGCTAATGTTACTAAATACAATCATTTTAGAAGAATGTTTACGGTACATTATTTTAATCGGCCGTTTCAATGTCAAAACAAGGTTGAAACATTTGGACTGCATGATCCTATTATTTGAACCAAAAGAATTGATCGAAAACTGTATTGCCTTGCAGTGCAATGTATAAACTAAACTGAGACATTTTGATAAATATTGGCATTTGTTATTGAGATTTTACCTTGTAAAACATTCCTTTGATTCCAAAACAAATTGGACCTGTCTTGATGATCTAGAATATGACTAAGAACGAAAAGTGCAGTTGTTTTTGATAATATCTATCAAGACTCAAGGTAGCCAAGAAATATCTACCTATATCACGCTCAAATAAAAATCTGACAGGAAAAAGTGATTTAAAAAGAAAATTTTATTTATGTGATGTTTCCGTAGTTTTCTAATACTAGTAACATAGTCTATTTAGCATAATGCACATGTATTCGAAAGCACTTTGGCTCGTGAGGGAACTTGATCCTACCTTTGACATGGAAGTCACGGTTATACCATTCTTATTACGTATTTTATTACTTGTATTAAATTGACAAGTTAAAGTCACGTCACTTGCCCAAAAAAAAATGTCATTCCCATACATTTGCGTAATTCAATTCTAACGCCTGTAAAACATAACTTGTCCAGGTTAAAATTTACCTATGGTTATAACAAAAGCTAGCTTGACCACTAATACCTATATTATAAATAAATCTTAATCTAAACACGTGTCGTTGGGTCAGAATTACCCGGACTTGTGTCGCGAAACCTTGCGATAATGTCACTTTAACTTTGAAGCTGAAAAATGTCTTTCGGATGTCAGTTACGGGATTAAAGTGACGGCGCAATTTGGTTATATTTAGTCTTATCGTTTAGGCATACGACCTCTTTTTTTGGCCTGGTCTAGGCTATTTTAATGAAGGCGTTTTTTGCTTTTCATTTTTGGGGGTAATAGTTGCTCTGTACCTAATTTTAAATGGCGATATTTTTGGGCTAAATATTACTATACAGCTACCTATTTTAGTGTTATTTTCATTGCTAGCACTGGAAGCAGCTTTTCAGTAAAAGCTAGTAAGTTGTCTTAAGTTTATGAGTAAAAAAGGATTTTTTTGCTACAATAAAAAAGGTTAGATGCTCGCAAACGGGTCGAAACGACAACTTTCTTCGAACACGTGTGAAATCTAACAAGGTTATTTGAAAATACAACAAATATCGACAAAAATAAACGGGAAACCTTCACAATAGCTGACTTACGACCTTCGTTCGCTTCCTTATTTATAAAATTCTTAAGGGGTCCTTTCAATAGGTGTCATTCGAACGTACAGTCACGCGAATACCAAAGAAATTGGAATAACTTTTGTTAAACGACATCCAACATATTAAGTTTTTAAATTAATTGCGAAACTGTTTTCGTTCCGTTTTCTAGGAATATAAAAGCGACAGGTTTTTTTTTGCTTTTTTTTTCATTGTTATGTAATTCAGTGGGGCTTAAGGCTAATGCTAGTAAATAATTTTATGTGTTCTTATGGTAGATAAACGTGATTACAATTACGCTGTTAAAGAAAAGTTTAAATAATGCATTTTACTTCTGCACTGTTTGAAATAAATTAAGAAGTTCATCAGAATGGGAAGTCTTTTGCACTCTTTCTTCTACTAATGACTAAAAAACCCTCAGAATATTAACTATCAGCAATTACAAACATTTTCGAACTAAAACTAGAATCGCTAAACCAAATCAAAAATACCAACAAACGGTTTACGTAATCGTTCACAAATTCGCATATCGAAAACGGGATAGCACCACGTTAGCGTGTCTCGTATCAATTAATCGTATTTCGGAGCGCGCCAAAACAAATCCGCCATGTTACCCCTCCCCCCCCGCCGGTGCCCGCTCGCCGCCCCCCGCAGACATCCCCAGCACTATATTAATGGGCGCTGTCACGCCAGCCGGTTAGAACCGGATTGATGTGCAATGTCATTGTTTGGTTTGGTCATAGTTCGGGGGTTACAATAGGTCGAGTTTAGCTGTCAGTCAAATGTTGACCACGTTTTGAAATGTTGATGTTTTCAATTTTTTTTGGGGTGTTTTTTTTTGTGTCGTTCTTGTCATGGGTATAAGTCAAATGTGTCCGTCCATTGGCCGTGCAGTATATTTATATTGTATACAATTTTAAAAGGTTAGACTGAAATTACACTTTTTAAGATTTATAATCTTACGAGATCTTTTTAGCCATGAACAATTTTACACACCACCATCAAAAATATTTAATTTTATTGCATGGAGACAAAAGCTTATTTCATTATTCCGTTTCCCACGAGACCTGCTGAGATTTTCCTCTCACCTCCAGGGCATTCTTTGGCTTATACTCTCAAAAATAAAACCCCACCAACATTAACATATTCGTTCACAAAAACTGTTACTTAGACTCCAAAAAAGTCCTCTTTTAATGTACGAAGTTAAGTACTGAAACGCTAAGCAGCTCTGTGCCCTCAAATAGGCTATTTTCTAAAAACTTTTACAATTTCCAAGAAAACAGCGTTTGTTAAATTGTTGTATTTTACTATCATTTCGCGGCAATGTTGCTTTTAAGTATAATTTGCATACATTTTTGTATAAGTATGAAATGTGTGACTGGCTTTTCCGTTTATGGAATAACTTAAGTAGTTACATATCTTATGTTGGGTTTCCGTGGGTATCACTTGGAGGCCTTTCCTTAGGTGACGTGATAGCTTAGCGGTATGGCCGGCAAGAATGATGGACCTGCGTGCTTGAAAATATTCTTAATGGTGTATTTCGTCCACCAATTTGCCCAAAATTGTGTTGATGTAAATTCTGATGGATATTTTAAAAGACATATAAATTTTTTACGTGCATATGACAATATAACAATTCGTCATCATTCCCTTGACCTAATCCCAATTAAATTATTATTTGAGGTCGGCGCAGCATGTCTTCTTCTTCCGCACGTTCTTATTTGACGTCATATTACATGTATCAAACTAGAATTCTTCAACAAATGACATATTAAACTCTGCTCACCACTCTACTCACTTAGAAACCAACACATACTCACGAAACTATCACCGATTTTAATCTGAACATTTTCAACAATCAAATATCCATTCATCGCCCCAATCGATTCAACCCAATCAAAATTTTGGAAACTGAATTTGAATTCGTTTTTATCAAAGTACGTATACCGTGGTCATTGTATCTACATTCCGGGTGACATTTCCTTGTTTCGCGGCCATTTGAATGCGACATCGTTTTTCGCAAGCAAATGCCTTGACGGTTCGTTTACTTGCATTGTTCCGTTTCCCTTATAGATCAATGCTCTATTGTCCTACATTTCAACGTTTCGGGTACAGTCTTGATCTGAAGATTCTGTTTGACGTGAATATTTTGGTTTCTTTGAAATTTTATATTTATTTTGTATTCTTTCTGGTTTTTGTTGGGGTGTCTTTGTTATTGCCTTTTTGTGTAGTGAATTTAATTCTTATGTACTGTTATTCTGATCCATCCACAATATTTGTTTCTTTCTTAGGTAACTGTACTGTGCCATGTCTTTACCTATGAAGTTCAATTCAGAATTAATAAATTTAAAATACCTAAACTGAATTCTGAAATCAAAGTTTTCTTATTATTTAAGTGAAACCGCAAGCCAAAAGAGATGTATTAATTTAAAGGATGTCATATGTCATATGAATTTGAGCAAACTAAATAAAATTTATTAGTTTGCAGGTATCAACTCAAGGTCAGAAAAATACAGATTTTCAATGCAATTACTTTAGTAAATACCTACACCAAAATATTCTATACCATTTCTAAAGCGAACATCAATATACGTTTCTTATAAACATAGATGTACATTAGAAAATAATAAATAAATATTCAATTACAATAGTCCAAAGTGAACGTTACATAAAGCAGGCGAACACTGGTATCCATCACAGCTAGCAAATGTCACGTGACTCGGGGATTATGTATCAAGATTAGAATGAGCGTCTTCCTCTGCTAAATTGAGGCTAGACGGAGCACAGCTAAAACTAAACATTGCAAGTTATATTTGGGTAGAGAATTTAGAATTGTTTTTTATTGTTTAAGCTTCGGAAAGATATGGTTGGTGTCGTGAATTTTAGAATAGGCTGGCAAATCTGATTGCGTTAGCTTTGATGCGTTTAATTTGAAATTATTGGTTTAAGAATTCACGTAAATCCACATAAGTTAGTCATGCATCGCTTATAGCTAGTAACTAATTATCCATTGACAAGGTGTAAGTTAAAATGAATAAAACGATTTAGAAACTTAAAACAAACAAAAAAAATTTTTTCGTCGATCATGTGAGATCTGATAGAGTCAGACGTAAAAAAAATATTGCATTTTATATCTCGAGAAGTGTAGATCTTGTTTCTTGCCTTGAGAGAAATGCAAGGTAGGTCACGGCTAGCCTAATCAGAGACAAATTAGCTACAAATCTATGAGCCTGATACACAATCCAGGGAAAAATTAACTCTAAACGTAAACTACAATAAAAAGTCGACTTAACACTATTTAGATCGAAGTATGCCATTACATGTGCCGTTTTGCCAGACGTTATAAGTCTCATATACAGGGGGAGAACACAATCAGTGGCAGGATGTGTTTTTAATGTCATCTTGAGTATTTGCCAGAAACAGATTTATTTTATGATCTCTGAAATGGGGTGAAAGAATAACGTATTTGATTATAATTTTATTTGATCAGATATTTCGGTCAATGAAGAGTTAATTTATTTTTTGGCATGTATCGATAGTTTTCGAATTACTTGACTAGACGAGGTTTTATATGAGTTTTTTTGCGATTTGGGGGCTGTTTCAGTGAGTATTCTTTTCTTTAGACAAGTTTCCTTTAAGTAAAATTGATAAGGTCAGTAATTCCAAATATTTCATATTAATAGAAATATCTCTTGACATTTAAACCTATGAAGGTTAATTGATAGCTTTTGATTTTGCTCGATCATTCCTTTGACTGAACATCTATTGAAGCGAAACCATTGAATGAACTTAATATAATATCAAGCACTTAACATCAAATAATATCGAGATAAAAATATTCCCCGATCGACTTTTGTTTAGCAATAAACGCAAAGAACTGGCCTCAATAATCAATAAGTTTCCACTTAACCTTGCTAATATTGAATCAACCTTTCCTCTTTAAGAAACAGCCGGAGGCCCAAAAGGGAAAATGAAAAAAACACTACTGCTTTTTTTCCTACAAGGCTCATTAGACACGATGGCTTCAAAACCTTTTTGTCAAAGGACAGCGGCTCACAAAGGAAATCTCACCTTACTATTAAGAAAATAAGGTGGAATTTCTTTTGTTATTAGACAGCTACCCTGTATTCGCGAACTGGGGCGAAAATTTTTGTTGGTAAAGTGTAATAGTATTTTGTTTGCCGTATCGTGTTTAAAAAATGTAGGCTTTACCGAATGTGGGGCTTGAACCGCTTCGTAATAGGTGAGAGCTGCCGTTGCCGAGAATCGTATCGATTTCTGCGGCGCTTAGTTTAAATAGTCGGATTATATCAACAAGTCAATGTTTTCAATGAAATTGTGTATTCCGATCAATGGATTTTTTGTTACGAGGACATGTTTCAATGTTTATCCATAGGTATTTGGGTAGCCGTAGACTTCTTCATTTTGGATTTGCAGCTCATAAGCTATTCGACTTTGAACGAACTCTGATATTTCTTCATAAACACGCACAAGAAGACCATAATTGTCAAAAAAGAATAATGTTGTTCGCGCTGGTGTTTTACATGTATCTGCGTTTCTTTCGCCTTTATTTACTATTACTGAATTTTCTACCAACAGATTTAAAACCAGCTCACAAACATAAACATTCAAAATCCAAACATATTTCATTTCCCACAAAAACCGTAGCACCGCAACAATATTCCGAAGCTAATCTAAATATTCGCAAAAAATAAACTTTTCACGTTATAAAAGATAAGACAAAAGATAAAGGCAATAAAGGCTACGAAGGCGGAAACTGCATAAAGCAAAAAGAAAACATTGTAGAGTGGAAAGTTTGCATTGAAAGTTGGTACCGGACTTAGCAAAACTAACACAATAATAGGTGCTAATTACGTGTCATAGAAATAAATGGCATCGCACTTTCCAAAGCGTTTACTTGTGTATGCTTTCCACAAGTGTTTGTTTCATTTTTCTAAATTATAATACCAGCTACTGTTCCACTGCTGGGCACAGACCTCTTCCCGTATAGGAAAGGTTTGAATATTGGTCACCACGATGGCTTACTGCGTTATCGATTTCAGATGCCAATATTTGGAATTCAGGTTTCCTCACCATTAAGAAAGTACATATAACTTTGAAAAGTTACATTGTCTAAGTTGAGGATCGAACCTGCATCTTGGGCATACAAATTTGTATTGTATAGACCCGCAAGGCCACTATTTACAATTATTCAAGAATTTTTAAGAAATTAATAAAAAGTTTCTTGTTTAAGAATCTAGGAATTATGGTGACGTATTTTGGCAGTGTTTTGTTTTATATATGCAGGTATGTTGTGGAAGTTATAAACATGTTGCATAGTTATTATACACTTGTAACGTCAGGTAAAAATGTGTTAATGGTCTCGCTATATAGTAATGTAAACTACGGATACCTAAAGCATGACTTACATTAATTAAGTTTATAAAACTCGCGTTTGTGGTCGTGTAGAAAAAGAAATTTGAATATTTTGAAAACCTTTTATTTAATATTAGATTTACTACAATGTTATGACTACTGTGACTGTTGTTACGACTACATGTTTAAATCAAGGATAGATAAAATTAGTACCATAGATAAAATTACTTCCCGAAAAACCTAAATTATTAAAATTTGTGTGAAGTCGTGGAAAATTATTTATATCCCCAGATTTTCCCACGTATAATAATATTCTCTGATAAATAGATAATATCTTCCTTATATCTACGCTAATTTAGTTTTTCTTGCGGAAAATTGCCTTATTAAGCTGTGTCTGTTTCCCAAGGAGCCGTTTAGACGTTGCCTAGGGCTCTAACAAAATTCTGTAATATGAAAAATACTTGCCTGACTAGGTTCAGGATTTGCTCTTTATTTTTTGTTGTTAGCTTAGAGAATAATTGGGTGTTTTAGTAAATAGTTTGGATATTACTAAATTACATTTAAGGTGTTATAGTTTTCTCTTTAATTAGATGCGGTTTTTTTTTTAATTTTGGGGCTCTTGGGTGGTCTTTTAAAGATGCCATTTAATTAGGCTTAAAAAAACAAATTTAATTTTCAATGTTCTTGCTGTTATGTTTTATGCGCACGATTAAGAATTAAAAGCATAACTGTCACATCATGTTTTTACAACTACAACAGTTCTGTTGTAAGTTTTAATAGTATCAGTCCCCTTAGTGTAAACCAACAATCAGAATCGTAAACTTAAAAATACACAACAAGAAGAGCAACAAAACCATTTTGCGACTCCGCCAAAAGTCTTCCCTCTTGGCAGCGTCTGAAGGCAATAGAAATAAATTCTATGACGATACGTAATAGAGTGCTGCCCAATTAGGGTGCTCGGCATATGGGTCATGAGATTAGCATCGCACGGCCAGATGTACGATCGCACTAATGTCTGGGCTGGCGAACCCTAGACTAGTTAAATATGTTAAATTTGTTAAATGCTGGTTTTTTGGACCTGTCAGTTTAAAATGTGCTTTAAATTAAAGGGTTAGAGTTGTGTTTTGATTGGAGATTGTCTTAGAAGTGTTTGGAAGATTTTTAAAGTCTTTATTTGTTTCATGGCTTACCTTAATTATAAACTTATATCTACAGCAAACCAATTGTGAAAAGTCCTGGAAATATTATATTATGGAGATGTTTTGAGCTCCTATTTACAAGAGCACTGATTAACGGGAAAGGAAAATATTTAACCGTCGATTATATTGGTACTTCTTTTTGTAGACTAAATAAGAATATTTACAGCTAAGGGATATTTACAGGCTGGAGTTTTGTTATCTAAAGGATTTTAATCAATTATCTGATTTATTGAATAACACAATGTGTACCTACAATAAATACAATACCTACTAATTAAAAAATGCGAATTCTTACTCAGTCTACAAAAAGTACTTCCAATAATATAATTAGTATCTATTAGTATCTATGCTAAAATAAAAATATACCATAACCCGACTATCAATTATCATTAAACCTCGTATAATAACTGGGACATTATGTAAATAAGTCCGTTGTCTGCACACGATCTAAGACACGGCATAGTTCCTTCGAACGCTAACTTTGATTACCTAATCTAGATATCTTTTATCTTTGTAACTTATGTCGTTTACTTAGATTAACATCTGCGAGTTAATTTTGTTTTTTAGACTGCTATTAGTGAATGAAGGTTGGTTTAAGTTAGTGTTTTTCAGGCCTTGTAGATTTTTTGGCAGGTAAATGAATTTTGTTCTGAATTTATGCTGTTTTTAGATTTGCCAAAAATCTATGTAAATTAAACTGATATTTTGCGTTAAAGAATATACTTAACAGGATTAGATTATTTGTGATTATAAAAATATGGGAATAGCCATCCATTGAACCAGTCACTTTTTTTAGTTCTATTTCCGTAGTTAACTAGCAACTAGAAATTTAGTCAACAAAAACCAAATTTTAGTTCTTAGAACTAAGTATTTATTGAAAATGTAAAAAGAATGGACATTAAAAGCTGATTAATATATGATGGTATAATTATCTTAAAACACTATCTTATCTTTTCGCTTCGCTAAAGAAAGTTTGTCTCTAAGAATTGTTGAACCGAAATTATCTTCCAAGTTTAAGGCTTTCAAAGGAAGTCTCTTCTAAACAATTTTAACGAGATATTAATCTTAAAGCAGTTTAAGCTATTACGGTATAACAATTTAAACAATTTTTTTATTTAACTATTTAACCAGTTCGAAAAATTCTTCAGTACTGAAAATCTTCTATACCGATTCTTTAATAGCAACAGTTTCGAACAATAAATACTGTTGTTACAATTGTAGCAAGCAATACCATAAAATGAGACTATTGTATCAAATAGTAGTAAAACCTTAGGTGTGAAACAATAAAAAACAAACAAAAGACAAACCAAAAACGAAACACAACTGCAATAAAAACAAAACAAAGAAAAATTCTCAGATCAGCGAAAAGAAACAATTTCAAAATCACCTTTTTCAGCTTGAACGGAGCACTCGAAAGGGCCAAGGGCTCTAACGCGGATATCCCATAAAACTGTGCCTTTCCAGCGAATATAAATAAAGGTTGGGGCTTTTTGACCCGAAGGTGGGTCACACGTCGATATTGGACGCATTCCGGGGTGGAATGGAGGACCTATTAGGCTCTGGGGTCTTCTCACGGTATTTGGTCCTTGGAATCTTGAGGTGTGTCATGTTATTGTTTTAAAGTTAGATTAGGCTCTTATCATAGGCCTGTTACATCTTTGACAGCTTGGGCTAGAACTTATTGAATAGTCAAATGTTTTTGTCCTTGCAGAAAGTAATTAGCTTAAGATATCATCATCCTAGGCTTATAATTATTGTTGGCAAATGGTATATTATAGGATGTAATACTCTTTAAATGAACTATGAATCTGGAATGACATACTATGAGCTTGTGTAGTTCATTTGATTTATTTGGATACTAATGATAAAAGGAAACTTATTTGACATGAAGTTTACACAAATATTAATTTCCAATAATTTCCTAGATTCTTACAATCACATGATAACACTAATCGCAGATACATATCAAAATTAACACAAGTGACTATACCTACCCAAACACATGTTACGAATTTTTTACTAAACATGCAGGTCACTGGCAAAACAAGAATATTTTCGTCTAACAAACAAAGTTTCTCTGCTAAAACATGCATAAATTAACCATATTTAACTCAGTTAATTAATACGAGACTTATTTCTAGATTTTGCCGAGGCATTTACATCATATTTATCGCCACGGCACACGCGAACGGGGAATTGGCTGAATAGTTTGCAAAGGGTGTCTTTAAATTGTACCGGGCTATTAAAATTATGCTTTATATTAATTCGGTTAGATTAAACTGTAATAATGGTTCTGGATGTGAATAATGATTGGTTTAAACCTTCTTTTGTTTTATTGTTGTTTTTTGAAGCTATGGTAAAGAAAATCTAGGTTTTATTTTCGTCTGACATTTTGTTGTTGTGTTTTTACTCAGAGGGAAAAAAATGGTAAGCTCAAGCCAAATGACTTGTACAATTAGTCGTCTAAGAAAAAAAATCTTGTGGAAAAAAAAGCCCTGAGGAAATTGAGAATGCACCGGACACATACCGGTTAATCCAATGTTTTCCATTTTTTACTTGAGATCATGCGGAAATGCACTGAAAATTCCGCCATTATTAGGATATACCACTTAACGAACGAATGATCTATTTAAATATTACTATTATCAAGAGATTACGCTGTGTCTTCATCATCATCATATTATTATCAGCCTATCAACATCTACTGCTTAACATACACCCATAGAGCTCTTTGAATACTCACAAAAAAGACGAAAGCAGAGTTAGACGAAATACACTCACTTTTTAGATATAAAACATCAATAAATTACCTAATTGACAAACGACAACACCAGTAAACAACACACAAAACCGAAGAAATCCTAAATCTCTTACACTCAATAAGCAAAATCGTTGTAACATCAGAAAGGCGCATCTAAATCAGTTACATTGATCGCGCACCCGTCCACAGGTAGGTAAGCCTTTTTTCATTGAGCGCACCTGTTTGTGTCCCCTAAATAAATAATACAGTACAATGGAACGCCAGACCGATTTGGGATATCGTACGGTAGCTTTATTTTGTTTGCTATACGTTTTGGGAGATTTGACAGTGTGTGTCTGTATTTGTTTGTGTGTATGTGTGTTTGGTTTGCCTTATTATGATGAGTTGGCGAGTTTAGGGTGATCTGTGTGATTTATTTTTGATGTTGTTGGCTTGGAGAATTATGTGTTTTTTGTGATGATGTAGGGGTGCGTTTCGATGAGTTAGATTTTAAGGGTTAAGATGCATGTTGTTGTGTGGCAAAAATATTGCTGTTTAGTTTATGATTTTAGTGCATTGGTTGTTAAGTTTGTTATTACAGTTGTAAGTGCGATTATAGCTGCTTTTTTAGGCAGTATCGTGTCTTTTACTTCTGTAACTACTTACAAAATTGTCGAACATCCAAACTCGACGCACAAAAACACATTATGTAGCTAAACGCTTCGGCAATTCCCAAGGACTCTAAATTCCGGCCGAAATGTGTTCCGAACATAATATATAATTTATAGCCATTCCGTTGGAAATGAATGATAATAAACGCTCCTATTTCCTACCGACAAGGGACTATTAATTTTTTACTTTAAATCGCATGTCCGAAAACTAAACAGGCCACGAAATGCGAGTTTTGAAATAACAGTGTTTAATACCAGCCTATTATAATAACAAGAAGCCTTACCAAGGTATGTTTGAGTTTCATCGCGTTTTGTGAACTAAGCTGGGTTCAGAGAACGATAGCTGTGGCGGTTAAGTGGTGAACCGAAACGGTTTTTATGAGGAACTTGGTGAATGTGTTCTTGTTTGTAAGTTAGTTAGTATGTAAGTAGTACTTGTTTTTTTTTACAATAAGACGTTTATTTCAAACCAAAATATAGAAACCATAAGATTTTAGTAAAAAAATAGCTAGATAGAGTTAAAAAAATACTAGGTATGCACTCGTATCCAGCGAGCTAGCATAGGGCTGTCTCATTTATCCAGGACAATGCATTCAGGATGCTATGACTAATGATTTGGTAGTACTAAATAAATTTAAATAACGTTTGTAATAAGTGATATTTGCTGTAGAAAATTCACTAAGTTACGCGTGTATTTTTCTTTAAATAATAAACAGCACCTTTAAACCACTAACAATTGATCAAAACCCACGCAAATCCCATCTTAAAAGTTAGTACCTAAACGGAATAAGTGATGAAAACCTCACCCCCTACGCTTTAATTAAACCTTATTTACAAAATATGAGGGCGTATTCTTGACAATTTCTCCATTTCATCGCACTCCTTTAGATGATGTGTAAATCCCTGCGTAAGCAACACCATTAAAATCTCATTTAGCATAATCACGGCGGGCTTAATATTCAACGGAATATTTCATAAGGATTATAAGTATGGGAAGTTTAGAGCTTATGTGTAATAAAACGAATAGATATAGTACGATAATAAAAGGATACGATCGAATAAAAAATAATTTTAAAAGGTATTTGAAGGGGCAATTTAAATTCATAAAATCGACAATAGATGGCGTTGTTCCGTACCATTGTTACGTTACTTAAAATGAATTGTTCTCGTGCTGTAAACGTTTCTTTAGTCTCTTAATCGTGATTTTTTTATCATAAATGTTAGATTTTTTACTTTTTGATTTATAAGTAAAAGCTATATTATTTCAGTTAAAAATATTTGTGGTAGTCTAGGAAAAGTTTAAATAGTATGTAGGCAGAAACCGCTGGCAATAATTTGGGCGAAATAAATATCTTGAAACATTTTGGCGCAAAACGAACAATTTAACCCCAGTATAATCATTCATTGTTTTATTATCTGTAAGTAGCACTAGCCTACCAGTGCACGTACTCTTCGTGTCTGAACCCACCAGTATTGACCTAACTCATTATTAATATACAGAAATTTGCATATAATGAGGCAGTCCGAAATATCCCCGTCGCTGCACGTTTTACGATACAATGAAACCAACTGTTACTGTTCCCCAACTCAACTTTAATTGTGGTTTATTTCTCATATAATTGGGTATTTGTTTTACGATGTACGGGTTTATGCTTCAGTATATATATTTAAGGGGTAAAGGCTTAGATGGGTATCCGTTTGAGTGGGCATGGAACGAAAAAATATTTTTTTAGGAAATATTTTGTGGTTAAGTTTTTAGTTTTTTTGTCGGTTCTGGAAAATTGTGACGTTATTCGATATTTTGAATCGTGCTAGAGAATAGTGAAAGGAAATTAAATTATTTGTTAACTTACTTTTACCCGCGGTTTCCCTTGAGTATGATGAGAAGCCTAAGTGTTCATTTAAGTTACTATCTGCTGCTATACGAAATTATATCAAAATGTCTCGAGAATTTTGAAATTAAAGCAGTACACAAAAACATACATCCGGAAATACTGCATTATCTCTCATAATACACTTGAAGGATATATTTCATTAAAAAATATTCGCCCTAATTACAAAATTAATGATCCATTGTTGACTCAGACGTAATTTCTAATTTTGATACGAGCGATTGAGTTTTGAAGGGACGGCGTCTGTTTTCAGAGGGTTCAAGGTTTTTCCTAATGTTTGTGCTTCAAGGGTTCCGTATTATTATTCCGTGGTGTTTTCGTAATTGAATGCGATGTTAAATGTATTTTAGTTAATTAGGTTGCGCTGGTTTCCTTGATTACATTGTTATTATAATTTTCTGTTAAATACTTCTGGGTTTTGGAATTGAATTAGAAATGTGGATTATTGGTTGGAGAATTTGTATGATGAGTTATTTGTAAATGAGCTTGTGGTTATATTTTTGCAACATATGCGACTACCTTTTGATTTTTTCCTTCTGATATATCGAAATGAATGAAACGAATGTTTGTTAGTTTGACTGAAACTCGATAACGATTTCAACATTTTAACTAAAATTTATTTCGAAATATTCATCTAGGGAAAAGTATTCTCGATTTGGCTTGTGGAGCCATAGAAAATATCTAGTTTTTAAATACTACACGTAATGTTTGTTATAAACCCTAACTTATATAATTAAAATGTTTATACCATATATCAAGTACTACCCAGGGACTCCCAGAATCCAACTAATTATCCCTTTGAATCTAAATTAACTTATTTACAGCACTTCTAAAAACTTCTCATCAAGACTTTTTCAAATTAGCTAAAACGCCCAAGTTTTAGTTTATGTAAATGTTTCGCGTTAAACGTCGTCCGAAATTGTTTTATTCAGTAATTAAGCCCGGTTTTACGGATTTATAAATTAAGTTATAATTATTTTATTGCTTGGTGTTTTTTTTTTGTAATTGCCTTTTGTTAAATGTGTAATTTTTATTCATTAGAATGTTTACCTTTTTTAAGTTTTATAACAAATAAAACCTTTTACACATTGTTTAAACAAACAAGTCAAAATTTAACACAAAAGGCAGTGTAGGACTAAAATTCCTAAAGGTAAACTCGGTATACCTACTTCATATCCATCTAAAGCCTACGCAAAGCCTTCGGAAAGGCGTCAAAGCCTCCGATATCCAAAAATAAGTGCCCTCAGCCTAACAGCTCCTCTTTCACCCTCAATGTGCTCAATATGCCTAACTTATGTTCCGGAACATTTTCATACAGAAGCGAGCGATTACTTTGTTAATTAACTCAATATTTGGTATATCAGTATTAATAATGATACAGTAGAATTTGGTTAGAGTAATATTGGCTTTATAAAAACGGTCTTTAGTTAGGTATTAACAGAATAAGAAGCGATTGAAACTAATTAATGGTTTCTGAATACAAATCATTAAAAATAAAATATGATTAACTAAAAAAATATGTACAGCTATCAAAATTAAAAAAAGTACACTCAAACACAACCAAAAATGATACCAATATAAAAACTACTATCAATACAAAACCCCAACACTTACTGAAAACTGCACAAAAGGCGTGAAAACCTAAAAAAAAAGAAAAAAAGTACGAAAGACTCTTGAAGCGGTTTTCGTCAGTTAAGCTAACTAATATGCTTGATAGATAACTGCGGCGATCCCTTTGTTCGCGCGTGTTCGAGAGCGCGGCCGAGAGCTCGCGAGGAGAGCCTGGAGATAGCTGTTTGCTTTGTACTTACTTACGTAATATAGGGTGTTTGGTTACTGTTGTTGTGGGGGTAATTAGGGTTTTTTGGTATAGGTTTGTGCTGTGGTTGGAATTTGAGTTAATCCGTAGATGTTTTGACTTGAAGATTCAAGTTGAAATAATATGATGAAAATCGAAAATAATAAATACTAATAACACCCCAGAAAAGATAATATGATTAATAATGTATTTTTTAAAAGTTCAAAGTATAAAAGTTCATATGCTTGGTCTACTTTGGTTTTACTGTAACAGGTTTGAGTATTTATTTCTTACCATTTCAGTGCGGAGTCAACATAAGCACATATTAGTGTTTAAGTAGTTACTTACTTAAATTTGTCCCTGGCATATACTTCATGAAGATAAACACTTCCTTAAATAAAAGGCAGTAAAAAGAAACATACGTGTCAAAATTCACACCAACTTTTATCGTATTGTAAACAGTCGGTCATTTAAATCAACAATACCATTATTTATTCTAGAGATAATAATGTGCTACGTAAAATGCTACGAGCGTGCTACGCTAGTCATTCTAAATCAGCTAAAGTACGTGTAAGTGCTACGAAGTGCTACGCGGAATCCGTGCTGTACGCTGATAGATAATACAAAAGGATTTATTAAAAGAAAATATAATACTATGATGGGAATTTTATTCTGTTACTTAAACCGTGAATGCGTGACAGCTCAACCAGTATTACTAGGTCTCTATGTATTTATTTTGGGCTGAAATATGTAGTTTAAGTAAATTTAGTGTACGATCGTAGTAGAGTGGGACGGTATTTAGTACAATAGGGTCAAGTAATAATGTTTTACAATTGGTTTTATTTTTAGAAGGCACCAATATTTGATTGTGAGAATTATAAATGTGTGTCATGGAATTAATGGTAACGATTGATTTGAATAGGTTTAATAACTTGTTTCATAATTTGGTTCAATTGATGCAAACGTTACATTATTTTTAACAGTTTTGCAGGTAGCCTAACAGTGATCAATTTATTTCACAGTCAATATTAAAATATCATTAGGCTTGAAAAAAATCCTGTAAAGTTCATCAATACAAATCCATACCCAATCCATGCAACTAATTAAACTAGTCGACGAACAAACTAAGCTAAGAATATCAGCTTACTGACAAGACAGTGTAATATCTATCTGTTATCAGCAAAGTTGCGACAACTTCGCAAGTCGGGACTCAACAGTAAGTGTGAGAGAAACGATACCGATACAATGTTTCTTAACGGAGTTTGATTCAAAATGTTCTCAGTGAATCGGAGACTTGCTACGACGTACTATGACTGTAGAGTTTGAATGTATTTGATCGGGTTTTGTAGATACATCTTGCATCCTTGCATACATTTTAGAAATATTTTTAGTTTTTCTGGAAGAGTTAATGCTTTACTTTTTTATAGTTGTTAGTGTCATTTGCGTTCTTTGTGCTTCTATTGATCGTAAAGTTATATTATGTTCACTGCTTCAGTGAATGAGCTTTCCAACACAAAACTTTTTTTTCAAACAAATCATTAGTTTTAGAGTTTAGCGTGTTATTAGCATAAATTTATGCTATGTGTAATTTGTATGCAATATTATAAAAATAATAAGTTTGAGTAATTCATGTCTATCGTTTAAAAACAAAGAATTCTGGGATAAAAAATAGATGTTGGTCAATTCTTGAACCTACGCAATATGCTCACAAAATTTCGAGAGAATCGGTCCAGCCGTTTCGGATTAGTACGAGAACGAACATTGTGACACGAAAACTTTGTATAAATATAGGTATATAGAGATTTTAACTATAATTATCCAATGTCTCAATGTTTGCCAGTAAATCTCACTGACTAACCAAGAACAAAGTAGTTGTTTGTACAGTTCAAATGTTACTGTTCCTTCTCGAATCTTCCCTGGTGCCTTAGGGAGCAGCCTCCGACAAGAGAGAGATCAGGCACACGGGTGTTTTACATTCACTTACCGATTAAAGGCCTTAGCAAAAGGAAATATTTTTGCTATGTTGTTCTGAAAGCACATTTGTCTTTAAGCTGACATGTAAAAAAGTTAGCTGTGACAGGCCAATCAGTTAGAACTCTCTTCTGTGTACACTCATATCTGGCGACTTAGGGCAAATAAACGAGAAATTATTTAATGTTTTCTATATGCTGCCTTCATCAGTAAAAAGTCTCTCCTGAGTCTACTCATATCTGAGAACTTAGGGCTAATTTATAAACTGTACACTTGCAGTCGATTCATGTAGGATAAACTCGAAAAGATACTTTAAATGGTATTTCAGTAAATTGACAATAGCTACATATTACTTTTACACTAATAAAATTACATTTATAAAAGTTTCTTGGCCATTTTAAACAGGAACAAACCCTATAAAAACATTTCCCTCAGATATAGGCAGTATCCCTAACTTCTCGATTCACACATTAAGCTTTAAGCTGTCGCCTTTAAAATGCCCATTTATGTCCCATTGCTGGGAATAAAGTGTTTGCAACGGAGTTTCATACTTTATTCATGTGACTATCGATTCGCACTTGTTTTGTTTAAGTCGGGACCTTTTACGATCCGCAGGCACATCGGGCTAAAGGATAACTGATAAATTAGTTTTTGAATAGTGTGGGGGATGTATCGATGGATTTTGTTTTTTTTTCATTTCGTTCTGAAACTTACATTTTTGTTTTAAAAACGATAATATGCAAAATTTTACACCCTTTGTTGTTATTAATACAGTATTTTTTGATCACTGTCGATACTTACTGAATTTTAAAGTAAATTAAATTTACGTGATTCCTGTTTTATCAGTTTCCGGAGACAATAATCGGGTATAATAAATTATTATCAGTGATTTCCCTAAATAAATATAATAATCTCCGTACAAAAATGTATAAATGTACAGTATCTACCTTTACCTAGCCTCGCAGATATAAATTTTAAATGCTTAATGGTCCAAAAGACATTGATGGGCGCTGGGCGTGAATTAATGTTGTGCAACGTCACAGCGATTTAGTGCTGCACTAAACATAGATAGATCAATATAGGATTGATTTAATCATTATACACGTGATAGAAGCGATAGGTAAGGCTATATTACTAATGGGTTAATTTGATACAAATTATACTATTCTGTTTGTATTAAGACATAAATGATTGACTTAATTCTGAATCTGAAAGGGAGTTTTATTAGAATGTTTATTAATCCGCGCTTATAGAACATAATTATGTTGGATATTAAAGTCTTGAACTTTTATTCAAGTATGTAATCGTCATGCATCGTATTATTGCAAACACATAACATAGAAAAATGTAATGAGTGGTAATTTTATTCTCCAGTTGTTTTATATCGACAACACTATCGATAGGTCACCTCACTAGCATCCAATTCCCCTAATGCCGGCGTCGTCGCCCGTCCTGAGATACGCGACACGACACAGCGACTAAATCTTGTAAATATTGATTAAATCCTTACTTATTTATTTACTACGACATACAAAAACTTTTGGCAATGGAAACTGGTAGGTTTGGTCTTATTTATGCACAGATTGACCGAAAATTGTGGTCAAAGTTTGCGTGCTTTGGCCGCGGTTTTTCCCTGAGGTCAGATTCAATATTCAAGCTAAATGTGCGCCGAATGTTCCGAAATGTACATGAGAATGACGGTCGAATTGCAATGGGACATTCGTTGGGACATTCCGAGGCGATTTTTCTTAGAAAAACGGTGTGTCATATATTATTTAATTGGCCGTTGTTTTCTACGAATGTTTGTGGAATTGGCTTTGTAGATTATTGATTTGAGTGTGAATGCTAGTGTTTGTGATTTGTGTCGTTTTTTTTGAGACTATGTAAAAATGTCATGTAGGTAGTCGTCATTGTTTATTATTAGTCTACATTAATTGCTATTCCTTGGGAGATTTCTGGTTGGCTTCCGGTACTAAGTTTGATGTGTGAAAAAGTATATTATCAATTCTCACACATTTGTTAGATAGGTAAACCGGGGTTACATTAAAATGATTTTTTAAACTACTTTAAAAGTAAAGTGAAGTCTTCATCAACTAATTATCCCTATATTTCCCCAAAATACAGAATCCTAGACCTACTTAAACAGAGACATGCTTACATCCACAACCGACATACATTACCATGATCATGACTCTCGCTGTCACGTGACACAGCATTAAATTAAATGGATGTGCAGTATTCATTTTCATTGCGATGTCCCAATTTGCGAGGACAACACTTCAAGCTATGTTTCATACGCCGACTGGGCCCGCGTTTGATTACCATGGGGGGAAATATGCTCAATTTTTACTGCACTTTTATGGCACTTTAATGACGGTGATGGATATTCGGCGTTTTGTATTTAGTAGGCATTTTAACTTTGTCCATATTAGAGAAGGTTCTTATATTTTATGTTTTTTATCGCGGCTGGTAACAGCTATTTCCTAGTATTAAAACGTTAATAATTGCTTCTTTATGTCAGTAAGGTATTTTTAATTAAATACAAATAGTGTATAGGAAAAAATAACCTCAGACACGATTAGAGTATTGTAGATTAGGTAAGAACTGTTGTATTTAATTACTCTATGTGCTGATCTTGAAGTAATAGTACACAATATCTTTGTGTTCAAAATTATTTTTTCCAAATAGCCGTCAAAAAGATCTCGACACACCAATGATCTAATCCTCATTTTTACTCGATATAAAAAAATCGATACTCGCCCAATACTAAACTAGTCCATGATTTACGTCACTAAACTGAACATTGGAACTAAGTCGGCATCTGTTACTTGCGGTTCACTTGTTTCGTATTGTACTTTATGATTTAGGAGAATATTTTTCTTGTTCATTTGTTTGTTCGCTACGGCTTCTGAATTTTGAGGGTTTTGTGGTTGCTGTTTCGTAGGTATTCTTGTTTTTGGTAATGATTTTTTGGTTAATAAGTAATTTAATCATAATTTCCGATATTTCAGTTTGATAAGCTCCTAAAAATGTTGAATTGGGATTGTTGAGTGTAGTTAGGTTGTAGTTCTACATGAAGCCATTTTTTGCATATCTAGATTTTTTTCTAAATTTTGTAATCAACAGTGACGTTAGCATATGTGCTCAATTCTAATGAAATAGTTGATGCCTATATTAAGGCAGCCTTTTAAATCAATTCAAAAATTTCTACATATTTTAACACCAACACTTGCGGGTCGAATTTTACACAAGGTAACTATTCTATGCACTATAAGAGCTACCGCATCAAAAATGTACATACACCAAAAAGGTAAACTATTCCATTATCCTCTAAAACCACATAAATACCTAACATATCCTAACTACTCCACCCGTACGAGTAATATCCTCAAAGTCTTGATACAACTTAAAGTTCGAGCAAACTAAAAGCTAAGATATAATACTATAGCAGCATATAGCGCAATGAAAGCGTGAATACCTTACCGTAATCCATTTTAACTGCAGCCGGCAAGGGATTTGCGTAAAGCCGTCGCTCCGGCTAAAGCGATGCGATCGTTAGCGCATTTATCTTACTCGTGATGTTTTAAAGTTGTGACGTTTGGAATTATGGTTGGTGATGTGTGATGTATGAGAGTTGTTTTGAGGATATTCGTGTATGATAACTGGTGCCATCTAGTTCTGATATTTGCCTAAATCTCAATGTAGTACTTTGATTTTGGTATTTTTTTTTGTTTAATATTTGTTTAAGGGTATCCGGTTACTAGCTACTAGGTAAAAATAGGAAAGTCGATTCGTACTCATCTAGCATTTCCTGAATTTTGTGAACATTAAGGTTAGGCTATGGCTATTTATTTTCTTTAAAACTTAACAAAATCTCTGCTGTACTTAAGAGTTAATATGCTACTGAAAAATTAGAAATTACGCTATATTTTCGTTTAAATACTTTTTGTTTCACATACTATAGGCTGTTCATATAATTATATAACAATCATTATTATATAGCACAAACACCCAAAAACAATTACTAAAGCGCTAAAATCTCACACCAATAAAGTATAGCATTAACTGTGACGTGATCCTAACCTCTAATACTCGGATAGCTTAATGTTAAACCAATTTATTCTTGTCTGCTCCGATTTTGATACTTTAGATAATCTTTTGTATGACCCAATTTGCCTTTAAGATGTTCAGACGATACTTAGGCAGTAATATAGGTGTTTAATTTAGTTTTAAGTGGCCTCTCTTGATGTAACTTCCTTATTGTTATAAGGAGAGTTTTGGGTTATGTGGCAAGATAGTTTAGGTTTTCTTGAAATGTTAAGATGTCGTTTTTTATGTGTGTAATTTAGGAGATTTTATTACTGTGGGTAAAGCCTGGTTAGGGATATATCATTTGAAACGTAGTTAAAATGTTGAATTTTATGCCTTGAATTAAAATAGTCTAGGATATTTTGTCATGTAGCAGCGTCATTTCGTAATTAAGGACTCAGGTTGGGTCCGAAACTAGTCAGGCATTTCCGATAAATACGCGTGAGTTAACCGTATATTTCACGATTTCGTTATATTAGCCAGAGTTAAGGTCAAGCAAAAGTCTTTAGTCTTGCATGTTCGATTTTGGTCATAAATTATCGACGCCTTGTTGTTGCACGTGACTTCACCCACGTGAATGTCGTTCAGAGCCGCAAAAAGCCAGTTAAAAAGTTGTGTGTTAATCCATGGTGTTAGCTAACTTCTTACCAAATTTTATAAAAATTGATCCAGCTGTTTGAACGTGAAAGAGTAACAAACATCCATCTATCTATACAAACAAACTTTTGCGTTTATAATATTATTAGGTTGTTACAAAACATGGGACAAAATTACCAATACATTGTATTTATTATATTACCTTTACACAATGGCTAAACAATGTATATTATACAACATAAATATGCATAATAAAATAAAAGCATCAATAATTTCAATACAAAAACAGTCAACTGAAAATATACCGTATCGTAGAGCAAATAGAATTGAATATGCAATAAAAGAATTTATTTAACAATTGACTTCGAAATTTCATGTTAATATGAAAAGCAAATAACTTTCTATTTCCTCAATGTAATATAATAATATAACATCAATTTCCGCGTTCTCTATAAAAACAATAAAAAGCCAATTTCACATCTATGCTGTTGTGATAAAGTTGATGTTTGTTTGTATATTTAAATGTGCCAGTGTCTGTTATAACAGCTGGTTTTAATCAATTAGATATATTATTCTTTTTTTAGGAGGTTTTTTATTTCGACTATTAATATGGACTTTCTAGGGGAGAATCATCAAGATAAGCGAGAACAAAATTTTATTTGAATATATTTAGAAACTATAGGCTAAGAAATAAAATATTTTTAGAAATTGATTTTACGTAGAGCGCAGTATAGTCCTATACTTAAAATTATATGTACCCGGAAGTTTGATTAATCTTTTCTAAATAAATAGTAAGCAGAACTACGTTACACAGCTAGTATAGTAATATATTCCACGAGTTAAATAGCGTTTGTTTTGTTCTGGTTCAGCACGTGAGGTGGTTCACGAATATAATGAAATAATACCGCTTTTTATACAAGCTCGCGTGTCTGCCGGCCATGGAAGGCTCTGGAATGATCGCCGGTTGTCTGTGTTACGACGTGTTTCTGTGTCTGAAAGTATTAATGATGAAATGTTGTTTAGCTACACATTACATTGTATTTAAGCAATTTTTGAAATAAGATAAAAATACTCTTTCACGCTTAATTTACTGGATTAATAGTCATAAAATTTTGTGTAGTGTTAGCTGACACCCTGGATAGCACATTGGCTACTTTTTACCCAATTGCGTTAGAGGAGGGTAATGTTTTTGCAGTAATAACCTACATTCTTGTGGGCAAAGGCGCGGGTAACCATTGTGGAAGACGTTTTACTTCTACAGTGCCAACAGTACTGTCTTATTAACCTATTGTCAAGGTATTGGTTATTCTTAACTATTAGTTTATCCTAATGCTTCGAACTAAAGTTGAAATAGTTGAGGAAATACGTGAGCGTATTTTATAGTAAAGTTTAGTACTCACACGCGAATGTAGCCTAAGTGTTTTATAATGAATACGAATCGCGAGAATATAAAATAATTATGGTCATAACCTTATAATAATACCTTTCATTAATGCGGACTTCATGGTTTTGCCCTTAGTAACAACATTCTTGTAAACTGAAATTGTAGGTCACATTTTTACCGGTCAAATGTTTTATATATTTTACGATTTACTTGTAACCTTGTAAACAAATAAGGTAATCAAAAACTTACCAGTATATGAAGGAATGGATGTTAAGAAATGAATCTAAATATTTTTTTTTCAGAAATAAGTTCGAATGACAATAACATTTACTCACAGTATCAGTACGAGTATCAGACGCAGAAATATTATAGGAGAATAAATACATACATACATAATCGTTACGCCTCTTTCCCTTGGGGGTAGGCAAGGATCACATCTTTCCATAAACTAATACACTTCTATAATTATATTGAAGCCTGCCTAAATTGTTTAAACATTAGCGGATAATTGGCCATCTGATCTGTTTTTTTTTTTACCATAGTTTAGGAAAATCTATGATTTGTAAAAACTTTATAATACGAAAGTCATCTATCTAATCATCCATGAGAAAAGTGCTTCGCATCAAACTAATAAAATAATTATGGTCTAACACTAAGCCATTAAATAGACATCAATCATAGTCTAGATCAAAACTTTAGGTCTAAGTGCCAAGATAGTGTCGAAAGATTCTATTTATAAAACGTAGGCGTTTAGTGTTGCCTTGGTATTGCTTTAGGTCAAGGAGCGTTTAATACTAAAGACTTAAGACTACTAAGAATAATGCGCATTTTTAAATAAACTAAATTTCCCATGACTTTCACACAACGCCATCTAGTCTCCAACTAAGCAGATCTTGTATTATGAGTACTAGACAACTGATAAACATACATAAATATTTCTAAATACAAACATTATTATAGATAAATTACACCCAGACAATCGACAAATAATCGTGAATCGAACCCACAACCTCTGGTATAGCAGTCAGTTAACTAACGAGTACATTATTTTTCTTTAAAAAGAAAAAACTAATGCTTTGCCAATGTTAATCGTAAAAGACTCTCGCTAAACATAAAATTTGTTTAGAAATTCATATTAAAATCAATAATATTCTCGTGTGAAGCACACAAGTTTTACGATTTAACTGATCACAGATTTTTATTTCAGTTATCATTGATAACCCGACTATTTTCAAACGAAGCGTTCTTATAAACCAATCCTAATTACATCGACAATTTCTTACTATACTCAAAACAAAACACAACTCGAACTTCCACCACACACCTAGCTTCACCAACCTGTCCTTATATACCACTTCAAGACTTTACCGTAATCAGTGGTTAATGCTTCCCTCCTCTAATCGTCGTGATACGCTATCTAACGTGTCTTAACATTCCGCCATTCGTTGTCTAGATCCACGACCACGTTTGGCTGTATTTTATTTGGACTCGCATGCGTGCCCGTTTTAATAACTTTCTATTTCCTCAATGTAATATAATAATATAACATCAATTTCCGCGTTCTCTATAAAAACAATAAAAAGCCAATAATAATATAACATCTATTCCGTTGTGATAAAGTTGATGTTTGTTTGTATATTTAAATGTGCCAGTGTCTGTTATAACAGTTGGCTTTAATCAATTAGATATTCTTTTTTTAGGAGGTTTCTCTTTTCGACAATAAATATGTTTTCTAGTAGAGAATCATCCAGTTAAGATAACACGAAATTTTCGTCATTTATTTAGAAAATGATTTTACGTAGTACCAAGTATAATCATTACTTAAGATTTAATGCACCCGGAAGCTTGGCGAATCTTTTATAAATAAACAGCGAGCAAAACTGCGTTGTAGAGCTAGTATAGTAATATATTCCACGAGTTAAATAGCGTTTGTTTTGTTCTGGTTCAGCACGTGAGGTGGTTCACGAATATAATGAAATAATACCGTTTTTTATACAAGCTCGCGTGTCTGCCGGCCATGGAGGGCACTGGAATGATCGCCGGTTGTCTGCGTTACGACGTGTTTCTGTGTCTGAAAGTATTAATGATGAAATGTAGTTTAGCTACACATTACATAGTATTTAAGTATTGTTTTGAAATAATATAATGATTTTGCTAATATTATGAATGCGAAAGTTTGTTAGTATGGATGCATGGATGTTTGTTACTCTTTCATGCTTGATTGACTGGATTAATATTGGTAAAATTGTGTACTATCGAGTTTGCTGACACATTGGATTAGCACAAAGGCTACATTGTACCCAATTGCGTTAGAGGAGGGTAATGTTTTTGCAGTTATAACCTACATTCGTGTAGGCAAAGTCGCAGGTAACCATTGTGGAAGACGTTTTACTTCTAAAATGTCAACTATACCATCTTAAAAGCCTATTGTTGAGGGATTGGTTATTCTTAACTATTAGTTTATCTTAATGCTTCTAACTATAGTTGGAAAAATTAAGGAAATACGTGAGCGTATTTTATAGTAAAGTTTAGTACTCACACGCGAATGTAGCCTAAGTGTTTTATAATGAATACGAATCGCGAGAATATAAAATAATTATGGTCATAACCTTATAATAATACCTTTCATTAATGCGGACTTCATGGTTTTGCCCTTAGTAACAACATTTTTGTAAACTGAAATTGTAGGTCACATTTTTACCGGTCAAATATTTTATACATTTTACGATTTACTCGTAACCTTGTAAACAAATAAGGTAATCAAAAGCTTACGTACCCCAATATATGAAGGAATGGATGTAAAAAATTAAATCTAAATATATTTTTCAGAAATAAGTTCGAATGGCAATAAGATTTACTCACAGTATTTGTACCGTCGAGTATCAGACGCAGAAATATTATAAGAAAAAAAATACATACATACATAAACGTCACGCCTCTTTCCCTTGGGGGTAGGCAGAAATCACATCTTACACACAATACACTTCTATATATTGTAGCCTGCCTAAATAAATTGTTCAAACATTATCGCGGATATTTGGCCATCTGATCTGTTTTTTTATTAAATAAAGTTTAAGAAAATCTATGATTTATAAAAACTTTATAATACGAAAGTCATCCATGAGAAAAGTGCTTCCTATCAAAGTAATAAAATAATGATGGTCTAACACTATGCCATTAAATAGACATCCATCATAGTCTAGATCAAAACTTTAGGTCTAAGTGCCAAGATACTGTCGAAAGATTCTATTTATAAAACGTAGGCGTTTACTGTTGCCTTGGTCTTGCTTTAGGTCAAGGAGCGTTTAATACTACAGACTTAAGACTACTAGGAATACAGTAATGCGTATTTATGAATAAATAAAATATCCCACAACATTCACACAACGACATCTAGTCTCAAAATAAGCTGAGATTGTATTTTGAGTACTAGACAACTGATAAATTAACATACTATTATATATTTGAAATACATAAATACTATACATAAATTAAATCCAGATACAGGACAAATGATCGTGCTCATCATACAAACATTTATCCTGGGTGGGAATCGAACCCGAAAGAGGTCATCCTCTGGTATAGCAGTCAGAAAACTAACGAGTACATTCTTTTTCTTTGAAGAGAAGAAAATAATGCTTTGCCAATGTTAATCGTGAAGGACTCTCGCTATACATAAAATTTGTTTAGAAATTCATATTAAAATCAATAATATTCTCGTGTGAAGCACACAAGTTTTACGATTTAACTGATCACAGATTTTTATTTCAGTTATCATTGATAACCCGACTATTTTCAAACGAAGCGTTCTTATAAACCAATCCTAATTACATCGACAATTTCTTACTATACTCAAAACAAAACACAACTCGAACTTCCACCACACACCTAGCTTCACCAACCTGTCCTTATATACCACTTCAAGACTTTACCGTAATCAGTGGTTAATGCTTCCCTCCTCTAATCGTCGTGATACGCTATCTAACGTGTCTTAACATTCCGCCATTCGTTGTCTAGATCCACGACCACGTTTGGCTGTATTTTATTTGGACTCGCATGCGTGCCCGTTTTAATAGCGTGTAAATGTTTTCAGTAGGTTTGTGGTGGGAGTACTGTTCTGTGTTTTGTTAAATAGGTCTGTAGAATAAGTTGTGGATACTAGATTACTAGGCTACTTGTTGTAGACCTTTTTTTGGTGGAAAAAAAAATTAAGTTCAATCTAACGGTGGTTGGATAAGTCTCTAATTGCTTAAGGATGAGTAACTTGAAAATGCTAGAAAAATACACGCTTTTAGCATTCATTTTTTCGTTTACGATTGGGACTGAGTCTGTTAATAATAAAAGATTTATTTATGGCTTAGTCGATGGAGAGAATTTCACTATCGACCATTAAAACTATAAGAGTACATCAAAAATCCAATATTTTTATACCTGATTTCGTTTTCGAAATTCATCGATAAAAATCCATTTTTTCCAAACATCTCCAACCAAAATATGAACAGTTGAGTACACATATCGCTCATGACTACGCCTGTGTGCGTCTATCCGCCAACTATGAGATCCGACAAATGTTTACCCTTGTAAGGAACGATGTGAAGAGCCGCGTGATTGATAACGTCCATCCTTCTTGGTTATCGATGTATGCCGGTTATTGCGGATTATAGTTCAGCCGGTTTTCCAAATTCTAGCGTTTTAGGTCAATTGCTTTTGTAGGTGTGAAGGTTTTTGGGTCGCTTGTCTACGTTGTCTGGTTATTTGTTGAAGATTTTAAATGTCGAAGTAAGGAGTTCAGTATAGAGAATAAAAAGTAGAAAAAGATTGTCGCGTGTATAGAATGAAACAAAAAACAAAGACTTTTGACGTTCCTAAGAACTCAGTAAAAAAGTAATTACCAATTTTTATATTTATGTTCTGCTAACAATGTAAACAAATAATTTGTTTCTCTTCAACATAATTCTATTTAGTCAGAGTTTTTAGCAAAGTGTTTTACACAAATTGCATTTTTATACAATTATTTATGTTTGTAAAGAAAGTTATTACTTCAGAATTTATATCCCGCCTGACAACTCATTTTATTTCATACCGAACGTATACATAACCCTGAAGTTCCATTATTCTTTCCGAACACAATAATTTGTTCAGCAAATATTAATAAAAAAGTTGCAAGCAAAACAGGTGGGCATGTTGTAACAAGTCAACTCGGTTTAATTTCCGGCCCGTTGCCATGGCGACGGCTCCAATACCAGCTCCCATTTTTTCGCTGAACCAATTTAATTGCAATCGCTATCCTTTGAGTATTACTTTTATTACGAAGCGGAATAGAATTCTGAGCTCATACTTAAATGTAATTGAATGTGTGATTTGAATTCGATCGAACTTAAATTGGTTAAGTGAAGGTGGGGAAGGTTTTGAACTGGTTTTAGGTTAGTGTTGCCGGAGGTAGTGCGGAATCGATTTGGAAAATTCCGTTTTGGAAATTGGCTATTTGATCTGGTGAAAAAATTCTACAGCTTGCTCTTTTTGACAAGATATCACACACTGTTATATCAACATGAGCACAATAGACTTGAATTATTTAGTCCCAAAATATAGTCGTAAGCTGCGTATTTGTTTTTTGTAAAAATCGATTTCTGTATTCAATTGAGACAGACGCCGGTCCGGTCATAGGAATACCGCTTCCTTCGATACAAATTAGAGACTTCTGCCTAAAAAAAACAAGTAGATAACCATTCATGGCGTAACCCAAAAGAACAACGCTCATAAAAAATGAACAGCCCATACCAAGGTACAGCTAAGGGAACCAAGCAACACCTTGAAACTCCCATTATTACTGGTTACTCGGAATCCGGGAGTGGAACTTTGGCCTCAGTTCAGTAATACATCAACGCCATATGCACTATAGTTGCTTGACCCTGCCCATTAGCGAACTTGCCTCAACTTTGAACCTCTGGTCTTTGTCTTACTTGCCCTCGCTTGAGCGCCTTGTGCTGTGTAGGAGTTAATTTTGGGTGACTAAAGAATTTTTGTGGGATGTTGGGCTTGGTGATCAGTAGACGGATTTGTGGACTCATGATAGCCTTTTAGGACCTACTTAAAATAATATCATTGTTGGATTTGATAATTTACAACATTAACATTTAATTTTTCTAATTTGCAACATTAACTTTTAATTTAATTTTATATTTTTTATTTACTGTGGCAACATTTTTCTTGCTTTGTGACACGGACCTATTTGCAGTCGCCGTTTTATAGCCTGAAATCTCCTGTATTAGCCCACCAGCCCTATCAACAATAAAGAACACCGCTGCACAATCATATTATTGTGAAAGTACTTTTTAAATCATTCGAAGACACGAAGATAAAAATCACATTTCATGAGGGAATCTAGAACAAAAAAAATATGCAGAGGTTTGGCGGTGTGATCAGAGTTCGTTCCCTATTAATATAAGAAGGATGTTATCAACCGTAGATGAGTAGCAAACTACTCGTAGTACATCATCTCCGACAGCTATGCATAATTAAAGCAACAACACAACATAGTAACATTCTTACATTGCAACTATTTCGTCCTAAGCATGGGATAAGACAAAACAACTGCATCCAACAAAACATTCAAGGATTTCACTCCTTTACTGTCTATAAACCATGTAAATAGACAATAAGGGCTGTATAAGATTCTGTTAGTTCGTGTTAATCCCGGCAGTAAAACGACAAATGTTGACTGACAGTTCTGTTAATTATTGTGTCTCAAACTTTGAGCAGTAAACACTTCAACTGGCCCTTTGAACTTTGGACGTTTAATTCAACCTTTGGGCATTCCGTATTTGTGTGAGTTATAGTGTCGTTTGCGAATTCTGTTTCATTGAATTTTGCTGGTATTTGGGCATGGTTGTTTATTTTGTTTGTTGGTAAGATATGCCCCGTCTTAGGGGTATGGTGGAAGTCTTTACGTATACAATGGATGGATGTATGTTACTCTTTCTTGATGAATTTTGGTACGGAGTTAGCTGACGTCTAGGATTAACACATTAGCTACTTTTTAACCAACTGCATCAAATGGGAGTTTTTTTTTGCAGCTGTAAACGGTAAAATGTTTTCGTACCAAAAAACTTATAGAAATAGTCTTTAAAAATTTTGTAGAAGAGGCGTCAACCTTTCACAAACTCTATTTATTAGAGCGACGGTTTTATCAGGATATTGACGATCGCGAAGTCGGTCACAGCACCGCCGCGCGTCAGAGGGAAACAATTTATAAAAAAATACTTGTAAAGAATTAATAATGAGGTTTTAACGACACGCGTTGACATCAATACAACATCCATTAAACAAGCCACCTACTTCACGTCTCAATCATTAAAAAAAACCTTCATTAACTTATCGATTATTACCGTCAATAATCGAAAGGCAGTTATGTTCTGCGAGTCGATTCGACAATGTTTTTTGCGGGCACTACAAAGAAAATTCGCCCCTAATTCGTACGAAATAACAGTAGTAATGGTTTGAACTGATTTGATCAACCGCGTATTATGTTGGCGGTTCGTAAATGGGTCGCACAATCGATATTCATGTAATCGACTACTCGTTCCCGCCTTAGATCCAGTTATATTATCAACGTCGACAAATAGAGAGCGTGGTGTAATTCTTAAATAGGTATCGATAAAAGTTTTATCGCTCATCCTTAATTCAACTTTTGTGTATTTAATTCAGGCTGTTTTATTTTTAACGTGTATTTTTTAACGTTTAATGTTTGGCTTCCTGGATCTCGTCCTACATATTGAATGGTATTATTTATTCGTGTTTCAATAAATATTGGTTTTCGTGTTCATTGTTTTTGTATCAATGTTAAGTTATTATAGCATAAAGTGAAGATTTAATAAAATATTTAATTCCGTTTTAAAAGGAAGTAAGTTCATCTATATTTGGATTGTATTTATCCATACAAGATAAATACAATATTCATTTAATAAAAAAAAAAAACAAGTTTTTTGATGTCAACAATGTTGTTAGATTACAAGCACACTCATTAAACTATCATTTCAGATACTTACTATACCTAATGCCTAATAGTAGCCTATGTATAAATAAAACACATTATCTAGCAACTTAATAAATTTAATAATATAAAGGCTTAATAACCAAGAGCCTTAACCAACACCTCTGGAGGCTCTTGTTGGACGTCTGGGCCAAAGGCTTTTTTCAGAAAGCGATACTTTTGGATACGCCGCTTATTCAGAGGTTCCTCTCTCTAGGGCCCTGACCACCGGCAGCTTGGACCCTGTTCCCGATGCCGGTTGGACACTATCTTTTTATATTTTTAAATGTATCATCATCATTCCCTGCCCTTACCCCACTTATTATTTGGGGTCGGCGTAGCACGTTTTCTTCTTCCACGCGTTTCTATCTGACGTCATCTCGCAAGCAACACACTTTGCAGCCATATCATCATATGTTTCTAAATGTATATTGTTTCTTTTTGTCTTTAGATATATTTCGAAATGTAATTCACAATATGTTAATATTTAAATAAAGGAATATAATGTTTAACGTTTGTTTAAACTAAATCAATACAACTTAAAATGTCCTCAATGAAGTGAAACTTGTGTAATTTGCCAGTGAACCAAACTAAGGCCGCTTTGAACGACTTAAATGTCAATTAATCGGATCAAATTACATTTTCAATAGTTCGCCGTAAACTTTGTATTATCAAGAAGTCATTAATATCTGACGGTTTAGAGGCTAATTACTTTGTGTTTGTACTTGTTAATTAACTGAAACTTTGCTCTGACAGAGATGTTTTTAACTTTGATTTTCGGTGTTTAGGGTTAATGTTTTGTTCAAATGCGGTTAGAGTGAGATAATTTATAAAAAAATACAGTAATAATTTTCGTGACACGTGAAGTGTCAAAAAAATATTCCGAACGTTATTACTTGATTGTGGGTTCGCAATTTTAGATAGATAAGATAAGATAATTTCAGATAAAAGTTAAAATTTAACTTCGAGCATGCCAGCACGTGCATACAAATCCAGCATTAAACCGCTTAGCTTAAACATCTATCACATGTAATTAAAGATAAGTGAGTGGTGGGTACTGATGTATCTGTCTGATTGTTTGTTCTAATCTGATGTTCCCGTAACATACACATGTATATATATAGTATGATATAGTATATAATGTAAGGGGTGGATAGATCAAATAATGCGATGGTAGACATGAAGGGAAATTGAGAAAGATAGGAAACGACTTCATATTTGTGAGTATGTTTTGTTTCGATTTTTGTTACTAGCTTTTCTTCGTGTTTTTGTCCGAGTGTATGATAGTTAATGCGTTAATAGGTAGGCTCGCCTTTTTTAAAGCAACCTGTCTTTTTTCTTGACCAAAAAAATAAGTGTTTTTTTATATTTAAATCAAACGAATGTTTCCAAATATTGGCATTACAGTTTGACTGTAAAACCTTGACAAAGTTACAGTCTCAGTAAAAATATTAGCACAATTGAATTTTTATCTAAAAACAGCCTCAAACCAAACCTAAAAACGACAAAAAATAAAAAAAAGGAATCTCCAAACTCCAGTAAGAGCGTGTCCCTTAAATGTTTACACAATTAACCCTAATTATGCCGGGGGAGGGGTAAAATGGAGGGCAGGGGAAGGGTAGGAGCACTTTACGATGTCGTTAGCGTTACTCTGACTGGCAGCCTTTACAGCTATGACAATAAAAGACCGAATCAACTCTCTCTTTGGCCAGGGTTAGCTTGTGGGAAGGAAGCGGGAATGATTAATGTGGGTGTGTATTAATTGTTAGGTGTATTGATTGTTTTAGGACAATTGTACGGGATGTAGTTGTCTTTGTATAAGTGACCTTAATTTTTATTTAGTTACATGTCTTTTTAAATTACACATTTTCAGAATGAATTTTATTTATTACGTTGACTTATTCTGAATCGTGGTGTTTAATTTTTATTTAATGGTCGGATTTTATTATGTTTTTTTCGGATTAACAGTGATGATTGTTAATTTGTTAGTTGTGTTTGCAAATATAAATGTTTTTTTTTATTTATTTAATTTTTGATCAAGCTACCCAGTCTTATTGTAGAGCTGTTTCTTAAGTCACAGTCATTTCATTTTAGTCATTAAAGGAAATTCAAATAAACTGTCCTATTTACGTTATCCGTAGAAATAAAGTTACAATTAAATGTTTTTCTTATTTTTTTTACAACCAACTGGTTTACAGCCAGTTTTACTTTTATCGTCATAATTGTAATTAAACGATAATAAAACTTGAAAATTTTACAAAAGTGGTCGTATTTTTTGTACTAATAATCTACTGTAGCCTAATGTAACGATTGCAGTGCAGTTTTATTTCAGTGCAAAACTAGCCTTTTCAAACAAATTTTGATTAGTTGAGGTTTTTTAGTACCATGCAACGCATGGGCATGTGCAGTTTTTTACTATTATTAGTAATTTCTAAACATAGAAGCTCAGATGTTTTATAATGTGACCTATTTGAACAGGTTTTACAGTGCTTTTGTAAAAATTACTCATACGAATTTGACTTTAATAACTCACTCCAGTAATTATATTGTCTCAAAAACTGGTACAGCAAGACTACCAATATCTTTTATTTTACCCAAATATCAAGAATTAAAGCAACAATACATTTATTGTCCCCCAGCCCGCTCTCCCCGCTAACAAATGATAACTCTTATCAGTTATTGACTGGAGGAACAGAATTCCTCTCCCGGTTCTAACGACCGCACCCTAATTTTCATTTATTAAAATGCCTTGAGTTTGTTTCCCTAATACATTAGTTCTGTTAATGATATTCTATATTTTTGCTTTGATAACGTAACGTCTGACTGATGAACTTTTTGAATTATCTTTGTATTGTAATTAAATGTTATATTTTTTTAATACATAGTAAATCACTACATAGTATAAAACAAAGTCGCTTCCTGCTGTCTATTTGCCCTTATGTATGCTTAGATCCGTAAAACTACGCAATCTATTTGGATAAAGTTGTTTTTATAGATGGACTTTTTACACCAATTTTACACCCGTGCAAAGCCGGGGCGGGACCCTAATTTAAAATAAAAAAATATGTTGTTTTGATGTACATTACATACACAATCACGCAAACAAACTACACAAATTTCATTTATTACTATCTAATTTCAAAGATGTTCAGAAACGATTCTCCCTGAAAATTTTTCTTACTACCAGCAATCCAAAATAGTAATTCTCGGTACAAATTACGTACACAAACTCTATTTATAAACATATCATGAATACATTACCACTCGTCTTAAAACTCGGTACCATATTCAAATCATGTCCGTACACATCTAAAATGGGAAAGGGTCTACGAACCTACACTTTTCTCGTCTCCAATCAAATAAAAAAAAGTAACAAACAAATAATATATTCTGTGCGCATCACCTCTCATTTACAGGCGCCCTAACATAATCATTCTCTTGCGTACAATTGGGGTACAAACTCTGTACCACGAAATCATCAAATAAGACAGCTACCGTTGTTTAAGCGAGATAGCGCTCTACATTTTGTACATCGACGTCTCTCTCCAACAACGCTAATAGGCTCATGTTAAGAGTATCATAGTATGTGTCCTGGACATATTTCTGAGAACAATGTTACTACCTGTATTGTTCCCATTTTTATAATACATTTGTTTTGTGAAAGCGATATTTTCCTGTGATGGGAAACTGCAGATGTTGCCTGAAGGTAATCATTTTATTATATTGTTGACCCTTTGTAAAAATGGGCTGTTTTTTTTCTGTGTATTTTCAATTGAAAATAAAAATGATAACTTTATAAAGGCTTTGTGTTTGAAGCGGTATTTATAATTTGCGATGTCTTGTCGGACTACAAACGGTGTGGACTTAAATATGAAAACAATAAGGCAACAAATACAAATAAATATAAAATTAAGTTATTTATAATGACGGTAAAATATTGATAAACGCTTTAGCTTTCTCTATTCAATATTTTAAACAGTAACTAAACAACGGCTTACAGCCTTCAACATAAACAGAAATATTCATTAATCGACCAGTTAAATCAAGTACCTGATAGAAAACTCTTCTCAATCAACTTTTAAAACACCAGTATTATGAGATCTTTTCATACATCTTTATTTTCAGCATTTACACACCTCCATCTAGTCTCAAATTAAGTATACGGGAGTTACTTGTATTATGAGATTCTTCATCAGTCCTCAGCTGGACATAGGCTTCTCCTAATATTCACCATTTGTGCCGACCCTCCGCCTTCCGCATCCAAAAAAAAACTTATGAACAATTACTTCACTAAATAAATTCAACCTACTAAAAATTGCAACTGTAACCTATACATCTTGCACGCAACTCCCCCACTCGGCAATAAACAGCCGAACAACTCGCCAGAACATCGATCATCGTTTTATTGCCATTTCGCATGTGTCTTCTATGTGTATTAGGTATAATAAATACGGATTAGCCTTTGTAATTGTACACTTAATACTGGAAACTATCGCGTTTGGAAATATTTGTTCGAGGATCTGTGAATCGATAAAATTAAAGAACATTTTTTTAAAGATAATGAAATATTTTTACCTAGAATTTAATGAAAAGATTAATTTTCATGTAGTTTATTGCATTCCACAATGTATATTTGGTGATAGATATGCCATTCAAGAACACTAACACTTATCTAAATCATTTAAATACAGGGAAAACGATTCTTTTTGCATTAAATCAATCAAACATCTAGTAACACCTATTCATCTTATAACATAAACGTAAAGATCAAAAACATACACACTACAAAAAAGACATCGATAAACCTAAAAAGCACGATCAACAACAATAGCATTAAAATTTAACATCTCCTTTACTGCCCTATCCTACCTGACACTAAACACAAAAACGAAAGGAAACCCTAAAACACGAATCCAAATCCAACCGAAAACCGTCCCGACACTGTCGACAGATATTTCCTTAACACATTCACTTCCTAACTAATTCAGTTTAGTACTAGAATAAGTTATGTCTGTGGTAAGGGTAGTAATGTTTCACGAGCTTCAGTTTGGCTAACTTTATGAAATAAAACAATAACGATATGGTATAATTCTTATCAAATCTTTACAATAATACTAGCTGTTGTCCGACTTCGTATGCATTTGGCATTAGTAATACTCACGCAAAAAAAAAATAAGTAATAAAAAATTGATGTTGGCCGATTCTCAGGCCTACTCAATCCCTTTCGGAGGGGCATGGTAAAGAACACTGTGACGTGAGAATTGTATGTACAAGATTATGAAAGAGAACGTGTGTGATAGTGTATGTATGTTAACTACCTCTTCAGGCTCAAACGAAACAGATCAGTTTCGATAGTATTTTGGCACGAAAAAAGGTAAAATGCTGGATTAACGCTTAAGTTTTTTGACCGACTGCGTTAGGGAGAGCGTATGAGATAATCTCGTGGGCCAATCGAACAACAGCACAGCTTGTATACGAATAAAAAAAAAACAAAGATATAATTCACAAAGCGTCGAAAAATATATTGTCATCAACCATCAATGACAGGAATCGTGTCCAAAATGAAAGCATTACCACGTTGAATGGTTCCATTTTTTTCCATTCTTTGTGCAAAAAGCAGGCCAACCTTCCATTCGATACTAGAATTATATTTGTAGCTATAAATCTATGGCCTAAGGTCCGATGTGAATATTTAGCGTTCCCGTATGTTCTTATATTTGGGTTCGGCCGTTAAGTAACGGGATAATGTTCGTCGGTTTTGTTTAATGCAATCGTATTTTAAAAGGGTTCGTGATTGGTACGCTCGTGAATTGCGTGGATTTAAGGATATGTGAAGGGATGGTACTGGGTTTGGTTTAGTAATATTACATTTAAATTGCTACGAGTACGAGATGTCTCTATGTTGTGTTTGTATTAATAATACAGGTTGGTTGTTTTAAGGTTAAATTACTCCCATTTATAGAAGGAACGAGCATTGATCACCATTCTTGCTGTTATGCAAGGGGTGACGATTTTAGGTTCGAATAATTCTTAAAAAGCTTATGTATCCTACTAATATTATAAACGCGAAAGTGTGTGAATATGGATGGATGGATAATTGTTAGTCTTTCACGCTTAAATGGCTGGAGAAATTATGATGAAAGGAGTATGCAAAAAATTGTATGGGCTCTGTCCCAAGCACCAACAGACTTGGGACTAATTTTAATATAATTATGAAGTCCCATAAAAAGACAAATATCGATTTTTTGTCCGTAAATATATGGGGTTATTAAATAAAAAATAAAAACAGTTTAGTTGAGTGTTTATTTTTTTTAATAACTACGTTTAGTTATTAATTACAACACACAATGGTTCAGCTGAACATTTTAGGTATTAACAGCAAAAATATTCAAGTGTATTATGTAAGTATGTATATTTTTGATAAAAAAACAACATTTTAGGTTAGTATTTTAAACATTCCTTTGTTGTTGTTAATTTACTATCAAAGGGCCCAATAAACAAGCAGAGGTTAGCAATAGCTGCAAACAAGCCGATATTGCACAGATAAATAACGTGAACACAGCGGAACGTACAGGACACGACTGAGGTGCGCGCGCGCATGTTAGCATGGCAAGGGGCGAGGGTACAGTGAGATTAGACCGTTATTTTACCTATGCGTCTCACGGCTGTTCTCTATCAATAACTTTTTATAGTTAAATAGTGTGCCTAAAAATTTTTGTACTGAAAAAAGTGAACAAGAATTGTTTTTTTGTACGTTAACCCCATGACTTACGATGATGTCGTCATAATAAAAAATGATCATGATACCATGATGTATTAAATGAGATACGTTTGAAATCTGTTGGTGGGTTGGGACGATTTTTTGCGTGGTCATTTGATATGGAGGTAGCTCACACCTTGTCAGAGGGGGTTATGTTTTTGTAGCTTTAAGCGGCATACGCCCAGGTGAAACCGCGGGTAATAGCAAGTTTATATTATATATTACAATTCTGTCACAGTGCTCAAATTTCCATTCTGATTGTCTTTTTGTTGCCTTATTAATCATGCAAAAGAAGTTTTTGAATACAACTTTTGTTTAAAATATTTCAACATCATTTTTAAGTTAAACATTTTAATTTATTCGCAATTCGAGAGATGAATTTAAATCAAGTTCAAATGTTAAAACATTTAATTTTAAGTACAGTGAAGCTGCGACAAATCTGACGGCAAATGTTTATGCTTGGACTTACATTACAATAACGAGAAAAATAAAATTGGGGGCAACAGAGAAAAACCCTATTTGTGTTCGTGCCCAGAAATAGCAGCTTTCAAACGGTCCTCGATTGCCCTTTTTATTCCACACGTTATAAATACCTTTTATCTAAAAGAACAATGTCCGTGAGTACTCTGTTAATGATAAATTAATTTTATTATTTCGGCGGTCTTTACAAAAAAGGATGAAAGAACTTTGGTCAAAGAATAAAAAAAGTTTCGTTTCTCATTAATTCACAAAGGAATGAGATTAATTTTGAGTTTTTACGAAACGGCAGCTATTTATTGTACACTTTAGGGAAATTGTAAATTTCTTTTTAAATATGAACGACTTGCTAGTCGATGGCTTTCGTCTTTTGTCGGAATTTCCCGGCGATTGTGATCAATCTTTGTCGAGTTTAAAGAGATTTTTCGCTTGAAATCTCTCTGAATTTAAATGTTTTGGAGTGGTTCAACAGTATTTTTATTTAGATTTGTATTTTGTATTGAGTTGGCTATAAAAGTAGAATCATATAAATTCTTTATCGAATTTTGTCAACACTAAAACTGAAGACGTTTTGTAAATTTTGCGCTTACAATATTGAATAATAAAAATACGATTATTTTTTGCTTGCTTTCTAATTAATCTTTGTACAAAACAAAAGAGGGTTTTAAAAAAAGACTACACAGCCCAAGGCCTTAAAGAAGAAAGTTAATACACCAAAAATTGAGAGGAATACCAAAAAACCAGCCGCCGGGCAATAGTTGAGTAATTTAATAACTTCATCCGATGCCGGTTTATGCCTTAAGGGAACGAATCCAACCTTTTCGATTACCCAGAGATTATTATTCGAAACCAGTACAGAAGTGTTTGATTTATTTATTAGAATAACATGTACCGAATCTTTAGTTTTTATTTGCATTGCAAAACGGACGTACGTCGGGACGTTTGTTACCGAAGCAGCGTTTTTATGTGCCTGTAAATATGTATGTGCTGATCAACTTGTATGTTCTTGTTGGATCGGGAATAAGTAAACGAGACTGTTTTTTATTTAGTACGAGTCAGTTTTATCAACTACTTCCTTAGTTTAAGTTGTGGTTACTTTGAGTAATGTTACTGATTGGGACTGAGTGTGTATTTACTTGAATGCGACGGTAGGTAAAGGATGGAAAATAAATGCATAGAGTGTATAGAAACGATTTTAAACGGTTTTGTCAATCATGGAGGTAATTATTTAGTTGTTTTTTTTTTTTACATTTACAAGCCTTTAAAATGTATCTTTAAATAGCTTACCCACCATACAGCAAAAATACTAGAAGGATCTCTCAAAAATTGGTTAGATAAAAAAGGAAATTCAGTTTGGATAATATATTATATGGATGTTTATTGTAATGTATTTTTAAAATACAATTTAAATTAAATAACAATGTATTTTAATTAAACTGAAATTAGTAAAACAGAATTGTAATAATAATAACTTACAGTTGAACATAACACACCATATATTTTTTTACTTGAATAGGAACTAACTAAAAAACTCAGCATTGTACTACAACCAATGTTCATAATTATGTCAGATACATCTAATATGATGTAAATACATATTTTTATGAGATGCAAGGGTCTCTTGACCGCATTCTAGTCAGCTGTCGAGTTGTGGTCGATGTCTAAGAGCCTGTTAGATGGCGAATCACTTTGCTCTCATGGTTTATTCATGAGCTACTATCATATTAAACTATAGCTTATGAATTAATTATGTTCACACCAATGTCATGTAATTAGATAAAGGTGAATTCTACTGTTTTGTAATAAACTAGCTGTGTCCGCGACTTTGTCTGTGTGAAATTTAATAATTAAAATGTTTATTTTCTTATAGTTTGTCAGAGTTTTGTATACTTATTATTAGTAGGAGTTTAACAGTTTTTTCGTTATAACCATTTATCGTTTTTTTATCAATAATTTTATTGTTACTAATATATTTATAAACTTATTTAGTAAATATTAAAAGTTATTTAAAAAAATGCAGCAAAAAGAGATGCTTGCCACCGCTTCCCGTACCGGGAATCGAACCCGAGCCTCCTGGGTGAAAGCCAGGTATCCTAGCCACTAGACCATACGGGATTGTACAAGGGGAGATGAAATACGTGTTCATACTCAGTGGGCTAACGTGTTTAGATATTGTTTTGTTAATGTTGTTTTGTTAGAAAATATTTTGTAGGTTAGAGTGGTTATAATTTGTGGTTATTGGTGGATGGTGGATGAAGAAATTGTAATTTTCTGTTACAGTACTCAAGTATAGAATTAAATCAGTGACCTGTTGTGTCTAGTATCGCAGATCGATAAGCCAAAAGTCATGGGTTCCATTCCGTAAAAGAAGTGCTTAACCTTACAAAAATAATGTTTTCCACAAAAAAACACAGTTAATTTCATTTAAGCGGCATCGCATCGCAGAAATATTTCTATATAACTTAGGCTAAGTTGTTTAGTTTTTATCTAAATTTTACATTCAAGTAATATGAATTATTTTTAGTGTACTAATGTTTACTTTTCATTGTTACAGGAAATCGCGGCCATCCTCATCAGTTTCGACAAACACAGCGAATGGCAGTCCAAAGAGGTCAAAATACGGTGAGTGAAAACTCTTTGCTGACTACCAGTTTTTTTTTTCATTTAGCTAGACACAGTGTAAGTAAAACACGTTTATTTATTAAACAATTTAATAACTTAAACTGAGATGGCACGAATGCAGAAAAGTTTAGAAGCTTTAGACACGTTTATTGTAACCCAACGTGGGACACCATGGATAAAACGTAAAATACTGTTTAATCAAAAACGGTATGTCATTATCATGGTCTTATTGTTTTTGCTCTCTAACTTGGACACGAAATATCTGAGTTAATAAATAAATTACCTCCACATTAACACTACTAAAAATGCTTAAAACAAGACAACGATTTCCTTGTTCTAATCCTTTGATCAAATAAAACAATTCTTGTTTCAAAACAAAGCAACAGTTCAAAGAAACTATATCAAATATTGAATTGTGTTAATAGATATAAATGAAATGTTACGTGTTGGCTCGCGGCGGGAAACACGTAAAGGTTTTCAAGGAAATCATAATCGTTCACGTGGGGAAATTGAAAATCGTATGAGAGTTATGTTGCACTCAAAGGATCGACTATTTGTTCAATTATATTGGTTTTGTGTAATCGAATGTGGTGGTTAAGTAGATTTTGTTGTGTTATTAGTTGAGTACATCAGGTATGATTACTACTTAAGTATTTATTTGATTAGAAATCTATTACACTACTGCAATAAATAAGAAATGTGAATAGGTTTAATTTTAATCTCTCTGTGTGATCCTATGTGTTCTTTTTATTTGGATAAATTTTACCACTTCGGCTATAGAAAGAATTGGTGTGTATAAAATAATAAAAATAAGTAAAATGACTGAAAAAATAAACTATGCAACTATGCCTGGTATCGCTCATCAGCGACATAGGGCTCGCAGAAGATTTTTCCACTGCTTACGATCTTGAGCAGCAAGTTCGATGTCATTCCAGCCGAGACCAGTTGAGTCAGCCTCTTTCTTAACTGAGCACTTCCAGTTAGTACGGCGGCAACCCGGCCAAAGACAATAGTTTATTTAATTAATCTTTAAGCTTAGTTTAATAATAGTTCAGTATTGCACCCGCGCAAAATCCGGGTCGGGCACTTGTTACAAATAACAGCCACCATACATCTTTTGTTCTTCATCACAATCTTTTGTTTTTATAAAGACACAAACAACCTTAAATCCCCTCTCTCTGGTCGTTCAAAACAAATAAAACTTTCCTTTTATGGCATCAAGGCTATAGAACCCATGAATTTAGAGTTCCGTGAATCATAATAAAAACCATTTAGAAATTGATCGTTTCGGGTGAATTATTGTGTCTCTCACACAAAAGATATTTTTAATAAATTGGCTCGATATTGTAAATTACGTTACTTGCAAAGATGAAAGTGTTCTAAACTTATTTTAATTAGAAGTATAAATTAATTAACTTTTTGTTAAGTTTACTTATCTTTGATTTTTTTCTATATATTTAAAATGTATGGTAAGGTCTATACACAAAAGTGTTGAATCAAGTTTTAATAATGGTACGGAATCTCAACAATGCTTCCGACTCACAATTGTCTTTTTATTATTCAATGGGCCCATAAAAAGCACCTGATGGTGAATGGTCATCGTAACTCATCGATAATGCGCGGATTCAGCGCTTTAAACAGCTCCCTGATGCATTGCACCGCTGAAACTGATTCCGTTCTACTGAGTGCTTCTGAATTAAATAAAATATGTGTTTGGCTTCGTCATTAACACCAATGGATCCATACGTGCGGTGAAAACGTGTGAGTATAATTAAGCACAAAAGACAGACGGATAATTTAAATCCACTCCCCCAATCCAAATTTAATTTCCGACCTTCCAACTACACAAGAAAGTTTCGAGAAAGACATTGCTTGAAGCATACCTTTTTTAAACTTAAATTACAAACTAAATGTAGAATCGTACACAGCTGAAAAAAAAACTGTTCGCAAACGAAACGAATTAAACTATCAGTAGAATAACGTGACCGTTACTTTTATACTTTACTCTGTGACTGTACCTAATTTGGCGCCCAACGAGGGACCCGTTCCAACTTGTAACAACTTTAAGCAAATTAAAACTTGGGCCGTGACTACTGCTCTCTCTGTGTGCACCGTTGAAATATTAACTCTTTATGGGTGCGCAGTGTACAACCAGAGTTGCGGTGCGGCCGCGGATCCGTGTCGTTACATAAAAATTTAATAATGGTCTTGATACTGGGAAGTTTTTGTACGTGATCAAGTTTAGTTTGGTTATTTAAGGCTGCACTGAGATTCCCGATGTTTTTTATTTAAAACTTTGCCTAAGTTCAACGCAGGATTAGTTAATCTTAGCTACTGTCATGCTTGATAAGAATGGGTATTGATGACCGTGGCGAGATTAAAAAACTTCTGAAATTAATGTCAACATTTTCTTTTAATACTCGTTTCAATTACAAAACTTTCCAACAAGTTAAAACAAATGCTAATTTTCTTAATTCAAATAAAAGCAACAGTCGGTTTACAGATATTGTTTATTCAAAAACAGTTTACCCACATACTGCACAAACAAGACAAAATTATCACAACAACTTCTGGTTCAAAAATAAAAGCTCTTCCTATGTAGAAGAATCTCTAAAGGTTACATTGTACTAAAACTTAGTAAAAGTTACTTAAGGTTAGGTCTCAGTACTCAAAGTCCAAAGTTCCATCCGAGATAAGAGAATACAATTAGTGCTGTAATTGTTACTTAACGTAGGAAGTGTGTGTTGAGGTTAATGCCAGCGGGTTTGAGAAGATATTCTTAGGGAAGAACTCTGGCAATGTCTTGCGGAGAACTAGATATGGATGTAGCGTAGTAGAATGTATTTTATTTCATAAATCGTGACGGAAAGAAAGAGGATATATAACGATTTTTGTGATTGACTTCCTTAACAATGGGATTTCAAAAGACAAAGAAAAAATGTGTGTTGCTATTTAGAAAAAAGACATGGCAGACTACTTATCAGCTCATCTGTGTTTTATATGAAATGACTAAAACCTAACCAAATAACCTCTATAATTTATTTCTTATAATTATTTTGTGCTCATGCTACAGGCATGCTACGTGTATACCTGGGCACAAAATAATAGTCAGGACTATTGAATAAGATCTTCCATCTGTCCATTTTCCATCATTGTCATTAACAAATAAAGACATCTAGCCAAACCTTTTACCAACAAGACCCTAAACACCAAAACTACAAAATCACACAAATCGAATTAAAGCCTTTAAAAAATCCATGACACAATTACATACCGTTTAAACAGAGTGATTTTAATTGTACTCGTATTGACACTCGTCGCATATTAATCTGTGCCCAATATGTCTGCGCCGCGCCGCCATGACAGATCATTTCGCGGCCATTACGCGGGGTAATTTAATGCTGTTGTTAGATTTATTGTGATGGCAATCTCTGCTAATGGTGCTCATTTGATCTCTGAGCACTCAATTGTATTTGGAGTTTGAGGGTTTCATTGTTGAAAGGTTATAGGACGGTAAATATATTTTTGGTATTTATTGTACAATGTAACATTTAGATTTTCTTTACTTTGAAGTAAAGTTTTGTGATTACACGAATTAAGTACTGCACGTGTGTATTTGCCATGACACAATTATTGCTTCAGCATGCTCCTATTACCTACATCTTAAACTAGTCAGGATATAGGATATTTTTTTTTTCTCGTTATCTACAAATAACGAGAAAAAAAAAATTATATAGTCATTTATTATAAATTCACCTCACAAAAGTTATCACACAAATATTTATACATATAAAGGTAATGCTTCTGAATACGTAAGCCAGTTTAATTTCGTATTGACGTCAGAGCTCTGACGTCGGTCGGTAGTTAATATTTTTGAACGGCCCAGTCAAGTATAATAACTACCGTCCAACTTGGACTTGTTGACATGATTTTAAAATATATTAATTGTTTCATATCCGGTCATATTAAATCAATAACAATCAACCCACAGCAATTCTTTAGCTTAATTTTAAAATTCAAAATAAAAAAAGTTAATTCGAATAGGCTGCTCAGAAAAACTTTTTGAAGATCGATATACAACTTCCATCGCCCACCCTGCACCGTTTGTTATGCTCTTGCTACGAGAGACAAAACGGCGCAACAAACTCTCCAGCAGCACACTGTTTTTAATTTATAAACCAATAAAATAGCGAAATAAGAACCGACTGGTTCTAAGTGATATTTTTACCGAATTTTCCAACGAATCTTTTATATTTCGTAATGATAACTAGCTTAATTATACTCATAGATATACGCTCCCATAGTAAACTCAAGGCTAGAACTAACACGTGATGAATTATTGAAAACTGTGAAACAGCTCGAACGAACAATCGAAACTCGAAACTTTACTGATTATTCTAAAACGTAGAGTCGGTAGAGTTATGCCTCCATACCACGAACATACAGTGGAGTGCCCTCGTAAATAAATGTCCCGACTGTAATAAAGTTAGGCTTGAGAAACATCCAATAACGGGCATCGTCACGATACTTAATAGTTTTTATTTGGAAATTAATTTACGCGGTTCTTTTTGTAGAAGGTTCACGGTTTTAGAGCGAGAGTTTTGCGTGACATTCGTGGTAATTTTTATGCATTTATGTTAACTCTTACCGACTTACTTATAAACTTAACATAAAATTATAATTAAGTTATCTTAATGATAAAAAAATATATATAATTAATTAAAAAATCGAATCTAGATTACATCCTCTTTCTCTTCTAAGAACATTAAGATCGAATCTGACAAAAAAATTGACACAGACATAATCTAAGTACAATATACTTACAAATAATTAAGCATATCATTTATTTCATACACTTCGCCCAAGGCTCAACATTCCTAAAATCATACAGAGTAGACTTTCTGTTACATTTCTGTAACTTGGCACTAGTATTATAATGACTTTATGGGGCGCGCTGTTTATTCGAGTCGGGATGAAGGAAAAAGTATTTTATTGTTTCCGCTATTTCGTTAGAAGAATGTCGCTGGCTGGCAATAAAAATTAAAACTGGTCAAGTGCGTGTTGGAATCTCTTTCTTCCTTATTTCATTATTAGTGAATTTAAATAATTGGTTTGTGTTAAGGGGTGTGACTAAAAGATAAGATAATCGAATTTTTAATGGTGAAACACGTAATGTGTTAGTATACAAAAGCAACTTTTGGAAACAATTTTTTTTCAAATCACTTTTGATACTGAACATTTCTTTTTGTAATAATGACAGTATTCATATTCTAGAATAAATAGAAAACAAATTCTTGTAAACCCCATAAAGTCCAAACCATTTTCCATGAAGGTTATGGTGTGTAAGTATCGCAGACAATTCAATAACTTACATTTTTTTCTTGGAAAAAAGCGACAGTGTATATTATCACCCTTAAAAGTTTTCGCAAAGAAGGAAGAAGGAAAAAGTTTGTTAACAACAATACTTAGTGACTTCAAATGAACGGCTCACGTTACTTACGACATTCAAAATAATTTACAAGTTTCGCTTCATTTAACTAAAAAATCCATTAAAAAAGTAAACGATTTTAGAGAATTGAAAAAGCCTTCGCAACTAACCTATTTAGTGTGCCAAATTAAAAAATGCACGCGATTCTTAAAAAGTTAAACTTTAAATACTTAATATAAGTATAAAATATTAAGTAGTGTTACACAAAAAGTTTGGTGATTCCACATTTCTTCGGCGCAAACTTTTTATAGAAATTCAAACATGGCGTCTTTATTATGATTTATTAATAAAACCTTTTTAAAAAGTCGCGCCGTTTCTGAGTTTCCGCGGCTGAAAAAAGAAGTTTCTTTAACTTTGTGACCTAAACGGCTTTGGAAGAATATCCGTCATAAATTTAGTGGGTTATCACTTTTGCAACATGAATTAATATTGCTACCAGGCATTAGTTAAATAGTTACTTTTATAACCTTAGTTTGTAACTTGCGATATTAAGTTGATGAAAACGGAAATGTGGTGTAAACTTGGCCAATATCTGATCATAAAATTAAAATAATAATATGGTGTATTATAATTTTATGATATTTTAATTAATTAATTTTCCTATATGAGAAGAGGCCTGTGTCCAGCAGTGAGACGAATATAGGCTGGTTTATTATTATTGTTAATTAATGTGATATTTAAAATAAGCATTCTCACAAGGTAACTACTATGCGCGATGTGACGCGGGTTTGATCCCCGCGAAGGCAAGAATTCAATTCCATTATTCGAGAGTCCTTTTTTTTTCAAATAAAAGAAAGAAAATGATCGGATAGTCTCTTCCAAATTACTAGTTCACTAACAATATAACTTTACCTGATCAAAATTCCAACCCATCACGAGACGCATAGTGTGAGCTTAGTGCTAAGTGTTGCCGGTTCGACAACCGCACCGCTCGGAACCACACAGATATTTATGTGACTGTACCGTGTCCTGAGTGTTTGTGCATTAGATTTATGTGTGCTAACCAAGCCAGCTAAGGATATTCCAGTTTGAATTGTGTGTAAAAATGCTGATGTGTTCTTGTTTTAATTTATATGAAATTTTCAATAAGTATCTTAAATTCGATTACTTTTTGTGGAACACTTTTTTATGTGATTTAGTTAAATTATGTAAGCATCATATTAAAAACAATACTGAAAGAAAAATCTGTTTTAATTTTAAATGATTTTCTGTAGAATGTATTTAAATATACCACAGTAATGTTTTTGGATGGCTTCTGGATATGGCAATAAACAAGTTTTCCAAGAAAGCAACAGTGTTTTGTAAAAATATTTGTTCCGAAAGCTTATTTTTATTTGAGTACCGTACGCATAAAGGAAATTATTTCCATTCACAGAAGTTTTTAAATAAGACCGACGATCCAATGCTACACAATACACCTTTTCCCAGAAAAAATACTAGCTGAAAATTACATCAAATACCAAATAGAACCGACACTTGTCTCGTCAACGCAACTATTGCCCAACTAATATACTAATTACTACCACATCATTACACAACCAGCCTAAACACACGTAAATTACTTCTAAACGAATAGCCCGCACATACGAACATGACCGGTGTAATTTTCGATTAAATCACTCGATTCTCGTATCGATTCTAGTCGAGTATTTATCGATGCGATTAGCTTGATCGAGATAGAAGACTTGAATTAGTGCTGACGGATGAGTGCCGATGGTTGGCACGTGTGTTAAGTTCCAGCGATTGTGAAAGGTTCGCCGCCATTTATCTGAGACTGTTCTGAGTAATTGAGGCTTTATTGGCTTAGCTACGGTTTGCGTATTATTTTGTTTTCTATCGAGGGTGTGTATGAAGTTTACCCATTCAACGACATGAGATATAGTCAAGTTTTATATTGATAAGCGGTTTATTTACTTCGTATTTTGATTTTATATTTTTTTAATATAACTCTTCTTTAACTTTCATGTTTAATGTAGGTATAATCACAAGGTACTCGTAACTCGTAAACCTTCCCTAAAGGCATTTGTTGACACAAAATTATCAAAATTAAAAAAATAAATAAAACATTAAGAAAATACATTTTTCTAAAGTTTTTCGGTTGGCTAACAGGAAAACTATTGCAATTAGGACTATTCTAAATTTTGATACACCAAAACATAATGTTACGAGTCTTTTTTCGTGCTCACATCTAACACGATCTTCCCCTACCAAAAAAATACAGACATCAGAAAAACAAGAACTCCACAATATGCAGAATCAAAATAAACCATAGTAGAGTACCGATCAGTCAGCGACTCGGTCTGAACGAATCCCTGTTGCATTAGGCAGTCGGTATTTTTAATTGAGCCCCGATCGATTCCGCACTGCATCCGACGAAACCATTTGCTTTTATAATTTTGACACACTTCCAATCGGACGCTTCGCTAGATATCTGTCAATTAAAATTTCAATTTACATGTTGAAGGGTCCCCGATTATATTGTCATTATTTTGTACGACTTGGAGTCAATTAGTGAAATGATTTCGTTGTTTCTGACCAAAGGGACAGTGGATGGATTGTGTGAAAGATGATATGGATGTAAAGAGTGTTACTTGCGAGATGATGTCAGATAGGAACGTGTGAAATAAGAAGACATGCTGGCCGACCGCAAATTATAATTGGGATAAGGGCAGTGAAATGATGATTTAGTTGTGTTTCTGATTATCGTGTATTTTGGGGTTTTCCCCTGTTTTAAAAGTAAAGCTTACTTGAACGACTGGTTTAACCAATCGTTTAAGTAAAATTATTATAATAAGATTAACTATGAAAAGACGTACGGCAACGCACAGCAAAAAACTAATTATTTCAGTTTAAATTGATAAAAAAATGTATCAAATTCTGTAGCACTTCAACCGTGGTTACCCACAAACCAAATTGAACACTAATGATCAATTAGAGCCTACTACACCTGTAAATGGTGCAATTTGTACAAAATGAATGAGTTTTATAACTTATATAAATACGTAAATTTGTTACAATTGACTAAGCATTGTAGTTTATCGGAAATTAATTTTATTATCATACAGAGCATAATATTTATTAATCTTATAATTGAGTAAGCAATATATAGAAAAACAATGTAAGTTATTCAAATATGTTCTTGCTTACAATGAACTATTGTTTCAATTATGCTCATAAAACTCTTCCCATGGATTCGATTATCCGTACTAGATCTAAAATCTGACGTCAAACAGTACATCTAGCGTCATTACTGACGTCACAAGCCTACAATGGATGCTGAAACACGTGCCTCCCTAACTTATTCCATCCCAGCCCATGACACATAAAACAAATGAACTTTACACCCACTCAAACAAAATATTTTAGTTGACAACGTCGCTGCTCAGTATTCGACAAACATTCGATTCTCCGCGGACCAGCTGAGCGGATATTTTCCCGGGATTAGTCCCGGGATCCCAGATCAAACCGATTTTTAATATAGCCCGCCGGCTCGATAGAATTTATGTTATTGGATTGCATTTCAAATGAAATACAGTTACGTAATAATTTTAAAGTAGTTTAAAGTCATATTTTGTTATGAAATGTTGCGAGAATATTAAATGTTATGTACTTATAGTGGGAAATTGGAATATATTTATGCTGAGTTTATAAAAATGGATGTAAGGAATCTTCTAAGCGTATTTGCGAGCTTTCTGAAGTAATGAGGCTCACATTAATTTTAAGATTGAAGTGATTATTATTTTTTGAGATGTATTTGCTTTTTGGATATTGGATTAACCAGGTCATTATTTAATGAGTGATGATTTATTCAATGATGAAGTATTAATCGACTTTACCACATACAGTATTGGTGTTTATAAAAAACAAATAAGAAAGAGCTAGTTACTCTAGTCAGGAGCTCGTACAAAACTGTCTTACATTATCACTTGACATACAATGTTTTCCCCATTGTAAAAACACTTAGCTATTACAAGCGGTAAACGGTGAGAAAATCAGGGTAACGTGCTTTGTATTTACACGTTTGAAAAATGATACTTGGTAACCTAATTCGAATAAACGTATTAAAATTGATTTCTGGAAAAAGTGATTAGGATCACTCCAGAATCCCGCATTTTCCATATCAGCAGACACAGCACAACACTAGCCGAGCCTATAATTTGTAGGGTCATCGAGGCTAGGAGCTGACTGGCAGTGTTTGGCGACGTCACAGCCCTAGATTCGCCGGCTTATTTGCCTAGCTTGATTTATGTAGCGGTTCGTTTGCTAAGCGAGCGCTAGATTGGTTTCTATTAGCGATAGTGTTTGAGCGAAGTCCGTGGAATTGATTCGCTCAGCGTTTGTTTAGTTTGTTTGAGAGTTGAATTAAAGTTTTATTGATATCTGGTGGTGTCTTTGTTGGAAGTTTTTAGATGGAGTTAGGACTATCTGTGGGTTTATACTATTATATTACTTACCTAATGCTATGGTGGTCTTACGGTTGTATGCACAGCGTGAAGACTACACCTCCAGCGCTGTCTACCAACGTGACTTTCTCAAAGATATAAGTACTTTCTTAATTATTCTAAGATACTACTGACTAACGTACTGAGGAAACCTAGATTCCAAATATTGGAATATGTAATCGCCAATCCGCAGAGAGCTGACCAATGCTCAAATCTTCGCTATATGGGAAGGAGTCTGTGCCGAGCAATGGGATGTGTATAGGCTAGTTTATTTATTTATTATGCTAGTTTTTGTCGTTCGTTCTTATTGAGACAAATGATTATGCTTATTACACAAGTCCTAGGTGAGAATCGAACCCACGACCTCTGGTACAGCAGTCAAGGCCACTAACCACTAGACTAACAGGCCAGTCATTTACATTTTACAATGTAAATGGTAATTCTGAAGACAAATGAAAATCTAATTTAAAATCGTAGCTAACATGGGGCATAGTTTCCATTGTAATTGTCCCACGTCCTTACCCCAGGATATGTCTGGCGGGGGTAAGGCCTCGCCATCTATCCCCGCGATTCATTGGCATCTGATAACGGGGGCTATAAATTAGTGGCAGGTAGGGACTTGGGGTAAGTGACGGGGTAAATGTTTAAGGGGGTAAGTAGTGCTGTTATGGATTTTTATGAAGGAATTATTGTTTAGTTTTAATGTTCAATGAGATCTGAGGTTGCTGATGTATTTGGCGAGGCAAGGTGCTATCTGGATTATTCGTTGGCATTTAATAATTTGGGGTAATAAATTAGTGGTAACTAGTAATCTTTTAACGTAGTTATTAATAGCAAGTATTAAAATCGACGCCTCTTATACAAATAAAAATCTTTTATTTATCATACTGAAACGTCGACAGGTTGTCATTTAGTTTAATACGCTGTCTAAGGCACTGAAATTAAAGTTAAACCCGGTTAATTTTGCACACTTCAAATATATAAAGAGGGAGCTTAAACCTTAGGCATTCTCTGCCAAATTTCGTTTTAGCATCGAGGGTTAAAATAACTTTTATTAAATAAGCACTAGTCTGCGAGTGCAGTTCGCAGGCATTCGGTCCACTATCCCTAATCAATTAGCGTGTGCCTCGATTTAATTACAACCAGCTCAGATCACGCGCTAAGAATTTTAATAGCCAAGAATTGAATTAGGTATTACTGGTCGTTCGCTTAGCTTTGTAAGTTCCATTTGTCTGGTGCTAAGGGATTTTAGGTTTAATTGTAAGTATGTTTTATCTTTTATTTATATACATAGAATATTAATCATTCATTGTAATTATCATATTATTTATCTATCAATCCATTGATAAAAGAAAGCCACTCTCAAAAAGCACTAAACCCGGTTTATTGACAGTTTGCATCTTACTGCTGCCAATCACTTGCTTTATTATCTTTCAATCAAATAATATCATCATCAGCCTATCACAGTCCACTGCTGGACATAGGCCTCTCCATGTGCACTTCTTAAATAAAATGTGAGTTGAAAACTAAATCTAGCGAGACGTCACGTCACAGTCCTGTCATAGGTAAATTTCATTACATTTACAGTATCGCAATCCTTTGGATAGCAAATGATGTTTTACTGAACTGCAGTAATCATGTAAGTTTAATAGTAATAACATAAAAATAATAGTGCGGTTTTTGTTTTTCACATTTTTAAGTGTGACTCATTTCTTCGTCAGATTTAATGGCATCTACAATTGAAATCTTGTTTTCCATTACAAGGCACAAACAAAGCCATTAGCCGGGCGAAGAAAAATAAATATATTAAGTAAGTATAATAAAGACAAAGTCGTAAATAAACCACTAAGTTGTCACAGGCCTAATAAAACACGATTAACGATTTATAACCATACAAAAATACTTTATGAACTATTCTATACGTACATAGTTTTTACATAATATATTATTTCATAGTTTTTACCGTAATCGCATTAAAAATATGGATTTTATGTTTGAATTAGATTTATTTGCAAAATTCGTTATTCAATAGTCAAGTTACCCTGTGTATTGCATTTATGAGAAAATTTTATAAATTACATTTTGTCAAGTTGAGGGTGTTCTTTAGCCTGCCGTGGGTTCCCGTGCCGACCTGCTGCGGGATGTTTGTAAGTTACCGCGACCCTGGCACTCAAAGAGCTCCAGGAGAAACAGAGGGTTTTAGTCAGTGAAAGTCTGACACTCCCTCCCGCTGCACCAACAGTGGGCATTTAATGATTTCCCACAAAAAGGGTCTTCACTAAACATAAGATAAAAACGTAACATACTTCACTGCAAGAGCTGAAAAATGATTTATTAGTACTTTAATCACCCTAACACTGCGTTCTCAGTGACTTAGCTATCAGTAACACTGACAAAAGACTACGATAGTCAGCGTTTCATAGTTAGTATCAACACACGATTACCGAACCGCTTCGTTACCTTCCACCTACCGCACACACCTGCACCATTACTCCATATTATCAATTCTATCCCATCAGCAACGCCGGAACAATTTATTGGCATACCAACCGGCAATGTTCAATACGTATTACAGAGGCACAAAGATCTATTACGACTGTACGCATTGTCTGTCGCTAATTGATACTGTGAGGTAGAATTTAGTGGTGTACGAAATTTTGTTAAATAATTTTGGGGTAGATAGAGATTCTGTACTGACTTCTTCTTTTTCTAACACTTTCATACAACGCCACCTAGTTTCAAACTAAGCTGAGCTTGTATTATGAGTACTAGATACCTATTTGAAAAACATACTTTAAAATACATACATAATACTATAGATAGATTACACTAAGACACAGACAATGGTCCATTTGGTTTTGGAAACAGTCGAATATTTTCGATAACTTTACGCATGAATTTGTGTCAAACTGGAACAGACTAATTTAAATGAAAATTGAGAATCGTCGTTACACATCTCAGACAAACGATAAAACAATCTCTAATCAAATCCGAATCACACACACAGCGAGAACTCTCCAAAAGTGACGTCACTACAAAACTTAAACAGAAAAATGTAAAAATACATTTTTCATAATTAAATCGAAATCGGAACTAAGAAGTTGAGTAATTGCACGTTGAATGAAGTGACTGCTCCAGCTAATGGGCTTTCTTTGACTAATGATCATACTTTTTTAATACAGGTACAAATTTGTAAGTTAATTCCACCTTTACGGTTGACCGATCGTTACGGGGCGAATTAAAATAATGGAAACAATGCTTTGTATTGTTTTGTTTTTTTGTCTTGTGGTTTTCAATTGGTTGGAACGGTTTTTTTTTTAATTTGAAGGAGTTCTGTTTCTTTGTTGTGACAAATGTTGTGATTTGAGGAGTAGATAACCGTACTGTTCTAATATAATTTGAGTCCATTCAAACAATCCAATCCTATCTCTAAATCTATAGATGAAGTGCTTTGACAAGGGCCTTACAAATGAAGTATAGTATAGTTATATCAATTCCAATACAATTTCCCTTTAAATTTTGGAATGTTACAATTATACTGCTTATCTTCTAATACAATTGCGTATTTCACTCTTGGCTCTTCTCCCTAGACTTAAGATGGCCTATCACCACCTAGTATAGTAATATTACTGCAGTTGTGGAAGCTTAATGGCCAGTAGTAGGCCTTCAGCTCCAAAAAAAGAAAGTCGACATAGCAACACACAAAAAAACAACATAATTATTAAAGCAGGTCACATACATAGGTCCACAAGTGTATACCTGGCCTTATTTCTTGATAAATTACATTAAAGGATGAGTCAGCACTCCACGGTATTTATATAAAGTAGAATTTGAAACATTAAGGTCGACGGATATACTCGAACGAGTATTAGATTATTTTGAACGGAATTTTGTTTACGTGTCTGTGTTGATATTGAAATATCTGTCTTTGGAATGTTTAATAATAATTACAAGGGTAGTAGTAATAGAAAAGGTGTAATTATTTCTACACGCTTTTGATGTAACTTATAATTATTAAACTAGTTATTGTATCGTAAAAAGTAGGTAATTGTAACAGTCCTTATCAGATATAGAAAGTTGAAGACTGTCCCTCTTCAAGGCCTCTCTATCTCCATTTAAATGTTTTAGGAAACAATATTGACTACATGTAATAATTGTGTCTATAAGCTGTTATTTTTACAAAAATAAAGTTTAAGAACCTCATCTATATGAAATGAAAACAAGCATTGATTAGAAGATTGGATTGTGACTACAAGTATTGTCAAAATAATTCTAGTTCTTTTTTTGTATTAGTAAGTAGAGTCGCACAATAACTTAGCAAAAGCTTAAATCTCCTCAAACCCTACCTTTTTAGATATTTATCTTCTCTAACCTAAATTTCTTTTTTAACTAAATAAAATAAAACTGCTGCAATTTCACAATTAAGAAGCACCGCTTCAACTACACAACCACAGAAACATGTCAACCTCTAAAACAATTACCTACTCCATCTTGTTAAAAACGAGCCACTGAAAATAATTTACATAATTCGCCCCCAATTAAAGCATACTCCATGCATTCCTAACTGCAAGGAAAGTCATCGCTCAAGCTAAGCAGGTGCTTAGGCAATTACTTAGCAATAAAACCTGAGTCGTTACTCTACTTAATTATGACGTTGGAACACAAGTCTTTCTTAACTAACTAGATTACGTTCGAAGTTCGTTTAATATATTATTTTATGGTTTATTTTAGGATTAATTAAGTTAATACTTGGATAAAAGACTTAACGTATCTATGAAAATACTCTTTATATATTGATGTTGATTTATTTATCTTTATGTATAAAATGAGACAATGAGAGACTCAATGCGTTAATCTCCACGATTTAAACAATGACGTTTAAAAATGTATTTGGTCTCTACATTTTATTTTATTGATAATATTATTTAAAAAATCGTCATAAATCTTGAATATGTTATTGATGCGATTTTTTAATATAACATTATCTCATTATTATGGAGAGAAGTTAAGTGGCGTCTACATTTCTCATCTCAACTCAACATTTTAGGCTACTGTGAAAATTCACTTAATTTAAGTTCAAAACCAAACTGTGAAAACGTCAAGACTTAAAACGAAGAATTTTAAATAAGAAAATAGGTCTGGCTACCTTGCTTCGCGAGTTTCATAATTGTCGATAGTCTTTTAAAAAACGAGAACTAATGAACTTTTCAAATCAGACACTTTCCGCTTTGGTTTTTTTCCACCGAGCGATGTTTGGTTGTTTTTAGAGTTTGGTTTGATAATAGTGCTGGTTGATGAAAATTAAATTGTATTGGCGTAAAATTTGCTCATAGTGGGAATCTTAGTGATGAAATGTTGGATTTTTTAACTTTTTTTGGGAAATTGACTATAATAATATAGATAATTAATGTTTCCGAAACTATAAAAGACAAATGAGTGCTAAATTTTATGAGAGAAATATCGTTCAATCTAGATGAGTTTGTGCAGTTCTATGAATTATATTAAAACACCTAATTAGATTCCTTTTTGATAATATAACGCTTGCTAGACTTTAACGTTTTGTCGTAATTAAACTACTAACAAAACTACATAATAATCAAACATCCTTAATACTTCTGTTAACATGAAACCAACTTTATCCATAAATATTTAGTCCACATATTACACTAAAAACAATTGCCACCCACATGACAAACACACACCATTCACACACGAAAATAGATTCATTAATCCACAATAAAAAGCGGGCATTACAAACAAACGACTATATTAACGCTATCGCTCTGCTATCGCTCTGCAATCGCTCAGCTATTCGTACGTTCACATCGCGATCGCATGGCGTCGGAATGCAATTAATGTTCAATATCTGTGTTAGCTTGTATCTGGCGTGCTACGGGCTTTTTCAACCATGCACCTGATTGACCGATTTTTAAAATGGCGGTGTTTATTTGTTTTTAATTGTTTTAATGTAGGATTCTAATTAAAAATGTAAGAATGTAAGGCTTATCCTATGGCCATAGCACGCAATACAATACATTCTTAGAGGTTTTAGTTTGAACAATTCATGTAAAAACTTAGAGGAGATAAAATTTCGACATTTTTTTCTATTAAAACATGGTAATGTTAATATTAAGATGTACAATAGTAAATTCATTGTTTGAAAATTCTGTAAGATTTGAACAGTCAATATGTCAAACCCATTTTTCTTAAGATAAGCTGTTAATATCTGGCATGCATTTCATGAGACCATTGTCTTTTGTTTTTACCTATCAACACACACCTTCGCACACTCTACCTTTTGTTTCTCCGCGCGGACGAAGCCTAGGGCGGTAACTAGTTTATAGAACTGCCACGTTATCGGTCCGCGTTGCATTTCGTGCGCGAATCGCATAACTCCTTACTCACCAATTGAGTTATTTATTAGCTATTTCACAACTTCAACGTTTCGTAGTTAAGCCGCGGTAATTTTCGACGTTTTTAAATTATCGGCTTCGACCGTAATAGGGATATTATTCGGTAAAGATGATTTATTTGTGCTATCGGCCTCCAACATGCGATACATGGATCGGTATTGCCGTTGTTATGATTTTTGAGAATTTTTACGACCTCATTATTGTAACTTTGTTGGAATTCCACTTTGTTTTGTAGTTGTTTTTCGTTTTTGCACGCTTTATTGTCTGAGTATTGAGTTATTGATTACATTTTCTGCAATATTACAACTTTTTTGGATTGCTTAAAGTTCTTTGTTTCGGATAGTTTGTATCTATTGAATTGAAATTGAATCGGATATGTTATTGAGGTTAGATAATATCTCTATTGTTGGTATTAAGTTAGTTCCAATGTGTTTACTAGATGCATAATAACTCTTTCTTGTTTACATTTGGTTAAATTAACTTTGAAACTATTCTTTGTAACATACTTACCAGCCTAACTATTACTATGTAAAACATAAATAATCTTACTATACCTTGGTATAAAATCATGAAAAAAATAAAGCAATGACACGAATCTGTCAACCCTAGCAAGTAAAACGAAATACAATGATCATATACACATTTCCCACCAATTAAATCAAACCGAAAAAAAAACTCAACGAACTACCAAAACGTTAACCCTAAAATGAAAACAAATAAAAAGGTGCTCAACTTCAAATCGCATTCAGAATCAGTGGAAGAACTTAAAGCGTTGTGAAGGGTTAGCGAAAAATTATTTGGAAAATCACGGCTCACGACTCGCTCTTGACAAATTGCTTGTGGCTGACACAGGGTTGCCTCGCGCTTTCAGACTTCTGGGTATTTAAAACGCATATAATCCTTAACAATCATAGGGTTGGCAGTTTTGGTAGGTGTTTAAGAGGATATATTTTTTTCTGTAGCTAAGTATTTTGTTGTTGGCTTTTGATGCAGTGGTGTATATTTTTTGCTAAACGAATATTGCTGTTTTACTTTATAAATTTTATTAATCGATCTACTGATTACTCGTCAAGAAAAAAATAACCGTAAATTAAATAAAACAGTTAAATCATATTTAAAATACACTAAATTTTCCGGCTGTTGCAGGTTTATTTTCCTAGCGGGAATTTAACAGCTAAATATTTTTAGAATCAAAACAAAAAGTCACAATCTTAATACCAGGTAATCCCCTAAAAATCCGGAACTTAACACCGGCTCTCTTTCTTTTTGCGACAGCCCTATTCTCCCTCTACAGCCGACTATTTGTCTGGTTTACGTCGCTTAAAAAAGCCACGGCCCCGTAATTCCGGTGTCCCGTATAAATAAATTCTACTGTCTTATCCTCCATTAATTAACATGCTATATGCGCAGCCTTTACAAGTATTTATTATTCATAATTTTGTTTAAAATTTGGCTGAACATTCGCAAACAAGGAATTACTGGCGACTTTCGAGCGGTTTTCGGTGATTTCTTGTTTATAGTTATGACGGGATTTGCTTGCACTCAAGGGAACATTTTTAGTGCTCTTGATAAACTTCTTTTGTTTATTTCAGCCTGAAAAGCGAAATTCATTTATTACTTTACAACCGTAACTCAACACTTATCTATTTGTAAAATAAATCCTAACAAAAAACGATAACGTTAAAATGCAAATTTTATTCAAATCTAACATTTAGCATTCGATAGCCCTTGACGGATAACCACGGCGACTTTTCGTCGAAAAAAAAAATCGCAACTAACATAGATCGTTGAGATTTATACGTTCAATAGCGATTTATTAGTCGTCGTACTCATGAATTTGACGCGAAGCTTGTTTTTGTCGCGTTATAACGTATGGCTGTGACGTACGAAATACGGTCGAGCACCGATCGACGATTTTTATTGCTTAAAATAAATAAAATTGCATCAATGAAATCTGTTTTTTCCGTTATGGATGGCGGTAGGTTAGCTATGGATATGTGTTTTTTGATTACGCAATTTGGAATGGAAATAGGACGTGATTATTGTACGGGCTTAGTTAGGTTTGATATTTGTAACGTTTTGTGTGAAATACTGTTTTTATGTTATTTGATACCTAATATGGCAGGCAATTTAAATTTATGTTTACAGAAAACCAATTACAGTTAGAAAACCTGTCTGAGAAATACTAAAAACAATTTTTATGCCTATCAATAGAAACCAAAATTTTCAACAACAATCTTTTAACTTACATAATTTCATCGTATGGACTGACCAATATACATGTATTTCGGTCTTTGTTTTCACTTTTATCAAACTTAAAACAATTTTCAAGCACACACATCACAATTACGATGTAAAGATATTGTCTGTGTACTACGTCAGAAACAAGGGCCCTCTATCACTACATATTAGCTTCTGATAGCCATAAACCATCTCGTATAACCTAATCCCTCACTCCGTTATATCTAAGAAGGCATCTAATCTGTGAGCCACACAGCTTTGCTGCCTCTAATAGACTCCGTGTTGCCTCTACGTGCCTCTACGTGCCTTTGAGTGCAGGCGACGCATAATCGCTTTGTAGAGTACTACGTAGATCTATTATATTGTCTGAGCTGTAGTTATGTTTAGGATATTATTTGTTTAAAAAATAATAGAGTATGTTGTTGAGATTTTAGGTTATATTATAAGATGCTGTTGAATGTATTTTATATGGGAAATTACACGTCACTTTACCAATTTATCAATACCTGCATTTTAATTCCACTGTTTTTGGCAGATTGGAGATTTTTTGTCAGTTCTTTTCCATGGATTACAATTATTTATCCCATGAGGGATCAGAATCAAATCATTATGTTATTAAAATCATTCCATGAAAAAAGAGTAAATGATAGAGTGACATCTGATAGGGGAGAATGGAATAAAAAACGTATTGCGCCGACCTCAAGTAAAATGGGATAAGGGCAGGAAGATGATGACGTTTATTAGAATCATTCCAAACCACAAACCATTTTTTGAAATATAATAGTACGTCAATTCCCTACAAGACGTAATACCAACCAATCAGGCATTAGTATGTCTACCACGAGATATAACGTGACTTTGATAACTCAAACATCTTAAGTTGAGCAATAAAGTGTAGATAACTGTTAGTTCCCGAGGCGAGCAACAATTTACAACAATATATCAATTAGTAGTTTTGATTAATTGTCAGAATTCCCGAGTATCACAATTACGAACTTAGTGTCGCTAAACGGCAATTTATGTTCTTGTGGAGTGATTATTATAATTATTCTATGAAATGATTAGATACTAACCAGTTTGCCTTCTACTGTAGATAAATGACATTTATACAGGCATAATGGTGGTGGAAATCACTCTTATTAGAGGCCAACGACATTCTTTTTTGATAGGGCACGTGACTGTATTTCCTCATAGTTTCACGAGTTACAGCTTGTAAAAATACAACTTTCTCTAAAAGGTTATAAAACCACTAAATGTATCATTATACGGTAAATTAAATTCAAAATCAAAGCGAATTTATTGAAGATACTAATAGAGAAGTTTCGAATTAATATTAGTTACAGCTGAAACACTCGAATGTTAATCTCGAAGAAGACTGGTATTATAAGAGCCTATTGCTATACTGTTCAAACTGCGGGTTTTATCCCCGCATCACACAAAAATCAGGAGACCAACAAATATTTGTTCCAAGTCTGGGTGTACTTTTACATGTCCATTGAATGTTTGATAAAGACCCCTCGACATAGGGTGACCATTTTAGTAAGGTCGATATCAATAAAAAACGTGGTATGTAGTCAGAAGTATTTTTGATTAATGGTTGTTAAAACTATTGCACATGGTTGTATGTCTGAGATACAAAATATGTTAACTTACATTTTGTAGTAGTTCTGATAAGCTGATGATTATTTTGTAACATTTTATTGTCAAAACTACCGTGAGGTGGATTCAGAATTATAATATATGTAAACGGTTTACTCACGTTTATATTATATCGGGATAGTCCGACTAGTTTCGGACCCAACCAGTGTCCTTAATCATGAGCTGACGAGGCGAGGTTGCAAGTCGAAATAGTCGAACGTCGAACTAGTAATTGCTCACATATATCTAATTATTTTTTAACTTCTTTGAGACACACAGAAATATTCACCAACCAATACTAATAAAGTGTATTTCTTCTTTACAGGCCAAAAAGCGGCTCAATGCTGCTGTACAGCCGCAAGAAGGTCCGTTACAGGAGGGACGGCTACTGCTGGAAGAAGAGGAAGGATGGGAAGACCACCAGAGAAGACCATATGAAGCTCAAGGTCCAGGGGACTGAGGTTAGTGTCAATTTAGTTAATAGAAATACACGGAAACTTTTGGCGAGATACACTTTGTTAAATGTCTTAGGAATTTGGTTAGAGTCGCTGGTAAATTATAGGCGTTGGTCATACGCTTAACGTTGTCGTCGTCGGTCGCGGGTTTGATTCCCACCCAGGATAAATGTTAGTGGGATGAGCACGAACATTTGTTCTGTGTTTGGGTACAATTTGGCAGTAGTATAAATGTATTTAAAGGTATATGAGTAATTAATCAGCTGTCTAGAACACATAGTATACTTTATATGAGACTAGATGGTGTTGTGTGGTAGTCGTCCAATAACATTAAAAAACAAACACTTAACATGTTTGAGCTACCGTTATCTGTCCATAAGTCGTACAAAATATTCCAAAACGTTACCCATTTTTTCTAACTTCCAAAATTACTTGTACATGTGCCAATAAATAAAACCTACTTTACATAACCACCTCACAACTCACAACCTTTTCACACTCAGTAAACCTAATCCGTACCGAAACACTATTAATAAAATTTCGTTCGTCGGATATGAATCCGAGGCCTTGAGGTCACGCCAAAACAGACAGACAGCATGAGCGATGGCAAAAAGGGAAATTAAAGAAAGCAAAATTGCGGTTTAGCTGTAAGCGGTATTTGGGAACTAGATTCTGAAGGCTTTCAGACCGGTTTGGTAGCTTTCAAAAACTAGGTTAATAAAAGTGTTTTAAAATGAACGAAAGAGTTTCTAGTATATATAGTTTTCTGTGTTTATACAAGATTGGGTAGAAATTTGGAAGGATAATATGGATGATGTTTGGTATACTGTTCCCGTTTTATTTCGGATTTAACTAATTTAAGTTTTATGACTGAATACGGAGACTCAAAGCCGATAGGTTAAGTTTTATTCAGTTCTTGAGACTTTTATTTAAAAACGGCAGTCTTAAACTGAATGTCATTTATTTATCATTGTAGGATAACGATAATAAGTTGTTATTGATTTAATCTACAAACCTTGACGTTCTCATTAAATCTTATTTTTTTTCCAAATTTTATGGTATTTATGACTAACTGTAAGTCATAAAAAAGGCGCATTGACCTTTTCTAGTAGCGTCCCCGTAAAATGTGAAGTTCCTATCATACATTCAAGATGCATAGCCCCACAGCGATGCTTATGCATCTAGTGTTGATTATACACAAGAAAACGTTTCTTAGCTTTTCAAAATGGCGGAAAGGAAACTTTTGAACAAAGAATTTTTATCTAAAACATGTTACCGCTGGGACTTTACCACTCGAGTTTATTTGCGTTATGACAATCTTGGTATTACAGGCTAGAATAAAGGCGACGTAGTTATTTTTAATTGCTTTTATTATTTTATTTGTTTAGTATTGAACGGGAGTTTTTAAATAAACTTGTTTAAACATTTTTACTACGGTTGCTACGCCGTAGCCGATTATTGCTTCGCCGACTACGCCTGTTTACTACACGCTAGTCTGTAGTGCTACTGAGATTGTTCAATGTGAACGTAACGATTGTAATTCTAATTAACTAAATACAACTTCCATTAAAATATTACATTTTAGATAAATTATTTATTTGATTTTACAATAATATTGACACTCAAAAATACACTTTTAATTTATTTATATTATGCAAATTCAGTTTAAATTTACCTTTAACAACAAAAACATGATCGGACATGTCTAGGCCGTGTCGTAAGAGTCAACAGCGTGTAACAGGTTAATGAGGTACTCTGCGCTATGGACTGAAACTTGTCGCTGATTACCGCTGGCCTTTTGTACCCATTGCTCTGATTGCGAGGGTTAAACAGATAACAAACTTGTTTTCAATTCTCTTTTTTTATCTGGATTAAGAGTTTTTCAAGATTAGGAAGTTTTCGTGTAAATCTCTTTGGAGATTTTATTTTAGAAAGTGAGTTCGTTTTTTTGCTTTTATAAAAACGATGTTTGTTTGACTAGAATAACTGTGTCATATATAAAAAAGACAGTTATAAAAAAGCTCAGTCATAGGCATTCCTAAAAATCCTCAAAAATATTTTTTTTTTATCAAAAATCCAATATTTCAAGCCAAAACATATTCATGAACACAAGCACAAAGATTACCACAAAACTTTACAAACAAAAAAATTTTAAAAAATCTGAAAGCAACTGCACTGAAAGTCCGTCTGAAACTTTTTCAGTAATTACTTCAGTTTACGTAATAAAGCCAAATATAGCGAGGTGTCGGTTTCTTTTGACCTTCACATGAAAAATGGATATTGTTAAGTAATTACCCTCTCCTCAATCGGTTTTTCGACTTTTGTTAGATTTGCTCGCATTTTAATTTGTACTTTTTCAATTTGTATAAAGGTTGTTTTTTTTTAGTTATAATTATTTTGAGTGTGTGGTTGATGCGTCATGTGTGACGTTCAATCGAATGTTTTGAATATTTATGTAATAATAAGTTGAATAAAAATGGATTTGATGTTTATTTTTGCATTCACTATCATTATATACTATAAAACAAAGTCGCTGTTGCTGTCTGTTTGTATGTCCGCTTAAATCTTTAAAACTATGTAAAGGTATATAATAATGCTATCTTTCAAAATATTTTTAATTTGCTTACAACTAAAGTACTTTTTGCTAGTTAATTTATTAAAGTAATCAGAAAACGCAACGATTTTTCAAATGTTCTTATTTCACCTACTTTTACAGTAGATTGAAAAAAAATATAATAAAAACATAGTTTCAGACAAAACTTTAAAACATTCTTTCTGTACCTGACTAACAAATTCTTACTCGCATAAAATTAGAAGTTTAACGAACTCATTACACAAACGCAAAGACTTTTAAATAATTAAAACTTTTGACTTTGTCGGTGAGACTTTTCGACTATCGAAAATACATTCTCAAAGTTCCATGAGTCTAGCTTCAATGACATAAATAAGGTTATGCGAATTACAGTTAGCAGCAAAAGTTTGACATAATAAAGACCAATAAACACTTTAAAAAATATTAGGCTTGCTTTCATTTTTTTCTTGGTCACAGTACAATTTTATTTGTTTGTTCGAATGTTTTAAAAGCAGATTGTGTATTAGTTTTTCTGCTAAGCTTAAAGCAGATTGAAGATTCGTGGATTTTACCTAAATAAATATATTATTAAACTTAATACATCTCTCTTCCTATGGTTGACTAGGTTTCTGGCAAGGACTGGTGGAGAATGCCTTAGGTAATAAGTCCACATTGGCATTTTTCGTGTGTAAATGTAAATAATAAAAAAAATAGGAAAATCTTGGTGATAAAAATAGACATGTCCTTTATTTTCTACACAAAAGTAATATACTACTAGTCCAACTAAACAAAGACATATAAAACATGTAAACCAAGCCCAAAATCGGACATCAACCACAACAATCATAATCGATACAACGGAAGCACCATGTATAAATCCCGTCCACAAATACAGGGTGATCCGGAGGCTGATGAATAAGTAAATGGATCTGTAGCAATTAAACGCAGGACGGGACGAACGCTAATTGCCACGGATAAATGTGGTATGGAACTTGGCGTTTTTTTTTTCTTTTTTTAATTTGATCTCTGTTGCTTGTAGTTATTGAATTTTTGAGTTGTTGTCGTAAGAGGTTTTATTAATTTTGGATTGAGGGAGGTATTATGTGAATTCGAAAGGGATAATAAGAGATTTATATTTCTCTTTGTATTTGAATTTCTATATGTTAAGCAGAGTCAATCGTTAAATATTTGTGAAGTAGAAATTGGAAAACCGTTTTTTCTGTCGTGTGATACGCAATCATATTTTGTCACTTACTCTAAATTGTGCATATTTTGTATTGACTTGCAATAGATTAAACACTGCTTCTTGTGAAAATGTAAAACATTAATGTTTGTTAAGATTTTTCTTTCATGTGCTTCAAATTAAGAAAGTCCATATGTTTTGGCCCAAAAACATTCTACATTTATTCAACCACAAAAGCCAGAACGACTTTTTATAGAATTTTCTCTTAGACCAAACACTGAATTGTCGAAAATGAAATCTATCTTATACATTGACATTTATCTTTGAATGAGGTAATATCTACTACAGATAATCATATCTCATTTGATGCAGTATTCCCCAAGATTATCTATTTAAACATTACTTAGGGCTATTCATTAACCTTTAAGTAGACCAAAGCGTAAACTTACTTAAAGAAAACAATTCTAAACTGCAACTAAAATAACGTCGCCGCAGCCAAATACTACCTTAATAAAGCTGTTAATAGTGGCGGGTGAATTATCTAGTTTAGCCACAATACAATCTTCAAAGAGTAAACTCTGGCTTGCACAGGTACAGCACTGGCCTAGTGCTTTTTGCCCATAAACAAGTGACAGTCTGGAGTTGCGTGCCTGCCTTGTACGGCGCAAGTTATAGGCTGCCTCGGGCCGTGTTACTTTTTTGTTTTGTACGAAATATTGGTAGGAAATATTATTGATGGTCGGTGAAAGAATGTGATGCTTTATATCGTGCCAATGTTTCGGAGTATGCCATATTTTTTTGGCCTAGTTATAATGGGAGATTTTTTTCGTTTCTTCGGTTTTAATCTTGGTGTAGTAAGTTTACCTCTTTTGAACTTAACTTTTTTCTCTTAATTTCTTATTTTTGTTGTTATGACATCGTTTTTGTAGTCCGATGAAGTAGTCAAAGCAAAAACTCAAAAAAAAAATTCGTTAAGAAAAATCCGCTCAGTATTTAAACGTGTTTGTCTAAAGGAAGTTAATCTTTAAAGTATCTTATTCGTTTATTGTTTAGTCAAATTTCAACCCCAAATAATTCCAATCGGTTCAAGATACTTAGCAATTTTTTTGCTCAGTTATCCATTATCAATCTTTTATACTTTTGTGAAATTTCCGAAAGTATTTTCAAATGTGTTGTATGTTTTTCCTAAGCTAGACTATTCCATGTTTGCGTTACAAACTATCGCTCATGCACTAATTACTATTGGTATTATGTAGGTCATGGCAATATTTGTACTGTACTCATGACTTTCGTGCAATATCGTTCGTTTTACAATACACGCTTATGAACTACAAAGTTGTATGTAACTTTTGTTTGTACTTATTCTACTGTTATCAATTGCTTCCTTTCCATTTAGCTTGTATGGAGATTAACTTCCATCTTTGTTGGATTTAGCAGGATTCTACATTTTTACGACAATCTTCAAAATTTCAAGACTATTAAACTACAGAATATGTCACATTCTCGGATAAATTAATTACGAAAAGCCTAACTTTAAGTCACAAAGAATTTTATGACGTCATCTTAAATGGAACGAAGCGAAATAAGATTTCATGAAATACAGAAATTACAAATATCAAATTTCCGTCTAAAAAATTGTTTATCTCACACGACACCTATTAAAAGTGAGTCCAAATCTACCACTACAACCCACCTTACAAGCGAAAACTTCTCAACCACCAAACTTTCAAAGAAACGTTCCAAAATTATTTAACAGGCGGAGTTGACACGACCGCTAGGCGCTAATTACTTCTGCCGCCACACATTGGCGCGGTTCCAAGATGGCTGCAGCTACAAAACACTATGCCACGGCCCGAGATATCATAGTAAGAATAAGTCCAGTTACACGTAAATTAGTGTTTATTGAGACTCAAAGGCGTTTTCTAGATATTTTAGTATGGAAATGAGGTATGCTTTAGGCTTTCGTGCTTTAATGGTTTTGTTTAGTTCACGGGTTATGGGTTTATGCCGTCCACGTACCAAAAGTTTCTTGTAGGTCTATTGCGTTTATGTAATAGTAATCTCGATAATTTTGAAGTGTTTGTAGGAAAAAAAATAATCCAACAAACTGGTTTTGATAAGGTCTATATGGGCCGAGTAAGTGTATTGAAATTATCGTTAGACCAAGATTTCCTGATTATGAATCGATTTTTGGCTTAGGAGTGATATGGCATTCAATTTTCACAAATACCTACATTTTATATACCTACGAGGTGAAAAGTCACAGATTTGCAACAAGCATTTAAAAAAACACGTATGTCACAAAGTTTCCCTTTTCACCGTTCATAAAATTAAAAAAAAAACACCCAAATATTCCGATATACAAGTATTGCGTCCAACTTTCAATTTATTCAAATAAAAACGTACGTACATTTTTATAACAATTTCGATCGGCCGCAGGTCCGAGCGCGAAATTTAAATAAAAAAAAATCGTGAATGAATGAACAATACTATATTAAAATAAAAGTCGGTCTGTTGTACAATGCTTCAACAATTTCGCTGGGTTTCGTTCCGGTTCGTTACACCGTATAGACGATCATTTGGACGATTTTCTTTAAAAACTCCGTTCTGTTTTTGTAATGGGGTTTGCTATTTTTAGACTTTACTTTTGAATTGTTTTTTTATTAAATCAAAGTCTGATGTTAACCTTAATATAAAGGTATCGTTTCAATGGTTGTAAAACCTTTAAAAAGTATCTAAGTTAAAGAAGAAAAACTGCTGAAAGTGTTGTCAATCAGGTGACAACATAATTGAAACCGTACAAAACAAGATTTCTTACAATGGTTTCATTGATTTCCTTTACATAATAACGTAGTCTCTTGTTGAATGTTGGCTTTGAAACACCTGAGCCAGCCTTCAGGTCACGCTACTGGACAGTGATAGGCAAGTCAGCTTCCTGTATTCCCAGCCAAATGCAATAAAAACTCGGACACAAAAATATTTTTTTTAACCAAATCTAAAATGGTTTAAAAAGGAAGAGAAATAATTAATTAAATGGTAGAGTCACCCTGTGTTCCTGAAAAGTTGATTAAGACAAATAATCGGTACAAGATTTTTTTGCCACTTGCCGAAAATCGGACCTAATGACGTCATGTTTGGTAAAATTACTAAAGCATAATTTTCGACTCACAGTTTGGTTGATTGTTACCTGTTCTTGCAATTAATGGTTTAGTAGGTATTATGACGGATTAAATTAGTCATCCTTTTAACACCGAGAGAATATCGTACTTTTTCGGAGGGCAGTTTTGTGTATGACTGACTTGTTTTTTAGAAAAATCTCCTTGCAAAAACATTCTCACCTTGTGCAATCTTTATTCATGTTCTTTGTCCAAATAATCGGAGGCATATTTAAAATATAAGACATTTTAATTAAAAATGCCACGCGTTCTGTTTACGTGTTAAAAGTCTAGTAAAGGTGTCAAAACTAAAATTTTGATAGACTTATCTTATTTGAAAATTTATGTTATACGAAATAAACTTGTTTTCGTGTATTTGGCAAGCTCGTTAGTTCGTGCATTCTCGTGCCACGTTTAATTAGGTCCTTTCTTTAGCCAGAAACAATTTTTAACACTCCGATTCGACTAAGTGACATAAAAGCTTAAAAATAATAGAGAACATTTTCGTGCATTATTTGCATACCAAATAACAATGATTAGATGTGAAACCATTAATTTCGTAGATTAACAAGGTCCACTATTTTGCATAATTTAAAATTAACAATCAAAATTTATTTATTGCGCCAAGTTATGTGTGCTAGTAACTGTGCTTTAAATGTTTCGGAGTAAGGTTGGAATTTGAGTGTTTTAAATGCAAACATAAAATTGCAAGGCCACATGCAAGGCGCGCCGTTTTACGTATTGTTTATTCGACCACAAGGCTGGGGATAGACATGCAAAACGACCCATCTGGCCCGGACTGGCCTTTGTATATAGGCCAATATTTTCTGCTACACTCGTGTGCGCGAGACTTTATATTTTAAAGGAAGTATTTTTTTATGGTTATGTTAAATTCGCGGGACGAAATTTGTGAATTTTTATTTTATTATACTTTTGTAGGTTGTAATTATACATTTGTAAAATAAAAGCATGTATGGAAATGCAAGTTATGACTTTAAAGTACAGTACTAACTTATGGTTTGTAAACTGACTCGTATGATGAAATCGGAAATAATTTGATGTAAATGAAACTACCACACACTTTGACCATATTCTTCTTTTACAGTAAGTTAGTAAGCATAGTTAACTTAATGTTAGTCCACAACACACATAATATTACTAATAGATTTTTAATTAATATTTTATAAGCATTAACATAATGTAAGATGCAATAGCCATGTAAATAAAAAAAAAAACTTTTAGCTACTAACAACATTCAATAGGTAATTTTCATTATGAAATTTCGTAACGCCATTTCTATTTAATCCACTCTTACCAAGCAGAAAATGCAACACAAGCATTGAAATCACTCTTAGATACCTTATACATGCTAAAAACACGTATCATCATAAAAACAAATCAATCGTTTCGTCCGGCATTTGTTTCGGCGGGACAGGTACGTTGGCACGCTCCCAGCCCTTACAATTACAAATGCTCTATTCCCAAGAATACGCCGTAAAAATTTGATTACCATTATTATGGGTAATACAGACTGAATGGAGATTGTAGTGGTTTGTGAATATGCTGTTTGCGGTCGTTTTTTGTTTGTTAGATTTGACCAAGCAAGGACAGGCAGCTGTCCATATTATTATAAACAAATGAAGTTTTATAAGCGTTAAAGGTATGAAGTCGCTGGTATGTCAAGTTTTTGACAATTCAGTTGAGAATGTAAAACCTGTGTATCTATGTAGAAATGCCTTTTATATAAGCGTTAAAGATGTTAAATTGCTGATATAGCTTCTGTTTGATAAGTCAGGTGACTTAAACTTTTTTGGGTTGCGACTTTTTCTAACTTTAGGTTGCCTGCCTTTTCAAAGCTTTCTTTCACTTCAAACAAAATAAGGTTCTAATACATGTTAAGTCTAGGTATCCGTAAGATAACAGACAGATTAGTTTATTCTTTGATCCTCCAGACAGCTTTTTTATGTTAGTCTACGTTTAAAGGTATAGTTTTACCCAAAAACATTAAATATTGAAATATTGATGATGATGATATGAATTGGTGATGATAAATTATTGCCATTCGGAATATAACCTGCATTTTTCTTTACAGTGAGATACGGTTAGACATAAAAAAGTTAAAGTCAGTATTAGTATTGGCTTTGCATGCAACGTTGCATGCAAATCAATTATGTCGGCTCTTCAAGAGAGTGGCAACTCATGGTCAAAAAAAAAGAATAATAAAAGTTTTGATTGCTATAATGTTCATATAAACGATCATCCACCCTGAAGTTAGCGTTGAAGGCTAAGAAAACAGATTTTTTCTATTATGTAAAAGTAAAATAAGTAACCAGCCTATATATTATTATGTTCCGCTGCTGGCATAGGCCTCTTTTCGTAAAGGGAAGGTTTGATCACTGAACACCACGCTAGCTCACTGCCAGTTAGCGATTCAAACAATTTTAAAATAAAATTAAACAAAAAATACATTACTTAGTTTTATATTTTCCTGCTCCATATTTGGATTCCGCCAGCTTCATAAACACGGAATATAATAAGCATACCTATGATACTTCTATCTACTTCGAAATATTTTGGAAAATTTGACCCACTTTACAGTAATCCAACCTCGGGATACCCGACAACCCGTGACGGTAATCCCGGATAGAATCCCATCCTTTTTTCTCATCCAGTTAAAATACCTCTAAGTATGTATGACTGCTTGTTAGACCTACGTCTTCTTCTTTTTAAATCCTAGCATATTAGGAAACTATTTTATTGTGTTAACTATCGTAATTGTATGTTAATGGTTTACTCACGTACATTTATCGGAATAGCCCGTAGCCCGACTAGTCAAGTCGAAGTCGAGTTCGTCGTTCGAGTCAGCTCATGATTAAGGACTCCACTTGGGTCCAAAAAGTCGTGCTATTCTGATAAATACAACGTTGATAAAAGCGAGAGGCATTAAATGAAACCACATATTCTGTATATCATTATAAGGCTACACAACAAAAATCAAATCAATGTAAGCAATATTTTTATAATAACTTTCGTGAGGATGATTCATACTTAAAACGTTATAACGGTTTACTCACGCGTATTTATCGGGATAGCCCGACTAGTTTCGGACCCAACCGGAGCCAACTAGATAACTATGCCTATAAAACTTAGTTACCTAATCAGGAAGATACAGCATGTTCAAACTAAAAAAATATCCTGTGACTAAACTATTGCTTACATTGATTTGATTTTTGTTGTGTAGCCTTATAATGATATACAGAATATGTGGTTTCATTTAATGCCTCTCGCTTTTATCAACGTTGTATACATGAGTAAACCGTTAACATACTAAAATTATACTACTAATCTCCTTGAGACGTATCTCAGTTTGCAGAATCGTTTATTTTCAGTATCTATTTATGCGGACGCGAGCTTTACAGCTTCATTCAAGAATTATACTACAGTGACAGACGTACCCGTAGTATGATATCAAGTGTTAAGATATCAAGTTTAGTATAGTTTTTATACTAATTATATTGTTTCCAGCCTAAAATAAAACTTAAAAAAAATAATGGTTACAGGTCGTCCTTACGATTATTGTTGTATTTATTATCCATCAGTCATTTTCCAGTAGCATCCAATGTACTTCTAAAGTTCTTTTCGAATGTACAAAAGATGCATACCTCATTTATACGAAACCACACCAACGAGTTTAGAATTTTGACCCAAATTAGAGTAAAGTCATACGTAGAATCCAGCAAGTTAGTTAGCTTATTTAAATCAGCGTAACTTATGCCATTTGCATAGTACCTAATGTTGTTCCACATGCAATGAAAGTGGTCGTATTAAGCGCAAATTACACACAAAAGCAAAATTATTTACAAGATGACCTGGTACTAGGGAAAACGAGAAACTCTATATAAATAGAGATAGTAGACTATACCTACATTTAACATTATTTTATCTATACAAAATACTTCATTATTGCAGCAGTTGTTTTGGTAAAAATACTTCTTTCTCATTAGGTACTATAAGAATTGAGCCAGTGATAGAATAGTAGATCATGCTTGATTTATTTTCTTCATTTTGGCTTTAGTCAAATAGTCCCTGTCTTATTTACTACCTACACTTATATAAGCTAAAACCTAAATAGGCATTACATAAAAGGCCAAATTATCAGCCATTTAGAAAAGTGGAGCAAACAGGAAAACGAGGTTTCACTTATTAGTTTTAAAGCGGTTTTATGCTAATCCCATTTGACGTGCCCACATCAGTATGTAGAAGTTTTTAATTCGTCCAATCTACGGATGCATTCGCCCGTAAATGCGCCTCGATAAACTGAACTGTGCCGATCGTTTGTCGATTGGTTCGAATCTGGATTTCGCCGGTTCGTGCCAGACCGAACTGGATTCGTCTAGTTTTCAGCAGTAAAAATTTAAGGAGGGCTTTATCACGATTTATTTTATTTCACGTACGCTTTAGAGTATTGGATTTTTGATAAAATAAATGAAGGATCGATTAGATCATGTTTGTTCGGTGTGCTATAAACTTTTCCCGGATTGAAAATTTCAGACTATAACGTACCTACAAGAGATCGTGTATTTATTCCGGTAATATTTAAAGTTAAATCGGATAACTCTTTCGTTTTGAGAAACGAATTACTTTACCTCTATATAACTTTAGTCCTAACTTATAACTCAGAACGTGACTTAAATTCAATTCATATTACGAGTAGGAGCAAGAACAAGCTAAGTATTGGAAAACTAGCTTAAACACGTTATGCACAGCTATAACATGCACCGTAAAATCCTGCATTTAGACTAAATAGACTGTATACCAAACTTCTTGAAATCCTACCAATTAGTATCAAAATATTAAAATGCTTATAATATTAATATGGTATTTTACAAATCCCTACTTCCATTTAACAACCAATCACATATATTTCACTACCTAATTCACAAATCACCCTAAAATCTTCACTACCATCATAAAAAACGAGGAAACCAACCTGAATAAAACCTTCAAACGTGATTCAGAATTTCAAACAATATAAATTTATGTGCCAGCATTTGTCTGGAGATTTAGGTTAGGTATATTACCTTCAAGTCAATACCTTCGATATGGTGGCATGGATTCGGCGGCGATCGTAAAAGTCTAATTCACTCACGAGCAGTCTTTGTGCGGATATTAGGTTGTGGCCTCAACTGTGAGTGGGAAGCGATTTAATGGATTGGAAGTTACTTTAAGTTACGACTTGATGTGGCCTTTGCGGCAAGGTCGTATTTTTTCAGTATTTGGTATTGATGATTTTAAACATAGCCTTAAAGGGATATACCTAGGCGTTTGTGTAACACGTTTTGAAATGATTATAATTATAGACTTTGACATGAAAGCTAAAAAACACATTGCTTTGAGTGACTCTACACTAAATGAAAATGTATTGCTCTATATTTTTAATAAAACATACCAGCGTTGATTTGTTAAATTTGATAAAGAAATTGTCTACCAATAAACAAATTTTCAAAACCGCTACTTTTGCAATTCTTGGACCACTTCGCCTTGAGTCCGGATATCCCCTCCGAAAAACCCACTACAGAGCCGGTTATTGGCTCGAATGGTCTCGCAAAAATACGATTCACCGATATAGCTACCGATTTAGATCTGAATGCCCCTTCTATAGGTCCAGTTATAACCGTTTATACCCGATTCTACCCGGTTATACCCGGATATACCCGGATGTATCCGGATATTTGATTGAGGGTAAAATGAGATGATGAATTGGTGAAGGCGATGATGGTTTATTTTAGGTTTGAATGGTTTATGTTGGAAAATGTTTGTAAGATACCCCATCTTATGTGTGGATGTTTTTCACGGTCATTTGATTCTGTTAAGGTTCTTTTTGGGAACATTTTTTACTTAAAGATTATATAGAACGTGCATTCAAATATTTGTGATAAATTGCACTGGAAGTCTGGTATGTGATTGTTTAGAAACTTTAAACCTAAGTTAATAGCATGTTGTATACTTTTATATTGAAATTTTTTTAAGGGTTATTCCATTACTATAAATATTCCTCAACATCACACAGCGCCATCTAGTCTCAAATTAAGCACACTAAAGTCGTACCACTAACCACTAGACCAATAGACCCGTCGTTATGTCGTTTTCATTATAATATGTTTTCTTAAAGATGTAGCTAAAGGGGGATACCTATATCCAGCAGTAAGTAATTCCGGGCAGAGGTGATAATGATAATTATCGTTGTCACACAATTGCAGAAGAGCCATGTATTTTAAAAATGATCTTTTTTTTGAAGTCAAACTTTACAAACTACAATTTCCTACAATAATTCTTAAGACAAAAGAAAGCTCATGCCGCATTTAGCTTAGCCTAGATAAAGGAAGACGTAAAGGACGCATGAGAACACTAAGTTATTTAATTGGGATGGTTAAAGTACTTTAACTGGCTTACACATTACCCTTACACTCGAGTTATGTAATTATTTTACTTTAGACTTAATGCAAACATACAAGCACTTCCCCTGTGAGGCTTTGTAGTAACATTTTTGTAGTTTAAAATTTGAATATTGTACTTTAAGTACATATTCTTAACTAGTATTTTTGTTTGACGTCTATAATAGCATTACACCATTTCAGTCGTCACTCAAGACACTCCGTGATGTTATTTTTTTCCTATACAATTTTACAAATAGTGTCTTGGACTAATGTCCTTTTTAAAGAACAGAAATGAATAAATAGGTTTGGTTTCATTCGTGTCAGAACAAACAAGAACCAATTGTTTTCTTTGTAAGTTTATCCCAACACAAAATGACAAGATTATTTTCAACGAAAAATCGTTAACGTCACTCCACCATCTGCAGTTAATTTTAGATATCCAAACTCACAAAAGTCAGTAAAAATTCCACATATGAGCCGTAAATTTAAGTTGAATATTCCGAAAATCCGGCCGGGGACTCGTTTTTATATGTCGTAAATAAAAATGGTAGCAACAAGCAAAGGCGTTAGTACAGCAATGGCAAGTGATCGCAATGCTGCCGACTCACCACGTACCACGTACGCGCAAGAAACGCTGAATAATACATTTTGTACAACTGTGACCGTTGAGTGGGGCTATCTAGGGGTTAAGTGGTAGGCGGTAGCGAGGGTTGATGTTTGATGTATTGTGAATGACTTTCTGTAGTAGTTTCTCAATATACCTTCGGGTTAGCTAAAAGATAGATTTAACATTTTTGTTTGACGTTTATTAATTATTTTAAACTACATTTTTTAAGTTACTTCATATTTTAACATGTATGCAAAATTGTACACATAAAACAAAAAAATAAAACAAATTTAGACATTGATACTTAATTTTGTCTTAAAGGTAGTATAATAAAACATAGACTAAAAGACGTGTTTTAGGTTAATGATGAAAATGGGAATTCAATAAATAATACATCTTTGCTATTTACATTTAAATTTATAAATACACACAGAAATATGTATCACAAATAATTACGATTAAGTTAATTGACATTCACCTAATTATACAAAAAGGTTAATTACTTTCAGATAATTTATTTGATAACCTGGTAACACTGATAAACACTCGCAAAATTGAGGTTGGTAACAATCAAGATAACTCAAGTATGTATGTTTTAAAAGCAATTAAACATTATTTATGATTTAAATTACAAGTTCGAAGTTTATTAAAATATAATAATATTTATATTGGATGTGCGTTATTGTTTTAAAGTCAATCCATGAAAAATTGGCTTCTCATGAAAATGTTTTCAGTCGACGAAATATTTGAAGAGATTTTTTTCCCGGTGTTTGCTATTGCTCCTTTACTGATGATTGCTCATTTTTAAGTAAAGAAGCGGTGTTTAAAACATAAACTATATTTAAACACGTTGTATAATATATACCTCTTGTATATACAGATTAGCTGTCATCTGTGACGTCATACGCCAAAAAAACGAAATTGGGGATAAAAAATAGATGTTGACCGATTCTGACCAACTGAACGCATATACAAAATATCGCGAAAATTGGTCGAGCCGTTTCGATGGAGTTCAATTACTTACACTGTGACACGAGAAATTAATATTATAGATAAGCAACTTTAACAAAAATCTCAAAATTCGATAAAAAATACATGAACTGATATCCAACATTCCCCGCTTCCGCCTATGCATTCACCCACACTTGTGCACAGAGAGGCTTTTCTACCAAACTAAGTTAGTTCAGGTGCCAATTCTAGGTCTAGCTTGGTTAGCTTAGTTTTACGACACATGTGCTATGTTTTTTTAGTAAACTAACGGAATACCAAAATATTATATCGTTTTTGTTATTCAGGATGAGTGTTTGAGCTTGTGTGTTTGTATTGCCAAAGAATACTGTGTTATTTCATTTCAATTACAGTAAAATTTATTATAATTTCTGAAAACTTTTATTTCTCAATAGAATAAAAGTTAATCTTACGTTATGTTCAAAGCACCATTATTAAATTGACATTTATTCAAACGTGTTTGTTTTGATTTTTTTTTAATGTCACTGAATATTCTCCTTTTGAAAATCTGATTCGTTTTTCATCTTTCTTGACTGTACAAGAATCTTTATAAGATGACAAACGCACTAAATATGTTGTAAATTTTAAAGCCTCCCAATGTTAGTAATGGGGTGCTTTAACGCAAAAACACATTTTCCCGGAGTATTATGGATATTACCGCGATTATCTTCACGATCTGTTTTTTTAACCATCTTCGAAATAAGAGGAAGTTCTTGAGTGGTTTATTTTTTAGTGAGACTTGCTTATTACGAAGATTTTTTTAATGTTTGATGTATTTTGACTCGGGATAATGTTTCCCGCAAAACGCAAAAGAAATGGGGATAAAAAATAGATGGTGGACGATTCTCAGACCTACTTAATATGCTCACAAAATTTTAAAAGAATCTGTCAAGCCGTTTCGGAGGAGTATCGAACATTTTAACACGATAATTTAACATATTATACATGGAGATTAATATTGTGTTATTTTTCTTTACAGTGTATCTACGGGTGTTACGTGCACTCAGCGATCCTGCCCACATTCCATCGGCGGTGTTACTGGTTGTTACAGGTAAGGATAATAAGTGTGTACCATTCAAATTGGGTATTTGACTTACTTTGGGTATTAGTAAGACCAAATTAATCCGTCAGATGGATTTCTTGAGAGTATTGTACAAGTATTTTTACTTTTATCGCGTAAATTAAAAATGGAGACGATACAGTAAGCTAAAATCTCGTGTATCTCGTCTCAATGCACTTTTAGTGACAAGTGGCGTTACTTCCTTACAGTTTCTATGTTTGATTGGAATATTATTTATTGAATTAATAAAAGACAAAATACGTATTCAATGCTTCTTTGGAAATCTGTCGGAGTAATTATTTTTTTTGTCAAATACCCAATTACCTACTTAAGTATAGGCTACATTCAATATTAAATTACATTATCACGTCCTTTTAATGTCCTAAATAACTAAAAATTTCGAATTTTGTCTACTAATAATGGTACTAAGCTTGAATATACAGCTCATACAAAACAAGTTTTTACATCACACATAAAAAAAAGACTTTCTGTATGGCTGTCGATATCAACTGAAATAACAATAAAAAAATAAGCATTGACTTAGAATATCCAGTACAAAAATAGTATCGAAAGCAATATCATTGTCATCATCATCTTCCTGTCCTTATCCAATTTCACTAGGGGTCGACGCAACAGCTTTTTTTCTTCCATTCTGCCCTATCAGACGTCACACTATTTTTTACTCCTTAAAGCATTCAGTGCAAAAAGTAAAAGATCCCGAAAAATTGAGAACCTGTTCATTTGTTAAAGGCAGTTAAAATACGATTATTTCTAAGTTACCAATGTAAAAAACAAGTATTTTGAAATGATTCCTCACACATTTTTCTAATGGTGACAGCGTTGCTATCTACAAATCAAATTCGTTGATTTGCGGCGTCGACACGACTGATGTCTTCATTAGTAAAAAAATGATGAATCTAGAATCGTTAGGACATTTTATTTTTGTCACCAAAATGCTATCTCGTGGCACAATCACATTATATAAAAATGTCTACAGATATTTTTGACTAACTATATTTGTTCTACAGATATTTATCTATATTCTTTGTCATTACACATATTTCCGTTATTTATTTTTTCATTTTAGTTACATGCTTTTTATTACTTCACCGACTTCAAAATACTTTATCAATTGAATTACTCATGTACACTTACTTCATTAATCTATACATATAATAAAATTATAAAAACCTCATGTCTGTACATTAAAGATATTAAAGAAAAACTTAGATGGGGGATCTTCATAGAACCAATAGAAGCCGAAAATATGAAAAAAAAAATTTTTGTCTGTCTGTTTGTTGTCCGCTTTTCACGCAAAAACTGCTAGACGGATTTTGATGAAACCTTTTTTATTATGTAGCTATTAGTCCTCGCTAACATCTAAGCTATCTTTTTTTTGGAATTTTGCTCTTTAAGGGGGTAAAAAGGGGCGGGTAAGTTTGTATGAAACTCCGTCAGTTTTGAAGCTAATTCGATTAAAATTAATATTTGGCTATTTAGTTAGAAGTTAAGAATGACGCAATAAAGATTTTTGGAAATTCTGCCTTAACGGGGGTAAAAAAGGGGGAGGTACGTTTCTATGAAACTCCGACAGTTTTGAAGCTAAGTCGATGAAAATTAAAGCTGTTTACGTGAATACTAAGCTTTTCTGCCCATCGTTTTGTGACGGTTACCTGTTTAAAGAACTCATATCATTCCCCTGCCCTTATCCCAATAATTATTATTTGGGATCGGCGCAACACGTCTTCTAGACGTGTTGCTTAAAGTTTTGGCTATGGTTTTATAGTCGGCCGCCTGCCTGACACTAACCCTCTTTGGGAATGCGATTGTTGGTTGTTTACCCGCCACCATTCGGGTGACCCAAGGTGCTTGGTACAGTGCACTGGGTCTTAAGGTCCATTAGTCGCCTTTTACGACACCCAGTGGAGGATATGGGGTGGTGCTATTCCTTATATCCAGACACCACACGGATTATTGACACGGGCTAACACGGACCTGTTTAAAGAACTATTGTCATAAAATTGTCAAACTATCCGTAAATATATGTCCGGGATAATCCCAAAAGAATAATGTACAGATTTCATTTTCATTTTATTTCAGATTTTCTGAATATATTGACTAGAGGTCGTGACAGCATAAATGCTACATATTATTGCGCTATTTGATATGGAGGGTGAGCAATCACGAATTTTATGACAATTACCGGCTAATCAAAAAAACTACTTAATATACTTAAGTATAATGTTCAAATTTTGCATGAAGATTAAGGACAGGTCTAGGCAACATATAGGCTATTTATTATCAGGTTATTAACCATGGGGTCTTAGTAATAAACCTTTATTTTTAAAGAACACGTAACTGGTGTAACTGACAATGTCACCATAGCGACCAAAATACTGTTGCTATGGTTTTATGTTTTGACATTAATATTAACATGCTATTTGGCTTAGAATATAGAAATTAAAATAGCGGGCTCGGGGAAGTACGAGCTTCGTATTTTTTCACTCTAAGTTCAAATTTCATTTCGACACACCTTTTTTTAATTTATTTTTTAATAATTTTTGAGTACGAATCGAATCTCAGTCAAGCATAACATTTTTGTTCTTCTATCGTTTTTGGTAGTACAAAAGTATTGTAAGAAGCGCTTGAATTTTTTTAACATACCTAAAATTGTTCTTTAAAATACTTTTAATATATGGTATCTGGTATATGATACTTACTGTTTAAGCTAGGACAGTCTCATCCAATTTAGGAGGAGCTGTGGATATGAAGTGAAATTAACTACTTAGCTGTTGACTGCTCAGTTGTGTCAGCTCAATCTACTAGGATAAGAAACTTGGAACTTTGATAACCATTTAAGTAAACACTAAGACATGATTTAAAAAAAAATCATCTGTCAAGGGTAGAAAGAAAACGAAATAGAAGATGAATGGGGAGCAGCGCCTGCTGTTCTCCGCACCACAGCGCACAGTGCAAACGTGTCGAATAATATCTGGTTGTTTAAGACCAACCCCGCTCAATATGTTCTCCTCCTGGTTGGCATTGCTCTACCTGACGTTAGAAGAGACTTAAATCGGGTAGACTTAAGAGCCAAAAGAGCTTCTTCCGATATACACTGACTACTATTAATTGCAACTCCTACTCGAGCTCGGTGCAAGATCTGGGCAGATCGACAACTACCACCTCCTACTTATGTCCTACCTCAGGAACATCTGCCGCCCGGCCTACCGGCCCACCTTGCAGTGGCCTGTTCGGAAAGCATTCAACCGTCTCAGAACCCAAATAGGTAGGCAAACAAAATTTGTCAAATTTGGGTATACCGACCCCTCTCACATCCAGTGACAATGCGACATCTTTGTAACGACGATGTCACGTGGCCAAAGTGTCCGCGGTTAGTTAGTGTGCCGTCACCAAGTTCTGCGAAGAAGTGATGACGCTCAAGGAATAGTGGAAAGAGCACGGCACCCTTTATTTGACCACCTGATCCATGTTCGACGAGCAAGGGATAGAAGAAGGGCCTTATTTGCCCTCCTCCAACCACCATAAATAACCTACGCCAGTAGTCTCAGGGCAGTCTACTGTACTGGATAAAGGCAAAGACGAAATGCATGGTGCTTCCGCGCGCCTCTTAATAAGGGCTGGCAAAAGCTGGCTCCACGTTAACGAAGAAGCTCCCGTTAAAAAGAGCTCTCCTGTCGGGGCTCGCGCTAGATTGCGAAAGCGTTCCCGTGGCCCCCGACAGTAGGATACGGTGAAGCACTCCGGCGGTTTAGCCAGTAAGAGTCCAGCACACTTCTTTGCCATCGCCCGTTTTCAAGTCCTTCAATCCAAATTGTCAAATCAGTGCAAGATAGTGGCCACAGCAAAAAACTAGCAGTGTTAACTAACAGTCAAATATGTTTTTGTAAGACTAGAGGTTAGGATTAGGAAGTTAAGAAATTAGTTTGGAACGGAACAGGATTAAGGAGCTGGCATTAAGCATTATTTAGCTTTACTTTTTGTACAGCGCTACACATCTTGAATACCACGCAGACGAAGTCGCGGGCAGCAGCTAGTAGTCAGTAAATTTGAACAACTGAAAAATGTACTATAACGCAAATCGTAAATAACATTTCTATCTATTATAATTAAAAAGAAACCGCACCTCAATAAAAACATACGAAGATTTACAACTCTAGCTGTCAAAGGAATCAATAAGACAGATGCATGAGAGCGAAGTCTGGCCATTTCTTAGCCTTCACCACCTCACCGAGTAGATTTATACCCCGTAATCTCTCCAAGCTGAAAACATTTCTCACAGCGAAATGCATCTACCTCGGTCTAAAATATCATATTTTGAAATACGCCTCTTTGATACAAATATCAAAGTATTGATGAAACCGCGAATTGGAAGTTTTCAATATTTGTGAAATATTTCCCGGAGAGATATTAATGGTTCTTTAGATTACAGACGAGAGATCTAGTATTGAGGGAATTTTAAATTCTTAGATGTGAACGTCAATGTATAAGACTTGTGGAAATGTTAGTTTGTAGTGATTGATTTTGAGTTTTAACTTAGATGTGTAATTGGATTATCTATATTATATACTTTGTTATATTATTTTACTGTAATAGAAAGACAGCGTGCTGTTGGGGAGTTTGTTGAGTCGTTCTTTCTCCCGTCGGTAGTGAAAGCACGGAAAAACAGTAAAGAGTTCTGCCTATTATCATTTTGACGTTCAAAAAGTGCTACATTGTAGCCTAATTTGAATAAATGACTTTTAATTTTGATTTTATACCTGAAAAAATAGGTTTTCTGCTGTTATTTAAGACCAACTTACCTAATAGGCTAAATTATAATAAAAAGTTCACGAAATACATACGATATTTCGCAAACAGATGTCACTACATATCATTAAATTGTCATTGAGTGATTTCCCTCTGGCATATTATTAACCAGCTTCAGAAAAAGTACTGTAGGTATGTATTTATATTAAAATTGTTTTGATATACCACAAACATTATACTAATCTGAAGTAATCTTACCATAAAAAATTGCACAAAATTCAATGAGTATCACGAAATCAAACTCCTGTAGGACTTGTCTCAGACAGTACACATGAGTCAGCCGTCTATCCCCAAACTTGTAAGGTTCAACGACCCGGCGTTACTCTCCCGCGAATCCATACTCTTATTATAACGAGAAAGTAGTTTGTCTGTCCCTGTTTGTAAAGATTTTGTGGTGAAGCTAGTGAACAAATTTAATTCAAGTTTGATATGAGGTGAAACGAAATACCTATGATAATTATATCACTTTTACATATCTATACATATAATAAAATTCTAGAAAAGTGGTGTTTGTGCACGCTAATCTCAGTAACGGCTTATTCGATTGAAATGCGGTTTTCACTAATATGTTGTAGTAAGCTTCCCATCACATTTAGTGTTTATTTCATGTCAATCGGTTGATTAATAAAAAAGTTATGCCAATATAAAGAATCACCTCGAACATTTGTTAAGATTCTAATATTCTATCAGATTACGTACACGCCTCGCGCCTGCGCGTCCGTGGCTAAATAGTGCGGGTGACAGTTACCTGTATGACGTTGACGTCTCTCAGTACCACATGACTAGGGATGGACATTCGAAAAATATTTATATCGCTGTCGATACTCGCAGCATACATTTAATTCTCTTTCATTTTGTTATAAAAATTAGTGTGTTCTTTAGTTGTGCAGTGTAACTACGTGTATATACCTGTCAATATAAATATTTTATGACTACTTAGTTTGACTTAGATATGAGTTTGGACGAATAAAATGTTAATATTTTTCCTTAGCAACTTTTTAACCAATCTTATAATGTTGCGTTGTTTTATCATTATAATTAGACGCTTTTAAAAAATAAAAATTGAACTACGCACGATATACATTTCTTATTCCAGAAACATATCGACTACCTATCCATCGCAGCACTGCATCCCATCACTAAAGAAGTCTATCCCGTTACATTATACGCATAACACTTTATTTTTCATTCCATTAAAATTTATTTGAAGATTTTTCATTCTATTAGATTTGATTTGAAGATTTATTTATTATCACTTTATTAATTGTCTCATTTGGATCTTAGCAATAAACCTTTATTTTTAAAGAACACGTAACTGGTTTTACTGAAAATGTCACCGTAGCGACCAAAATACTGTTGCTATGGTTTTATGTTCTGACGTCAATATTAACATGTTATTTGGCTTACAATATAGAAATGAAAATAGCCGGGTCAGGGAAGTACGAGCTTTGTATTTTTCAAAACAAAAAAAAATAGTTAGGACGGTAAAAGATTTACTATACTTTATTAACTAGCTGTTGATTGCAATATTGTTTTGTATAACGCGTGGCTTTAAAGACTTGATAGTGCGTATACACTACCACAATTGTGCACCAATTGCGATGGTATAGGGTAGTTGCGTATGTAAAAGTATAATAAAGATAGGCTGTTATTATTAATATCTGCTTAATATTTTGTACCTACGAGTATGCGCCGCACGCGTACTCCCGCGAATGTTTTGTTATGTGTGCGTAACACAGCTCAAACTACTAGAACTAGAAACTTGAAACTTTGATAGTAATGTAAGTAAGCACTAAGACGGGATTTTGAAAATTCGTCCGTCAAGGGGTAGAAAGAAAGGAAAATAAAAGATTGGTGCCCGGAATAATTTGCTGCACGTACATACATCCACCAAATGGAGAGCGGCGCTTGCCGTTCTCCACACCACAGCGCACAGAGCTCAACGAAACGTGTCGAATAATATCTAATTAGGTGTTTAAAAACAACCCCGCTCAATAAGTTCTCCCCCTGGTTAGCATTGCTCTACCTGACGTTAGAATAGTCTTAATTTGGGTAGACTTAAGAGCCAAAAGAGCTTCCTCCGATGTACACTGGCTACTATTGAAACTCCAACTCGAGCTCAGTGCAAGATCTGGGCAGATCGACATCTACCACCTACTACTTATGTCCTACCTCAGGAACATTTGCCGCCCGGAGAAACCTTGCAGTGGTCTTTTCGGAAAGCATTCAACTGTCTAAGAACCCAAGTAGGTAGGCAAACAAAATTTAGCAAATTTGGCTCTACAGACCCCTCTCACATCCAGTGAGAATGCGACATCTCCGTACAGACGATGTCACATCACTTAGAGTGGGCAAAGTGTCCGCGGTTAGTTGGTGTGCCGTCACCAAGTTCTACGAAGAAGTGATGACACTCAAAGAAAAAGTGGAAAGAGCACGGCAGGCTTCATCTGACCACCCGATTCGTGTCCGACGAGCAAGGGGAAGAAAAAGGGCCTAATGGGCCTCCTCCCACCACCATAAATAGCTTACGGCAGTAGTTTCGGGGCAGTCTACTGTACTGGATAAAGGCAAAGACGGCGTGCGACTGGAGTAAGCTGGCTCCACATTAATGAAGAAGCTCCCCTTAAAAAGAGCTCTCCTTTCGGGGTTCGCGGTAGTTTGCTGAAGCGTTCCCGTGGCCCCGGACTATAGGAAACGGAGAAGCACTCCGGCGGTTTAGCCAGTAAGAGTTCGGCACACTTCTTTGCCATCGTCCGTTTTCAAGCCCTTTAATCCAAATTGTCAAATCAGTGCAAGATAGCGGCTACAGCAAAAAACTAGCAGTGTTAACTAACAGTCAAATGTGTTTGTAAGACTAGAGGTTATGATTAGGAAGTTAAGAAATTAGTTTTGGATAGAACTGGATTAGGGAGCTGGCATTAAACGTTATTTAGCTTTACTTTTTGTACAGCACTACACATCTTCAATACCTCGCAGACAAAGTCGCGGGCAGCAGCTAGTCTTCAATATGTTTTGAGCTCGCTGGATCCGACATTTCTTAACTGAGAAGAAATGACGTAACGAACTCAGGGTCCCTATCTTTTTGAGTGTAAGTGTACAGTCAAATTTAAAGTATTTACGAGTACTGCACTGACCTTTTGAGGAAGATTTTTTTAATAGATCAGTATTTCACATAATATGTGCAAAGCTGGGCGGGTTGCTAATAAGCTACAAAAGATTTAATACTAGTAAATAATTGGACAATGATAAATAATTTAGCCAAAATAATGTTAGATTATCTTTTTTAACCATTAAACAGCTAAACATATCAGTTGATTTATGTTTTAAGGTAACAAATACCAACAGACTCAGTAACAAAACCAAGTACCAACATATTTACAACCCAGCACAACGATTACCAGAAATTTCACTACACCATGCACATACCATTAAAATTTCCTGAACTTTAGGTCACACGAGTTTGCTTTAAGTTTTGAAGTTCCGTAATACAATGCAATTCAAACGTACACATATATAAGCTAGCTCCAAGTGTATCGTAGCAAAATAACTTGGTACATTTATCGTCTATTGTTCACTATAATGCCCCATACTTGAGTCCCCAATGGATGTATTGGTGTAATTTAATACAATTTATCAATTTCTATGTGGTATCGAGTGAAAAGTTTATTCAATTCGTTTGGACTATTATGTTGGTTGTAAGTTAGTTGTTACCGTTGTCGTTTTGTGTTTTAACTTATTTTAGAGACCTTGTTCAAACTAAAGTCTACTTTTGTATAGGTTTAAACAGTATTTGGCCTGTTGGTCTAGTAGTGAGCGGCCCTAACAGTTATACCGGAGGTCGTGGGTTTGTGTGTTAAGCACGAACATTATTTCTGTGTCTGGGTGTAATTTATGTATAGTATTATGTATGAATATATTAAGAAGCATATATGTATCTTTATCCGTTGTCTAGTACTCATAACAGAGTTACTTTCCTATGTTTAATTTGACCACCACTAAGTAACAGTAACCACTAGACCAACAGGCCCATCAATACCCGGAAATACCCTTATGGAACTCGTTATTAAGACCAATATAATTAGCAACATGTTTAGGAACGAATAAGTAATCGTTACAGTATATTATACCTTTTCCTCATATCAGTTAAATTACTTCACATAAGTGTTATTTATTTAATACGAACCTTACAGAATTAACCTCGGTGGTCGGCACCAAATGAAAATTTAATATTTGATCGTCTTAATTCCATTACACGATTCTATGGTGAATACTCGATGAGGAACCTTTTGTCTGCTGTTATAGTTTCAAAATTGAAACGTATACTAATTAAAATGGTTTATTATGTAGTTCTTAAATAATATCAAATTAGATTTTTAAGTTTTAATACAAGAATGATATAAATCTCGATAATTGATAATTATTAACATCTTGACAATAGTTGTTTTAAAATCTTAAAAGGCATCGTACTTAATCATTTTCTTTTTGTTTGTTATACTTTGTGACATCGTAAATCTTTTTGTCTTGCTATATTTTGTGATAGTTTTTATGTCATTTAAGTTTTATTAAAATTTACGTCTAATTGGTTATACCCTTGGGGACTAACATGGCAAAAAAAAACTAGTAATAAAATCGTTATAAAGACCGATTTGAAAAGCAAGATAGAGAACGTCTATAGAGACAATACAAGGGACTCACTAGACCGATAAAACAAATGAGGATATCTTCATTAACATTCAACTCCAAATATCAGGGATCACAAACATTTTTCCATAAACAGATCGATCAATCCACAAGAACGTTAAATGATCCGCTTTTGTTCTCGACCAAAGGTTGGTGACGACCTCATGAACACGCAACCACAAAAAAACACCCCTATTTGCAAGTATTAAGGTATAGTTTAGCTTGCACATTAGTTTGAGAATTCGAACTAGAACTGACGATTACAAAATGACATTTTACAAAATGCCATCAAAACCGCATTCGGAAAATGTCGACGGTAATTGAATTTCTGATTGGCCGCGTTGTTTGTGTGTAACAGGTGTCAATTTTCTATTGACGTGTTAGCTCCAGTGTTCGCTGGAATTTCACGTGTAAATTGAGTGTGTTTGGATTTCTTTGGAAATCGATTTTAGGTTTGTGATCCCTGTTTTTTTGTAGGTTGTTTTATTTATTTTGTGGATTATTTTAGATCGCCTTCTAGTTAAACAATAGGCGTAGTTGTCTTTTAAGATTTTGTGGTTTAATCTCTGAATACCTGAGAACAAAATAATTTTGTTTCATATTATAATGATCGCTGTTTCTAACTCGTTCTAAAAAAATGGTGGTTACATTAATAACATGCTTCTTTAAGAGCCATTATAAAGCATAAAATCCCAAATTTTATGAAGCTTTATTATGTACTTCTACCGAGATAAAACCTATCTAACTGTCTACCAAGAGTTTTTAATGAAAAATCATTACACTTGTTAAATATTCAGATAACTATTTATTACCAAAAAAACTGATATATCCATCTATATCTTAAACAATGCAGGCTTTAAGCTTGACAATACTGTACCAACAACCTCACAGACGATCAATTAGACAAAGTTAATATTTAACAACGCAATTAACTTGACGTAAGGTAATTGTCTGCTCAAATTCTCGAGGGCCTTACAGTAACAGGGAATCAAGTAAAGTATATAATAGCCTATTACGGTGTAAGAGGATCAGTATTCTTTGCCCATCCCTATTATGTACAGTTTTAGCTGTTGAATTTGAATTGAAATGAAATTACAATTAATTGAAATAAATGTTTAATTGAAATTGGAATGTTGTTTCAATTGATGTTTAGTGATTTATTCGATGCGCAATTGTTTTTTGCTAATATTGTTTTTATTACATAGCGTAGGTACAGATAGCATCAAAAGTTTAATTAAAATTTTAGCAAATACTTTGCAAATTTAGTTCATAACTGTACCTTAAAACTAAACTTTATACCCAGACAAAATCAAATTACAATTCAATTGCTTTTAAACACATTAATGTTCCGTCCCTTTATAGTAAAACTTCATCCCCTAGAGATTATATCTAAATAGTTTTGTATAAGTCCTTATATTCTATATCTTGTACTGTACCTAGTTATACTGTACGGTATATTGTATGTTTTGTAGGCAGTACATTATCCATTTATTTCCTGTCGCCAGTCGGACCGTTAGATCGCGCTAAACTCATACTACAACTAACTTTCGACTTTGGGGCACTATAGAAAAACTAGGGTTGTCAATTTATACTTTTGTAAAGTTTAAAGTGATGTCTGCCTTTTTTATCTTAGTGCGAAAATCTTTAAATAATAATGTGCAAATTTATTAGAAAAAGTAGAGCTACTAAAATGCAATAATTTAAGTAAGTCTGTCGTCAGTATTTTGTATTTCGATGTTTGGGTGACTCAAAATTAAGCAAGTGCCGTATTAATCACAGTTTAAAATATTTTGACATAAAATCAAACAATAATTAGCCCACATAATAAAACAAAACCTTTCACCCGTAACCAAACCACAAATAATAGTGGACAATGCACAATCATTTAACTCAACAGCAAATTTATTATAACACTCAACACAAAACGATACACTGAAGCACTGTACAACATATCCACTTTTAACGGCGTGTTAATGAAAAACCACAACAATAATAAAGCACACGTGTAGTGGCAACCCTACGGCGGCGGCCATTACATAAATAATGACGCCATGTTTATTGCCGCCATTTTGAAGACAAATGGTTAGTTATTACAGCGCACTCGGTTTTACATTCGCTAGTCGGGTTGGCAAAATTAAAATATTGTGTATTACTTATTTTTATACCGAGTTTAACTGCGCTGGAGTCGATTTACTGGCAGTTTCGGATGTAGCTCTTTGTTTATGCCTTACTGAGTGCAATATGTTGTAGGTTTTTTTCCTCTCGTTAGGAGGCCTTGTAACATGTTTTATATGGCGCTGTAAATTCTCACATATCACTTAACGTTTAAAAATGCGTTTGGTTTTATGGTTGTTTGGAAATTTATTCGTTTGTTACTAACTTGAGTAATAGAGGGGTGTTTTAATGTTAACTGCTTCTAGTTGGAAGTTCTATTTTAAATTACTTTCTAAAATAGTGTGAAATAGTAAAAACAATAAAACCGAACATTGTTTCTCAAACGCACTGTTTATTTCACTTGTAATTATTTTAAATTTTATTTGATAACTTTTTCCTGGTTATCATTATTTCTTACCTTACCGTTCAATATATTGTCATAGATCTTGTCTTAATTCTAAAATCTAAATATCCCTTTATATCTTAGTACTAAAACATCTTGTCACTTAAGAAACCATTTAAACTACCATTATTTGAACTACGTGTGTCAATATTAGATTCACTAATTGCGTTGATATTCGTCAATGCTTAAAGCAAATATTACTACTATTCCAATATTAGTTTACTTTACATTACATTTATCAATTCAAATTAAGACTTAGTTCCACTATCATAACATTGTATAAAAAAAAATATCTTTGTCCTGTCCGTTTATCTGTTTGCCCCTATGTATGCAATAGACTCTGACGCGGTTTTTATTTTATAAAGTATGTTTCAAGAGAAAGGTTTATCAATTACGCAATTAAATTAAATGTATTATCTTTCTTTCTTATCTGAACGGGTGCAATCCTATACAGGATATTATATAAGTTACAGCCAAAGTAATTAATATAGATATTATACATAATGACTAGTCATTATGAATAATATCTACTCAATTTGGATAAAGTGATAATTCACACAAAATTAATCACATTAACTAGCTATTATACATAACATCTTCAAAGAATTAGATAAAGTGATAAAAGAAGTAGATATTCGTTTAAGAATAAATTTGTATTTAAATTTTCCTTAAGCATACATATCAGAAAGATTATTTTAACAATTAAAATAACATAAGATAATATTTTCACCTCAATAAACATAGATATTAAAAAAAAAAAAAAACCTAACCTCACCTAATTTAGGTTAGGTTAGGTTTTTTTTAGGCAGGAGTGTGGATATCAAATGAACATTATACCTTTTGATCATTAGCGCAAATGTTGATATAGCAAATAAATATTCGACGAACTGAAAATTATGTCAAACGACATTATACAAAGTGATGATTTTCTTAAACGTAAGTAACGTAAGTTGAGTAATATTATATCAAACGTTGTTCGATCAAACATGGGTGAACCTAAGATAAAGACCGTATTATTACTTTGGCTAACTTTGACACGATATTATGAATAATAACTAGATAATGTGATTAATTTATTACATTGTCTAGTGAATTTAGCTATTATCCATAATGACTAGTCATTATGTATAATAGCTCATTAATCACTATGACTGTAACATATATACAGGATTGCACCCGTTCGAAGCTGGGGCGAGTCACTTATGAATTACAAATCTTTTTAAGAAAGACTTCGGTATTTAAATCTTTAAACATTGTAGTTATCGACAATATTTAAAGTTTTTAATGACGGATTGTTTTATATCATGCTCGAGAAAATTCTCTTTACACGCTAAGATGTAATCACATATTTGGTTTAACGTCTACAGTAATGGGCAATTAAGTTATATTAGATACTAATTTCCCAATCGAATTGTTAATTAATGGTCCCGTTAATCTACGATCGTGTTTGACTTACATTTGATTTTGACATAATTGGAATGGAAATGAAATTAGGAATATCAAAATCGAAATTCCACACCTATATTTGTTAAAATACTTTAATTATTCAAATATAGGTGTATAATATTCAATTATTATTTAAACTTCGTCTTTCCTGTTGGTCTAGTGATTAGTGACACTGACTGCTATACTTCTGGTCGTGGGTTCGATGCTCACCCAGGGCAAATGTTTGTATCACACAAGCACGTTAATTTGTTTTGTGTTTGGGTGTAATTTATGTATAATGTGTTTGTATGTGATGTTAAATAAGTGTGCAATGTTGAACTTGGCAAGTATAAAAAATCATAACATTAGAGTTTACTCGTTAAATAAAGGCACACGGTAGTGTGTCAAGCCAAGTTGAATACTAAAAATAATTTTTTTAGAGATTATTAGATTAAAAATTTAGTATTAAGTGTAACTTAGAATAATTAGTTTTAAGCTACCAACTTTTTTTACACACGTAATAATGTATTTATTTTATAATGTTGACTTTCCAGAATCCGGACATCGTGCTAGTGCACTACCTGAACGTGCCGTACCCGGATGACAACAAGCTGGCGACGGTGGCGCCGAGCCTGGCGCTGTGGGCGGACAAGAAGGAGTGGACGAAGGACGAACTAGTCAGCCAGCTGAAACCTATGTGTGAGTGTTTTGTTACTAATTATTATTATTTTTTTTAACTTGAATGACTTGTACACATATTTTAGACAGCAAACGGGTCTTATTCGGTCCTATTCGATATTTCTTTTCTTCGTGGGAGGAAGGGAGAGGGAAAAGAAATAATTGTTAGATATTAATTTTGATTAATATTTATGAATCAAGGATTTCGAAAAATTAAAAGGAGAAATTTAACCTAATGTAATGTAGGTACTGTACTTATGAAGAAAGACAGATTTTGACGGCAAAGCAGGTAGTGTAAAAAATGACGAGATGATGAGAAATGCTTAGCATGCATTTTTAAAGTAATGATATGATTGTAGTGGTCGATATGAATAAAGTAACAAATTGTGATATTTAAACCAATTTGAAAACACAAATAGAATTATTCATTACAATATGACATAAAACATAAAATTTATTTTAGTAAAGCAATAACTTATAATAAAACTAATAGCAATGACTGTTGTCGAGTATAATAAAAAAGGTCAATAATAATATGCCACTTTGCCACAAAACAACAAAACATTATACGATAGTATTAGTTTTAATGCAAACAGTATCATCACAATTTATTACAGAACAGATAAACATCATGATACTTTGACAATATTACCATAGTCGTGACGCATTTCATAAATTCCATCGAAGTGTAACATAGCTCATTTAGCGTGGCGAATGGACACCTTATGAATAAAATTATAAGATTCGTAAATGAGAAAGATGCCAGAATCTTCATCTTGACTGTGGATCAACATAAATTTGAATAACTCTGAAGATAAGAACGTAATCAAAGGTTTTTTACCGCGCCAATGTTACAAAGTAGAAGATGTAGTCAGGGGTCTTGTGATATGAAAAATGGTGGCTTTGTTACCAGTTCAAAGATTTTTGATTTACTGTTGATAAAATAAGTATTTCTCGTAATATTGTCACTCAATTATATTGTTATTAAGTATTTAAGTTTTGAAAAGAATTTCACGACAGAAGCAACCTTTAAACATTCAAATGAAAATGTAAGCCAAAAAGTTTAGTAGAAAATGTCTTCTGATTTTACCTCAGCAATCAAAACCACATAAACACCTATAAAACTATAAACAAAACACTAGCTCCAAAATAAAATCATCAATCATTCAGCAACGGCAACACGGCCTCCAATTAACGAACGAAAAAAATCACAAAAATTTGTAATCCTAACGGAATTCAACAATTTAAAACACTGGAACCAAATTGAAACGCTGAAAGTTTCTGTTCAGTTATTGAATATTTATGAAAATGGTGGCAAATATCAATTATGCAGCGCGGTTATTAATCCTATCTGATCGGAATAACGATGCTGTTGTTAATTTAGGGGCACCCCGCTATTGATTTCGGATTGAAAATTAAACAGACGTTATTATGGAATTATTTCGATTTCATTTTGGATTATGTTTTCAAAGATTTACTGTAATCGGGATTTATGCTACTACAAGTGTACGAATACTTTCTTTTTATTTGTAAAACTGAATTTATTTCTTAAAATCAATTACATAATGAGGTTTTAGAAAAGTAGTAGGTAAATATAAATGTATATTAATCACATAATCTCTCATTTTCAGTCTTCAGCGAAGATGATCCAGACATCAACAGCGACCTGGAAATTTCAGTACGTATGGTTACTTTAATTATAAATAATTTGAAGTCATTAAGTTCAAGGACTATTACTATGAGTAAAAATCAGGGCAAAATGTTTCAGACGGCAGAAACGGTGGAAGCCATCGTGGGGCAGCTCATGGAGAAGCAAAGAGCCGCCAGGGCCGCAGCCCTTGCCAGGCAGTTAGAGTGCGGCTGCCCAGATTCCACCTGCAACGACTCCAGAAACTGTGTTCACCCATTACGTAGAATCCAAGCGGCTAAACCACCACCTTCCGACCACCAAGTATCTTCTACCACTGGTCCCTCTCCACGACCAATGTCCCACCCTCCAAGGCAGTACACCAGAGATCATAGACCCGCGCAACAATCTGCATCTCCATTACTCCTATCATTAGGCCAAATCCAAGGTGGTGGTGGCCTACTTATACTTAACGGAACGAGTAACGGCACTCAACAGAACTCATCCTTAGTGTCTCCCCTGTCAGTGACGTCATTTGTTTGTGAAGAACCTAGAGATAGATATAGGCAGCAGTACAAACCTACTTTTGTGTTAAAGAGAGAAATACCTGATAGTCAGCCGTCTTCGTGTATTCGAACTACAGAGACGACATTTAAAATAGAAGCTCCAGATGAAAAAATAGATATTGATTTCGATAGAAAGATTAAAGTGGAGCCGAGGAGTAGGAATCAGGTGATCGCCAGTGCACCAGCGACTCCGTCAAGATACCCAGATTTAGTTGAGAGATTAGAAAGTAAAGTGTTGACGGAAAACTGTGATGATACATTAGTGCTGCTCGGTACGGACGGCAATTTAGGTTCTAGTGGATTCTTTGATGAAACTCTTGAATTATCCCACGAAGATATTCAGAAGACTTTGTCGGCTAACATGCCTACTTGTGAATTAGACAGGAACGCTGTCAGGCATACTGACACTGCCAATGTGATGGTCTCCGGAATAGACACGATGGACTTTATAGACAGTTGTGAAGTTGTAGCGTCACCTACTCATGGAGTCGATGATAATGTTTTTGTGAATCTGGACGCATTTGATATGCTAGGAGATTTTCCCGAACTGGAAGTGCTGGATCCCAGTTCTATGTCGACGAATCCTGTGGTGAGTCTGAAAAAATGCAAATCGTAAAAAGTTAAACCACTTAAAATATAAATGAACATAAAGTGTGTCAGGTTTTTGTTTTCAGACTGCTCGGTAACAGGATTTTATTTTGATTTTACATGAAAGTTCACACACAGGGTTCAAATCCCAATCGTACTTTATTCTAATTTAATAACCTACGAATATTATATGTTTTTACGAAAGGTTTAATTTCACACAGTCCCTGTTTGAAATCAAACCTTAATTTGTAAAATAATGCTATCTTGATTTTCCCTTAAAGAAATAAACAATTTTCCTCATTAGTCAAAAAAATATACCTATAAGCCCTGTACATGAAAACCTCTAAAACCTAGACCACTACCAAACCTAGTCTGTCCGCCGTAATTTTAGAAACAAAAGTATTTAACAAGGACAGACAGATAGAATCATCGCTCAACAGTCCTTCTTTCTAAACTTCCAGACTTTGTGCGACAAGTCGCCGCCAGCGCAGGAGACAAGTGAGAAGATGCAGACTGAGAATAGTAGTGAGGGGGCCCTGAGTATTACTGATTACTCTCCTGAGTGGGCGTACCCTGAGGGCGGGGCGAAGGTGCTGGTGGCTGGGCCCTGGACTGATACCAACGATCAGTACACCGTGCTGTTCGATAACTTCCCCGTACCATCGATACTGGTGCAGAATGGATTGTTGAGGTGTTACTGTCCTGGTAAGGATACTTTGTTTTAAAAATCTCTTGTCTTGTTACCACCTATCTTTATTCAACTATATTTTTTTGGAGCTCAGATTTTTTTTTTCATTCTCAATCATTTGATTGATAAATCGATGATGTTCTATTTTACTTTCGAGCAATTTAGGGAAACCATGACTTTTTGTAACAAATACCGCACCAATGACAACTAAACAATTACTCACAGTTCGAAATATGACATTTCCTAAAACAAATAACTAATATCAAAGATCTAACTGTTATCTTCTATCATTTCAGCTCACGAGGCAGGTTTAGCAGCGCTGCAAGTAGCTCGCGGCGGCCGTGTGGTCTCAGATACAGTGGTGTTCGAGTACAAAGCTGGCCCAGCACCCGCACCGTCATCGCCTGCATCAGCTCCGCTGCCATCATTAGACATTAGACGGTTTTCCCTACTCCAGCGCTTGCAGCGGCTGCAAGGCCGCTTGCAAATGAAAATCGAACCGATTGATGATAAGAGTCAGGTAGTAAAAGTAGGTGTAGCTTTCATTTTATTATTACACGTAGTTGCTTTTACATACACGAACAATGAAGACCTGAATACTTTTACAGTTTATGTCATTTTTTACATTTAAGCACTTCATATAAAAAAAAGAATTCATAAAGCAATAGAATCGTGCTTTCTTGAATATTTTTTGTAAATAGTTTTGACTTTTCTATATTTCACATTTTACTTTCATCAACTATTTTAACTCTTTAAATAGTCATTTTCAATTATCTAATTCTAATTTAACACATATCTGAAACACAAAAACTAAATACTAAAGCACTATTATTTAAAAACACAAAATTATTTCAGATTGAAGATGTTCAACTGTATTCAAATCCAAAATTTGAAGAGCGGCTTGTTGACTTCTGCCACGCGCTCAGCGCTCGTTCCACGGGAAATGCCGAGGGGTTTACAACTGAGCCCAATGAGGATGGCTCCACTATCCTACACTTGGCAGCTGCGCTGGGTTACACGAAGTTAACCACAGTGTTGCTGAGGTGGCGGCAGGACGACACCAGCTTGGCGTTGGAGAAGGAAGTCAATTTGGGTGCGAGGGACAGTGATAATTGCACGCCGTTGGTGAGTGTAACTTTAAATCGATTTTATGATTTAATGATGAAGACGGATAAAATCATGAAGTTACGAAGACTCAGCATTTTTGTAAGATTATTGTAGATGAATAAACATGTTGATTTTTGTCATCCTATCAGCCGTAGGACGTCTATTGCTAGGCAGAGGCCTCCTCAAAGCTTTCAAGAAAGACTGGTTAGATGGTTTCACAAGCATAGCAAGCTGGGGCAGGTCGCTAAGACCTGCCCCAGATTCGAACGGGTGAAATACTAATTTATAATACGTATAAACCTTCCTCTTGAATCACTTCATCTATTAAAAAAAAACCGTTTCAAATTCCGTAGCGTAGTTTTAAGCGAATAGACAGCGAAAGCGACTTTGTTTTATACTATGTAGTGATTCAATTATTTCACCTTTCTACAATGATTCCCTTTTATCTCTGCATTCATGTCTCTCAAGTAACGTTATTACAGAACTTTTTATTAAACAAATTTTTGGCCTTAGTGAACCAAATTACCAAGAATAATATTACTACATTAATATACTCCCTTTTTAGATGGTAGCTAGCGCGGCAGGTCACGTAGAGACAGCCGTGGTACTAGCCCGCTGGAGCGCGGGCACGCGGCGCGAGGCGGGCGCGCGCCCCGCCGCCGCCGCCGCGCGCCGCGCCGGACATCTGCGCCTCGCCGCGCTGCTCGACAGGATACACCCGCCGCAGAAGGACGGCGTCTTCCTTAGGCCACACTGGTGAGCAAAATAATAATGCATTTTGTAACTGAATTGACATACAAAAGGAACATTTAAAGGGTTGAGATGAAAAACGACTTACGCCCTTAGGTATTCAATATATAATATGATGAAAATCATACTTGGGCATTGGTTGACATTGTTTTCTATCCTTAAAAATGTAATAAAATATGGTAGTTATGATAGAAATGGTGACTCCTGTACTTCAAAAAATTTCATTCCTGATCTAAAATTTCTGAATGTACTAAACTAAATTAGGCACTATTAGGCAGTATTAAAATTAATGAAAAAAAAATATATTATTCCCTAGTAATTGATTACACGCAATTTTCTTTCCAGTTTATCCAATAAGAGTCGAGCGGGAAGTTTGGAGAGCAACCTAGTGAAGAGGCCGTCAATTGACTCTGGAATCAACATGGCTGACGCATTTCGATCCAGTTCAGCTATTGATAATAAGTCCGAAAGTAGTTCTTCTTCAGCTAGGTGAGAATTTCCTACCATGATTTATTTTATTTCTGCCATAATGTTATTTGGAGTAATGACCAGTTTGTGCATCAGACGTGTGTCAGAAAATTGTCTCGTATTGCTTCGGAGTGATTCGCAACTAACCTAAACTTTTCAGATGGGAACGAAGCATGTCGTTACCATTAGACTCGGATAACTCGGAAGACAGTCTCGGAGACACTAAGATCGGCAGACGTATGGACCTGGCTCTCTGTAAGTCTTTGAACCACTTCGCCTCATTCATAGTCGATTCGTTTTTCATTTGCTGGTTATTTTATATCGGCACGGCAGCTGATGACATTTGAAGGTCCTAACCACGGTTTTGGGTATCGGTCTATGTTTGTAACATGGTGATGGCTCGTTCTGCGACGTAACTGGTCAAACGTGTGAGTTCTATCCATATTATGACAGTTATTTATTTTCTGAAGCACTCTAGTATTTTTATTATTTTAGTTATGTAAAAAGCTTAGGAATTTTATTTTGTTTACGCAGATAAAATGATGTAAAAACTGTAGATTTTTTACCAGGTGAATAAATTGACCTGATACTGAAATCAGAATACCAAAATCCTTAGTAAAAGACGCAGATTTAAACACATAGTTCGTAGCTTCCCTTCCTTCTTTTCAGATAACGAGATAAACATAACTTTAGGAAGCACGTCCATTTTCAAAACATTTGATTTCGTTCATATAAGTCATTTGAACTGCAAGACATCAGTAGGCTCACGTTTGACCGGTAAGGCTCCGTAGCGGCTTAGCGGTATGTTGAGCGCGGTGGTTCCGCAGGCGAGACGGCGCCGCGGCGCGCGGCCAGCCCGCTCATAGACGTGGAGGCCCTGTCGCCGCCCGCCGCCCGCAGCCCGCCGCCCCGCACAGGTCAGTGCAGCGTCAGAAACGGTATAGACCCCGGGACCTAGCTAACTCGTAAATATGAAAACTTAACTAAATTATCCATTTTCCAAATTCGAAACGTGATCTATTTATTTTATTTGGACTATAACTTCGGTTGTAGTTAAAATTCGTAACATTGAACTTAAAACAAAAATAAAAACTTCAACGTACGAATTGTTTTAAATTCTTCAAAATTAAATTACCAAACGGCAGAACGATCGTTTCCAATTGGCTTTAAATTCTGATTCTTCAAATATTTTCCAAAATATTTTCCGTCTTCTCATTGGCGAATTTTTACTATCCGTAAACGTTCTATACCATTTCAAGTCGCAGCATCGATTCCTCCGCTCGTCCTATCTATCGATGTTGTGTATGTAGTAGTTGCATTGCCTCCCTCTTCTTCTAACAAACGTTATCTGTATATCTTTGTCTCCCTCTTTGTCGCCAGTCTGTAGCCCTTGTTCACTGTATGTCGGTAGACCACTTGTAGTTTCTTCTGTACTTTATGTTCCAATATGAGCGGAGTTACCCTTGAGTGTTTGATGTCTGTAGTATCCTTAACTAAACCTAATTTTATACACACTTTAAGAACCATTTAAATTGCAATAATAAAATTCTTGATTGTAAAAAGTGTTTTATTGCAAGTAACATAAAGTTTGGTTTAGTTTACTTGATGTTGTCCTTCGATGTCGCTTTCAGTGGTTCGTATTGGTCTATCCACTATCACTGTATCACAACCAATCTATTGGCTTCTACTTCCAACTTCAGTACACAAGACTACGTTGTTCAGTCAGTACACTTGTTTCAAAAAAACGTGACAATTTACAACACTGCATGGACGCTATACGCTTGCATGAGTATTTAGATGCTTTTTATGTGTAGACGATTAGCTGTTGCCATTATATTTGGTAAGTAAGTGGCAATGGGATCGAGCACTGTTTTTTCATCACACTTTATTTAAAATGTTTGTATTTCTTCATTTTCATCACCTACAACATTTAGTTCCTTGTTTTTATCATTTACAGTATTTTGTTTTTCTAAATTATGATTTCATTCTTCCTACTGCGAAATATTTTCGTTTAATATTTAATAGACCATGTTAATTAATGTAAGTCATATTTTCTTTAATTTATTGTATTGTTAAAGTGATGTGTTTGTTTCGTGTTTATCTTTGATAACATTTGTGTTTTCTTTAGCGGACATTAAACCAACATTTAGTTCTATAATTATGTTTATATCAATGTGTTTTTCTGTTTCATTACTGATATCATTTACCTATTTGACACATGTCTTTGGTGTGAGCTATTATGTGTGTAGATTACAACCTTCTGGCTGTTTAGTACTACTGTACCTCTATCCTTTGGTATACACGTCGTTGATGTGCTAAAGTAAATTTGCCAGTGCAAATCATGACAAAGAGAGAAAATTCAAATGTCATATTAATCTTGCAGTCAAATATCTTAACCAGTCAAAAGTATTATTGACTGAGATCTCATTTAGAAAAATGGTGGTCAAAAAAAATTTGGAAAACGCGGATAGTACCTATTTGTTTTGAGTAATTTTCTTGATCATTGTGAAAACAATTATTTATTTAAAGTAGAAGCCAAGACCAATTATTTATTTAAATTAAAAACCTTGTCATGATTTGTTCTTCCCTTATCTTCAAACAACGTTTCACCAGAGTTGTCGTAAGTACCGGAGGACCTTGTCAAATGTTGTTTGAAGATGGTTAACCTGGCTGCTAAACTGTGTGTGAGCTATTGTGCTTACGTAACGAGGATTAACTTCACAACATCTTTTCAGGGGAGCAGGATGACCGGGTGTTCACTTTGGCGGAGCAAATCATAGCCGCCATGCCCGACAGGATAAAGGTACCAACTTATTACTCCATCTATATCTTTAACAAATTTACCTATCGTTTGTTTGACAAAAAATATACTGAATTTTGCATAACTAGACGAGTTGCCGATTACCCTTTAGAAGTTATTCAGGTAATTTTGTACCTATATACGATTTGTATTACCTACTATTGAAATTTAAATCACAAAATTCATCTCAAACAAATAACCCAGTCATAGTACTAAGTTTAGATCACATTGTTTTTTATTTCCTTTTAAACTTACTATAAGCCCCGCACGTTGATATTGCGATGGAACCTTGTCACAATAACAGCTGATTGACGTCATCATGACGTCATCCGTCGCAAAAAAGTACAGATAGCAAAAGAAATTGTACTGACGGTGCGACGTCAACTACGTCACCAAGATGGCCGCCAGTCGCAATATCAACGTGCGGGGCTTATACCCTTTTATTTTCATTTGATTAACAAAAAGTTTGATTTTTCATAACTATCCTATTAGATTAAGACTGATGGCAGGAGGTCAACGTAGATCTTAACTTGTTTTTTTACTATCTCTGTAACACATTCAGTGTTATACATACTTGAGTATTGAGGTAAGCCTGAACTCGCAATTCAACCACTGCTGAGTTAACATCTACCCTTCTCTCTACCACACTTATCTGTTCTACATAAGTTACAGGTTTAATACAATAACTTTGCTACAGAACGAGAGCTCGTCCCTGCTGTCGGGCTGCGGGCTGGAGGCGGGCGGCGGCGGCGAGGACGTGCTCATGGTGCCGCTCCTCGACGACACCACCACCTTCAACAGCGACTTCAGCTTCGAGTTCAGCGACAATACTACTTACAGGTACTGCCTTATCTAGATTGAAAGAGAAAAATCGTATTACAAAAGTGTTTTCAAAATTAAAATCAAAAGGTTTTTATTTTGAGTAGCCCTTCTAAGGTTATACTTTACAATAAGTATGCAACAACAACGCAAATTAGCGAAATGTAGAAATTGCCAAATGGGGAAATAAAATATTGTTTAATAAAAAAAAATAGAAAATGATTAAATAAAAAGAGGTAGTCGACTATTATACTAAGATTTACGATGTTGATACTTGTACAAAGCTTATGAGCACAAGAAAATATATTTTACATACAATAAATATGTAGTCCTTTTTTTGTTATCCGGTGGAAATCCTCATGGACTTCTATCGCCCACGGGGAACACAATGGGGTGTGCCGGACTCTTATCGGCTAAAACCAACGGAGTGCTTCTCAGTTTTCTAAATCCTACGAAATACACGAATGTCTAGGCTTGTCAAAGCTTCTAGAACTAGACGCAAGGGAAAGGGAGCCAATTTTGATTTTGAACTGTCGCATGACGTTCAGATTTCTTTTGTCGTGAGATCATTCATTCACACGTGAAGTCAACAGTGTTTATTTGTTCAATATCATTTTTTCCCTTAGTTTTTTTTCCCCTTGGTTTAAGTTCTGATTACAGGAATTCATTTTTTTAAGTTCGTTCAATCCGGTTCTATTTTGCTTATTGAAGTTGAAACGTGAAACTTTATGTTGTTTTAAAACTGTAATTTCAGTATTAATAACAATGTCTCCTGACCGATTTCACGGTGGCTAGTGTAAGTATGACACCAGCCAGCTATCATTTGCGGAATATATTATAGTGAACAAGCGTGCGCAAATACAGGCGCACTCTCTGTTCCTTTACTCTCATAGTCCGATGAGACGGCAACCCAACACGACCGGAGAGAGATCAGGCGCAGGACCCCCATTTTTAAGCGCCTTCCAAAACACGGAAGCTATGATATTTATTTCTAAACCACAACATTCTAAAACTCGGTGCGCCCCGTGGAGATCGAGACTTGGCAGTCCGGTCCAGTCTTACCATTAGGCTATCACAGCTTGTGCACTATAATTTGTCCCGAGTAGCTGGATGGTGTCATAGTAACACTAGCCGCCGTGGCCGAAGTCGATATTATAGAGTCAACGTGACACTTTATGTCGTATTAACACTGTAATTTCTATTACTTCCCGTATTAATTATACTCTGTTCCTTAGGTACTGTGGAGCGTCGACCCCGTCCTCGGGCTCGGTGTCCCCGGGCTCGGCGGCGCTGTCCCCGCCGCCGGCGCCGGGCCCGGCCGCGCCGCCCGCCACGCTCACAGAGTTCCTGCACGCCACCACGCACTTCTCCAACCTCACGCTTAACGGTAAGTCAACGAAGAAGAACATATTATTAAAATTAGCTGTCAGTCGTATAGATTTATTTTTCTACTCGTGTGTGTCCAACTGCAAACCGTTTTTTTTTTCATCTCTCTGTATACACTAGCTTCTTCTACAACTACTGGGTTGGTTGCAAGATTATTTACGCTAACCAAGCGTAACCAACCCAGTCGTCAAACTAAACCTCACTTACCTATTAGCGTGTTTAAAAATAATATATTTTTATCGCGGCCTCGGCACCGTGCTGTTGCTAATCGTAAGAAACCTTAGTCACCATCGTAAGGATCCCAAAGTAAATTCATATTTTTTTTTTCGTTGAAGTTTATTATGAAAATAATTATTAAATAATATTTTATAATAATTCAATTTATTTTTATTTAAATTAAAAAAATGCGCGAATTAAACGTTGAAGTTACACCACATTACAATTTAATACGGTTTAAATTCACCTATTACTTCACCCACAGACCGCGAGCAGAGAGAGTTATACTCGGCCGCTATAACGATCCAGAAAGCGTACCGGCAGTACCGCGGCCGGCAGCTGCAGCGACGGGCAGCCGCCGCCGCCATCACCATACAGAACTGCTACAGGAGATACAAACAGGTAATAATATATCCTGACCGATTTCGACCACGGCGGCTAGTGTTACTATGACAGCAGCCAGCTACGCAGGTGTGCGCAAACACAGGTGCACTCTCTGTTCTTTTACTCTCATAGCCTGATGGGACGGCATACCGACACAACCTGAGAGAAATCAGGCGCAGGACCCACATTTTTACGTGCTTCCCGAAACACGGAAGCTGTGATACTTATTTCTAAACCGCACACAACATTCGAAAAGTCGGTGCGCCCCGTGGGAACTCGAGACTATTGACTTGGCAGACCTATGGTCTTGCCACTAGGATATCACAGCTTCAAACAAGACGTATACCTACATGTTTCTTAGTTCCGTTAAACCTATTCATAAAATAATTTCGTTGATAATATAAAGAAAAGAATACAAAGGAACAGTGTGATTGAATGGATAATATGAGAGAGGAAAGGGTGAATGCGGAGAAAGGATGAGCGAACAAAAACTTTTTATTGCGCCAACGTCATATGACTTAGAATGCGGTACAGATGACAAAAAGGTTTTAATCAAAAGTTTAAGTAAGGTTTTAAAAGGCTCATCTAGTAAAGGCATATTAATAATTATTATAAACTTAATCCCGAGTAATTCAAAATCATTAGAACCAACAGATGGCGCAACAGGTTCCCATATTTTCAGGCAAAGTATTCACAATTAACAATTTCAAGTTGAAATCGAATGATGTTAATGCCATTGTTTTCGTACAGTTCGCGTATTTGAAACAAATGCACGCGGCGGCCACAGTGATACAGCGCGGCTACCGTGCTATGCGCGCGCGCAGGATGGCTACTACACCTATCAAGTAAGATTTAAAAAAAAATACATAGCTTAAGCTGTCGTTTTTATCTTCTTTAATCATATTTATATTCACTGTCAAGACGCACCAGAATAAAATATGATTTTTGATTTTTTACGTTTGTAATACAATTTATTTTCATATTTAAAACCCTATAAATACTGTTTCATATTCATATTCATATATTTATTTGCATACCATAATGTTACAAAAGGTGTTTAAGAGGCTTTGATACTAGCGAGAGAGAGCGACTTTGATACTAGAGGTTTAGATACTAGCTTTCATAAAAAAATGTGTCCATTTGACTTTTAAACTTACAATTAATAAACATCGTTGGCACTTCACAAAATTATCGATTAATTAAATAAACACTATTAGTTTTTATAGGATTAATTGATTAAACATCTTGTATGTAAATTTAGGAGGACATACTCACAAAGGCGTCAAAACCAAGCAGCAAGGAAGATACAACAGTTCATGAGGCAGTCTAAGATCAAGTAAGTAAAAAATATATTGTACAAACTGTTCACTTCTCACTTTAACCTTACGTACTCAACTCATCAACCTAACTCATCATTCCCCTGCCCTTCTCCCAATTATTATTTGGGGTCGGCGCAGCATGTCTTCTTCTTCCTCACGTTTCTATCTGACATCATCTCGCAAGTGACACTCTTTGTAGCCATATCATATTTCACACAACCTATCCATCGTTTCTTTGGTCATCGTCCTTCCCTATATCCATTCACATTCATTTACAGCACAAGGTAGGTGCTGTACCATGTGATTCTCTTTTTTCTCCGCATGACATGTCCAATGACATGTCCAAACCTATAACCTTTTAACGTTACTTACTTATATCACAAATAATATTTATTTTACAAACTTAGAAAATCCAACTACAAAACTGTTGCAACCCCTTTTTTTGGAGTCCTGCACCGGAGATCTGGTAGAATGGATTTTTTTAAACGCAAATTCTTTACGTTTTTTTTTTAATGCCAAAATCGTTGTATATTACCTATTCTGTAGAGTTTGACGAGTTCCCTCGATTCTACCATAAGATTCAAAGTTGATAACAATGAAACCATTTGGGAAACAACAGAAGAGAGAAGTCAGTTATTAACAAGTGTAGTATTAGTGTCGTTTATCCACAATATTTACCTAAACTTTGGATTGAAGAAAATTTAACCAAGATTTATTCATTGACAAAAAGTCATTTTTACAATTTGAACACCAAACTCTGATATTTTAATAAAGCAAATACAAAACTTCTTCAAACATACAAAAATAATTTTCAAACCGATATAATTTTAGCAATAAAACTATCCATCTCCAAAACGCAGAGACCCAAGAAAAATGCCCAAATAATTTTCAAACTGATATAATTTCTTAGCAATAAAACTATCCAACTCAAAAACGCAGAGACCGAAGAAAAATGCCAAAATCTACAGGAATAACAACCTCAATAAAACAAGTTCAAATATGAAAACCAGCCATAAATCAAACACAAGCCGCTTGATGTCACACAATATATTCCTAGCAAAGAAACATTATTTACTGGTATTCTTGTATCCTGTGGATGCCCTGAATTGTTTACCCGGAACTAATATCGCGCCTCCATTACACAGAAGGGCTCAAACCTTTGAATGGGGATATAAAAGTATGATTTGTAAGGCGTTTCTCTGTATTAAATTCATTGAGTTTTGGGGGCTTGGCTGTTTTCGGTGGAATGATTTGCTTGGAAATTTTTGTTGTGTATTTTGATTTTTAACAGAGTTCATAAAAAGAGGACGCTCTCAATTTGTCGGAACCTTCCTTTTTACAACTGTTACATTTACAAATTAAGACTTTAACCAACTTCATAAAAGTGGATGGTTCTTGTTTTGTCGAAATCTTTTTTTTATACCTTTTTGACCACTGCTCTATAACAAATTAAGAAAGACAATATAAATATGTATTCATTTTCAAATTATCGGTATTTTTCTACAACTTAACTTTACCAAAGATTCGAAAAAACAACTTGACATAAAAATAAACAACTCAAAAGTAACGAAATTATTTGAACCGTGCCGTTTGTAATATTCCACTAATGAATCTCTATCGTTATACCAACACTATCCAGTAAAATAACAACATTAGTATTCCACTTTCCCCTAAACACCATCCTCAATTATGTTATTCCCTTGATTGTTAATCTTGTTATCTTATTGTTGTTCTTCAGCTAAATAAGGGGAAAGAACGCATAAAAAGCCCGGTTCTCCCCAATTTACGACATTCACTTGTCTCTAATGTCAGTCTATTATTTGAACATAATGTTCCCTTTTTGTGGGTTTCCCCGTGAATCGTAACTTCATTATGGTTGTCTTGTTATTTTAGAGGTCTCTGGGGATTTTCGGCTTCGAGTTAATTTGGTTCCTGTAAACTGGTTTCATTTGGATCAGTTTGCTTTAGATTAGATTGGTCTTTGTGGTTTACAACAAGTTGTTAAACCTTTGTATTGTCTCGTAAATACTCGCTTGTGTTGACATTTTCTTGGGAAGTAATTAACTCTTGGTGATCACATTCTCTATCACGAACACTGAATAAAAAAGTGTTTGTGTCATTTATCAACAGCTTCCCTCACATAACACGATATACTTCCATTGTATTTATCTAATTCAAAATCTCGTGTGGGCGGAGTAAAAATATTCCAAAGCCGATACGTCCCCGTGCGCCGAGACAAACTTTTTTTAATTTCCTGCTTTTGACATCGTGAATAACAACATCGATGTACATAAATATCATTCAGCCAAAACCAATTCTGTGTAAATCTTTAACTTTCCTATAAAACCGTCCAGAAGTTTTGTGCCCGAAAGTTGTTTGTTCAAACGATCCTTCTTCGTTGTAACGTATATTTAAGATATCGGATATTTGAAGGCTTTCAATTTTGAAAAGAACATTAATATTTTCTTGCAAGGTTTTAATTTGGGTTTCATAAAGTTAGCAACTATAACTAAGTTAGTAACTATGTATTTAAATAGTTGCTAACTGTATTTTAGTTTCCATTTCTACAATTACGATATTCATATTTGATTAAAACTCATAATTTTGGAGCATTTAGATGGGTTCCATTGAAACCAATTAATTCGTTTACATTTTAATTTAGCAAACACAAAACGATTTTGATCGAATATTTCCAAGAAAGAGCTTCATTCGTTGGCTTCGGTAAATTAATTTCGTACTCACTCGCACCCGATCTTCAAGTAATCTAAGCCAGAATCAGTTCGCTACTTTATGAATGAAACATTTGAGCTTTTCGTGAAACTTCAGTATCTGCGGCGGATAGATAAATCAACTGAACCCAAGTTTCTTGGCTTCGATAAGAGAATCTTTAGAGCATGATTTTCTTAAACTTTTAGACTTGTTGTTAAATTAAATTAAGAGAGGTTTTTGGTTGAGCTTATTTATTCTACCTTTACGAATTTAGGGCCTAAGTTTTTACGTCGGAAAGTTGTTCTAGACTTAAAATTTTATGAAGTTTTGTAAGATTTAGTTCATGACCTATATCGACCCTTGGAAACTTTAGCCTCGTTTACTTAGATATTTCTTATGGATGGTTAAAAATTTGGAATTTATTTGGCCTTGCGATCGTATCTCCCTTCTTCGAAACAATAATTTTATATACTTTCTATTTTAACTCAGTTTTTATTAAACTCTCCTAATATTTTCACGCTGCAGTACATGGGAGGAATTTACGACGAACGTAAGTTACCCTAGCAAAATTTTGATATTCGTTTTAGATCTTAAAAATCATTGTTCAAAACTATTTACAACTAACTTTGTAGCCGTAAAATGGGATAAGTCGACGAATTTCGTAATTGAAAACCGACTTGAAATTGCATGTTGACAGGAATATGGTATGTATATTTTTAATTCAAAATTGCCTGTTTTGTGACAGGTTGCAGAACGCACGAGCCGAAAGCGGGAGGGGGGCCCGGCGATCGCCGGATGCCCGCCTAAACTCATTGCAGCGCATCACCAATACACCACCCACGCCCAATAGGTAAGGGTCTATACATAAACAAAATAATGTTATTTGTCAAACCATTTTTACTAAAATACTTAAAAAAATGAAATATTGATAATTTGTTCTTTTGTTGTAATGTTGTTTTCTATTTCACAATTACTTTAATTGCCTGATTTGGATTTGGCAAAATGTGTAATACTTGTTAAATTTTTTTTTAGTTCTCAACGCATCAAATCTTTTGTGGTGCCCTTTTTTTACTCATTCGCGTATTTTACTTATTTGATTATACTTGTTCATTTATTAGGTCTATATACTAAACATTGTGTTTTATCATCGTTTCTAATGCCTTTGTTTTTCTAGGATCGTTGATTACCTTGCTCCTGAATCACCAATGAACGTCGACGACGACCTACTTCTTGAGCTTCTGTTTAAAATCTGACAACGGCAGTAACTAAACGGACACTATCCATTTCCAAAACTTTATTCATTTTAATCTTACCCTCAAATAGAGGTTCGACTTTCCTTTTTATTTTAATCTTAGATTTTTCTTTCAATTTCAATGTTGTGATTTGTTTTACATCGAGTAGTTTTAGTCGCGTTAACACCAACTGCCTTTCACATTATCATGTACCTACTGTCTGATATAAATAAGCTAATTTCACGAAACAGGTTTTTTATCGGAGTTGTGAACTGACTCAGGCCTTGTCTATTTCAAGTGTTTTAACTCTTCTTTTGGTAATCTTGTCTCTAGACGACAAATATGTACCTTAGGGTTTCGGTTTAGGTTACTTTTCTGAATAACTTCATCACCGTTTCAATTTCTTGATTCAACTGAATGGATTTCTATGATCTAGTCGGTATCGGTGTTTCCGTATCTATTATGAGTATCTTTGCAGTTAGTTCTGCGATCAATCCTCTATGGATTATTGCAACGCGTGTGACTAGGATGTAATTATGTTTCCTTAGAAATGACTTGTTCAGAGTTTAGATTTCGATTTATTCTTTATTTTAAACTCTTCAGGTCATAGACAGGGTTATATTTAGTATAAATTTTATCGTATTTGTATTATATTTTCATAACGTATTTTTGAGATATTTGTTTAGAACATTTATTGGAATCATATTTTTGAAAACTCTAAATTGGATGTAAAGTAATTAAACCTAGATCATCAAATGAATTGGCTGAATAAAAATCTACAAAATTTGACGAAACATTATGGAAATTCATAAAAATCTCTTTACAAATGGATGTAACAATTGACTTTTGTGATTGACGTCAATTGCAAAAGATTTGATCATGAATTTTAATGTGAAGATTTCGGTTGAATTATTTGCTTGAAAATTTAAATCGAATCAAAACTTGAATTCTATTCTATGAATGATTTCAGCAATGGAGTTTAAAATATGTAGGTTAAGTACAAATTCAAATTATTAAAAAGCCACTGTTCTTATAAAGTAGATGCACTTAGCGTATAATACAATAAACCCGACGAGCTGTGAGTATTTTGAGATTTTATCGTATTTAAGAGAAATAAAAGTAATTACGCAGTTAGTTTCGGTCGAAAGTTTACAATAGGTTTCATTCCAGCCTAAATAGTTTTAATTCTTTTAGTCTATGCAGAAGAAGCCTTAGATATCATCGAAGACGGACTTCGATCTTTGTGACTCCCTTAGATTAGATCGGATCTTATGAACCATTTCGACCGATTTCGCCAAGCGTTCGTTTTCTTGGTACTTGTTTAGCGAGTCTATCGTTTAGTTGGTATTCCTCCTCCCCTAGTTCCTATTCCAATAAGTGCGGGTTTCTATGATTATGACTTTCCATCGACTACCTACATCTACTATTAGTTCTTTAGGTAGTGATCTTATGTTTTAGATCCTCGTTAATGCTAACGCCATACTTACCTAGCGTTCATGAAGAAATAAGGTTGTGCACCACTTAAATATAGAAAATAAAAACCTAAATATTCCCTTTTTCTGAATTCTCTGATATTTTAACGTAGTAAACATAGTAAAGTTTTATAGTATAAGAAATAATAGAATAATCATAGCTTACCATAAGAAGACGTGCTACAGTCGAGATATTTTCGATTCGTATTTTTATAAAGCAAAAGTTTCGAACGATTAAGGACGCTTTGCTTGTGCAGGGCCCTGGTACTTTCTGTTATCAAACTTTGTTTCTACTTTCTCATTTAACTTTCTTTATTACGTTTAGTTTTATGATATTGAGTAAGACTTGAGATTTAGTTTTATGAAAATTCTAATATGATTCTGTATTTAATTAAACTGTTCGTACATTCCGATATATTCCTGTTTATTTAGATTTTGAGAGGCCCAGAGACGAAAAAACGTATGTAAAAAAGTTGGTTGATTCGCAGCAGTGAAATTTTTGGCTGTTCGCTGTCGTGCGGTGTTATGTTGCGAATGAACCATGTTTTTTTCGATTAGAGAAAAATAAACACGCGACGAGGATTGAGAAAAACCGTCCAGTTGTGGCGGCTTTTGCACCCTCCGGTGGCGAACGGCATAAGTCGCGATTTTCGCGAGTAGCGCCGACACACGCGGCAGCCGAGCGCGGGCCGGCCGGAGGCGCACTAATACAACACGTATATTTCATATTTTTGGATCGCTAATTTTAAGATGTTATATTTATATATGTATATGTAGATGGCGGGTACGATACCAGTATTTCGAGATGTATTGCGCCAAAAGTTTTGATGTATTAATTTTCCATAAACGTTATTCTCTCATTTCAGATTTAATTTTCGAACAAATAGTTCGGTTAGCTAGTGGTCATGCGTATACCTATATTTTTAGATAGCGTGCACGATTGCTTCTGGAGCGCTGATAATGTTATTAAAAATGCGAAACGGTGGGAAAACGAAGAAAATTAATAAATAAAAAAAAAAATATTTTTGACAGTAACGCAAAACCTCTGAAAGCAATAATATTTTTGCGGTGAAATAAACTCCGATTTGTAAAGAAAGAGTATTTTAATATCCACGCGATCGTCACATACAGTTACATAGACGCTTGTTAGTGCCACCGATAACTGTGCCTCTTTTGCTCCGTCGTAACTTTACCGATATATTTACAAACAATGCCAAACATTATTTTTGCAAAAAATATTACTTTCAAATTGTACGGTAAATATATTTTGTCTACTATCATGTCAATTACATAAAATAGTAAAAAAAATAAAGACATTTTTGTATAAAATATTACTTAAAGTAACAAACTCGTAATTTTGTTTATTACTTTCAATTTACAAAGAAGCAAAGGAAAGCAATAAATATGAATGAATTAAAAGTGGCACAATTACGGACAGGCTTAGTAATTGACCACAGCTAAAAATAGTGCACTAGAAGTAGATATAGTTAGATAAATTACTATTATATGAAATAATAAAAAAAAAACTTGAAATCTATACATAGAATTTAAAACTAAAAGTTTAACTAATACTTTTTATTATTATATTATAAGAAGCTTGTTCACACATTTTAACTTCATATTTAGTAAGTATACCTAAGACTAAAACGATAGAAATTGTTACTAACTGGTATTGGAATGAGAAATTAGTGAGACTATGAGTGGTTTTTTTTTTAAAGGTGGGCCGTATAGTTGATCTATAAAGCTATTATGCCATAGGCACGATTATTTTGAGGAAAATGTGATAAAAAATGCAAAATGGTATTCGTTTTTAGCGTTGTGTTAAGTCTCTTGATTACTTGGTCTGTTGTAGTGGATTTATTGGCGAGCATGCTTATACTTTATCGAGTAAAGTGACTTTAGTTTTAGTCATTTTATAATTTGAAAAAAAAAAGTTTTTTTGAGTAATAATATATTTTTATTTGTAAAAAGTCGGGTGTTCAAAAGAAATGACTAACGCTAAATTTATTTTGCCGTGTAAAACGACGTTTCTTTAAACAAATGAGCCTGCCTAAAGTATATTGCATATCACTTAGATACATAATTATAACTTTGAACGTTTTCGACACTTGCGTATAATTAGTTGTATTTTTTTTATGAAATGCTAGTTCACTAGAGATTGTTTTTAATAATATTTTTAGCTGCTACAACCTTCTTGTAGGACTGTAATAATTATTTGAAATTATCGTTTCTTCAAATCATCTTTCTTAGCGTACTTGAAACCAGTGCTCGTACTATGTAATCTTAAAGCATGATAGTTGCTATTGTGGAAACTAGATGGCGCTTTACATTACGCGTATCGAAGCATCGGTTTTACAACTGCAATTGTTTTAAGAGATCTTAGTCAGCATGCTGTTCTCTTGGCAATAATAACTTGTATTCCAGATAAAGTTTTCCATTAGTGCTTGACATAGAACTAAATATTTCATCCCTGACTTGATAAGAGCTAGATTCTCTATGTAGATGTTTCTTTTCAAAGATTATTACATTCCTATACTTCATAGCTAGCTATTAGTATTATTGCTTTATAAACAAATTTATATAGATAACGACCGTTTGATAGCGAATTTTATGATGTTATTTAATTTTTTAATTAATATAATTATTGTTTATATGCAATCTTAAGCGTTATATGTAAGTTTTTCTTTATATTAGCGAATGTAAGAATTGTTATGTACTGCCAGTTTCAAGGTTTCTAAAACACCAAATGGAGGGACGTATGAATGTTGATTGTCCAGTAGAACAACTTAGAATCTCTTTTTATAGTTCAACTTTCGAAAAACAATGTTTGGAAAATAATAATTGGATTACTGGTATATTTGGACAGTATTTTGGCATGTATTCAATTAAAAACTGATCAAGTTCATTGCGTTCAAAAGTAAATTTGTAATTTTGTAAAATAATTTAATTTATAAATTGGTGTAAATTGGTTCGTTATTTTTAATTTTGTAGATTTTATGTGTAATGTAAATAAACAATATTGTTCCTATAAGTATTTATAATCGTAATTAATCGTGTACTTATTTCTTATGAATATATTCAATAATAATATAATAGTTTTGTGAATGAACATTATTTTATATACCGCATTTGTTGAGATTATTACCTAATTTAATTATTTTTGTGAATTAATCCAAATAGCATTTTCTTTTGTTAAATGTTGTTATTATAAATGGTATCGATTTATTTTAATAATTAATTAATTTTATAATTTTGTTTTATTTATTAGTTGAAATAATAATGTTATAGTTTTATTAGTTCGTTAAATATTCTGAGATGTTGGACATGAGTGCATGAAGGCGTGTTGTTGGATAAGTGTACTTTGAACAAAAAAATAATCTTCCTTTGTAATTATTATAATCTATAAACACTACGAAATTGTGATTCAAAGCAATTTAAAATATTACTGCTGATTATATATTGTGTTTTATTTATACACCCTTCTCCCTTTAACAGTGGCAAACATTATGAACAGAACGAACACGAATACACACTTAACACATTTTTGCAAGAGTATCTTGATACTACTTAAACCTGATAAACCAATATCTTAATTATAGTACTCACCCAGACAAAGTAAAACAATCTAGTGCTTAAAAAACAGCCATAGATTCTAACATTGACTATAATGGCAACCAACATGGGGCTTTACATTTGAACACATACAGACTGTAGAGCTACAAGGATCTTTTGGCACGTGGTTGAAATTAACATGAGGATTTTGATGATTAGTGTGCATATTTGCAATAATAATCTATGCAAATTACCGTCAAAAGTGATGGCTTTTCACGTATACTATGATTTGATAATGCTTGAGTATTAGTTCTAATTTACGATTTCGCCACGTGTCAAAAGATCCTTTTATTGTAGCACTGTAACATTTATTGAACACACGTATACATTACGCGATGCGTTGTTGCCAGTGCGCGAAGCAACGCATTGCCGCAGTGAGTAAACGTAAGTCCGCACTCGTAGATAAGTTATTTGATGAATAAACTTTCGCACAGAGTGATCACAAATTGATTTAGATATTTATTATTTAGTTTGTTTAAAAAAAAGTCTTTTAGTTAACGTACTATTAAATCGTATAAGGACTCAAATGATACATTGCTACTAGTTCTAACCGTGTATTAAAATAATGTCGGCGTTGTAGCGCCACTTTATAAACACAGACAAAATAATCTGAGTAAATTAAAATGATAAGAACACCTATACAAGTCACAAAACCTTCAAAGAACTGCCGTAAGACAATTACAACGACACTTTATCATGAGATAACAAAGTTAACTCTTTTATACTGTCGTAATTTAAGCGAGAGACACTATTAAGCTAAGCCCTGCTTTTATTAAAGCCAGGATAAGAAGTAAAACTAAGTTTTATAACTAGACTAGAAAATGTTGAGCTAAGTTTAAGTAAAGTAAATATTCAGTCTCTAACGCTTCAATTTTTTTTTTTTTTTTTTTTTTCATTTATTTGGGTAACAAACAATATCACAATACGCTTAGTCTTAAATATAGCCACATAATATAGATAATCGTGATATCCACATCGTTTACCACTAATAAACATACAAATTGACATTAGTACAGTGTTGAAAGTAGGTAATATGCTAGGTATAGTAACACTTAATTAAGTTTAAATATAATAGTTTTCACCAAATACAATATTGCAAGAAACCACTTTAGCGCGCGATGCTCGGATCATTCAATATCTCTAATAACAGTTTTTTATAAGTGCCCACGCCATTTGTGTTGATATCAATATGACTAAAATAATTGTTGTAAGTACAGAGCATACGACGAATGGGCGAGCGAGTTCCTGCATTAGTCCGCGATGTAGATAATTGAAATATTTTAGTTTTCCGACATGACCTTGCGGATGACCTAATAGGTACACTATAGCTAATTTTATTAATAATTTCAATACAATCATATCTGTTATGACAGATATCATATAGGAACATGGTTTGTAGTTGTAGTCTCCTTAATTTTAAATCTAAAAGCTTATATTGTTGCAACAATTGAGAGTAAGGTGCATACCTGCGAGAGCATTTGTAATTTACACATCGTAAGAATTTCTTTTGTACTCTTTCAAGATTGTTAGAATATTTTATATACAAAGGATCCCAGATACATGTCGCATATTCCAATTGTGAGCGAATCAACGATTTGTATAGATGCATGTATGTACTGGGACGTACAAAATCATTGCTGGCTCGCAGAACAAAACCATACATTCTGTAGGCTCTGCTACAGATGTTATCAACATGTGCATCTAGTGTCAACTTAGAATCTAAAGTGACTCCAAGGTCACGAATGGTCTGTACTCTATTTAGGGACCACCCATCTATGGAGTAAGAATAGACTACCACAGAACGCCTTTTAGTAAAAGTTATAATTTTACACTTGTCGATACTGAGTTGCATTTTGTTAATTTGACAATAATGTGCAAATCTATCCAAATCTTCCTGGAATCGAATCTGATCACCATGGGTATCTATCGTTCGATATATTTTAAGGTCATCAGCATAAAGCAGAAAATTAGAGTGTCTAAAACAATGTTGTATATCATTAATATACAATGTGTCCCGGGGATAAGTGACCGCCCGAATTTTTTTGAATATTTGTACAAAATTAAGGATAATTTCCTTTATATTTGGGACTTACCGCCTTTGGTTTTTTTTTAATGATTTTTTTAGTAAATACTGTGACGTGCTGCAGTTTTTTTAAGATATTTCCTTAGTTTTTACATCTTTTTTCATTCTTTTTTCTTTATTGACTAGCCGACATCATAGTTTATCAATTAAAATTATCAAACATAACTAAAATGTAATAAAACATTTATTAGAAAAAAAAAGAAAATAAAAATTCAAAGAAAATAACGCCTTTTTTTCAGTTTTTTCAAAATAAGTCTAATAAATGCCCCCTTAATATCACTTTTTTTTAATTTATTAATAAACTACATGATATTTCCTACAATAGCTCAGAACAATGTTTGCTGCTATTTCAAACATGCACCAAATTGCAAACTCTTGAATCTGACCCTTTTTTCGTAACAAAAGACAAAAAATAACGCAGGTAAAAAAGAACCGGTCTTTATTATCTACCACGATGAGCGCGCGTCCCTTTTGTACTTTCGGTTTTGGTTTGTTTAGTCGATCGTTCATTGTGCTCGTGACGCTACGCATTTCGTGATCTCTCAAGTTTTAAAGCATTGTGAGAATTTTTGTGGCTTTGGCTTCAAAATGTCTAGACTTTCTAATTTGGAACCTTCCCATATTGCTGACATGCATTTTATGTATGGATTTTGTGACGGGAACGCGAGACGGGCCGCAGTGGAATACAGACGACGATATCCTAATAGGGTTGCCCTTGGATATCGCTCATTTATTGCGATACATCGCCAAATCAGCGAACTGGGTTTACCTTCAAGACGACGAGAACCTGTACTACCTGCTCCCGCTGTTCGTCAGGACATCGATGAAGAGATACTAAGTTTAGTGACAGCTGATCCAATGTTAAGCGTTCGCCGAATAGCAGTCAGGCTGGGTATTTCAAAAATGAGAGTCTGGCGTGTATTGAAAAAAGAAGGTCTTCACCCTTACCACTTCCGACGCGCTCAAAATTTAAGAGATGAAGACAATGTGCCTAGGTTGGTGTTTTGCACATGGATCTTACGACAGCACAGACTTAATCCAAACTTCTTAAGACGGATTTTGTGGACGGACGAAGCAACGTTTACAAGAGCGGGAATAACGAATCATCGAAATTTGCACATTTGGGCTGCCGAAAATCCGTACGCTGTCCGAGAAACAACCTTTCAACACGAATTTTCGATAAACATGTGGGCTGGAATTATTGATGACTTAATTATTGGACCTTTCGAATTGCCAAATCGGCTTACCCAAGAGGTAATGCTCAATTTTTTACGCAACGATTTGCCTCTGTTGTTGGAAGACGTCCCTTTGTTAACAAGGCGAAACATGTATTTTCAATTAGATGGAGCCCCAGCACACTACGCGCTAACTGTTAGAGAGTACTTAAACGAAAACTACCGAAGGTGGATCGGCAGGGGTGGTCCAGTGGCATGGCCCCCAAGGTCTCCAGATTTAACGCCACTGGATTATTATTTTTGGGGCTACATGAAGCAAAAGGTTTACGCTGTGCCGATAATTTCAAGAAACCAATTAAAAGAAAGGATCGTTGCAGCTGCGGCAGAGATTTCGGCAGACTATTCTGAAATAAGAAGGACAACAAAAAGTATGTCATTTAGAGCTCTGGCGTGCATTACTGCTAATGGCAGTCATTTTGAAAACTTAATTAATTAATCATCTGTTTCTTTTTAATAAATAATAATTTGACTGTAAATTTGTTTTAATTAATTTAATTTTAAAATAATAAAATTAAATAAAAATACTTTTATCTCTTAACAAACTAAACCCGCTGTTGACACTGTCAGGCCTGTTAATAACAGGCTTTGCTCTTTTTTTACCGAGTAGGAGTCAAATTTCAACTGAGTGTACTTTTGCATTTGTTTGAAATAGCAGCAAACATTGTTCTGAGCGATTGTAGGAAATATCATGTAGTTTATTAATAAATAAAAAAAAGGGATATTAAGGGGGCATTTATTAGACTTATTTTGAAAAAACTGAACAAAAGGCGTTATTTTCTTTGAATTTTTATTTTCTTTTCTTTTATAATAAATGTTTTATTACATTTTAGTTATGTTTGATAGTTTTAATTGATAAACTATGATGTCGGCTAGTCAATAAAGAAAAATGAATGAAAAAAGATGTAAAAACTTAGGAAATATCTTAAATAAACTGCAGCACGTCACGCATTTTTACTAAAAAAATTAAAAAAATCATTAAAAAAAAACCAAAGGCGGTAAGTCCCAAATATAAAAGAAATTATCCTTAATTTTGTATAAATATTCAAAAAAATTCGGGCGGTCACTTATCCCCGGGACATATTGTATAAGATGAATAGTAATGGACCGAGGATAGAACCTTGCGGTACTCCTGATGTTATGTCAACTGTGTTAGATTCATATCCATTAATGACTACCCTTTGAGTTCTATTTGTTACGTATGATTTGAACCATCTCCCTAAGTTACCACGAATACCATTGAAGGCAATCTTTTCAAGCAGTATTTTGTGATCAACCCGATCAAAAGCCTTCCGAAAATCTGTGTAGATACTGTCTGTTTGTTTATTAGCATCTAAGTTGTCAAATAAATCTGAAGTATAAACCATGAGATTAGTAATAGTTGAGCGTTTACGGACAAAACCATGTTGTTGTGGAAGTATAACTTTGTGTAATAAGGGATAAATTTCATTATGCACTAGCCTCTCTAATAACTTTGACAACGTCGGAAGAATTGAGATTGGTCGATAGTTGGTCACATCAATCTTTGAGCCTCCTTTATGTATAGGTGTTATTCTTGCTGACTTCCACACTAAGGGAAATACGCCTTCCGTCAAGCATTTGTTAAACAATACTACTAAAGGTAAATATATCGCGATAGCCGTATTTTTAAGAAAAATTGGTGGAATATTATCAAGTCCTGCACTTTTGGTAGAATCAAGCTTTTTCAACTCATTTAACATGTTTTGTTCCGATATATTTATATTACTAATTACATCACTATTACTTGTATTCCTATCCACATTACTTATATTCTTAATGTCAAAAGAGTCAGATACCTCTGATGGCTGGAAAACGGATTTGAAGAAGGAAGAGAACAACTCACACACATCCTCAGGACTTTTTGACTCGCTACCGTTACAATAAACACTACTAGGAATGCCCGATTGATTTGTACGATTATGTATGTAACACCAAAAGCACTTGACATTTTTCGATATATTATCTTCCACTGAGTTCATATATTTTTTGAAACAAATTGATAATTCCTTTCTGAAAGTGTCGCGTAGCGTAGAGAATATACAGTAATCAGATTGATTTTTGTAAGCTTTCCACTTAATCCACGCTTTCTTCTTGTCTTTAAATATGTGTATTAAGGTAGGTGTGAACCATATGGGAAAATTCGATTTTGACAGGCGTTTGGTGGGGACATGCTTACGTATAATATTAAATATGTTCTCATAGAATAACTCAACACAGCCCTCAGCGGTTCTATTTTGAAATAAGTTACACCAACTGATTTCTAACATCTCGCTATTAATTAATTCATAATTAGCTTTGTTAAAACAATACTTTTTATGGGGTCTAATTGGCATACGTTTGGTTGAGGTAGTTTCAGTTGGTATTAGAATATAGTAGGGAGGGTGGTGTGAGTCGGGTGGTACCAAGGTGATAGGCGCAGAAAAAGTTTTGCTGTTATATAAGTTTGTTAAGCATAAGTCTAACATTCTATTCATTGTGTTTTTAAAAATGTTTATTTGTACACAGCCCAGTGTGAGCATAAAATTAATTAAATATGTATATGGCGCCTGTAGGTTATCTGGGTTGCGAATTATAGCCTGTGTCCCATTAATAAGCCAATCAAGTTTTGGTAAGTTATAGTCACCTATCAAGCAAAATCGATCATAACCCTTTATCTGTATAAACTCTTGTAAACTGTTAAAAAAAGGATAAATATATGTCAGAATTTATGTTTGGTGGAATATAAGAGGCGCTTAGTAGGTATTTATACCTATCTATGCGCAATTCCAATAAAACGTAATCTATTTGACGCGGTATATCGAGTGGGGCAGCCGGCGGCGCGGGCTCACAGCGCACGACACTCAAGGAGCTAGACACGGCTATCAACACTCCGCCTCCGTCACAACGATCAGTAGCGGTGCGGTCGCGATCACATCTAAACACATTGTAACGAGCGTCGATAAACTCATTATTTAGTATGCCACCATGAAACCAAGTTTCGGTCAGTATTATAACATCATAATTATGTGACAAAATGTTCATATAAATTGTATTTAATTTCGTTCGCAACCCACGACAGTTTTGATAGTAAATTGATATTACATTATTGTTAATATTATTGAATTTTACGAGAGAAAATATGGTGTATTGCCCTCAAGTATATCGGATAGGTAGCAATAGATAACGTTGCGTTGTTGACGATAGATGCACATGTTATGATACAGTTACATAAAAACAATAGTTTACAAGTCATACCGAGGTAATTTCCCAGGTAAGTGAAAGTTATATAACGATTATTTATTACTATATGTTTGTAACAGTTGTAGGTATTTTTGCATAAAAAGGGTATACAGATAATAGGAAAATACTTAAAAAATAGGTTTACATTATAAGGATAAATATGGTTCATGCCCACAAACGATTTAACAATATAAGTTAGGTAGGGTGTTACGAAGACAGTTTGAACACGCTTGTTTTGATTTTCGTAAGGAAGACGTCGCTCATTTGATTTTGGTGATATCATTAATAGACCTGATTGCAAAGGTGGATTTCCCTTCCATTTGACGTACAAGTATGGTTCCGTGTTTGATCCAGACAAATTTATAGCCATGCTTCTTTGCTGCCTCTTTGGTTTGACGAAATAACAGTTTGTTGTTCAATGTTAAGTGTTCGTTAACATAAATAGCAACCGGCTGCCCCGACAAGGACAGAGATGATGAGTTTAAATCTTTGGTCTGTCGACTGGCCGCCACTACATTGTCACGGAGTATTCTATTAGCGAATTTAACTATTATATTCTTAGGACGTCTGTCACTTTGATCAGCATGAGGTACACGATGAACGGATATAATATCGGTAGACCGAATAGGTGTCTTAATTGCGTCCCCTAAACGTTCCACTATGTTCACAAGGTTTTCATCACGCTTGTCGGGTACATTTGAGATTTCGATATTACATTGTCGTGCCTGTTGCTCCATGGAACATATCTTATTTTCAAGCTGTTGAAGCTGAGTCATGGCACCACTATTTTCTGAAATGTTGTGTTCTAATAATTTCAATCGACTGTCAAACTCATCCTGTCGTTTATGAATGAAATGTAGTGATTTCTCCATATCATCCAAACGAGAGATAACCTCATTCAGCGATGTGTTAAGATTAATGGTATCAGTGTTCAGCTTCACCATATTCGTGTTCAGTTCTGATAACGTACAAGTAAATTTGGATAATTCGCCGGCCAAAGCTGTGTTCACGGCGGCCGCTATGCTGCTTGTAATACAATCGGTAATGGTCTTGTTCCATATCCGCATTTGGCTATCAAATTTTTCTTCAAAATTAATCATCTCATAATCTATTTGTTTACGTTTGCGGGTGGTAATATAGTTATCGCCGCTCATAGTATTTGCGGATGCATACAGGTCGCTATCCGAAGAAACAACATTTGGTGGTGTGCGTTGCAGGGCCATCGTAGTTACACTTTTTAAACAATAAGCGTTGATTTTGTACTGGAGTGAGCGAGGTAAAAATATAGCGCCGTCCTGTCTCCGAGCGGTGAGGTAGTGAGATCCCCGCACTGTCACGGTCCCGAGATGCGGTGCAGAAGCGAGATGATGAGTATTAACCTATTGCTTTCTCACTCAGTTCAGTAGGGTCTGTCACAGAGATTGCGCACGATTCACATCACTAACTAGGTTGCACTATGAATGATAATTGCGCGCACGCGAATTACAAATATTTACACAGTTTAGCACAGAGTACCACTCTCAACGGCTGTACGAAACAGAGTGAATTATGACATCTTGGGACATATCGTGACAGCAGTGAGACGTATATAGGCTGATTTATTATTATTAATTATGACATCGTATTTAATTATAAATCTTAAACAGTGCAACCTTACTTCAACAAACTTCCTTGTACCACGTACTGACTTCCACGTACTGAATTTTAATTTTATTCTCGTACTTCAACTAATAATGAACCTTATCAAATCGGCATATTGATCAATCAATAGTAGAAATAGATTTTGAATTGTGTTCGAGATATTTTATTTTATTTTTATTATTTGGCTCACCAACTATTGTTTACACGATAAAAATATTAAATACATTCATCATAATACAATACTTGTGAAACAATATCTTAATTTATAGGTAAGCACAGCATGTGTTATACTACTTAGTTAAAGTTAAGATATGACAGACAGAATAACAAAGTAATGATTCATACAAACATGACATTGTGAAATTTGAATTCAATTATAAAAATTACAGATTCAAAGAATTATTTAACACAGTATACACCTATATTAGGTACAGAACAAAAGAAGCAGTGACGGTTTTCAAAAATGATTGCCCACCTAGGTCTCTATTAATTAATATTTTTGTACTTGTCATCGTAATAACGATTATTACAGTATTCTTTGGTTGAAATCCATTTTGTAAACAATCCGTGTCCAGCTATAACTTACGAAGCGCATGAGGCTTATATTGATCTTCTAAGTTCATAAACTACAGCGGAGTAAGGCTGCGGAGCGGAGAAACTAAGATATAATTAGCCAATAGGATTGCACAAACTCTACTAAACGGGCAGCCTAACGCTGCACTTATCTCGACCGTTGCTCTTTACTCTTACATAAAAGCCTTAAATTTCCGCAAATCGACTACATACAAACAACGTCAAAAGCTCGTCACAAACTTTGTTTACTTCTATTGTAACTTTACGTTACGTCATATCAAGGCCTAAAATAGCTGGCGTACATTCCGGCAATCAATCACCATACACACAACGAGGTGACGCTGAGTGATTCCACGTGTATGTAACACAGGTACTTGCGACGTATATTGTGCGTTATTCTGAGGTTTTGTTAAGGATTTTAGGTACCTAGATAACGAGCAAAAGTTGAGTTCAGTCAGAAATAACTAGCTGTTGCCCGTGACTTTGCTCGCGCGTATGGCAGTTACATAAAAAAACATTACCTCTCTCTCCCGTCTGATGCTTTTATTAATGTAGGATTTCAGGAAACCTCCAAACCGTATGTCATTATAATTGAACTAGCCGTTTGAGCGTGAAAGAGTAACGTATATCCATCCATACTTACGCATGTTCACGTTAAAGAAGAAACTTATTTCAATTTGTTTATCTTGAACCAAACATAGGTTAACAAACCAATTACAAACATTTTTTTTTTGGTAATGCGGGAGAATCCTAATGGACACCCGCGACCCCGGGGGGAGCCGCGGGTAGTGTCAGACTCTTACTGACTAAACCTGAACCGCTGTGCTACGTCATCCGCGCCACACTTACGAACTTTCACGTTTAAGTTCACGTTAAAGAAAAATCTTATTGATTTTTTTTTATCTTGAACCAACAAAAGTCAGCAAACCAATTAAAAACAAATCCAACCAATCAACAGTACTCTCAGGTAGGCAAGCAATTAAAAATTCTTTTAACAACATCTTAATCCTTAAATTCTAAAATCCAGTCGTTTCACTTACAGATTGGCCATATAACTCCCTTTATAGGGCACGTAAAATTTTAATGGCCCCATATTTTATTGGTAGGGTGCTCCAAGCTTTGATTAAAAACCTTTTGGGAATACCCAATCGTTAATACGTGATTATCGTTTTGTAATCATCGCGTATAGGTAATGTACTTAGGTAGACGGGCTTATGATAATGGGTTAAGGTAATTTATTGTATTTTTGAAAGTCTTTGTCTTTTCCAGCCTATTATGTAGGTAGTTCTCTCGGTCTATGGTTGTGTGACCGTTTCTTAAACAAAGAAGTTTTGCTTAGAGTTAGCAGTATGGATATTATGTACACGAGACCACCTGGTAGGCCTAGGCAGCCATGGCGTGATGATCTTGATAGTTACATGAAAGGATGGACTATACTTGCCCTTGACGGAGAGGAATGGAAAAATAAGAGGTAGGTAGGCCTTTGCCTTGCAGAGGACAATATAGGCTTATAATCATAATAATTAGCAATATGGATAAGGAATTGATCCCTTGAAAATATTTCGTTAAAATTTTAAATTGGAAGTTATTTTGTGCTGTTATGTAAACAGAAAACTCTGTGCCATCGTTACTGCTTCAAATTTCAAAACAATTTTGAAGCACTGTCGAGCTTTGAACCGAGTGGTGTCGCGGACATGACTTGTCTAACACGAAACAATACATCAAAAACTTGGATGATTGATGCTCAGTACCCCATCTCGAAGAAACTCCTCCGTTTTTTAACCAGTTGTCAGAAGCGAGGGGAAAAAGTATAGAAATATAATTAGACTTTAAAGATGCTGTAGTCAATATTAGCGATTTAGATTTTTGTTGAATTTTTGCCTAGTTCAGAAATTAAGAAAAAAAAATATTTTCGTCACATTTCTTTAGTTTTTTTTTATGGGGTCAGCCGCAGTTAAAATCAGGGAGGCTTTGACTGCATCACCAGGCTATATTTGTCATACTTTACACTTAAACAATTTGGCTTGTTTTTTTTCGGCCATAGTTCAAGCGTAGCCTAATAAACCACACTCACAGTCATGAGTTGTTCCTTATCATACTTAAATGTGAGATACAATCCTCAAATATAGGAAATACGACACGCGTTCCGTCTAATTTATCGAAGTAATGACAAACAAAAAGCATTGTGTCACAGTTAAGTAGCCGTTAATATTTCCTCTTCCATCCGTTTTGACAAATGTATTTCTTAATAATAATTCACCATGTCCAAACTTTCTCATTTTTATTAGGGTTCTGTACCCAAACTGCAAAACGGAATCCTATTACTAAGCCTGCGCTGGCTGTCTGTCTGTTTCCAGCCAGTATCTCATAAACCGTGATAGCTAGAAAGCTGAAATTTTCACAAATGGTGAATTTTTGTTGTTGCTATAGCAACAAATACTAAAAATAAAAATAAATAGTAATGGGGTCCAAGAAACGTAATTTTTAACCAGTTTTTACTCGATTTTCTATTACAGATGATAGTACGGAACCCTTCAAGCGCGAGTCCAACACGCACTTGGCTGGTTTATTTTTTCCATTTTATCCCAGAATCAACTAGTAAATAATAAAATGCCTTCCAAAACAAACGGGGAAAGTGACCGGAGTTGGGAAACACGGAGTATAATCCCGATTTATCCCGGTACATGCGCAAAGCATCCAGTTTCGTGTGATTTTTACCCGGCCACCGCAATTTATACCCGGACTCCAAACCCGGATTAATATCGTCGCTTTTTTGTATCCATGCAAGGAACGTAGTTTTTCGGGACTTTTCGCTTTTCGATTTTCTTTGTAGTTGAATTAAATTCTTGTTGATAGGGAAAGTTTTGTATTTCTATTTAAAGGTTTGACCACATACGTGTCAAATTTGATGAGAATTTGTAGCAAGAGTTGACTGTAATGTAAAAATTTGAGCTATCTAACTAATTATCAGTATACTTTAAACCGTGTAAATCAATATCTCCGAGTATATAGCGTAAATAGTTTCTGTTGTCTTTGAGCTATCCACAAAAATCTAAACTCAGTACTGTACATAACCTTTAAATCAATTAAACCAGTCTAAAAGTTACTAACAACCAAAATAATCTTAGAACGGAAGATCGAACTCCCCAGGGTGAATAATCGTATTAGGGACAAGTCGTAAAATGCATTCCCGATCAATTATTAAAAGCTCTTAAGGTTAATTCTCTAGCGGCTTTGTTCGTAGATGTAAGGTTATGCGTAGGACTACTTAGGACAGTTTATTTTATTACTTAAGTTATATACTTGAGACAGGTCTGCTTAAGTTTTAGTTAGGTTCGATTTACGCTTGTCAATATTTTTTTGTCTTAATTTTTGCGTTGTATTTTTCTTACTACTTACTTATAAAAATCAGTTCTGTGAATGAGACGAAATATGCATTGGTGGATTTTTATAGCTTTCTGCTGGATGTCTATCTGTCTCTATGCTTAGACTACTAAAACTAAGCTGTGAATTTTGACGTGTTTGTTTTTAATAGACATTATGTTTTAAGAGTAGGTAAGGTTAACAATAGGTGTATAATATATCCGTATTGCCCCCGTGTGAAGCTGGGGTGGATCGTTTGTAAATAAAAGATAATCAATCTCATAAATTAAACAACTCAAAAAAAAACTATGTTAAATTAATATCTACGTACACACCGTTAGACACAGTATCCTATCTTCCATCTAACAAACACAACACACAGGAACATAATTGAATGTGTATCTAATGGAAATCAGATTACGTCGTAAATCATACAGTTATACGTTTTAAATTAATTGGTTTAATTTGTGCGCTGACGCTACGCTATTACGTAATGAACCGAAATTGATATCGTGTGATCATTGGTTATTGTAATTGTTATTAGTTGAGCTGAAATATGACATTACTACTTGTATGATAGGCTGATAGAATGTAGAAGAGAGAAGAATCTATATGCAATGTAGAGCTCTATCTCGCTTAGAGATTATCACACGTCTCTATAACGCATACTCATTTTTTTTTTCTAAATAAAAAATACTTTTGAAACTCTTAGCCTATAGCTATTTAACTACAATAGAATTAGATGTCATGGTATATCCAACTATTTATCAATAATTAATGATTACTTATACGAAACTACACGTAAGAGCATAAATATTTTGAGAAATAAAGATAATAAATATTTTCAGAAGGTTTTACCACAGTCAACTAATACGAATGATCAAAATATCACTCACAGTTAGTTTATAAGGAAGATTAAAATAACACAACCAGTTTTCTTTAAATGTATAATAAATAAATTGTCGTGTCACAGATGCAATTTTAATTTCAAACAAAGTGAATTGACATCATAATATTATGACATTCAACTTCAGTATCATTTCTATTTCTACCACTTGCTTTGCTAACACTTGCTCAGAAAAGATCTATGCCCAGCTGTGATCTCTATGGGCAGCAGTCTTTTGTCTATTAAGGCCCTAAAAACCATAAAAAAATCCTCAAAATTTATAAATATCACTAAAAGTTATGTAACATAGTTCTTAAAACTAAATAGTTTCGAGGTATAGTCAATATTGTCATGTCTGGGTCGATATTCTTTGCGTGTGCTCTGCGCTTCTGTTGTGACGTATAAGAATCCAAGATGGCCGCTTTTGGTATGCGAGATGGCGGGTGAAAGTACTTCTGATGGGCATCCAGCCATTTGTTTACCTGCAAAAAAAATATAATCTTATTTATTTATTTAACAGTTCATGTACACAAATAAATTAATAGAAGTTCCTAAATTGGAAAGAGGTGAACAAAGGTACTGCTTATTTCTATAAGGAATTTCTTTCAGCGGACATGCAAAATGAGAGATAAATTAGAAACAGACATAAGTGTACAATTAAATACAAGTAAAAAACGAGGCAATGCCAGTTTATAAAAAAATATGAGAAAAGGAGGGAAAACTGTAAAGCATTAATAACAATCTTTGTTAACATTCATATTCCATCCCATTTTTTTTTAACATTTATATTTCAGTTTTTTTTTTTGTTTATATTTTTTGTACACAATGCGATGGTCAACAGTACAAAAAGATTGTGTTGGTAATAACCAACCGAGCAGTTTTTGCGTAAATCAGTAGATTTACGCAAAAACGACTAAACGGATAGTTATCACGAAATTAACTACAAAATGTAAACAATGACTGCACGGGACCCGAGTGGTCACCATGGCAATTATCACGATAGATATATCCGATAGGATAACTGTAAAAAGTAATTTTATAAAATCTTTACGACATTTCCAAGAAAATCACACACAAAAATACACTTACAAAATCACAGCGACATGTCGGCATAATAACTAAATTAGATTCCATTTTAACTTATAAAAGAGCACTAATAGACTGAAAACAATATTATTAATCCACCGCAGTGTATGTATAGTTCTAAGGTGTACTATAGTTTCAATAATGATAAAATATTTGAACTACAAAGTATTTATAGGACAACTTAAGTAAATAACCTTAATGACTTGTTTTCAATAATTAAATAATGATCATCCGAGAATAACGAAATGTAATTAATTAGCAAATTACTTGAAAATCGTAAGGGTTAATTAAATAGGATTTTGAGGAATTTTGATGTTCAATAAATTAATGTCTATAAGTAAATGATAAATTAATTAATGCTTAATTGGTCAATCAACACGTTCATCACTTTCAAAACAAACACTAAATAGGATAATATTTTGATGACATTTTTGAACCGCGTAACTGTATAAATTTATTTATTTCTCTTCCACCAAGGTAACTTAGGCTAAGTTTTACATAATTGTTTTAACTAATTGAATATAACTTTATAACACGTGTCTCATTTAAGAAGCACATTCAAATTGTAACAAAATTATAACTTGATATAGGTAAGTTTTCCATCCGTCTGTCAAAACTCCTTGCATGAAACATAAGTTCCAAATATTCCCTCCACCTTCCCGAGTTTTATATAAAAGGATCCTTTGTATGAAAGAGGATTCTAGTCCACTGTGCGCGAAAATCTAAAGACATGTAAGAAAGTCATGAAGACGAGGTACCCTGCATCCCATATGTTGCCTTAGATTGGTGGAAAGGATACGCTGAAGCGATTTGTTCCCAAGTTTGTTACTTTAAATAATATTAATTTCCAGAATGATTTCGGCCACGGCAGCCAGTGTTACTATGACACCAGCCAGCTACGCGGAACATATTAACGTGCACTAGCGTTTTTCCTCACTCTCATAACCCGTTGGGGCGGCAATCCGAGACTCAGAGATTAAGCGCAGGACCTAAATTTTACACGTCTTCGAAAACACGGAATCTGTGATATTTATTTCTAAAACGCATACAACATTTAAAAAGTTGGTGCTAACCTAGCTAGTTGGTGGGGTCCGAACTCTTTGTCTTGGCAGCCTTGTGGTACCTTTTTGCGCTCAGAAAAGCAAAAAACAACATTTTACCATGTTATATAAAATATTTCAATATTTCCTTCGGTTAGTCGTCTGATAACGGTAAAATTGTTATTTTTACACGATTGACACTAAAAGTTTATTTTTTGTTACATAGTAGTAATAAATCACACTTTAAAATAATCTTCGTATATAAAACTCATCGAATAAATAACTTTACAAACACAACAAAGCTCCTAACTTAAGCTCTACACCAAAAGATATGAAGCGAAAAATTTACCCGAACCCTTTTCAACAAAATCGGCTATTAAAACACAAACTTTATGCATATGGTGCCCTGATCTCTCGGACATAGACAACGATATATTATAGCCAGGAACAGGGGATAGAAGCTTGGATTGTAGCTGGCCAACGAGGTGTCTCACGTCGAAAACAATTTACTTCGGACCCTAGTTAAGATACGTATTTTTGTAGAAATTACCCTAGTTTGCTTTTGCTGAAATTTTGTTACAAAATCTGCTTGGGAAAATATCGTACTGGGTATTTCGCCTTGACTACGTAATCAGAACAAGTTAGGATTGAGATAATTTTCATGCTTAGTAAAAAGCATAATAATATCTTAATACTACTAATATTATTATAAATAATATAAGGATGGATGTTTGGTGCATTTTCATGTTCAAACGGTTAGAGCAATTTATAAAATTTGGTATGGAGTTGACACTTCCCTGGTGCAGTATGCATTTCCGTTTTTCTTTCTAAGTTGACGAAGAAATAAAATAATATAATTATGGTTTTTTGTTATCTATTTATAGTTTCCGTGTACTAAGATTGCATATGTCTAGTGTATTAACACATTAAAGTGATTTTTTTTTAATAAACTTTTAGTAATAGCTCTTATGAATGGAAATTACTGACAATAAGCACAACTTTTATTAAAAGAAACCTTTTATTTATGAAAGCGTTTGTTGTTAAACAATGACAAAAATACTTTTCAGATACATAATAAAATATGTACACAAATGTCTTTACTTTCTCATTTTCGTTCATATTAATGATAGTTTCAAAATGATTTAAAAATAATGAAAAAAAAAACGAAATAAATAAAATTACAAAATCTATTTTGTGAGATGTGCAAATGCCCCGGGTGAGGATCGAACTCACGACCTTAAGATTATGAGACTTACGCGCTGCCTACTGCGCTACCGAGGCTGGTGATTCAAACACCCAATTTATCAAATACATTCCACCATGTCATCCACAAAAACTGTTTATTATTTGATATTTTTTGCAATAATAAAATATGGTTGTAGAGGTTAGTTATATTAAATTTAAAAATAACATTTCATATCCAATAAGCGATTTGAATTGACAACTTTACCCAATTCGCACTATAGGTAATAAGTATTGTAACCTCGCAATTTTTCATTTTTAATAATTAAACGTCACCATGAATATAAAACTAACAAAATACTAATAAGATTACATTTTGCACGTTGTAGAAAGTAGCTCAAGAATATTTTTGTACGTTTTAGGCCTTTTCCTCATCTCAATACTTGTGTTGCTGCTTTAGGCTCTGATGACAGCTTAGAGTCGGTTTGGCATGGTTATAACTATATTTCGGAGACGCTAAACATTATTGTCCCATTCTTTTATCAAGGCCAGTTTAGAGGATAGCGAGGATTGTGTAGTCTACGCCTTCTACTAACCTTTTTAGCACATCCCCTCCTTGAGTTCATTTAAGTTAAGATCTGGGCTCCTTGCTGACCAAGCCATAAATTATAATAATTATAGTCAGTCATCAGTCATAATAATTAACATTTAAAATTTATATAATAAAAAAAATTGCATGCTTAATAAAGTCAGAATATGGCATTGTATAACTATTATATCTGATATTTATCACCTTTAAATCAAAGCCAATTTATTACATGATTGATTTAAATGAAAGGTTTTTTTATTATTTAAAAGTATATCTTCTGTAGTTTGGAATAAATTTCAATTTTAAAACTGTTTTACTTATTGACGCCCATTGTACATACAATCAGGTTTCGGAGGTAATGTGTTTATACCTTTGTTTATTTACAGTAACTTAACTGAGATAAGCTTTATTAATGCGGAAATTGAACTAGCGAGTTTGTAATGCGGTATTAATGTTATTGGGAAAACATAATTTCAATTTCAAGAGTAATTTCCATTACGTATTCGTGCTTACACGTTACGATTCACAAACGTTAAAATTATCAAGTTTTAGCTCATGCTAAAAATTGATAATTCACTTGATCATGTACTAGTAACAAAATTTTTGTGATCAACAAAAGATTTTTACAAAGAATAAAAATATAAATATTCCACGACTTTCACATAACGCCCGCGCCATCTAGTTTCAAACTAAGCAGAGCTTGTATTAGACAATTGATAAACATACTTATATACTTTTAAATATATACATACTATAGGAAAATACACCCTGACACAGAATAAATAATTTTATAGAGAAAAGTAGACGCTTAACTACATACCTCAATAGTTCTAAGATAACATGTTATAAGTTTTACAAATTATATCAACATACACAAAGAAAAACACATGAGAGCTAAAACATTGTTGAAAGTTTTAAAACCCATATTACCGTTTCGACGGGTCCTACGTATACTGGTGTAACCCGCAAAACACCAAAATACGTTTTTTTGCACCAAAAGCCTTAAAATTACCTTAACTTTATACCCTGTAAAAATTATACTATTTTATTCAGTAATTTCAGAGATACAAACTTGTAAACTAATATAAGTGACATGATTTTCGGCCACACTACCATCTACACTGATGTAAGTCACTTGCACCAGTGTAGGTAGTCGCGTGCGCCGCGTCACGTACGCGCAAGTGCCATTTACTCCAGTATGCGCGCTGCGACGGAGTCGGGAGCACGTTAACACTGGTATAACTGCGTTAACTGCTAACGTATTCTTCTGTATCAAAACTATTTCTTGGCCTGTTTTAGGGGTTGTGTTACTTTTTTACATATTTAACAAGTTTTGTGCGCTTTGAGTAAGTAGTGGTGAGAATTCACAACAATTAAGGGCTCACGAGGTCAATTATTAATAAATTTATGCGTTAAAAATTGTCAAACAAATTACTAAGTTGACAGTACTAATATTTCTACAAAAGGGTTTAATTAATGTTCACCTAATGCAAGATACAGATTGTACTGCTTGTAGATTTGTTTGTGCCGCCTGCATTGTTTTTTTACGTATAAATCATATAATGTAGACGCACGGTGTACTGCATACTCTTCACACTAAATTATAGAGTTTGTTTTCCCCTTTTTAGTTAGTGGTTGTTTTTTTACAGTCGGGTTTTTTTGTTTTTTTTTATTATTATTTTGTTCTTTCAATAAATTTTACACTTATATCAGTAGGACTACAAAGTAGTAGTATACAAAGTCACATGTGGCTTTGTTTTATTTTCTTGATATTGTTATCTGACGTAACCTACATTATTTTAATAATAATATTATTTACTAATAAAATAAATAGCGACACTACTTTTAATACATTTTTTGCAGCAATTAACGTAAAAAGGTACCAAATTTTGATACTTGGTAACTGACGAGACAATATTTTTTTATGTACCCAAGTACATAATTTTTAAACGTGTAGAAATATTCCAAAGGTAAACAATATAACAATATTCGCAACCTCAGTTTATTTTGGTAAAGTTTTAGTATTGAAAAAACAATTAAGTTCAATCAAAACTTAAGTATAGTAATACAAAAGACATTCAAATTAAACTTATAAAGGACTCAGTGGTCGCCCGCAACTTCGACCGCACGAGTGTCGGTTATAACTGCAAAACATTGCCCTCCTCTGACGCAGTCGGTTAAAAAGTCTATGTTTTAATCCAGGTTGTCAGCTAACTCGATACGAAATTTCTTCAAAATTGGTTAAGTCGTTTAAGCGTCAAAGAGTAACAAACATCCAATCCATACTTATGCAACTTTCGCGTTAACTATAGTAGTAGGATATTTTCAAATGTATATAATGCATATTTAAACAAGTATGACGAGTGTGGTGATGTGATGAGGCATTCGTATGAAGGGTGACACAAATCACCATTTAATACAAGTTGTAAAAATGTAATAAATTTTCCATCATCTGATTTAGACTCTAAGGTCTCATTGCCCTGTTTTTAGGGGTTGTGTTACTTTTTCATACATTTAACAAATTATGTACACAACTATACACTTAATAGAAGCACATAGTTCGAAAGGAGTTGCACAAAGGTTATACTAATTTCTTTAAAATACCTTTTCTAGCGGATCTGCAAAGGGAGAAATAAATTAGAAACATCAACGTACAAAAACTGGTAGACGTAACTGAACAGACGTAACGTAACTGAAAAAAAATAGTGGAAATGCTATTTATAAGAAAAATGACATGAAATTCAAGACAAGCTAGTCTTAAAAATAAAAAAAAACAATCAGGTATTCTCGTAAGAAAACCTCTTTAAAAATCAAACCTTTATTTACTTACTATAAGAAGATAAAAATTTTTTGTTTTATTATTTTTAAGATGGCAAGGCCAATGATTTTATTTTTCATTATTAAGAATGCTACTATCTAATAATAAAGTGTTATTTTGTATTTTTAATGTTTTTATTTAACTTTTTGCCACACTAATTTAAATATTCACAGTTAATAATAATACAGCAAACTGTTGCAAGTAGCTTTCCAGTACTGAGTAAACTGTTGTAAGTGTTAAAAAGTCGATAAAAGTAGGGATTATTTTTAATATTATAACCTCATATTGGTCAATAACACGGAACTTTAAACATAGTATATGTTTAAAGAGTAAAATCCTTCAGATTTCCTTCATTATAAGTATAAGCTAGTACACTATATACTGGTATAAGTGGCCACTTGTATCAGTTTACAGGTTCTACCGTAGTGAAAAAAACAGGCTACATCAATGCAAGTCAACCTATTTTCCAAAGTATGAAAAAAGAAGAAAAACCAAAAATGCAGTCTTATTTCTTAAAGATCACAATATAACATACTAAAATTTCAAGTGTTTTTATTGATTTACGACAAAGTTACAATCTTTTGAACCTTTAAACCGCTCTCTTGAAAAGTTGCATTTTTGCACTTGTACTAGTCTACGTAGGACCCGTCGGTTTATTCTAAGCAGAAAGCGCTTTAGAACATTGCACAACAAATAACGCTGCTCCAAGCAATAGCTGTTTCCTCGGAAGATATGCTGACACATAGTTTCACTTAATCCCAAATGGTATGTGAATCTACAAATAAAAATGTTCGCTACAAAATAACGCTATGAAACTTTAAAATCGCTTAGAGGAATGATTTTAAAATTTTTAGAACGTTTTGCGGTGGCTCTCCATTTTCTTTAGAAATAAAATCACCATTAGTTACTCGTTAGTGCATGCGCTCTACCATTAACTCTTAAAACTGGACAGCTGCAGAAATGCAAGTGAGACAGCACCATACACTGTATATATCGCCATCTCTCTTTAACAACCGCAAGAGTCTAGGCTTAAAGTATTGTGGTGGGTGGAACTCAAGAGCTTATTCCAACATAAATATTTCTTGCGGAAATCCACGATTGCTTTATCTTTCAAATTAAAGAGATTCTTTTGTCCTCTTAATGTGTGGTTCATGCAGATTGAAACGAGAAATGATAGTGACAGTAGAGATTAAAAAGACCCACTAATGTTTGAATAAAAAAGATACGCGTTTTATCTAATCCTTCAACGATTTATAGGTCTTACGTTGCAATGTCGAGAAAATAAATGTTACGGGTCTTTTATTTAGGAATGCAATTAAGGGTTTTTGACTTCACATTTAAATGAGAAAATACAATTTACAACAAGACAATGAGATTTTCAAAACCACTCTACCACTGTTCAGTTGCCACTGAACTATTTAGTAACAAAACAGACACTAAATTATAATTATAAATGAAGCTGTGATACGCCAGTGATAAGACCGCAGGACTGCCAAGTCAAAGATCTCATCTTTGCGAATGTTGTGTGCATTTTAAGAATAAATATAATAGTTTCCGTGTTATGGGAGTGTTATAGGAAAGTACATAACAATGTGGGTCCTGCGCCTGATCTCTCCGGTCGTGTCGGATTGCCGTCTCATCAGGCTATAAGTGTATCTAAAGGAATGTGGAGTGCATCTGTGTTTGCACATACGCTTGAGCACTATAATATGACCTGCATCGCTGAGTGGTGTCATGCTAACACTGGCTGCCGTGGCCGAAATCAGTCTGGACATTATTGTAATTTAAAATATTATAACATTTAAATTACATATTCATTGACTTTCCTGACTAAATGTACCAGTATTTTAACAGCACATATAATTTAGGAATTAATTAATAGTTTAATTAAGGTTTTCAATCTCATTAGTTCTTAAATTCAAGGTAATTAAACGTCCATTTGTTTGTAACGCGATGTAATGAGATAACACGTGTGATTAGGTTTCCAGTTTATGTACAAAATGCTTTATTGCTAGGATTTTAATAAATTTCATGTGAATTTTCACAGGTTAAAGATGCGATAGCGATTTTAGTGTGTAGTGGAACGAAGAGATTTATTTTTAGAACTGTACTCAACTGCATTTATTTTACAAGATAAATTAATTGTGATCTGATGCTGAAATGGAAATGTTCAAAACTCAATTAAAAGAAAATGTTATCCAGAGAGAACAGACAGTTTTGACAGAAGACAGAGGAGGAGAAAAGACAGAGGTTTGGCAGAAGGAGTGGAAGGGGGAAACTTCTGCCAGCTATAAGTTTGGGATTAAAAAAAATGTCTTTGCCCAATGCTGGACGTAAGCACTACAATTCATAAATTTCACTAATTTTTCGCTAAATTATCTTTAAAGTATTTTCCAATATTTGCACTAGAAGAGAAAATGCAATTATTGAATGTATTTCAAACGTCAGCTTAGAGTGGCGAGTGTAGCGCCATCTAGTTCAATTACTATTTCACCATCGGAGTTATATAGAGACAACTTTTAGACTACTCCGCACTGTAAAAAGGCATTGGTATTTTATTGGGTACCGTCAGTGTGGCGTTTGATGTGTTAAAGCTATGCTAGCTGATGAATTGTTGAGTTATAACTTCATCTCTGTCGAAATTTTGTTCGAAGCTATACTAGGATCTTTTGGCACGTGGATGACATTAACCTGAGGGCGTTGGTGTGTATATTCGCAACCAGAATCAACTCAAGTGTCTGTTAAAAGTGATGGTTTTTTATATATGACGGCATTAGTTCCGATTACGGCCATGTACTACGAGATCTTTGTAGCACTATACCGTAAAAACCCTTGTGTAAACCATTTAAAAAAAATGATGATATAGTAACATCGAATTCCGGATTTTTCTTCGTATTGATAGTTTCCAGCCAGCCTATTTCACGGAACCCTACGAACAAAGTCCACTGCCATTGCCAAAACCATTTCAAAATTGGAATTGGCGCACCTCCTACCTCCTAAGCGGATTTTTATGCTGGCCAACTTGCACCAACCACTCGTCACTATCTTATTCCATTGACATAAAGTTTAAAATCGCTTGTGTGAATTGTTGTCGTAACTTTGTACTTTCAAAGCCCGTGCATAGAGAACACAGATTTGAAATAAGGAACTCGCGGCTTATCCTATTGGTTGGCGGGAAAGTACGCTTTGACCTTTGTACAGCACACCTGTGCTTAATATACGAAAATGTATTTTAAAACTAAACTATTTTTCTGTTGGTAAAAGTCTTATCTTAGTCGCTATATTTTGTTGATATGTTATGTATCTGTCATTTCATATACACTAGGCAACCTGAAGCAATCTGAATAAAAAGGTTGGTATTAATTAATTATCTACTGGTCCTAAATGAGGTTTTAATGATTGTTAAAGTACCTGTGATACAGTTAAGAAAGTAAATAGCAAATTTCCTTTTCCAGACATACCTTTGCCCTGACATAGGACACTAAAGGTAAATTTAAGTAATAATAGTAAATACTATTTTGACAATAAAAGTTTTATAAAGTTACCTAGACTAAAATAAAAAGGTTTAATTAGTTATATCGAATACAAAGAGAATATTGCTATTTTAAAATGAATAAATTTCAAAACGATATACCTACAAATTAATAAATTTTCTTCATAACTTTAATTTTTTCACTTCAATGCACTTACATTGGATCTACTATAAATTATTTCAGTCTTTCTATTAACCTAAGACAAAAAATGCTTTAACACGAACACACAACACAACATCATCTAATAATAGTTGACATTCAAACCAAAATACAATTACGTAACGTAAACGTAATTAATGTCCCACGTAACGAACACTTTGTCAGAGATAGGTGACGTCAGCAAAAAAGGTTATCGTCATTAATCCCTTAATTAATGGGCCGTGAGTTGCCCTTGTTTTTCTGACCCTACATCGCGTAATGCTCTGTATTGTAAGCAATAAATTATGCATTACGGAGCTATTTTCACGCCGTTTGTTATAGGGTGTGGGTAGAATTTGAGCTTTTGTGGTTTAAGTATGGGTGAAATGTTAATGGAAAAGAACATACTTGAATGAAGCCTCTTGATATGTATTAATGTTAGAGTAATTTGCATTCTTGGATTTGTCTAACTATTGCATTTTTTGATAACGTTTGAAAAAATCGCTTATAAGAGAAGCCAAATATATGGGTGTCTTTACATTTTTTTTTTGGTTAATAGACTTGGAACATTCTAAGTGTTCCAAGTCTATTAACCAAAAAAAAAATACATAAAACTGGCGCTAATGTTCGAATAAAACGATATTACGTAACGTTAAACCAATAAAATACGAAAATAGTGCAACCATTTTCGTGCTAATCGCGTAAGTCCATGCTTAAACTCATAAAATCGAGATTTGAATTAGAATTCCTAACATGAATATCGAATGAAACGGACAAACTAATTTAATTTCTCTAAAATGTAGGAATTTTATAACCATTGCTACATATACATACATACTTATTCACTTGTTCGCTAAATGACGATACAGCAGTATATGTATAAAATCACAGCTATTCTTGGAAACGATTTCAAGGATTCAGTTTGACTGTACTTGCTAGTGAAGTCATAATTTGAAATATCTTACTGCTCATGAACTGCTGTAAGCACCAATAGTAGCGGTATTTCCCATATAAGGGTGAGAGAATGGATAATGACCATTTCAGCGTATTATAATACAGGCTAAAGCTCCACGAAGTATTAATATAAATGCGGATAAACTTCGCCAGTGATAAATAAATAAAAACTCCTCGGTTAGTTTCCCCTTAAATGAAATATGGCGGAAACACGTTCCAACTTTGAAATTTTAATATCCCCGCTAAGTAAATTTAATGAAACAAATTATTAACACGTTCTGAATTTAGCTGGAGATATTGTTGTTTGTGTTGTGTGTTAGTTAAGAGACTAAAGTGGAATGGAGTACGGAAGTACATTAGTTACCTACTTGACTTTTTAGTCTTACTATCCGGAACAGGCATAAGAAATATTTTGCCTAAATTGTAGAGTTGGTACAGTAAGTACCGTAGGTTTACGGCTACATTATGCGAGTAGTCTTTAATTGGTAAGACAAAAAAGCACGATAAAACATTTTGAAGGATCGTAGAAAATTGCAAAAACAGCAATCAATTTTAACAATTCCGTGCAATTTTTCATTGTGTACTCATTACATTTTGGAATACAAACCAATATGTGGTGCAAGCCATTTTCAGCCAAATTCATTAAACTGTTCTTTTTTTTACTCACGGAAAACAGCGGGCAAAATCCATTTGTAATGCCTTCAAAAACCGTAACGACTTCGAAAGACACACAAAAATCCATCTTGACACACCAGCTAATAAAACATCCTTCGTCCCAATACTTCCAATGCATCAGAACGTTTAGGACATTTACGTTATTGCCGGGTGCCGTATGTGCCGTCGTTAATATTCATTCGTTACTCCAGATATTCCGATCGGATATTATCAAACTTTTCCGAACATTTCCTTATTGTTATTGTAGAGTTAAGAAATTTGGATGCGGTATACTGAAGGCGTTATATTTTGTTATTTTGTAAATTGTAGTATGAGATTGGCTTATTATTCGTCTTATTTTTTCTTCTTTTCGTATGATTGATGTAGCAGAGTTTTATCCGTAGAGGCAGGGCACCTCTGACGCAGATTACTGCACCCTGGAAAAACATCAAGTACATTTAGCAAATAATAATTGCTATAAATTCGTAATATTATGGAAATGAAAAACCGTCATTGTTGCCCATGTTAACAAAATTGATCTCTGGGTTTAGGACGATAATAACTAATTTGAATTTTGCGACTTTAGTGGAGAGTTCATATTGCACTAAATTAGGCTTATAGGATTGAAGCCTAATTTAAAGCAATATGGACAGTCTCTCCACCAAAGATGCAAAATTCATATTAGTTATTAAATAAAACATATTATATTTATTACCCATTTGTTACACAATGAAAGGGTTGTCCAATATCATTCTGTGATCTTTGTCAGTCTTGAATGTGACATTCGATTTACAGGAATAATTTTGTTTTCCCCATCCTGCTGACGACGTATTACTTCTAAATTGATTGAAACTATTCTGGACCGAGTTTTGTGACGCATGCAAAGGGAATCAATTGGGTATATTGTCACATCAGTGAAAAAGTTGCCAAAAATAATTTATCTGTCTATTTGGAATTCATTTTGTTGTTTGTTGACGTGCTCTGAAGATTTGATATACGATGAAGAAGTATATAGAGTCACAAATAATACAGAATAGTTTTAATGATAAAAACAGCTGTGATAGAAAAATCAATTATTTTCGAATGTAGAATCGCGTTACGAACAATATCGAAGCGTGACCAAACTTGAAAATAAGAAGTTTCTTTTAACGCTTATCAAATAAATAAAAGAACTTTGCAATATCAATAGCATGTTTAAAAAAAAAAACAAAGTAAAATAATCAATTATATTAACGATTATCAATTAAATAAACACATGAAAGAACTTTGCAATATCAAAAGCAAAATCTAAAAATTTAAAGCGAAAATTAATAATTAAGATTTCCTTATATTTTTCTTAGATTACCAATGAAGTGCCCCAAACGCTTTGAGTTCTGCAGATTTTTAATCAGTGTGACGTACCTACGACATGCCTTTAAATCAAAGTTTTAATTAACCACCGTCGCTGCAAGAAATTGAAAAACAAAATTTCGATACCAAGCGTTGAAAAATATTTAGGTGGTGAATAAATATTTTTAATTTCTGACAAATGGATTTAAAGATACCTACTTTAAACATTAAGATACTTCAAATAATTCACAGTATCTTTTTTTATCATGGGAAATCATTAAATGACCCCACCCACTGTGGGTGTAGCGGGAGGAAGTGTCAGACTTTAACTGACAAAAACCCCACTATGTTCTTCCTGGAGCCCTTTGAGTGCCGGGGTCGCGGTAACTCTTACAAACATCCCGCAGCAATTAACGCTATCTAAGGTCTTGTTGATAAAATATTTTGGTATATTTGGTAATTTTGACGACGCAATATAACCTTACAAAAACCGTCCACACAGAGTAAATGAAATGTGTTATCATAGATTTAGCCATAATATTTCACATAGTCCAAGAATATAATATCTATATTTTGAGAGTCACATTTGATTTCCAAGACAGTCGATTTGTCTAAAGCTAACGACGCGAGCTCTGGCCAAAATCTTGGCAGAACTCTCCCGAACCATAGAGGTAGAAACGTTCATATTGCTATGCATTTATCACAACTGACGTTTGTTAAATTATCTATAAATATTGAGTTAAATCTAGCTGCTCAAATTAGTCTATCAGCGTAACATGAAATATGTAGCTGTTTGTTAGAATGGATCATTTTGGTTTGAATTTATATTTTGTTTTGCTACTTCTTTGTCTGCCCCAAAAAATTATGACTTCGTATTTTTTTTCAGCTTTAATCCTTGAAATTATTTGAGCTGTAGTTTGATTTAAAAGCCTTAGAAATAGTAATTTGTATTGTATAAGGGAATAGCTGAGAAGTTTACTGCAATTGGACACCTAACATTTCTTTCTTGCTTCCTCTTGTTAAAAACAGAAGAGTCTTTAGAGAGAAGATACATTTATTTTTTAAATTTTTTCCCATTTTTTAAACAGAGCAATTTTTAAGACAGTCTATGATATTCTGATATTTTACAGAATTAAGTAATATTTAGTTTTCACGATTAGCTCATCATTTTAAGAACTTTTTTTGTCTCAGTGCTTAACTTCATTTTCTATTAAGATGGTCTCGTATTCATAAAGTTTTCAGACTCCTAAGAGATTCTTAGCTACGTCAAAAAGATTTCTTATTTACAAAACGAGGCCGGAATTGGAGGGTCTTGACAGGTAAATATTGGCTCAATGAAATTAATGTTTCGTTTACATACTTTTTTCATTTCTACATCAACAGGCGCTGATATATAAAAATAAGTAATACTGAATGTGATTAACATTCAGTAAGTCAAAAAAATCGTCTTTGTTATGAGATTTTTTTAAGATTTTTAACTGCAACGAAATATTTATTTTTATCTTTAAGCATTAAGATTTCAATTATTCATCATCATCATCTTCCTGGCCTTATCCTATTTTACTTGGATAAAGAAGAATTTTACTTAGATAGATTAGAATAAAGTTACGTTCTTGCTTAAAATAATGCAAGAAATTAAATTGAATCTTGAGAATTAAATTGCAACGGCTTACAAAAAAAAGACTCTGAATAAAGTAAATATTATATTCGACACTTGACAGAGTCTGCACGTCACATCGCACCCCCAGAACCACAAAGTCGTAAGTGCAGATACGTCAATTTTTTTATTGCATATTTGAACAGTACAAGTAAAAATACATATTATAGTAAATTTTTTCCGTGAATTTTTAATGTCAAATTAGGATTTTATACAAAAAAAAAATTTTTGACGTTCTAAAATTAGATTATTTTATAATTAAAGAAGTCGATAAACCAGCATACGCACGTAAAATTATAAGAAAATAGACCTAATCGTACTTAAGCTGTTGTTTAATTTGATAATACAAAATATTTAATAAATGTAATCCCTATTATGCTATTTCATACTTAATAAAAAAAGCAATTTCCTAAAATAATACTGATTACATCCTATCACGCTTAGCAATAGTTAAACAAAAAGTGCCGTATTCCTTGTTGAGTAATACATTCGTATGCTTACGCCTTTTTTTCCGTTAAAAAGGTTAGGTTTGGTTTTTAGTTAGGTTAGGTTCGGTTTTTAGTTAGGTTAGGTTAGGTTTGGTTTTTAGTTAGGTTAGGTTAGGTTTGGTTCTTAGTTAGGTTTTTTTTTTTTTTTTTTTTTTCTATACTGTCGTCCTCCAACATGATTGGAGACATTATTTGCCAATCCACTGTCATACCAGTTCTCGCTTCTATGCCTCTCGCACTTTTATTCCTCATACTTTGTCTTTCTTTCATCCTTCATCTTGCATTCAAATGGGTGGGATGCCCATTTTTAGGTTTGCCTAATCCTATCTATCTATTTTGATTTCATATTTATTTGTAACACAGTCTTAGTTAGGTTAGGTTACGTTTGGTTTTTAGTTAGGTTAGGTTAGGTTTGGTTTTTAGTTAGGTTTGGTTTTTAGTTAGGTTAGGTTAGGTTTGGTTTTTAGTTAGGTTAGCTTAGGTTTGGTTTTTAGTAAGGTTAGGTTAGGTTTGGTTTTTAGCTAGGTAAGGTTAGGTTTGGTTTGGTTTTAAGTTAGGTTAGGTTCGGTTTTTAGTTAGGTTAGGTTAGGTTTGGTTTTTAGCTAGGTTAGGTTAGGTTTGGTTTTTAGCAAGGTTAGGTTAGGTTCGGTTTTTAGTTAGGTTAGGTTATCTTTGGTTTTTAGTAAGGTTAGGTTAGGTTTGGTTTTTAGTTCGGTTAGGTTAGGTTTGGTTTTTAGCAAGGTTAGGTTAGGTTCGGTTTTTAGTTAGGTTAGGTTAGGTTTGGTTTTTAGTTAGGTTAGGTTAGGTTCGGTTTTTAGTTAGGTTAGGTTAGGTTTGGTTTTTAGCTAGGTTAGGTTAGGTTTGGTTTTTAGTTAGGTTAGGTTAGGTTTGGTTTTTAGTTACGTTAGGTTAGGTTTGGTTTTTAGTTAGGTTAGGTTAGGTTTGGTTTTTAACTAGGTTGGGTTCGGTTTGGTTTGGTTTTTAGTTAGGTTTGGTTTTTAGTTAGGTTAGGTTAGGTTTGGTTTTTAGTTAGGTTAGGTTAGGTTTGGTTTTTAGCTAGGTAAGGTTAGATTTGGTTTGGTTTTTAGTTAGGTTAGGTTCGGTTTTTAGTTAGGTTAGGTTTGGTTTTAGCTAGGTTAGGTTAGGTTTGGTTTTTAGTTAGGTTAGGTTAGGTTTGGTTTTTAGTTAGGTTAGGTTAGGTTTGGTTTTTAGTTAGGTTAGGTTAGGTTTGGTTTTTAGTTAAGTTAGGTTAGGTTCGATTTTTAGTTAGGTTAGGTTAGGTTTGGTTTTTAGTTAGGTTAGGTAAGGTTTGGTTTTTAGTTAGCTTAGCTTAGGTTTGGTTTTTAGTTAGGTTAGGTTAGGTTTGGTTTTTAGCTAGGTAAGGTTAGGTTTGGTTTGGTTTTAAGTTAGGTTAGGTTCGGTTTTTAGTTAGGTTAGGTCAGGTTTGGTTTTTAGCTAGGTTAGGTTAGGTTTGGTTTTTAACAAGGTTAGGTTAGGTTCGGTTTTAAGTTAGGTTAGGTTATCTTTGGTTTTTAGTAAGGTTAGGTTAGGTTTGGTTTTTAGCTAGGTTAGGTTAGGTTTGGTTTTTAGTTAGGTTAGCTTAGGTTTGGTTTTTAGCTAGGTTGGGTTAGGTTTGGTTTGGTTTTTAGTTAGGTTTGGTTTTTAGTTAGGTTAGGTTAGGTTTGGTTTTTAGTTAGGTTCGGTTAGGTTTGGTTTTTAGTTAGGTTAGGTTAGGTTTGGTTTTTAGCTAGGTAAGGTTAGGTTTGGTTTGGTTTTAAGTTAGGTTAGGTTCGGTTTTTAGTTAGGTTAGGTTAGGTTTGGTTTTTAGCTAGGTTAGGTTAGGTTTGGTTTTTAACAAGGTTAGGTTAGGTTTGGTTTTTAGCTAGGTAAGGTTAGGTTTGGTTTGGTTTTAAGTTAGGTTAGGTTCGGTTTTTAGTTAGGTTAGGTTAGGTTTGGTTTTTAGCTAGGTTAGGTTAGGTTTGGTTTTTAGCAAGGTTAGGTTAGGTTCGGTTTTTAGTTAGGTTAGGTTATCTTTGGTTTTTAGTAAGGTTAGGTTAGGTTTGGTTTTTAGTTCGGTTAGGTTAGGTTTGGTTTTTAGCAAGGTTAGGTTAGGTTCGGTTTTTAGTTAGGTTAGGTTAGGTTTGGTTTTTAGTTAGGTTAGGTTAGGTTCGGTTTTTAGTTAGGTTAGGTTAGGTTTGGTTTTTAGCTAGGTTAGGTTAGGTTTGGTTTTTAGTTAGGTTAGGTTAGGTTTGGTTTTTAGTTACGTTAGGTTAGGTTTGGTTTTTAGTTAGGTTAGGTTAGGTTTGGTTTTTAACTAGGTTGGGTTCGGTTTGGTTTGGTTTTTAGTTAGGTTTGGTTTTTAGTTAGGTTAGGTTAGGTTTGGTTTTTAGTTAGGTTAGGTTAGGTTTGGTTTTTAGCTAGGTAAGGTTAGATTTGGTTTGGTTTTTAGTTAGGTTAGGTTCGGTTTTTAGTTAGGTTAGGTTTGGTTTTAGCTAGGTTAGGTTAGGTTTGGTTTTTAGTTAGGTTAGGTTAGGTTTGGTTTTTAGTTAGGTTAGGTTAGGTTTGGTTTTTAGTTAGGTTAGGTTAGGTTTGGTTTTTAGTTAAGTTAGGTTAGGTTCAATTTTTAGTTAGGTTAGGTTAGGTTTGGTTTTTAGTTAGGTTAGGTAAGGTTTGGTTTTTAGTTAGCTTAGCTTAGGTTTGGTTTTTAGTTAGGTTAGGTTAGGTTTGGTTTTTAGCTAGGTAAGGTTAGGTTTGGTTTGGTTTTAAGTTAGGTTAGGTTCGGTTTTTAGTTAGGTTAGGTCAGGTTTGGTTTTTAGCTAGGTTAGGTTAGGTTTGGTTTTTAACAAGGTTAGGTTAGGTTCGGTTTTAAGTTAGGTTAGGTTATCTTTGGTTTTTAGTAAGGTTAGGTTAGGTTTGGTTTTTAGCTAGGTTAGGTTAGGTTTGGTTTTTAGTTAGGTTAGCTTAGGTTTGGTTTTTAGCTAGGTTGGGTTAGGTTTGGTTTGGTTTTTAGTTAGGTTTGGTTTTTAGTTAGGTTAGGTTAGGTTTGGTTTTTAGTTAGGTTCGGTTAGGTTTGGTTTTTAGTTAGGTTAGGTTAGGTTTGGTTTTTAGCTAGGTAAGGTTAGGTTTGGTTTGGTTTTAAGTTAGGTTAGGTTCGGTTTTTAGTTAGGTTAGGTTAGGTTTGGTTTTTAGCTAGGTTAGGTTAGGTTTGGTTTTTAACAAGGTTAGGTTAGGTTTGGTTTTTAGCTAGGTAAGGTTAGGTTTGGTTTGGTTTTAAGTTAGGTTAGGTTCGGTTTTTAGTTAGGTTAGGTTAGGTTTGGTTTTTAGCTAGGTTAGGTTAGGTTTGGTTTTTAACAAGGTTAGGTTAGGTTCGGTTTTTAGTTAGGTTAGGTTATCTTTGGTTTTTAGTAAGGTTAGGTTAGGTTTGGTTTTTAGCTAGGTTAGGTTAGGTTTGGTTTTTAGTTAGGTTAGCTTAGGTTTGGTTTTTAGTTAGGTTAGGTTAGGTTAGGTTTGGTTTTTAGTAAGGTTAGGTTAGGTTTGGTTTTTAGCTAGGTAAGGTTAGGTTTGGTTTGGTTTTAAGTTAGGTTAGGTTCGGTTTTTAGTTAGGTTAGGTTAGGTTTGGTTTTTAGCTAGGTTAGGTTAGGTTTGGTTTTTAGCAAGGTTAGGTTAGGTTCGGTTTTTAGTTAGGTTAGGTTATCTTTGGTTTTTAGTAAGGTTAGGTTAGGTTTGGTTTTTAGCTAGGTTAGGTTAGGTTTGGTTTTTAGTTAGGTTAGGTTAGTTTTGGTTTTTAGTTAGGTAAGGTTAGGTTAGGTTTGGTTTTTAGTTAGGTTAGGTTAGGTTTGGTTCTTAGTTAGGTTAGGTTATCTTTGGTTTTTAGTAAGGTTAGGTTAGGTTTGGTTTTTAGCTAGGTTAGGTTAGGTTTGGTTTTTAGTTAGGTTAGTTTAGGTTTGGTTTTTAGTTAGGTTAGGTTAGGTTTGGTTTTTAGTTAGGTTAGGTTAGGTTTGGTTTTTAGCTAGGTAAGGTTAGGTTTGGTTTGGTTTTAAGGTAGGTTAGGTTCGGTTTTTAGTTAGGTTAGGTTAGGTTTGGTTTTTAGCTAGGTTAGGTTAGGTTTGGTTTTTAGCAAGGTTAGGTTAGGTTCGGTTTTTAGTTAGGTTAGGTTATCTTTGGTTTTTAGTAAGGTTAGGTTAGGTTTGGTTTTTAGCTAGGTTAGTTTAGGTTTGGTTTTTAGTTAGGTTAGGTTAGTTTTGGGTTTTAGTTAGGTTAGGTTAGGTTAGGTTTGGTTTTTAGTAAGGTTAGGTTAGGTTTGGTTTTTAGTTAGGTTAGGTTAGGTTTGGTTTTTAGTTAGGTTAGGTTAGGTTTGGTTTTTAGTTAGGTTAGGCCAAACCTAACCTAACCTGGCTAAAAACCAAACCTAACCTAACCTAACTAAAAACCAAACCTAACCTAACCTAACTAAAAACCAAACCTAACCTAACCTAACTAAAAACCTAACCTAACCTAACTAAAATCCAAACCTAACCTAACCTAACTAAAAACCGAACCTAACCTAACCTAACTAAAAACCGAACCTAACCTAACCTGACTAAAAACCAAACCTAACCTAACCTAACTAAAAACCAAACCTAACCTAACCTAACTAAAAACCAAACCTTACCTAACCTAACTAAAAACCAAACCTAACCTAACCTAACTAAAAACCTAACCTAACCTAACTAAAATCCAAACCTAACCTAACCTAACTAAAAACCGAACCTAACCTAACCTAACTAAAAACCGAACCTAACCTAACCTGACTAAAAACCAAACCTAACCTAACCTAACTAAAAACCAAACCTAACCTAACCTAACTAAAAACCAAACCTTACCTAACCTAACTAAAAACCTAACCTAACCTAACCTAACTAAAAACCAAACCCAACCTAACCTAACTAAAAACCAAACCTAACCTAACCTAACTAAAAACCAAACCTAACCTAACCTAACTAAAAACCAAACCTTACCTAACCTAACTAAAAACCAAACCTAACCTAACCTAACTAAAAACCAAACCTAACCTAACGTAACTAAAAACCAAACCTAACCTAACCTAACTAAAAACCTAACCTAACCTAACTAAAAACCAAACCTAACCTAACCTAACTAAAAACCGAACCTAACCTAACCTAACTAAAAACCGAACCTAACCTAACCTGACTAAAAACCAAACCTAACCTAACCTAACCTAACTAAAAACCAAACCTAACCTAACCTAACTGAAAACCAAACCTTACCTAACCTAGCTAAAAACCAAACCTAACCTAACCTAACTAAAAATCGAACCTAACCTAACCTAACTAAAAACCAAACCTAACCTAACCTAACTAAAAACCGAATCTAACCTAACCTAACTAAAAACCGAACCTAACCTAACCTGACTAAAAACCAAACCTAACCTAACCTAACTAAAAACCAAACCTAACCTAACCTAACTAAAAACCAAACCTAACCTAACCTAACTAAAAACCAAACCTAACCTAACCTGGCTAAAAACCAAACCTAACCTAACCTAACTAAAAACCAAACCTAACCTAACCTAACTAAAAACCAAACCTAACCCTAACCTTACTAAAAACCAAACCTAACCTAATCTTATTAAAAACCAAACCTAACCTAACTGAAAACCAAACCTAACCTAACTAAAAACCAAACCTAACCTAACAGGCCTACGGCAGTAGAGATTAATATAAATGAGAATTCATGTTTTTGTTTCAGTACAATATTATTAATTACTCTTTTAAATGTTTAATAACTGAAATTATAAATAGTTTAAGGATTTTTGTTAATGCCATGTTTGTAAAGCTTTTTCGAGGATTTTAACTAATGTTAAGAAGTTTTTATTTTTATGTTACATTTATTAGAATAAATATGATTCAATGTTATTAGTTTTATAATTGTAACAAGGTCTGTTATGTGTAAAATTATAATAAAGTGCAATTTTCTAATCATCTGTTTTATTACATCAATGAAATGTATTTCACATAGGGGCTTAAGATTGGTAACAGTTATGATTTTACTGAAAATACTATTTAAAAAGTCAACATTCAGGCTTAGCATTACATTTTATTTTTATTTTTAACAAAAATGCTGTAAACACGTCTTACACTTTGATGCTGTAAAACATAATTAAACAAAAAAGGCCGTAAGTAGTGCTTATCTTTTGTATTTTAACATAGTATAGAACTTCATAAAAGACGTAACCATGAATAGTTAAAGTATATTCATTATTTAGAAAACGATAATTGGGGTAAATATATTTACAATCAAGGATTAGTCATAAATAAATAAGAAAAACGTCCGTAAAACTTTTAATATCAATATATTAATCACTGAGATAATTTGAAATATTTCTAATGTAATAAACAAAAAGCTTGATTTTTTTACTTTTTTTGGCATATAACAAAATATCATAGCATCAAAAATATAACAGATATACCTGGTTAAACGTCGTCGTTCGTTCGTCTTACACCTTTGTTTCCCTGGGTGTGCGATATGTATTACATAAATATTGGCTTTCAAAGTCCTTTTCCTTACATGTATCTCTTTCTACTGAATGTCATTTTAGCCGTAAATTGTAAGTTACTAATCATAAGCTTGACTAAGCGTAAAACTTCAGTTCGGTTCACACTTCAACTAAAGTTATTTTCTTTAGAACTTTCTTTTACTTTTAGACTTTTTGTTAAATAAAGTCTTTGGTATTTCAAAGAAAGTTCTTCGAAATCCGGCTTAGAATACTCACTTTTAGTTTAAGAGTAAATACGAGTAGCATAAGTTATATCTTTTCCAATGAAACCAATTAGTTAAAGAAGGTTTTAACTCTATCTCAAAGAAAAAGAAAAAGTTTCAGTATTCTTAAAACAAAAAATAGATGTATTGGCAATTTTAACTATTTGTATCCACTAGAATCGAATATTGGTATTTATGAAGACGTGAAGAAAAGTGCACATTAAAGGTGGAAAAACTGAAAAGCTTTTCTCTCCAAAGTATTTTACATAAGTGATGTAATAGGATGAAGTTGGAAGCAATGACCTAAAAATATTGGCAAAAGGAAAGATTGTCCTATACTCTGTAGAACAACAACCCAATCTAAAAATAGCAATACAGGTGCTTAATTTTATTATAATTAAGTAATATTCCCAAAACATCAAAATCAAAACTCACACTTAATTAAATCTACGTACTTCACATAAACCAATTCAAATTCAATTTCGCGAATAAATTCCAATTCTTTGTCTCAACATTAATCAGCGTTTGAAGCACCAAATAATATTCCCGCCTTTAGCTTGGCACTCCCTTTAATTAACTCCGAGATTTTACTGTAAATTGAAAAAATGTAACAACATTCTTATAGAATTCAATGACTAGGCCGTCTCGAAAAGGAAATTAAATTTTAATACTTAGTTTTCAGTATTTTAGTCTTGTCGTTTTATGGTGCGTCGTTTTTCTAATGGGATTTTCTGAAAAGGAAAGTAGGTTTTTGAGGAAATGAGGTAATCTGCGTTGTTTTATTTTTCATGGAATTAATTTGAATAACAGAATATTTTTAATAGGTGCTGTTACTACCTACTGCCCGATAGAATAAACATTTTATACTTTGATTTTTATTTCCTTAAACCTAATTACGAATTCTTTATAGATTTAGTAAAGCAATGTATTTTTTTTAAACTTTTGCAACTTGTACACATATTTAGACAAAAAATGGGCCGTACTCGCGATAGTGACTATCGCGAGTACGGCCCATTTTTTGTTTTAATTATAAAAGTTAACGACACTTCTTTTCTCCGGACGTTTCGGCCGAATTGCACCGACCGTGGTCAGATGGATGGACTGAGTCCATCCGTGACCACAAAACCCGTTAGTTGTCTAAAATATAATGACCTATTTTTTCTTGATCGGTCATTTCAATTGAAAAATAAATAAGTGATTACATTACATAAATTAGGGGAAAAAATCCGACACGAAATACAAAGTAAGACTTTACAAAACAGTAACCAGTTGTAAAACACTCTACATTAAAAAGTTCCCACAAAAACTAACAAAAAACGGTCGTACAAACTGGAAATCCCACAAGCGTCTAGACATGCCTTACACAAAACACACTACGTTAATTACTTAGAGCACGTTAATGAACGTCATAAACATGCTTTATTTAATTCTAAGTTATGTAAGTCTACGTACCACCTTTTAAACAATAGTATCGCAGTTGTGGAAGAGAGATACCGCTCTACAATTTATAGAGCGCTCTCTTGTTTCCACGACTGTAAGAGTTATACTTTAAGATTTGGTGGTAGAGCCCCTGAACATATGCAATATAATCTTTTATTAAATCTTGTAGTCACCGGCAACTGCTCGACCCAGAGAAAGTAAAGCTGCCTGTTCAATAACTGTTTGCGACAAATTGTTGGATTAAGTGTAGGATTTTGAGGCTATTTCCTGTGATATTGTTTAATTATGATTTTATTTTTTTGTATCTTTAACGTAATGAGTGTTCTTCAATTTTACACCTTATTTGAAATATTGTGATAAAAAAATTGACGAACAGAAGAAACAAGGGATTATCACAAATAAGACCAGTTTAAAAACATTTAAGGGATTGTAATTCAAATACCTGAAACAAAAATTTTACAAAGAGATGTACCAGTATATTAAGATTCTACCTTCTCTAAATTTAGTATTACACGTGGCACTCAAACTCAACATCTCAGAAGCCCAAAATATTCTCTTCACGTTTCACCATCACATTTGGCAGTCACACCTGCACCGAAAACCAGTGAGGCGTTTAAGCCATTAATATATCTCAATAAGGTGGAAACCCTCTCAAAATTAACACAAGATTAATGTTACTGCGATTTCCGACATCTTCATTGGTCAATTGGCAAACCGCATGTCTTGTCCGTTTTGTCGCATCGTGAATGCCAAGCCTTGTAAATGCACTTGACAATTCTGATAATTTTAGATCCAGTGAAGATATTTTGGAATGAATCCAGATGGTAGTAGTTTTTCATTTGGTTTTCTTTATAAACGAGAATCGTATTTATGCCTCGAATGGAACCGCTTTGTTAGTTTCGTTTTATGATCGTATCTTTTACCTTTGGTTTTGAATAGCTGAATGGAAGAAAAAGAATACGGTTTTTGTACTGAGGCTATTGTTGCTGGGATTATAATTTACACAAAATATATTGTTTTAGAAACAATCTTGTTTTTGAGGAACTTAACCTAAAAGAGCATCGTTTATGGAGTACCTACTTATATACGTTAATACCTAATCAAATCAAAATGTAACAAAAATCAGTTTTACAAATAAGAACTAACATAACATGCCGCTATCATTGTCATTTCATACGTCTTCTTTCAGCAACGTATTTTCAATATCATTTATCTCTTCAGTTTTAATATTTAAAGTGTTTTCCCTCGAGGTGACCAAACAATAAGCACTAAATCTTTGTATACAGCGCCCTGGAGATTTATTAGCATTCGAAAGCTACGTGCTAACAGACTGAGCCTGGGACTGGAGACAGGATCTTAACATTTATTGGATTGCATTGTGTGTTATTTTGTTAGGGTTTTGAATGGTCTTCGAGTATTTTTGGCAATGTAGGGTATGATGAACATTGTTTAGATAGTGTTACGAATATCGTTGAACAATCGCAAGTGTACCTTGAGTTATTAGCGCAATTAGAATCAGTAACGTTTCGAAAGTTCCTGAGAAGGCCTACTCAAAATAAAAACCATTTGATTTTGATTTGATCAATTATTAAACATACTTTTTTTGTCTTTCTGCTTTGTACGATTGTTCACATCTTTTCGTTAAACGCGATGTTTTCCTTGATAAATCTTACAAATAAAGTGTCGTGTCAAATCTTTAAGCTACTAGAAAAATGTCATGTTTACACATTTGATCGATTTTTATATTCATTATCGTTCACTTGTTTTTATTTGCATATTGGTAACCTAGCCTGTAAACTATTTCTCGCTGCCAACTTGTTAGCTCATGATTCTTCTAAACTCCTATTGCTTCCGGAACAACTAAAGTCCCTCAAAACATACGCACTATTAAATTTTACGTGATAAAATAAAGTAAAAGAATCTGATCTCCTAGCTCATAATTAAAAAACTCCTAAACTTTTATTGCTTTCGAAACAACTAAAATCCCTCAACGTACGCACTATTAAGATCTTAGGTGTAAAAATAAAGTAGAGAAGAAATCTGATCTCCAAATATAAAGAATATAATAATAATATAAAGTTCATACAAACATTCTTCTCAAGCTATTAGTTTTAGTGATGAACGTCGCGGCCGTTGGCACTCGTCTCATGCTCATACATAATCTTCACGCCTCGTTAGCGCCGCGTACTATGTTGTTATAGAGCTTTGCTGCATTTATCTATAAAGAGTATGTTGTTGAAGAAAGTAGTGGAATTTTGTAAGTAGTTATATTTCTGGGTCGTTTGATCTATGAAACCTCCTTGAAATTATCTTAGCTTGTAAAAAAAGTAAGCAGAACTTCATGAACAACGATATGATTAAAACAAGGCAAACTGAAATACCTTTGTTTAAAAAAAAATCCACCCTATACACTTCTTATGGCTGGGCAAAGGCCTCTTCTTGCTAAGGGAAGTTTGAGCATTGACTAGCGTCAATCCTAGCGTTCCCTCATTCACTCACTGCGGATTCTCGATTTCAAATTCCTATATTTTTAATTCAGATTTCTTCATGATGTTTTCTTTCACAGTTTATCAGTTGTGTCTTAGAATAATTAGCAAAGTACTTATAACTTTGAAAAAGTCACATTGGCACTTAACTGCGTTGGGGATTTAACCTACACCTCGTACATATCCGTACATAGAACCACTTGGCCACCAAGACACTATAAAAATAATACAACAAATTAATCGCTATTGAATTATGTGAAGATCCGTTCATATCCGTGATTTCACTAGTAATATTTTGATGCAAGCCATACATTCAAATATTCGAAGAGCATCAGACTTAAGATCCAGAAAATATACGTGCATCTCCTTTTAAACTTCGGACTTTGTGAAAATACCTTCCGACATTGAGCTTACACGACTATCTTATAAAATTGCTACACGATATTTTCAGGCATTATAAACTAGATTTAGTACAACGCGACGTAACTTTGACACAGCGTCCAGTTTTTATCACACGCTCGCCAAGCCAGCGGATTTATGTCTTAATTTCCTAAAGCATATAAATCGTCCTCGTCTCAAAGTTACTTCTTTCGGTTCGAATTTCGTAGTGTGAAATATAGTTCCAATAGGATTTTATACGTTTTCTATATGTGATGCATTGTCGAATTGAGAAAATGTTTTGGAAATAAAATTGGGACACAGCACTATGAGTAAAGAGTTTTTGACCTAAAGTTTGGTCTTAATTCCGCATAAGTGATAGCTAGATTTACCGGATTCAGTTGAACACCGTTTTATTAACTTGAAGCCATTATGTATCTGACTTATGTCGCTAGATAACACAGTGTCATGCCTAGAGTTGGTAGTTTGAATTTCAATGGATTTATTATCTCCATAAATGTTATTTATGAAAGTTAGTACCTATAAACCGATAGCCAAGTATTAGAATCTTAAATTCAGACCCTGTAAATTTCGTATTCAAATGATTTTAAATTTGAATAAAGATCTCGAGATCTCTTGAAATTCAAGAAATTTGCACTCAAACCAAACAAATGTTATTCAATCATTCATGCCAGAAAAGGACTAAGAGTAAAAAATATATATATAAATGTGAAAATCCCTGAAGTAATAAAAGTCACATTTAAGCATTTGAAATTTGTTTCAATTGCTTCGAAAAGTAGGTATATAAATATGCCTCAAACAGCGGTCCTTGTGAGGTCAAATAACCCTCTTGTGACAGATTTATGGTCACCCTGTCGGCGATAGGGGGTGCGTAATTCCAAGCTTTTGCCCGGACACGGTCGTGGACGGTCAGCAACAAAAGCCCAGATCAGAAATCAAATTAAACGAAATGTTTTACTAGCATAAAACCCAGAAAAGAAAAATAAGTTAGTTTTGAAGTAAAAACTAAAACAATATTGACTCTAGACAATCACAATTTTCGCTTAACACTAATATTATGAAATTTACTGGACATTTCTGCCTTTTTCATCTACTTTTTTTGTTGTCTGTACAACAGTGATGTATTTATTTTAGATTGAAACAAGGTTTCCGAGGATTTTTGCGCATTTTTCAGATAGTTGTGAACAAAAAATGTTGTAGTTTCGTGTTGGTTGTAAATCAAGTGAAGTATGTAATTGGGCGATAGATAAATTGGTTTACCGTTAGTTGGAATTTTAGTTTTATGGCTGTTTTTTTTCAATAATATCGCTTTTAAATCTGTGAATGTAATTATTTTAGTTTGACCCACTATTAAATATCATTTTTTTCTCGAACTGACTGTTACTATAAATTGTTGAAAGTATACTTGAAATTAATCTGAATATGACATTTTTATTTGACTAGTTTTTCTTTGTTAAAGATGTATGTTGAATTACCGCAAAGGCATGTATTTCACGCTTTTTGAATTAAAGCTAAAAATCACCGACGAACTTAGCTCATGAATATTCCACAACTGACTAACCAACAAGTTATTAAATAACCTAAAACAATAGGTAAGTAAGCCAATAGTTAGTGGTAAAGTTTATCTTATATCGATAGTTAATCCGGCACAGATGGACGAGTTAATCCAAGATCGATCCAATTAAAATTTGCGGCGTAACTAATAATTAAATTCACAGCGGTCGGGATCCGACGGCTTTGCATAGTTACTGCTCTGATTGAAAAAAGAAATTGAGAGCTTTTTTTATTGGATTTAGAGATCCACGTGTTTGTAATTAAGAGGTTTGTGGTTTGTCACCGATTGGTAATGGTGAGACTTAGTTATAGCGCCACTTATATAGACCTTGAATTGAGATGTAAATACATTTTCAATCTTTGATCGATGTTTTGTACAATGCATATAAATTTTGATCTACTGAAACCTATTAGAAAATGAATATAAAAAAATAATTAAAGAAGACTAAGCCTTGTTTACTAGTAGTGGGATAAACAGGGATGAAAACGATAATTGAAATAATCACAATTGAGTTATGAAAATTGATACTAATTAAACAAAAGACGTGCAACTTTAGCAAAAACCTAAGAGACTCGTAATTTCAAATACATTTTTCAGAATAAAGCACCTATAAATGACTACGATAATATAGATGTATTATGATAATGACTACATCATCATTAGTTCAACCGTAGGACGTTTATTACTGGACAAAGGCCTACCCCAAAGATATCCAGAGAGATTGTTTGAAAGCAGCCTGTATCCAGCGTTTTCTACCGACCTCTCTAAAATCGTTGAATAATTAGATGTATAAAAATAAATCGAACGTAATTTTACCTAGCAATACTTCATGTTCGATACACATATTACACAAAATATTTTCATCCAACTAGCTTATCCTTCGAATACCCATGCATCCCGGTCAAGCATACGCTTTAGATACCAGAGCGTAACTTTGAAGTAATACTTAACCGTATCCCCGGTCGGTTATACTAACCGGGTATACTCATAGTAACTGATAGATCGGAAGTTAGTTGCAGTGCCTTGCTGTACAAACTACAGTTTGCTAAGCGGATAAGCTAAGTACTGCTGTGGAACTTTAACTTATGGTCCATAGTTGGATTGTAGTACTAGTTTTTGATAGGATAGCAAGTGTAATTGAAAAGTACTAAAAGAGCTGCAAGGGTCTCTTGGCACATGGGTGATATTAACATGAGGGCGTTGGCGTGTATATTTGCAACAAGTATCAACTCAATTGTCTGTCATAACTGATAGTTTTTCATATTGGTTCCGATACTGGCCGCGTGACAAAAGATCCTGTCAAAAACTTATAAAAAAATCGTCATTTTCATACGTCATTTCTTATAGTATTTTCTTAGCTTTAGCTAGTAAATTTTAAATTGTTTATTTTTCACTGGTTGTATCTGCAACGGGGTAACACAGTGCAATGAAAACAAAGTAAAAACCATACATTTTACAATAAAACGAAACCATGCTATACCGCATGGTTTCGTTTTATTGTAAAATGTATGGTCGTCGTCACATATCCATAGTAATTAATTTTATGTTTATCGTTTAACCTGTAACCGCCGCGGGTCCAATGCGCCACGACGGTTATCGGCCGATGTTACCACAAATAAAATATTTTAAATATTGCAAGGGTAAAAAAATTTGGGTCAGTTAATTGAATTTGTAACCGTGATTTGGTTTTTAATTTTTGGTTGGCGTGGTCGTTTGTTTGGTACGATGAGGCAGAATTAATTATGTGAATATTTGTTATGTAACTGAAATAAAATATGCTAATGCAGCAGTGCTGGGCTAATGAGTAGTCACTCTACTTGTTGGTTTTTTTTTCTCATCTTGAAAAGTTGTCGGCTGCAAGAAACTTAATCATTTTCTCGATATCTAAATAACTGTCAACTTGCAAAGTATTGATGGTTTTCATTCAAATATGTAGTTTAAAAAAAATCTGATGAGTAATTTACTCAAAAACCTTATTTTTTGCCTTAAGAATTTACTGTTGGTCTAGTGGTTAGTGACGCTGACTGCTATACCTGAGGTTCGATCTCCACGAAGACAATTGTTTGTGGAATGAACATGGTCATTTGTTATGAGTCTGGGTGTAATGTATCTATCGGTGTTCTATAACACAAGCTACTTAGTATGCTTATCTTGAGACGTTGTGTGAATGTTGAAAAATATTTTTTCTACCTTTTACAGGTATTTTCGATATCCATAACGCTTTACATTTGAACCGATGCAAACGAGAAATATTTGTATAAATAAAGTGAGTAAATTTACACCCCCGAGGGGGTGAAATGGTGTGTGAAGGAATTCCCTGTGTAATAACTTGGAATGCTGGGCGTAATGGCTTGTGACCGCCCGGTGCAAGCCGGCCCGAATGTATGTGGATAATATTATACGCCGATATGGGGAGAAATTGACGAGTATAATTTTTCCCCATGTCAACGTATTGACATAACTCATAATATATATTGAAAATTTGTTGATTTTTGGGCAAAGGGAATGTTGGTTTTTTGGTTTAGATTTTGTTTACAAAGTTTTATCTGATCATTCTAAATCAAATGTTTGTCTAGGCTAAAATGCATAAGGGTTGACTTCCAAAATCGTATTCGGCTGAATCTCAAATCTATATGACGTCCCAGACGTCAGTAAAATTAAAACAAAAGTCAAACTGAAATATTTTCCAAAATTCCAATAGCAAACGAAAAGAACCCAAATCTATGTGACGTTTCAAACCAATTATTAACAGGATTTTTATTTAATCCAGGAAATAATGGTTTTGTTCACAGTTAATGAAATGACCCCTACTTATTTCTAAACTTTCCTATATTACTAGAAACAGTGCCCTTAATTGATATACCAGGATTAATACACATAAACAGGTAACCCAAGCAAGTACACTCCCTCTGGAGGCATGTGTGTGTGAGTTTGTATGTATGAGTCAATTTCATCCAACTCGCACGACGTTAACTGTTTTATTTGTTCCATATTCATCCCCCAACGAGTTTTGTTTGTGTCTGAGGCATTTTTGGGTTAATTTGTTGTGTTCTCGAGAGTCTGTGTCTATGTATGCTCCCAGAAGGCTGGTATCAAAGACTAGTATGTTTTAATGAAAGGTGTAGGAACAAACAATTTTCGTTCTATCTTGAGATTTCTAGGAATTTGTGTAGATTTTGTGTTGTGTTAGTGTTTTGAAACCACTTTATACATAACGTATATGTTAATAAAAGTAAATGTTTACTCTACTTTCTTTAATTTGAAACGGAATAAAAATCAATACTTACAGATAAGTCATTGTCATTATGGTTTTTTGTTTGATGTTTACATATTTTTTTTATGTAAGTAATTTAATAAATAAATTGATTAAATGTATAAATGTAATTCTTAAAGTAGTCGTGATACTAACGTACACATGAAAAATAATAACATATGTTTTAAAACATGAAAAAATCGTATCGCATGACGGCGTAACTCGGCAAGTCTATGACATTTGACACTTTAAAAGTCAGCAATAATACTTATCAAAAAAATATAGAGTGAGAAATTAAAGTATAGAAGTACCAACTTTTTACTTTAGTTAAACTTTCGCTGCAAGTTCCAAGTAGTTCCCTTGGTACACCGTTGGGCGGTCAAGTCGGCGTTAGACCAGGAAGGTTAACGCAGACTGGCAGGCTTTTAACTTCCCTGTCTCTTATCTTGAAGCATCACTTTGTTAACCGCAAGCTTTTTTAAATGTCGGTAGAGTTAATATTTGTTTTTTGTAAGAAGGTACTTCGATTATTGGGAATTGAATGTTTATTCACTGGGTTAGTGGGTTTTTAGATTTTAATTTTTGGAGAGTAGTTAAATTGTTTTTAATCTTGGAACTCAAAACGGATATTTACCGGTTGCTCGGTTTATTTTTGTTAGGTAAATCTGGAAATGCAACGTAATTGATCTTATAGTACCTTCATTTTTTCAGCCTTGCTAAGTTGTCTATGTCGGATCGGACTCCAATCTCCCTTGATACACTTAATTGGCGTAAACATTATACTTTGACTGGCCTATTGGTCTAGAGGTTAGTGGCCCTAAATGCTATACCGAGGCCTAGTCGTGGGTTCGATTCCTACCCAGGACAGATGTTTGTGTGATGAGCATGATCATTTTTTTCTGTGTTTGGGTGTAATTATCTATAGTATGTATGTATTTAGAAGTATATAAGTATGTTTATTGATTGTCTATATTCATAACACAAGCTACAAAGTATGCTTAACTTAAGACTAGATGGCGTAGTGTGAATGTTAAGAAATATTTTATGTACTGGTATATTATAATACGAGCCTAATCTGTCCTGTTTTACTGCTGTTGAAATAGTAAAAACCTCTTCTCACATGCTAAAGTATTGAGCGTTGATCACGAATATAAAAATACATCTACCGAAAGCGTCACACTGATCCTCACCCATATAAATTGAAGTACATAAACCATTTCTCGGTAGCTCTAAAAATACGATACCATCTTTCCTTATTTTATGCAAAAATAACCCATAAGCGCAGTGAAATCCCAGCGGTAACATAAAAGGGTCGGGTGTAAGGAAGTTATCATAGCTTCATATTGTTAGGGACGTGACTAAAATATTATTATCTGCCCTTAAAACTGCGCCCTTCAACGATTTTATAGCAAGTTTTTATTTAGGCAGTTGTTTCTCGATGTTGGGAATATGTTTAGGTTTTTTGATAACTTGATGAAACTGTTGTATGAAATCTAAGTTTTGTTCTCAATCGAATGATTTGAAAAAGTTATATTTTATTAACTACATCATATTTTGTGTGTCAGGGACACGGAAGAATAGGACAACTTTAAAAATAAAAAAAATATGCAAAAAAAAAATTAGTAAGTATACATGATTTCAACAACATCTCTTAGTACTATTTTGTCCCTCTTGTAAAATAAAAAAGACTGAAATAACATATGTAGTATGTTTGTTCTCTCTTCACTCTCAAACGGCTTGATCGACATTCATGAAATTTATCATTCAGTTAGGCTAACACCTTAAATTAACAAACAGGCTACTTTTTATCCGACCGTAACTTCCACGTATAAATTATTTATAAAGCATGCGTACAACCTAAATTAGCACACAGGCTACTTTGTAAACGACTAAATAAAAGTAGGTTAAAGTCATTGCAGCTATAACCGACTTTTAAGCGGGCAAATCCGCGGGTAAAAGCTAGTATTATATACTTAACATAGTGCGCTAGCCATTCTTACTTCCAGTACTCTATCTTTATATATTTCACGAGTTGATATAGTATGCATTAAGTTTGTCGTGAATAGGTGCTCTGGAATTTATGTGGTCAGCGCTATTGTGTGTTATAGTGATAAAGTATTCTACTACTCTGCTATGAATGATACAGTATGTACTTATAATATTTTCACTTTTATGGTCTATACTTGTTTTGTTAAGAGAAAAGTTTTTAATCAAGAATTAGACAGAATTTTAGAAAGTTTTTATGAATCTTTAAAATGTGGCAAAATTCGGATTTGACTGTACGGATAGCCGATGCGTGTTCTAGGTCTAGGTGTCTCTGTGCATGTGAATTAAATGTCTGGGAAAGCCCCTACGATACAAGGATTAAATTCCTTAGTGCTAAATTCGTTATACTTTTTTTTTAATAAAAATACACTAAAACGCAACTATACAATCACAAAACGTCAAATACTGCGTCAAAAGTACTCATATTTTTTCATTTCGACCACAGAGACAAAATCAACAAGCAGAGTCGAGCTGTCACGTTTCGGATATGAAATGTTAAACTAACTTCACAGCTAAATGTACATTGTGACCCGTTGGGAGAGAATTCACGGTTTTTTGGCTAAAAAATTGAAATGAATTGTTAATTTGGACGTTGTAAAACGTTACGAAAGTTGGTAGAGTTTGAATGGTCTATTTTCAGCGGTGCTGTTTGATAAAGCTTAATTGTGACGGAGTAGTGTATCAGGTGCTAGAAGGTATAAATGTATTCAGACTTGTGTATTTGAATCATGTAACATGTCACATGATAACAAAAAGGTTATGCGACTTACAGATGAAAAATCATCAGCACTGAAAAAGAGTAAGTAAATAATTATTGAAGATATATTTCTATTATCAACGAGTATTATAGGGTTGCTAGATAAATTATCTTTACATTTTAGGTGAAATTTGTTACAAAAAATAAGTCCGTAAAATAATAAACTCAATTATCTGAACTTAACACGACAATCGCATTAAAAATAATTAACGAAGCTCTCGTACGTAGCGATAATAACACACTACTTCAAAACCAAACAATCATTGTTCCAACATTAATCTAAACTCAATTAAAAAATCCATTATTTTTACAATAGTTCATACTACACGACTCGAGACAATAGAACTAGGGGCCTACCAATACATCTTAAAGTAAGACTATCGCAAATAAAGAAGAGAGATGCAACTCTACATAGCGAAGATGACCGTCTCGCTTCCACATCTTCAAAAGCCTTACTTCAAGAGATTATGGTAGGTCTCTTGAGACGAAATATACAACCTTTTTCGTGTTTATAATTGTACCTGCGTCTTATATAGGATGTGTTTAAAACAGATGTTTCTCAGGTAAGACCACAAAGTGTTATGAGATAATGAGTTGTTCACTTAAATGTCTTAAGTGAACAAATACTTGACGGAAATCAAAACTAAAATAATACACATTTTTCTGCTTACGACCACAGCTGTACAGAAAAGGTATTTAGTATAATTATTATTATTACTTTTTTCGAAATAATTCCAAACGGCAAAGTCATATAGGCACTTATTCAATAACCTGCCATAAGCTATCAAAACGCTCACATCTACAAACAGTAGCGACACAACAAATCTAAGTATCCATACCTTTTAGCCAGCGGTTAATACAGTTTGTCACAGTCTTGAATTATGTATGAGAGCTGAGCTTTTTCCCAACAGGACGAGGTCCGTAAGCGGACCAACACCACTAATTAAACGACGGTCGCCACTTGAACTGTTACTATTCCTATGAATTATTTATAAGCAGACGCTTTTTATCAAGGCCTTCTAGTTTATGTTTTGCTGTGGAAATTGGTGATTGATACTTTGTTGCCTTATTATTTTGGTCGTAATTAGAGGGATTTTGTGCTATATCTTCTTCAGACTTGAATTTTTCTAGATAGAGTTTAGAATTTGACTTTTGTTAAAATATCACCTCCATTGACAGCCAGATTAACTTAGGAATCTTGTAAACGTATGGATATTACATGACTTTTTTCAACTTTACTTTAAAGCTTGAAACATGTAACGTATACGTACAACATCGTTACACAGTCAGACTTAGTATTTTATCATAACATAACACAAATTATCACACATCGCATAATAAATTCCAAACGCGTATAAAATAAGATTTATATTTTAACTAGACGTTACACGCGGCTCTATTCAACTTCGGATGAAATTATTAATCCTTTGAAACGAGGATTAAATTATTTCTCCGTTACCCAAGTAACTAAGTTATCTTAGAAGTGACGAAAGAACTTACTTAATATTATATTTTATTGTATAGGCCTAGGGAATCGTCTCCTTCTATTATTCCTATTCATTTAAAGGCTTAGAACTGAGTTTTGACGTTTGATTTTCATAGAAATTTGTTACCTTCCTTTACGCTACGATTCGTGTCTTCAATAGACTATTCGGAACGAATTGATAGTGCTTTGTTTTAAAACAGGCTTAGATGTTTATTGTCTTTCACTGATTTATTTTAGTTTCGATATTGAAACAAAAGTAACTATGATACTGAGATCTGTAACGAAAACTCTCATCGGGAAATCAAGAAGCATTTTCAGCAGTTTTACAATTATTATGCTAAATTCATAGTCATACCACATTCTAGTCAATCTAAAAATCCAGCATTTTACTTAGTCTTTAAATTAAGGAACAAGTTATCACCCTTATTTTAGACTGTAAATATTGGAGTCGTTTGACATCTCCTTCCGAAGGTTCCCGAAATTTATAACCGTATGCAGATCACTATAATAAATCTGAGCAAAATATATTTTGCATGTAAATTACCACATTTTAGCGTATTCCGGCAAAAATTACGGTCCCTCCAAGATGGTGATAAAAGCGAAAAGATTTAGTGGCGAGAGACGCAGTAGTGACATAATATTAACAAATTTGAATTCCAAAGACAAGCCTCAGTTATTAAAAGCAGATTTTTTTGGACAAAATGAGCATTTTCACAGCAATACGGTTAAAAATTAATCTTATTTCAATTCCTCGTCATCATATTATGGCGCAAGGTATTAATGACTTGATTCATTATGAGATGCGTTGGGCAAATTAAATAAAAATGGTAGCAGGAATAAGATGGATACAAAAGGTAAAAGAGAAGGTCGTTAACAAAGTAAGTCTTATTCCCAGCAGTGGGTTATTTAGGGCTGATGATAATAATACATGCGGGGATGAAAGGACTGAGTTAGAGCGGGATGATGTGAAAGAGAGAAGGAATGAGGCTAGATGGCGGAAGACGAATGAGTGACAGATGAACTAGACTTTTTAAAAACTATTTAGTAAGGTATTTTTGAATAAACTCCGTTTCAAGACGAGCAAGACGTTTGATTTCCCACATACATAATGGTATCAACAAAACGCCAGTATTATAAAGTCATGAATGTTTTTTGAATTACGAGTATTCTGACTCCACTGTGTACAGTGCACGAGAACACATCGGGAGGAAGTCTAGATTAGAATCTTTATATTTAAAATTGCCAACCCACAATTAGACGTTGTAATCAGTCAAGTTTAAATGCATTGAATTTTTTTCTCCATACGAGATTATTTTTTTTAACGGGAACGGTTTTTCACTTTCCAATTCAGTGTCGTAAAAGTTAAACTTATGTTAAATTTTCTTTCATACGCTTGGTATCATAATAAATTCTTTTACATTTCTTAATTTCAAATAGTTTCTCGAATTACATCGTTATCTGAACCACAAATACGTAATGTAATCCACATGTTCACCTATGTAATCCCGTGTAATTCCCCTGGATATATGAGACTTGATACTAAAGGTATAAGCCAACTAAATTGGAAACGCACTTTACTCCTTTGTGCTAGAAATAGAACGGGATCTTTTAATTTGGGACCCATAAGCCCGTGATTTCGTGCGACTGGCAAAAAGGACCATTAAAATATTTTTTGGTCCTTTCGTGATCAAAGGACCAAAAATGTTTTAGCCCTTTACGTCTAGACTCTTAACATTGTTAATGATCTTAAAAGCATACTTTACCTTAGGCCAGAGAAAGACAATGGAAAGACCCAATTATGTGAAAGGATTCCAGTTTAACGAGATGCGGCTGAATACAAATAGTTTTATACGGATCGGCTTACGTATGATCGGATTATTGATTGTCTTTTGTTTACCCCTTGGTCAGGCTTTAAGACGTTTTCCTTAAAACACTGTTAACAAGTTTAAAAAAAAAAAAACAATATTTTCCCTAACATCGCACTGTTTTACAGATTGTCTATTTGATCTATTTGCGACAAGTAGATATTTCCATTCCTTTTGCATTTCCAAGAAACTGACACCCTTAAAATCTGCATTTTAAATCGAATTCTATCCAATCGATTTAGAGTTCATTTTCATTTACACATCATCTATAACCGAAGACACAATTATGTGAAATGGAACCGAACTTTACTTAGCAGACAATAGGGTGTCATTTCGTTTGCGGTTTTGTTTAAAAGAGTATTTCTTGATGTAACGTGATGTGTATAAGGCAGAGCGTATTATTCAGTGAAGGTTTCAGAGGAATCCATTTCCTGACGTCTTGGCAACAGCGGATGCCGGCTGAGCGGTCTGATGGTGCGTCCTACATACGCCGGTTATACCGATATCTCTGTGCGTGATTACTAAGGGAAATTGAATTAGGAAGTTTTGTAATAGCGGGTTATGGTGGAAAGGGATGGTGATGATATGAATCTGATTTTGCTTGTTATCATTTCAATGTAGATAGGCAATTAGTGATTTGAACTCAAAAGGTAAATTTATTTATCATATTTTCTGTTTATTAATTTATTATTCATCAGTTTCATACTGACTGTGTTTCAGAGAGGTTGATAAAAATTGAAACAAAAAAAATTGTATTCCTACTTATTGATTTCTAGAGATACCAAATCTGATAGTAGGACCGTGCAGTTCCCGGTGCGAATAGGGCTGACCCATATCCACCAATGGGTGTCGTAAGAGGCGACTAAGGTGTACTACGACCCGGTGCATACCACCTAGCACCTCGGGTCAACCTCCTGGTGGGGAATAAACCACCAGCAACAGCATTCCCAAGGAGGGTTGGCGTCAGGCAGGCGGCCGGTCGTAAAAATATACAGCCAAAACCTCAGCAGCATGGATAAGACATGCTGCGCCGACCCCAAATAATAATAATTGGGATAAGGGCAGGGGAATGATAACCGAATCTGATAGTAACCGACTTTTTGTGTGAATTGGACGTACAAAATGTGGATCATATAAAACCACTTTTACCAAATCATTCAAAATAACTTTTGTCCCAAAGTCCTAATCGCCAAACAAAGCTAAGAAACTTCAATTCTTTAAGAAACTTAATGCAAATGCTCTCAATTATCCACTACATAAGCTCACACAATTACCGAAGCTTAATTCAACATGACTTACTCATCGTTCTATACAGCGTACTATAGATCAATTCCGATCCCTTTTCCCCTAAACAACTTGAAAATGCCGAAGCTACCTTGATTGTAACGAGCATCGAGTGAATACCCGAACCTTTTGTTGTAAATCCAAAATCTCTTCGGGAAATTTGTCTAGGTATCAAGATTTTCGAACTCAATCCCAGTTTGTGCCCGTCTGGGGACGTCGTAGACTATAAATAGGCATTATTTGAACTAAGGGATTCTGTTACGAGAATTTGGATTTACTTGTTTTGGGAATTTTATGATTTGCTGCAGTATGATTTTATTTTAGGACCGAAAGACCGGCGTTTGGTCTTCTAGGGTTGTTACCCTTTGAGAAACTTTGTAATATTATGTGTGTTTTTTTAGTTACTTAAAGTGCAGTATATGAGCCATTTTATCTCACTAAACAAAATAGAAACGTTACAATCGACAACTACTATAATAATATGTAATACTTGGCATTTTCAGGGCTATACAAAATTTGACGAGAAAATCAATTGTGTTCCTAGAAATGAACAAAGCTTAACTGGTCTCCAGGCCTAAAATCTAGCAAAAGAAACTGACTTACAAATGTTATACCGACCTATTTTAAAATATACCTCAACAATACACGTACTCAAGAATAATAACCGCAAAGTCACATTCAAAAATGTAAGCAGAAAATTCATGCCACAAAAAACTACACCAAAGAGTAAATAGCATTCAGAACTAACTCAGTTTTCTTGGAAATGCTTCACACACTACATTTTGAAAGTTCCATGTTCAGAATATTAACAATTTAAGTCCCTGAATATAACGAGGGAATTACAACCTTATGGTCGTAGGTTAGAGTCTAAAGTCACTTGGATCTGCTAATTAAGAGGTTTATCCGAGTATGTAAGTTGGAACCACGTTTAGAGGTGGCGGTTGACTTAACATAGTTATTTACTTAACAATGGGTGCTCATGTAACTATAACAAAAAAGGGTAGTCGAGTTGGTATGTTCTCGCCACTTTAAAAGTATGTGAAATGTTTCACTAGATACAATATCATAAATCAAAATTTTCAAATTCATTTGAGACAAAACTATTTATTCAACCTTTGCAAATTACTTTTGAAAAACAAGGTTGGTTGGTAATTGAAAATTTAATACAAAACTATGGGTTCGAATCTATGATTGTAACAGCAGCGCCTCGTGGCTTCACCTGTTTAGCTCCTGTTCCCATAGGAATACTGGGATAAAGGATGACCTAGTTACTCACAGATAACGTAGCTTACCGATTTAAGCGTTAAAGCGTCAAGTCAAACTAACAAACGGGTTCACATTATAATAAGAGTGTGTTCTATCAGGTAGTTTATAAATGCTATTGTTTTTTTGATTATCTTCAGAACGAAAAAATACTTGCGGTAAAGTCCAATTAAAATGTTCTGTTTTACCAACCGAACGTAAAAAAAAAAACAAAAAAATATAGTATATCTACATTTTTTTTTTCGTGAGATATCATCAAATGACCCGGTCCGCTGTGGACGCAGCGGGAAGAAGTGTCAAACTATTACTGACTAAAACCCACTATGTTCCTTCTGGAGCCCTTTGAGTGCCAAGGTCGCGGTAGCTCTTACGAACATCCCACAGCAAGTATATTCAATCATTTAATCTAGCCTGCTGCCTACTTGTATACCGACTTCACAAAAGAGGTATACATCCGCTGCATCGACGTAATTAGTTAGAGCCGAGGATGGATCGAGCTCGAGACGTGATTAAGTAACAAACAAACGTTCGCGTTTGTATTATTAGCTAAATGAAGACGGCATTGCGGTTTGGTGTCGAATAGAAATGTGATTTTAAGAGGATTTGGTAGTACGTCTGATTCTAGTTTAGGTGACAGAGGAAATACAGATGAGGCTTATCTATGTTAATTGCGTCAAGAGATTAATGAAAGTAACCTATCGTATTTCTAATGACGTGAACTTCTAGTACCCATGGCTCTGGCTCTTTCATCAAAAACAGTTCTCAGTTGACACATACCTTTGTTTCATTATCAATTTTATTAGCTCTACGTTTGACATAAGTTTTTCTCAAGTTACGGCACAACCTCCTTTCATTTAATTTGACAAATAATTTGAAATTTATTTTTGTATCTTGAATTTGTAGTAATTCTGGTGACAGTCAACACTATCGAAACAATTATATTCGTTACAATTCGTAGAACATATTTGATGGTCACGATTTGATATGAATACTTTTTAATAGCACTCGTCCTTTGGACATTGGTTAACTTTAAGACAGTTTACTTAACATAGGCAACTTCTTCCTAAAAATTCCCTTTGAATATTACTCGGTCAGCAATGTAATAACATTGCGGTTCTACAGACTTAATATTAGAATTATCCTAGTCAGTTTGCAGTAGACTGTCAAAGGCACGTGTCCACTGGTTAGTAACACCATTGTGAATAGTTTTAAGATCGCACATAGCAGAGAGGTCTAAGGAATTGATTGAATTTGGGCATAGGCTTTGACTGCTTTCGGTGCTTAACGTTATTGCTGTAGCTACTGGTACTAAATGCTTTAATTGAACACTAAACGCTTTATGTGATCCGACAAAATAGCATATCATACTTCGCTTCATTTCATTTTTTACACTTATGGTTAAAACAAGCGATCCTCCTAGCTTTTCAGCAGTACGGATGAAATACTAATGTATTATAGTTATAAAATGCCTCTTGGATGACTCTTTCTATTAAAAAAAAACTAATAAAATCTGTTTCATAGTTTTACATTTCTAAGTATAGATAGGGACAGATACGGGAAGCTACTTTGTTTTACACAGATAATCTACTAGTGCAAAATAGAAATTCTATACTATCCGATTCTCTATCAAAGACAAAATTACATCGGCTCCATCAAGTTCTTCTTGCAACATCCACGCTAACCATTTATATGCAAAACATCTTAAGATCAAAACAAGCATAAATAGTCACGAAAACGAAAATAAACATACGACACATTACAAAGTTACTACAAACATCTTACCATAACCTATTATATACGTCAAACGTCAACCTGTAACAATTTCCGTCTTTATTCCAAAGCACTAAAGTCCATAATCCTAATTTATCACCATTGACGTGCGTTCAACCAGTCTATTTATTCATTAACATTGAAATTCAATATTAGACCTCCTTTGAGAATTATACAGTTGGTAAGTCCCAAGTAGTGTTGTACTTTAGCCAGCTAATTACTGTTTTAGTTTAATAATTCGTATGTAAATATGGGGCTTGTTAGGGATGTGAATTTGCACATGACGGCTTATACATGGTTTAGGGGAAATTGAAATGAATTGAATGTCATACGTGTATTTTTTGGTTAAGTGGTATTTTTAATCAGTCATATTTGTGATAAACGTTTTTAAACTAGAGGTAAGTATTATTTTGGGAACTTAGCAAGTTTTAGCCACAAGATCGGTCTTCACGTTTTGTTATTCATGTGAGCTTTCGACATAGCCTTTTTTCCGTATAAAAGAAAAAAAATATTGAATTACACATGCAGCAACTATCTAACCTTACTTCCTATTTTGATAGAATATACTTCGTGCCTTCTACACTTAGTCTGGTTGACAATATTTCAAATAAACAAAAAGGCATATAAGTACAACTATAAAAACGTAATTAGCATACATTTTACACAAGAAAAACAACGTTTTTAGCAACTAAAAACAAATTTCTTAGGTTATCGCACGAATTCATTTCAATCTTAACAAATAAACCGGTGCTCCAGAAACGTACTTTGACAGTTTGCGCGTACTGTACACTTCAAGGTTGTATAGTCAAGGAGTCAGTGTCCACGTACACAGATTTTATTTAAACATTTAATTATTTATTTAATAAACATCCATCTATTGTTAGTCATTGATCGTCACACGCTGGATGACACGCTGTTTGTTTTGTGATAGGCCGATTGTAATTTTTTTACCATTTTTAAAAGACTACTAAAAATAAGTGTTACAATGGGTTACGGACTTAATATTTCAGTAATTGAGCTTCTTCTCGATACCAAAATTTCTGATTTTTAGATCCTAAGAATCCTTACATTGTGCATTGCTGCTAGTAACACTGGCTAATTATATTTAAGAAAATAATGACATTCTGTCAGAAATTATTTTCCAACAGCATTTCATTTCATGAAGTCTTGGTTCTGAAAAACAAACAAATAAAATTTGTATGAGTAGCTATAGAGCTTCTTTCAGATATTCTCTTATATACATACCTAAATTCAGTTAACGCCGTGATGCCTGACCTAGGCTGCCCTTTATCTCTCCGCGTAATAAATACACGTAGGTACGCTTTAAGTAATTTATGTGAAAGGTTAAGGTTCTAAATTGATCGTATATTTTTATTAGATACACAATTCTAATACTAGCTGCTGAAATAGCTTGCTCAGTAAAGAATTAACTTATTAGGATGCCTCAAAGAAGTATTTATTTCAATTGTGGGAGATATATCGGTTAAAGAGATAAAAAAACTTCGTTGAAAATTTTACTGGTCTAATATATGCTTAGTAGAATTTTCAAAGTTTACCAAGCTAATAATTGTGCAAAAAAAATCACGAGATCAATTCACAAGACTGCCTACATTATGATAAAAGACTCAAATCATCTCTATAATACCAAAAAATCACGTGAGTAAACTATGATAGTACAACCAAAAATTTAACAAAACTTAAACGGAAAGGTCCCTGCCTCCCGGACTACAGGGTACGTGCCAGAACGTGCATTATTTTACCTATGTCTACAGAGTTCAATTACGGCCTTCGCTGAAATTAGGCATTTTTCTTTGCTAAATGTGTCGTGAAAAAGAAAGTTTGGGAACCTTCCCTTTTATCGTCTTATGTAACTTAAAGGCATTATTTTTGCACTGAAAAAATAAAGTACATTTTTGTGAAAACTTGACGAAAAAATGGAAGTGAGCGGCGTCGAAGATAAAGAGATTTTTTAAGTAAATTTTGTGTCGAAAAATAAATGTCAGAATTTTTGCAGATTCTATTTTTATACTAGATTTTTTGTGGGTCATGTGATATGACTTTTATCGTAATATTTTGTAGCAGTATTTTATCAGAAGAGAAGAAACATCAATAGATGTCTGTTTTAGGTTAAAGAGATGAAGGAAATGTGTTTTTAAGTACTAATAGAACCCTATTAGTACTTAAAAACACACATTCTTTATGGCAACATTCAAAATTTTGACTAGAACAGAACAAAGTTAACCGTTCTGCAACAAATTTAAATAATGCCGTCGACCTACTGATATTTGTAGTCATTCAGTACCATCAATTACCCGAGACCATTACGCAATTCATAACAAAACAACATCAAAGAGTTACTACCACATTCCCAAACATAACCATTACAATAAAAGAAAGGGATGGCGCTATACAGATCTATAGCGCCATCTCTTTTACAATGTAACGATTATGGCTTTAAAATGTCATAGTAATGGTCCTGTTTCGTAAATATCCTCACCTGGCATTCTGGCACATTCTGGCAATCACCTGGCGACTGGCGTATACCTGGCAAGTCGCAACAGGTGATACATATATCAGCCAAACCGGTATGACGTCATAACGAAATATGAATGTCACTTGTTAATGTTGAATTCGGGATTTTTGTGAAATGTAATTTGTTTCTGACGGATTTATGCTTGGAGAAATAAAATTGTTTGTTGGTTGAAGAGAAATATCTTTATAGTAGGTAGTATTTGGTTTTAAAAGGACAACTTTAAATTAGAACCAGAAATTGAAGTGTTATATCGTAGTAAAGAATTTTATTACTGATCTTCAAAATTGAAAATAAGTCGTCAAATTATTGACCAAACTTTTAGGTTTAGCTCACATATTCGTCTAAAACATTTTCTTGATTACTTTGATACCACGTTTAACGAGCAAAACAAATCTTCACGCAGAATCTTCCAAATAACTCCAATATTAATTATCGTCTGTAACAAAAACACGTGCACACAATTCAAACACCATGTCACGTCACTCGAATAGTTAATTGAATCTAATTATTATGTAATAGTTGAACACGCTTCAATGCGTGCATTAGTGAAAGCATGTAATCAAATAATCAGCCATCTTGGTTCATTACGTCAGTCAATTTTAGACTTAATAGGACTACGATCATAAATAACAATGGTAGATGATTTAGTAAAGTATAAACATATTTAAAGACAATAAAGTTAAAATTTACTTAGAAAATATTTGACCTTATATCAAATATACTCTTGTTAAAATTGCCTTTAAACAGCACATTCCTACCCACTCCTTCTGAGAAAACAAACACATTTTATAATCAAACCAACCCTTTGTTATGTGAACCAAACAATTTACATAATACACCCCTTCCTTAAACAAACGCATAACACATAAAACGGGCATTACTCAAACCCGACATGATTGAAGTTTTTGAAAAATACCAAAAAAATATCAAGCAAAGGATCTCATTTCAAATAACCGAGGCTTTGCGTCGAAAACAAAAAGGCGGTTTTTTCATCAACCCAACCGCCCCTAAATGGGAAGTCATCAGCAGAATAGCCCCCCGACTTGGGTAGACGTTATATCGAGTTATCCTGATTCTGATTTAATGGCTTGCAGAATAGGACCCCGTCAGTCTTTGTAATTAGGGGGCTGATTATGCAAAACCCTCCGGTCACCTTAGCGTAAGTAATTATGAAAATTGGCGGATAAACGAATGTGAGATTAAGTGGTTATAAGTACCCACTCTGCAGCATAATAAGGATATTATTGAAGTGTGCCAATTTTGGAAAAAGGTCTTAAAACTTCCGTGTTATAGGAAGCGTTGCACTTTATGGCTCAAGTTTGAAATGAAAACTGGTCCTTAACGTTTTCCCCTGATCTACGTCTATTTTTCTTTAAAGTAAGATAAAACTAAATTATTTGGAAAAGTTATTTTTCCAATGGTTATGGTTCATCCTAAAATAATAATAGACATTTTTGGAGTAGTCATTGTTTTGGTAACAATATTTTTTTCCGAACAACATCGATTATACTCACGACTTTTATACTACATAAAATTTATTTAAATAATGGTTTAGGTAAAGGGATTACCTAACCCTCCATAAACAAAAGACATCCAAAAAAGCAGACATCAAATACACTCCCAATTTACAGATTTTCATAAACTCAATGGTCCTTAGACTGAAGAGTCCATTATGTTCCTAAGTTACGCAGATAGGACCAATCTGGTCCTTTCCCTCCGTAATGTTTGCCCGCTTAGTGCCATACGATGGTACACATCATTAGACGGCTAGGCCTTTGTGAGATTCTTATAAAGCCTAACTATAGTTTGCTAGATAGGTATTACTAAAGATCTTAGAGATAGCTGCGTCATAGAATTTGAACATGTATTTTGAAAAAGGTTGAAGCTGTATATTTTTATCAAGGTGTAAAATTTACTCATATTTTATACTAAACGGCAAACAGGTTCTATTTTCAAATAATTTTAAAATTTAGTAATTTTTAATTCAGACAGTTAAAACAGTGAAAAGTCAGGTACCAGGTTACCTGAATTTTCAAATAATAATTATTATCACAGTAAATTATGCCATGAAAATAAAGTAAAAAAAAATAAAATGAATTACTTCATTGTAAAGGAAAATCCAGTAAACAATTATTCCATTGCATAACTACGCATAAAGTGTTCTTACTTATAGAAACGGAACAAAACTATCACTTCACTGTTTGCATAATGACGTTTTCCGACCATAATTTGTGTTTCACCCTGAAGTTTTTGCTCTTCTTTAAATAAATGATGGCTTTAAATAATAGAGTACATGTATATTGCTCGTTTTTAATGCTCGTAATTCCGGATTAGATGTAGGTACGTAAAGTAAGTGTCTCTACAAAATGTATAAGTCAATATTATTATCTGTTGCTTTATGTAGTTTTTTTTCTAATGATGTGGCAGGAAGAGGAATCCAAAGAAAATCATATCACGTACATTAAGTGGTCCAATTTTAAGTTTCTTTATGACATATTAATGACTGACCTGTAACTGTTAGTCTAGTGGTCATGCTGCTATACCAGAGGTCGTAAGCTCGATTCCCACCCAGGACAAATGTTTGTGTGATGAGGACGATGATTTGTTCTGGGTATAGGTGTAATTTATTTCTAATATTTACGTATGTTTTAATTTCAGTTGCATATTTCCTATCCCAAAACCTGCATTCAAAACATAACCTTTGGTATTTTAAACACATTGTATATACATGTAGATAAAATAGAATACCCCATATCACTTACTTAGAATGCATTAAACGGGCGCTGTAGTAGTGGGCCATAATTTCGTGGAGCAAGCACGCTATTTGCGGGCTTTGCTAAATGTTTTATAGCTACTGTAAAGGATTAATGTACAAATATAGTGGTATGTGTAATGAGTTGAGGCTTAAATAAATGTAGGTTTGATTGTACTGTGAATTTTGTTATCATATTCGGGTCTCAGTTATTATAAATAGAATAACTTTGTTACTAAGGTAATAGTTACATCTTTATAACGTCTTCCTATTTGTGGCATATTGATTTGGTATAGTTTCTTTCATACATTGTTACTTTATCAATAATTGTTCCTTCAGTAATTGAAAATAGATGAACATAAAGTTCGATTTTAAATAAAACCAATACTTTTTTTTCTTGAAACTTACATTTTTATCACAAGTTTATAAATCATCAGCATAGTATATAATAATATGGATACTCTTACCACATTATTATACAAGACAGCCGATCACTTGTTATTTTCAGGAGGATCATAACACCTGTCTATTTCTTTTCATAATAAAACCTTGAAAGCCACCTTAGATATCGATAGCAGGCCTATCAATATCTACACTATGAGCTGATAACAAAGCATTATTGCTGTTAAAGCGAGACAAACTATACAAATTGTAGAGCGCCGTCTCACTCTTTCAAAGCTCACGACGTAAGTATAAAGTACCATATTCACTATTCCAAGTCTACCATTCTATAGATGCAACCCGATTCAAAGTAACGACTCCACCCCTTTTGTCCGTACCGTAATAACAATAAATTCTTATGTCACCATTATTACTGGAGTACCAGCCTTAGAATGTAAAGGAAGTTGTAAAAGTTAGACAGCTTAAACGAGAGTTGCGGAACTTTGAACATGACATGGTCCAAGTATTTATAGTTGGATGAATGAATTGACGCCCAAACAATTAATCTGGATTGGTTATAATTTCTCGTTGAAACTGAAGTATATCGAAATATTCGCATAAGTTTACTTTTACAGTTTAATCAAGGTCCAACCGTGACCACGGTCGGTGCAATTCGATCGAAACTTCGCGCGTCGGGAGAAAAGAAATATCGAATTATATCGCGAATAAGTCCCGTTTGTTGTCTAAAATATTAACCATGGTATTTTTTTAGAAAATATATTTAATTTTATATAAAATACTTTTAACAATCGTAATGAGGGATTCAAAATTGGCACAAGTGCCAGATAAAGAAAAAAATCTTAACAAAGTGGTATGCCAGAGTTGAAACTGATATAGTGAATTTGAATTAAAGCTTTTACACATAATTCCAAAGAAGTCAGATTTAGCTGGAAGGGTTATACTCAAATCAAATTTAAAATCCATCGAAGATTAATTTCTTTACAACTCGAGAAAACAGTAGACCTGTGTATTTAATATAAATTCCAGCTTGATACCTTACCGCGTCTCCGTGAAAAATATCTTGGCAGGCTGACGCACGGATAACAAAGTGATCCTAGAAGGGTTCCGTTTTTCCATTTGGAACGTTAAAAAAGCAAATGACTTCCACCCAAAAGCCAAGCACACAACTACTGCACCACTTACTTGTCTTTAATTCTCGTCAATTGATTCCACCAAAACACTAAGTTTAAGCTTGTAAGCGTTTGAGTTCGGAAGGTGAAAACTTTACTGTACTTCGAGTGAGTTTAGAAGTTTAACTGTAGTTCAAAGTAGTTAGCGAGTGTAATTGGGTTAGTTAGTATTAGTTAATTTACGCCCCCGATTATGTTAGGTCAAGTGCAATTTGGTGACGGAGGCCTGGTAATTTTATCTCTGTATGTTTTTGGGGACCAAAGAACATTTCCCTAAAGTGTATTGTTAACTTCTTAAACTTTGAAGCTTTGTCAAGCGGTTAAATTTTGTGGCGAGTAGGTTTGGAACAAAATTTAGGGAGCCGTTATTTTAATTATATACAAATTTAGATTTGTAAAAGAGTTAAAAAAAGTTGTTATTTTAATGATGCAGGCCATAAATATTAATCATTTTCAAAACATATTTTGCGATAATTTCTTGAGAACTTTATCTGTATATAACTCAAAATGAACACAAACACTTATTTATACTTGGATGTCGCTAGTTTCTTACGAGTGCCTGACTTTGCGGACTTTATTATTGCAATAGCAAAACAGTACCACCATCTCACACAACTTCTTAAATCTTAAGTTAAGAGCCCACATTAATCAGATTTCCATTACAAATCTAATAACCAAACAACCAAACTCAAGTCACACCAAAAATCATAACTAGTACACTTCAAACTCAATACCAACTTCAAGCCATAAAACAGTTCAAGTAAAACAGCTTGATGTCAAACGAAACTCAACAACTCTCGATTTATTCGCTACACTTAATAAACTTACGCAGTCGTAATAAATCGGGCGCAAACGTTCCGAACTTGAGTTAAATCGCGCGGGATTACGTCGATTCTATATTGTTTTAGTTTTTGATACTCAACTTTGATGCCGAAGTTTTTTATCGTGGAATGAAAACTTTTTATTGAGAACTTGGTTGTGTTCTGATTAGGGGAGTTTGTATTCATGTGTGTGTAAGGTATGGATTTTGCTGGTGTGTGGATGTGTAGTCTTTTATTTGAAATTATTTTACATTGATCTGTTTGTAGCGTCAATTATTCAAAATACATAAGAATGCATTCGTAGATGGTTTTTAGATCTTTCAAAAAGAGATCGCAACTTTTTAATGTAGTTTTAAGAATTTGTTTAATAACTCAGAAATATAAGCTAAAATCCACATGTATAACCATAAAAAATGCCCTCTTCCAGATAATTTCTAAAAAACAACTCTAAACACCAAAATCCACCAAAATTTCAGCCACATAAATATTTACCCACACATCATCTATTCAACCCCCATCAGATCTTTCAATCTTTTTGAGTTCCAAAACTACGAGTAGTACCGAATGTTAGTCAGTAGCTGGTGTTCGTCGATAGACTCATTATCGGCCTGTGTAGACCGGCGAGTAGACTCTCTAATCAAGCATCTCGTGCCGGCTCTACGATTGATTAAAGTCTGTTTAGATGGACCGACGACGTTTTTAGTAGAAATCGTTGGTTGAAATGCTACTGAAAGGTAGTCTAACTTTTCATCATCATGTTAAAAAAGTTTAATAGGATTTAGATTATTTGATTATGGTTTATTTTCAATGAGTAAATGTGATAAAAATTGTGATTTTAATGAAAAAAGAATCCGATAGTTAGTGCTAATTGGACGAAAATAAATATAAAAAGAAATGTGGAAATGAGTCTTACGCCAATTTTTTATCATGAACGCCAATATCGTTACTCAAGTATCAATCCCAATGCATCACATTACCTTGTGGTAGACTGAGTGTCCTTAATTTGTTATGTTTCTCGAGTTGTACAGATACTTGAAGTCATAGGGTTTAGTAAAGGCCTACCAATCAAATTCATTAATTGAGATAATTTAGCCAATATGCGAGTAGTACATATTTTATAAATACTCAGGGCTATAATTACAGCACACCTATAAGTTCAATCGAATGAGATTCTCTAATCAACTGTATTCTGCTTGAAGGGACGGCCAAATAAGATTTTAATGCTTACGACTTGGAATACATGAAGGTACCGATTATTACAAAGGAAATTATATCGGTCCTTAATTAAATTACTTCTGTGCTAGACTCTTATTATAGAAATTCATGTTTTTCACCTGTCGGAAAATAAATAAATCTTTCACATAAACTGAAAGTAATTTTATAAAATAATATCAGTAACAGACAAGCATCATTCCAGTGCTTTTAGTAATCATATCAAAAAGATTTTTCAACATTCAATTCACAATATAAAAATCACTCGAATTTGACCAAAACTACTTCATCACACCAAACACCCTATGCAGAAACCAAACCAAATAACAATTAATTAATTCAAGGAATCTCAGATTTTCTTTAAACACCACTGACGTTACTATAAATCGTATCGTACCCCCTAAACGTCAGCATACCGAACGTCGCTGGTTTAATCGAAGTTTATCTAGGAGTTTGAAATACGGTGACCAGAAGGCGTTGTCAGTTAGATACCTATGTGGTGAGACCGAAGTTATTGCCTACCAAAGGCATTCTACCTATTATCCTATAGATAGCCAGGAACAGTCGGCAGTCTAAATGGGTAGAGTAGGACCTAACTTCGGAATGAAGTGGAAATGGGATACCGCTTAACTTTTAGTGGCGTCAAAGGATGTAAGTTTAGATAGATTGGTCATTCTCTGAGGATTTATTAGGTTCTATCTGTTTGTAGTTACCTGTATAGTTAGGACTGTAATTTGGCTAGGTAATGCTCTAAAGTATTTTAAATTCATACGTTAAAGATACAATTATTTTGGTGCCAACAGTTGAGCCTTTGAAATATGTTAATACTCCTTAGAAAGTCTACCTTAAAAGTACTCAACAATTTTGTCGCATCTAGTTGTAACTAGATATATTTTCGTCAGTTAGATTTCCATACACTATTGGACAGGTATGCACAGTGACGCCGTAGTAAGTTGAAGTCTTGTGTGACGTCACGACGCTATAGGTATACTTTTTACAGACAAGTGACGCAACTAACCCCCATTTCCATACGCTTCACCATTTTTGATGCGTTATAACTTCTGATTTTTTTATTGATATGATAAAAGAAAAAATACATAAATAAAGTTTTTTTGGAATTCTATTTGAGGGACTATTTATATTATTTTTAGGTCAAATACCTAATTGCCAAATAATAGATTGCAATCAGGTCTCCGTGATTAGGTAGTACCTCATACACGAAATAAAGTAAGACAGTAACAAGGTAAACAAAGAAACAAAATCAAAACGCTTCGACCTTCGATACAAAATCAATGTTTATGCATTACACCAATAAAATCCCGGGCTCCAGGACTTTGGACAGTAAACGGGTCACGGAGCCCAAATTACTGAAGAAGGATTGGAATTACTACCGCCTTCTGAATACCAATGATCTGAGGTTTACCTTTTTGGACTAGTGGTTACTTGACGGGATTTCTGAGGTAATTTAGACAAGGAATATGTGATTACTGTGTGATAATGATGAGAATCATAATGGGAGAATTAGTGGCGATAAGATAGATTTGTAAGTATTGTGTTGTTATCGAGGATTATGTTGATCACTATGATACACATTGGAACTTGTATTGTTTTGCATATACGCTCTCATGCTGGCCTAAGCTATTACGTTTTAATTTAACAATTATAATAGCATATGCTTCTATAATTGTTAAATTTAATTTAGTTTTCTACGTAGTCCCTACCATACAGACCTAATTCACACAACGCCATCTAGTCTCAAGTCTTATCTAAGTATCTTGTGTTATGAGTGCTAGACAACCGATAAACATACTTATTATAATTGTCAATATGTGCAAATATTCTATAGATAAATTACACCACGACCTACGGTATAGCAGTCAGGGGCACTAACCAGTAGACCAACAGGCCAGTCAATATATAAAATACTATGCCATTTCAACTGGAAACCTTAAACATATTAAGTACCTAAAACTAACCAAAACTTAAATAAATCTTCAATACAGAACATTTAATACAACACACAAAATTCTCCTCTTTTCTGTAAGCTACATTGTATTTCAGGAGAGGGATTTTGCAAGCAATTAGACTGGTGTAAACGCTTACTCAATGGGTCTGTGAGGGCTGCAAACGGCATAAAATGGAATTTACCAGCCTTACACCTTAATGGACGGCCTTATGGTCGAAGTAATTAAAATGCAATGTTTGTGTGTAGAGCTGATAGTAAAATAAAGAGGTAGAGTGGTTAAAATAGTGTGGTAACAGTGGTTTAAGTAGACAGCTAAACATAAATATTAGACTTACTTCAATAAGTACATTTTTTTCACTCCTGCTTTGTTAGAATCTCAATTTTTTTCTCAATTTAGCATTTCTGGTCTAATATGGATCTGAATTAGTGCTCTGTTACTGAGGGTAAATTGTATTCGTCCGGGTAAGTTTAATATAATTATGAAACATACAAAAAAAATATTTTTCTCTAACTTTAAACGACTTTTCTGCTCGTAAGACATTGGTCTATTTGTAATACCAAATTACCTCACTAAATCGTACATTAACTTACGAAACAGCTTTTATTTTAACCTCAAAGCAATCAAAAACATTTCTAATTTAACCTCATTTACAAGCACTTGAACAACCTCCAAATTTAACAAACAGGATCAAAATCCACAAATTTACATACAAAATTGACAATGTAAACTGTAATGTTCCCAGTACACGTGCAAAATACGTATCAATGGTAATTTATTTCATTTAGCAAAGTGAAGAACAGGCGCTGTTGAATAATGCAACGAATTCTTTACGCGAACCTTCCTACTGGCACTTGGTATATTGACTCTGGTCTTTCTAAAGGTCATAAGTGTTAAAATGTTGCTGGAATGAGACCTTCAATAAGATGGACAGGTTTTCTAAGTACTGGCTAACTGGCTGATGAAGTAGTTTTTGGAGAACTGAGTGAACTGAATTTACGAAAAAGTTTTATTTATTTATGTACCAATCTTCATTGTATTTAAATTATTTTGTGCATTAATTAATTTACAAATAATAAATTTTAAAACAGTAATTTTATTACCAGGAACTCGTTCAACAATTCAAATATTAGTGGTTTTCAACGGCTTTTATTTAAAGTTTCGTGGAACTAGTCAATAGCCTAGTTTAATGGCTCGTTAAGAGTTCCCAGTTTTGTGTTACCAATTTGTAGAGTCCTAATACAATTTATAGGTAATAAGCTCATGACCCGACAAGTCCATGTTCAATATGCTCTTCCAGTCTGTTACATAATTAATGTCTTTTTTACTTATTATCTCATCTAACGGGTAAAAAATACATAACTATACAACTATCACGTACTAAGTTCTATTAGGACTCATTTTTCAATAGCAAAAATCGGTACATTTTTAACATAGTTTTCCTAATTTTTTTTCTTGAGTATTTACAATATTTTTCAAAGAAAATTCTTGTAGCCAGTAGTTATAGAATTTACTTGATATCGCCAATTTATGGACACCATTTTACCAGGAGTAGATAAAAAATAAAAACTGAAAAGATTTTTAGGTTAGATGCCAAGATTTTTATATATTGCAAGCACGCTTCACCATACATTTCCCATATTTTTTAACTTCAAGCAATATACATGTTCGTTGAAACAAATTTTACAGTGAAAGCATTTTGTAGTCAGACGTCACATTCGTTATTTTGTTACCAACTGAGTCGTAGCAAAATATGCGCATCAAAAACAGAAATGTGTCCACATAAAATATTTCTTAGAAGCTAAAGTAAGTCGGCGGTAGGAAATGTACGTAATGAATAGAAAACTTCAAGTTAACACGATACGGCTTGTGTGTCCTTGTTATAATAGAAACTGGAACTTTAGTTGGGATATTTCAGTATTTTCTTTTTGTCAGTTGTCGGGATCGCTAGAACTCGGCATGCTTATGATAGAAGTTTTGCTTCGGTGTCAATATATGCAGATGTTCTTTATTCAGTCATAATATATTGCAAGTTTGTTAGAGTTTAGACGAGCTGCTTAATTCTTGTTTTCTTTTTTAGTTTTAATGTGAATGTTGCTGGAAATAAGAAGCAAAAGCCTAAGCCTTCTATTAAGAGAAATTGATTTACAATAGGTACATAATTTTAGGTTTAATAGAGATGAATAAAACCACCAAAAATACGTAAATTTCAGTGAAAATCAGCTACTTTTAGTAAAAATCAGAAACATATGACATATTTAAGTACAAAAAAAAAACAAAGTTTTTGATAGCTCTCGTACCTTTTTTCTCATTAAACCACCTCTATTTCCCACATTTATTTCCAACCTGCATGAACAACATATCATAACAACACATTCACGTACATAATGTCAAAGGGTAAATATTTATCTATTTGTGTATTCAGAGTGTGTCTATTGTAGATTACTGATATACACACGTAGTGTCGGACTATTCATATGCAGAGCAGATAAAATCTAGGAGCGGTTGTCACTGTTTAGTTTGCGAACTAATCTTAGATAGAATGAAAACAGGCGTGGGTTTGTGACGCTGATAGAGGTTTTACGTGTTGTGTAAGTCTTGTAGGTCAATCGTTAGGGCTTTGGAAATAACTTGATGCTGGTGCTGATTGCCGTACAAGCTTTGGAAGTCGTGAAGTTATTAAATATTTTTACAAACTTTTCTTTTTTAAAACGACTACCGCACTCAGAAATTTAGTCCTCGTATCACATACAAAAAGACAACCAGATTCAGAACATGGAAACAAACAAAAGCTGACTATTGGGTACTGTGTTAATTTGTGAAATTTGTTCTAAAAGTCAGTTTGGTTCTCGCTCTATGTAAGATAGTGTATTTCTCGAAACTGATAAGACTGGGAGACCTTGTTTTATGGCCCAACACTGCAGGCTTTAAATGCTAGGTTTTTTAGAGTTCTCCGCTGCCGCAAGACATTTTTAGGCTATTAGAAACTACGAGTTTTCGGTTTAATGGTGTTAATCATTGGAGTAGTAAAAATAGATGTAACATCCGCTTCCTAACTCTCTTCTTTTCACCATGCTTTCCTCTCCAATACCACAGCATTATCATTTTTACCTTAAGCTCGTTCGGATTAGACCAAAGTAATTTGATTGGGAATTATATTTAACTAGCTATCATCCACGACTTCGTAAGCAAAAAAGAAAGAAATTGGGGATAAAAAATAGATGTGGGCCGATTTTCAGACCTATTGTATGCTCATACCAACAAAATTTCTTAAAAATTGGTCAAACGTTTTTGGAGGAGTTCGGAAACGAACACATAACATAGAAGATATACATAAAGATATAATAATACTCTTCAATTCCAACTAACAAACGCTACATCGCGTACATATCATTCATATACAATACATATTCATTTTACACACATTACAAATGGCTATACCTATATAACCTCCATATTCCATTACACACATCCGTTTCCTCAATTGTGTGGATCTCACGAATAATGGATGATAGGTGCACATCACGTGGCCTTGTCTGTTATAACGGTAAGGAAATATTTGTTCGTACTTTTGTGAATACAAATATGTAATGTGTTACTGTAAACTGGAATACGGGATGTAAATAAGAGTGTTATTAATATTTTCAGCTTGAGTAACAAGATGTACTTGATTATAAAGTGAGATTAGGAAGTGTGGGTTCAAGAAAATCACTTTTTTGTATCACCTACTTCTCGTAAAATGCCAGCAACCACATGACTTGAAAGTCCACTTTTTGTATCGAAAACTGCATTACAAGTCACAAGCATGTCATTAAACACCATAGAAGAAAAACCAGGAATCCTTTATTCAGAAATCTGATAGTTTAACATTACTTCCTCAGGTTTTTTAAGCTGAAAGTTTTGTTGACATAAGGATCATAAAAGAAAAGGGTTAATTTAGACTGCAGTACTAATATCGACGCATGATAACCCGCAGGCAAAATGCAGCAAAAAATTTTATACCTATGTAAAATTCTCGTGTCACAATGTTCGTTCCCGTACTCCTCCGAAACGGCCTGACTGATTCTCTTGAAATTTTGAGAGCATATTGAGTATCTACATCCGAAAATCGGCCGACATCTACTTTTAACCCCCTTTTTTCCTGTAATGAAAGGAACACGACCTATCGAGACATGTGATTTATACAAGCCATGTAATCTATGTATCCTTTGTTGGAAATCCAAATAAACAAATGTGCGGGCAACAGCTACTAGTGATGTATAATTGAATCGTCTAAACATATCGATATTTAGAAACAATGATATGACTCTATGCTGGTTTCGGTTCCATACAAACTAGACAAAGCCTGTTCTATGAGGCAATGACACATTGGCAGCTGCGGTTATCTACTGTCACGCTGAATTCCAATGATATTGTCACTGTGATATCAAGCTATTGTGAATGATTTTAGAATTGATTTTCAAATGAGTTTGATTATAGTTGGTCATTATTTGATAGAGGTATAGTTTTCAATTTGATTATTAAAATCTTTATACTTTAAAATAATTAATTTAATATTTTATAAATTATCCATCTATCTCTTTATAGGAAACTTATAAGTTTGGGAACAACTTTTAATTTGATAATCCGGAAGGGTTTTGTTTCATTATAAAGGTCCTGTGCAATTTTGGTTCCATCAAGAAGAATTGAAAAAAAAAACAAAAAATATACTGTACAGTATATTTTTTGTTTTTTTTTTCAATAATTACTTATTCACTTGAGATTGATGTAGATCTTTACAAACTTAAGTTATCAAACAAGTCTAGCAAACCAGCAATTAAAATGCATACTCTCCAGTAATTTTAAATAGAAAAAAAATAAGTTTAGGTTAAAAGCCGAGAAATGGATTCTTTTAAAATATAATTTTACGACTCCAAGAAATAAAGCCTTCGTACTAAAAAAAAAACACTTCATAACAATATAATATTCCCATAACAACGGCCACGGGTAAAATCAGAAATTAGAGTTTAACTTACACACTATTTTTTTTTTACACATATTTGGATCTACTAAAATATATTAATTTAATCTCAGTTAATTGAACAAATACAAATACAAACTCGTAAACAAAACCCGTACTGCTAACTGAAATAGGTGTGAAACTATTTAACCTTTAATAAGCATCCGGCAATACGGAAGGTAATATTAAAAACCATTAACGCACATTAATATACGGCATTAACTTCTCTTTATTAGTAAACAAAACATGACAAAACTATAATACAATTTTACAACTCCATACAATTGCGAACATTAATACAGTGAAACGTTAGTTTACTATCAGAATATTATGCAAACTGTTTAGTGAACGACTATCGGTAATCTTTCGACTCCATTTCGCGAATATAATATCAGCTCGGGTAGAATTTCAATAACGGTCGAATCTCAAAATGGCTTTCAACAGTTCGAAAGTAAGGTTTTGGCGAAATAATGGGACATATGAATACAATCAATAGTAAAGCAGATATAGAAATTAAATGAAGTTAGACAAAAGGGAAATTCGATAGGTTTGTGAGAGGAATCAGGATATATATAAGATGAATAGATTATAGCTATGAAATGCCTGCTGAAATTCCGGGAATTGTCGCCCGCCTTGAGATGGAAATTGACGATGTTCGCCCGAACTTCGGAAAGGACATAAAGCCGTGTCTTGTGTTTGATGCTTCGGACTATGTATGATATTAAATGAATATAGAGTGCTCCTGTGTGTATATGTATGTCAGAATCTGCTAGATGGATTCTATGGGAAACTCTATTTTCAGCTGAATAGTTAAGAGCTCAGCAGAATATAGCCTAAAATTCTCTATCATTCGAGCAATTTTTGCAGTGGCTTGCACTACAAAAATTCACCGTTATCTGAAATGTAGAGACAATTGGACATTATAAAACGTCGCTCAGCCAATTCTTTTTAGTTCTAGAATGCGTGAAAATTACAAAAAGTTTCCAAATCTGAGACGGACCTGCTAAAATTGTCTGACCCTCTAAAAGAAGACTCATCAAAAACATTTACATCCAAGCGTTATAACTTATTAGAAAAACGATGTCTTAAACTCCAAATATTCATAGATACTAATTGTAACATTTACCTTACGAAAATTTTCTCAATAGTTTTATTACAAAATTAAAAATTGGTACAAATATTTTCTTAAAAAATAAGCCATAACTCATAAACTAGATGTCTTGATATTTGGTTTAGTTTAATAGGCTTGTAGGTACGATTGGAGTCGCAGCGGCAGAAAATTGCCATGCGACTTGTTCATTCAATTACTGGAATACCGACAGCGTCGGCGTCTAACGTTAGGTACCCTACACACTGATCTATTTAGATAAAAATATCATTATCCCAAGGTATAGATCCTTTTTCGATATCGATGTTTATGATAAGTTAAAATGGTATTAGGTAGCGTTTGGAGAAATGGTGTTTAGGTATTAAATAGCGTAGGTATCTGCAAAAAAAAAACTCTTCATCACCACAGTGAATTTCTATAACTTGTTTTTTTAAGCTAACCTCTTCTTAAAGGAAATAATGAAAAGAATGGTTTTGCCGAGCAGACTAAACAAAATAACGCAATACATCTTTCTCGTATTTTGTTGGCTTTCAAAGTAATTATACTCCACTAAACAATCGTTAATTTTAAACATGACTCCGTCACTTATAAATTTATTTAATCCTAATATAGCAGAGGGTATGAAAGCATTTAAAACTCTTACAAAGAACGTTCAGTCTAAAAATATGCATTTGTGCCTCACAAAACCTTTCAGTACCTGTTAACATAAAGAAGCAGCTTTTTCCCACAATACAGCTAACACAGTGTAATACCCTCTTTACATATAAATGGAAGACGTTCCGCTGAAGTATTTAATAACACACGTGAGATGGCAGAAGTGAACACAGGACGCGGCAGACGGCCACGTGTGTGACCGAAACCTTTGCTTAATGTGTCGTAAAGAATATAATGGTAAATTAATTACTAGTATTTTTTTTTATAACGGCTCCCGCACTAAGTAATTTCATCTTTGTATAGCAGGGGATTTCACAGACATTTAATAATCTTGCACAAAATACATATTTACTTTTAGTAGTCACATTGGCACTTGAATGCGAATAAATATGTACTTGTCTTATTCTATTATTTCACTACCACTATCGGTTTCTACATTATTTATTTACTAATAAACAGCTTTGTTCTTTTAAATTTAAAAACGTACATATTTAACGTGTTTTTATTTTTGGCTTCAAAATGAGTACTTATTTTATTTCTGTAAGTTACTTTGTAACATGCACTGACATAAATATATTGATATGGGAAATATCAGGTAGTTTCGAGAGCGGCACTTCATAAAATAGTTCAATCTAAAACCTAGCAGCAAAAAACGCAACTACCAAAAAATCTAAAACATTTCAACGTGAAGGTAAACTGTGAAAACTGCCCGTCCGTACCGTAGTAATCAATTAAAGGATTTTTATTGCACAAGAGACGTGGGCATGAATAAAATATGTGACGACACCGGCTGGAATGGAAACAAAATGGCGTCGTGTCGTTTGAATTTCGCTGTTCCATTTTACATACGTTATGTCTTGTAGAGTTGTGGAACGTTGTAGCTGTGACTTTTCAATGTCAGTTATGGAATTCTTATTTCGAATTTGAAAATGGAAGAGGAATGTGGGGGATTTCTTTTTTATTACACAAATTGTGACTTTTTTTGATTTTTATTCTCTAGTTAGAAAATGACGTCGCACAAAATGTGTTTTTTATTTAAGTATTTTATTCTGAATTTAGAATAAGATTGGTTTACCTGATATGGTGCTATACAGCAAGTGTATTAATTAATTTAGTTTTGAATTCTTAAACAACTTTAACTATTTACATAAAGTAAAAATCTCTTTGAAAGTGATAGTGGGAAAGTGGACAATATTGTACATTATGTTAAACTTTACCTACTTATGCTATTGAAATGCCAAATAAAAATATTCCACCAATCTTCAAATAGCACTCAATATAAATCAAACCATAAATATAGTACCCTACATTTACCTACAAAAGTAAGTTTCGTTCTTATTCAGGCGGCAACGTGAACGAAACTCAAACTGGTACCAACAAACGTGGTAACCGCATTCAGCGGCCGAACTACTGCATACGAACTCAGTACCTACCAACTCTTCTCACAATAAGACTTGTTGTATTGTCAGAGCGAGATAGCTCTCTACATTGTCTAGAGCGTCGTCTCACTCCCACAACTACAACAGTTTTATTCTATGAGATATTGATAGGGTACAGTCAGCATCAGAAGTCGGTTAACACAAACCGATTTACAAAGTGTCATTATTTCTCTATGACATGTAAGATTTATGCTTAGTATGTTTTAACTATACCAGGTGTCAAGCCTATTTTTTAAGCCTAATTCGATTGTGGACAGTTCGTTTGAAAATCTTAATGTGTTAATCAACTTTTGATGCTGATCCTACCTTATAGTGCTTTAATATTAAAACTTTCGATACAGAAGTAGTGCTGTAGTGAAATTGATTCGCAGTTTCCTGCTTTCGATTTTGTGAAGTTGTGGAAGCGGGACAACACTACTCGGCGTAGAGCGCCATCTCTCTTTCACATTTACAATAGTATTGCAGTAAAATCTCGTGGTAGGGTACGCTATAGTGCTATAATATTAAAACTTTCGATACTGAATATCGCAGCAGTGAAATTTATTTGCAGTTTCCTGCTTTTGATTTAGTTTTTACATTCGAGTTGTTCACATCTGTTCAGCCGTGGAACGGGTTAACGTTCTGATATTCGAAATGCTGTGTTAAATTGATTTTGATCGTGCAAATATTTTTGGTTTCGGTAATTTTTGTTGATAGTTTTTTATTTAGTTTACCTTTTTTGGGGAGTAATAATCAACGAAATATTTGAATTAGTTCAAAACATACTCAAAATATTAGTTTAGTATTTTAAGTAAATAGTAAACACGTATTGGTATTTACATTTTCACCAATAACAATCAGCTTAATAAATCGGAATTACATCGAAATCCACTAACCGCTGTTATTTGACATTGGAACACATTTAATCAAAAACACCCTACACGAATAAACACAATTCTAAATTTAAATTGAACGATGTCAGATCCAATTTAAATTTAGAATGAAACAATACGGCTAGAGCCCACACTATCCATTCATTCATTGAATTCAAACGTAGAATAAGATGTTAATCTCCTTAGTTAAATTCTAAATTCAATCTATTTAGCCGTTCAGATCAGGAAACTTGGACTTTGAAAAAACAAAAAAATCTGATTAAAAGTCCGTCGGGATGAAGCTATTTGTTCGCGGCTTTGAATGTTGTTTTACGTATATTTTTAAATTTCGTACCTTTTGTGAAGTGACAAATGATTAAAGTATTCTTTGTTCGCAAAGAATGAATATTTTCTTAAGTCGAAATGTTTTGTTTAAAGTAAGATGTTTGTGATTTGTGTGCCGAGTTTGGAAATAAAAATGACGTTGAATATTAGCAGTGAGATAAATAGCATTGTTTTTGTTTAAATTGATGGGAAAATAATTTTATGGACCAGATATAATTCTAGGACAGAAGATTATTTTTATTGTAGAAATTATGAATACCTGCTATAAGAATATTCTTAGTTGCTTCTCCCCAACAGGCGCCTATATTATTTTTTAGAAAAAAAAGTATCTGTAATAAAAAGGTTTCATACTTAAAACCAAACACAAAAACAAATGACCAAAAAAAGCAAGTGCAAAAAAGCATAAAAAATAAATGTTATTCTAAATATGAAAATAACTCAAGTAAAACTACGTAGTGCAAAAAGTTTGCGCTGTTTTTACATGTTTTAGCTGTAAAAATAATAACAGCATAACACTAGCCGAGTGCTAGAGGCAAGATTGTTATAACCCAACTAACATTACTTTGGGAAAAATACGAAAAAAACTCTTTGGTTTTCAGCTTAATACTGGCTGTTTACAGTAATGAGATTTTTGCATTAACGCTTGCTAACAGAACTATTTTGATATGACTTTTTTGTAATGTTTAGGTATTTTTTTAACCTATAAGCAGAATATTTTTAACATTAACATTAGAAACCATTCAGTTCTTAATGACGAAAAATTATTTTTTTGGAGATTTGATTCAAAAGTAACAGTTACACACTTTTCAATTCTATTTCACTTTTCACTATCATTATTGTAAAAAAAAGTAATGCATAAAAGCATTAAAAGTCTACTTTAAACTAAAAAAAAAAAATGGATAAAGTCCTGTACAATTGTATGTGGCAATTTGAAAATGTAACAGAGCTTACAATATTCAAAATCCTATTCAAACCTTTTCCAAAACCGCCCTAGTAAATAAAAACGAGCAAAAAGTTATCTTTCCAACATAAATAAACGTACTTTCCCAAATACAGATGAAGCGCAATTTCTATAAATAATCTCGGAGTAAGAGTTCGAAAATAGAATTCTAAATGTGGGGCCACACACCTGTTTGTGTATTCCATAGAATGCTGTGAAAGTAAATTTAACACACCTAACTCCAGTGTTTATTCTTTTTATGTATTTTTCTTATAAACGTCTCGAAAAAGAAAAAAGGTTTTATTCGATCAACAAATAATGGAAATCGAATGGTGAGATTTAAATGTTGGTCAAAAACTTGTATAAAAATAGAGTTCTATTTTCGAAATGTTTTCTTTTTATAATAATAGTTGAACATGTCAACAGACTCAGTATACCAGCATATTAGTTGTTCTAATTGTTATTTGAATGTTAAATAAATAATTCAATTTTAAATATCAAAAGCATACCTATGGAGTTATTTCATAAAATAATACTTGGGCTTATAATATTATTACCTACTAATAACATATTAAAGCTCTATAATATTACTTATTACAAAGTTAAACCTAAATTGCTCAAATGCGTTTCAGATTGACGGCAAATTCGACAGCGAACAGGCAGCAAATTAATAACAATACTAACCTATTTTCCGATTGAATTAAACTCACCGAATTTGTGAGGAGTACCGGAAAGGGATCCTATTGGTATATAGACCGCGGTATAATTTATATTCTAAAAGGTTCTGCCATATCTTAAAGTACAATTTTTGCTTGTGGAAGCCAAATGGCGTATTACGCGGTATACAGCGGCGTCTCTCTGTCACAACTGCATGTAGATAATTTTTGACTAGGCTGTTTGTTTAGTGGTGAGTGGCCCTGACTACTATACCGGAGGTCGTGGGTTCGATTCCCACCCAGAACAAATGTTTGTGTGTTGAGCACGATCATTTACTTTGTTCTGTGTCTGGGTGCTATTTATCTATAATATGTACGTATTTAGAAATATATGAGTATGATTATCAGTTGTCTAGTACTCACAAAACAAGATCCTCTTAGTTTGAGACTAGATTAGAATTGAACCCACTACCGCTGGTATAGCAGTCAGAACCACTAACCACTAGACCAACAGGCCAGTCACATGTATTTGTTTGTGTAACATACCAAAATAGTTTTGTCCTAGAATACTAACTGTTTCGGTTTGTATTTTAAGCTTAAATTTAATGTCACCTAACTAATATTTATGACCGGTCCGGTAATAAATATCAATTACTGTTAATTAATAAGATAATTTGGGCTCAAAACCCTTTGAATATCAAATTCATCTTTAAATTAACGTATTATTAAATTTACAGATAGGTGAAACATTATTTTAGATACCTAAGTTTTATAAATATTTTTTAGATATTAAAATCCGAAATCTTGCAATTAAACTCTCACGCTGTAAAAATTCTCCCTTTCACCTAATTTTGAGATGTAACACACTTTTATTTTTATATTAAAAATTTCCTCACAAACTAAGTTTGCCAACATTACGTCAGTCTGCTGCCAGCTAATAAAATATCTCAAATAGTGCACCTTACTTAGTACACTATACAGTTCACAATCTACATCGTATTTTAAAACGTATTTTTTTTGTAAACATAAAACCTTTTTTGTATCGATTACAGCTGGCTGCTTAATAGCTAAAACCGTAGCCAAGAAAAAGAAAATAATTTTAATTGTATTCCAAATTCAAAAATTCCAAAAAAAAACGTTAAATTTCAAATTTTAAATTAGAATTGACTAGAACAATAATGACGTTTTTAATTTAAAATAAAAAAAAGTTGAATGAAAAAAGTGAGTGCTGTCAATCTCAGTGTCTGGAGGTAATTAGCAGGAACCGTGTCAATTATTACGAAGACAATTGCTAATTAGCAGCCGATTCAACACCGGTTTTGATTAACTTTAGCCCCTTCAGAAGTTTGTTTCTTTCAATCTGCCTGTAGTTAAGTATTTTAGATTAGGTTGGATTTAAATTTAGATGAAGCTATTTTGGGAGTTAAATGAAAAGGAAATTTACCGGCATTTAAGAAATTTGAAATTGTTCTTAACATTAGAAATCATATTCAAGATTGTTAATTAGGACACTAAAAGAAGGTTTTAATACAGCATTCAGCGTAAAAATAATGTACACTTTCCAGTGTTCACCTTCAACAAGAGCTTTATAAGTATTCTATAAATAGAATAGTATATATTTCTACAGAAATGTGAACAAAAGCCAGACCGTGTAAGGGATTATCTATCGGAACTCCTCCCGGAGTGTTCTCGATAGCATGACATACTAACTTGACAACAAAACTGCATTGATTCCGCCCTCCTTTCTATAAAACACAACAAAACTGGACCTCGCAAACATTTATCTCACATTCTTTTGTTTTTACACTTTGATACCCAGACTTTAATAGCTCCAACAAACATTATTGCAGTAAGGTAATGTTTTGCTTAACGACTGATCATAAAGAAAATTCTTGCAAATTCATGCGACGAACCCGAAAATAAATTTGCTCAGCAAATTTTAATGAGTGTGTAAGGCGCGTGTCATGGCACTTTGCCGAGTCGGTTCTTCCATTTATTTGAAAAGACGCTTTCTATACCGCTTACAAATATCTACGGACGGCCAATTTGCTCCTTTATAGTAACGTCCCTTCGTGTAATTTACTAAAAAGCAAACAGGAAATTTCAAGCAAAATGTTTCGTACCCAAAATGAAGTTTCCTACATTATTCTATTTATCTACTTACACGTACAATGTTAGTACAGAATTTAGCATGAAAATTATAATTTTAAACTTTACTAAAAGTTAACGGGGCAATTTTGTCGGGCCGCGCCGCCTAATCCGGAACAAAATGGCGTCGAAATTGTATCCGCCAGCCGGCACAGTCCAGTATTTACCGGATAGAATCTGTTTTAAATCGCACGAATCCGGTTCTAGCCGGAATGGCTAGGGCTACGAGGATTTTGCATTTGCGCCATTTCATTCTATGTACGGATGTGTAGGATACAATGAAAAAAATACTATATTTAATCCTTTCTTAAAGATTTAAGCCGTGAACACAACTATCTGACTATCTATTACGTCTTCTTGACCAAAACACTAACTCAATTTTGATTAAAAATACTTGATTATATTAAGTGAAGAATTCGTTCCGGTTATTTTTTATCACAGTATCTAAGATCTTCTTAGAAGCCAATAGTACTACTAAAAGCTGGCAGTTCATTGACAGTCAGAATAAATTACTCATGTTATGTTCATGTTCATTCGCGCTTAATGAGATGTCTATTGAAACTGTAAGACTTGCTGATAGTCAAATACAGTCATCGATCTATATAAACCTCAAACTAGTGATTTATTAAAGACTTGTCTATATAGTATAAGTTTTTATTCAGTAGACGCCAACTCATTTACTAAAACAAGACGCGAATTCATCTCACTTACAAAAAACGTCTTTAAAATCCTGATAGAATAAAAAAAAAAGCTTGAAAGCTCTTAAGTAAGTTAAGATGAATAAGTTCTCTTAGCTATCTTCATTTAAAACTTAACACTGAGTTAGTTGGGCGCTAAATGGTCTGCTTCTTACTGTCTGCAAGGAAAATACAAAAGTCTTTCAAAGTCCGCATGCATTCTTTCCGACTTTTTATACTTACTTTTATGGAAAGTTCAATAAAATCTAACTTTGGAGGTAAAAGGAACGGGAAGCTCGAGGTAGCGAGGTCCACTGCTTAGTGTGTGGACTTGGGAAATTTTTGCCCGACTTTTAAATTCAAGGAAGTATTTTAAAACTTACGTGTATTGGTGAAGTTAGAAAAGTTTTGTAAATGTGTGAAGTTACCATGGATTGGAATATGGTTCAAGTTACATGTTATTATGTAAACTTTTCGGGTCACATTCTATAATCCTTCAGTTTTACCTTAAAGAACATATTTTTTTAAGTTAATCCATAGGTACTGAAATTTCGTCAATAAAATATTTTTTTATCATAAACGAATATCTTCTTCGCTTTTATGCTTACACTTTGTGCATGTGAATTGATTGTCTGTGAATCCTTGTGTCGCGGCACAAGGATTAAATTCCTTAGTAGTCGTGACTGCTTTTACTAAAAATAAAACATTAAAAAAACTGAAATGAATAGAAAAAATTAAAATCAGAGGTCCATTGCTTGCTGACCATAACCTTGATCTCAAAGAGTCTTTAAAAGGAGCGCAGTGGAATTTCAAACGGAAGCAGCCTGCTTAAGAGTCGTTGTGTCCATGCTAGACAATTGTTTGTGTAAGACAAACTTGCGAGCGCACCCTGTATACAGATAGAGCACGGAATTGGTCTTTGTGCAGTTTATTAGCTGGTATTAAAGTAGTCTTACAAAGGACAGGACTGTTAATTACTTAATATCGGTAAATAGTAATAAAGAAGCCTCTTAAAGTAACCATTGCACTTGTGGGATCTTTACTATTGCGCTGCGATACGTAGAGCGAGGTTTCCCTTTTCCAATTGCTATAATATTACTTCAATAATAATTTAAAATTATAAATAAATGATACTGTGACATGTTGGTCCAACCCCAAGTAAAATAGGATAAGGACAGGAAGATGATGATGATGATGAACAATTTTTCACATTAATTATTAGATCTATTCTCGACATTTATTATTAGACGTGACTAGCAAAACATGAATGTTACTATCGAATATTTCAAGATATCAACTAGATAATAACATAAATATTAAAATGTTATGGCCTTTTTGAACGAAAGACTATCCTTATTAAGTTTTCCGTCAGGTGACTTTGTGGCAAACACTGATATCGATACCTCATTATAAGTTAGGACAACGGGAAGAGGTTTCAGGCTTAAGTTTAGTCGACAAAAATCATTTAAGATAACTAAAAATCTGGTCTCTGTAATTAATTTCATCGTCTAACTACACTGTAACTAAAATAGTTTACGAAACATTTTAACTTACATGATGTTTCATACATTTGTTTTTAACTGGCTTTTATAACTAATAGCTTACATTAAATTTTATCTTAACGCATTAAAATATTAAAATTAAAACATTACTTTAAAATATAAAACAGGAAAACATGAATCAACCACAGTGAAAACCATTTCACCATTGTATCGAAATACCCAGTTCAAATCCAATAAAATAAAAATAACAAGCAACAATTTAGGTATTACTCAATAAAGAATTGCTCCATTCAAATGCGTACTAGAAAATGCAGCAAAAATACACACAATCGCCACAATGTGTATGAAACGCGAATTGAATATTAAAACCATTCACGGTCTAGTTGATTCGCGCTTTTGTTAGGATTTTCGGATTTTCGCCATCCAAAAACCAAAGGAATCATAGGGAATCCCTGAATTTTTCATTTATATATGAGGTTTCTTTTTAGTGGCGGAATTTTAAAGAGCCATTGGAAAATGCAGGAGTTAAGCTTTTCGAATTCTCGATTTAGGTTCGTGAAAGGTTTTTGTAAGGTAAAATTTTAGAGCTTATTTTGGAACAGTAAAGCAGTAGTTTTATTTGTCTTGTAAATACTTTTTCACATCCGACTCCCTAAGAGCAGAACAAGAATGTTATCCTATCACGGGGATGTTGGGTGAGATTTCTTTAGAAATAAGCAGGGCTCTTGTAGTACATCTTGTTTATTATGTTGTGTGTGTTTTTAACCTGTTTTGTAGGTACATAAATTAATGAATAAATGAAGACTGATTTATTATTGTGGGCTCTTGTGGATTCTTGAAGCTACGTAAGATTTTTACACATTCTCAAGAAAAACTTATACAAATAGAATATCAATCTGTCTAAAGCATTAAATCGTAACTTTAACTGCCTTAAAACCCAAAAAGAGAAAAAGGAAATGCAATTTCACAAAAAAGGATTTAACAAAAGACACTGATATATTTTTGCATCCTAATCCTAAAAGATGGGAACTCCTGGAACCATTAGTAAATATCAATCACCACTTCCATCCATTAGATGGGAAGGAACCCGGAAAAAGATTAAGATTGCGATGAGGAAAACAAAGAATTTGACCAAACTAACAGTGTTTTGGTTAATAGCTTCATTAGTTCGACGTAATACCGTTAGGACTTTGCAAAGTAGTTACATTAGTAAAGATTCCTTGGATATATTGTTTATAATTTATTGCTATTATTACTAGCTATTTATTACAATGTGTGACAGAAACTATACTTAACATCTAGATTTAAAAATTAACTTATACAACGTTGATAAAAGCGAGAGGCATTAAATGAAACCACATATTCTGTATATCATTATAAGGCTACACAACAAAAATCAAATCAATGTAAGCAATATTTTTATAATAACTTTCGTGAGGATGATTCATACTTAAAACGTTATGACGGTTTACTCACGCGTATTTATCGGGATAGCCCGACTAGTTTCGGACCCAACCGGAGCCAACTAGATAACTATGCCTATAAAACTTAGTCACCTAATCAGGAAGATACAGCATGTTCAAACTAAAAAAATATCCTGTGACTAAACTATTGCTTACATTGATTTGATTTTTGTTGTGTAGCCTTATAATGATATACAGAATATGTGGTTTCATTTAATGCCTCTCGCTTTTATCAACGTTGTATAACTATAAAATAACATATTTATAAATCGTCAAAAAAATGTCGTCATCTCCGTCAATAGCGGGAAACTTGGCCTGGAGACTGAAATGTCGCACCGCTGGGCCCTTCATTCTCCTGGCCTCCTTACTCTTCTACAACTTGACTTTCTCAAAAGCTACGCGCGATTATTAGCTAGTAAAAAAATTATCACAAAAAAATGTACCAAAAATAAAGCAATTTATCTCATACGACATTGAGTTCATAATCTCTAAGCTATAAGAACATGATTTTTTAGTGTTCTATATTTAGGTCTACGAGGCACATTGTATATTATTTTTGTTACGCTTTTTTACGTCTCTGATTTTCTTATGTCAAATGCTATGTATACCTGCATGTATGGTTATTGAAATGCCATAATGTTGACTTGTGGAAAACTGCGCTGTTGGTGTGCTTATTCATAAATAAATCAGTTTTATTTCACGTAAGTTTTTAAACATAAAATTCCCTGTCTAATTCAAGAATCCTATTTTTGTGAAATTGTTTACATTTTTCGGGCTATTTCGTGAGCTATTTGGAGAATGTTGTTTCCATTCGGTCATCGTAGGTGAAACTAATTTTGGGCTATGAGTGTTTGGATAAATTTGGATATAGTTAGTAGCATAGTTTATACACGATAAAGGTTAAGTCAGAAAAGTTATAAGCTTTATTTAGCAAACATTTTTTTTGTTGATATTTGACTATTACACCTCGATAGGTGTAATAGTCAAATATCAACAAAAAAAATTACAATTACGTAACGATTCACGTAATTGTCAAATTTCAATTAAACAAATTATATTATTATTAGCTGTTGCCTGCGACTTCGTACGCGTCAATAATACCGCGGAAGTTAAAATAAAAAGGATTTGGGGATATAAAATATAATTATGTTGGCCGATTCTTAAACCTACTGAATGCATATACAAAACTTCAAGAGAATCGGTCAAGCCGTTTCAGAAGAGTACAGGAACAAACATTGTGACACGAGAATTTAATATAAGATTATATTATCACAAATAGATTACAAAACTTATATTTTCTTAACATAATTTGACATTTAAAAACAACATCATACCATAGTAAGGAAAAACAACGTCACTCGTGGAAAAACACGTCCATTTTATCTTTAGCCTCAAAATACAAGTATTTACGTTCCTCGCAACAAGCAAACAAACAAAGAGTTAACACAAACATATTTATAACATGCCAATAACATTTCGGTCTCCCGTTCACACTCGGTTTTAATTCTGTAAATATACACTCGTGAGCATATAAATGGAGCCACCACAAATATATATCATGTGAAAGTTCCTTTTTTGTCATCGTGGTTTTATGTTAAGGCTGAAAATATTTTCATGATGTTTATTTTTTGATTTAGTTGATTTTTGCGATTTACTTCCAAAGATAGAAGTCTACTGAATAATAAAATTCGTGTATGAAAAAAAAATATTTGATTTGACATGTTATTCAATTAGCTATGCACAATCATATTTGAGTACTAGTAACTACAAAATTAAATAATACAACAAAAGAAATTAAACATCAGACCAGACTCAAACCTGCGACCTTTGGCTAATATTATCATTTGTATGTACCTAATTTCAAATATTATTCAATCCACAACCATTTCTGCATAATAAAAATAATGAAGTAGAAGAACTAGAACTAGGGAAGTAGTAGAACTAATACATTTATTATTGTCAACGAAAACAAATCCGGTTAAAGTCTAAAAAAACCAATGCGGACTGTCTCCCTCAATCTGTCCCGACGCATATTTGTTCTAGCGAAAGTAATTCGGCGTTAATTTCACCGCAAACATGTATAAAAGTGTTCGCTTGTTTGTAGCAAAAATATTAATTGTATGGGGAAAGCGTGGCTCGAGGCATTTGAGAGTAAGCAGAGTTCGCCGCCTGCATCCGGAATTTCCTTTGTAAATTCGCTGACTTAGTGTAATAGTGCTTGTACACTGCAGTGGTGCACGTGGTTTTCGTTTCGAAAGAAAATTGTCTGGTGCTTATGTGTACAGTGTATTAGTCTAGGGAGTAAAGTAATGTCTTGGATTGCTTCTGTCGTGTTCTGTTTTGTTGCTAGAAATATTGTTCTACTAGGAATGGGTTTTGAGTTTTTGTTGTGTGAATAAAAGTTGTAAAAAATATCTTGCATTTTTTTTGGGTACGGTACCGCATATTAGATTATTGATAATGTATGGCTTAGAGTTATATCCAATAACAATGTATGTCAATAAAATTATAAAACCGTATCTCATGATTTGGCAACAACATTTTCTAATATAAATATGAAATAAAAAATTAATTAACCCATACTGTTTTATTTTCGCTGGAAATAATTAATTCATGAACATACAGTATCTTTTTTTTTAATTAAATTATTCTATGTATTCAGGAAGTCCTGTCCGTTAAGTAAATATATGAGTGTAAGAGCCCCGTCCTCCGAGTAGTAATCATCTAAATGAACCAGCCTTCAAAATAATTAACTTCCCCTAATTTCTGCTATTAGTCTTCAGTAGACTTAATTATTAAAGGGTGAATCGTTTTAATTAAAAAAAGGAATTTCCTGATATCAGTCCTTAAATTTTCAGTTTAAATTGTTCTAATTTTAGCATCAACTATTTTAGATTCTTAGAATTTCAATCAGAGTTACATGGGATAGCGAAATTGATTAAATCGGAATAAATTAATTTATAGCCGGCTTACGTTGAGAATATACAGGGTGACTTCGAAGTCGTGGGCAATATTTTAAACTAAGACATTATTAATGATACTATTGCGTTAGGGTTATTTTTACTTAAAAAAATAATAATAATGTAGGAAGTTACCTAGTTCCCCCCGGCGGGGCCGGGCATACGACGCGCGGCCAGGCGCCGGAGGGGTCGCGGAAGTAGTCGTCTTCGTTTCCCGTGACCCCTTCAAGGTGGCGCACACCGAAAACCCGGGGGTTTTAGTGGGTACGGGGCCGCCTCACGGCCCAAGCCCTACACTCCACAATTTTTTTTCTTTTTTTTTGCGTAAAAGTAGCCCTAACGCTATTAGTATCATTAATAGTGTCTTAGTTTAAAATATTGCCCACGACTTCGAAGTCACCCTGTATATTTTATTTATAGTGAATAAAATAGATACAAATATATATTAAACTCTACAAATAGTCAGCTATTTGTATCAAAGGTCGTAGTGCAATCTATTTAAGGACTTTCAGCAGATTCAATATATTTTGATTGGATAAAAATAACAATAATAGCTTCAGTTGTATAGAAAAAGAAAAAAGTAAATGTGATAGGTTCAAAAGAATCAAACTTAAAAAAGCCTTCTACAAATAAATTTTATTTAGATGTATCAATGTATGATAGAAACTAAACTAAACAATAAAATATTTTCAATCAAAACAAAACTTATATAAGCTTCGTTTTTTATTAAAAATATTTAGGCAAATAGGCATACATACATGTAAAAAAATTTAAGGTTCTGCTTGTAAAATAATAATTTTACAAATTTCCTTGTTGTCGGTTTATCTTTCATTCTGTCCGACTGTCTGTCTGTTTGTTCCTGATAATCTCTAAAAAAACTAGACCAATGTTGACGGGTATTTTTGGCAGGCAGCTGGTGTTATAAGGAGTAACTTACATTACGGACAAAGTCGCGGGTACAACTAGTATACCTGTAAAACAAAATCTTATTTTTCGTAACCTATAAGTGTGCATGCTCCTTAAAAGTTCTATTTTCTGTAAGCACGTTGAAAATTCGTTTGAATCAAACCACAACTTGTGGGATATCTATGTACGGTAATACTTTTTGATTTTTATTAGAAATGCCATTTTTAATACATAAAAGTCGCATCTTTAAGGAGAACTTATAACAAAATGGAATCGCTTTGGTCAAATAATATCTTCTTAATATTTCTCAGCATAAACTCTAGGTTTACTATTCGATATAAAATTTTCGTACATTTCGTAGATAGAAACAATAAAAATGCAATAAAATAAAAAAAAAGGTTATTAAAATTTCGCCTTTCAGAAAATGTCAGGAAAAATTATCCTAACGCTATCATAACTATTTGCTGAAAGTTAAAACCAATAACAACAAAAGTAAATTTGTAATACATAATCGACCTGAAGAAGTATACAAATAACATTACCCAATATCAACCTAACACATCCAAAACCACTCTTCCAAAAATTCTCAAACATTATACCATGCCCCAAAAAACAAACGCCACACATTCACCCTTCAAGCCATATTTTCTTAGAAAGCTCTCAAGCTTAAACTTTTCGAGTATTAAAAACCATTACCAGTACAAACAGGGCAAAATGGTCGGACATTTTGATAGGCAATTTGCAGCGAGAGCCAAGTACATTACCTTACGAACAGTCGCAAACATTGGTCTTGGAACATGGAAATTGGAGCTACTCTATAAACATCTATTGAGAAAATTTTCTCGTGTTTTGGGGATCTTGGTGAGAATTTTTGTTTTAGGTTTTGGGTTTTTGTATTAAATCACCTGTATTTATTAGCAAAAAATATTTTTAATGTCTTGTAATGAAACAAAAGCTCAATTTGAACTGTCAAAAATACATTATATCTGAGATATAGAATATAATATCTGTCCATATCTATCCATTAATACTCACCATTTTCAGCTTTGTTAGGTCATCAACAGTTGATACTTCTGATTTCAACTATTTTGTAAATCAAACACTTACTTCCATCTGCATATGCAGCGACAAAAAATAATAATTTGAGCATAGTTACGAATCAATTATTACTTTTTTCCTTCTTAATACAAATAAACAGTAAAATCTAAAGAAAAAAAAACAAAATTCTACACAAAATTTTTGCAAAACCAACAAATCAGATTCGACAACCCTAACAAGCCCGTAACAAGAATAACTAAAAGCTTGAAGATATAATAAATCCTTCAACTCAAAGGTTAAGCTACGTTTTAAGGGAACATTTTAAAAGAAAACCCTTAGCAATGTACATTTTCCTTCATCAACCCTTGAAATTTAATCCCTGCCCGTGACCTAGCCCTTTTTAATTCGACAGCTCCACATTCAACCTATTTCGGTGGCAAATACGGTCCTTTACAACCCTTTCGTGAAAGGTGGCGGGTTTTTTTGCTCGCAGACGTCTTTATGCAAACTTTGCTTGCGAAAATTGTCCCTTTTTCACTAGAATAATATGATTACTGGATAGAGATGTTGGGTCGGTTTTTATTTTAGTTATTTTTTGGGATTGAAGGTTGCGGGATGGACTGAATTGTATTTTTCTGGTTATCATCGGTCGGTTCAGGTTTTTAATCAGAAACAGATATTGTGTTCTTTTAAGAATACATTTAATTTTGTTTTAAATGATATGAGGCATACGACAGCAAAAAAACATAGATTTATGCCCGTAATATCCGATGATGACAGGGTATGAAAAGTAAAAAGCTAATTAATCCGTCAAATAGACACTTATAAAATATTTAAAACTTGCATTTATCTCAACAGTAAAAAAATACAAAATTAAGTCGCTTTAAACGCATTCGCAAAAATATATACGAAAAAGTGACGTCACGCAAGTTTCACTGACTGTACTTTGGTCAACTTGTATTTGCGGGCCAAAAGAAAAAAATACGCATCTAACATTTTCTAGTAAACTACATGGCGGACAATAATAATTTAATTAGTAGATGCCTATATTTACAAAAAGTTAAATAACTAATTATCTCATCTACTAAAACGGAAAGAGCCTAAATAAACACAACTAATTAAACCACAAAATATGATCCCTTTTTACAAACCCCAAAAAGTTACACCTCAACACCACATCGCGATTAAAACTATTTAACTTAACCCACACATTCTAGTTAAGCGAAGCAAAACTAACATTAACTTATTAAAACTTCTAATACGTTTTTCATTCGAACAACTTGCACTCGCATTAGTACTGGTACATTAAACCCAGTTGAGTATTTGACGGAAGTTAGTCAGTATTACCACAGTATAAATTGAATACAGTATGACGTCTTCATAAAATGAGCGCAACGCGAATCATGCCTACGTATTTAGATCGTGGCATACGCTCAGCTTGCCTACTGTCGCGAGCGTCTCGCAGTGACTTTAGACGGTGTGTAGTTGCTGTAATTAAATTCTATAATTGGGCTATCTTAACGCTGTTACGTGCCGCGCAGTTATAGGCATTTATTTTTTAGCAACTGATGAGTTCAACTACTCTCTTTGTTTATACTGTGGTAGCACAATGATGGATCGCTTGAAAGTAGATCTAAAATGATAACAGTAATGGGAATGTTGATATTCGCTTTTAAATTTCAAAGAGTGATAATTTTGACAACGTAATTTGAATTTGTAACCCAGATATGATTTGGGTGTGAGTCGTTTATCATTCTTCTTTTTAATGTCAAAGGGCTATAAAAATCTAGTACATTTTTAAATTTATAACCTAGTTGTTTTAAAGATTCTGTAGTATTACAATTTGAAGCAGGTAATAGGTAGAGTTTCGGTTTTATTGTACACGCTAGAAGATTTTCATACATTTTAAAATCTTAATTTATTACTAAAGTATTATTTTTTTTAACTCATTTCCTTTTCGAGTATTTTACTACTCTATCTCTTCCTATTATATTCGTCTGGTTTTCTCCGCACTACCCTATGGTTGACTGGTAGAGAATGCCACAAGCATTAAGTCCGTCATAGTAAATTATTTGTATAAGAAGCACAAAAAAATGAATTAATAAACAGTATAGATTGCATGGATAGCCAAGTGGTAAAGGTCACCACGCCAATTACCACTGTACGCGACTTGTCGCTGGTTAAAACCCCGCATAGAACAAGAATTTGTGCGATCCACAAAGGCATGCACAAAGACTCCCAGACTCAGAACAAAGTCTGGGTGTCTTTGTGCACTTGAATTGAATATCTGTGAAATCCCCCGCGATACAAGGATTAAATTCCGGAGTGCGAGATTCGTTACAAATCTTTACATTTCAATTACGACCGAAATTTGTCACTCTACAAATCATACCTTAATATTGTATAAACAAGTTGAATATTGCCAGTAATAAAAAATACTGCAATAACATTGCAATCTGCATGCACGTGTTGACGTGTCTACCCACGTTCATCTCCCACGAAACGTGATTATATGATTATGATTTCAAGTGTTTATTGCGGGATAAAAATAATACGTTGAGCAATTATACCCACACGAATTTATTAATAAGCATAATTTGTAAATTTGTAAGTGATTTTACACGTGAGCTGTAAGTGATTTGATTCCTTATTTAGGTCGTTTTGAAAATAGTTTTTGTCTCTACACCAAATTTTGTTAAGTTTTTGGATCGATTAACATCTATCATGTAGTGGTCCTGAGAGCCGATCATTTTGTGTTAGCTTACCATTTAAGAAATTGTCACAATCTAAAGCATTCCTTATTTTATTTCACAACTAGCAGACCCAGCTTCGCACGGGTGAAATACTGATGTATTATACATATAAACCTTCCTTTTGAATTACTCGATATATACCTATAAAAAAAAAAAAAACTAAAATCCGTTGCGTAGTTTCAAAGGTTTAAGCGAACAGACTAACAGCAACGAATTTGTTTTGTACTAGTAGTAATCAGAATCTAAAACTATAAAGACACTATGTTTATTTTAAAACAATAGTTGGCTAAAATATGGTAATTGCAAGACTAAAGGCTCCCACTTATAATTTCTATCTAAAGTCTAAGAGCACGCGTCCACAAATACTCTATCATGTCGAAATCACAACGACACGTGGCTATAAAGACGAGTGCCCTTAACCTGGTCGCCACAAATAGCTGGAAGCCATTGCTTGCCAAGCTTTACGTAAACCAGGATGTTTGGCATTTTTGCCTGTAACCGATTATACTCGATTGCAAACAACATCATAATAATTTTGAGTCGATTAAACAGCACGTGATTTGGGTATTTGCACGTGTAAGGAATTGAATGCAAGTACTTGTTTTTCAGTTGGTACGTTATAGACTGGCTCAAGATAGGAGTATGAATATGCGATATTTTTTTTACCACAATATACAATACAATTTAAGTTGAGTGTGTTTTGTCTTCACTAAGAAACAATTAGAAACAAATTTCAGAGGAGATAAACAGATTAGATAATTACGCGTCACAGTGGACATGCACGCAACATGCCTTTACAAAATTGATTTGGGCGACGTCTAGTCCGCGCCCTGTATGTCTAGTTTTTTTAAACAACAACCGCACAAAGGAGTTAATCCTTGTATCGCGAGGGGTTTCACAAACATTCAATTCACATGCACAAAGACACCCACTCTCAAAACAAGCCTTTGTGAATCGCACAAATTCTTATCCTACGCGGGGATCGAACTCGCGACACGTCGCATAGTAATAATTGGCATGGTGACCTATACCACTCGGTTATCAGTGCCGTCAAAATCGTAATCAAAATATGACATAAAATTAATTGTATCGACGTTTCAATACGTCTTATGACTGCGAAGATGTGACTTATGACTTGTGTCTTAGAAAGATTTTCGTTTACCTTTTTGTACCGTTTATTCGTGAGCCTATTTTGTCTAGAGACGTAGAAATGACATGGCGAATGAACTGAACTATCGTCGCAGAACGAAGAGCTTTAAAACGCAGTTACCTGTAGTCGGCGCCATTGGACACATTCCAAGTTATTATAATTTCTAGAAGACACGAAATATTAACACCTACGGAATAATATATTTGTGTATTCTATTTGTCTATTTATATTATACCTACATGTTGACAAATAGATTTTACGCAGTTAAATTAACATTTGACGAGGACTGTTATTTCTTAGAATAGTAATAAAATGTCTGCGAAAAACAACAACAATTTTCATAGAGTTTTGGTACAGTAGAAATTTAATCAAATTAGATTTCACATCAGGTACATAGAATCCAAAATATTTTTAAAGCTTCATTGTGGCCGGCCAATCTAACGATAGTTACCGATTTCAAATTTTGAAATACCTGTTTTTTCATGATATTATTCTTCATCTTTAGTCAACTCTGTCATTGAATAACAAAAAAAAAACCCACATATTACTTTAAAATCTCCCAATAATACTAACCAAGATTCGAACGTACAACCGTTCATTAAATCGCCAAACCATTACATTTTTTCCCCTGTATCTTAATAGAGCGATATTCTTAGTAACATTGTACAATAATATTATAGACGTCTGCAAAGTACTTGTAGTACCAACGTAGTAAGAAAGGTTACGCAGATGATATTTCTCATCAGAAGAAATGGTTGGCTGCTCTTTCAATTGTTTAGAGTGTTTAGATGTTACGACATACCGCCCGCTGCCAAGGCGGATACACAACTTGAGGGTATTTATAAGTGCTCACCCACTTAACTAGTGTGCATTGGCATTGAATACCATTGCATTTAGTTATAAAAGTAATATTTGTGGTTGTTATTAGAATTTATTAAAAACATTTTTGAAAAAAGTAAATTTTACAAAAAAAATATAGGTAATTTTACTTTAACACTGCAGATAACACAATCTTAAATTTTAAATCTACGATTTATTAAAAAAAAAATCAATACAGAATTAACTTAAAAAAAAAACTAAATTGGTGAAAGCCTTAATAAGTTGATGTTTAAGACCCAAAGATATAATTTATTTATCAAAAGACTTATAAATGAAACAGACAGGTAATTAAATACTCACACAAAAAAATAATTCTAAAACTGCATTCGTACTCATAACCTACATACAATGACACGGTATCAAAAGAGTCGAGTTTAAAAAAACTAGACACACCGACACCAAACATTAAAAAAAACACTACAATGACGTCCCGATATGTACTCCACCACTCCACGCGAATGAGTATCGCATCTTTTTTTAGATTTTAGCGAACGAATCTTGATGGGCTGAATAGAAGCAGTATCTTTGCGTTAGGCGCGCGCACTACAGTAAGTTACCAAAAAAAAATGCATTTCACCACAAATTATGCATCTTAAATACAGATAAACGAAAATAATTCCCGCCGAAAAATCTGTCAAATTAATTTTAGCTGTCAATTATTTTTTTTAATTCGTTTTCGGGTGTTCGATTTTTTATCGATTTATTTTAATATTTTTGTGTGTTAATAAATAATTATCGTAATGAAGTGTTAGTGAAAAAGTGATGATTAGTGACCAATAATCATTGTGTGACAAGTTTGTTTTCTGTTGCCGTGTGTGAAATTGGAGAGTGCCCAGGCGCGACATGGCTATTTTAAGATTGTTCTTTCTAACATTTTATTCGGATATATTTAACTAACACGATTACTAACCGTTGGTAACATTTTTGTTGGCTACAAAAACATGTTTTTTAACTTTTTTATGTTACTACACAAATATTAAGAAGGAAAATTCTGAACTTGTAGTAGGTTTTTTTTTAATGTAGGTAGATGAATTTCGATTGTTTTTGTAGGATGCATGACGACTTGTAATTTGAGTATGTAACATTATTTAAGGTCTATAATATGATCCTAAAATCTTTAGACTGCTTGACAATTACGTCCTTTCATATAGAAGAGTCAAATGTTGTTCCGTGAGGAAAACTATAACAGACGTAAAATGTACCTATGCGACTAACAGCTGTTCCATTCATCCATATACAAACTGGTCAATTTTGCAATTATTTCGTCTTTGCTTTTTGATATCGGTCTTTGGTGGTCTTTCTGTACACATATCACATTAGCTGATAATCTTTGGTTACACAGTATTCATCACCATATTCTGAGAGCTAACTGTCTGAATAGTTTGGCTATGAAACAGATACCTAATTGCATGTCCAAGAGGCATCGCAATACATAATGCGCACCGCACCAGTGATATTATCACGCGGGTAACATCTGTTAGTTTTACAATACATTCGCACAAAAATTGTCCTTGGATTGAACTTTACTCTTGCCTTTATAGCAAACTCCACTGATCTTATTTTTTGGGTATTTCATTGGGTAGTCATATAATATCTCAGCTGCTATACTGCCCTTATCCCATTTTACTTGGGATCAGCGCAACACGTATTATTCTTCGACTCTCCTCTATCAGGCGTCACACAATCATTTACTCCTTTTCGATCATATCATTTCTTATGCTCTTCCATCAAATAGGTCCATTTTTATCGCCTTTTTGGTTGACATTGTCAGCATTTCATGCTAACTTTTAAATCCACCATAATTCCTAAACTATCATATACAAGAGTCCATATTAAAGCGACTCTACTAATCCCTTCACCACGTGTTTACAATTACAATCAAAGCAGTACTCGTTTTCCTATTTCCACTTAATAACACGAGCTAACCTTCTCATAACGAATACCTTATCAAAGTAAGATGTAATTAATGCCAGTGGCAAGATAATGAGAGCTATTACTAGTACTATCTACTCGATATCCAATGTTTGCGTTAGGCCACCGGCTATTATGTAGCATGGAAAATTACACCTTGCTCTTAGAGAGCGAATGAAAATTCTATTTCGTGAATGAGAGCGGTTTTGTTTATTCCGTTGCTTTAAGGTAGAGGCAGATTCATTTCAGATACGTAATGTACGTAAGGTATTTTTGATATTTGGAGTCTTAATTTTTGATAAACTTGAAGTAAGTTCAAAATTATTACGAACTATGTGTTTGTTATGTTTTCATCTCATCTAAAGCAGTTCGTCTCTTCCTTTTATTAATCTATTGGCTTAGATAGGGATTAATCTGTTCTTTTTGTCCATCATATTTCGCAATAAATAAATATGCAAGCTTACTTTTTGTAAAACTGTTTCATACGTTAAATTACCCTTAGACGAGAAGTAATATAGAATCTCGACATCCCTTCATCTAGAAACTTCTGTCGCACCAGACGAAATATTTGAACAAACATAATCACAGCGAATTATTGTCTGTCCGGTTCAACAGTAATAATAATAATGTCAGGATTTTGGTCACGGCGGCGAGTGTTTCTATGGCACCAGCTAGCTGGAGTACACGGGACATATTATAGTGCACAAGCGCGTGCGCAAACACAGGTGCACTCTCTATTCCTTTTACTCTTATAGTCCGGTGGGACGGCAATCCGGCACGAACGGAGAGAGATTAGGAACAGGACCTACATTTTCACGTGCTTTTCATACACGGAAGCTGTGATAACTATTTCTAAAATGCACACAATATTCAAAAAGTGCGCACCGTGGTAATCGAACTCGAGACCATTGACTTGGCAGTCCTGTGGTCTTACCACTAGGGTATCATAGCTTCACTGTTCACGTTCAGCAGTAGGCGTTGGACAAAACACTTGACGTCACAAGAATGTTTGTTTGTAGGTCAAGGGTTTTAAAAAGACGATGATTCAACGAGAAACTTCTAATATTCTTTCATAACACTCAAACAACGTAATAATATGAGTAAAAAATGGGCAAGTACCCAATAATTTCAGAAATGTCTTACAATTGCTTTAGCTATGTTTAAATGATATTTTAATAGTAGAACAGTTGTTAGACTTAGTGCTTATGAAATATCAGAAGGATAAGTGAATAAAAGAATCGTTTGAGAAAAATGATATGTTATAGACGCAGTTTTGTGACGCCAACTAGATTTTTACAACAACTATGCTATATTTAATATTCAACAAATCCGAGCAACGAAACCTAAGCGAAATGCAATGTTTAGTGAAAACCATAATTTTCTCGTTTCCCTAAACACCCAGATTCATAAGTTACAATCAACATCATAAAATATGGGAAACGCTTCGCCATTTGTTAGTTCCCACACATTTCCGCGTACGCTATACGTATTGCGCAATTATTTATAATATTACAAATACATTTATCATTAATAACACAAGCGCCAAAACACTTAAACGCGAAACAGCCTAAAGTATGTCATTATGGATTGAAATGTTCCTGCGCATATAAACTTTGGACTTGAGTAGTTTATGGCGCCGTTTGTCAATTGCAAGTCATAAAATATGCGGTTTAAATGTCTGTATTTTTCGTGTTTCTGTAGCCATATTTCATGGCTATAAAGATTAGAATACTCACAAACAATTTTCTGTCCATGTTTTACTGTGGTAAACAGTTTTCTTTCATTTACTTTTTGCGCTATCATTCCGATATTTGCTCAAACAAAATTAAAATCTGCTTATTCAAGATAGGCACTAAGTATCTCTTTTTGAAAGTAAAAGAAAATAACATATACGACACCTCGTATCGTCCACCCTTTAAATTGAAACACTAATATTTATAACTTATCTAAAATCATAATAGATTCTTAAATTCAATCCAATCCACTTCATAAAATTTCTTAAAAACAAAAATCGCTAAAGAAACCTCGCCTCATCAACAAATTCAAATTTAACGACCTTCACTGTCACTATCAACACTTTTTCATCACAAACTTTTGACAGCTCACTGACTGCGCGTCAAAACTTCCCCAAGTTCAAAGTCACGACAGACGCCACACGCTAAGTAATACACGTTAATCTATCTAAGCCAACGTTTACCTATTAGTTGCTATACATAAATTAATTTGCGAAACTTTGACTTAACAAAAGGGAAGATTAATTGTGTTAATAACGCAAAGGAGAATTAATCACAAAATATTTGGGAAATTACAGAAGGTTTATGTCATATACAGTAACGAGCTCGCCATTTGGGGGCCTTAAATATTGTAATTATGGGTTAAGACGTACGATTTTAAATTGGATTTTTACTTTGATCTTTAATTAAATACGATAAATGGAAAATACGATGGTGTTTTTCGGAAACATGAATGTTTATTAATAAAAATCTTTACTGTAAAGTTAAGTAGCCATCGTTTAATACAAAAAAAAATCTGAATATAAGTGTGATAAATTGTAGATCACATAATTTTCCCGTATTCCAAAGCAACTTTTCTCGATTATAATTAAACCATAAAACATTTAAATTATTACCCATTAATTAATACGTGATACTTTCTTATCTCTCAATTTAAATGGTTTTCGAAATATATTTATTACATTGTTTACATAACTTTTGCAAGCGTCACCACAATTTCTGCACGGCTTTATCTCGTAATGATTCATTATTGACTTTTGCAAACATGTTTTAAATATTACTTTTGTTTTTTGTACATATTCGATTTTAATCAGTAAAAGACGAACTCGTGATCTGTATCGACATATTTGTTTTAAATATTTTACATTTAAGAAAATAAAAGATTATTCTTAAAAATATGATTTTCTAATACAAGCCTTATTCAACTGACGACAAACTCAATCATTTAAGAATGCTTTCTTTGAAAACATGACGACAAATGACGTATTTTAAGTTTTTTTTTAAAATTTACTGTTGGATCTTGTAAATACCTTACGAGCTAAGGAGCTACTCTTGTAAGACGTGTAGTCTTTCAGAAATAATGATCATAAATAATTACTGGCAGGAATAAAACAAACTAGGTCAAAAACACTAACAATACGTAAAAGATGATACAATATTGCATAATTATAAATGACACTTATAAACCACTTAACAAATACTACTACTATGTAGTTCTTAATACATTTTCATAGACAACTTTTCTTTTTTCAGGTGCGCGGCCAGAGTGAAGCAAAATAGCCGTGGATGTGAGAATAGACAACATGTTACTGCTTTTTCAGTCGACAGGTAAGATTTATTACGTACTTTTTGGTTACATTTCTTTTATCTTTGAGTGTTTCTCCTTTGTGTATATTTGAGAGCAAAAATTGGATTTTATGTAGCGGAATTTTCACATCATCTAGTCTTGAATAGATTACTGAGTTATTGAAATAGGATTCGCGTTCTCATTGTAGCGATGTTTTTTTGTAATCTCATAAATTAAATGCTTTAGTTTTCATTTATTTTTAAGCGTTTTATTCGTAGGTAATTTTGATTGGTGTAGAATACACAGGTACCATTTTAAGCAGCTTCTGTTATGCGGCGGTTTCGGATTTATAATATAGCCTAGCTTCAATGACATGTGGTATTACAATTTTACATTAATTATAGTATAGAACATAGGTAGTCAGACTCATTCAAATTATGTATCTATTTACATGACGTTATTTTTTTTCTACTTATATTTCTAAGGGCTTTTTCATATGGATATGTCAAACCCGTCGTATCTTTTTATCTAATTTACAAGCATAAACATAAATATATATACCCAATGTAAAAGAAAGGGAATCATTAAATAGCATCACGTTATACATAAACATAATAAGACCAACAAAAACCTTTAATCCAACTACCAATCTTAAACTTACCGTTTAAAAACTCATCAGTATTAAAAGACCAAGTCTCAATTTCTCGTCTAGATAACTTTCCTAGGCACAGATAAAAGGTATAGGTATTCTTCTAACGACCTTTGCAATCAGGTGCGCCAATGACTCAGATTGTATGTGGAGCTGGCACCGATCTCTTCCTAGTTTCACCTGTGCGTAATTCGTTTCATCACCTCTCGTCGAATCGAAACTATTTTTAATTACTATTATTTATAATTAGGTAGGAAAGGTACTATTGGCAAATGAAGTATGGAAAATGATTGATGAAAGATTTGTAATTTATGTATTTTAGTCATGCGACCATGTAGGTACTTTCTGATACTACTGTAGATAGATAGATAGAATATTCTTTATTGCACACCACATAAGAAACAGATTTGACAGAAATAAAAGTTACATGGTGCCACAAGTTACTGTAAATCGTAGGTGTAGATAATAATGATATTATTATGTTACACGTCATTAAATGAGGTGATATTTATAACAATACTCATACAGTTATTCATTTTATGTCATCAACAAATCTCTTCAAGTCTTATTACTGTCATCTTAATAGAAAACAAGCTATAAATTATTTTATTATCGTCATCATAATTTTACTTGTATTACTCACCCAAAATCGATAGTTTTATACACATCTAATACAAAACCTTGCCCGTGACCAGTAACCACAACCAGAAAGTCAGCGAGGTTTGGAAGACAGGACATGCCTTTACCTAGCACTAGGATCTTAAAGGATTGAAAAAAAAACTATGATATGCGCCCCGTGGTCTCAACTGCCTAGTTTCTCTTAATGTAAGTAACGGTAATAAACCAAACCTGAAGGGCCTGAATTATGTATTGGCATAAAATTACTTTGACAAGTGACGGGATTTTCTATTCACTTCAATACATTAGAGCAATTTGTGAGTAGTAAAATATAATCTTGTTTTATTTTTTACCATCTCTGTAACATATGGAATGCAATAAATAATTTGAGATTGAGCTTGAAATATAATTTATCTACAGGTCTTATTTTGTGAATTGCGCTATAAACCCAAACGTTTTCATAGCCAACGTCTAGTTTCAAAGACTAGCGCAAACAATCTCTTTAGCTCTATAATATAAATGTAGATGACAAAATTATTATTACAGTATCGTTTAGTTTTAACAACTGTCAACTGGCACATGTTCCTTATGTCAGTAGTTAATTGTTTTTGGCACAGCACCAGGTTTAATGAGGAATACGGAATCTTTCTGTAAAGATTAGAGAGTAAAATAATTGAATTCGATCGTATTTTTGACGTTAGTCTCGAAAACAGTTTTGTTAGATTTGAGCTGGGCTATTTGTCTTTTGTTTTACGAAAAAAATAATAATTAACTTCTATTTCATGTAAATTAATTATAAAGTCCTCCTTATCGATTTTGATAATGGTGACCCATGGCAAAGCGTGAGCCGAGGCTGGCAAAACCATGTTTGGATGTAAAGACCTGGTTGCAGGCACAGCAGAACAACTGACCCGCATTATTGAGATTATAGATGCAAAAAGGTATAAGGCTTAGGATACATCATCATCATCATACCCCTGCCATTATCCCAATTATTTATTTGGGGTCGGCGCAACACGTCCTCTAGACGTGTTGCTTAAAGTTTTGGCTATGGTTTTATAGTCGGCCGCCTGCCTGACACTAACCCTCTTTGGGAATGCGATTGTTGGTTGTTTACCCGCCACCATTCGAGTGACCCAAGGTGCTTGGTACAGTGCACTGGGTCTTAAGGTCCATTAGTCGCCTTTTACGACACCCAGTGGAGGATATGGGGTGGTGCTATTCTTTATATCCGGACACCACACGGAAAAAGGCATACATATCAGGATACATATCAGTTAGTATTTCTATTTCTTTTAGATTTTTTTTGGACCAGATCCCTTTTTCAAACGAAAACATTAAACCGATTACCAAAAAAGCCAGTTAAAGAAAGTTTGTTTCTACAACACATAATAAGCTCTAAAGAAAAAACGTTAGATTGTGGGCCTCAGTTAACTCGTAGGAATTAAGTGAAACGTATCGCGCCTCAAGTTACCATCTGCCGCCTTTGAGCATTTAACTTGCAACTTAGTTTGCGAGAGGTAATTGTATTATTGTCTGTATGGAGGGTGACCGTAGATTCCAGGTTAGAAGAGGACAAAGAAAATGTTAGCTCTCTGTATAAAAAAAAAATATTAGGTTGACTGGTAGAGAATGCTTCAGGCATTAAGTCCGACATTGTAGATTATTTTTATAAGAAGCATAAATAAATATATTTATTGTAGTTGGTTTCTAGCTGAAAGAATCTTGCAATGTATAGATTATTTACTTATTTATTAAAAGCTTATATTGCCCCACTGCTAGGCAAAAGGCTTCTCTCTTATCCTGCCATTCTTCTTTCGAGGGCAAGTGTAAATATAAAAAAAGATTGTGATATTTTGACAAGCTGTGGAAATAGATCACATTTTTTTTTGTGAGTGCGACGTACCTTCTTCCTTCGTTGAAGCTCGTTGGTTCTCATTTACATGTTTTTGTATAACTACTCATCAAAAGTTTTTGAAAACGCCGTCACTTTCGTCGCTCTGACAGCCACATAATTTGTATAACAAGTTTTCATCAATTTATCCATGCAAAAATTATGGAAATATTTCCTATAATATCCCCAAATTTTTTACTTGACTGTCACACTACACCCAAGTGTGTAAAAGCAATAGTTCCGCGCTGGCTTCTATTTCACATCATGTACGGTTCACTTCGCTTTAACAACTTTCTTCTGTTTTCTTATACACTTAACTAAGTACGCCAGTTAACATACAAAATTGTACGAACTTCTCTTATTATTTTTGTTTTCAAATAGGCCTGCCTTTTTATTATTGTATTTTCTAGGTAAAAGTAAATGTTGTTTTTAGGAATACAGTCAACAAATACGAATAGCATTCGATCGCAAATGGCTGTGTTTGTATTTATTTTCTCCGTTTACTGCCGTTTATTTTGCGGTAGTGCTTTACGACTAGTACTGGTTCAATGATTTGAAACTGAAATTTTTATTGGCTTAGGTTGTTAGCTAAAATATTTAAAAAAATAGAGCATTTTGAAATTGACCGAAAGAGGCTTAATTGAATTAGGAACTATGAGATTTTATTATTTAATAATAGCAGCCTATAAACGTAACACTGCTAGGCACAGGCTTCTTTCTATATAGGGAAGTTTTGAGCATTGATCACCACGCTAGCTCACAGCAGATTAGCGATTTCAGATTCTAATATTTGGAATTCAGGTTTTCTAACGATGTTTTCTCTCATCGTTTATCAGTAGTGTCTTAGATTAAGAAAGTACAAAGCACAGCGGTGCCTGTAATAACCTGCGCAGGGGATCGAACCTGTGCTTCGTTCATGCAAATCCAGACAAAAAATCCGCAAGCTCACCACGACATACTTTTTTTATAATTTATTTAGTAATCTTGCCACTTCTATATATTCAATCAGCATAAACAATTGAAACGTCATCTAGAAGCTTATCCCAAACTTCTTACCCAACCCCAACCAAATAATCTCCATCCAATGTTCAATTAACAATGAATGTGTGAGCAATCTAAACATCTGAAACTAACTTCTACATAATAATGCTGACTCTTTAACAGTCCCGGAAACAGTAACTTCATTTCCCTGCGGCTTGTGCATATGAACGATGGCAGGGTTGGAGTCTTGCTTTATGTAATTTGCATTTCCTAGTACTGTATTAGAATTTAGTATGTGGTAATGAGAAAATGGATGATTGCTTTACGAGAGTATGTTTCCTGGGGGAGATATAGGTGTTTGTGCGGTTTTAAATGTATTTTCTACAGCATGTCCCTAGAGATGAATATGCTGTATTTTATTAGTTACTAATCTGAAAATTGTGGGGTTATTGCAGTCGAGTATCTAATTTGATTGTAGTAGATTGCTAATTTAGATTGACTCTGCAAGATAAGCAAACAAAGTCTAGACATTTGTAGTTTTTATCAAACTTAACAAATCAAACGCTTAATATTTTTTTCTATTCGAATACCAGTTTTTTGAGTGTTCAGTTGAAAACTTATCAAATATTATAATAATATCTTAGACTGAATATTTTTAACAAATCCTTTTCTGTTAAAATAGACAAAAGTGTTAAGATAAGATACAATAAATAAAGATCATTTGCAATAACTTTAAGCACATTACACGAATTAATCAAATACCTCTCAATCGATGGCTGTACAAGCCGAAATTCTGAACTTAGAAACGATTTGTACCTACATTCTTAACAACTTTACAAGTAAAATTAGTTGGTACGATACATTCTGAAATTAAGCTGCCAAACTTGGTATTAACTAGTTTGTAAATTAGAAAATACTTAAGTGCATTCAGAAAACTGTTTTGAAAACTGATTCATTTTATCGATTAAGGTTAGGCTGCATGTGAGTGTACGATAGCCGATAATGTTTATAAAATTTCTGATTTTTAGATAAAATAAATAGGTACACAAACTCTTTGTTTTGACTGTATAGTAGTTTAATAACAGATACACTTTCTTATATAATATAAGGAAGTGTATCTGTTATTAAACTACTGTAGCATGCATAAAGTTTTTGTTGTTTTGTCAATTAAACACACCGTCCCTTGAAGATATGAACAGGGAAGTTAAACATTGTAAAACACCTGGATTTTCGATCCATATTATTGTTTTATAAGTTTTATTAAACAGTAAGATAGCTACAAGCCAGTAAAACATTTGACTTCAAAAAAGATACAACAAACATTCCCAATTCATAACCCTCCACACATTCGCCCAAAACCGACCACACTCCCAATTGTCCAAAGAAAACAATTTTATTTCAAAGAATAGCCCAACAATACAGTCCTACCCTGCATTACTAGTGTTTAAAGTAAACTGTGGTGTTTCATGCCAGTTTTCAATGGGAATAATGAACTTCACAATTCTTGGCACGGTCGACTGCAATTGACTGGAGGAGGAAGGTTTGATGCGGTATTATATGTTTATTGTGCTTTTTGTGCCTACTGGTTTGTTGTTTTGACTCGAGTTTGGTAATTCTATTTTTATTTTTTAATACTTTTTGATGTACTGTTCGTTTTTTTTATGTGATTAAAAATTAAAATTGGAAACTGGAGGCTTTGGAAATCGAAAACAATCAATGGTTCCTTTTCCAAAAAATAAAAGTGATATTAAATTTTTTTGTTAGATGATGCGAATAAATAAACTTTCGGAAACTTTCCATAATAATTTGTGATTTAAAATAAAAATTAATCATTCAAAATAACGGTAATAAACTATCACTTACTAATAAAACAACGAAAATATTGTGTTAATATGTAGTTAGCTATTTAATTAGCATTATGATATATTTCTATATATATAAAACTCTTCCGTTACTGACTGACTGACTGACTGACTGACTGACTGACAGACAACGCACAGCCGAAACTACTGGTCGTAGAAAGCTGAAATTGGGCATGTAGGTTCCTTGAGATATGTAGGGGTGCACTAAGAAAGGATTTTTGGAAATTCAACCCCTAAGGGGGTAAAAAGGGGTCATAACGTTTCTATGCAAAATCTTATTCCTTAGGTTTATAAACTTGACACTTAGCACAAATACGTATATAGTCAAGTAAATAAGTTCGGCATTATAATTTTTTCCAAACTACCCTCCAATCGTGATTTAGGGGGTTGCGATTGGGTGACTAATTGACTTTCGCGCAGCCATAATCGCTCGGTCTAGGAGTCTCATATTTTGGACAAAGCTTCCTTTAATGACGAAATGAGCATTAAAAAAAGATTTTTGGAAATTCTACCCCCAAGGGGCGAATCATCATCTTCCTGCCCTTATCCCAATTTACTTGGGGTCGGCGCAACATGTTTTTTCTTCTCAACATGTTGCTAATAGATTTGGCTATGGTTTTATAGTCGGCCGCCTGCCTGACACTAACCCTCTTTGGGAATGCGATTGTTGGTGGTTTACCCGCCACCATTCGGGTGACCCAAGGTGTTTGGTACAGTGCACTAGGTCTTAAGGTCCATTAGTCGCCTTTTATGACACCTAGTGGAGGATATGGGGTGGCGCTATTCTTTATATCCGGTCACCACACGGATCCAGGGTAGGTAAAAACGTTTCTATGAAAAATGTTATTCTTTAGGTCTGATATTTTGAACAAGGCTTCCTTTAGTAACACAAATGAGCACTAAGAAGGGATTTTTGGAGTAGCAAGCCCCTAGGTAGCGGGCGGGGGGAGGGAGGGAGATTAACTGATACTTTTTACTCTTCTAGACGATGTTTTTGTCTCGCTTTACTTTTTGTTGCATAAAGTAATCGATAGTTATCGTGTCAAATATTTACCATTAAAAAGCTACATCATCCCTGAGTAACTCAAGCGGTATAATATAATTCCAATTGTAACAAATTTTTAGCCTATGAAAGAAAGCCCTGTCGAGATCATTAAAAAACGCTACAATCCCAAATTACACGTGGGCGAAGCCGCGAGCGGAAAGCTAGTTTTTTATATTTGTTCGCAGCAAACTATAAAGACAATTGAAAGAAAACAGTTTTAAAACCACATCCGAATTTTACACAATCCGGGATGTTCCCTTCCTTTCTAAATTGCATTATCTGGTCAAAGCTGAACGACGTAACATTATATTCTAGAACAAAACTCCGACGTCTTAACAAATTCTATTAAATTAAACAATTTCGTCGCTAAAAGTAAATTGGAGACGGAGATATAAAAAATAATTAATTAAAAACTTTTATGAACATGATGTTCATAAAAGTTTTTAAATCTAATAATTATTGTAAGGTGGATTTATGATAACATGTTAACGGTTTACGGACTAGTTTCGGACCTAACTTGAATTCTTAATTTTGAACATGAACTATCGCGAGTCGAGACCCCGCCGAGTCGCATGGTTCCGAAACTAGTCAAGCTATACCGATAAATACGCGTGAGTAAACCGTAAAACATTTATGATGATTATTTAATTACATTATTGTTATAAAGACGATTATGCCTTACAATCTCAATAAACAAAATATTGAATTCTACATTGAGTGTGCAAGAAAATAGCAGTTAGCCAATTAAATACTTTTCAATTCCCACTTTAATATACAGCGAGTTTTTTCTCTAAGGTAAATAAATATCTTGGGACAATATCCACTCACGGCCATCTGATCTCAAGCTAAGCAGAGCTTTTGCTAGGCAATTAGCATTTTTGTTGGAATCAGTGTCATTTTTCAAAAAAAAAATGTTTTTCTTGAATCCAACTAAATAACATGAAGCTACGTAACCAGAATTCGTCAGTACCTCAATAAATAATAACACAGAATAAACACCAAGAAGTCAAGACAAACATTTGTACCAACTATCCACTCAAAATTTACACAAACATTTGGCCAACAGTTTGAAACGTGTATTTCGACTGTACAGCGTAAATAAAGTTTTGTTGTAAACAAAATGAAACTACTGTGGGTTTCAAATTTTGATGATGACTTAGCCATTTGGGAAACTAGGAATGTTTATGCTAGTAATAATGTTATTTTATCACTTAACATTTTGAAAACGGTCGCAGTCTTGCGGTTCTATGTGTGGATTTTTTTACCGCGAGGTACAGGTTCGATCTCTAAATAAGGCTAGTAATAATTTGATTTTTTTCAAAGTTGTATGTACTTTGTTAATTATTCTAAGAAACTATTGACAAACGGTAAAATAATCGCCTGAAATCACTTATCCGCAATGAGTTAGCGTAGTGATCAACATTCATATCTTTCTTGTATGGGAAGAGGCCAGTGGTCTGCAATGGGACGTTTAAAGGCTGATGTTATTATTGTTACAACCTGTCATAACTATTGTAATACGTCATATAATAAAACCAATTAATTCAACAACAAAAAAATACATTTGAATGTTACTTTGGCTACTTAAAGTACCCCGTTAATATAATTGACATTTGGACACGACTCAAGTCAATTTTCTGATCCAGTAATATTTTTAATCGAAGCGAAATTTATAGGCAATTCACTAAAACTATTAAACTAAATGTAAGTAGGAAATAAAAATATAATAAACCGACAAAAAGGGAGTTATTTCCGCAATAATTCTTTCGGATACAAGTTTTAAGTGGGACCGCAATAAAATGCGATCGTAAAGTCCTGGACTTACCACGAACTCTTATAGCAACACTTCGCAGTTGTGTAAGCGAGAGAGGACACTACACAGTGTAGCGTGGCGTCTCTCTTTTACACGGCTACTTAGTATAAGATGGTGATTGCGGGCCTTGGCCGGGTTGTTCCTTTACTGTTGATAAATCGACTTGAGATACGCAATCGTTACTTTTAGATGTTTAATTAATTTGACGTTTTTCCTTGTTTTGGGATTTAATGAGTATTTTGATAAAATAGATGTAAACATACTATTCTATTACATTTAATGCGTACCGTACTGGAGCGAAATTTTTGACGGAAATAAATATTATAACGTCATTAGATTTAGTCGTTTTTGTTACTTGCAATAATTTATATGACTGTATAAATTAGGGACTATACTTAAATTAATATGACTATATATCATATTGCCATTAAAGTTGATGTCAAAGTACTTAATGGTTCTATTTAGGTATTAATAACTAGTTAAATAATAGATGTAAGGAAATCTGGCAGCTCACAAATTATTGTTTTAAAACTATATTAACAAATTACATACATACATAAACGTCACGCCTCTTTCCCTCTCTTTATTAACAAATTATATAGACAAAAAGTCAGCAGTTTTTGTCCCTTCATCGTCAATATTCACTAATATCACATACTTCAGAAATAAATAAAATCTTTTTGAACTTGATTAAAGGCAGCAAAGTCAACAGTCTGAAGCCCTAAGTTGACTGATTACTACATAGAGCTCCAGACACAAAAAGTTAGCCAAACAAAAACACAGACGAAACAAATAAATGTAGGCCATATTGTATTTGCTATGGACCTTATCTTGCTAAACCAAGCGAGTTCTTTAAACATTTTCAGACGTACTGGGTCTATTTTGTAGTAGGTATGTAACTGTTGTGGAGAAATTCACAGACCATATTATTTTGGGATAGGCTCATTGCGTTTAGCTGAATACCGTATGTTCCTAGTTTTTTACCTTAGGTATATTTGGTGCATTATATTCAAAACCTTTTACTAGGGTGTTTTATTAGATAAATTATTCTAAGGAAGATATATGCCTGTAAACTGAGTGGCGTGCACTTGGGAAGGCCTATGTCCAGCTGTGGACTGCAATTGGCTGCAATTGGCATTGGATGATGATGAATGAAGATATTACTGAAAAATAACATTTTACGGTACCATATAGATAAAGATTATTCTATTCTACTCTTAAATACCACCAGTCTCTAAGTAAAAATGAATTCAAAGCAAATCAACAAAAAATATTTTTTTATCAATAATTGAATTCGCTTCGTGACGTAACACAAATAAGAATGCTTTTAAAATTACTAATTTATACACAGATACAAAAACACGACACGAGGCAATCTAATAATGTCGGCGTAACGAAAATTCAATAAAGTAACAGTCATTGGGCCTCAAAGAATGGAATGAGGAAGTTCAATAAAACAAGAAACAACTCGAAAATTTATGTAAATGGATACGGAACATGAAATTGTGAGTCACACCCGATCAGTTACTAATATCAGTGAGGTATATCACATCTAGAAGTCATGTTTTATTAGTAGTTTGATGTAAACCGAGGTGAAAAAGCGTAGGTTATTGATGAAACTGTTTTTTTTTTATTATGATTGGAAGGTGAAGTCGCTAAATTTTAATTGAGTTAGTACAGTCAATATTATTGAGTTTTTTAGGATTGCTCGTTTATATTTTCATTGGTTATTTTTTTGTTGCTAAAGCGTTAGACATGAGCAAGATTCTTTGTTTTTTAAACCACTTATAATATGTATTATATGTTCAAACCTAAACATTGTAATTATCTTTATATCATTTTAGGATTTGATTCTATCACATTAGATTAAGATTTCGGCAAAATAAGAGAAATATAAACTCCAAGTTTTTGAAAGTTAAGTAGCAACGTACATTTACAGTCAGTACAAAATTATCATTTTCTAAGAAGAAAAATACATAAACCAGCTTTGCTTTTAGCACCTCCTTTCACTCCCAAAAGCTATGAAAACCCAACAAAATCTCAGTTCAAACAAGATTGTATAAAGTTCAAAGCCATAAAGTTTCAGTGGACCGGAAGTGACGCGCACCTCCCTTGTTAGAGGCTTCTATTTCCGGTGGACTGTGTTTTAATGAGGCTTGGACATTACTGATTAACTGGATTTTGAAAGCACAAAAAATACGTTGTTAAAAAGATTTTTTGATGGTTTTTAAGCAGAATGTTATTATTAGTAGGAGTTGCTGGACATTAGTTGTATGATTACTGTTTTAATGTTGTAGTATGTTTCAGATATAAATAAAAAAAAATTGTGTATAATCTTTGTTCTATTTTTTTGATATAAATATATTTGCTTTTATGAAGCCTAAATAAGATCCCGCTGCTGGACAAAGGCCTCCCCTTTCTCCTTCCAAAACTCCCTGTCTTTTGCGATTTCTGGCCACATGCGACCTGCATATTATGGTATTTTTTGAGAGTATGTGCATTTGTTAAGTTGACGTTAAATAACACAAAAAAAAATTGAGCGAATCGCCAATTTGCAAATCAACTCGAATATACAAATTGAATATATTCTCTTAATTATAATAACTTACTATCGATTCAGTAAGTTTGTAACATTAATTATGGCTTGTCAGTTTATTAAATTAGTTAACAACACAAATTGATTGATAGATTTGTAACTATTGTATACAAATTGCCTGTTTAATATTGTTAATTAGTAATACTAGATGAATATTAGGTATGATATTTTGATGATTTCATTACTAATTAAACTAAACTTACAATACCTATTGATTATTTTGTTTTTTTTTGTTTACAATAAATTGCTATAAAATCAAAGACTGATTTCAGCTAGTTTGTAATAGGATAGTTGCATTCAATACTTTTTTTTTTCAAAAATTATTTTCGTGTTTTCATGACAATTATTTCCCTATACGTCTTTTCCATTTCTTTTTTTCCCTCACATTACCTATTTTCCACCTACCGTCACTATCTCGAAACCGACACAAAAATATCCAAGGAAAAATAAAATTCAAAGAGGTGTTGCCAACACAATGCACATGACGTCACAAAGTGGGGCAATTAGTTCAGTCATGCGATGACCGCCGACGACAGCGGACGTCCGTGCCCGCGCCTCTCGAGTCTTCACACTCTATGTACTTGTTTATAGTACCAATGTTTTGTATGTTGTTCAAATAAGAACGGGTTTTTGAGACGTTTCGTAGAGTAAAACGTAGGTGTTTTATATTTTTGCTAATTGTCCTTTAACTTATTTATAGTACAATTATTTTTAAAATATAAAATACTAACACTATATGGATCGAAAACGAATCTGAAATAAATATATATAATAATGAATTGAATTGCAAGAAATATTGTTTTGATAAAAGGACTGTCAAAATATTTAATGTTTATAGATAAAGGATACACAAATATGAAAATTGAATTTGTTTATAATTTTATAGTAAAATAAAGCTTTAATTTAATAATGAATTACGAGCTAATTATTGTGTAGGTAGAGTCTGGTTTATATTTACATTTTCCATTATATTTTTTTGTGGTTTCACTAACGACAACTAAAAAGATAACAACATAACACAAATATTTGTTCTTAAAACCAATCACATAAGGTCAAGTTTCCCGTAACAACAACACAACTTCCCACACAATGTAATAGTCATCAAATATCGATAGTGACTCTTATCAGCAATCGACAATAGAATAGATGATGTTGTTATAATGTGTGCATTGACAATCAAGCCGATAGTGTGACGGTACACGTGGGTGTTATTTGGTAGTACTGGCGATGGAAATAGTGTTAGGAAACGTAATGGTTTTAATTTTGATCTTTGATTTCGTATATTGATATACAAGTTTATATATAGAGTTGGTCAATGTTGGATGATGTAAATTTACACATTTGCACGTTAAAAAAAAAAATCAAAAGGTTTTTATTTCGAATTGCCCTTTTCAGGCACTTTCAAATCAATAGGTACTGACTCTAGTTGCGCGATCCCAAAATGTCATTCTTATGGAGAAGAACCGGCAAGAAACAAAACTAAACAGACATTTTATAGTGCACAAGTATGTGCGTAAGAGAGTTCATCTATGGGGCTCTCTGTTTTACAACAGTCATAATATTTTGATGGAACGGCATATCAACACAACATTAAAATAATCTATAACAAAACCTACGACTTTGAGTGATGTTATGGTTTTTTTGTGAAACATTACTGCATTTAACAATACAAACAGTGCAGAGGAAAAAAAGAAAATCCCTCCTTACCATACTTTTCGACTTGACATTTGACTCCAAGACCTTGTCCTCAGTAGATTGTAACCACCACGTCAACAAAACAGTCAAAATATTCTTCGTTCTTATAAACACTAATAAAAACCCACTAAAACACAACGACTTCTACCTAAAACTGTACCTATCACACGACAATAAGAATCAATATTCAATGTCTGTCATACCCCTTTCATAATCAAAGCCAATTCTGTCCGAGACCATTGTGAATGCTCTGTTTACACGAACAGTGTTGTATACATGTTAGTGTCAAGCGTTGTTGGTTTTTGTAACTATGAATGGGGAAATGTTGGCCAATAGCTGTTCCCATTCATATGTCACATGAAGGCTGAGTTTTTTTTTTATTAGAACAGAATTGGTAATGGTTTTTTTTTCAATGTATTTTAAGGGGTTGATTTTGGGTGTTAACTTTTAGATGTTTTCGTTTTATGATTTTATGGCTAGAAGAACTGAAAAATATCTTTATGAGATTACTTTTGTTTCAATTCTGTTACATGTGCATCTCGTCATTTAAAAATTTAAACATCTTTAATTTGCTTGAAAATCAAAAAACAATTGTTTTACTTTCAGCTATTTTTAACCTTTTTTGTTGTTGTTTATTCATTTTTATTTAAAACACAAATATGGATGAATTCACATGAAAGAATATTGGATACTGAAACAGGAATCATATTTCTACCGAAGCACTCGTTCAGTAAAATCCAACAACCAGAAAAATGGAATTTCAAAATGGCCGCTTACAACTTGTAGTGTTATTACACAATACACATATTCCCGTTCTTGTATAATAAAAGTACTAAACTGTACAATACGGTGACGTTTTAAAATTGTTTATTTTCAAACAAAATTGGTTTCTGTAAAGTGCGGCGCGAATATTCTGCTATTTACGCTGCGTCCATGATAGAAATTCCTATCACTTGCGATAGGATTTTGAAACCGACACAAAAACCAATATCTGTGCGCTAAAATGTTCAAAATTTTACTTTTCTTTGAGAAGAGTTGTGTTTTATAGTAATATTACGTTATTAATATTAAGATTTTGAAGCAAACATGTCAGGTTTCTATTAAATAAAGTATAACATCTTAAAGTAGACTGTATTATAATATAATTACAAACATTTCTCCTTCTTATCGTGTGATTTAAATTACATTATATCGTAATAGGAGAAGGCTTAATCTTTAAATCTAGCAGTTTTGAAGTTTTATTTATTGACCCAGTGAAGCCCTTCCTACATGTTGTATCTTTTCCCAACTATTTTAGTCATTAAGTGCATACATGCAAATCCATAGACATTGTACAGCCACGAGCAAAGACATAAATACACGACCAAATAGTTGCAATAGATTTCTTATGTGAAATTTCTGAACCTGTATTAAAAAATTTCGATATTTTAAGCAATAAAGAAAGAAAATTTTCACAATTTCATGTACCTATACATGTAATACATTTTGACAAGGACTTAACCTTCAATTGTTGAGTCGTGTTATACATGTTTTTACTCCTGACTATACCTAAAGACATTCATACGTAAAGTCGTGGAGTATCGGATACATAACGCGGTCTCGAGTACGTGGTACCTAATTTTTCTTCAGTAAATAATACTGAAAGTGCTTGTTTTACAATTCAGTGTTCTTGCGGAACTCATTCTTCACGTGTGACAAATTTTGCGAGTAGGTTTGTATGTAGGTAGAAATGTATTGCCCAAGTCTCGCAAACAAATGACGAAATGAGCTAGGTGTTTTATTATAACTTTACCGTACCTACACGTATGGTATTACAAGGATCTTTTAGCTCGTAGATTACATAAACACGAGGGCGCTGGTGTGCAAATTCGTAACAAGAATCAAATCAATTGTTCGTCAAAAGTGATGGTTTTTTATAAATGACTGCATTCGTTCCGATATCGGCCAAATGCCAAAAGATCCTTGTAGCACTATAGTTATGATATAGTTATGATAGTATACTTTAAGAAGATGATAAAAAAATGGCTTACAAAAATCTACTGCAATTTCTGAAATCAAACAATAGTCACTACATGTTTACACACCGACGTGTGTAAACATGTAGTGACATGTATTCATTACTGACTTACAAATAATAATACAAATTATCACATCAACTAAAATCTTAAATTAGATTCCGGTCTATTCAAATAGCTTAACAAAATTACCAAAACATAATTCATGAGCATCTTCCAAGTCAATCGTTTTCCGTCAGGAGATGTTTAATCAAATTTATGAAAGCATCTCCGTAATCTTTGTCAAACATCTTTGAGTACTTATCTTAAATGATTCATAACGTGAGCGACATTATAAATATCAAACGTAGCCGGGTAGGGTAAATAGTACGATATCGCGTCCCCCACGCCTTTGAGATTACCGTCCGACTTGCTTGGATTCTTTTATAGGGTTGCCTATCAAAATATGAATGGATATCTTTTTAATATTATTATACTATCTGTATTATTATACTGTCCCGCTGCTAGGCAAAGGCCTCCCTCTTATCTTTCCATTCCTCTCTGTCGGAGGCAAGTGTAGTCCTTTCTTTCATGTGGCCACAGCCTCTTGGTATTTATCCGATAGATTTTGCTTGGTCGGTGTCATCGGCTAGTGACGTCATCATCATCAATTAACCTGCCCTTATTTATCCCATTTAATTTTTACATAGGGTCAGTGCAGCCTGTTTTTTTACGGTTAGTGACGTCGTATGCGCTTTTCATAATTTTTGCCTTTTAAAAAAATATTGCTTGTATTTTATTTTTTATCTACGCACTCGTATTTTTTCTCCTAAAACTTCTTGCCAGCCCTACAACCATCCAAATTTATTTAGAATTTTCCTTATGAAATACTTTGAAACGTTTCAACAAAATTTATAGCAAGACTTTTGCAAGTAATTCTGAGTTTTGTCGACTTTCTGAAGTTTGAACTCATTGCGTTCGTTACTTAGCGGATTTTGATACGTCTCGATGCGGTAATTAAACTGTTTGAGTAGCTATTCGAACGAATTGGTGGTGAATTGACATTAACATTGTTTTCAATTGAATTAAATGTACGCTTAAGCTATAACTTTATTTGGCTTTGTTAAGGGTATTTTATTGCTGTTATGGGGTGCTACTTACCCATCTATCACATACATTATATTTTTGTTTTTAAGGTTGTCGTCTAAGTATTTTTTTTGGTGTGTATCAAAACCTCATTCAATAATATTGCGTGTTTATAAGGCATATCTTTATTATAATTAGATATTTATCAACAACAATCTTCACATTCTTTTAACATCGTTTCACTGTGGCACATTCCTTTCCATGTAATAAATAGTGCCTAAAAAACAATTCAGATAATATTGTATTTAAGAACTGACGAAGCTTTATTTTAAACTCATTCCTCTATTCTACATTCCATCCGTTGAGAAAGATAAATAGTACCTAAACAAAATATTCCCTTAAATCCTATCCGGTTTTATCGAGCAAAATCCCAAAGTTCGGGCCTACATAAAGTACAGACAACAACACTTAGTCCAACCTGGGACACGGCCGATGAGCCAGTATTTATTTACTTACAAGTAATAAGAAACTAATAAAACAACTTCGCTCGTTAATCCCTGATGATGAAGGTACCTATCTATTTTTATGTGGAAACTGTCCTCGGGATTCTTAATAACAAGAAGCTAATTTACTTGTCAATGGATCATGAGATAGGTTGATAAAAGTCGCGAAGAACCTTGAGAAAAAAGATCAGGCCAAGACAATTTTATCAAGAAAATATTGATCACCTTATTTGCTCTGGTACCAAAGAAAAATGAAATAAATATAACTTATTTAAAACCTCTTTTAAATAGATATTTTAGAGAGTGTTACTTGCGAGATGACGTCAGATAGGAACGTGTGGAAGAAGAAGACATGCTGCGCCGACCCCAAAAAAATATAATTGGGATAATGGCAGGGGAATGATGACATAGACATTATAGAAGATGATTCCTACCTTTGTGCGTCTTTTTTGTATATAGAACTAAATAAAGCAGTTATTAGTGCCATATAAGCTGTCTGAAACTTCACTGTGTATCCGTCGACTCTACTTTATTACGTCTCCGGGGGATAGTAAAATAAAATCTGAATTATTATGAAGCTTGTTGTTATGAAGTATTCTTGCTGTTTTGTGGAATATGCTAAGTAATTTATTGTATTTTTATATTGTTTTTTTGACGCTGTTTGTTTTTTTTTTGTATTGAAAAAACTAGCTTAACTGATTTCCAGTTTAGGGCAGTTAAAAACGGTACCGTTTATGAAACCTTATTTCGTATTTTTTTAATACGCTTCATTTACATTACATTTCATTATGCTTCTTGTCCGTCGCAAACAGAAAAAAAATGTAATAAAACAAATGAAAAATACAAATCGGAAACAAATTCAGTACGTACCAAAAAACACACCTTTTCCGAAATTTTGCTCACATAACACTGAAACCTACGCACTGATAGAGAATTTTACTGTTACACCCGACCCCTCAATTGATCGTCCCACGTTTCTATGGATCGCCGAATCTTTACGGCACGTTGGCATCGCCTGATAGCACAGACAGATTTATTGTGCATATCGTCATGCCTATTAGAGAGGCAGAGGTTTGCTGTTACATTACACAATTGGTAATGTAATAAATAGCACTTGAATTGCTGTAGATAAGTAGGTCTTATCGAGGTAATTCTGGGTCTTTTGTATCGGCAAATATTGGCAAAAGATACAAGGAAATAACTGAAAATTAGACAAAATAATAACTATTTAGGTGAGAGTTTTGTCTATGCCAGTACTATAAGAAAATATAATGTTTTTTTAGAGAGTTTCAATGATGAAATCACTAGCCAGATGAATAACTTTTTATGGTGAATTGGTGATAATGTATATTATCATTGTAAAACTTTTATAAAAAAATAGAGGTAAAGGTAGTTGTCAGATAACCAAATTAAAATTACACACACACTCATGAATACTCACATTAATACTCTATTCTATCGCAAATATTACTTTGTGGAGAATCTATTGGCGGTAAAATTTTAGAGCCAACTCTACAATTAACAGGTTTATAGCAATTGGCGTTTGACTTTAGATACTTCCATCTCTTACCCTAATGAATGAAATTGTTCTAAGTAACATTTTTCTTGCCCTACGTGGAGATCAAACCCGCGGTAATTGGCGTGGATATATATACCACTCGGCTATCTATGCAGTCAATTCGAACATTATCAACGCTCTAGGCCTGAAAATATCACATCACGTGTCACAACGGTTACTATTAGAAGCCATTTCATCCTTACATATTAAGCATACAAAAACATCCTTACATATAGTACAGGTGCAGAAATAGAACATTTTAGTAGAGCTCCGATCCATTAACCTTTTAAGCTACGACCTAGAGTAACGAAGGCACGTGCAGCCAGCAAGATACAGGGAACTCGGTACGATAACTTTGCCAAGTTTAAAAAGTCACAGAGTTAAGGACGCTCGTCCTTAAAACTCTTCAGAGACCTACATTTAACTTGAAACTTTTGTACAGTATAAAATATCAAGGAATTCTTGAAGTTTTTGCTGGCCACATTTTTTTATTATTTCAATTCTGACTTTTTATTCAAATGTAAGTTTGTTTTTTGTTGTGCTTTTTTTGTGGTTTCTCTTAAAGTTGAGCTATGTCATCTTCAATCTTGGTCAATCATAAAAAAACACTTCGTAGTTACAAGCATAACTAAGTATAGAGACACTAAAATAGGTTGTACTATTTCGTGCAAATTAATGTTTTACAAGGTATAAAACTTTCTGCCAACAAATCCCAAACATCTTCCTACCAATTGTTCTCAAAATGTTGGCACAACAAAAAAAGTATCACAAATTTCTAACAACACAAAAATAATCTTATCAAAATGCTTAACCCCTTCAATCCCAATCACAAATCCGAACATTTTAAACTTCACCACATCAAAACATTATCCGAATCAACTCTCAACTGTTCATCTTAAAGCCCTTACGAATGAAAAAGCGGTGTGTTATCTCAAAGAGTCTGAGAAGGCTACATACCATTTTCCAACTCGATAAACATCTACAGCGGTGATAAACTGGTTTCCGTCGTATATATCACTTGCTTTGGTTTGGGATTCAACTTGAGGAGCCATTGGAAGGATTATTCTGTCAGAAGTTACGTTACAAGGAGGGTGGGATCTGAACGTTGCATGTCTGTAACAGTAGTACATTGTATATATTGAGAGGCGGTGTGTTCCGTCTAAGGTAGTACGATGTTCAGGTTGTTTGAATTAGTAAGACACGGCTTTAAAGCACCTTCTCATATGGTTGGTCTTGATAAACCGTATTTCTCCAATAATGGTATTTGATACTTTTGTGTCGACTTTGAGTCAGGTAACTTTTTGGTTGGTGAAATGGCAAAAAATGTCCAGGTCAATAGTTGCATCATTGGTACGCATTATTTGCAGATACGCATTGTTTAATTACTCTTTTTTTTTAACAAATTCCTGAAAAAAATTGACTCAATAATACGGACTAAAAGATATAACAACAAAAGTTTGAACCCATTTTCATCTACAACTTATCTCAACAATATCCCAGTACGTCACTTACAAAGCTTATTTACCTCACAACAGTTCACGATTTACACTTTGCATTTGTTTCCGACACCTAATTACAAACTACGGAACCTTCGTGCTAATAAATTTTTAATCTGTTCACTAAAAGCAACGGAGCGGAGCGGTTTTTACTCAGACTCGGAATAACAAACTTTAGTACGTGAAATTTCATAAACTTTCACATTTAGAGGTGTATCATAGTTTTTAACTAACGTTTCTGGATCGTCCGGAATAATTCCGTTCCGTTTTTTGCTACTACTAATTGTGTGAGACAATGTTTCGAAAAGTTTTGAAACACCATTTTTTGAACTAGTTTGCTAACTGTTGTCTAATTTTCGTTTAATTAACTATAGTTTTTGATCATAATTTTGATTTGGAAGATAAGTTTGCTTGTTATGTTTTATAATTTCAAAATCAAAATAACATACAGAATTTATGTTTGGTTTTTAAAATAACCTACAGGCTACACAAAAAATATTCAATCATCTTAGTAATTCATCTAGATAAGTTTACCAGATTAGTTTATGAATCAGTCAATTGACTTATAATAAAACAATCACTACAAAATTACACAAAAAAAAACCCTGCTAACAAACCAACAATCATTTCAAATAACAATACAAAGAAATAAACATTTCGATCAGCCAAAATCATCCCCATTCGTACCAAAGCACCCCTTTTCACTTCATTCTTTCCTGTACATACGTTTTCTGGTCCCGTTGAATGGCGGATAGGGCAAAATGAGCAACATTGTAATTCCACCATTATCCGTTTTCACGCCCTCATTCTGATTTATACGCGAGTTTTTTGTTTAGTAAGCTGAATCTTGTTGTTTCATATAGGCGAGGAAATTGTGTTCGTGATATTGTTTTTATTACTGAATTAAAGTGCAAAGAGATAGTATAAGGTGTTTTAGTTTATGACTTACAAAAAGAATTTGTAAACCTTTACCTAAGGACAGAAGGTTTTGTTTTGATATTAAAATTACTTTTTCGTTCCAATATCAGCATATTATGAAACATCTATCAGCATCAATGGAAGCATCTAATACCTTCTTCTTCTGCTCATGGTTCCGTCTCAGTCTAATGGTTGGCAATCATTTGGGCGACATTTTTCAGTTCCAATATGACTCTATGCATCACGAAAATATCTATTACCTTATGGTGCCGCTTCTGAAGGTGGGCAATTATTTCGGCTATTAATGTTGTCTGGATACTGACGAACGGAGGAGTAACTTACCAAAATATACTACTTACTTTTTTAATACGGCATAAGGTTATTCGCACGTAAATCTCACAGTTTGCACTGCCACAAGAAGCCATAAAAAACACGGGATTTTTATAAAATATGAAGACACGTTTCCCGTAGGTACGTGTTATGACGGGAACTTGCGTTTACCATTAATACAGCCTTCCACAGCCTTGACCGAGGAAAAACGCGGAACGTGAGAGAAATACTCATCAACACTATGAGATGGAAGTTTTTGGGGATTAGGACAAGTGCAATATGAGAAGGTTTCGTTTGTTTTTATTGTAGCATCTCAGTAGTATAATGGTCAAACACATCAGCTTATTATACGAAAATGAACTGGCATAAATTGCTGTGTTGAACAAACCTGAATTGGATATTTAAAAAATCATATTTGTTTTGTAAACTAATTCGCAAAACGATGCTTAAAAATACTGGCAAATCTTAGGTCATAATTTCTACTTAAAGTATCGGGGATAACTTTGCCTTAAGTAAGTAGCATTAACAAAGTATTTTTTTATGTAGCCTATGTAAGATTCCACTACTGAGCTTCCTCCTCCTCCTCCCCTTTCTCCTTCCAGACTTCCCTGTATTTTGCGATTTTTGGCCAGTTGCGAAATGACAAGATCATCACACCACCTTCGCCGCAGACGACCTCGACAATAAATCAGTACAGGATATTAAAAGCGACAAAGAATGCGCCTTACATAAAATATTCACAACAAACAATAACTTTGCACAAGAGCCGCGAAGGGCTATTTCTAAATTTATCTTCTTAGTTGCAAAAGGCCGTTTCCTCGGGGGAAATATGAGAAGAAGACAAATTGTCGTAACATTGGCGGTCAAGTTCCAGAGCCGAGTGAAAAATGGTTCCAGAGCCTTCCAAGTATTTTTTCTCAGACATTTAGAGTAAACAATTCGGAGATTGGATTGAAAGCTAAATAAGATTGTTTTCTTTATGTGCCGAAAGGGGAATTAATAGTTTTTTTTTTTGGGTGTGGAATATTTGTTTATTTACTAATAAATATTTTTTATCGCTGGCTGAAACGATATTTTTTTTAGCGATTAAATTTTACTTTTAATTTGGTTAATAGGATAAGTATAGGTACTAAATAGGTACCTATGACATGATTGTACCTGTACGCATGAGTTTGTTTCGACATGACTAATTTCTATGAAACATGTATACACACCAGCTGCTTTCCTAGGCACAAAAATTCAAATCCTAAAGGGTTAAGCTTAAATAAAATTAGTACCCTACTAAATCAAATACCCTGGCCCAAAAGTGGCGTAAAGGCATTAACGAGTAAACCCGGACATAAAACTTAGTTATCCGAGGATGGTAAGTGCCAAGCCGATGGTACGTGACTGGCATCGAACCCCAGACCTTACGTAGACTTTCAATACGCTACTTCTCGAAACTTTGATAATGATAAACTTAACGGGTTATAGTTCAGTTGTGTGATATGGTGAAGTGCGTATGAAGTTGATATCTTACTCTAAAATAATTGCTTTAGGTTTTGACATAATTTACGTTTACGAAGATCTATGAAAGAACATAATGAATAAGGAAAAAAAGAAGTAAAAAAAAATTTAGTCAAAATCCTACAGTTGATTATATACCTTATCTTAGGTCTTGTATCGTAGGTCTTGGTTGAGACTTTTGACATCTCACACTGCCTGTAGAAACATAAAATTTGTTTTGAAAATGATGAACTTATTATTGGTGTAGATTTAAAAAACAAAAAAATATAGATATCAAAAGAGCAACAATATTTTAAACTTTTATTTAAATATCCAGGTATGATATTTTTACGTATCATTTCAGATTACGTGACTTGTAACTAAATCTCTAATACAATTTACATTATTTACCATAATAATAGAGACGAACAATTTCGTCAAATTCAGGCCTAGTCTCAAAAACCTATTACGGTAACCTAGCGCAAGTACTTTCTAAGCTACCGTATTACACAGCACGGCGGTATCGCACCGAAATTAGTCAATTTGATTCAAACTAGGCGCGCTGTCTGAGATTAGCTCTACTTAGATTATACACGAACTAAAATACACCAAATCCGTTATCTGTTTCTAGGTTAGAAGGGAAATTGAGACGGATTTGTGTATTTACAAGGGAAACTTTGAATTTTCCCTGTTCTAATAGTATGTTTATCAGTGCTCTAAGCTTCCCTATAAAGAAAGGGGCATGTGCACAGCAGTGAGACGTATTGGGCTGGTATTAAATTCTTTTTTTTTCAATAAAGCTTCCTGAGCTTTAAAATCCTGTTCGTCTGAAAAAATAATTCCCATTCTGTGCGACAGTAGATAACTCTAGTACCCTATGAGAAAAAAAATATACTATCTATATGAGTTAATATTATTATAATGCTAACAATTCTACTTTGAGCTCATCACTCAGGCAACTAGTAGATAAACATACAGTACTAACAAAAAGTCAAAAGGTTTTTGCTTTAAGTGCTATAAATTTTCGTAACGTCAAAATTACTGACTCTTGTTGTGCGGTTCCGAAATATCAATCCTATAGAGAAAAAATCAGCAATTAACTCCATTCGAGTTCGTTGTTAAAATATATCGCCTCTCGTGCGTATGATTTCTAATTAAATGACTCAAGCCAGCATTAAGCCATGAAATAACAGCTCTCTGATTAAAACATATTGTCAAACCACAGATTACGAACAATTTTATTAATTTGAAATCTCAATAGCTTTTGAATTTGTCTCCTTAGTAATTAAGTTTGTCTATGACAAGACAGTTAATTAAATAAATTGGCATATGCTGAGCTGGGTTTCTCAAATTAGTATGAATTTATTAATTTTATCTTGTCTTTAATTAACACATGTTATATATTATGTTTAAATTAGAAGATTAGTAAGAGACGAAATGAATACGAGCCAGCTATATCTAATCAATCATACAAATCTTAATGCTTAGTTGAAGAAGAGAGATGCTTATTTAACAGAAAATCTTAACATGATGATATTCATATTTTATAATTATTTCAAAACTGATTACACTCAGCTTTTTTTTTAACTATCACATCATTATTTCTTACAAAAGTAAAATGTTAGTTTTTATTATAACTTACCTGCTTTGCTGGTCCTTATACACAAAACCCCACTGTCTATCTTACCACACAAATTACTAATCTACTATTTTATCAAAATAACTAATATTTCCTAAAAAAAGATACCTTTGTTTGAAGTCTGTTAAAAACATTACTTTTAATACCATAACGGAATAAAAAGCTACTTAAAATTATCTCTAAAAGGCTCAACATTTTCTTATTTTACTACTGTCTCACGAATCCTGGCATTTTAAAGAAGGCCTATTAGACGTCAATTCCTGCGTATACACTTAGTCAAGACAGTTTTAATTGGAAATTTTTTCGTTTTTTTCTCGCAAATGTTTTAATATATTACGTAGTACGTGGTAAATGTATTGACTTGTATAGTTATGTGGGTTTTGTTTGTCTATTTCGATTTCGAAATGCATCTTTTCATCCTTTTATTTATTCAAAATCTTTAATATTTTGCGTAATCTGTCTCTAGACCCACTTACTGGGTTTACACCTATATCACCCTAAAACGGATAGTAGAATTTTAATTATACCCGAAACAAAGTAGCGACACTACAAAATTATTGAAAGGAGCTAATGAAAATGCAAACAATCAGACCTACCCCAGTTTTGGGCTACGCAAATCTATTATACTATAAATGCCATAGAAACAAAAATAATTGAAACAATTGAACATACTCGTAGAGTCCTTGAAATACTCAATTACACTGTTCCAAGCACTATTTCCTTGTTCATTAATAAGGCAATATTAATGCCAGAAGTACCACCGTAGTACCATTATGACTGCTCATATATGCACAACCTTTAATAGGTACCCTTACCTGCGGTCCTTACACTAGTTAGAATATGTTAATGTTGTTTGTTCCTGGTTTGTCTGTTTGTTCCGTTAGTTGGGCTTGTTTAGTGGGCCTATAACGTATACAAAAATATAATTGTTCAAAAACTTGAATGATTTGAGTTTGAAGTCGTTCAATTTGAGTTCTGTTTCTTGATGTTATTTTGTTTTGTTAAGTCAATATGTAAACAGAACCTACTTAGACGTTTACAGGTATTTACAAATATTTTCAAAGCAATGAAATTATGATCGAAAACATCTTTGGAACCTCAACAGGAACCTTGATCAAATAAGGTTAAAATAGTTGTATACTTCCATCCTTACAATAATATCAACGAAACTACATATCTTTGAAATCAGTTAAAACAATTAAAAACAAATTGATTCGGGATAGAACGTCATCAAACCACGATTTATATCCTTTTTCAAGCAACTTGTTTATCCCCAAAACATCCGTTTAGTTCCCGGTTTTATCTTTCGCTCCGATTATCTCCGGGGCATACATATCAACAAGTAAAGAATGTGAAATTCGTGGAATATTAAATCATTTATTATTGGTAATTATCATTCTTTAACTACAAGTAAATATTCGCAAAAGCTATGTTTGTAATAAGCACAGCGTTAAAATTTAATTAACTTCTAAATCCCGTTTATTTTAAAAGTTTAGCAGCTCATGAGATTAGTTGCAAATTAAATAGATATTTTAACTCTTAATAAAGTTACATTAATAGACTAAGTTTTATTAATGGCTTTATAACTGGTCTCTTTATCAGATCTCGATTGCTCTTTTTCAAACACATAAAAGTAGTAAAATTCATTACACAATTTCGGACAAAAATCTTTTACGAAACTTTACTTCTAACTTATCAATTAAAATCATTTATTCTGTAAGTAGGATAATTGTACCACTTTTACATGTCTTAAATATGTTTCGAGCTCGCTGGATTCGATATTTTCTGACTACCCTGAGAAGAAACGTCGAAATATTCAGCTATACAATTGTATATGTGTCTTATTTTTCACCACAAAATTAAACTTCCTTATTTCACCTTTAGTCTATATAAAAACAATATATTATACGTTATTTCAGTAAACAAGCAATGATCTCACAAAGGCCATACAAGCAGTAGTGTTTGGCCGCAAGCCAGATCGACTGCACTTCTGTAATTCTGCTATTGTTTCAAAACTTATTGATGTTAGTCGTATTGAAAATTGATTGTTAGCTTATAGCAAAAGATCTGCGGTCAACGTTGTTTTAAAAGATGAGGAAAGACTTTGTTTGTGTAAGTTTTTGGCTAATAATCGTGGTAGAAAAATATTTATATTGCTGCTTCTATATTGTACCGACAAATTAGTTACCATGGCAGATAATAACGAAGTTTATAGATTAAATTAAAATACGTCTAACTTAAAATAATTATTAGAATTGCTCTTCACTATATTTTAAAACTGTTTTCCAAATCAGATAAATACAAAAGACAAGTCGATTTTATACAACTAAAGTACATAGAACTACCAATGTCATTAAATACCGCACATAGTGAAATACTGGCTAGATGACCTACATAACCCATTTATTTTTTATTTAAAATACAGCATAAAATAAACTGTGACATTCAAGGCCTCATTAAAAGCCGTTGATGCCTATATCACGCACAAACCGCTAATGACGTTAATATTTTTTTCGTAACGGAACAAAAATCTTATTTTTACTTCAGATTGTTATCATTGCGTGCTCTGAGTATATCGTTAATCATATTATTTAATGTTAAAAAATAAATGAGTTTTTGTAATATAAAATTTTAGGAAAAACTTTGCTATTAATGAAATGGTCGAACAGAGGTATTAGAAAACAGTAAGATGCTACACAATTTACCAGACTAAAATGTCTACCTAAAATTCTGTAGCAAATACTTTAAAAACATAATATATATTTTAATACACTTTAAAATCATGTAAGTCTTTATGTAAGCTAACATAAAAAATAAAAGAGACACGCCACAACTAACAGATGGCGCTGAAATAAAAAATAGCAAGCCTCCAAATGTACAGTCGCCATTTCATCCTCCCGCGTAATTCACACGCGAACTAATATAACACGATTATATTAACTCAAAATGAATATGGAATCGCAAGTTTAGAGGAGGTAGCGATGTGATAAACTATTTTTAATGACTTGTTAATTTTCCTCTTGGTTATCTAAGGAGAGTAGGTAAAAGATTTTGCCTATTGTCTGTTCTGTGTAAAAGAAAAACAAAAACTGCATTTTCTGATTGCACGTTCTTTTTATTAAGTTCCAAAACTCGCCAAAAGTTTGATCAAGAACTTGGAAGTCTTTAAAGATCACGTAACGTCCGTAACAATCGAAAAAGCCGAACCGAAATTGGGACAAACTTCGAACGGAATACTTTAAAATGCCAAGTTTTCTTTTTGTGTCCCCTTGACCAGCGCCAGATGTCGCGAGCCAAGCGTAATTAGCTTAGCTTAATTCGCTCAAGCCTACAACTTGAGCTGTAACATTTGGTTGGCATGTTGCCAGTCGCCACAGCCTGCGGAAGTTGAGATAGACGACAAAAGAAATAAAGCGAGACATTCAACGGTAGAGGGACTAGGAAGACCGATTTTCTGGGGATACAGAATTTTCCTCGACTCAGGAAGTAGGGGCGGACGATTGGCCACTTGATTTGGTAACAATTCAGCCACTTGAACCAATTATGGAGAGGATATTGCAATAAATGAATGAGAAATTGAGATAAGGCTTTTTATGAAATTAATCAGTGAAATAAACGTCGTATTATACGGATCAGTAAGGAAATACAGCGTAACTTACTTTCACATAACTTCAAGTACAGCATAAACATCTTATCAAGTGATGATATTGATTAGGGTAGATCGATAAGACTAAGCCTAATAATTTCCGACTGTGTAATTGAGCATTGGAATCAACAAGTTCTTAATATGACAGTACCACTCACCAGTCGAAGACTTTTATACCTTGTTTACGAATGGGTGACTTTTTTCTCCAAATTATCATTATACTTATATCCTCTAAGATCCAAACAACTGGCTACAGCACTTCACACAAGAGTCATTCATGGCCGTAACACAGTTCTAAAATGTTTATTTTAGATAATTCATTTTTTTCTCTTGTTCTTTTACATTTGGCGCTTACAGAGCGGTAAAGTACAGTATTTATAACCTCTTTTTATACATCGAATTTTAAATGTCCATTTTTATTTGTGGAACATTTGTTTAATATTTATGTCTTCCGAACCATTTTCTTTCCAAGTTATTGATGCAGTATTTAATATACGTATTTTTGACTATAATTTTAAGATAATTAAGTTAGGTATACTTAACAGAAATTACCTATAATATTTTAAAGTTATTCTTACTTTGAGCTTATTGCGCTATTTTTTTTTATAACCCAGAAATTAGGTACAAAGAGAAAGTACAATTATGTTGATGATACAGAACATTTTCGACTTCATCCCATTCAATTTTGGTTCTCAACACACCTTTTTTTAAAGTAAAATGTATAGTAATATTAAATGGTACTTATTTATGGATTTCAGGAGCTGTAGCCGCTTTCTAGAGGGCGTCGGCAGAGAGAGACCCGGTGGGCCCGCCGTTCGGTAGGGCCCACCATTGCAGCCAGCTTTACTACTTATTGTAAGTATTATTAATTAAATCATCGTACATATTGATTCCTAATTAAACATCAATAGAAATTTGCATTTCCATTTGCAAATTTTGTCATAAAGAATAATATATTACGGTAACTAATTGCGCTGTGACAAAATTAATTAATATGCTCTTTCGAAAAGTAAGCATCAATAATTACATTGTATAATCATCAATTTACCTTTATTTAGTAGCGAGTGAGTTGCATACTAGAGTCAAAATGTGATAGAACTTTTACCATCGTGAAATTTAGTACGATCTCATATTTTTTAAGTAATTGGCATTCAGCTACGAAAAAGGAATGTCCAACACAACTTTTATTCTGTTAACGATAAATTTTAATGAATTGACCCTAGATTACCGACCATCATAGCATTTTGGTAATTTGCGTTGTTGTTGTATAATTATTGTAAAGTATAAATTATATTTTTCTATTTCCAAAAAAAGTAACTTATGGAGTTTTTTACGGATCGTCTCCATTAAAATAACAATTTTGGAACCGCGCAACTAGAGTCAGTAACGTTTTAAAAGTGCCTGAAAAGGCTTACTCGGAATAAAAACCTTTTGATTCTAATTTAATCATCGACTCTACAATTGGTATTCTTCTTATCGATCTTGGAAATACCCTTACACACAAGATAGTCTTCAAACTTCAAGGCGTAATACAAATCTGTTTTCACAGTACATAACCTCAAAGGCACTTAGCACGCTTATCAGGCCGTCCTTCTTCAACAGACCATTAAGCTAGTTCCCCATAAACCGCACATTAAAATAATATTTAAATGTTCCAACATTAATGCTAACATTTTGTTGTCAACTCCATTTAAAGTAAAGTGAAATAGTCCGTCGATAGTAGATGTAATTAGCAGTAAAAAGCGTAAACGATAATTGTTTAAGGGGTAGACTTTATGTAAGAAAAGTATTTCGAGTTAATGTTCTTGTTTTGTCAATAGAATTGATATTAAGTTTGTTTTGAAAATCTAAATGAAACTGCTACTAGTTTGAGGCCCTAAAACACAAAAGAAATAACAGGAAAATAGGTAATTATAACATTACTAAAAATATACAAAGTTAAAGATCCACTAAATTTAAAATAAGTTATTATGACAATATACAGATGGAACAGATTGAATTAATATTTAAGATCTGCGATTTTCCGTAAACAAATAAAATGTGACATAAAACGAACAACCATTTAACCTGATTCTTTTTAATAATTTCAAAGTTTCAGGAGCTAACATGTTTTTGCTGGTTGGTTAACTATCTAAAAGTCAATATTCTGTGTCCTTACTATCATCAGCTGCTCTTAAAGCAAGTTTGCTCGTGATGTGTAAAAGAGACGCCACACTCCATTTTCTCAAAAAAAATGTATTTTGCATTTTTCAAGACCACATATTATTATTGTATAAAAGACATACCAAAATTGTTTACATAAAGTTAATTACCTAACAAAATGGAGTATAAACGCAGTATAGTGCGCTGTCTCGTTTCCACACAATATGAATTCCTGCTTTAACATTTCATAGTGTCATCATCATCATTGCCCTGCCCTTATCCCAATTATTATGATTTGGGGTCGGCGCAGCATGTCTTATTCATGCTGCTGAGGTTTTGGCTGTATATTTTTACGGCCGGCCGCCTGCCTGACGCCAACCCTCCTTGGGAATGCTGTTGCTGGTGGTTTTCTCCCCACCAGGAGGTTGACCCGAGGTGCTAGGTGGTATGCACCGGGTCGTAGTATACCTTAGTCGCCTCTTACGACACCCATTGGTGGATATGGGTCAGCCCTATTCGCACCGGAAACTGCACTGTTAACATTATTTTCATAGTGTAGGTACAGAGAATCCAGAGAGAGTCAAGCCAACGGAATTCTTATATTTTATTTTATAGATCTTAAATATTTTAATGCGGGTAACTGGGTTTATAGGGGTATAAATCGTGCGTTTTTCTAATGAATTGGAAGTCTTATGGTTTATTTATAGCTATTTTTTCTAGTCTGACATATATTTCAAGTATTTTCTAGGCAATTGAGGTAATGAGCATTATGAGCATATTTATGAGGTTTTTATGTAACAAAGATTTATGTCATTTAACTGGGCTTATAATATAAGTAAGAAACTATCTCCTCCATTAAATTTCAAATAGCTAAGTTTCATTAAGCTATAATTTTCGTCAATAAAATATTATTTGAAGTAAGATAAATATCCCATAGATGGCGGTAATTCAAGGTCTTAAGACATGAAATGAAAAAGCTTAATATAGCTTGCCGCGCTTAAATTTTCCCCATAGTTCTCTTAACTTCTAGACTAGGCTACTGAATTTCAACCCTCGAAAATATCTATCATTATTTTTATACAAGTAAAGTGAATGGGACAAGTTTCTGATAATAATTATATACAAAATTAAAGTTCTAACAATATAAAAAAAATATCTTACGAAGTCTCGAAATTGAAAATTTCTTAAATCCTACAAATTAATATTGTCAATTTTTTCTCCCTCTTTGTAGCTATTAAGACTTAATACTTCTTTGAAAAATAATCCAGATATAGGCATGGTAAATACTAAAGTTATAATCAGTAAGCTCCTCTGCTTCTCATAATGGCCTCTACTCCGAAGCCAGTATCACACGATAGTAACAACATAAAGTTTGAACAATAACCATCAATCCATGAAGTTCCGCGTACCAAGTTATTAATTAGAATAGAGGACAGATATTAAAGTATTATGAGCGCAATAGCGCGTAAATTATTTTGAGCACTTTCATAGAACATAGAAAAGGATATGGAAGTGTCTCTATGCTGTAGCACCTAATACTGCAACTTCATCATCACTGCCCTTATCCTAATTATCATTTGGGGTCGACGCAGCATCTTCTTCCTCCGCACGTTCCTATCTGACGTCATCTTGCAAGTAACACCTTTCACGCAATCCATCGATCGTTTCTTTGGTCGTCGTCTTCCCCCATATCCATCCACATTCATGTCCAGCACCTTCCTTACCACGTGACCCTCTTTTCTTCGCATGACATGTCCATACCATGACAGTCGGTTAATACTGGAACTTGCGTCGCCCAATTAACTAATTCGCTGACAAACTCGTTGCTCTTCTTAGTGTGTGAAACAAGTTGTATATAAAAAGTATGCCTTGTTCTTCGGTATTGACAAATATAACCGATAGTAGAAAGAAAAAGTACTTAAGGTACATGAAATGAAAAGCGTCATAAATTTTCTCATACATCTCCGAAGGTTGATCGTCATCTCTTGATAGTGACACTCGCGTAGCTTCATGCCGTTTCCTTTCTCGTTTCTACGCTCTATGGATATTAAAATCCCTGTGAATCGTAGCAAAAATGTTGTCATTTTGTCTATAGACTTACTCAATATCCAGTGAGTTTGCTTGTGATTACGGTCACTGAAGTTTCTTTATCCCGGTTTGAAATGCTACTGACTTGAACCCACGCTGAGGGCACGGCATGGGGATATGTCAGACTCCCACCGACTAAAAATACCGTGGGCCCCTTCTATTACCTAAGCCAAAGTCACGGGATCGCTCGCGCATGCTCTGCGTGCCTTTGGATGACGGTCACTGCAACTTGCTTCAAGCAGGTATAATACCACACGACTGATGATGATGATGACTATGCTAAGTACTTAAACAAAGAAGCGGAATTAAGTTCATAAGTTTCCCTACCAAGTGTAGTTTTAATAAGTGATTATTCAAATAACTAGAACTTTAAATGTATTTTAATACAATTTTATCGGAAACCTTGTAAACTACGAGTATAGTTTTGTTTTGTTACGGCAATATATTTTTCATTTAACCTTTTAAACGAATTTATTTTGAGCCTATAGGCAAATTAATTGTTGTTGTTTACCTCAATTTTCTATATGAAAATTTAAACTAAAATATAGTTTCATTATTTCTCGACGAAGGGTAACTTTTAATACTAATATGAGGAAAATTTAAAATTAAAACCAATACATTTTATAGATACCAATGAAAACGTACCTATACTAAGTTTTATTTTTATATTAAAACGTTGTCTTCGAAGTGTCTTCTCTACGTCATTGTGTATTGTACTTTTTTATACTAGAAGAATCAATCCCTATTTAAGATATACTCATAAATTAAGTCATACAACTAAAACTGCCAAATGTACACTCCACTACAGCAAGTAATAACGGTCTCTCCGCGCTCTCCGAACTTCATCAAGTAATGTAATTATCTAAATACAACAAGCTTTCCTCCGGAGATTCCTTTTTCACGAATGTTTTCGTACTTATATTGGACGTAAAAGAAAAAAGGAAAAAAAGGTAATTTGAAGCTGGAATGCGAGGAATGTGTAAATGGAAATGTTTTCAGAGCTAAGATTTATACCTGGCCTGCGTATTTTTTTTTATCTTTCTCTTTTTAAGAGTTTTTGTTGATTATTTTCGGAATGACTGATGTTTACTTAAGTATTTATTTAATATCGCGCTGTTTGGGAGATATTTCTTTATATTTTTTCCGTCTTATTGGTTATATTCATTCGGTTTTTTAATGTCTTGATTTTGAATTAAGATTTGTAATTCACAGTGATTGTCAGAAAATACGTTTTATTTTATCTCTTAAGACACATGTGTGATTTTAATTTGAATATCAATTTGCAAATAAGTATAAACATATTATTTTGTCCTGAGGATTGCATGAAACAAATTACACAAACGATTGAATTCATAAAGCATTAAATTAAGGCATGTGAGTTTAAGATTATAATTTGCTGTAAGATTGTTTTAGATACACAGTTATAATTAAGACTTCAAGAAGGATTCAATTACAATTTCCAACAAAATTATTAGCAATATCAAAACGTTTACATAATAGGGGCCTAAGAGGCTTCTTTAAACGTAATAGAGGCTCGCAGTTTTGAGAATAGCCCCCTTTAAGTTTAAAAAAAGTAACGGTTTCTTGTATTAATGGGTAATAAACTTTAATGTTTTTGATATGGAAATTAAATGTTTACTGTACATGTTAATCGCTTTGCGCCTTCGTTTCGTACTGAAATTACTTAAGGCTTGAGTTTAAGGCTTTGTATGCATAATATTGTTATTTTGCGTGAATTTCCCGAGGGGCAGACGGGGATGCTGCATATCCTTATAGGAAAACTCTCTGGAAATCTGAGAACGCGAATAAACATACATGTAGTTATATTTCTTGGATATATGTTGTGAAGGACAGCTTTCAGTTATTATTTTGGCTTTTTTGTCACTGAGAAACAAAAAAAAGTACAATATAGACTGGCCTGTTAGTCTAATGATAAGTGGACTGGAATGGGTTCGATTCCCACCCAGGGCAATGTTTGTGTGATGAGCACGGTCATTTGTGTCTGGGTGTAGTTTATCTATGTGTATGTATTTAGAAGTAGGTATATAAGTATCTATATCAGTTCTGCTCAGTTTGAGACTAGATGGCGTAGTGCGGAAGTCGTGGAAAGTGCAAAAAAGAAATGCGTTCAGAATAAATTACACTTAAAAAAACATATTAATCGTCTGATTAGATGCTTATCATTATATGCATGTATATGTATAGGTGGCATTGGACCCCCTCTATCATATCGTGGTGAGCATACGGCAAATTGCCAGGAACCGTGTATAAAACGTGCTCTTAAACAGATTCCGATCGTATTTTAAATCTACTTTGTTACCTGAAATTGATTGTAAAACTTTAGGTAAGAAAGAAGTCGATTCTCAAAATAAACGGAATATAATAATATGTTTCTTATAAGCAAGTAGTATAATTTCCTTGCACAAAAGCGCAATCTCAAATTGATTAACTTGTGTTCAAACAGTTGTTTAAAAACCCAGATAATTTTATATTTCAAATAAAAGCTTGCATTTCACTGTCTTTTAGACAATACATACACATATATTATTATGTACCCACCTGTACCTTTGTTTAATGAACAATTCCAAAACAATCCTATCAAGCAAAATTTCCATAACCATTATATCGAAAACAATACATTCAGAACTCTCTAGCCAAGAGGCAGGTATTATGCAGTATAAACAAGTAATAATAATAAAAACTTAGTGTTACTGGGAGATCGTGAGCCATATTCATTTTGGCAACATTCTGTATCATACAGTCTGAAATACAAATGGATAGGAATAGGAATAAAGCCAGATTATATTTGGTAACCATAAAATCCGTTGAGAGCTAAAAGGTGATCTCTCGGATCCTGAAATTGCAGCGACCAGGTGCAGGGTCTTTTAGGCGGTACAAGTCCAATAAATCCTTATACCATGCTCTGAGTATGGATTGAAGTAATTGCTTCTTCATACCGAGAATAAAATCAAATAAAATCAACAATTACTTAAAATTTGTCAAGGTTCAAAACTTTATGAGCGATAAACAGGAAGTATTTAGTATGAATATAATTCAACATTAAGCAATAAGACAGAACAAAAAGTGCTGAATCGGTATACCTAAATAAAGTTTGAAAAATCTTATCACTTTTCAATCTCTTTTCCTTAATGGTTCTCTGACTTTAAACCACGAATCACGTAAAATACTCCAGTCACCAAAACTAATGCGTATATTTTGCTTTATCATTCCATTTCATATCATTGTAAGGAACTGTGGAATATTCGAGAAAGGAACCACAAACACATGTGAACAGATAATCCCCGTTCATTTGTTTTAATACTGAAGACAGCCGAGGCCAGATACGATTTCTGTAACCCGCTTATAAAATGGTTTTAATTCCGATGTATGTGCAATAATTTATTTTTATTATCAAGACAAGATTTATTAGTCGTGGATTCAACTTTAGTTCGTTGGTAGCTAGCGATTTTTATTTAGTATTAAAGATAAACTCTATATTATTTAGTTTGGTAAAGTAATACTTTTTAATCTAGATTTATATTATAAATGCATAATATGAAATGGATTTATTTTTCCAAGAAAGAATTTGGAATAAAATATCTTTGATTCCTGAACTAACACAGTGATTACTTTTTGTTAGGTTAGTTAAAAAGCGGTATAATTTACTCAAAGAAACAGATACTAAGCCTGTAAAACCATACAAGCTGAACAAGTCAAGAACTGATTTATTTCGAGTAGTTTTCATACACGGTCTTTTGAAACTTAAATGACTCTCAATGTAGAGCTGTTTTAAAAAGTTGTAACTTAAGGTACAAAAATAAATTCCGTTCTTTTAGACTAGACATAAAAATAGGTCGGCTAGTAAAAATGTAGTGCAAATAGTTCACAGCACTTTCAGCGTGATCCTCACTATAAACCTAAAAACTCTTTTAAACATAAAACCGATGAATATTTTATTAAGAAATAGTTTTTTTTACGTCCTATCATTTTATACGATAGGATGTAAATAGTTTACGAGTCGTAAGAGAAAATGAAGCAGATACAGGCCCATGTGATACTTTACAGCACACTTACTATGAGCACTTGAAACAACTCTTTTATTATCGTGCAAGTGAGATATCGCTCTACATTCTCCATATCGCCATCTCTCTTCAATAGCAGTATCAGCATTTCTTTACGAGTTCGTAGTAGAGTTACTGATGTGAAATAAAATGAAGTTGTAAAAGTTTGTTGTAAAAGTGTGACGTACTTTAGTTTGGGTTAGGTTATTGGTTATTTCGGGTCTCGTGTACCGAAATATCCAATCACCTTTACTTCTATTTTTACGGAAAATATGCAGCTTTCAATATTTTTCATTATAAGGAACTCATTTTGCTTGGGTTAAAATGTTTCTATTTACTATTTTTTAAGTTATGATATTTAAATATAAGTTTAGTTTTATATAATAAACGTCAATTTGTCGATTTTGAAGTCTTTTTTATATTTCTAGTTTATTGCTTTTTCGTATATTTTGAGTTATGAAATTATTAAAAAAACATCTTTTACTCAGTAAAAATACTTCAATGACTCATACACTCAATTTGATATTTTACTAAAAATAGAAAATTTTGCTGAAAAAAGAATGTATTACTTACAATATTATTACAACTTTTACAATATGTTAAAAGTATTTATTTTAAGTGAATTCTAATGTGATAGACATACTAACTTTAAATAGGCACTTTATTCCAAGTCATTTCTACTCTGTTAAACAGAATGAGATTAAGATAACAAGGTTTTAGATAAAAAAGACATTTTGGAAAACCTTTTTCTATTATCTTGGTGTATCCTTTGAGATATATACGTAAAAAAACATCGAGTTGCACGGAATTGTAAAACAAAATATTGGCGCCCAAACTGAGACTGCATTCATAACTGTTGGTTGGTTGGTGTAGTGGTTTAGTGGCCCTGACTGCTATACCAGAGGTCGTGGGTTTGATTCCCACCCATGACAAAATGTTTGTGTGATTAGCACGATCAATTTTATTGTTCTGTGTCTGGGTGTCATTTAAATATAATATGTATGTGTTTAGAAGTGTATATGTATGTTTATCAGTTGTCTAGTACTCATAACAAACTTTGCTTAGTTGAGACTAGATGGCGTTATGAGAAAGTCGTGGAATATTTTTTTTTGCTAGATTTTAATAAATTAATAGCTAGTGCATACCTGAGTCACATTTAACATAACAATGACTGTCTCAAAAAACTATGCCCCAAGTTGTGCGCCAATCAACATCAAAATGAATTTGATTTTTTTGTCAAAGACACAAACACTTTCATTTGTTTTTATAGTCACGCATCGTAGGTACAGTAATGTTCTTTGAACTTATACATAGCAAATAGCAGTGTATCTGTTTAAGATCAGATCCCATTAACTTACAAAGACAGACTTTTATTAGATTCTTCACGTCGTTGTCTCCTTGTTTAGACATGACCGAAAGTAATTAATGTGCTACCATTTGTAATTATCTTGTAGTTAAACTTTTTGTTTACAAATTGAACTAAATAATTAACAGTTTTACAGTCTGAGGAGATTAATAAGTGAATACAAATTATAATTACTTTTTGTAGGTATATATGGCAACGGAAGTTTCTTATACCCAATGACTTATGTTTGACTGGCATGTTGGTCTAGTAGTTAGTGGCCCTGAATGCTATACCGGAGGTTATGGGTTATTTGTGTTGCATTATCTATCTTTATAGACAATACAACAAGCCTTACAGAAACATCTCTAACTAAATAGTAATTAATTTAGGCCGTATGCACGTAATCAATTTAACCGAAAATAATTACCTAACTACGCAATACGGAAACCGCATAATAACGAATACCACATCATTATCAATCATACAATGTTATAACTAATATTATGAAACGTAAACGCGAACTAGAAAATTGTTGTTTCATTTGTGGTAATCTATATCTATATCTTTATCAATATAATTATATAAAAATCAATTGCTGTTCGTTAGTCTCGCTAAAATTCGAGAACGGATTTATCTCATATTGGTCTTGAATTGTTCGTGGAGGCCTAGAGAAGGTTTAAAAGGTGAGAAAAAATCGAATAATTGCCGGGCAAACCCTAAAAACAGCCCTTTTCCTTTTTCTATACAAAAGTTTAGGTCTTTTATTTATCGTTGGGGCAGTACGAAGTCTGCCGGGTCAGCTAGTCTTCAATAAATGAAAATGGGAGTGCATTTGTATTCTAACGTGTGTCAGAGTCTACTGGGCATATTTTGCTTGAGGTTTAGATTAATTGAGCATTTAATGCGACAAAATTTTAATTAGTTTGACGTAGTGGTCAGTCGATTTAATTCTACTAACTGATTGAACTTGAAATTGAAGTTGGCGATGTTCAGCACATTATGTGTTTCAAGCGATATCGTTCGAGATAGAAAGTAGCTTTTTCTAGACCTCTACCTAACCTAAATTGGTCGATTGTTTAAAAAAACTATTTCCTTACAAATATTTTAGGTAATAGGTACTAACAATACTGATTTTATTGCAAACAGTTAATCCCATTGATGAAGAAAAAAACGACATTTAAAGTTTTAGTGCTTGCGATAAAAAAACGATTTCCTAGCTTTACAATTAAAATATTTACTTTAAATTCTAATACAAAAACAGCTAAATATAGCTAAACTTTACTTTTAATCTAAAATCAAATACCAGAGACCTTAATCATTCAAGTCTCACAAATCTCTTTGTACCGCCAACGCCCTTTGGTTTTCGTATTATATTTGCTCTGGGTAACGAACAAACACAAATTTTGCTAGTTAGCGTGGTGTATATCGCACAAATATTTGCTTTACTGCCGCAGTACGTATTGGTTGAATGAAATTAGATTTGCGTGGATTAGTTTTGATCGTGGTGTAGAATAATAATGTGGTCAATGACTTCGTGATGAACTGACAAATGACCAACGATTACAGGCCACGCATAGATCTTGTAGACTGGCAGAAAAGCTTTACAGTTTTTCTTTAAATCCTTATAAATTTGTAGCAATATATTTCGAAGATTTTAATCTTGGCAGACAATACTTCTTTGTTTCAATACACACATTCTCAACATTAGACTGCCTTGCGTTATTTTCAAAGCTTTAATTAAGCTTTGATATAATTAAACATTCTTGTTTGAGCTATAATATAGAAGCTACATAATAATGTGTTAATCTAATAAATGGCTAACTAATACAGTAGATACATAAGTGAAAAAAATAACCAAATCAGTCACAGTTCTGGATTGCTTAAGTATTAAACTTGTGACAGTCATTCTGAATTATGATGTACACATCTCACACTACTTTTATTTGAAAAATAGTCGACATTTCCCCAAAACAGGAAAAACAGAAACCAAAAAACGCAAGCCATTGACGACTCAGTATATATTATTACAGATACTGGTACCACACTCTCGCCAATCGTCAGCTCAACCCTTAAACCGTTAAATAAACCAACACTGTCACTTATCTTTCATGTTATTTATCACAACACTGATGTTATAACAGTGTCGGCGAATTGATGGGAATAGAACGTTTGTGTAAATAAATATGGCTTATTTAGAATGTGTCTATTTAGCTAATGGAAACTGTTTGGCTTTGTTCTCGTCACTTTGTTATTTACTTAAAAGTAAAGAGTTATTTGGACTGTTTGTTAGAACGTGTAGTCGTGTATTTACAAAAAGGACACACCATGTAACGAATGAGTTTTGAATGTTTAAAAAAAATGGTGACACACAATAATATATCGTGCAAGAAAAAATATATGCAAAGTAAGTAGGTATGTACATCTGAGAAACAGTCATGTACAGCTAATTCCATACAAAAATAATAATATATTATATTCTGGACCCTTATAATATAAGGCCTGAAGAAGTGAAAATGAAATAGACATTACAAAGGTACAATTTAGGTAAAATATGGGGCTCCTCACCATTACTCATACAACTTATTTGCGTGTGAAGACAAGCTTTTTTCTCATCAACAAAAAAAGGTTTTCTTTTGGGGTATTTAATTTATTCTTTGCTACACTCGTGTTTTATATTTTTTGAAATAAAATGAATAAAATTTTGTATATTATTTTCAGAATATTATTTACGACAAAAATAGTACCTACAGTATTAGAACTCACTTACCAACATTTTTTTTCTAAAACTTCAAAAGTAGTATACAATCATATTATAGTAGTTTGAGTACATTTTCTACACCTAGATATTTGTTAAAAATTAAAAATCTCATCCAAACTCCAAATTCGCACATGTGATATACTCGTACCTTGACAGAAACACGCTACTGACACTCAGAATTAGACTCTCAAAAAGGGCAAAAAGAGTAAAAATAATTTGGTACAGTATGCAAAATGTCTAAATGCCACGATAGCTGCTACAAAGGTGAACAAGGCGTCATATGCTTCGACACGGCATCTGAAATTGGAAAGGGGATCCAAAATATTGTCAAACGAAGCGCGCTGAAATATTTTCCCCTCGCGTGCAAATGAAAGAAATATTTTACATTTCATTATGTCATTTTAGATGAGCCTTTGGATTCCTGTGTGTATGTTCAAATAAACGTAATATTTAAAGACTTGTTTTGTGCATGAAAATGAACATTGTTCAAGAAAATCAGCCATTAAAAAATTGGGCTTCTCATTCAAAATTTGTATTATACCTTACACACATTCCAAATTTTGAGCACCCAACGATATAGGTACCTAAGAGACAGTATTTTTTTTAAATAGATTATTTTTTTCTAGATATACTTTTCTATTATGAAAAACGAATTTTCGAAAATCCAGTTTCAAGCTAAACAAGAGTATATCGAAAAGAAATAGATACAAAGCAAAGAACTACCTACGAACTGTTTAAAAATCCGATTTAAAGGCCACAACTGAGAAATAGAATTGTCCATTTTATTCCGAAGTCTTTATAGAGTTTAACTAAATTTGTTTAAGCTAGAACTTGGCAGCTTTCGCCTTGACCGCACGAGATTCAATTGATTGTTTAAAAACTTAGTTTACTGAACCTCATTATAAAGTCTAGGTTGACTTGGCGCTCAATAAACTGTTTGAGGTGAAGTAAATTGATGATTTTATGTTAGCGGTTCATGTTTCACTTAACTGCAGTAGATTTTGTCTTTTAGTGGACACATTAATTTGGACAGTGAATTTTTATTTTAGATTTTCTGTGACTTGTTTCTGAATTTTTTGGAGTTCTTTTGTGTTTAAACGCTTATAAAATGTCTTTTTTGAATCAATTTTATGACATAATATCTTCAGATATTATTTATCACATTACTGCAAATAAAAAATTACCAAAATAAAAACTACTTATAATAAAGCTGCTTTATTAAGCACCGAATCACATTACAAGAAAATATTATAATCCTTGTATTAACATTAGACAAAAGAAGCAAAAAATATCCACATAAATACCAAACTAAGAAAACCAAACACTATAGATGAACTTAGAAAACTAAAAATAGCCGTACAAAAATATCTTTGCAATCGTACAAAGTTAGTAACAGTCGGAGTGTTGTATTGGCAGACTGTCGTTACCCGTAGTCTTTACGACACGCGTTATGTGCGCTAGAGTGTAAATGTTAAATGTCCAACTTATATTACTGTAGCAATCGACCTGATAGTAAATATAGATGCTTCTGTCTATAAAAGGGATGGGAAAAGACTTTTAGTTTTGTATACAAGTTGGGTTTAGACAAATAGAATGTTTATTCTTTGGTAGGAAGCTGGGTTTTTTGTTTGAGCACCTTGAGAGAATTTTGACTTTAGAAAGAAGTAGATGACAGTTTTGTAGGAAATATATATTTTCAGTCAAATCCGAAATAGGGAAACGATAAAGAGAAAGTTTCTACTTCTACCGAAATAGATTAACAATTATTGTTTGAGTTTGTACAAAATGGTGAATCAATATAAAACCAAATATCCTATATTGTCCTCTGATCGGATATTAACTGAGCGTGAGACAAACTAAAACTTTTTGTTAAGCAAATCCGGGTCAGTGACTCGGATGGCTTATTTTTCTTAGATTATGAAAATATATTTTTTGTGTACTAGTGACTTGTTGTACGATACCCAAATTAATAACATTTTTATTTTCTTTTCAGGAAGTAAGTACCTACACAACACCATCAATTTTCCGACAGGTATTTAACAAACTCTTTTAACCTAACCTAAAGTCACACCAACGGATCATCAATTTTATTGTGATTGATTTTGACCACATGACTTAAACAAATAAAGTGCTAAAGTTAAAAAAAATCTAGTCGATTAACAATATTTTGTACTAATTTCCTTCAAGAAACCAGCTGTAAGTCAGATAAATTATGGCGTTAAACCGTGACGTTAAGAATAAAATATTGTTTTGATACTTTTTATACAGGAAGCAAAGAGGTAGACCACGAAAAGATGGATGGATTGTATAAAGGATGGCATGAACGGAATTAAACTCTGAGATGACGGCTGACAGGGATGAATGGAAAAAAGACATACTGTGCCGACCCCAGGAAAATGGGACGAGGGCGGAAGAGGATTATCATGATATTTTTTAACTTGCATAATTATTTTATTTAAAACCCTTGTCTAATTTTCGTGGCACTCGTGAAAAAGTCGAGTTCATTGTACCTACTGTTTTGTGACCTGTTTATCATATCCAAATCATTTAGTTTTGGTCTACAGTAGAACGATAATGTTCAAATATAATTTTTTGAGAGATAACCTCATTTGGATTCCATTTTATTCCCTGAACTAGCTACAACGCCAAAAAGGAGGAATTTGCTTTGCAATCTACAATTAACATGGCTTAAAATTCACTCCTTAATATAAATCGCTTTCAAATTATACTAACTAAGCAAAAACTAAGACTAGATTATGACATTTAAAACCATGTCAATGAATGATGAAAAAAATGGTTATATTAAGCCATGTACGATACCTAAACTGAATAAAAAGAGTATGAAAATACATACCAGAATTATCCAAAAAGAGTTTTCTTGGCTCTTATAAATTGCTCCGTTTCCAAAAATAGAAAGCGGCTCCCAAAACGAGGCATAAAACAAGACATGTATAAAATTACAAAGAAATGAAAAGCTAGGAAACGATGATAAAACCTTTTTACCCTTTGCGACCTTTAATCAACCATTAAAATAAAACTCCACTTGGTTATCTTGTCTTATATTCTTAGAAAACGACACGGATAAATTCCATTTATTTACTTGTAACACCAAGGAATTCCTGAAAAAAATGTTCCTTGAAATATCCCCGAATATTTATCTTAAGAAGTAAAAAAAATATTCGACTCCTAAAGGGTTAACTCTCTAAGGAATTTTGCCGTTTGCTAATTTTTTTGCTAGTCCATTTTATTTTAGGAAACAACTAATAATAGATTATTCTTAAAATTAGCTGTCTGTAACTATTGACTGTCTCGGCGAACGGTGACAGATGACCCATATTTACACGTCGTGTGTTTAAATCTTGAATATCTTAGATATTTATAGAGTTATGTCCAGAACAGATTTAAGTCTAGATTTTGCTAGACTACATAATAAGCACTGAACTACAAGTCCACAATCTTCTAAAGAAAAATGAAAATGATTCTACTAGGTATTAAACATTGGTTAGTTTTGATGGAAAGATGTGATCTCTGCCTACCCCCAAGGGCAAAAGGCGTGACGTTTATGTATGTATGTATGTAGTTTTGATGTAAAGACTTAATTTAAGTCTACTATACAACGTACCTTAAAAATCATCCAGAAAAAAGATGCTGCTTATCTTCAGCAAAAAGGCTTTTAAATGCAGCTCCCACAACCACTTTCAATTGTTTCAAAACATTTCTAAGGTCTATTCTTAAGTCACCTTTTTGTCTGTTAAACAGCCATATTTTTACAGCACAATGAATAAAACTGATGGCACCATTTCTAGTAACGAGAGACCTCAACACTTGTACTAAAATCTTACAGCAAAACCGTAGCAACTGTTGAAATGAGATGGCGATACACGAAATGTAGAGCGGTTTCTCACTTACACGAGAGGAAAAAAAATACTATTGGATATTTTAGTAAGAGCTGAGATCCGGCCTTTTATGTTTCCTCCTTATTTCCACAGCCATACTGAGTTAATTATGTGTGTTGATTTAGAGTTCCCATTAGCTTTATTTAACTTCCCTGGCAACTGAACGTTATTACTTTAGAGTATCTCCGCGGTGTGAACACTGCCTTACTAAGGAAAGTACTTTTATTTTATAACGCTATTAAGTTCCTATTAGGTGTGTGCTTGAAGTGTACTGCAATTGTTTTAGTACAGATAGCAAAAAAAAAAAAAAAAACTTAAATAGATTTAGAAATATTCTAATATCTCTATACTAGCAATGTTTAGAAAACGATATTCATAATTAATGTTAAGAGTTAAGTTTTGTAATTAGATTCTTTATTGTAACAACGGCTTATTGCTTTATTGTATACTTGAGTTTTGTAATTATGTTGAAGTAAATTTTGCTGCTAGCTATACGCCCTAGAAAGTTAACCGACTATTTGAAAGTGGGAATTGCCTGTATTTTTGTTTTATAGTATGACCTGGAATTGGTAGCTATTCGAATGAAGTAACTTCAGGCTTATAGCTTGCAAATGTAACTAGCTATTTCTCTTTTGATTGAAAAAACACATGCATAAATAAATAAATATTTCGAAAGACAAGTACATAATGAAATTAAACTAATTAAGTATGATATATTTTCGTTTTAACGATAATAGGAATCTCTCAAATGTATGAAAATTAAACATTCACAGATACACGCACACATTTTATCACTTCTTTATTGACCCAATTCGATTAGCGTTTTTTCTTTAGCCATGTAACTGAGACTTATCAACATGAGCAGATTATACAAATACCTTTTGAGTAGCATAGACAAACGTGGCCTAAGTTCATAAATAAAATTAATACAACCAGGTTATATAGGTAAGTCCTACTCCTGGACTCAGATCTCTTTCCATTTAAAGAAGGTTTGAGCACTGATCACCGCGCTAGTTCACTGCAGATTAGTGATTTCAGATTCCAATATTTGAGATCCAGGTTTCCTCACGATGTTTTCCTTCATCATTTGATGATAAATTCAATTATGGGGAAGTCCAAACAGTAACATATAGATTAGAATTGAGTTTCCCACATGTTCAAGGTTTTAAAACAAAACACCTCTAAATAATTTAAGCACTAAGTCGTAAGTCGTAAATAAATCACTTTTTGTTTAGAACTCGTACGTGCGCACGTGTGTAAAATAGTGTTAATAAAACGTAAATTCGTTTCTCCGTCGGCGGTGTAACGTCGTTAAATTTTCATTAAACTAGTCGGACCTAGGCCGAGGGAGACTCAGGGTTGAGTTTCAAAACTTTACGCTAGTAACGTGTAAAGAATAGGCGGGGAGCGGGGTGTTTGATATTTTATACGGATGTAGAACGATATATCAAATGTCGTATGATGGTATAGGTATTGGACAAGGTCAGATAGGCTTGGGTCGACCGAGAAGGAGAAAATGACTATGTTTCTAAACAGCATCCTTTGTTTTGATCATATTAGTTTTACACAACATTGAATCAGGTCAAACTTTTAGAGTTGGTGTTTATATTTGGAACTATACGGCACTAGCCGAAATTCGACGATTAGACCCCCAATAGCAGGAGCTCATGAACCCCCATTTACAAAACGTGAAGTTTATAAAGTTCGAAGTCACAATCAACTTTTCTACCTTTATTAACACCGGTTACATCTCTCTCCTTACACATACTATGTATGACACACCACGAATTAGCAACATATACTAGCTTGTCTTTGTTCTTGCACCACACGCCACGAACTTGATCTGTACTTCAAGGAGTAGTTTCACTGAACAACTTGTGTCGTAGTGGCTCGTTCAAAACGGTGTCAAATCAACACTTTGACGGCCATTTAGATTCAGCTTTCCACAGAGGACTGGATCGAGTTTGACATCGGTTTTCAGTGACGTGTTTGTAACTCTAATGTTTACATAACAGTATTGAATTGTGTTTGTTTGCATCTAGTTACACTTAAACAAAGTATTGGGATATTGTATCTATTAACAATACTAGAAACTGCTTTGCAGGTTCTTTAATATTTGATGAAATATACAACGTTGATAAAAGCGAGAGGCATTAAATGAAACCACATATTCTGTATATCATTATAAGGCTACACAACAAAAATCAAATCAATGTAAGCAATATTTTTATAATAACTTTCGTGAGGATGATTCATACTTAAAACGTTATAACGGTTTACTCACGCGTATTTATCGGGATAGCCCGACTAGTTTCGGACCCAACCGGAGCCAACTAGATAACTATGCCTATAAAACTTAGTCACCTAATCAGGAAGATACAGCATGTTCAAACTAAAAAAAAACTAAAAAAATATCCTGTGACTAAACTATTGCTTACATTGATTTGATTTTTGTTGTGTAGCCTTATAATGATATACAGAATATGTGGTTTCATTTAATGCCTCTCGCTTTTATCAACGTTGTATAATAACCTTAGATGGTTGATGTGTGTAGTTGAGGTAGTCCTGAGTTTAAAACCACAGACATTTTTAGGGTTTTGTACCTCGAAAGACAAAAAACCGAACCCTTATTGGATCACTTTGTTATCCGTCCTTCTGTCTACTTGTCAAGCCTTTTTTAAAAAACGCGTGGAGGTATTCGCTTAAGGCAAATAGCGACAACCTTATTTTTTTAATTACATTACGTACGTAATAAAATAAAATATAATGTCGATTTGTTTTTTATTGGTGCATTGGTTCGGAACTTTCAGTACCACTACTACTTTATTGTATTCTTGCGTCATCTACTAGTTTCGTTTAGGAAAGCTATTTACTGTAGTGATCTAAGTTTGGGTTATTTAATATAATTATGCTTATTCCAACTTTAGTCATTTGTTTTTGGAAGTTATAGTTAACTTTGTCTTCCAAAAATATTAACTTATTAGATTGAAATTTTTTTTATATTGAACCAAAATTGCGAAGAGAATCGAACATCTGATAAAAAGGAAATTAACTCTAATTTCTATGAACTATTGTTTTATATAGTTGAGAATGTTTATATCAAATCAAAATCAGGTGATTAAGGGAACATGTAAAAAGAAAAAGAAGACGAAACTTTATCAATCATTTATATAAAAAATCATGCTCTGTAACACTTCGGATATGGGTTTTAAATTGTGTGAGTACATTTTACATGAGATGGGTTTCCATTTTTTCTGCTATACCATAGGAGTTATTTCTTTTCCAAACTTCGTCTATTATTTTATAACTATTTTATAATTGTAATTATTTCACTGACTAACCAAATAACCAACGTATCGCAGCTATAACTTCATCAGCAGTTTATCATCAATGAATTGGCATTCGATATACGCGTGTATTGTCGATAATTCAAGCCGACTTGACAGCTCCCGATATCTGCCCGCGTGAGTTACGCGCTTAGAATTTATTAAAATATACACAAATTATGGTGTTATATTTCAGTGGATATATAAAAAAAAATTAAACTGAAATTCTACTGAACAATTGCGCCGGAATCAATACATAGTAAAAAACGAAATCGCTTCCTGCGTCTGTCGATCTGTCTGTTTGCACGTCTAGATCTATCTAATTACGTAATTTTGATGACTTTTTCATTAGATTAGCGATAGAGTAGTATGTATAAATTTGTCAGTATTACACTCATGTGAAGCTAGAGCGGGTCGTTAGTATAATAAAATATAGAAATTGCTCATTAAATTCTAAATATTAACGAGATCAACTAAATGGTTTTGTCACCTCCGCTGTATTCAAAATACAAAAGTAAACTTTTTAGCGTTGGAGTCGACCAAAAAAAAAACGATTACATTTGTTCATTATTCATTAATATAACAAGTCATTCAAATATCTAAAAATAAAATAAGGAAGTAAATAGCGAAACTCATAATAACCAATTTGTTTGATTACAATCAACTTTCAAATCGACACGTCTGTAATTTACGAAAACGAAGATTGCTATCGGAATAATGTCGAAACTATTACGACCACTAGCAATTATATTTCCATAAATACCGTTAGCCTTAAATTAAAATGCGTAAACACGAAAAAAAATAACATGGTGTAGACGTACAATTTTACCCCAATCTCCCCAAACATTTCTATCAACAAAAACCAATTTATCATAACACGAAAGGGGGATGAAACCACCCGTTTCGTTTCAGAATAACCTTACAATTCACGTGTCATATACCCTTAAACGTAGCGTGTAAGCTTCCCTTATAGTACAAGATCTCGGCACCTCTATCCAAACGACATTTCTACACATAATAAGTTAAGAAAAACAATCAAATTACAAGCAGCAAGCATGGAAATGACATTTTGTTTCAATTACTCATATACTAAGATACACGTCACGTTAGTGTTATTTTTAACCAAAGGTTTTAAACTAGAAAACAACACGCAATCAGTGGGTCAGCCTGAGTATGCTTTTCGTACAATTGATTCACGGGGAACTATTTTGAAAAGTAGTCTTAATTATAGTCTTGACAACTAAAATTTTGTCATCATGTTAACACTCATCCCTTTTTTATTTTCTGTGTAAAACGCTAATAATTTCAACCCACGCCGAGGGCACGATAAAGGGATATGTCGGACACCCATCGACTAAAAACACCCCGGGCCCCTTCTACTACCTAAGCCAGAATCACGGGATTGCTCGCACATTATCTGGCTGATGTTGGAACTCATACTAGCCTCAGGCTCTTGCACTACCTAGTACTATTATACCAAAACGTTAGATATAAGTTGCTTTCCAGTGTCTGCAAAGTATGTAGATGTCTTTTGTATGCAAGAAGACGTGTACTACATGGCGTGTGTAATGTAAAGTTATGTAAAGGTAGACTAGAAGGCCTAAGTTTAGTCGTGCATAGGCCATTTAGGATAAAACGATGTACCATCCATTTCGACGACCGTTAAACATCGTTAAAAGTACTAATATCGAATGTATAGAGTTAGGTTTGGGTTACGCAAGTCTTTGAGATATTAAGACATTAGTTCCCTATTGATTACTAATATTAAACTTGTAAAAAGAGGTTTGATCTAACTACTCAATAGTGTGAACGAAATTTGTCTGATTTTAGTTTTCACTATGAAATTTTCCTTTATTTAAAGATTAAGAGAACTTATTTAAAGAAGTCGTATAAAGAGTAAATATTAGTTTCTGATGGTAAAATACATGAGCATATTGTCTGAAATTCAGACATAATTTCACACATTCATTTCACCGCAAAAGTTTTTCAATTAGTTATATCTATGCCATTCTAAACGTACTTTATTGACACATGCCCATAAAATACTCTTCTTTTTTGGAAGGAAGGATACCTTCCAAAAAAGAAGAGTATTTTAAAAAGAAGAGGGCCGCAGTTAGCCTGAGGGAGGTTTTAACTGCTTCACCGGACTAAATAAGACACTCATTTGAAACATATATACACATACGAATAACAATTTATACGAGTCGATGTAGATTCCTCTTGAGCGACACTTGACGCCAACCCCAGTCATATAATGTTAAATGCAAGATTTAGGAGCGCTCTAGTCTTGCCCAGTGTCATACAACCACGATTAATGTTTTAATACGAGTGGTACATTAATTATTACTTGAATTAAACTAGTGCAGAACAATAATGTTTTGTTAATTCGTTTTATATTGGTTTTTACGTGGAATGCATGAAAATTATACGATTTAAAAAAATAAAATTTGATTCAATATTTTTGTACGCACAGGACTAATATTAAAAATATTGTATGCTAGGAAATTTAAGTCTTGAAACTGTGTTTATTAAATATTGGATACTAAAAAAAAAAATATTGGCTCTAAACAACAAAACAGCATACAATATAAAGTATAATGCGTGTACGTAATAATTTGTAGTTCAGTAAATAGTTGAAACTCCCATATACCACAAATAAAAGTCAGAGCCAATTAAAATAATTCACAATAAAAAAAATAATTTATCATTTCAGTCCAAAACCTTTATGCTCATTTTTCGCAAGTACTCTTCATCCTAAAGATTGACTGGCTGCCTTGTAACCGCAGCCACAAACCGCTAACCAACGAGCGGTTAAATCGAGAGAAGCCTATTCAAGTGCCGTCATAATTAGCGTAATGTCATTTTGGACACGATTCCCTATCAAAACGAAGCACCCTTCACTTAATATTTGCACGAAAATATATTTCTGCTCATTATTTCGAATGTTTATAAGTGTACTTAAAAATTATAAATAGATTTTTTGTTGAAATTGTTTTTACAAGTTGTAAATTAAAAGTGCAAGGAGTATTCTTAAAAGGATTTATTTAAAAAATTAAAGCTGTAATTAAAAAAAAAGACAAAATTATTGCGTTGCTGTAACTAGTCAAGATCCAGGCCTGTAAAAAATAAAAATATACATTTTGTTTCTTCAAACTTGACATGCATATAAGAAAAATAACTTTTTAGTTATATATTATCCTTGTGTTACTAAATTTGATTTCACGAGATGACGAGGCTGACATGCAAGGGTGCGCTAAACCCAAACAAATAGATCATCACTCAAACATTTCCCTACTCCCTACGATAACGCAGCTAAAATAAGCAAACCGAAACTGCAAGGATGAAAAAATACAATCATTATAAGGATATCATAAACATAAATATTATAACAGAAAAAAAAACCTCCGCCAACATTAAAAATTCGAATAAAAGATAATATGTGAAGAAAATAACTGTTTATGAGAAAAAGATTTAGAAAGTTAAAATTTTAATCGTTGGATTATAAAATGGACAATTTAAAAAAAGGAGTATTTTTTATTTAAATCATTATCAAAACTCATATATGCAGAATGGGCTACTAAGCACTTTCTGATCAAATTTTATGATAGGACAGCAACCCGTATCGCTCGTCTTTCAAGAGTAACGCTAATATCATTTCTTTCTTGTATTCTAATAACAAACCAACCCATATTCGTACCAATGCTGGGCACAAACCTCTTCCCGTATAAGTAAGGCTTGAGTTCTCACCACCACACTAACAAAAAAACTAAACAAGCCGTTAGAAAAAGGTGTTTTTAACAAAATAATTTAACCACAACCTAACATACTTCCATGTTCTTCAAACTTACCTATACACACAAAATCAAAGGGAATTCTCCGCCCATCACAAATTAGCTCCCAAGCACACTTACGAATTCCTCAGGCTGTGACCGCTTATCTTGAAGGGTCGGAGTGGAGGCTGGTCACGTAGTCAGGCAAAAACATATTGGGCGTAACTGTCCTTGGCATTCAAATTAATACATTGATTGAATGGTCTTTAGGGTATGTGGTGTTCTAGTCAAATACATAGTATTGTAAATTGTTGGAGGTTGTAAATATTTTTTGACTGCACGGGTAGCCGAGTAGTATTATATAGGTCACCACGCTGGTTACCACTGTACGTGATGGTACTGAATTCTATAAATGAAATATATTTAAGACCATGGGGTGAGGTAACAAGAAGATTAAAGGAAGATATAAATACGTAATAATGAAAAATACAAAATTGTTGCTTGTTCCAAATAATCGTGAAAGTCGACGTTTTGTTACTTCAAAATCACGGTTACTTGAAATTAAAGACACAATAATGAATGCTAAAATTTATAGATGAACATGGCTTTGACGAAAATTATATCAAAATAACATTGAAATTTTCACAAACATATGACAACTTTTCAACACAAAAGAATCGAAGGTTTTGTTTTATGGGCATCAGAGCTTCAGGAATCCGAGATTTTTCCAAAAAGGTCAGATTTAAACCTTAGCATTACCCATCCTTTAATATCTACGCAGCAAAATTACTTCATTACCGAAAACACTTAGAAATGTTTTTATTCGTCTTGGGACACTCCATTGGGATAGGCCCAATACAATTTAGATTTTTTTCTTTTTATTTGTTTTCAGCTAAACACTTTCGTTTTACAAGATTAAAAAACAAATCGAAATTTTCTTTTAATAGGGTTTTGTGGATTGTTTTTCCTTTTGTTTTCTGTATTTAAGTTAATTAAAAATTATATTAAACACTGAAAAGGAATTAAGTATAGTCATAGGAAGAAAATAGAATCGCAATAACTTTTAGGTATATAATAAAGAAATCACACATGTCCCCCTTGATAAATTACAACCAATTTCCATTTAATATTATATTATGAAGTTAACTTTTATCTGAGACGACAAATGGGCTAATTTTTACGTGATCTGTGACTCGCTAGAGTAATGCCAATAGCGAAAGTTCAAACAAATTTGTTTTCGAAATTTTTAGTAAATTCTCTCTGAGGCTTAAACAAGAGCTATTAATAAAGTATTTGCATCGAAATGTCATAACGTCTACAAAGAACCAATACGTATAGAAAGTGCCTGAGAAGGCCTACTTAATAAACTTTTTGATTTATCCACAACAATTATTGATAAAAACATTAACATTTTTTTTCTTCTTTTTTAAGTATCGAAAAGCGTCTTACTAGAGTGTAACTTAAAGACAGAGTTAGATTCTAATAAAACCTTTCATATCAACCAGCCCATATGTGTCCCATTGCTAGGCACAGGCCTCTTCTCATATAGGGAAGATTTGAGCATTGATCATCACGCTGGCTCACTGCGAGTCAGCGATTTCAAATTCCAATGTTTGGATTTCAGGTTTCCTTACGATGTTTTCCTTCACCATTTTTCAGTAGTGTCTTAGAATAATTAAGAAAATACATAAAACTTTAAAAAAAGTCATATAATTACTTGCCTGTGCTGGGGATCGAAGCTGTACTTCGTGCATACTATTTCTTACAAAGAACCACGACTATAATCTTTACAAGAAGATAGTATTCTTAGCAAGTAAAATTAATGCTCTATACATATTATTTTTTATTATGCAAGAACACAATCAAAGTCATGATAATCTTAATAAAACAATGCTTATTTCAACCAAGGAATTACAATGAATACATCGTATTGTGTTGATATTTTGATAGTAAAGTGCCGCAAATTCCGGGTTAGTATTTAGTTTCTTTCCTGCTCCCCAAGCCAAATGTTTGGCCTTTGTTTAGACATGCGGTTTCAGTTAGATTAGTTGTTTGCGAATTTATTTGTAGGAATGTTCTAGCTGACCAAATGTGCTAGTAGCGTGTATTGTTGTTATATTTACGTATAATATTATATCTCGAGGTCTTGTTTTAGTACGGAAATAAAATAATAAATTCTCAACATTCCCACAACGCCATCTAACCTCAAATTAAGTATACGAAAGTAACTTGTGGTATGAGTACCTACTAGACAACTGATAAACACACTTATATATTTCTAAATATATACATAATATATATAAAATACAACCAGACACAGAGCAAATTTTAAAGATCGTACTCTTTACCCAAACATTTGTGGGTGGGAATCGAACCCACGACCTCCGGTATAGCAGTCAGGGCCACTAGCCACTAGACCAACAGGCCCATGAAATAATAAACAAATGATACACGCATAATTTAAGGTCCTAAATTCATAGTATAACTTCAAGAGAGAGTTCCGGACCCAGGGCACAGGTCCAACATGCCTTGTCGAGCACTGAAATCTAAAATGGGATAGGGAATCTACCAATCTTTTTAAGCTGTCTTCATTGTTGTGGTAAAATATTAGTTAAACATGACCCAAAAATACAAGTTCCTTTTAACAAAATTGTTGCAACAATGCAGTTCTATCCTCACGTATACCCAGTTTTTCTTACTTACATTCCCTCGGGAAATAATTGGTACAGCGCAAGTTCAGTCAAACGCCAGGCAACGCCAAATATACTGGAATTCGACCGAAATACGATACCGGAATGAATAATTCGCATTACTCCTTTAGATAAGTTATTACCAAAGCTGGAAGTTCGCAAAGAACTCTTGTTGGTAGCACAAAGGCTCACGATATATGGTAATTACTGAAAGCGTATTCACCAACAACATTAACTCTACCATTGAAAAACTTAAAACTACATTTCATGCACTTTATTCGAAAGGCGTAAAGGTCAAAATTGCTTGGCTGCAGCTTTATTGGTTATGATCAAAGTTTGTTAGCTAAAATAACGTAATTACTTTTTAATTTGCACGTAACGAATTCGTATTGTTGATTAAATTATATCGCTGAAGAAGCGATTTTGTTGTGTACTCAGGTTCCTGTTAAATTGATTAAATACAAGTGTTAACTTTCTTGTAATGTTATTCTTTGCCTTCCGAATTCCAAGGCTTAAATTGTTTGTTTAGTAGGCTGTAGTTAATAGATAGAAACGTCAAATAGAAGTATAATTGTTAAGGTAGATAGGATTTATCTTAAAAAAACAAGTCTTGTTTAGCAGTAGTAGTAGTCCATTGTGTTTTTTTCCGCATGTTACAAAAGATAAAAGCCTATATTTATAGCTACGCACCACAAAAAAGTATTAAAACCAGTTCAACTATTGTTGAGATTTATCTCCAAAAAAAAAACCTAAAACCAAACCGCACATTTTAGTGCAGAATAGGCATACAAACAAAAACATAAAATGCCATCAAACGCGCATTGAAAACTTGAATGTTTGACAAATATATCAAACCACGTACCTAAATACTATACAATATTCCACGACTTTCACACAACGCCATCTAGTCTTAAATTAAACAGAACTTGTACTATGAGTACTAGACAACTGATAAACATACTTATATACTTCTAAATAATATATGTATAATAGTATAGATAAATTACACCGACACAGAACAAATGATCGTGCTCATCACACAAACATATTTTGTCTTAGGTAGGAATCGAACCCACGACCTCTGGTATGGCAGTCAGGGCCCCTAACCACTAGACCAACAGGCCCGTCTAAAAGATACATGTTTGAGTCAAACTAAATACTTCAAACGGTTTGATCATCCGCCCCTCAAGAGTTTCATTTAACTGAGTTAATTAAAAGCTTACTAAGTCGGATGAGTAGTGCACTTGAGTCTCCGTCATCGCCATGCAATTGGTAATGGATTTTTCATCGTAAAAGCTCTGGTTAGGACATGAGTGTTATTGGATTAGTTATTCGTTCACTGTTAAGTTATAAAATGTATCTAGTATTTTCACAGCAGCTGTAGTTACGATGTAGGTATAATAAAGAGTTTTTTTTGTGTGGTTTGACTAAGAATGTACCTAATAGTTAAAGTTAGTTGTCAATAGAATATAATAACTTTTATTTATAGGTATATGGTACAGAAAAATCGTTACAGTTAATTTAATTTTACCAAACCAATTGATTAAAATATATGTAGTATATAGGTTAAAACAAGCCTAGAAGAAGAAATCTAAAGAATGCTATACAGCTTTATTCAAACAATGTACAGATACAAATCTGCAAATAATTTGAATATTTATATAAAAGTCATGATAATTATCTTCAAAACAAAAACAAAATGAGAAAAAGAAAATCTAGACTACGCCTAACAGTGGGTTAAGAAATAAAAATTCCGAGCATTAGCACTTCTTTATAATTGCGTTCTTCCTGTGCGGGTGTTTTGCATAAAGAGCTCTTTTCTTTTATTTCCACTATTTGCATACCAACGGCATAATACGGATCATTGTATATTAATTTGACCTTCATTCAGTAGATTTGAAAGAAATTGGCGGTCATTAATGTCATTAAATCATAGTTTGATGATGATTGAAAATGATGTTAGAAACGAAAACTTCTTTTCACTTTGGAAAAGTTTTTTGTGGAAACTGTAATGGTTTCTTTCGGTGTTCTTTTATATAATAATATGTTTAGTCAAAAATAGCAGGAGTGGTAGAAATATTGCACCCATATCTAGATTGTTTAACGTATTTAGTAGTTATGGTGAAGGAAAAAGTCTCAGATACACATTCACAAATGAAGTACGGATGCATACTTCTTTTAGTAGTCTTGTCCATTTCCTTATCATTATTATTATGTGCCAATTACAGTTCACTGCTGGGCTAATAGGTCTCTCCCAAGGTACACCACAGAACATGATCTGCTGTTTTGTGCATCGTCAGAAATTTACTTATTATACACGAGCCAAATCACTTTTTTCCCCTAGCTTAATTTGATACCTTCATTACAATAACTATCGTGAGGTGAATTCATAACTATTATGTAAACAGTTTACTCACGCGTACTTATTGGGATAGGCTATTCGAGTCGCGACACTGTCGCGTCAGCTCATGATTAAGGACTCCAGCTGTGTCCGAAACTAATCGGTAAACCATTATCATAAAATTGGGTATTTGACTAAAAGAATCTAATTAGTCCGTCAGATAGATTTCCAAAAAATATTGGATACGTGTTGTTTCTTTTATCAAGTTAACAAAAAAATAAGGTGATACGGTAAGTTGAAATCTCGTGGGACGTCGTATACATACAAGTACACTTTTTACTGGCAAGTGACGTTGGTAGCCCCCACTTCCATACGTTTCATACCTTTGTTTGTATTTTTTTATTGATTTAATAAAATAAAGAATACGTATCCAATATTTTTTTTAAATCTATCCTTTGGGCTTAACAGATTTCTTAGTCAAACAGTCTATTCTAGATACCTTTAGCGTACAAGTGAAATTTCCACTACACATCTATTCCTCCAAGCAAAATAATCACAGTTCCATAAGACGGTTACATAATCCAGTGTTGTGTCGACTACAATATTTCTCAGCGCATTACTGCAGTCGCGAGGCACAGTTAGTTATTACATTTAATTTGCAGTTTGTTTCGCTTTTGACTTCAAGTTAATGGCTTTAGGAGAACAAGCATTAATTGTTGTTATTTGTTGTGCAGTGAATTTACTGCGGTTTAGAATGTAGCTTGTGATATCTATTAGGCAATCTGGGACTTCTCTGTACCCTTGAACTAAACTGTTGCCGGCATAAGTGAGATGAAGCTCTAGAAACCGTGTAGTTGCGTCTCGCTCTCCCAACTACAATAGTCCTGCTTTCAGAGTTCATAGGTAGTGCGCTAGTTTCCGTATTAGCTTATTTGTAGTATAAATTCTAGTTATTGTTGCATTGAGAAAGTTTATGCTCGATTCATATAATGGTCCGCAAATGTTGTTTTGTTATTTGGTGACCACCATCGTTATGTCGTAGTTATTAAATTTCTTTGCAGATAAGTTATAAACATAACTCTATAACATGTAGTATAGATTGACAAATTCAAGATTAAGTACACAATTTTTCAAATTTGTTTAGAGGAAAAGCCGAAAGCATGTGGCGGAAATGTCGAGCTCGCACTGACTAAAACCATTCCGTTCTCATCTCTGCTATTGTCGATTCGCTTGCGCATTTCTTTATGACTCCAATACGAAAATATGGGCAGTAAAGTAACTATTTCAGACTGATAGCTTTTGATATCGTTTTAAGTATAGAAATGTTATTTATTACAATTATTATATAGTGTTAAATTATTCTTTAGTTAATTGATATTGCTACTATTTGATATTATAGCGTGTGTGATAATTGATAGTCATAACAATAACTTATTTTATTACACTGCACAGTGAAACACAAAAGTACAAATACGTTTTGTGACTTGGACCTTTTGATTTCTATGTTTAATGTAATCCCTCTTTTCTTAGAGGCTGTTTATTTTATATTTGCGCGTGTTTGTTTTTTATTAGGCTAGTGATACACCTGACACCGTCTGCAATTTTAGATTATGGCGCCTATATAATACGTGCCCGTACTTTTAAAATACGAACTGTTGCTAAGAGAGTTCTTTCTTCAAATGAATTTAAAACTTATCTTGTTTGATTAAAGTACGTTTTTCATTACACTTTTACATGGAAATTTGGAATGAGACTGAAAATTATTCTTCACAAGTAAAATCTTTACTTTTTTTTACTAATTAATTTAAAAACATTTTGCAAAAATGATCAAAAAATTGGACACGTAGATCCGACTACACAAATGCTTATCCAATGAATCACATAAAAGTTATCAGTTATATTTCTTTTGGGGCAACTGGCACCATATTCCAAATATTCAATTTCCAAAATAATTGGTGCAGTAACATACGTCACTGACCACACAGTACGAGTGCACATTATTTGACATTAAATCGCAAGTTTCATCCTTCCAGTATCACAAAATATCGCAAGTTTTTCGCCACTTCCAATTCTCCTTGAATTTCAATAAATTGCACCCCGATCTCCATTCTATTTCTATAAAATGTCTGAGCCTAAAACGTCTGACATCGCAAAACTTCCTCTCATATATAAAGCCTCAAATATTTCACACTGACAATATCGCAATGAACTTTAGCATTCAGAATTCCCGTTTCGCTCCGTTTTTATTCGTCGTATGATAGATGCGTGTTTTATTCTAAAAACATTTCATACACGTACCCTGATTTTATACGGGACCATGTTGGATTTTTTTTGTTTTATACGCCTATAGTGGTTTGTGATAAATGTTGGTGTTTTATGAAGGTCTTTCTTTATGGAGTGTTTTCATTGAGGATTGCGTTGATTAAATTTTGATGATGGTAACTCTGGTGCTGCGGTATCGACTTCCCGAGCAATTGTTTCAACAATTCAGAGATATCTTAAGATACAAACCATTACTCTAACTTATTTTTTATGCATCGCTCTAGACAGTGATCTAGCTCAAACTACTCACTAATAATAATTATAAAGCCAAAATAATGCGAGTGTGTGCAAGTTTGTTTCATTTTCACGCTTAAACTGCTGGATCAATACTAATGAAATTTGGTGTAAAGTTAGTTGACATCATAGATTAACATATAGGCTCCTTTTTACTCGATTGCGTAAAAGCTATTTTTTGTATGCAAATCATTGTTTTTCAACTTCTATATTTCTTAATTTTTCTCAGATTTTACTTTACCCAACATTAAAAGAGATCTTCTTAGAAAGAACTTGCTACAGCGAAAGTCTTATGTGTCACTACCCTGAACATAGATAAAACGTTCTTTAAAATAAGGAAGAACTTTTAAAATCCATGTCTCATTTGCAAATTGCAGACAACTTCGGCGTCTCATTTACAAACCTTTGCGGTGATTCCATTTTCTCACAAGACTTCAACAAAGACTGGTCTGTTTTCAATTCACACTTTTCGATTTTCTTTTATTTTTCCGACAAAAGAAAAATCAAGCGGTTCTATTTCAATTGAAGGATGACCTAAAAGGTTGAATTGAATTTTTATTTTTTGTAGATTATTACAAAAGTGATTATTGCAACTTTACTCTACTTATAGGTATACAGTACAACTGCACTTAAAGCAATGGATGTACCTAGTAAAAGTAAAATTTTCCTTCACTCAAAAGTGTTTTACACTGCAATTTAATTTATATCACTTGACAAATTCAGATTTTTCAACAATCGTCAAAAATGAATAGACCTTAGCCCTTTAGCCTTAGACCCTAGCCTTACTGGACACAAGCCTTTTTACTAAAAAACATAGGCTCTATAACACCCATTTTACAAAAATCCATATCCAGATCAACCTAAGTCCATTAACTTCAAGAGTCTATAAATAAATATAAATTATTACTCCACTTAGTAACAAAAGCTGTTCCTAACTTTAAACACGACAATTAAGCAAAATTTACGCCTCTACTTATAAGGAAGATCGAAACCAGATGGCCCTCTTAGACTCTATCAACAATTTATAAACACAGTATTAATCTTGATTAAAATTCTTCAAATACAAGATAGTACGATGTCTGCCAAAAATGTGAACGACAATAAAGTATGATATTAATCAAAGTATGAAATGATGTGTTTTGTAATAAATCTTTATTGATTTATAAATGTATATGGTTATAAATTGTTAGAGAAAGATGTCAAATTGTGGTAGTAAATACTTACGAGAAAAGTTGACATAATGTGTTAATTCTAGATTTTCAATTAAAAGTGAATACACTTAATGATATTCTAAATTCAGAACAATACAAAAATACTACCAGAAAACCAACATAAAAACAGTCCTCTGCAAAACACAGCTCTAACAATCAAATTGAACTTTAATCGAAATTAAAACACCAATAAAAAATCAAACCTTATCTATTTGTTTTTAAAAATGTTTTGACGAAATCTGAAAAACGTCCACTATTCATGCTGATTTGATTCATTTTTTATTCCAGCCTGTATACTAATTTTTAAACAGCCTGTATTACAATTATACTATAACAGTTCACAATTAAAAAAGAACTCTTGCTAATGGGCGTAACCTTAGAGGCCACAGCTGTATCACCAAACTTACCGGTTATAACGAAACTTTCCATTGATTTATTTGTTAGGTAAACCGCACAATTTGGAACTGAGATAAACATAAACGGTTCAGGAATAGTCCGGTCCATTTATATCCGGATCCCGATATTGATATCCGGGTCTCTATAGCGGTTCTAGGAAGTTGCGGATTTCTTGTTGTATCTAATTTTGTAGCGTTTCGAAGAAATTTAACTGAAAGGTACAAGTTTGAGTTATTGTGTTCTGGGTTATTTTTGTTTCGTTTAACAAACGATTGTGGAGAGAATTTTATTGTTATAGCAAGAAGTCTTAATTTCTACCTGATATTTTGTACTGGAAAATAAATTTTAGTTAAAACTACGATTTATCATTTACAATATTGTTATAAACTACTGAATAACACATATCGTCAACACATACACATACACGTAACATCCCTACGTCACAGGAAAGTGGGAACGTCATAAAACTATATTCACTTACAACACAGGTCTGACGGGGAAACTACTCTCGAAGCAGAAACTCCTTAAAGTAATATTATTGCAGATGTGGAAAAAGACGACGCTTTCTGTTGTCACGCTTCTGCAACTGTAATTTATATTATGTCTTTAAGTGTTGACGGTAGGCCTCCAGGTCTTCTGCCAGAATCACGGAGTTAATGCGCGAGCGATTCCGTGACTCTGGTTTAGGTAGTAGAAGGGGCCCGGGGTGTTTTTAGTCGGTGGGTGTCCGACAAATCCCCACGCCGTGTTTTCGGCGTGGGTTGAAGCCATTAGCGTTTCATCCGGGAAAAAAAGACCTCCAGGTCCTTTATCATGGAGAAAGTGGGATGACAACATAGGCAATAAAGTCCACTGTCTCAATTCTCCAACAACAATCCACGTCTCACTCCTCCAATAAGCATCCTACATCTACATCATCTCCAGGATGATACCCCTACAATCATCTACAAGTCTAAATCATGAAACCAATTTATTTCTGATACACTAACATCTAAGAGTTGAATTCCGTTGCATGTAATTTTGGCACAACCTCCCTCTATTTATAATGGAGTCACTGGCATTTGTAGTGAAAAGGACAGATAGATCGATATATATATAGATCTGAAAGATATTCGGACGTAGATTCTACACCTCGATTGGAGTCCCGAAGACTTGTTTTTATGACTTGGCGCAATTTTGGTATTTTCTGTACGATATTTATTACAATTGTTGTTTTATTGCTTTTGACTGGACATGTGCTATGAAAACGCAGAAATCCAGTGCAGTCCAGTCCATGGACAGCGATATTTTATTCTAGGAAAAAAATAATGTCTTCCTGATGTTTGAAAAGCCAAGCGTTGCCAAAATTTGACCAAATAGGAGAGTCCTGCAGTTTTAGACATTTAATTTTTTGCGGTAATAATTTTATTCGATATATTTTAGTCCAAGTTATACAGTTAATTAGATATTGAATTTCTTTAAAATCTACTTAGTATTTTTTTAGGTACCTACTGGAGTAACAAACAAAAAGCAACTACTATTCATGTTCACAAACTTTCTTTGCATTCACAATATTATTAAGATTGAATAGGTTATTAAACTTTACGCTTATATGCACTTTATAACTAGGCACTATTTCATTTGGTAAGTACGAATATTAATTTTCATCAATTTTGGTGCATCATTGTTGTTGTTTAAACATTGCTGAAAGCTTCTAATTTATCTTATTTTAACTCAGTCAGCGTCTTTTATTATTTATTATTTAATTAATCTCCACTATTATGTTTGTAACGCATCTACTTAATATTTATAAAAGACAAGATGTGGAATACTATTATACATGCGGTTCTGCACATTCTAGCTTTAAAATTGTTGAAATGGGGACAGTTTATATTGCTCACGTATATAGAGGGTCATTAGTTAAATAACTTGCATACTATAGTATATGATAAAGTTACATCCCGTTACCTATCCGTCTATTTATCTTCATGTATGCTAGTATTGCTAGACTCACGGAGAGTAAGCGCGAGCGATCCCAACGCTGGATTAGGCCACAGAAGGGGCTTGGGGCGTTTTTAGTCGGCGAGAGTCCATTATTGACTGGTCCGACATATTAGTTCAGGTCATTAGATTTTCACTCCATAAAAACAAAAAAAGATCTTTAATACGCGATGCGAAGGTGAACCGGGTCGCTACTTATCAGAATAAAAACTAAAATAAAGTGACAACAAATAGATGGTGTAAAAATGACACTGCAAAACGCATTACATTTTTATTTCTATTCGTGAACACTGGCCCCTAATACGTATATACCTGTAAGGTTCATTACCCAGTGGTAAGCGGTCAACGCTAGGACTTTGAAAGTCATAATTAATAAACTGTAATTCATCATTACCGTATAATGTGGTGTGAGATAAATTTTGTGAAATACAACAGCACACTATTTAGTTTTCACCTGTACCTACTGTGCCTGCAATATTTGGCATAAAAGGGGTTTTGTTTAGTACAAACCTGTAATTAGTATATTATTATCTTATACCTATTATATTATTATGTTTGAAAAGGCTGGACCGACTCTCTTGAAATTTTGGGATTATTTTAAATAGGTCTGAGAATCGGTCAATAACAATTTTTACCCAGGAATTCTTATTTTTTAACTTTCGCGGGAGTATTTTTCTAACGCGTATAAATTTGCCAGTTTATTTTTAATAATATTAAGAAATATTGAATTTAATAATAATACCTACTTCTGCAAAAGCAATACATGTGAATGTTTTTTTATATTTTCTTACTAGAACTTACTTTCTTTAAATGTGTTAATTATTTCGTGCTGTTTATTATGTAGCCTAAATAATACCCCACTCTACTGTTTTAGCTAAAAAAAGTTATAACTCGAAATAATGTCTCCCAATAACCTTTTTAGTTTTAGTTTACGACACTACATAATCGTTTAACTGAATATAAAACGTTATGCGAATTAAAAACACAATCATAAAAATAACATAAACATACACACTACAAACACATCAACATCGGTTACCGTATATTTTCTGCATACATAATTCGCGCAATACACTGTTTCCAAGTTGAAATCAGGCCAGCCTAGTTCTAAAGAGTAACATCTGTTAGTTTCCAAAATTAGATGAACGCAATCCGATTCGAATGTGGAAGGATTATCCTTGTTCAAATAATAGTTTGGGTTGAAAGCATGGCTCGAACTGTGGTCTGTTATGAATTGTAATGTTAAAGGTTGAAAATTAAAATGTAGATAATAACTTGACTGTCGTTTAGGGCGTATGTGATTTACAGATTTATCATTTTTTTTTCTCATGATTTATCATTTTGTTCGTAAGTGTTTTCTGTTACTTTTTTTTTGTTTTGCTTCGTATTAGCACACTAATGACAAAGGTAAAGGTATTTTATATTTTAGACTGTGTCCTTGTTGATTTTTGACCCAGTATGCCGACTATGCATCAGGGTCATTTCGTCAGAGCTAGCAAAACAGTAACAATTGAAAGAAAATGGATCTAAAAACTCGTAGTTCTTTCAACCGATTTTAATATTAATACACATAAAGTAATACAAGACACTCCATAAATAAAACCTTTCGCTATTTATTAAGGACATTTTTTCCAGAACACAAGGCACCATAACTCACAAGACCTTCCTCAATCTTTGACAACACCGAGCCTTTGTTAGACAAATTCAAGACAAGTCACATACATACACACAACATACAAGAAAATCCTTGCAAAAGGTCGGACCTAATCACACATACACATACACGTACACATACATACGGACAATAAAGGCTATCGCTTTGTTTACAAAAATAAAACGGAGTCCAGAAATAAATCCGTTTTGTAAACAACGGGAAGAAAGGATGGATTTAAATCGGACGTTGTATCGTTTGCCTGATGACGTATGTTTTATCACGGTATGAAGGAAACGTGGGCTATTTGCGAGTTCTGCTCTTTTCTGATACAGTAATATATATTAGATGAGTAGGTATAAGAAATCATGTGGATTGATGGATCGTGTAGGAATTTTTTGGGGTTTGTAGTTAAGAGTCACACACAAGGCAATGCAAGTGTCAGCTATTCGAAGATTCTAGCTTGTCAGCGACTACCGCAATAAAATCTTAAATACTCAATTTTAAAGAATTTGGTATTAATTATAAGGACCTTGCCTGAAACTAAAGTTGCAGGTATCCTATACTTATAGTGCCGCGTTTACGAAGAGTAAATTAATGTTGCGGCAGGTGAAAAATATTGTCCCTAAACATATACTAAAAATCAAAGGAAACAAACGACGATAAATTTATCAAGCGAACGCATAAATACGTCATTAGTTCCAGAATGCTTAATGCACTTTGACATTGAAATAAGAATAAGAATTGAGTCGACGAAAAGGGCCATTGAAAGTCACATTAATTATTGTGCCTTATTTTGTTTTTTTAAACGACTGAGGAAATTAATCCTTGTTGTCCTAAAACGCCGTTGTGGGTCGCACAAATTATATTCCTACTCGGGAATCGAACTCGCGACACGGTGCATACAATATTTATTGTCGTGGTGACCTAAACTACTTGGCTATCCTTGCAGTCAGTTAAATTGTTTTGGATCTTGTTTTGAACCCGTAAGCTTTTATGTACCTATTCCTCAGCAACTTGTAAACAAGTATAATTTAGTTTTTTCTTTACACAATACAAGAACAGTCACGTTTGTCCCATATATTTTGACAAGGAAAAACTGAGCAGTTCAACCACAAAGACAATTCCTGTAACTTAAACAATGATTAATGCCGACAAACTGCATCGGAACGCGGTAGTTCTCGTATAATCTTTGTTTGTAAATTGAGCCATCTACTTTTTTTTTATTTGCTAAAAAAAAAGTATCAAACACTACGGGTCTACCACCAGCTCTGGGTGATTATGATTGTGGGTGTGGAAGCGAGACAGCGCACTACATGGCGTAGAGTGGCGTCTCTTTCAAACCCGCCGTAATATTATTTGAGGTAGAGCTAGGCCTTTTGGAAGTCTTGGAACTGGAAAACTGGAATTCTTTTCATGGTTTTGGTAATAGAAGGGGTCCGGGGTGTTTTCTCCACACCGTGCCCTCGGCGCGGGTTGAAGTCATTAGAGTTTCACCCAGGAAATAAAAAGAGGCTTTCTGGAATCATAACAAGACCACTTCATTATCCGTCATTATTTTATTTATTAAAACAGTATTTTTGTTTGCATTCTATGCATCAGGTTACCTACTCTCGTCATGTAGTCAAAACAAGCGAAATTTTGTTTTTAGAAAGTTTCATTGAAAATATGAGTCGGGTTTCTTTTGAAAAGCATGTGAAGGTCGTCGAAGTTTGTCTAAAACTTTCATTGACCTGATACTTATAATATTTAAAACATACAAATATTAGGAACAAAAGCTAGTGATTAATTTGAAACTACAAAAAAACCTTACTTGGATTTTTTTATTTTTTGTTTTGTGTCTGGACGTTTAAGGTAATTATCGATAATTTATACACACAAATATAGTGATTGAAATAAATATACCAATAACATTTTAACCCATTGGAGAATTCTGGGAATAAATGCACAACAATAGTTACAATAACAACAACACAACAACTTAATTAACAGCCCATCATTAGCATATCACAACAAATAATTCAAACATCTGCATAAAAAACAATCTCCGAACTGTCCAATGACCTTTCGACGGCCAAAAGTAAACTATGACGAGAAGAAAATACATCGGGCGGCGCACGAGCACCGCATCCCAAAATAACCTCAGTCCCGACGTATCGAGTTCCCCTTCAGTATCAAATAGTGTGCGCTAGAGAGCACACGGAAAACCTGTGATAATTCTAGTCTTACTCTCCATAGTGCTACAAGCCGCTACAATATGACAAGTAAAGTGTTGTAAACCTATTGCATTACCCCCCTATAACCCCCTGTGTGATTGGATTACTCCCAGTGTTTTTTATGTGGCTATATTTACGCTGTAAGTACGCTTCGGATTTTAATTTAATTTGACGTCTACTACTTGAATTAAAGGGTTGCTTTTTAAGACACAACCCTTATTTTTTTTAATACACGTAATTTACTTACACACTTTTGTTTTTACACCTAGCACTTGTCTTCTGAATAATTTATTAAAAGCAAGAATATTAACAATATTGTGCTGTTACCCTAAACCTTTTTTGGCCTAAATATGATTATTGTTAATACAATTTACCAGACCAATCCTTTTACTTGTACCGAAATGAAATCATTGTCCATAATTAGTAAATTTTCTGAGTGACGTAGAACACGCGACGTTTTGTGACACGTGCGAAAAGTGCGTCGCTTTGAATCCAAAATAAGATTATTTGGTACTATTTAGGACTAACATCGTGATTTATTATCAACATGTTCATTTATGGTAAGATTTGAACAGAAAGAACAGCTGTTTATTCTGCAAGCACCTCGTGGGATGAGAAATAAGAATAAATAGAAAAGAAACATCACTCTTACAATAGTTTTCATTCAGAGAAAAAGAAAATTACACAACATAGAATGATTTTCAAAATAAACAAATGAAATCTTGACGTCATTTATAAACGTCACGATTTCCTGAAAAGAGAGAGACGCATGTATCGTCTTGTATACTTTTGTCTCGCTCTTTGCCATATTTATACAGCTGAAGTTTATGAGTACAGTAAGCGATCTTGATTCAATGTTATTTATAGTGGTTAACTGGAACTGATGAATTTATATCGAGTGGCGACTGGAATTCTAAACTATAGTATCACCATGATACATTTTATAGTTTTCTTTATTTCTGAACGAATAAATCAGTCGTGTATATACGCAAAACAAATATTTTTCGACTGTTTTTACAGCTTTGTGAATAGTCCATGTGAGTTTGCATGTGCTCTACATGTATTTTTTGTTAATCAGTCATTTCTAACGATTGGCAACCCTAAAAATAACTTTATTTAAAACCAAAGTCATATCTATCTGTCGGTAAAAGTAAGTTTTTTACTACTGATTGACGGTATCTGCTTTCTCACTAAAACATTAGTTAACAATAAAATAAATACTTAATACTTAAACTTGCCTAAGAAAACATTACTGAAACAACTAAACAATTATAACAATGAGCCGAAAATATCCGTTTAAAAGCAATATTAAAATAGGTGGCAAACAGTAACTTCAATTTAGCGAAATACTTGAAAGACAACTCAATTATAACAATCCTTCTAACTTGTTAAATGGATTACAAAGAAATTATTTTGTATGCTGACGTATTGCCGTGATTTCGGATAAATGGGACATTTATTTATTTAAGTCCCTTGAGAGAAAGGACTTTTGTATTCGATATTTCTTAGACAAATGAGACAGCACAAGTTGTTAATATTAGCCAATGAATAAAAAATATTATTATTTGTTCTTACGTTAACTTTATATGTACCGTTGTGACGTATTGTGTCATCATCATTTTCATGCCTTCATCCCAATTATTATTTGGGGTCGGCGCAGCATGTATATCATAACACAAGAACTTGCGATCTCATGACATTATCATTTTGACTATGCCTACCTAAAGGCCCACCACCATCTTTTAAAGTTATATTGCACATTTTGAGGAGAAACGACGATGCATACCATGAAGAACGGTGTCACGCTTTGACAACTGCAATAATACTTTGATGATAAACATAAGATAGTCGCATGAAAGAAAGGAATGGAAAGATAAGGGGAGGTTTTTGCTTAGCAATGAGACAATTTAAGCTTATAACAATAATAACTATAAGATAATAAGACGTGACGGTAGGCCCACTGTTTCTAGAGATAAAAGCAGCCACATTAATCAAGTGTATTTTAATATTAGAAATCATTTTCAAAAACCTTCGCTTTTAGTGTCCAATGCCAGATTATAATAGTTTAAACAACACAATACCGACAGACATTCAATAGAATATGTAACTAAAATGTATATCACACATATAACTCCAAAATAATACAGTAGGAAGTAAAACAAAAAAAAATATAATATCTCACACAATCCCTTCTTTATCACATCACCTTCCCCAAATCTTGTTTCTTTGCCTCAGATAATGACTCAAAACTCTCACTCGTCGTGTCACCGTAAAAGCCAAAACTGATATTTCAAAGCATCAACAATAACATAGGGATATTTTTCACACAGCCACAGTACCGCTAACATTATTCCGATGTACTGTCAATCCGATATGATAGATTTCCGAAAATAATTTATTATTCTGTACAAAAACACACTCAGCATCCGTATGTTTTTTGAGCTTTTATGTAAACATAAATCATCGTTTATTAAAGCCTTGATTTCTGTCAGGGTTAGTGTATACATTTGACATTTGTACAAATGTATTTTCATCATGGCTTTTCGTAAAACAAATGGAATGTGTATTCCTGAAAGCATGAGTTGTACTGTTATTTAGTAAGAATATAGTTTATACCATGAAATATTTTTTCTTGACATCTGTACTCTGAACTATAAATCACCTTAAAACGAATATTGTCTTTCGAATTTACTACTTAAATAAATTAGATAAAGCATAGGTACGTTTAAAAACAGTTCCTTAAGATTTTTAACCAACACTCAACAAAATTGCAAAACATTGATTTACGGTACTTTAAAATTTACGCATTTCATTTTCCTTGAAAAACGTACGACGATTACACAAAAGCATCTTTTGTGGCCAAATACGCAGGAACAATGACTCAAACTGTTCAATGAAAAGTAAAAAGTATAAACCGTCTGCCAAAATGACTAAAAATAATTTTGACGTTTCCATTACGCGCCTACAAGGGAAGCGACGCTACATATTAATAACATCCCACGCTATGGAAATTAATATATTAACACTGGGTTAAAACACGCTTGAGAATGATGTAAATGTTTTGTTAATAGAAAAATAGCTGTGACGATGTAAAAATGTTCGGCTGACAAACATATCAATTTTGGAAATTCCAGAAATCGATCAGAGAATTGCTGGGTAGACGATTTTTTTTTGATAAAACTTTCTTATATTGAATGAATAGTTAATTATTTGTGTCAATTGGTAAACAGGTTCAATCACTTGATTAATACAATAGTTTTATAAGCTTCATCTCTTGAATGAGGACTTAGTTTGAATCTGAAACTAGTCGGGCGATCTCGCAAAAAAAAATCTTACAATTCACAATAGTTATGGAAGACTTGTCTTGTCCTCGAACTCATATTATTTATTAGTTATCATATCAAGCTAAATGGCGTTCATACTGTCAGGTAATTTGTTGTCTTACGGACAGACTTACAACACTGTTGAACACCTACAAATTTGTATTAATAGCAAAGTTAATTCATGAGGATTCGTACGAAGATTCCGTTTTAGTTAATGATGAAATAACGTACGTCAGAACTGAAATCTACAATGTGACGTAGAAACTTACGCGATAGTTCTAAATATAATGCCATCGTCACAATATAGACGATTCTTTGAAGGAAATGGTTTAAATTTATTAGTGTAATCGTTGAATTTTAAAATCTCACAGTCTCAATGTCATAGTTAAGTTTTATAAGAAGTTTTGTAGAAGTCAAGGTTTAGCTTCAAGAAGATTCTACAATTTCCATTGAAAAGAAACTTGTAAGAAACTAAAATAGATAACTAATTAAACAGGTATACACGTTTTTACTTGTCACCATTAGTCGCGAGAAACAATACGACACTTTTGATAAAATACATCGCGCTGCATGCAAAGTATTTCAACATAACAAGAGCTTCATATTTTAATCATCCACATTTGTAGGTCATATATACTAACATCTTAATAGAATAAGTTGATTAATTAAACCAGGAACTCATTTTAAATTCGTAAGTCTTTTACAGTTTATAACTAAGGAAATGAAATCTAAAATCGTCTATCATGTCATTATCCACAAATAACCCAGTTCCCTATTGAGTTACGACACTTAATGAGTCAGGAGCGAAGCAGCCAACACACCTATCGACACATCTGAACTAATTATCTAACACTCAGAAACAGTACTGAAATATAACACTATTTTTGAAACATATTTCATACATTTTTTAGGTTGCTTTTTATGAAGGAGATGTAATTGTTGCTGAAAATTTTGTATGAAAGCTACAAGTTTTGAAAAATATTTTGTAGGTGAGAACAAGAAAATGTGCGGATTTTAAATAATAAAATGCAAGTAGGATATTGGTTTTAAGATTTAATGGTTAGAATACTTTTAAAATACGAACAATAAATACAATCTGTGAAAAATACTAAGAAACGGGTTACGGATTTTTTGCGCCAGGAAACGCGGTAAATTTATCTGACCAGACACTCGGACGGAAACTAGTTATAACATAAGTATTAAAATTTATAGAACAGTTTCCGATAACTGCTAACGAGCCGTTTTAAAATTCTATAAATTTCCAAGTTTTGTCGCTTGCTAAAACTGTTCTGTAAGAAATCATAATGCTCTCTATAATTGTAGCAAAAAGGTTTAAAATTGTGTGCACGAAACCGCAAATAGAAAAGGAGCTAAATAAGTTTTGACTTTTCCACTTTCTTTGGAAATTAAACTTTAAGACTTTTTACCCAAGATTCAGAATAACTAGTTAACAAGAAAACGGGTTTGTTTAAACCTGCCAAAATTTATCGAGAATACTTTTATCTATAGTAATTTCACCTTTACGTCTCACTCAATAAGTTTTGTAATCACCACAGTAACGATAGCTTCCTGGAAAACTATTCAAATCCGAGTACGACATAATTTCATATTTATTTCGAGGAGTATAAGAATCAAAATCATTTGCTGAAAACCATCAAACGTCCAGTCAAGCAGGCGCGTGAAATACCAAACGGTTCTATTAATAACAGCAGCCGAATCTCAGAGGATGTGCCTCGCAAACACCAAATTTAACTTCTGAGCATCGTCCATAAGCATAACTACATGTTGGATGCCGTAAATTTATGCTTTCTTGAAGGTCGTTCGACTTCCAAAGGTTATTTCATCGGACAAAAATCTTGGCAAAACAATTTTTATATTAGTAAACAGTCTATTCATATTCCTTCCTTCTCAAAACCTTAAGTCTTCCTCACAGCTTTTTGAATATTCCAACCACTCAGTGTCAAAAGTCCGTCATCTGAATTTTAAAGGAAATTGCACCTTTCCAAGGAATACGACTTTGATCAATATTGAATCTCTGTCTTCTTCAGAATCGTATATTAATGCAAATCTCATCGACACCTTTTCTATCGGAGATTTTCGATATAAGATTATGATCTCGGTTTTATGAAGTGCGAAAATCGAAAGGAAATGACATTTTATAAGATTTATTGAGTTTTTCTGTTGTTGACGGTAGACAAATACTCATCTTACAATATTAAGGCTAATGTAAATTTCTGATGATTGTTGAAAGAAAAAGCGAATTTTGTTCGTTTGACGCCTAATTTATTCGCAGAAATGTTTGTCAGATACTCACACTTTTATTGCTATTAAATTCTAGTCTCAATTTCTCATGATTCCAACCTCGATCACATTCAATTTAAAATGTGATCCAACATCAAAGGTGTTCTACATGTATTGATACAAGATCAACAATCCCTGGTTCACTTTCTGCCACCATTACACACTCACATTCCATTATGAACGTGTAGGTTTTCTCACGATGTTTTCCCTCGTCTCTGGAAGCCATTGATAAATGATATAGGTATTGATATTTCAAAAACACATTAGCAGTCGTTTAGGTTTTCAATATCTGGATATTGAATTTCTGTGGTGTTTGTATCATAATAATAATATATTATGTTTCGTCTCATGTTATTTGAAATGTATGTATAGGTTTGTTGTTTAGGCTTAATTTTAGTGATGAATTCACACTTGATACAACTTCGTAGAAGTCTTCCGATTAAATTGAAAACGGTAGCTATAAATAAATATTCTCTACCTGTACACTTTGGTTATGTGGGGAATATTATTAGCCCTTCCAAGAAACTGTACAAAAAGCAACGATTTGCTCTATTATCTCACAACAATATGTCAAATATACAATAGATTCCTATACTTTATGAACCATACAATATTCGCTAAAAGAGCTTTTGTCTTTTCCTAAGAGAAATTGTTTTCAGTGATAAATATATTTTGCAAACCTACATGTTATACTTTTCTGAAGTAATGTAGCTTATACCAATTTAAATAGGAAAAAGTATGTCATCTGAAAAAAAAATTTTTTGTGTGTAAAAATCAGTATTAGTAGTAGTATTTTTTCTTCACCAGGTACGTAAACAGCACTGAGTAACTATGGAGCAGTTCGAGTCGTTGCTGACGTGCTGCGTCTGCTTAGACCGGTACAGGAACCCTAAGCTGTTGCCATGTCAGCACAGCTTCTGCATGGAGCCGTGCATGGACGGCCTCGTCGACTACGTCAGGCGACAGGTGAGAATAGTCTTGTATAGCAGTATTATAGTTGTACTTACAACGTAATGACTAAAGGGCGAGTCATTGCAATGAAAACTAAATGTTGTATCTTTCTACCGCTAAATACGAAGAAATCTTTACTAATGAGAAGACTGTTTTGGTTACTAAAAGTAGTGTGTAGTAATAAAATAAAATGTTTATAAATAAATCTTTGATATTATGTTTTCTTTCTGTTTTTCAACACATCCAGTCGTAAGTATTTAATTCAGGATGGGTACCAAGGTAAAAGTGATGATATGTTTTTGTGTAGATTAAATGTGCATGAAATGTTTTTATTAGGTAGTAGAGATAAAATAATGTTAGCAGCCAGACTAATAATGCCTTTTATTACAGGTGAAATGTCCAGAATGTCGTGCCGAGCACCGAATCCCATACCAAGGCGTCCAGGGATTTCCAACAAACGTTACTCTCCAGCGATTCTTGGAGCTTCACGCCAACATCGCTGGGGAGCTTCCCGACCCTACAGCTGGGCAAGTCATGGAGAGATGCAACGTGTGCTCAGAAAAAGCATACTGCGCGCCATGTGCCCATTGCGACAAGAAAGTCTGCGAAGACTGCAAGTCAGCACACATGGAAGTGCTGCGTAGGGAAATATCAAGAATCAACAATCAAATCCGCCGTGGCCTCAATAGACTTCAGGATATCCTTGGAGTGGTTGAACGCAACACCACAAACCTTCAGACTAACTGCGGAGCAGTAGCCGGAGAGGTTGACGAAATACATAAAAGACTAGCGAAGGCACTGAAAGATAGAACCGATTTCTTAAGAAACGAAGTCGACCGCTATTTAGCTACTGAACTAAGAAACCTCACTAATCTGAAAGATAACCTAGAGTTAGAATTAGGTAATATACAAAGTAATTGTGATCTCGCCGATAAATATATGAACGACGACGTAGAATGGGAAGACACGGAGTTAGTAGACACCAAAGAAATCTTCCTCAAAACAGTCGAGTTCCTTAGAAACTTTGATTATGAAGCTGGCGATTATAATCGTAGAGTAAGATTTATAATGACGCATGATCCTAATCAACTTGTCATGCACGTCGCCAGTTATGGTGAACTGAATATCACTCAACCCAATGCGTATTCTTCAGGAATTCAACAAAATCAAGGACTGACCAGGTCTAAGAGTGATCATAGATTAGCAACGCAGTTCCGTCAACAGGAAGAAGCGAAGGGATGGCAAGAAAACGATGAGCCAATTCTCGGCGGTCGTAAATTCGGTGAACGTCGACCACCGCCTCCTGAAAAGCACACTCGGGACTACGGTGCTGCTGATGACTACAGCGGCTATGAATCTGAACATAGACCAACTCGGTCTAGGTTCCGTTCGCGTTTTGTTAAAAGTCATCTGGACAATGACAGTGACACAGAACAACCCAGTCGCACTGTCAAAGCTGAACAACAAAAAGAAAAGGAGAAGGTCACTGACACTGAGGATGCCACTCGAGGACCTCTCAGTGGTATATTCAGATTAAGTGACTGTCCGCGTGTCATGCAAAGAATACTAGACGTAGACAGCGGTAAGAAGAAAGAAAAAAAAGAACCTCCTCCACCTCCTAAACCCGTCCAGCCCACACCTCAAGCGCGTCGTCCTCCTCCTGCACAGAGGCAACAAAGCGAGGACGATGAGATATCACGTCTCAAAAGGCAGAACAAAGGTGCCGCCTCATCACAAGAGCCTGAACGTGCTCCTGCACGTCCTGCTCAAGAAGAAGAACGCAACTCAATTAACCGTAAACCACCTACACCGGCGCGGGAGGTGAGTTGGGAAGAAGATGTAGAGTGAACACTATGCCAGCAGTACAACGTAGACTTTAGGGAAATCATCGATACTAACAAGAAAAAACGCAACATCTAACGGCATTCCATAAAATACACTCCGTACACATTTAACTCATTTATATACACATACACAAAACACAAAAAAAAACCTACCGTTTTGGTGCCCATACCGATTTCATGTAATTTCTCAGGCGTCAAGTGATGGTGAATCCGACGACGAATCTGTTGGATCTCTGCAAAGAAATCAACGAAAAACTGCCCCTGCAGCACAAAAACCAGCTACGACTCCTAGGAGACCGTCAGCCACCGAGGCGCCAGCACCGCACCGACCAGCCGCTCGTGCACCTAGCACTGAATCTAGTGCATCGACAGAAAGCTCCGGCTCGGCGGTGAAACACACAGGTGCCATTTTAAGCATCGCTGAATTAATGGAAAAATACAGCCCTGGATCGACTTCGCCAACTCCAAGATCTCGTTTCTCTTCCGCAGGCAACGAAAGAACAGCTCCAGCCGCCACAAACGGCACAACAGGTGGCGCGCAGCGGGTTCAGAGCCGATTTGTTGGCTCACAGCGACCCACGCCCGCACCGGCACCCGCCGAGCCGGCTCACGAGGACTCCGACACGAGTTCCGAGGAAGAAACCGATTCGTCGGAGGAGAGCGACGAGGAGCCTGTTACGCAAAGAAAGCCCGAGAGCCAGGCGATGGCTCGCAGCGACATCGGTCCGCTACTAGCGCGTAGCACCAACGCTCGTAATGACGCTGCCGACAACAAGCCCAAAGAGACCCCCGCTACTCAATCGCGATACCGCACGCGACAAACGTCACAAACCGAAGAAGAACCTGCGCCTAGATATAGCGCTGGATCTTCGTATAGCAATCGCTATGGAAGTAAACCTAGAGAGGAAGAACCTCCGTCGTCTATTGACGATGAGTCTAAATATCCCACTGCTAGATCCAGGTACCTCGCCCTAAAAGAACGCCGTAATCGTCTTGCTAGAAGTAAAAGTAGCCACACCGGCTTCGGTGCTGGAGACGACGACGATCAGGACGATCCGGTATCCCCTACCACAGCATCTCCCTCCGCGTACCTTGCGGCTCGATACGGCTCCGGCACTGGTGGTACGGAGTTGTCTCGCAGCCGGTCTTCACACGCGCTAAAGTCTAGAGAGAGCTCGCCCGAGCGACCTACACCCGGTGCCGAGAAAGACGGAGCGGCTCTTAGTTCCTGGGCAAGATATTTAAAAAACAAATATGGATCGCGGGGCAAGGATCGCGATCCTAGCAGTACATCGTCGAGCACGTCACGTCGCCTGTCTCTCGGGCTACCTTTACGCTCGGCAAACGAGCTTGCCAGTTCGGATGACGATTCAAAAAACGCGGCAGGCTCCCCCATCTCCCCTACGGCGGCTACAGCAGCGGTAGCAGGTTAGAGCAAGCAGTGGCGTGTACATAGATTGTGTGCTTAGGTTTGACCGATGTTTTCTTGTCTCGAGTTATGTATTTGTATATTAATCTATATTTCTGATACTAGGTTTCGCAGCAGCCGGTTCCTCCCCTAGGAGCCAGTACATGCAGAAACGCCGTTTACAATTCAGCGTGGGGAGTCGGGGGAGCGAACCCGGTTGTTTTACATGGCCTCGTGGTATCGCTGTAGGTCCCGACAACACTATGGTCGTGGCCGATTCATCTAACCACAGAGTTCAGGTGAGCAAGAATTTACAATAAACCTATTTAAAAGGCAAAGAATAGGATTTACAATTGCGAACCTTTCAGCCGTATTGGTCTAAAAGAAGCAATTGTTGTACACAGAAAATGAGTCTTAGAATTTTAAATTTTCTCGCAATCACTTAAGTAGCAAGAATTGGTTTTAATAAATCTTTGAAAGAATACTGGACTCTAGACATAAAAACAATATTTTAAGTATCGTTGTCGTACAAAACAAATAAATGTGAAACATGAAATAGTTTTAATACGCCTTTGTATAAAAGCTTTTATATTCTATAAAATATTTAGGATATTGTTTTATTTTTCTGTTTTCAAAAACATGAAATGTTGGAGAAAGTATTATAACTTCCAGTTACGAGCGGTTTTCGATGACCGTTGCTCCAAATATAAATGATGATGGATGGTGAACGCATGCTTGCAATTTTGGCACAAGGTCAAAACAAAAATCTCGTACTATTCCAATATTAATTGGAGCGCGAACATTTACGGAAAATGGTCTTATATTTCGGACATTTTAATACCCAACGAAGCAACATTTTAACAGACAAGTCAAATATATTTCTGACAGTCTTTAAGTAGAATAAAATGATAGTATATTTTGAGAATGTTAATACCCCTCGAGAAAATATTTACAAGACAAGAAAAATACAGACAGAACATAAATTATTCACGTAAGCCCGAATTTAAGTCGAAAGCATTCACGCATTTACTCAAGTGCTTATAGAAATGTTCATGTTAACCGTACTTTCGGTCGATGCTTATGCATTGTACATTTGAGCTGGCTGAAGGTCATTACAATAAAAACAAAAGCTAGCGTCCATATTTTCTTTTTCACCTCTAGTTTAAAAGTGCTATTATTCTTTCGTAGTTTATTCTCCTAGATCGTTTTGTTTTGTTCTTGAACTTTCATTCTTTTCATAAAATTTGTTTCTACTTTTAAACATTTAAATGTGTCTATATAAAAATACCCTTGAAAATTAAAACCTTATTGCCTCTGAGACCTAGTAAAAATAAACAATAAACTCAACAGAAGTATCAAATAAAATAAAGCTACAATTAAGAGAAGGTGTACCAAAAAAGGTAAATACATTGTATACTAACGATCTTTTTGCGGTACTAATGGTCCTTTTTCCGTAGGTGTTCGATTCCAACGGTATATTTGTGAAGGAGTTCGGACAGTACGGCAGCGGTGAAGGAGAGTTCGACTGTCTCGCCGGCGTTGCTGTCAACCGCATCGGACAGTATATCATTGCGGATAGATATAATCATCGTATTCAAGTAAGTTGATGAAATTATGAGTTTGCTTTTTTTTGACTTATAGGTTTTTGACAAAAATTAGAAACTAATAATAGATTTTAATTGCGAAATAGCAACATGATAGTCGGTTTTGACTTACCCACGCATATTTTGCCCACATTAATTTCTGTATCTTAGCAAGTATTTGATAATTCCGAGTATAAATATATTTTGCGTATGTCTTGAATATTGGAATTCACTCATAGGTTAAACCCTTTTTTCATATCTGGGTAATCATATAGAGCTTGAATAAAAAATATATTTGTTAATCTATTACACTTAAAAGTCAAATACGTAATTGCCACACATATCTGCTTCAATCACTCATGTTAGTAATCACTCGTCTACACTGTTACGTAGATTTTTAGGTTAGTGAAATTGAGATAAAAATATAGAACAGCTGTCTACCAACTATTTGGAATCATGCCTAAATATTAGGAATAGGTCCAGGCGGGATTACGTTACTTATTGGTGTCCAATAAAAACTAATCGGTCAATATTTTTCTAACTATTAACTAAATCTTTAGTAACTATAGATATTTAAAAAAAAAATATTTCTCAACATTCACACGCCATCTAGTCTCAAGTGAGCATGCTTAGTAGTTTGTGTTATGAGTACTAGACAACCGATAAACAAGGCTGGCGTTTACCTCGCACAGAGGATAAGCATTGCCATCCAACGTGGCAATGCCGCCAGCCTTTTGGGCACACTCCCGGCCGGCAATGATGCGGACGAATTTTTTGATGCGATTTTTTAAGCCTTGTATATAATATCTTTGTATATATATGTTTGTAAATATTTTAATTTAAGTTTTATAAGTTTGTAAATATTGTGCATTTAATTTGAAATAAATTTATTCAACCGATAAACATACTTAAATATTTCTAAATACATACGTACTATAGATAAATATGTACCACATTTATAATATCATTCAAACTATATACTATACATATCCGTTTAAATATAACCTCAGAAATACCAGTTGAAAATAACAGTTACTAAATACCAATTGCTATAATTTATCAGTTAATAGCTTGCACTAAAGCCAAACTGTAGTTCGATAAGTTGTTACACACATCACTGGTGAAATGAACTACTCTTTTTCACTGTAAAATATTATTAGTTAGTTGTTATAATACAGATAGTTTTGGTTTCACGGTTCTATGATGATAAATGCGGCTATAATTGTGCTCGTTATAATATGATTATTCGCTTCAACCGCTTTTGTAGTATTTGACTAGTGCATTGTCATACAATGATGTATGAAAGGACCAAAATCATAACCATATAATTTTGTGTAGTACATAAAATTAAAACGGTCATCAAAATTATCAGAGAGACCATTTTATCAAATTCTCCAAGAGATTCCACAATTGACTCACTATCAAACGTAACTTACTTTGACTTTTATTTGAAATGTACACTTAAATGTTTACTTTGACTATATAAACTTTGAGCTTATATTTTCCCAATAGTAATCTAAAATCTTCTTTAAGACCTTCGATAAAACCAAGTAATTTTTCACCTCGCTTTAACTTTATAAATAGAAGAATCTTTATATTTCTCCAAAACCTGAGTTTTCTTTAAAAATCTTCCAACGGCAAATCTGCTTGATAACATAACACACTCAGTTATTTTGGCATTCATGATATGGATAACCTATTTCACGAGCTACCTTTTACAGATGAAATACTACAAAATCAGCACACGTATGGAAATTTCCAAATCATATTTACAGCCTTATCTTTTTTTCGACATAGTTTTATAAAAATATGTTGTACTTTTCCTATAAAGAAATTCTTTTACGAAGAATATCTGCGTGTCGCTAAGCAAAAAAGGATAAAAGGATTTATAGTGAAACATATTTTTTACTAAGATATTTAGGTTGATAAACAGTTTATTTAGATTTAAATAAACACTCGCTATGCTAAAAACCTCATGCACATAAAAAAAGCAAACTGTCCAGGAAAGAAATCGGAAATTCCAAACATCTGAAAACTCAAACTACATGTTAAACTCAATTTTGTCAAAGTGCCAATTATACATTCGCAAACATTGTCCATTCCTTAACGCTGAAGACATTTATTGCAAAAGCACATTGCTAAAACAAAAGAGAATGGACAAGCGGAGTGCTAGCAAGGAAATATGAATACTTAACATTTAAAATTCAAAGTGACTCAAATTATACATTCACAATACAGAGATGTTGAATCCAGTTAATATTTAGCATCTAAAATTACGAAAGCTTTGTCCGAACGATCCGCTATGAAAGAGTAAATAGTTTTGTTTGTCATGAGATATTAAATAGAACAGTCTAAGTTACTGTATTTAATTTAAGAAGAACATTAAAATCAATACAACCGAGTTCCATTCCGTTTTCAATAACCGCAAACGATAAATTATCAAGGGGTGCAAATTATTAACAATAATTTTGCCGAGGGTGCAAATTAATTAATATTTATAATATAGAATTTGGTGTTAAGGCCGTCGCCACATGGATTTGAACTGAAATTAATTGTGAATCCGACATAAATTGGGAAAAGATAAATAAAGATAACAAATTGATTCTTCAAGTCTTCAAAAAAACTACTGAATATTACATTTTACTGTAAAACATGTGAACATAAAGTAAATACTGACACAATCCCAGACACGATCAAAACAAAATTAAATCGTCCGTAAAATTCCAACCATCTTAATACATCGGAGGTCAGTATCACACTCGTAAATTAATCAGACATGGTATTTAAATGTATTCAAAATATCTGCACTTGAACTAAAAATTATTTTGGCAGTCATCTGTTATAAAGAGTACATTAAAATAAAAGAAAGCAAGGTCAACAGCTCATCCAATTTGAACGAAAACAATTTATAAATATGTTTACATTCAAAAACAAAATATTGTTCAAATTTGCTTTGAATGCCGCAGTAATTTTACAATTGGATATCTCAAATACTTTTTTTTTTCAATAAGTCGTGTTCCTTTAGTGATGTGTAAAATATTACAAATATGAATCCGAAAACATCAGGACAACGGCATTGAAGTCGCTAGTATGATTCTAAATTGTAAGCAAACAAAGAACATGAAACGACTTGACCATGAATCACAAACACCAAGAGACCGGACAAAAATAACTCCTAAAGCCCTATTTATTGGATAAAACATCGTGTCTTCGCCATCGTCAATATTCAACATAGATACCCTACATATTTTCTACCATGATCTTCAAGTTAAAATAGATTTGTAACTTCGAAATTGTGTTTCCCGAACTTTCTTGTAATGCCCTATATTTCTTGGAAAGTAAGAATTTCAATTCCATTCGTTTCTTTGTTCTCACCATAAAACATTAATGTCAACATATTTTTGGTACAGTTGGCTTTAAAAAAACAGGACAATTTCAGGACATGTTTACTTGCACACGTAGGCTTATGTATGTGTCATCATCTCATTTTATGGAATGATGTATGCTTTATTTTTCCACGGAAAAATATGTTTTTATGTAAAGATTTTATGCGCATTTTCTAATTTGACAAAGACAACCGTCTTTGTTATGTGAGACTTGTTTTACGTTGTTGAATTAACTACGTTTCAATTTTCTTTTGTTACAATTCCGAGGGTTTATTATTCCTCAAATGGCACTGTATAAAGAAATGAAAGACACGCTGCGATCGAAACCGTAACAACTAGAGTGATCCCATCTCAGCATATTTCCCGAGAGACCTGAATTTGTATTCCATTCGTCTATTTGTCCTGGTCGTAATTCATTAGTGTCAGTCACTGCTGACCGTCTCGAAGGACCAAAATAGTGGTTAAGTCGTGCGATCGCGGAAATTGCAATTGGTGAAGACAAATTGCACTTTTTTTGACCATATATCCTGCTTTATACGATCCGCAAGGATAATTTGACATTTTTTGCTGATGTAACTGATAGTCGGTAATAAATGTGATATACTGGCCTTTGTACGTGCTTTAGCATGTAAGAAAAATCCAATGTGAGGTCGTATTATTATCAGAGATATTCTAGATCTATCAGAATTCAAGCTAACCTTTATTCGCATTATGATGAACGATATGAATCAAATTTGGGTTGAATAGTGAATCGTTGAACTGGATCGTACCTACAGACCCACTTAAAGTGAGAATTTGGCGCTGGCAGGTACTTTCCAAGGAGCATTTATTAGGAAAACGTGTGGATATTTTGACAATCTTTGTCTCACGGATTGGCAGAGTTCCAGGTGTTTGCACGTGTTTGGTGGACATAAAACTACGTATTGCAACAATGTTTTAGGTTTAAAGAACTCTAAAGTGCATAGGATACGGGCAATCACACCAAAGCCGTTGCCCTCTAAAAAGTAATAGCCTCTGAATTGTAAGCACGCTATATTAAGCTTCAATAGATTTCGAACATTCATGAAACTGACTCGTAAATATATAGTATCGAATAATTATTGTTAGCAAACATTATTTCGAAATACAAATTAGAAACAATGAATTCGAGTGTATTTTGACAGATGCTAGATAATTGATTGAAACCACAACAGCAAATACAATGCTTGCATTGCGATTACTAATAATTTTCATAAACACGAACGTTATTGGAGTTACCCATTGTTTGGGATAACCTTACAATGATTGATTATAATTTAGACATTATAATTCTCACAAAATTTGATAATAAGCAAATTAACAATTTTAGGAGACATTATTAATACGTGGGCGTTGTTGAAAGTCGTGGGTTTTAAAGTTCAGGTAATTCATCAAAAAGTTTTAATTATGTGTTATTTATAACACGGTCCAACTGCGCAGAGGCATCTTATTAAATTGCGTGATCGGTTTTGCGAGTTTATGGAATGTTTTAATGTAGGTTTTATAATATCCTTGGTATTTAAATTATAATTTTATGACATTCGAGTGATTTAAGCAGGTTTAGAGCTTTTAAGAGTCATTACATATCGTTGTTGGTTAAAATTACAACTTTTGACCTAGCTGAAAAAAACGACCAAAAATCATCTTCAAAACTTCCAATTCAATCACCATTTCCAAATACATTGTCTTACAAACCTCGAGTACCTCACAAGACAAAATTCTATTAATACCCCTACCATCTGCCTTCACATACGACGGCATAGAAATGTAATTAACATATAATATCTTGTCATAGGTATTCGATCCTCAAGGTCGGTTCCTAAGGGCGTTCGGCAGCCAGGGCACTGGCGATGGCAAGTTCAATTACCCCTGGGGCATCACTACGGACGCGCTCGGATTTATTTACGTCTGTGACAAGGAAAACCATAGAGTACAGGTACTAGTTTGTCTTAATCATAGTGTTACATGTGTAGACTTTAACTAAATTAAATTTATCGTACTAAGAATATAAAAAAAAAACTATTGCCAACTGTATTTTGCTACGATATAACTTTATTCCATTTTTTGCTTAACATCCAAAAAAAAAGTGTTCAGAATCAAAAGTTACATTTTTTCCACATGATAATTGAACAATCTCCATTTTTTGTAGAACATCGAAAAAAGTGTCTTTAGTTTCAAAAAAGTCCCAAATTTTTCTCACATGATGATAATCACAGAAAATTTGATTGCGAAATAAACAACAACAAAAATTCTCCATCTAGGTATTCCAATCCGATGGCACGTTCGTTGGCAAGTTCGGGTCCTTTGGGTCCAAGCTTGGTCAGCTGGAGCATCCCCATTACATCGCCGTGTCCAGTACCAACAGGGTCCTGGTGTCAGACTCCAACAACCATAGGATACAGGTCTTCGATGTCAACGGAAGAGTCCTCTCGTCATTTGGCGAGGAAGGCTCTGAAGATGGACAGTTTAAGTTCCCGAGGTAAGACATTTTTATGATTAACTGTACAAATATTTATTTATTTATTTATGCTTCTTATACAAATAATCTTCAATGGTGGACTTAATGCCTGAGGCATTATTTACCAGTCAACCATAAGGGAGTGCAGAGAAATATAAAAGTAGGTGCATAATAGAAAAATAGAGTAGTAAAAAATACCCGATATGGAAAAGTGAAAAGAAAAGGGGAAGTGAAAACTTAAGATTATGATAAATTACTTTAAAATAAATTTACTACTAGATTTAGATCTCTTTGGGAATATAAATTTGGGTGGTATTTAAAATAACCTACCGCAACAATGGGTTCAAACAGAGAGAAACGTATAGTCAGAAATTGCTAAACACAATTTATTTGTAACAAAAGAGGTAAATTGTAAGTATACAGCTAGTGCGATTCTGTAAATCGAACATAAATTTCGGTCTCCACATTAGCAATAATAACAAACAAGTCGACTCAAACTGGGTTTCCTAAACATACAATATAGGCCAAACAGTTGTTCCTACCGACGTATTTACGAGGTATATTTCAGCTAAACAAAATACTATCAATTTTGTACTTACTTTATTCGTAATATACAAGCCATTTTGGTGTTTACTGTGAGAAAAATAGTGTGCATTTTAGGATGAAACAATATAATTTATAACCTCTTTAAGTCCACTTGGAAGTATTAAGTTTGCTCGTTCCTCTTAAAATGAGCTAATAAATTTAAGTTCCTTTATATTAGCCTTGGAAACAGAAGCCGCGGATTTGGTCTTAACGTGTGCTACCAATGGCTCTATAAACTGTGGTCGGTTGATCTTCTAATTAAGCTTTACGAGCGCTTAAATTGTGAACTTGGACCAAATATTTACTCTAAGGGCGATTGGACTTCTATAAGTGCTGACTGGTGTGGAACTTTAGTTGTTTAGGTAATGTTGTGGTTCACCAAATAACTATTTATTCAATTATACTAGAGAGCAAATTATAAACATGTTTTTTGCAAAAATAAACAATTGTAAAATAGATTCTGTTCTAAAAAAAACTCTTCTTTATTTTCGCCTCTCGTTGGTTTGTTATCGAAGTCAAATCAAAACGACATAAAACTCAGCAACCGGAGCTCCTTACAAAATGCTCTCCGAAAATCTTTTCAGCGTCTGTCCAACTATAAAAGTCATTGCCAACCTTCGTACAATGATGCCAATATTTTTCAACCTGAGTCCAGACGTACCTTGACCGAATTCTGGTCGTAATAATAAAATATGACCGGAATACGTGGTCGGCAAGTCGACATGTTTTACAGCTTTTCGTTTCAAGAACAAAATGACTTACATTATTGCTATTTTTATGTTCGCTAAGCCAGTTGTAAGTTCAGATTTTATTGGTGGAAAAATTGTGCTCGTATGAGTGATAAGGGCATTAATTCTGGGTGCGTACGTTGTAAATGTGTGTGACGTTTACTATACCATTATGTGTGTTTCGGTTAAGAGAGTATCTAACGGATGGTGAGGTATGAAAAATAATAACTGTTTTTCTTTGGATAGGATTGATTTAGACATATTTGATCTACTGACAATAAAGATGAACGCGTTCTCATGCAAAAAAAATATAAATAAAATACTAAAATCGTCGCAATTTTAGAGTTAGAATGACAAACGATTTTTTATTCCAATCTGCTTCAAGTGAAATCTTTACAAAACATTATTTTCCACATATTACCAAACATTCTGTTCTATGCCAGGATCAGAAAATTTTTGTCAGCCACTGAACTACATCAATTTTCTTTCCATTCCCAGGGGTGTAGCAGTAGACGACCAAGGCTACATCGTGGTTGCTGACTCCGGCAACAACCGCATCCAGATCTTCCACCCCGACGGCACCTTCCTCAGGGCCTTCGGGTCCTGGGGATCTGGTGACGGCGAGTTCAAAGGCCTGGAAGGCATTGCTGTCATGTCCGGCGGGAACATCATCGTCTGTGACCGAGAGAATCATAGAGTACAAGTGTTTTAAGGTGAGACGATATTTTTTAAGTGACGCTCTATGGAATTTAATCCTTGTACCGCGGAGGGTTTTAGAGATATTCAATTCATATGCACAAAGACACACAGGTTCTAAACAACCCGCGTAGAACAAGAATTTGTGCGATCTACAAAGATCGCATTAATTCTTGTTTTGAGTTCTGATTCCCGTTTTAGAGGTTCTGGCAATAATGATGGCAAATTATTAAGATTACCCTCGAATTCTTGAAAGACTCATTCATATTTTTCTTTAAGTCAAAAAGACTTAAACAATAATAACTTAACAGTTTGCTAGTTCAACGTTTGATGCTTTACCAAACTGTGCGGCCAATTTTTTCTCGAAATTCTTTGCATAGGACTGTTGAGAAACTTCATACTTTATTTCCATATCACTTTTAAACCACTTAATAAACATTGTTCCTAAATTAAGATATTATTTTCGGTGTAGGTACAATGTGAAACTGAAACCTTCGCTTCAGGGCCTTAAACTCCCTGGCGGCACCGATCATCACTATAATGTATCAAGTTTCGTTACAGCCTGCTAGGACCTTGTAATAAATTATATCGAAACTCCTAAAAATAGCTGTTGAAAATTTATTCATACTGAATTAGTTGTTAAAATTATTTGTTCAGTTTTTTTTAACAGGTGTTTTCGTATTTTCAGATGAACATCATCTATCAACAAGACATGGGTGATGCAATTACTATTTTTTTTCACGAAAATATCCAGAACACTCTTAAACATAATGTTATATTCGCAAATCATTTCAAATGTAATGTAAATCCATATTTTATTACAAATAAACATGCTTTCTTTAACTTGCCAATTTCAATTTTATCGAACGAATAATTTATTCGAAAAATAATTTCACATTTTAAATAAATTATTCAATAAATAATTTTAACCAAATTATAAAATAAATCTTTTTCGTAAAATTCTTTTATCGAAGCAGCCAGAGTGATCGGAACGCTTTTTTCATTTGATCCAAATCTTAAATAGGTATCTAAAGGTTCTCTTCGATCAGTGTCCCAACTGTTATCACTTAAAGACAGATGGTCCATCGAAGGACGCTGTGATTTCCCATAGGCCCGTCTTGCCTTCAATTGGTCGACAGATCAAAAAATATTGTGTTATTCGACAGCAATAATATCAGAGCGACCTTACTTTAAGGCATTACGTTGAGACATTGATCAATGCAGTATTTTGTATTCTATAACTTTTTCTGTTGACTTTATTTATTTTTGAGACAATTTACTGAAATATACACCAATGTTCAGTACTGATTCAATAAGCAAACTTCTCTTTTGAAGGAAACCAAATATTGTAAGAGCGAGATTCTGAGCCGAAGCGCTTTACTCAAAGTAATTGAGTAACAAAGCATGGTTACTCTGTTTTATGTTCGCGTCCAGCTGGCTGTGTCTGGAATAATAAATCTAGATCCGCTACTGTACTTTAAAAATCTTTTCACTTCAATAAATAAGTAAATCTTTATTGAATTTTCAAAGCTCAAATATTTTAATCAATAAAATTAACAATTAAATAAGCATTTATAATAAATTCTTGAATATGGATTGCTAATAACATTATTATTTTAAGCATTTATACGAATGAGAAACATTTTTGTATTATTCAAATATTTGTAAATTTAATTTCATAATATTTTAATTACTTTTTTGGTGAGGATTAAGCATCTTTGTTTTGCCATATACAGTGTGTCAATATGGCAATTGAATTGCAAATGAATAATTTGCTGCTTATACTCTAGACAAAAATATTACAATATGTAACCATAACTTATTATTTGTGCTATATAAGTCAGTATCTAGATGCATCGAGTGTAAAACCTAAGATAAAAATAACTGCGCTTTGAGCAAGTTGTGGGACAAACGGTAGGTGATAATAAATGTTATAAAAATACCATATTCATTAGCTTTAGTCAATCGTTTGCTTAAAATATCACTAGTCGACTTAAATGTATTGTAATTGTCTTATTAACTAAATAGCCTTTATGTGACTAAGAGTCATAATTACCTTAATATATTTAACGTTTTCTTTTTCAATAAAAATGAATATCTTTCATAAATAAAACAAAAATATGTATTCCGAAATTGAAATAAAGAATTGTAATTTATTCAATAAAGTACAGATCCGCGAAATAAAATGGATATTAGGTTTATTCTATAAAAAATATGAGAATAGTTACGTCTAGTCGTACCCGTAAATAATTTTCTACGAAATGTAATGCTTACGAAATAAGGTATCCAAAATATATTTCAGTGAAAGAAGAAGTGTTTTATAATAAAGCTATAGATACAGCGGGCGCGATTAGCAATATATTTTATAACAATATAAAACCATATTTAACTTAATTTATCAGAATAATTTCATAAAATACTTTATTGGTTTAATTTTGAATTCCAAGTTTTTTTTACAATTGTTTGAACACAATATAAATCACAACGTTTATAATTTTGTTACATATAACTATATTAAAATAAATAGAATCCATTTTACGCCACACATCACAGTTTAACAAATTAAGCCTCATTTCTGAACATGTAACTATTCATAATGCAATATTAATTTGTTCATTTTAATTAAATTCGGATTACACGAAAAGTTAATCGTTCCCGCTTTTAATGTGACCTTGCCTTATTCCGTACCGATATTAAAATGAATAGCTATTATCGAGGGTCTAGTGCTAAAACCCAATAAGTGTGAAATTGTTACTTGCGAGATATACAGTGTTAAAGGTTTAAGCATAAAAATATATATTCAATTCAAATAAAATCAACAAAATGAATATTTTTTGTTGAAGCTTATGCATTTAATTAACGTAAAAACATTTTTTTAATTTCTAAAGTTGACTACTTTTTAATAAAAAAAAATAAAAGTGATACAGGGTACTGACTTATTGGGTTTTACGTCAAATAAACAAGACATTTACCGTTGTTTAATCAATTTATTTAAAGGAAATTACACAGAAAATACATAAAAAAATGACTCCTCATCACTCTCAAAAGCTGGTTTCTGGCTGTATGTCTTCATATCACGTACCCATGCATGGAGTTCTTCAGGTATGATGAGTTTTTCGCACATTTTCATTGGGTCTTTCTTTTTGGCAACACTTATTGGTAACTGAGTGGAATACAACTGCTCTATTTCGTTGGGTAATTGCAAATTAACTGATGATTTCTATTATGGCGCATTCTTCCATATATGGAGGCTCAGGAACTATCAATTTGCATGGATCATTTTGCATGAATTCAGTATCATTTTGAATATCTGCGTCTGAATCTGGCACGTAAGTGGGATAGATCCCACTATATCGGAATAGTCACTGCCAAATAAACAATTTTCATCCCTAGATTGATCTGAGGCATAATCAATATTTCTCCGAGTCGTAATTGTATTTGATGTTGGCACATATTTTAAATAGTTCATCAGATCTAGACCTTGTTCAAATGGATATTGTTTTAAAGATGAAGAATATTCTACAGGACAAAGGTATTAAGCCGCGTCCAGACATCGCGAGGCATGCGCCGCGAATGGTTCGTCACGAATGGGCCCCGCATGCTTCAACCTAAGGCATACGACGGTACATTTGTGCGTGCGTCCCGTACGACACATGCTCAAGCTGAGCACGCAAACCACCACGCACGGTGTTCGCCAGTAGAAAAATGGCCCCGACAAGGCGAGACGTGCAGATTGCAGCTACGGCTTATATTATAGTGATTCATTAAATATTAAGCTCAATATTAAGTGACCGCGCATCGCAAACAACACTTATCCGTCCATGCGGAGCGCACGGCTTGTAGTGTGGTGGTGTTCGCAACGATCGTAAGACGCAAATGCTCACTATAGGTGGGCATTCACGGTCATGCCATCTTGTCAAATGGCATGATATACGTCCAAATATTGATTGTGAATGTGAAATCCTTTTGGCATGATGTAAAACTCTGGATTTCCATTCGTATCAAAATCTATCGCGCCGCACCGCGGCATCACGCCGCATCATCATGCTGTCGCATCGTCAGTGGGGATACACTACGTCATGCCATCGCGCTGCGCTGCCCGTGAATGCGCAACCCGACTTCCATTTTGTGTTCATTCCGCATGGAGATGTTCCATCATGGGCATTCATGGGATTGTTCCGTGCAAGACCCAGTTGTTTGTTTTGTTATTAAATTTTAGTGTATTATTTTATCCAAATTAAAATAATATATTTAAATACATACGTTCATATAATCCTTCAATACGGTGAGAATTGCTTTACAAGTTTCTGGTACAATTACTCCCAAACGTTGTGAAAATTTTATAGTTAGAAATTTTAGCTTCTCATAGCTCATTCCTGATGCTAAAAAACGAAGAGTGGCACACAGCCTCTCATGAGGACTTATTACTTGTTTAATATTGGTGTCTTGTTTAGTTATAAGTGGGGTGACGTGTTGCAGTAGTTTAAAATATGTGGGCTCGTCCATTCGCAGATAATTTCTCCAATCACTTGGCTCCAATGATAGTTAATTTAACAAATTAATGTGTTGTACCTTTTCTTCAGCCACGCTTTGCACCACTTTTTTTTTCGGTTTTCTCGTTATTATATGATGAGAAACAACCACCAAACAAAGTAAAAGGTCTTCTTCGGAAGCAGAGCTCATGTCAACTTCTTTCGACCCGGTGAAACACGTAAATGAAAGAAAAATTGAGTGATAGTGAATGTGATACTTGTTTTGCATCCATCCATTTGAGTTAAGCCATTTGGAGCCATGAAGGCCCACCTCATGAGCACACTCGTCCCCACAGCGCGAGGCATGCGACACGAACCATTCGCGGTGCATGCCTCGCGATATCTGGACGCGGCTCTAGAGTTTGTATTGTAAGCCAAATATGATTTATTGGGTTCTTCCTCAAACAAGGTTTTAAGAAAGTCGCTTGGCAAAGTGAGCAAATACCCTATAATTAAATATTAAATGCTTATTTCGAAATTAATTTGAACGGTAAAACCCGATAAGTATTTTTGTTCGTTTTTAGTATTTTCTGTTTTTCATGTTTCTTGTTTACTAAACTAAAGCTAAAACCCAATAAATATTATTAATGGCAATTGCTACAAAACCTTGATATAATTTTGGCTAATAATACTAGAAAGCGTAAAACAATAAATCTACTTTTGTGATTTGAGCTTAACAAAAATATATGTTTTAGAGAGATAACTTGCTTTATAGTGTTTTAGTTTTTCAGTAATGGCTAAACATGGCCTCTTTATTGGGTTATTACACTGAGTAATTTGCTTTACACTGTGAAATCTAGTTTTTTGATTACACCACTGGAAAGAGCGTAAAAAAATCATCAAGATAGACCAAAAAAACATTTTTTGATTTTTTGACACTTATTGGGTTTTAGCACTATACCCTCGTTATGTATTCAACAAGATATAGTCTTTGATATGTTATTAGTTTCAAAATTCCTAGTTTACTATCGAGATAAATAACTCACATTTTATATTAATTTATTAGAAATAGTTGACGGGAGTAATTAAAGTTTCTTAGATAAAACCTCTGCAAAAAGAATTCGTGATTCCTCGAAGTTTCACTCAAGATTTTTCCTTTTCTTTTCCAATATTCTTTTTATAGTACACTCTATATAGTTTTGTTGTCTAAAGATTGAATTGGCTATCTTTCGTATTTTATTTGCAAAGATAGTCGAATAGCCACTTCGCAAGTCTGCTCGTCAATGTTTATTTGATCGTCGACTGGGGCCGGATAATCATGCCCAAAACAATTTATTTTGATGCCTCTAACTATTTACATTGATCTGATAGTCCACTATTTTATTGTTTGAATAAAAGATTTATAAATATTATTCAATTTTAATTTATTCATTAAAATATTCGGTACGGAATAAATTATTCAATAAAATTAATTATTTATTCAATTAAAATATGTAATTGTAATAAAATTGTAATTAACAAATGCCGAGCTTTGCTTATGTTTTAATATTATATACGAATAATATAATTTGTGTACATAACTACATGTACTTGATAGTATTAAGAGCAATTACTAAATGTTGATAATGAGAACATTTTGTATGGTTTTGAAGTTTAAATAAACGTGATTTGTTACTGAAATGTCGTTTTATTTTTTTTTATATTTCGAGAAAACGGCGATTAGATTTTCCCATGTTAGTTAATAATACAGCAGCTTTTCATCGATGATTTTTCAAATATATTTTTTTCGGTTTCGGCGTCAAAGATACTGGGTAACAATAAAAAAATAATTTATTTCTATGGGATTTTTTTTTCATTTCTATGTATGATAGTGGTAGGTACCTATAAAATATAAATTTTAATATATTATTATGGTATAAATATGGTCTCAAAACACGTTGTCTCCAAGAGAGTTCATGCGAGAAAATACCCTGAAGATTATAATTCGCTTAATTAATATTAATTAAAACAAGCTTAACTTTGATAAGTGTCATAAAAACTTTTCAAGACTTTCGAGTATTATTAATTAATTTAGTTCACCCTATTATGATAAGCAAGTCAGATGCAAAGTTAAGTTTCGGAGACTGATAATTGGATTATTTCAACAGTTTTTCTTCGTAATGAAAAGAATAAATTCAATTTTTAATAGTTTAAATGTTAGTGGGAATGACAGGTACGTATAAAAAGTACATTTTCTTCATTTTGATTAATGCAACAAACATCAATTTTTGAAGTGTCTGAAACTTATGTGAAGAACTTTTTACACATTTTAAAATGAGATCTTACAGTAAACAGTGAAATTCTTGCAATCGATAATGCTGATCAAATCGCTTAGGTACCTACATGAAATTGGCTGTTGTTTTCCTTCACCGTTTGTCAGTAATGTCTTGATTAAGAAAGTACATACAAATCTGAAAAAGTCACATTATTACTTGCTTGCACTAAGGATCGAACCTGCATCTCGTGCATTCAAATCCATATATAAAACCACAAAGCCACCACGACATATATTTCAAAATTGCACATTTTGAAATACTAAGTAGCTATTGCGTGTGAAAACATGCCCCCCCCCCCCCCCACCTCAGACGCTGTCACTAAAAAAGTAGTCCATGTTTTAATCCAGCCTCTTTTATTAATCGCTGCAATAATGTACCTAGTGTAAAGGTACGTAATATATAATAGTTATATGCTGGTCACAATGATCTATGAGTTTCTGAAACAGGTAATGGGACTCTGTCCCCAGAATTATGTATGGAGGTTCTATATTTTTATGGCTGCCTTTTTGGTTTAAGGTTAAAAAGTGATGTAGGGGTACCCTTTGTTTTTAGAAGTTTCAGTAGATTTTTCTACTTCGTATCTTAGGTAAAGTTAACTCGGAATATAAAAAATATATTACAATTTTTATTTTATAGTACACATACCTTCCAGTGCAGTGATAAAAAAAAAACTTTATTTTTGTACCATTTAAAATGGTCCTTTTTGAACCAATCCCAAAGCCTAAGCGCACATTTTTTGAAATTCCCTATTTATTCTATTCCAAAATAGATGTAACAAACCCAGCTGCTTGCTCACATTTTTCTTTAATCCACTTTCTTTTCATTCGCACTAGGCCTGAAGTGGCCATTTCATTTTAGATTAAAATGCTTCGGAGGCTGTCTGGGAATATCCCGTATAAGCCTACCGAAAGACCGAGCCTACTTGTGAGGGATATAAGCCTCTAAAAAGCGATACTATGTTCAAATCCGTGTGGGTACTTTTATTCCCTTGCTTGTAGGAATAAGGATATTTATTTTCCTGTATTCCGTATATGCTTCGTACCTACTTTGCCTTGTCTTATTGTTGTGGAGGTATGAGATTATTTATTTGTATCGAAGAGGAGGTTTTTGTGTCGAAATATCAAAAATCTTAGTCAAGTATTTTTGACAACTGGTCTTTTCTATTCGATATTTCCTTTTTGCAAATGTACTCGTATGTCGTCATTCGCACATTAAAAAACGTTACCTTAACCAAGTGTTACAAAATTTTACTTAAAGGAAAAGTTCATCACACCGACTAGCAGTAAATATAATCATACTAATGTTTGTACGATGTTTATCAAATTTTATTGTGAATATCAAAATCTTATTATTTTAAAGCCTTGGTTGGTATCTCGAAATCTCTTAGAAGAATTTAAATTCCAAGAGTTCAAGTTCAAAAATATATCCACATCATGAGAGTCGATTGATTACGACAAGGAAACAATATCATGTAGTTATTTATTGGCATACAAATTACAATGGTTGAACACATTAAATTATATGTAAAGACACAACATGGATAATACAAAATTACACCCACAGCTAGATTTTTTTATTGGCATTAAGAATAATAAACAAATATTCCACAACTTTCACACAGCGCCATCTAGTCTCAAACTAAGCAGAACTTGTATTATGAGTACTAGACAACTGATAAACATACTTGAACACTAAATACATACATACTATAAACAAATTACACCTAATATTATAGGATTCTACAGAAATAATGTCCTGTTATACCTAACATATAGCAACAATATATCAATTATAGGCTGACAGTTGCAAGATTCCTACGACCCCGGATTGATGGGGGGCCCCATCGGGATCCAATAATCTGTGATGGGTATCATTTGTACATGCTTCACTGTCATTGATCACGGCGTTATGAGTTGTGTTAGGTTTTGTTTGTCTTTTATCTTTATTTTTTTCTGAGGTTGTATACAAGGGTAGTGACAATTCTTTATTTGTGTTCATCATCTTCCTGCCCTTATCCCATTTCACTTGGGGTCGGCGCAACACGTCTTCTAGACATGTTGCTTAAAGATTTGGCTATGGTTTTATAGTCGGCCGCCTGCCTGACACTAACCCTCTTTGGGAATGCGTTTGTTGATGGCTTACCCGTTTTGTGTTGAAGACTGATATTTTATCCCAAGTAGGTATATAAAAATAGAGCTGCATTGATCTTTTGCCAAATGCCAAATGATCCTTGTAGCACTATATCCGTTATTAAGAGTCAGTGACAGATGCTGTGTGAGCTTTAATTTAGAATTAACATGCAAGTAACGGTGGCATTCAAAACCCTTTCCTTCTCTTTATGAAAAAAATAGCTTTTGCCCGCGAATTTAAGAAATTATTATCTTTCTCTGATGTATTTAGTCGTTTAAAAAGTAACCTTTGTTTTAATCCAGGGTATCAAAATATAACTTCATAGGTACCAAATTTTATCAAGGAGTAAGAAACATCCATACTTATAAACTTTCACGTTTACAAAAATAGAGAGGCCTCAAGTGATACCATTTTCATGGCGGTATTACGAAATAGCCAATTTAGACAGTTATGAGTGTATTCGCGAAGAAAATACAATTCTCTTTACACATGAAACACTAGATTCAATTTCCTTTAAACATTTCAGTACGAGTACATCAGAACTTGTTGAAAACCTTTATCGGCCAAGGTCTAAAGACAATTCTAGTTGAAAGATAAAACTAACTGTCTCGAGCTCAATCCCGATTCCCATAATAATAATCGTTTGAGCTGATATATTAATAGATTTAATCTAAGTCTTCGCAGTTAGGTTTTAACTGTCCAATATAATACATTGTTTGATTTCCTCCGCGACACGTTTTCACGTTTTTCACACCCTTTTTGGCGTCCATTTTATTTCGTCACTGATTTATCGTGAGATTTTGTAAATCATGTGTAATGGTGTAGAATGTGATGATTTTGAAGATTAATAGAACCCAGTAACAATGATTTTGTATCTCGAAGTAAATTAAAAAACAATCAAAAATATTTTTGGATAAAATTTAAAATCAGAAAAACTACGTACCTAATAAAATTTGAGACACAATGATTATTGATTAGTTCCTTATAGTCAAACGCATATCCTATTATTTTCTATATTGTTATATACAACCACATCAAAACACAAGTAAACAGGTAATAATCCCTATATCATAGAAACCAGGTATAAACAGCCGTGACAGCTCCACCTCACTACGACCACAACACTAGTAAGTTGAATCATAGCTCCAACTTATCAAAACTGTAATAATCGCACACAATTTGTAAGACAACCAAACCTTGGTGCCAAGGTCTTATAACCATGATAATTTAGGTGACGCATTAACGGTTGATCCCTCTCATTCCTCCTCCTCAAAATGGGTACTTCAGTTAAGAGTTACGACGCAATAATTTTAGACAAGACCAGTATCAATTTAAGGTTGGAACATACTTGGTGCTTTTAGGCTGATTTTACATGGCTTATGCATTCCTCAACTGCATGTCCGTACTTTAAGAGCCTCCTGTTATTACATCAAATAGTCGTCATATAGAACCTGCTCAGTATCACTCATACATTACAGTCAGTTGCATTGTACCGTATCAGTGAAGTATGTGTCCAGTATTTGTGTAATCCACATCAATTCATTTAAACAAAAAAGGTTTTTATCAACCATACTAATTGACTAAATTCAAAGTTAATTTGTGTGGTTACAAAAAAAACTTTTTCTGGATTAGAAAATTTTACTTTTGTATTGCGGAAGGTTTTATAATCGATAAATTGACTACTACAAACTAGACTAGAAAAAAATGTGGATTACACAAATGCTGGACCCATACTTCACCGATTTTTTTTAACCTTTTAACTTACTGTACAACATACAACCTACCTTCAAAACATATCCCAAAAACGCCTATCCTCCATTCCTCTATTCTAAAGTATCGTGTGTATTAACCCTTAGTGATATAGTGTTGGATAGTGTCGTTAGTGTGTATTATGCGTGATATATGAATGCTAGAGTGGTCCCAGTGACGGCGAACGTTAATTTTGATTATTCCGAAGGCGAGACGTGCGTCGATCTTTGTGCGTACGTAATAAAAAAACTGATGGTTTTCGTCTACGTTTTATTGACTTGTGTAAGAGTATTTTTTTCCACGTTCATTTCTGATGGGTACGTCGGTTTTTGCATTTTTAATAAGTATGAGTAAACGTGGGTATTTGATGGAAGTAAGACACGTTTTAGATGAATATGCGAGGCATTTTGGCTGTCTTTTTTATATTGACGTAAGACAACTTTTATATGTAAATAAGGTAGTCAGATGTATTCACCTGAATACCTTATTTATTATCATCATTCTACTGCCCTTATCCCAATTATTATTTGGGGTTGGCATAGCATGTATTTAATAAGAATAATAAAGACACTTATATAGTAAAATGGAAGTTGACCTTAAAACCCTAAGTTCACCTTACTTTATTTAACGTAATGTAAGGCGAATAAAACAGTCTCCAGGTACATTTTTAGTACCTAAATCAATATTCATAGTGACAAATCAATGATGTACCGCCCCGGTAGTCTGTTAAAGTATTTATACCTAAAAATGAAATATCCAAAACTTTTATAATTTATAAAAGTTTTCGCTTAAGCCTCAGACCCCACCATCATTACTCGATCCAAAATTCCCGGAGAACCGCGGCTCACATTTCTCAACGCACCGTACTGCCATAGCTTCACACCCAGTTCACTTAGACCCATTCAATTCAAATTCTCACCAACTGTTACCTCAAACACTGGTTGATTAAAAGAGGAGGGAGAGGTTTAATTAAAATGGTTTTGTGTATATGAGTTGCCGAAGCCTAATACTGTCCTTCAATAGAGAAAATGCCATTTTTATAAAGATATGCATCGATCACACCTAATACTGTCCCATAACAAAGAAAATACATTTTTTATAAATGTAAGCACTCAAAAGTAAATTTGCTTAATTGTTGGCGACCGATTTCAGTTTTCTTCATCAGAATTCAGAAAAACGCACGAAATTTCCACTTTTTTAGACTAATTAAAAAAAACACAAAGATAAGGTAAACTTAAATTTATGAAAAGCATTATTACTAGACTATAATGTCAGACTATTGGGGAAAGGCATCCTCCAGGTTCCTCCACGATTCTCTATCATGCGCCGCTTCGAACCAGTCCTCGTGGTGTGCATTTAATTCATCCCGCCACCGCTTTCACTATAGGCTAGGGAAAAAAATATACTAACCGAACGTGTAAACATACAAGAATCCGGTCATCCAACCACCAACCCATAAGAACACATCACTTCACGTACTGAATTTTTAAAGACCATAATTAAATGACTTGAAATAAGGGGCTGGCTTGTTCCACCTCGGCTTAAAAGCTTTAGTAAATTATTTACGCTTATGATACAAATAATTCGTATGTCAATGTTTGTTTATCTCCTTTATGAATATTTGATATGAGTGGCGTTAGATAGACGTTATTTGAGATCGCAAATATATTTATTGAATAAATATTGTACGCCTGTCAGTTGTTTTTGTAGGTTTGCTTTTGTATTTTGTTTCGTGTATTAACAATTTTGTGTTTATTTTTCGTATTAAATTTTATTACTTTTACGTACGATTAGAGTTTCGCACTGATATTTTGTGTAACTGATAAATTGAATAATAAACGAAATACGCAAATGTATTTGTGCTTTTTCATCATTTTACTTTCTTTAAAAAAAATAGCCTTTTTTATTTTCTTTGTCATCAATCACAAGAGTCTTGCAATCTACCTACCGTGAAAATGAAAAGTAGGTACTATTATTTAGGGCTACCTTCAATATAATAATAATAATAATAATAATAAAATGTTTATTCACAAAAAGTTACAGATACAATTCACAGCAATTTACAGCTACAATCAATTAGAATTAATAGAATGGGTAGAGAACATTTTAATAGGTTGCAAAATCTGTACAATATAGTGTATAACCCTGCCTCTTAAACTAGGACAACCTGTATCTTAAGAGACAGTGTTCGACCAAGCAAGGCTTAAAAAATGATTTGATACAACAAGTAAAAACGGTGCCTATCTACCGCAGCATTAAATTGTGTGTGTGAATGTGTGTGTGTATGTGTATGTGCGCGTGTGTGTGTGTGTGTGTGTGCGAATGCGTGTGCGTGTGTTAGGGCTGATGTTAAGCGATGTAGGTTAGTAAAGACTCCGTATAGGCATAGTCCTGTTGTAGTAGCCATTCTGTTAGTTTTGATTTTAATGTGTGTTTATTTTGGTTTAAAAGATTTAATTTCTTGTCAACCTTTTTATAAATGTGAGTACTTATAGTGTAGAATTGATGTGTTGCAAAGGTGGTTTTATGCGTAGATCTTGGAAGAAGGTTTACTCGTTTGTTTGGATTTGGAGGTGGTAGACTAACATGTGTTCTTAAAATCGATCGAAGCACAAAGAGTTGTCGTACCGTTAGGACTTTACAGTCAGAGTACAATTCTGTGGTTGGGTATCTGTATGGCTTTTTCATCATAACCTTAAGGATGGCTCTTTGTGCTCTTTCGACTCTCAGAAAACTGGTTTTGAGAGTCGAAAGAGCACAAAGAGCCATCCTTAAGGAATATCATTTCAGGCATCATCCTTAAACTTACTACTACTCTTACTCATGAGATACGAGAAATATAATAATATCTTAAAACCAGTTATTCTCAGAATCAAAAACAAACAGATACAGTTAGGTAAGGTATTCGCAGAACGGCGAATACTTTAACAAATCATTTCAGCAATCTGCAAGACTTTATCTTAATCCATTTCTATTTGGTTAATTTTGGAGCCAGCCCAAAAATTAAGTCTCGCGACAAAAGCACCCATTTAATTTCCGATCAGAATAATTAGGGCCATCAACAAGCTAAGATAACGGGGTTAAGAATATTTTGGTAATTACTTGTAAATTTAAACAAATTTTCGGGAGAAAAGGGAGAGTTATTTTATGTGTGGCTTTTGGTATTATGTAATGAAAGTGTTTTGCTTTAGATAGCAATTGAAGGCAAAGAGAAAGTTCCTATGTATGCATTTTTTGAAATTGTCATCTATGATGACAATTTTAAAAAGATGATGACTCATCATCTTTTTGTTTCATCAACTTGTCGCCAGTGATAATAAAACACCAGTTACCAATATTCAAGCGTAACATTCGCGTACCTTTTTTTATTCTTATGGAAATACTTATGGACTACCCACCGTCAGGGGGTCGATGGCTGGGGGAGGACTGCCGTACAACTAAGAGCGAGGAGCGTCTTCATCTGCCTAAGACCAAGGGCATGGTATTCAGTTCTTCACTTACCTGCACCAACTCCAGTCACTGACACACTAAATTAGTAACTCCTTTTTTCATCAGTCGACTCAATAATCTTTACTCTTAAAATTATCCAAGTAGTACCAACTGGCACAATAATATAGTCTACGCGATATTATAGGAGAATATTCTAAAAACAGATGAAATATTAGAAATATCCTATTAAAACTTTCTAAGGACCTTGAATTTTGAAACTTACTGAACAAGACTTCCTTAATAACAATTATTTTAAAACAACACTTACAATCTAAAATTGTTTTCTGTACTCGAAACTAAATTAAGAACAATTGTTATTACTTCCGAACTTTTAATGTTCTTAGTCAAAAGTTGTTTTGAAATATTATTGAATCAATATTAATTTGTTAAAATAGAATACTCTAGAAATATATATTCAAAGATTTTCATTACCTAATAGTTTTATAATATTTTCTACGCATATGAATGTCAGGTGTTCTAACACATGTCATATTTTTGGTCACGAGATTGAAGACAGATTTCTTCAAAAGATTGTCACAAAATAGATAACTCCTTACAAGAAAACTTAGTCTATGCTAGCAAATAAAATAAGTATGTTATTAATATTGTGTGGGACACATACATACATTTTGAATCTTTTATTACATTTATTTGGGATTTTTATCCAATGGATACGTCATACATAATTTTATCGGATAACAAAAAAAAAGAAGTTGCAATATTGCCATGCACAAAAAGTGGTATTTGAAAAATGACCGAGCGTTGCATAAACGCGTAGCATGCACGCCCCAAAATGAAAGAATTTTCATTTTACTCCACAACGTTGTCCACACAGCTATATTAAATACTAAATCAGGACTTGATAAAAGGACAAAAAGAATATTACAAGCCAGCGAAGTGTATTTTAAGCCAACTTCCTTATTAATATTGTAAGAAGATTTTATACTGTGTAATCTATTAAATTGAAAAACATAGCTGCTAGATTACAGGCAGAAACTTAGATACACTTTTTAAAGGGTCAAGCTTATTTTTCCACGAATTCATGGCGTTAGATGCGATTTTTACAAGACATTTTTCAAGAGGTCAATATATGTTGTATAATAATATGTTCTTTAATACATCAGTACCTATCGCATCCATTCGAAACTCCAAAATTCTAAAATCCTAAAGTCCTAAAATTATTTCATCATTAACACTAGTTTGTTCTTACAATTATTAAGTCATTAAACACAAAAATCTACTTAACCCAAATAAATACGCAACAGACCGAAATTAAAGGACTTTGTACCAAAAAAACAATATTAAATTCAACAGTAATGGCTCTTAATTATTTCAGAATGTTAATTTAGTAAAAGAAATTGAATATTTTTAAAGAAATTAGGTCTCAGTACTAATGTTCAGCCATTCTGTTAAGAGCTAAGAATTTGGGGTTACTTAGCATTTTATTTAAAGACAAAATGTAAGGCTATTTGACTCCAAAGCCCTTTGTAAGTTTACTACTTACGATGCAATATTGTGTATCGTAAGAAGTAAAATACATAGGGCTTCTAAGTTAAATAACTGGAGTACTTACACTACAATCACCCTTTTTTATGCCATTCTTCTGTGAGAGAGAGTAATAGATTTATTATTATTTATAATTTGCTGTCTTCTGTCGCCTTCTTTTGTTTTATAATACAATGTAAAAAAAATCTTGTCATTTTTCATCATCAGCTCATCTGTCAGGTAGGTCGTCCACAGCTCTATTTTACAATGACCAACCTTAACTGTTGTGTCACCTAGCTCTTCAAAAATGTGTGATGTAAACTCACGATCATGTTTTCACCAAAAATATAAGACTATAATCGCGCAAATAACAATTTAAACTATTGTAACCCACACACCACAAACTTTCCTTATTACAATACTTTTATCTCTTAAGCTTTAATCAGTAAGTTCTCAATTACATTTTTTCTAGTGACCTTTAAAACTATCTTGGCCTTAAAACTTCTAGAACTGCAGTTTGCCTGACCTCAGCTATTGATCTCTTTATCTCAGTGGCATATTCTATTACCAGTTGATAGTAGAAAGGATTCTGCATCCTAACAATCTAAACTAAAACAAAAGTTCCAGAGATGAAATTCTATTCCTACTTGCCTCTATATTTTGTAAAACAATAACTTATGAGTGACTAAAATAGGAAGCAGACATATTCCTATAATGTTTCAAAAGTGGTTGAAAAGGGTCTACTTAAAATTAAAAACTTCTTGATTAGATTTGAATAGTTGATCTTGAAAAATGAATTGAAAATCATAGCTTATGTATCGCAAAAAGCCTCTAACTTTAAGACCGACCGAAAGCGCTATCCACAAAAAAAAAAATCTCTTTATTTTATGACTTATTCCCAAGACTTACATTCTAGCTTACTCTTTCCTCTCAAAATACATATTAGGAATAGGGATCCTACATACATAAATAGGTACAAACAAGATCAATACAAGTTCGTACTGCATTGAATCTGAGTTAATAGGTTGTGCTACACGTATTGTAAAGAGTTGTCAAGACGTGACCAGATTATCTAATACAGGAGAATACGGAGCAAGCGATTGCTTTCCGAATTCGTTTCGTGTAAAATGCAAAATGATGATGGAATTTCTAGATAGATAGAGGGAGATAAAACGTTGTGGAGAAAAACAAAAGAGTATAAAAATCGAAGCTTTTTTGTTATCAGTAAGGAGTTTGTATGCGCAATACAATATGAAATATAAAATTGCATTTTTTTTAAGTTCATTATTATCAGCTGTAAGTATGTTTTCTCGTTTTATCCATCTTAAGAATTGCTTTGGCCTTAATATTTGTCATGACTGTAAACGTACGACTATAAACGAAATTATATTTTTTATTCTAACATATTTACATTTTGAATTCTGTAATTAAAAGAACTATATCCACACCTATATTGTATCAAAAAAAAATCTCTAAGGAAAACAAAAAACAATGTAAAGTCATCGTTAATTTTACCAGAAAATGGAATCAAGGAATCGATCATAAACCTTAGAAAACATCCCCTTTATCAGGGATCCCCAACAGTGACAAATTAGCCGCGCCTACCCGTCCCTTGTCGAACTAAATCTTCCAATTTAAAAATCAATTCTGATTTAACATTGGAGTGATTCTTTATTTGAATTTCAACAAATCTTCACTTTGATTTAGATTTGTACTTACGATCGAATCGATGCTCTTTTGTTTTTACATCGTAACATACCTTTTTTTTCGATCACACTTTTTTTTTGTTTTATGCATGTTTCAAATGGCGATCATTTACAACCTCATTTTTTTATTATCAACCAGTAAAATAAAAGCCTCATAACGTAAAATTGTTGGCAAGGCCGCACTTTATATTAGATGAGCACACAATCCCCTCCAGATATGTAATATTAAACGTATATCATTTATCTATATTCATGAATACGGAAACGCCCACACACTGCAATTATTTTTCAGTTTCCTCAAATACAAGCCATGCGGCAAAAAAACACAAAAGGTACACTCTATAACCTGTATAAAGTGTATACTTTCTATAATTTATGATAATGAACCACGCGGCAAATAATCCATCACAGAAGATCTGATCTCAGTTTGTGATCTATCTAAAGTGTGTACCTTCTGAACGTACCTACTTAGTGACAAGTTATCTGTTTAGGGACCTCTGCCAAGTTAATTGGGACGTCTCGTGTTTTTGAACAGTTTTAGATTACAAGAACTGATTGGAGTGTTTTGGTTTTTGGTGTGAGAGTGACTGGCATATTTTTAAACGAGTCTGCAAACGTTGGCTGTTACCCTTCCAAGAGGAACTTTTTGGGATGAAAACTATCTACTTGGGTAAAATTTTCTATAAAAAGAGGTTAATATACCTATGTCTGTAGATAAAAAAGATAGATAACATTTAATTTAGTTTTGACGTCTCTACGTACACCTATTTCTAATAACATAACTCAAACGTGTCCTAAGTTCCATGCTTTGATCTACAACATTTTACAATGTGTAAAAAAACAAATGAAAATCGGGGAAAATGTCTCCGCACGGCGCTCTCCAGCACTCTTGCCCTTGGCTCGTCCTATTGATTATCACTCCCGCCCCCATCGCCCTGATACGGAGATTAGCTCTGACGTTAATACGCTCATATCTTAACAAAATGATTATGGGATCAGCTAAGTAAAGGGATCTGTATAATGTGAAAATTCTCCTTATAACAGTAATTGAATTTATTCGCGCGCTTTTTTGCGACGTAATATACTTTATCACGCTTATGTGGCAACAGATTAGAAATTATGTAAATGTGCTTCGGGAGCAAAATTTGTCTTTTGCAAAATGTTTTTGTCTATATTGAAGATACTTGTACTACTATTGGATTGTGAGAAATAGAATGCATATATATTACAGTTTCTTTTGAGCTGATAGTTTTCAAGTTATCTGAAAAGTAGATTACGAGGTCACCTAAAATCACCATGTCTTTTGTGTTTTTTTAAGTCGTTTTCCTACTTTAAATGTAAAAATAAAAGTACATTTTTCAGTTACCCATTCTCACCTATAGAATATTACTAAGACCAAATTTTAATGATAAACTAAAAATATCTTATTCCAAGAATAAAAATACCGCTTACACACAATCCAACACTCAATAATTAATTTAAAACAAATTCTGACAATACAGGAATCGGAAAACACCCGAAACAGAAAAATACCCGACGTTTGTACAAACACAATTAACATTGGGAATACGATAAAACGAAATTGCCGTTTTGCGAACGATTCCCGATACGTTAAAGGGATTTTAACGGTTTAAGCTCAAAGAATCGAAGAGTTTCGTGGATTCCGATACAAGTAAATACTGATCTTGTAAAGGTTTTAGTTCTAGAAGTGTGAGATTCTTTGTTATTCAATTTACTATTTTATATTTATACGTATAATTATAGAACTACAACCTATATGTATAAAATATTAAAAAATAGTGTTATAAAATTCGTCCGAATCATTGCTGGCCGGAAGTGTGCCCAAAAGAGTGGCGGCATTGCCACATTGGATGACAAAGCTTATCCTCTAATATATTTTTTTTATCGTAATAAAACTTACAATGTACCTTTTGAACAATAAATAATAATGAGAAAATAAGATTCTTGCGCTTTCCAAATGACCCTAGATGACGTTATACAACGTGTAACGGAAATAACGCACATCCACAGACACCCCAAAAAGAATATCCTTTTTTATCCACAATTAATGTATTGAAACATTTTTATCATTTTCTTAGATATTTGTTTTTATTACATATTGTCAGAATAATGTGTACAAATAATTGGCAAAACGCGTGGGCGCCCTATTGCTCAATACGTTACTTATAGCCTATAGCCTTATAGCCTTATTGCATCGACTTAAGGCTCATTTTCGTTTACTTCGAGTGCTTTATGAAAATAGTGTCTACAATTTAATTATTTCTAAATAATTTTTTGGTAAAAAAAAATATTTATTTTTATTAATGAAATGGATTCTGTTATCGATTCTGAACAAAGTAGTTTCAGGATGTGCGTTAATTATGTTACACGGTGTATAAATAAATAAAATTAATAAATATCTCGGGACAATATCCACACACGGCCATCTGATCCCAAGCTAAGCAGAGCTTGTGTTATGGTAATCAGACAGCTGATAAACATACTTATATATTTCTAAATATATACATATTATAGATAAATCACACCCAGACACGGAACAAATAATCGTGCTCATCACACAAACATTTGTCCTGGGTGGGAATCGAACCCACGACCTCCAGCTTAGCAGTCAGGGTCTTTAACCACTAGACCAACAGGCCCAACATATAAATAAAACGACAAGGGAATTACATTCTTTCTTGTCACTGGTTTCTTAAAAGGTAATACAGGACCTTCTATCAAACTGATACTCTTTGTTATAGTTTGTACCCAGGCTACAGTAACCGTGTGCATACATTTTCAGTCAATAACCCGCCAAGCAAAGACCTTTTAAAATTACCCAATTAGTGAATAAGTGCTTAAGAGATTTTTGCACCTTGTTTGACGTTCAATTATTTAAAGAAGCGAATGTGGTTATTAACGTATTACAATCAAATCCCATTAAATTGCAATAACAATAAACACTTATGCAATATTATACATCAACTCGTTAGAAAATCGAGTCGTATTTTTTTGGAAATAATAACATAATCGAGAATCAACGTCGAAAAACAATGGGACTTGATAGAATCGCATTAATTCCTTTTTTTCCAAATCAAATTCGTGGATTCCCTTCTAAGGGTAAGTTGTTTGTTTATCTCTCCTTATTAACTGCCTTAGAACCACAGTATAATAATACATACAGTGTGTCGTCTTGACATAAATGGATGCAACGCGAGTTATGCTTACTCTTTCGGATTGTGGCATCAGCTCAGCATCCTACAGGCATAAGCGTGTCGCAGTGACTAACGGACTCTTTGTTGTTGATAAAGGTCATTAGGCGAAATCCGACCCAGTTAACGAAAGTTTTCCTACAAAAACCAAATTAGTTTTAAATTGTTAAGTATTAACCTACATTAAAATTTAGATAGTTATTTTTTTTTTAAACCATGGGAATAAAAAGTTATAAGTAATAAATATATTTATAAAACAATTCCAGTGAAGTATTCTGTTAAATAAATAAACAAAATAAACGTAGTGTGCGCGATTAGTGGCATGCATATGTCGTCTGACTCGTACTAAAGAGTAAAAACCGATTTTGACGATGCGCTTGCGTCGCGCGACCCGGCCAGGTCGCAGTCGTTCGTCATTTATTGTCGTTGGGATTTGTGTGTTTCTTAGGCTTTTATTGTTTTTATCGATTACTTTGGCGTGTTTATTGGATTATTAGTTTGCATTTGGATTTTAAATTCTGGTTTTAGTTGATAATATGGAAAGTCAAAATAGTTGTGTTTCATGTAGCCACGGTTGCCGCACTATTGGATGCTGTGCGCATATAGCCAGCATAGTATATTTTTTGTCTTGGGCCCGATATCAAAATCATATCATGATGCGCCTGCGGTGTTTTTAGACGACACAATTATTCCTATAGACATTGATCATCTATACATATAATAAATCTGTAGAAAAGTCATTTTTGTACATTGAAGAAATTGAGAAAAAAAATTGCCAGGGTGTGAAAAGATAACTAACAGAACCCATTTCCATCATTTTTGAAATTTTTGTCTGTTTGTCTGTTTGTCTGTTTGTATGTGCGCGCATCACGTAAAATCTACGAACTCAATGCAGACAATGTTTATACACAAAAATTATACGCAACTTGAGGTATAACTTAGTCTTTGTTTGATCAAAATCGGTTCACTCTACCAAAAGATATGATTAATTTAGTGAATTCAAGAAGTAAAATAATTACGTTACGCAATTCAGTGTAGTACTTGCAACGACATCTTATGACAAAAAATAGAACTAATTTTGACAGCTAAATTACAAATCCGATAGATGGCGTTGTGCAAATTTCGTCGTTTTTTGAATCGCGGTGTTAAGATTTGACACCATTATATTATTGCTGAAGGTTGGGCTAACATAAATACTATATATTATTGTGCTATCCTATACAGGGGGTGATCAATCACAAATTTTCGTAACTGTTCTACTGTCACCATAGCTGTGTACGAGTCACCATAGCGACCAAAATACAGTTGCTATGGTTTTATGTTCTTACATTAATTGTATTGGCTTACATGTTATTTGGCATGTAACATAGCAATCAAAATAGCCGGGTTGGTGAATTGCGAGCTTCGTATTTTTTCGCTTCAAGTTCAAATTTCATTTCGACATACACTTTTTGAATTTATTTTTCAATAATTTTTGAATATAAATTTTACTAAACAAACATTTACTTTTCTTCTATCGTTTTTGATAGTACAAAAGTATTGTATGAAGTACCTGGCTTTTTTAACATAAAATTGTTTTTTAAAATAAACAAAAACAATGGTTTGGACGGTAAATGATTTACAAAAAATTTTTAACTAGGTGTTGACTGCAATTTTGTTGTGTGTTACGCGTGGTTTTGAAGATTTGATAGTACTTATACACTACTACAATTGTGCACCAATTGCGATGGTATAGGGTAGTTGCATTGGTAAAAGTGTGTTGATATACTGTTATTAATATCATTAATCTCGCGTACGAGTATGCCCCGTTCACATTCTCCCGCAAATGGTTTGTTACGTGTGCATAACACTACCCTTCTTCAGGCTCAGTTGGCTCAGCTCAAACTACCATAATTAGAAACTTAAAACATTGATAACCATGATATAACACTAAGAAGGGATTTTTGAAAATTCGTCCGTCAAGGAGTAGAAAGAAAACGAAATAGAAGATCGGTGCCCGGAATAATCTGCTGCACCCGCATACATCCACCAGATTGGGAGCGGCGTCCGATGATCGCCGCACCACAGTGCATAGCGCTCAACAAAACGTGTCGAATAATATCTGGCTCTTTAAAGCCAACCCTGCTCAATAAGTTCTCCCTTTGGTTAGCATTGCTCTACCTGACGTTAGAAGAGAAGTCGCATGCGCGCTCGAAAAAGACATCGAGGAATCAGACACACGACATCGGACATCCCCTATGTAATACCAAAGCTTATACCCGATTAGACTTAAGAGCCAAAAGAGCTTTCTCCGATGTACACTGGCTACAAATGAAACTCCAACTCGAACTCGGTGCAAGATCTGGGCAGATCAGCATCTACCACCTGCCACTTATGTCCTACCTCATAAACGTCTGCCGCCCGGAATTCTTTGCAGTGACCTGTTTGGAAAGCATTCAACCGTCTGAGAATCCAAGTAGGTCGCTGCAAACAAAATTTGTCAAATTTGGGTATACAGACCTCTCTAACATCCAGTAAGAATGCGTCATCTCCGTCCAGACGATGTCACACCACCTATAGTGACGAAAATGTCTGCACACTTGCAATTCAAAGGATCTACTATTACCAAATACTACGTACAATTGACACAAAAGAAGAAGGTTTTTCTAATTAAACTTAAAAATGGAGAAGAAACGGCGTAACAAACTTCACAACATAATTCAATACACAATTATTTTTAGTGTTTCCAGAGGGTATTAGTTTGCCGTAGCCAAGGATAGTTGGTGTGCCGTCATCGAATTCTGCAAAGAAGTGATGACGCTCAACAAAAAACCGCAGAAAGAACACGGGAAGCCTCATCTGACCACTCGATCCGTGCCCAGCGAGCAACAAATAGAAGAAAGACCAAATTTACCCTCCTCAAACCACCATAAATAGCCTACGCAGGTAGGCTAGGGGAAGTCTACTGTACTGTATAATATAAAGGCAAAGACGACAAGCACGGTGCTTTCGCGCGACTCTTAATGAGCGCTGGGGAAAACTGACTCCACGTCAATTAAGAAGCTCCCGTTAAAAAGATCTCTCCCGTCAGGGTTCACGATAGTTTGCGAAAGTGTTCCCGTGGCTCCAGACAATAGGACACGGAGATGCACTCAGGTGGTTTTAGCCAGTCAGAATCCGGCACACTTCTTCCCCATCGCCCGTATTCAAGACCTTCAATCCAAATTGACAAATCAGTGTAAGATAGTGGCCACAGCAACAATATAATACGACCTTTCATCATATGAATGTTGGACTAACCTTTAAAACTAGCAGTGTTAACAGTCAATTAATATGTTTGTAAGAGTAAAGGTTATGAGTAGAAAGTTAAGGAATAATTTTGGAACAGAACTGGATTAAGGAGCTTGCATTAAACTTTATTTAGCTTTACAGCTACAGCACTACACATCTTCAATTTACCTAATCTTCAATACCACGCAGACAAAGTCGCGGGCAACAGCTATTTCTATTTCAAATAATTTAGGTACTATAATCTCATTTACATGTGCTTTTGTATTTTTAGTAATAACAAGTAGTTTTAAAAATCTATTTTGAAGAGCTTCCAGTTTATCTCAGTGAGTTTTGAATGTTAACCCATAGCTGTGACATGAAAAAAAACTCTTAAAATAATAATAGGAACTTTAAAGCTTAGGTAGTACATTTTTTACTTAATAATATTCTTAGTTCGTCATCTATTTTCACGCCAAGGTATTTGTATATAGCCTACTCTTATCTAAACAACGTTGTTTTGTTTCGACAACCACGCGAACGAAGTCGCGGGCACAGCTAGTGTCGAATAAAACTTATAAACTCTTCTATACTTGTTTTATTTTACTTATTTTATTTTTAAAATCACGTTTACTATCAAGAAATCAATAAAAATGTACTAAGTATTGTTATAATTAACCTCATTATTGTATTTTAATTTTTTAGATTTCTGTATTTTTCCCATTGTCTGCGTTAATGCGACATATATATTCGTAAACTAGAGACGTTTATCTAAACATACTACCTATTTTTTTTTCTGTAGGCCGTGGGTATAGTTTCCATACTTTGGTGCCCAATGACCTTTTAAATTTTGTAGTTGAGCAGCCCTATCGCTGTTACGCACCTCGCGGCGGTAGGTATATATATTTTGAAGACATTTTTGGAGTTTCTTGCCGGTTCTTCTCCATAAGAATGACGTCATTTAAGAACCGCGCAACAGCTAGAGTCAGTAACGTTTTGAAAGTTACCTGAAAAGGCCTACTCGAAATAAAAACCTTTTGATTTTGATTTTTTAATTTTGACGGCCGGGTTGTCCTACTGTATTTATTTATTCTGTGGCGAGGCCTCAGACTGTTTGCGCGGCCCCAAGTTTTGTGTAAAGAGAATTAAGGTGGACTACTTATTTGCATTGGAGCGCTTATGTTTATTCTACGAGAAAATGCGAGATAAATTACTAGTTTTATTTTAGTTTCGTCAGTGTATAAAACCTGAATACATAATTCATTTTTAACATTAAATTTTTCCACGGTTAGTTCTTGGTGTATTTAAGAAATTGTGTATTTTAGCGATGTAGGGTACCTCTCTTGATTAAAATACCTCGTTAAGATAAGAAACATCAGTTATTAAAAAAACTACTATTACGGTGCAGCGGCGCAAAGAAAACTGTTGTTTTTTTTGCCAGAGGACTACAACTCAGCAATCAGCGTTCTTATAAAACTAAATATTATACCATTAACGTGCATAGCGACTATTCTTCTTCTCCTCCTTTCCGTGTCGATGGGATGACTTTATTAAATTTGATGCGCAGTATTTGGCAACACAAATTGCACAAATACGTTCTGTAGCAAAATGTAAACGTGCTATGTTTCGGTAGCTGGCACATTATGATCGAACCTGCACCTCGTGCATACAAATCCATACATAGAACCGCAAGACCACCACGACATCTGAACGATCATCATGAACATGTAATAGCAGTAGCATCAGTTTCTTATATTGTATCGTAGTGATACAGCATAACTGTGATCTCTATCTAGTTCTCCGTAGTCAGAGACTGGCGAAAGATTAACCGCAGGATCGCGTATACGAGGCTGTTGTATTGTGCATACAAATCAGGTTAATAAACTACAAAATAGACTTCCTACAATTTTGCCTTCCAACTTTAAATTGACTTGGCTACCTGCAACGGGGCTCGCATCTCTCACTTTTACCACCTCCAATTCGTTAAAACTATCAGATACGAAATTCAGCAAGTCGGCAAATGCCAGGATAATGGCTAACCCACATACTAGACGCGTCTGAGATATCGAGACGTCGATAGCCCCAACAATACGACTAATGACGCCCGCCACTTGTAGCGACAGCAAAAAAAGAAATAATGATGTTGACATTTTATGTGAGGACTCAAATGTGGGAACCGGATATGACTGGTTCGAATCGGGTTTTGGCGAATTTATTTTTGGAGAACCGTAATGATGCGAATTTGATACCAATCGTAATTGATTTCAGATGGAAATAGAATACTTTGGTAATTATTTTCAATTTCACCGCCTCCAATTATAGTAATAGTCTGTCAATTTCTTTGAGCGATCGGAGGCCTTTCTGTGAAACGTAATTCAGAAAAAAAGTAACTTTTATATTTTTAACTCTAATATTATTTATTATTTTTATGCCAAATCATATTTATGCCGTCGTGTTTAAAAAGTGTTTGACAAGTAATAAACAAATTCAGATGTTCGAAATGTAACGAACGAAAATGGGTGGAAAAACAACAGGGCCGTTGTGTTTAACATATTGTCTAAAATGTTTGGACCAATATCCTCAGGGCTAATAGGATAAAATGATTTTATATCTCTTTAAAATTTTATTTCTCGATAAGATTTTGAAATGAAACGTTACAATTCAAAGAAGAATAAATTCTCGAGTACGTAGTCAATTCATGGATAAATTTATTTGTTTTCTTCTTTTGACTATCAAAACTGTACAACCGTTAAAATACCACAAGAAAACCGTATCAGGCCTACATGAATTTTGCATAAACCTGATATCCGTTAATCATTAAACATCTCCAAAACTCGTGTTGTCTCGACGTTTCAATTTATACCGAAGAAAATCTTAATAACCAACTCAAAAGTTACATCAAACTTCCCAAAACTTCTTATATTTGCATAATCATGGCTCAAACTCCTTAACTTTCCGATATAATGCACGAACGATGTTGCCCCACAAAATAACCGCTTCCACATTGTTGATAAATAAACCCCATCCCCTGAACAAATATTTTTAATTTATCTTCGCTGGCCGCCATTAAAAGTCTAATTTCAAAAGGGTGGTTTCCTTGGAGGTCGATTTGTGTAAATTAAAACACATTTCCAAAGCTAACGACCGCTACAGATACCTTTAGTGCTAAACTTTTTGGTCGCATCGGTCGCGTGGGACGTGCGATTGCTATAGTTAATAATGGCAGGACCGTAGGCTTAGTTAAATTTGTATGAAGGTCCGAAAACATTAAGCATTGAGTGATGGTTGCTTGCTCAACTTTGGAGCGTTGAATACTAATACGCGTTGATGAACGTGCCCCGAAGGTTTACGAGGGTGCTGTGGAATCGCACACTCGAACACACATACTTGTTAATTACAGGTATGCCGCCTTTATTCTAAAAAGTTTTCACCTCAACTGATATTGGCTGAACTTGCATGACCTAAAATTTTGGTAGAACTAGTTTGAGTTTTGTATAACTGAGCCCCTAGATCACTATCGAGAAAATATTCGTAGCCTGAATGTCACAAACTGAAAGAGGCTTTGAATTTTGAAACTCAAAACGTCAATCTGTTCACATAGGTGCTTTGATACAAAATCTTTTCGTTAGCGTTAGTCTAGTGGCTCTGAAATTAATAGAAAACTGTTTTCAGAAACTACAAATGGGAATATGACTGAAATGTTACATGATATAGGAACTAATACCAACTAGGGAGCCATTGTTAAACGTAATAAGGTACACATCAAAATTCAATTAGGTCTTCATAAAGAAAATTAATAATAGATTAATATAGACAGAATACACGCAAACTAAATAGTTTACCATATCTTCCATAAAACTGAAAGTACTGCGCTCTAGGGAATGTTATTAATTTGGATGGTTCCTAAACAATTATCCATTCTCATTAGCTGCCGTGCCTAAATCCATAAAACGGTAATTGGGTAAATACGGGAACGTACTAAAGTTAAGTGATTTTATCAGTCCGTTCGTGAGTTCATGTTTAAGCAGTAATTTATTTGTAGGCTCATTATTTCCTGATACGGTTGGTTTAATAGCATGCATGTTGCAAATTGAATTTAAGCCTTTTGTGTTATTCGATAGAACATCGCCATCATCATTGTCATCCCCACCCCAAAACTCTTTTTTTAATGAAATTGTTGAAATCGTTAATTTCTTTTTGTTTTAACCTTGTTTCGGAACTTACCTCTTCATCCCTCATCGCACATCCTATCCATTTTACATAAACACCAAATTTTATTTCTTAGCTTCCTGAAACAGAATATCGTTACTGTGTATCCGTCTCCAGTTAATAATTTATAGGCAGATACTTAAAAACTATTCAGTACCCGACACATTTTATAGCTCAGCCCTTTACGACTAATAAAATGGTAATTGCATTTAGAATTTTCATTAGATCATCGCGGTGGGCCGCAACACACCACAAACATGCAGGTAAATGATCAAAAGTTTGGTTTACGGCAGTTTTATGGGTACCTCAGATGATGGCCGATGAAACATGCAAAAGGATCAACGAGTATGTAGGCAACAACTACGTACTACTAGATTTTGGATGATTAATTCATGGCAAGACTTGACGTTGGCTAGAAGTCCAACGTCTTATCGCACTATTCAGGAAACTTCTCATATTATAAAAAATATATTGGTTGCTGTTTTTTCTCAAAGCATTTTCAAAGAGGTAACTTGATTCATTTTTGTATAATAGTAAAATATTTCTCATCACCCTCAAATCCACGTTTGACTATAGTCCAGAGTATTATTTTAGATCATCATCATTTCCCTGCCCTTCTCCCAATTATTATTTTAGACAGACATAGTTGAAAATATATTTTAATCGTTCAGGATTTAAACAAATTAATTTTGCTGAATTTGACAGAGGTTGGACAAAATCAAATTTCAGACCACTTGATTCTTCTACACCTTTCAGCTCAAGATTCAATGTCATCACATTTTATTCTGCTAACTGTACATCATCAAGTAGCTTTGCGTCTAGCGGGTCAGGTGCGTCGAGTCGCTCGGCTTTTAGCGCGATTGCTCGAGTGATGCCCGTATTACACTAGTATAGGAAGCGTCACATTTGAACTGGTGTTAGTCTGTCTGGAGCTGGATTAGACTCGACTGCTGAGATTTAGAAATGATTAGCTGGTGGAAAAAGACGTAGCGTTTTTATGTGTTACTTTTTTACTTCTATGCAGATTATAATAAAAACTGCAACTGTTTCTTGTAGTCAATATCTTTTTGTGGATTGTCTTTCGTCAATTTTAGCAACACTGGACTACGTGATTCCAAAAATAACTATAGTTTACTTTACGGTAAAAGTTGACTACGTTTACTTGTCAAGTTACGAAAATTAGAGTTGCTTATATCAAATCAGACCTATTGATGTTCTTACAACAAGTTAATTTCAATTTCAATGGACTTTTAGCTTATTTTTTTATGTTTATCACGTAACCTACTATTTAACACGTTGTAAAACATCACTAACCAATACTTCCAATTCACGAAATCAGCACGAAATCTACGAACATCGAGATCCCGCTTTTAATCCACATTCGCCATAGTCAATGCCTTCAAACGAGCGGAGATCCTTTATCGTGACCTAAAAACAGTCTCAAAGAAAGTGGGATTTCATGCTTGAGTTTCTGTCATGCAGCGTACATACTTATCCAGATTATGCTTTGTAAGTCGACTATATAAGAGGATTTTTCATATTTCTGATATCTTGTATCTCGATGTCGGTAAAGAAAACTTTGGTTTAAAATTGTTTTGGAGTTTTTAGAATTGGAAGATGGTTTAAGATTGACATACTCTTATTAGAATAACTGTTCAGATAACTGGCATACGTAATGTAATAGTCCATAAATGTCCCACGGCTGAGCAACGGCCTTATCTTCTGTACTGAAGAAATTAGCACTGATCACTACCAACTCTGGTCTTTTGGGAATGGCGAGTTTTTTATTCTATGTGAAAGTGACTGCAATGTGAAAAGGTATGGAAATGCCGTTCCACCGTTTGTGTGTGGTGTAGAAATACGTAAATTCTATTTATTTTAATGTAACTTTTTTATAATATGTTTTTTCGAATTTCATCCCTAAACGATAGATTTTTTAAAGTTCAAGCCAGATCATGAAGCTGTAAGACTGACTTAAGCAATTATTTCTTTCAATCTACGACTCCAAATCGGGAACATCCGAAAGAAAAAGAAAAACAAGTTTTTAATAAAGTATCGTGTACAATACCTTCTCTTACGTGTGTTACCTCACTACACACCAGTTCCGTATATTGCTACACGTAATTACTAAAACGTCATTACTCGAATTGTTCTCGACGTTATGTGGAGGCAAATATTTAATATAAGGATTGGATTATGTAAGGCAAGATGTACAATGACTGATCTTATTGTATAGTATTGATGATACAATATTGTACGTAATTATCACTTTTAACATAAACATATTATTTTAATGAGTTATGTTATACAGAATGTTTTGTTGAAATAGGGCATTAAGGGCCAGGACCTTAACCGTTGTAGATACAACAAAACGATCTTAAATGACGAAAGATAATCGCAACTGAGATTTTCGGAATAAAATTAAATTATTGTTTTTTTTTGTCTTATACCAATCGCTTCTATTAAGGGAGCGAAACGAGAATAAATAAAAGATAAGAATGTTGGCTCAAAAGTCTTGTTAAAAAATGGGTATTGTAGGATTATGTGAGTTTTATGTCAGATTTATATTAGAAAGCCGGATTCGTAGCAAGCCGAATTCCTACCAGGCTGGATTCGAAGCAGGCTGGATTCGTAGCAAGTCGCTGGATACGTAGCAGACTGGATTCGTAGCAGGCTGGATTCGTAGAAAGCCGGATTCGGAGCAAGCTGGATTCGTAGCAGGCTTGATTCGTAGCAAGTCGGATTCGTAGCAAGTCAGATCTGTAGCAAGCCGGATTCATAGCAAGCCGCTGGATACGTAGCAGACCAGATTTGTAGCAGGCTGGATTCGTAGCAAACGAAATTCGTAGAAAGCCGGATTCGTAGCAAGTTGGATTCGTAGCAGGCTAGATTCGTAGCAGGCTGGATTCGTAGCAAGCCGGATTCGTAGCAATCCAAATTCGTAGCAAGTCGGATTCGTAGCAGGCTAGATTCGTGGCAGGCTGAATTCGTAGCAAGCTGGATTCGTAGCAAGCCGCTGGATACGTAGCAGACTAGATTCGTAGCAGGCTGGATTCGTAGCAGGCTGGATTCGTAGCAAGCCGCTGGATACGTAGCAGACTAGATTCGTAGCAGGCTGGATTCGTAGCAAACGAAATTCGTAGAAAGCCGGATTCGTAGCAAGTTGGATTCGTAGCAGGCTAGATTCGTAGCAGGCTGGATTCGTAGCAAGCCGGATTCGTAGCAATCCAAATTCGTAGCAAGTCGGATTCGTAGCAGGCTAGATTCGTGGCAGGCTGGATTCGTAGCAGGCTGGATTCGTAGCAAGCCGGATTCGATGCAAGTCAGATCTGTAGCAAGCCGGATTCATAGCAAGCCGCTGGATACGTAGCAGTCTAGATTCGTAGAAAGCCGGATTCGAAGCAAGTCAGATCTGTAGCAAGCCGGATTCATAGCAAGCCGCTGGATAAGTAGCAGACTAGATTCGTAGCAGGCTGGATTCGTAGCAGGCTGGATTCGTAGCAAGCCGGATTCGTAGCAATCCAAATTCGTAGCAAGTCGGATTCGTAGCAGGCTAGATTCGTGGCAGGCTGGATTTGTAGCAGGCTGGATTCGTAGCAAGCCGGATTCGAAGCAAGTCAGATTTGTAGCAAGCCGGATTCATAGCAAGCCGCTGGATACGTAGCAGACTAGATTCGTAGAAAGCCGGATTCGTAGCAAGCCGCTGGATTCGTAGCAAGCTGGATTCGTAGCAGGCTGGTTTCGTAGCAATCCAAATTCGTAGCAAGTCAGATCTGTAGCAAGCCGGATTCATAGCAAGCCGCTGGATTCGTAGCAAGCCGGATTCGTAGCAGGCTGGATTCGTAGCAAGCCGCTGGATTCGTAGCAAGCCGGATTCGTAGCAAGCCGCTGGATTCGTAGCAAGCCGGATTCGTAGCAAGCCGCTGGATTCGTAGCGGGCTGGATTCGTAGCAAGCCGGATTCGTAGCAAGTCAGATCTGTAGCAAGCCGGATTCATAGCAAGCGGCTGGATACGTAGCAGACTAGATTCGTAGAAAGCCGGATTCGTAGCAGGCTGGATTCGTAGCAAGCTGGATTCGGAGCAAGCTGGATTCGTAGCAGGTTTGATTCGTAGCAAGTCGGATTCGTAGCAAGTCAGATCTGTAGCAAGCCGGATTCATAGCAAGCCGCTGGATACGTAGCAGACCAGATTTGTAGCAGGCTGGATTCGTAGCAAACGAAATTCGTAGAAAGCCGGATTCATAGCAAGTTGGACTCGTAGCAGGCTAGATTCGTAGCAGGCTGGATTCGTAGCAAGCCGGATTCGAAGCAAGTCAGATCTGTAGCAAGCCGGATTCATAGCAAGCCGCTGGATAAGTAGCAGACTAGATTCGTAGCAGGCTGGATTCGTAGCAGGCTGGATTCGTAGCAAGCCAGATTCGTAGCAATCCAAATTCGTAGCAAGTCGGATTCGTAGCAGGCTAGATTCGTGGCAGGCTGGATTTGTAGCAAGCTGGATTCGTAGCAGGCTGGTTTTATAGCAATCCAAATTCGAAGCAATCCAAATTCGTAGCAAGTCAGATCTGTAGCAAGCCAGATTCATAGCAGGCCGGATTCATAGCAAGCCGCTGGATTCGTAGCAGGCCGGAATCGTAGCAGGCTGGATTCGTAGCAAGCCGCTGGATTCGGAGCAAGCCGCTGGATTCGTAGTAAGCCGCTGGATTCGTAGCGGGCTGGATACGTAGCAAGCTGGATTCGTAGCAGGCTGGTTTCGTAGCAATCCAAATTCGTAGCAAGTCAGATCTGTAGCAAGCCGGATTCATAGCAGGCCGGATTCATAGCAAGCCGCTGGATTCGTAGCGGGCTGGATTCGTAGCAAGCTGGATTCGTAGCAGGCTGGTTTCGTAGCAATCCAAATTCGTAGCAAGTCAGATCTGTAGCAAGCCGGATTCGTAGCAAGCCGCTGGATACGTAGCAGACTAGATTCGTAGAAAGCCGGATTCGTAGCAAGCTGCTGGATATGTTGCAGGCTGGATCAGTAGCAGGCTGGATTCGTAGCAGGCTGGTTTCGTAGCAATCCAAATTCGTAGCAAGTCAGATCTGTAGCAAGCCGGATTCGTAGCAAGCCGCTGGATACGTAGCAGACTAGATTCGTAGCAAACTAGATTCGTAGAAAGCCGGATTCGTAGCAAGTCGGATTCGTAGCAAGCCGCTGGATTTGTAGCAGACTAGATTCGTAGCAGGCTGGATTCGTAGAAAGCCGGATTCGTAGCAAGCTGCTGGATATGTTGCAGGCTGGATCAGTAGCAGGCTGGATTCGTAGCAAGCCGGATTCGTAGCAAGTCAGATCTGTAGCAAGCCGGATTCGTAGCAAGCCGCTGGATACGTAGCAGACCAGATTCATAGCAAGCCGCTGGATACTTAGCAGACTAGATTCGTAGAAAGCCGGATTCGTAGCAGACTGGATTCGTATTAAGCCGCTGGATACGTAGCAGGCTAGATTTTTAGCAAGCCACTGGATACGTAGCAGGCTAGATTCGTAGCAAGCCGGATTCATAGCAAGCCGCTGGATACGTAGCAGATCAGATTCGTAGAAAGCCGGATTCGTAGCAGGCTAGATTCGTAGCAAGCCGCTGGATACGTAGCAGACTAGATTCGTAGAAAGCCGGATTCGTAGCAGGCTGGATTCGTAGCAAGCCGCTGGATTCGTAGCAGGCTGGATTCGTAGCAAGCTGGATTCGTAGCAAGCTGGATTCGTAGCAAGCCGGATTCGAAGCAAGTCAGATCTGTAGCAAGCCGGATTCATAGCAAGCCGCTGGATACGTAGCAGACTAGATTCGTAGAAAGCCGGATTCGTAGCAGGCTGGATTCGTAGCAGGCTAGATTCGTAGAAAGCCGGATTCGTAGCAAGTCGGATTCGTAACAAGCCGGATTCGTAGCAAGCTGCTGGATACGTAGCAGACTAGATTCGTAGCAAACTAGATTCGTAGAAAGCCGGATTCATAGCAAGTTGGATTCGTAGCAGGCTAGATTCGTAGCAGGCTAGATTCGTAGCAGGCCGGATTCGTAGCAAGTCAGATCTGTAGCATGCCGGATTCATAGCAAGCCGCTGGATACGTAGCAGATCAGATTCGTAGAAAGCCGGATTCGTAGCAGGCTAGATTCGTGGCAGGCTGAATACGTAGCGGGCTGGATTCATAGCAGGCTAGATTCGTAGAAAGCCGGATTCGTAGCAAGTCGGATTCGTAACAAGCCGGATTCGTAGCAAGCTGCTGGATACGTAGCAGACTAGATTCGTAGCAAACTAGATTCGTAGAAAGCCGGATTCATAGCAAGTTGGATTCGTAGCAGGCTAGATTCGTGGCAGGCTAGATTCGTAGCAGGCCGGATTCGTAGCAAGTCAGATCTGTAGCATGCCGGATTCATAGCAAGCCGCTGGATACGTAGCAGATCAGATTCGTAGAAAGCCGGATTCGTAGCAGGCTAGATTCGTGGCAGGCTGAATACGTAGCGGGCTGGATTCGTAGCAGGCTAGATTCGTAGCAGGCTAGATTCGTAGCAGGCCGGATTCGTAGCAAGTCAGATCTGTAGCATGCCGGATTCATAGCAAGCCGCTGGATACGTAGCAGATCAGATTCGTAGCAAACTAGATTCGTAGAAAGCCGGATTCATAGCAAGTTGGATTCGTAGCAGGCTAGATTCGTAGCAGGCTAGATTCGTAGCAGGCCGGATTCGTAGCAGGCTGGATTCGTAGCAGGCTTGATTCGTAGCAAGTCGGATTCGTAGCAAGTCAGATCTGTAGCAAGCCGGATTCATAGCAAGCCGCTGGATACGTAGCAGACCAGATTTGTAGCAGGCTGGATTCGTAGCAAACGAAATTCGTAGAAAGCCGGATTCATAGCAAGTTGGACTCGTAGCAGGCTAGATTCGTAGCAGGCTGGATTCGTAGCAAGTCGGATTCGTAACAAGCCGGATTCGTAGCAAGCTGCTGGATACGTAGCAGACTAGATTCGTAGCAAACTAGATTCGTAGAAAGCCGGATTCGTAGCAGGCTGGATTCGTGGCAGGCTGAATACGTAGCGGGCTGGATTCATAGCAGGCTAGATTCGTAGAAAGCCGGATTCGTAGCAAGTCGGATTCGTAACAAGCCGGATTCGTAGCAAGCCGCTGGATTCGTAGCAGGCTGAATTCGTAGCAGGCTTGATTCGTAGCAAGTCGGATTCGTAGCAAGTCAGATCTGTAGCATGCCGGATTCATAGCAAGCCGCTGGATACGTAGCAGATCAGATTCGTTGAAAGCCGGATTCGTAGCAGGCTAGATTCGTGGCAGGCTGAATACGTAGCGGGCTGGATTCATAGCAGGCTAGATTCGTAGAAAGCCGGATTCGTAGCAAGTCGGATTCGTAACAAGCCGGATTCGTAGCAAGCTGCTGGATACGTAGCAGACTAGATTCGTAGCAAACTAGATTCGTAGAAAGCCGGATTCGTAGCAGGCTGGATTCGTGGCAGGCTGAATACGTAGCGGGCTGGATTCATAGCAGGCTAGATTCGTAGAAAGCCGGATTCGTAGCAAGTCGGATTCGTAACAAGCCGGATTCGTAGCAAGCTGCTGGATACGTAGCAGACTAGATTCGTAGCAAACTAGATTCGTAGAAAGCCGGATTCGTAGCAGGCTGGATTCGTAGCAAGCCGCTGGATTCGTAGCAGGCTGGATTCGTAGCAAGCTGGATTTGTAGCAAGCTGGATTCGTAGCAAGCTGGATTCGTAGCAAGCCGGATTCGAAGCAAGTCAGATCTGTAGCAAGCCGGATTCATAGCAAGCCGCTGGATACGTAGCAGACTAGATTCGTAGAAAGCCGGATTCGAAGCAGGCTGGATTCGTAGCAAGCCGCTGGATTCGTAGAAAGCCGAATTCGTAGCAAGTTGGATTCGTAGCAGGCTGGATTCGTAGCAAGCCGGATTCATAGCAAGTCAGATCTGTAGCAAGCTGGATTCATAGCAAGCCACTGGATACGTAGCAGACTAGATTCGTAGAAAGCCGGATTCGTAGCAGGCTGGATTCGTAGCAAGCCGCTGGATTCGTAGCAGGCTGGATTCGTAGCAAGCTGGATTCGTAGCAGGCTGGATTCGTAGCAAGCCGGATTCGTAGCAATCCGAATTCGTAGCAAGTCGGATTCGTAGCAGGCTAGATTCGTGGCAGGCTGAATACGTAGCGGGCTGGATTCATAGCAGGCTAGATTCGTAGAAAGCCGGATTCGTAGCAAGTCGGATTCGTAACAAGCCGGATTCGTAGCAAGCTGCTGGATAAGTAGCAGACTAGATTCGTAGCAAACTAGATTCGTAGAAAGCCGGATTCGTAGCAAGTCGGATTCGTAGCAAGCCGCTTGATTCGTAGCAGGCTGAATACGTAGCGGGCTGGATTCATAGCAGGCTAGATTCGTAGAAAGCCGGATTCGTAGCGAGTCGGATTCGTAATAAGCCGGATTCGTAGCAAGCCGCTGGATACGTAGCAGACTAGATTCGTAGCAAACTAGATTCGTAGAAAGCCGGATTCGTAGCAAGTCGGATTCGTAGCAAGCCGCTGGATTTGTAGCAGACTAGATTCGTAGCAGGCTGTATTCGTAGCAGGCTAGATTCGTAGAAAGCCGGATTCGTAGCAAGCTGCTGGATATGTTGCAGGCTGGATCAGTAGCAGGCTGGATTCGTAGCAAGCCGGATTCGTAGCAAGTAAGATCTGTAGCAAGCCGGATTCATAGCAAGCCGCTGGATACGTAGCAGACCAGATTCGTAGAAAGCCGGATTCGTAGCAGGCTGGATTCGTAGCAAGCCGCTGGATTCGTTGCAGGCTGGATTCTTTGCAAGCCGCTGGATTCGTTGCAGGCTGGATTCGTAGCAAGCTGGATTCGTAGCAGGCTAGATTCGTAGCAGGCTGGATTCGTAGCAGGCTAGATTCGTAGCAGGCTGGATTCGTAGCAAGCCGCTGGATTCGTAGCAGGCTAGATTCGTAGCAGGCTGGATTCGTAGCAAGCTGGATTCGGAGCAAGCTGGATTCGTAGCAGGCTTGATTCGTAGCAGGCTGGATTCGTAGCAAGTCGGATTCGTAGCAAGCCGGATTCATAGCAGGCTGGATTCGTAGCAGGCCGGATTCATAGCAAGCCACTGGATACGTAGCAGGCTAGATTCGTAGCAGGCTGGATTCGTAGCAAGCCGGATTCGTAGCAAGTCGGATTCGTAGCAAGCCGCTGGATACGTAGCAGACTAGATTCGTAGCAGGCTGGATTCGTAGCAGGCTAGATTCGTAGAAAGCCGGATTCGTAGCAAGCCGCTGGATATGTTGCAGGCTGGATTAGTAGCAGGCTGGATTCGAAGCCAGCCGGATTCGTAGCAAGCTGGATTTTAAGCCAGCCGGATTCGTAAGATTTTTGTAGTATAATTTTAAAATAATTTGTATTCTATAAATTGCTAGCTGCTGCCCGCGATTTAGCCCGCGCGAATGTTGGCTGTAGCCGTTATTTAAAACATTACCCACTTCTGACCTTTTCTGACATTACCCAATTCTTCTATATCGAACGTTATTATTATATCTTTCCAAGGATTATCTTATCTCAAGGAACGTACATGCCATATTTCAGTTGACTACAACCAGTAGTTTCGGCTATGCGTTGACCGTTAGGCAGTCGGTCAGTAACGGAAGATTTTTTTTTATAATTATAAATAACCAAAATAACATTTTTATAGAAATTACATTAAAAACGCAAGATTAAACGTAATCGTAAAAGAAAAAAAAATACTTTTATAATACTACCGATGATTGCTATTTAAAAATGAAATACGATGTACCTACGTCACAAAATTCTTCGGTTATTTTTCTCCAAAGAAAAGTAATAAGATACCACATTGATAAATACCTTTTCATCTTGAAGGTAGTTCTAAAATGTTTTCAAAATATATTATTTTTGTAATTCAAAAGAGTTATTAAGTTAATGAATTCTAATATTTTTTTTAGCCAATTTTATTGAATTGAAGTGCGAACTTCACAATAAAAAATACCTTATTTCATTAAGAAATAACAGTTAAAAAATAAATTCAAATTTAGGCGATTTCTTAATAATTTTAACGATAAATTGGTAAATTTTAATGTTATTACATGTTATTTTGAAAGCACTTACGTGAGGCCTTACCGTGATAGGCGACAATGTTAAAATATTAATATACGTTGGTTTTTATTTAACGATATTAATTTTCTCTCTCCGAGAATAAAATTATTTTATAAATTTCCTAAATTACTTCAGAAACACCATATTTAAGCAGAATACTCAAGCAGTACATTATTATGTAAATAGATAGTCACAAACAAAGCAGAACTTAGTATTATGACTACTAGACAGCTGCCAAACATACTGAAATATTTATAAATACATAAATATTAGAGATAAATTACTCCCTGACACAGAACAATTAATGATCGCGCTAATCACACAACATTAAAATTTGTCCCGGATGGAAATCGAACCCACGACCTCTGGTATAGCATTTAGGGCCACTAACCAGTAGATCAACAGGCCCAACACTGCCTATGTCACTTCTTTACTTCCACAAGTCTAATACACATTTACCCAACAAAACACGAATAAAAGATCGTCACGCCATCGTATCGCCTCTACTAAATGAATAACAAAGCTAATTTAGAAAATCCTTTCTGTATCAAGGGCGCGTTCCGAGTCCTTGCCATTTACACAATGAAACGCGTAAGCCGCTTTAATTATTCCCAGTAACTCCTCATGTGTATAGCTAAGAAAACAAGATGGCTGTGAGCAAATATTGCACGTTAGTTAATATCCTCTCTGTGAGTAATTGGAGGGCTGGTTTTGTTGTTTAGGCTGAGTCTTTATATACATATATGTGTATTATGTTCTATTTTTTCATTCCTCCTTTGTTTTTCACCTAGTCACATAAAAGTCACCGTAAAACGTTATTTTATAATTCGTACATTGTGTATCTGTAATTATAGTTTCATTGTTAGATTTTTATAACATCACGCTTTTTGTAAGGGAACCGGCAGTGATTACTAATTTTAGGTCTTTTTTTTTTCATTTTTTAGACGAGATAATCCTCATGAACACCCACCTCCTCGGGAGAAAAGTGGGTAATGTCAGATTCGTACTGACTAAACCTGAACTGCCGTATAGCGTCTCCCGCATTTGTTCGGTGCGTGTCAATGCATAGCTGGAATTCATCATGCACAGGTCTTCTTCTACCTGCCTAGCTTATTATCTTTTTGAATTAGGGCAATGAGTTATTCATTCAATACAAACCGTTTTCTCCGTTTTCACTTCATTTTACATATTTGCATTGAAATAATAACACGAGAAAATATTAGTATTTCCAAAAACACTACAATAATTTTTATTATTTAAAAACCAACAAAAACACATTTAACGCCATATCCGAAAAGTCCTCAACTTCTAAATTCCAGTCACTGTCATTTAATCAACTCTTCAATCTGATAACGAACTAAAGTGGCTTCAGATCATAAATATAAGCCGTTCGAGTCTAATGAATTTGTGCTCATCGCTAAGCTTCAACGCCTCTAAACTTGTCAATTGGAAAATCAAAGAAATATCTTCGTATATGTGACTTAATTGTGAATTGGAATCAGTATTGAGTAGAAATTAATCAAGCGCCTAAAATCAACTGGTTTCTAAATTAAAACTACAATACGCAAAGGAAAGAAATGCTGTGCTGAATTTTATTGATAAATTAGCCTTAACCCTCGGCTGAGGCTTTTATCATATTTTTATCAATACAGATTGATTGTGATTTTTTCGGATATGCATTGTAATACAATATAACAACTGGTAGCTATGTAACGTCAGATAATTTTTATGGAAGGGCCTTGGGAAAGCCTTGACCAAACAGTGGAATAGTAAAATATACTGCTTCCTATTAATATACAAACCTGATTGATGACTGAAAGTGACTCTACTTACGTACGAGGTACGATATAGCGGTTACTCTAATAACCTAAAGCTGATACAATTATTGTTAATGTTTCACACTTTGCAATTTTAAAAAAAGTGTAAAAACTAGCCTACTAGGTAATTATTTGACTAAGCAAAGTTTGAGATTAGCCTTACTAGCTAAGATTCCAATGGAAGAATTTCACCCCTCTTAATTCTAAGGACATCGTTTACTTAAGTCATGGTTGTTTGCACAATAAAAGGCATATTATTCCGGCTCATTAGAATCAAGCACTTCCTTATTAAGGCGTTAATGTAACGTAGAGGTCAGTAAAGTGGCTTTTCTTTCTATTGTTTGCCCTTTTGTTTTTGCAATCACTATTGTTTTTCTGAACAACCTGGTTTGATTAAACGGTTGCGCGATTTTTGACCTTATTGCGTTGAGATAAAGGCTGTATATGTGTGTAGGTAATATATTGTTATCGCCATTAATGTTGTTTTGGATGTTCCTGTTCTAATAGTATACTAAAGTAATGTATGCTTTGTTTGATGTCAATGCATAAGTATAGGTAATTTATTTGTAATTAATCAACTCTATGTCAAAAAATAAAATTATAACGAGCAATTTATATGGTGGTCAAAAAGGACGTATTCATCTTCACATGTGATAAATGAAATAAAAAATATTGAACACTTTCTTAAGATATTTCTCGGTATTACAAATATTTAATATATAATTATTCTCAAGCTAGCAGAAAAATCATCCCCTTTACCTAACAAACTCTAAATCTAAAATACCCAGAACTTAAACTAAATACTCCATTAAAATACCTACAAACAGAAACATACTTAAACCCTTACGAACCTCATTTCAACACTCCCGAAATTATTACATTTAAAAACACAATTAGCAGAGACAGGTTAGCTTTTATGTACTTAAGTATTTAATTAACCCTTAGATTAATCCTTTGACTCATAATATAGAATCATAACACAAACGGACAAACATATATGGCCGTCTAAGTATATTTCACGTGTGTTCAGAGCAAATGTTTTACGAGTTGATTTTATTTTGGAAAAGGGTGAGCTGTTGTGGCTCGGATTAGCGATAAGCGATTTAATGGTATTTGTGTAATTCGGTGTGGACCTTGATTTAGTATAAGCTAGTAAACCCTACACGTTAACCGGTGATAAAGGAAAACTGCGAGACAGTTCATGTATGGCTGATTGATTTTAACGTCATTACGTTATTACATGAGATGTGGTTAGTAAATTATTGTACTGATCAGAAACGGTATGTGTTATTGTTTGCGTGATTGATAATACGACGAAGAATGAAGAAATATTGCACCTATTTAGTTAGTTATACATAAAATTACACAAGTGATACAATGTTTGTTCCCGTACCTTTCTGAAACGGCTTGACCGATTCTCTTGAAATTTTATTAGCATAATTATTGAGTGGGTCTGAAAAATGACCAACATCATTTTTTTTTGCGGGATAACGCGCACCGTACCGCGTACCGCGTAACAGCTAGATTACTACAAATATAGCCTAGCGGTGAACAAGTATCGTGATATCTTAATTTCAACAAAAAAATGGTGAAGTCAACCAACCTGCAAAAAAAAGGCTTTGATTACGTTACATTATTAAATCCCGTTAAAACCTTACTAGAAAATTGCTCTTACATTAACCACATTAAAAACCGCTACTTCTAACTACCAAAACCGCTACCTTAAGGGCAGATTTCATTGTACACTTGCCTAAGGGATGTGAATAATTCATTCTGAGCGAGCTCTTTGCTGAATAAACATTAACCATTCAGTCCTATACTTTAATAGGGGATTTATTTTTATCTTCACTATGTGATGGAAGGTGATGTACGGGGACTTTGTAAAGTTTATTTGTTAGGGATTAGGGATTTAGGTACTCATATCATAGAATTTGGCAAAAAAGTGTGGGTGAAAATTAGATACTAGAAGTTTTTGTGGAAAGAAAGTGTGTTTAGGTAAAACCTAAGTCGTAAAAAATAATCTTAAAAATAAAAATTGTAAAATTTGATATAATTATAAGCGTTAAGCAAAATATTCACCCAAAATAGAGAATAACCTGTCATTTTACTACCCAATACAAAAGCAGTGATCTAAACAGACAGCGTCTTAATAGAAAAATAGACATCAAAATATCCGTATTTTGTACGTCAGTTGTCGTCACAACGTACTTACCCCCTGTATAATTATCAAGTTCCAACAACATAAAAAGCAAAAAATTGTAAAGCAAAGCTTTCGATCCACAGTAAAATCGAGATCTTCTTTCTTTATGACAGCCATCAGTATAATAAAATACTAAGACAAGTCGAGAATTTATTGAGAAATGAAGTTTAAAATTTCAACCAGGCGTCACCGGGCTTGAAGATGACTCAGCAATCAATCTTGAATCCAAGCCTTAAAGTGATCGTAATGTCATTACAATATCGAATCGTGTCGCCAATCAAATCATTATGACCAATTGGTTCCGTCGCTAGCAAGAATACGAAATGATAATGTGAAGACAGGGGGCTATTATTACTAATATTATTTTGATGGTAAGCAGGGACTTATAAAATTTACAAGATTTTTACACTTGGGAGTAGAATTCTAACGCAAAAGGAAGCCGTCGGCGTCTATTGGTCGATGGTGACCCGCGGTCGGTGCGTGATGAATTGCTATACATTGCCATGCATAGATCAAATGCTGAAGACTTTAGAACGTGGTGTTCCCTGCATTAACAAAAAATAAAAGCTGCATAAGAATATTTTGTGCCTGCTGTGTGGAGTGGTATAAGTTACCAAATTAAAACGCTATAAAAACCATAATAATATTGCGCAGTAGAAACCTAGAGTATATATAAGATGAAGAATATTTGTTCAAAGTCTAAATTGTTCCTTTGTTAATAAACTTCTACAAAACAAATGTCATTGGTCTTTCCAAGTCCAATACGGGTTTATTTGCCAAAAAAACACAGAAAAGTTTTATTAAGTGTATAAAGAACCAAGCACATAATATTATAGTAGATAAACCTTTTCCAACCACGATAAATTTGAAGGCAATGCTCTCAAAACCACGGACCCCTATTTAATTATTACGCTTCACGTAACTTGACCAAACAAGATTGTTTTTTTTCCCTAATCCGTATTGACTTTTGGTTCGAACACCAAAGAATGTCCTTTTCGGGTCACATTGACCGATATTTGGGATCGGGTAGGTACGTAGTCAACGTCGGTCAAATTTCAACTTTGGTAATCAAAGTAAAGCCATTGGTTCCTGTCATTTACGGGAATGTGACATTTTAAGCGAATCTCTTTGGTGCTACTTTTGCTCAGATTCATTTTACTAACGGTACATGTAATGCATTTGAATCTTATTGGAATAATTCCAGTTTAGTATTTTAAATGCGGTTGATAAACAACTACACAAATATAAAAAAAAAAACAGAAATTCCTTTATTGTAAACTAGCTGTCATCCGCGCGAATTTTGATTATAACTGCAAACGCACATTACCCCCGTCTGACTTAGCCGGTTAAAAAGGTTTTGTGTTAATCTAGGGATTTAGCTAACTCCATAGCAAACATCATCAAATTCAAAAACACTAACAGTTCCATTTTTATGTTGTAGTAAATCCTAAATCATTATGGAGGGATGAGTATTGATCAGTGTAAGAGACTGTACGGCTTATTGAAGGAAATTTCCAGATTAGTCGAAGCACAGATATTTATAGATCCACGAAAAATAAATTTCCTTGAATAATTTTTCATGTTTAGGGCTAGTAAAGTTCTTACTAAACTTTGTCGAGTGTGAGTTTAGGCATTGTTAAAAAGGTCGATTCCGTCCAGTATTATGTACATAAATAGAGAAAGTTGTTTGTCCTTGCGGTTTACTGTAACCTACTACTCGATACTGCCTGTTTATATTTAGACTACTTGTGATCCAAAAAACGTTGAGTATTTGATCGTGAGCTAATTCAGCTCGATAGCACCATGGTTCATAACAAAGATATCTTTCTGGCTCGCAAGCTAGTCACTTCTGAAAAATACGCGTGTATAAGGCAGTAATAGATACAGTTTAAAAATATAGACACGACAGAATTCTCAAGCAATAATTTTGTTTATCTAAAAATCACCCGACTTAATCTCTAAATCTAAGGAGTAAAATATAGACTTTAGTATCCCAACTAATAGTTTTACTGGCTGAAAATAAATCAATATACTTTGTATCTATCATACAAATACAAGTAACATTCCAAAAAAACAATTAATTCAAAAGATCCACGTGCTTTTAGAAGTCCATTCCCCAAAGCACAAAACAATAAGATTACAAACTCATTAAGCGGGGATTGTATCCGAATTCCCGGGCGTCGGGATAGTTCGCGGGGCGTGGGAGGTGTGCGGTCTTCGCATTGTGACGTCATGCCTTCTGCGAAGGTATGCACGAGCTGAAAGTTGAATTATTGTTGTATTTATTTGGAGGATTAGAATTTGATTGTGATGGATACTGCTTTTTTACTATGAGTTACTTGAAAAATTACAATGGTCCAGTAAGGGCTTAAAACATGGTGCTCAAATTATAAAATAGTCTGTCATCGGAATTTTTGCATGACCTTATATTACAAAATATTTGGAAATGGTAAATACGATTTATATTAATGTGTCATGTACCAAATTATGAGGATAAGTGGTAAACTTGGTGCAGTGTGATTATTACTAAACAAAACCTGATGGTCATATTCTGACTGATGAACACTGTTCTATAAATGGCAAAATGAACTGAATAGTGTATTTTTTTACATTAAAAAACTCAATGCAAAAATCAATACACACAAATCACCAACAAATTGCACTGGTACTTGATACTCAGGAAACAATTTTCCCATTCACACGTCCAAAGGTTTCATACGTGGGAGACAAACTTCCAAAAACGATTCCAATATCATCACACACTCAAACAAATCTCTGAGAACTCGTGATAACAGCTGAATGCGTGTAACAACCCATTACCTCCATTAGCGCTATTTCTTTCCCATAGGGCAGGGGTTGCCAAACTACGAACCGCAGTGCCAGCAACGCCATGGTGTGCCATAGAAAGTAAATAGGGGTTCTGTGCCGTAAATCGATCCTCTATTATTATCAGAAAATATTTCATAATTATGTAGTTCGCACGTGTCGTCAGTTTTTGGATGTACTACCTATTTAATAAAGCACCAATATTTTGTTCGATTGCATCGTTGTTTAAATTATATACCCTTCTTTTCTTCCCTTCTTCGATAGTCCTTACGGAGATAATAATAATAATTCGGTACCTTTTCTATTTGACTGCATTATAAAAAAAAGCTAGACATAGACGTCACAACGAAACGCTAGACTTGTAAGGTCGAAAAATATTGGGAGCCCCTGGAATGGAGAGATAACGAAATATATTTGTAGTCCAGTCATTTGGTAGAAAATAAGGGGGTTACCTGGAAAGTTTTCCGGGAGTTTTGAAAATTGGGTATTTTATAGATTTCGATATGCTCTTTTCGAATTTTAACTTTGCCACCTCGTACGTAATCATGGTAGTAATCATCGTAGTAATGTAACATTTTAGAAAAATATACAAAAAACACGTGGTGGTGCAAATGAACAATACTTTGCGGCGCTCGTACGTCCAAAACTATTGATTTTATGAAAAAGTGAATAAGACATAAAGTGTAGAAAATGTTTTCTAGTTTAATTTTGTAGAATACATTTTTTTCGTAAAATGCGTCGGAAAGGAGATATTCCCAAAAAACCGTTTTTGGGCGCCATTTTTTCAAAATGGCGGCGCGAGCGGCGGTGGTACGAGGTGGCAAAGTTAAAATTCGAAAAGAGCATATTGAAATCTATAAAATACCCAATTTTCAAAACTCCCGGAAAACTTTCCAGGTAAAGCTACCAAATGACTGGACTATTGAGGGCCCCTTAATGTCCTGTAACGAGGCCGCATGAAAAACGATACCATTAAATGAATAATAAAGAAAGTTATAAATTAAGGTAAGGGTTATGATATAGATCCATTGTACTATATTTATAAAAATAATAATTTTAATAAAAATAAAAATAAAAAAATATATGGTTATAACATGATCAGATGCTAGGATTTTTTTTTGCTAAGGACGTACGGTGTATGAAATTATTATGATCCTATTAATGTACTCCGAATCCACAAAAAACTAGGGCTTGTTCTATATTAGAGGTGTAAAATGTCTTTCAACTTATTTTACATCTACTTGGTAATTAAAATGAAAAAATGCTACGTAAAGCAAATTCTTTTTAGTCGTTAAAATTTTCTGAAAGTCAAATTATTAAACATAATAACTCTGACGACTTTCGACAAAACTTTTGAAATAATATCTCTTTCAAAACTTAAAGCCTTTTAAATTTATCATTTCTATTTAGCAGATTATAATAGACGCCAGATAAAGGTACGCCTGATCACCAGACCGGAGCGTCAACATTAGCCACTAAGCTATTCAGGTAACTAACTTATCAGGGACCAAACAATAGCACGTTTTGACAACACCAACTTTAGTCTAAAGCCCAAACAAAACTTACAGTATCTAAAAACATTAGTCGAACCAAACAATGCTGGAGTATCAATGTATTTACCAGTATAACTTGGACCCTCAAAAGACCCCGCAAGGGTTAAAATGTTGAGAGTTTCGTCGAGATTGCAAGAGGGGAAGGTCTACAGTAATTTGCTATTAAGCTGTAATGGCGCTAGGGAGATTATGAATCAGTGGCATAAGATAAAAGATTAAGCGGGTGGAAAAGCATTTTAAGATAACATGAAAAAATATCTAAGGGACAAATCGAACTAACTATAATTTTGACAAAAAAAACTGGATTGAATTTTTTTATTCAAACAAGGAGAATAATATGATTACTTATTCTATTAAGTATTGCATCCATCAATGCACATAAATAACTGTCATGACGTGGCTCTTTTTCAACTAACTAATAACTCCACTCATTTCAATACAATTTACCTTTATCAACTTAATCTAAATACTCAATTTGGCTCATGATTAATGATTTCGGTTGGTTCTGAAACTATTAATTTGGACTATCACGACAAATATACGTGAGTAAACCAGTAACAACTAATTATGAATCCACCTCATGATAGTTATTACAATTATATTTTTGTAATACCTTCATTAACTATGCATAAAGTTCATGCAGTACCTGTGGGCCTACCAACCACATCTTAAAGACCCCCCACACTAGCGTCTTTCGAGCGTCGTCGTCGTGCCAGCGTCCGCGCGACGTCGACGCCGCGGTGACGCGACGCCAGCGCTGCGTCGCCGCGGCGTCAGTTCAACGTTTTTTGTGAACAACAACGGCTCTTAAAGTAATACTATCGCAGTAACTGCGATAGCATTACTTTACACTGTATAGTGCGTTGTCACACTTATACAACTGTTGTATAAGTGTGACAACACACTATACAGGGTAGAGCAAGATACCCCTCAGATAAGATAACAAGATATCTCGAAACCGCGATACAATTACGATCTTGCTATTAGACGTTGTCCTAGGCTCTGCTTACTTACATAATACCAATACGCTTCGTGCTCATGGCTTGTACCATCGTCACAATATTTCAAAACAAGCCAACTTCCGGACAAGTTGGACACTTGCGCCATTCTGCTTTTAATTATTCTACTGGAGGTACCTTAAGGAAACCCAAATTTGAGTTTCTGTAAATTGTTTTGTAGTACCGAGTTGATTCTGAACAAAAGTTTAAATAATACTGTTATTTTTGTTCAAAGGATTATGGAAATATTACAAAGTAATGTTGTAGGTTTGATTTTGGGCTCCCTTTTAATATTTTAGTAACTTTTGGTACACGGGTATTTAGAATTTATGAAATACTGGCTGTTGCCCGCAACTTCACCCATGCGAAAGTCAGTTATAACTACGAGAAAAATACTAATGCGTTTATAAGTCTATGTATTAATCTAGGGTGTCAGTTAAATCCATAGCTTTCAGTAAAACCTCAAGCCGTTTGAGCAAAAAAGAGTAACAAACATCCATTTTACCATACTCACAAACTTTCACGTTTATAATATTAATAGTTAGGAAGTACTTAAATTTGATTTATAAAATTTTACCTTTTTTCTGTTAGTTTTTCAGTTTCAGCCATTTATGTTGGACTACGAAGCAACAGTTTTTAGTCCTTCGTTTCACCTCTCGGTATATAAATAAGTTATGTTCAATGTCATTTTCATAATATTTATTTAGTTTTAAACTTTCTTAATTTCTTGAAAATTTAAGACTATAACTATTATTACAAACATGTCCTAAGATTTGGGAACTGTCTGGGGAATCGTGATTGATGATTACATTATAATAATTTATAAACGAATTAAAACGATAAATACGCAATCACAGGCAAGATGTTACGCTACACTGGGGAACGCTTGTTACGAACTTGTGAAGGAATTTTACTTTAAAAGGAATTAAGTTTTAAAGGTAACCTTTATATCGAAAAGAAAACAAAAAAAGTAGTTTTTTTTTCGAGAAAATAATCTTTACTTTTGTTTTTTCTTTTTAATTTTGTTAATGACACAACCATTCCTAATACGTCTATTCTTTATATTTTCCCTACCTATAGGACGTTTTAAATATTCTCTTTTCCATAAGAAAATATTTTAACCAAACATTCCCGAAACTTCTTTCAGAGTATACCGTAAGATTAAAAGTAAAGTTGGCAGTAAAAAAAAAGAATATTTTTCCTTAACCGTCAATTGTACATTTGGGATGAATTACAGTTAGACTTTGGAATTCAAATAAATAAAGAATTGTACTATTGGGAGCTTTTAACCATTGTACATAGTATAGATAAACTTACAAAGCCTTTAATACGTATGGATAACGATGTCATAAATTAATAACCGGCCAAATTTATTGTTTTTAGACCCCACTTAACATTTTTTTTTTATTTTTTGTATTTTTTGTTACAGTGGCAAAGATGATCTAATATATATAAGGTATCGAAGATAAAATTATTTGACATAAAGATACTAGTGCAGAAAGATACAAGTTCATAATATTGAGTGGAGAATAGATTCATGATAGCTACTATCTTCTGGACAGCGAATAATAAATCGTACAATATACTCCCTAAGCCACATTTTCAGTAACTTTTAAATATTTTATACTATCGAAGCTAGCACTGGCTGCAACGGATTGCCACTAAATTTAAAATTTAGATCTTCATAAGGTTTTAAAGATAAAAATATGATCGCAGACTTAAAGGTAGAGTCGACTACACTTCTATCGTTTTAGAGTCATACAATAATGAACTTTAGTGCTTTGGAATAAGGGATGTTATAATAGGAAAATTTTGCTTGTTTCGTTGTGGTTGACTGATCTTATATGTGTTGCTTTATCTTAGAGCATTGGCCTTAAGGGAGCGATTCCGTACAACACTATGTTATTTTATTGTGCACTTCATTCCGTTAGGTAATAGAAACTGTCAATACGTGTTACGAGTATGGTTTTCGATATAATCTTAATCTTTGTAGTCTAGTTTGATGTAAAACGGATAATTTATGAAGCGACTGATAAGTGTCGATGAAGCTAAAGTGGTATGCCAGGATCGTAGCAAATGGAAAGATGTGATCTCTGCCTACCCCCAAGGGAAAGAGGCGTGACGTTTATGTATGTATGTATAAATGTATAGTATAAAACAAAGTCCGTCCAAAGCTTCCCTCGTCCGTCTGTGTGTCCATAAGTACGCTTAGATCTTTAAAATTACTTTTTACTATGATACTATTGATGAGGATTTTTTTGTAGATGTTGTTTGATGACTGTTTCAATAGGAAGATATACATAGGTAATACATCCGAATCGCATCAGCGCGCAGCTGGGGCGGGTTACTAATATTTTTTTTACTTCCGCACTAAGGAATTTAATTCTTGTATCGAGGGGGTTTCACAAATATATTATTAAATTCACTTGCACAGAGACACCCTGACTTAGAACAAGCATTTGTAAAACGCACAAATACTTGTCCTATGCGGGGATCGAACCTGCGACACGTCGAGCACAGTGTTAATTAGCGTGGTGACCTATTATACCACTTGGCTATTCGGGCAGTCTATTATAAGAGTAGAAATGGATTTCGTATTTAAATTTAAAACAAAGATGATCGACTGTAATTCAAGCAAAGCTAAGGTCCATTTTCAGTCTTATCAGATTAATCCAAAGTCTAGTACTTTAGGAGCAATAGCCTAAGTTCCTATCTGATTTCTAAAGGCAATAAATTTTGATTTAATTGCCGTTGATCATTTCGATGGGTAGATAGCATATTGTTAGTTGATTACCCAAATAGGCAAGTAGTATAGAGCTAAAAGAATCTTTTGACACGTGGATGACATTAACTTGAAGGACCTGGTATGTAAACATGCAAGAAAAGTGTCTGTCAAAGTGATAGTTTATTTATTTATTAGGTACACCAACAGCAATACATACACAGAAGATATAAACTTACATGACAAAGTGCATTAGAAAGAAGAAAAGAAAGAAAGAAAAAGGTTTTATTTGCCACATGCAAGACACACAAAAAATAAAAATAGGTAAAAACACACATAAAGACAAAAAAAATAAACGAGTTAACAAATAATGCTAGGACATAAACATAATAAAAACAAAAGAAAACAAACGGGTAAACATTACGGGTATGTATGCCTTTTAAAGGTATACACATCATTAACTCATATAAAAACAACAATAATCGTATTTAACAAACGTTCTTAGTATTTTTGAGCAAGTGTGACTTAGGAACTAGAATAAACTATTTTGACTATTTAACACTACTATGGTTTTCATGGTGACGGCATAAGTACCTATTTCTAAGACGTACCAAAAAATCCTTGTATACCTAAATGTTAGTCACTACACCAATGACTATTGAGACGATATTATTATGATGACAGGTGATGGGATTTGGAGTCGGTCCCCGCATAGGTCAAACATTTGTATGATCCTGAAACGCTTGTTCAAGGCCTAGTTGTTTTTGTGATTCAGATTTTCTTAAATCCTCCGTAACACGTGGATTGAATTCATCAGAGTGGAGACCGTAAAAAATCAATATTGTTATTATTTTCTCAATACCTGGGGTACGGACCTCATTATGTCCGAGGCCTTTTTTATAAACAACTAAGTCAACACTTAAACTTGTTAAACAAGAGTTCTGTCACTCCAAAATGCTTGTTATCACTTTCAGACGAATGTAAGTTCCGATTACAGTAAGGTGTACAAAGTTTACGAAAGTAATGCCGAAGTTATAATAAATTGTGTGTTGTTGAATTGTTTCCAGAAGTTTTTTTTTGTCAAATCATTCTTGTTATTTTAATCGTGAGTTTTTTTGGGACGAAATTGTTGTTTTCAACTACCACTCGTTTTTTTTTATAAATTTTGGTTCAACCTTAATGGTTTTTTTTGAGTTTAGATTCGCATCCCATCGATCTATGAGTATGGGAACTACGAGTATACCTGTGTATGTGCACATGCTTGTACAATTTAATGTCCTGCGCAGCTAGCTAGAGTCTTGCGATACTAGCCGTCGTGACTAAAGTCAGACAAGATATTTCACAAATAACTTAATTTAAACGTAATCTGTCTCTATGTGGCACAGTCATACGATTTAAATTGATTTACCTAATTGGAATGCGGTGATATTATTTTATACAACCAAAGTTTAAAGTTATACTAAGTGTCTGCACTTAAAACAACTTTAAAGTTTGTATCTCATTTTAATTGGACTGTATATGTATTTTATGACTAATAAATTTATTTTTCATTGACTCTGGTGGTTCTTAGAAACCTATCCTTTTTATATACCTACAGCCTCTATATTTCTTGCGATTTCTGGCGTTCGTTCTCCATATCTGACTAGATCACACTACCTTTGGCGCGGACAACCTCAGCGACGATAATTAAACCTATCTTTAGGAAAACATAATTATAACGAGCCTCCTTTTATGCGACCACATTAAGATGCAAATTGTCTTTATGTTAATTAAGTCATTAAACTTATCTAAGGGTATTTAAAAGAACAAATGGCCATAAAAACGTCATGTTGACACTAAATTACTTGCATTCTATTTCAAATCTCAGAGCTAGTTAAGTCCCGACTGGTGTATAAAATATTTACGTTACTAGACCGATATTTTTAATGACAAATCAACCAGGCAATGGAGAATAACCAAAAATATTGTTAAAACCAATCGTTACTTGCTAACCAATCGTCTTTTTTTTTGAAGGTCTTTTTGTCTGTAGGTAAAATTGGCTAACTATTTACTTCAGTTCAGACAAGTGTCTCACATTATCTACAGTAACCCTTACATCGTCTGCCACCTAATAATTGGAGAAGAGCGGACCGCAAGATAGTCAATTGCAAAAAAAAAACTAAAAGAAAGAAACTACATATTTTTGCAGGGCTCAAAATCTTTTTACATAAGTACCATTTATGTGGAATGGATATTGATTGTTCAACTCACTGTCCGCTTAGCTTATTAAATCCAACTCATCGTCAATACAAACGCTTCCTAAAGAAGGTCAAATATATAATAGAAAGTCACGTAGGTACTTTTCGAAAAAAAAATAGTAAAAAAGATTTTTTTTTCGTGAAACGTAAACAAATTATTTTTGAAATATCGCAGCTACACATGTCAAATTTATTCAAATAATACTACCTATATTGAAATGTAATAACATAACCGAATTAAATTTAACCGACATACTCATTAATCCTAGTTGCTCCCACAATCACGAACATAATTTAATACGAAATAATATTAATACTAAATTAGCTGCCTGATTATAATGCATCAAAACTGTGGACAGTTACCTTGGCTAGTGAATGAACTATTAACATAATTTCACGATTAATAATCTGCATTGTTTGGTGTATAACACATTGTAAATGGAATGTTCACGTAATGCTAAATAGGTATTAGGACCTAATACTGTCGTTAAATTGTATTATTCCTCAACATTCAGACACAGAACAAATGACCGTGCTCATCACACAAACATTAAATTTGTCCTGGGTGGGAATCGAATCCACGACATCCGGTATAGCAGTCAGAGCCAGTAACCAGTAGACCAATAGGCCCATCTAAGGAATTAAAAATATTAGACTACTAATTAAATTGTTGATAAACGTAACTAGTGTAGCATTTTAGAAATTATGTATTGAATTTTTGAGAGTTATCTTTTATAATATAGAAAGTTTGGGTATACAAATTATCCTAGATGACAACTTCTAAAGCTTTATTAGAGAGATTAGCCACCTAAAATAAAACAAAGCACAATGATAAAAAAGCATCGTATACTGCTTAAACATTAAGCAATAATAATTAATAGTAATTGAAACCTAAACTACGTTAATTTAAAGTTTTAATTTGCTTAATTGTTATTGTCTTGCATCAAGTTGTTTATTAAGTACTTTGAATGTCTCACACGTTATATTTGAGCAATAAACGTACGCCTACATTAGCAAGGCGTCTAAAGGTATGTTCTTACATACCATAAGCGCGATTAGTTCGCGGCATTTAAAATTTTGTGTCGCGTTCTAAAACGACGGATGATTCCGCGGCACACCAAAAACAGAACGAGAGCTGCAATTGGCATCAGATAATTCGATGTTTTGACAGTTAAGCTCGGAATTTCTTAAATTTACCGTATGTATGTAAGTATGTAGTGTACTATGAATGTGTTTCATAATAAGTATCCAGAAACGTTTGCGCGACAGCAGTCTTTATTATCGCGCTATATATGAACACACCTTAACTCAAGTATTCACAAATCTAAATAGCACTTGAAAAAACTTAACCCATTCGAACATTACTCAGTGTTACTAAAATTCAACTCCCAAAAAGTTTAACGATAAGCCTCATTGCCTCACTAATAAACTCAGCGAAAATGAAAAGCGTTTGAAAGTACGTGTAGGCGTAAAATAATTTCTCTTATGTTTGAACTCAACTACAGTATAAATTGTTTGGAATAAAGCGGGTTCATACTGGCGAGCAATAAAACTGCAATATAGATGCAGACTTTAAGACAAGTCGGCCTGACTCCAATTAAGCACTGCTGAGTTAGGGGGGGAATACACTGAGGTATTGTTACGAGTTATTCAGAAAATCCAGTAAGGATTGTTAGGAATGTGATTCATCATAAAATTTGTGGTTTAATGTCATACGTTTGGAATTCGGTATTACCAAACGGATTTGTACGGTCTAAATGAATTTGCACGTTCGGTTTAGCGCATAATATTTAATATAAAGTTAAACGGTAATTTTATAATAGAATTGATGTCCATCACTACCAGTATATCAATATTCGAAAGTAGCTGCTGTTATAAATATGTACCATAAATAACATAATATATTATTTTTAACGTCATGATCAAATAGCCTAAAAACAATCTGATCCATGATTTTCATTTTCACACTTTCGAATCTCTTATAGGAAAGAAGACGTCATCGTCTATCTACCATTTCTTAATTTCTCATGGTGTATGGTAAATTATACCTAACCAAACCACACATGAACTGTAATCAAATATATAAAAAAATACATCTCTCAGTGTATCAAAGCAGGTCGACGCGCGCAACCGGCCGCTCAACGTGAAAGCTCACAACTCATTATGTGCAACAAACTTAGACGCGCTTGAAATGTGCCAAATGAAATATTAACGCAAACCAAATGGAACCACTGCACTGCTGTTTTATAAACTTGGCTGTTTCTTTACGCTTTCATTTCTAAAAGAGTAAGTGGAATTTCAGTAAAGTTCAATACTAATTGGCACATTTATTTTTACTACGTAGGTAACTCATACCGAAACATGTTTAGGGTTGAATTATGATTAGCTGGTTGACGAACCACATGTCAACGATTTTTTTTAATATCCTTATATCCAATAATATTTGATAAGAACCTACTCGTACATTGGGTCGGACTGCTGTAAAACACATAGATAAAAAGGCTTAGGAAAAAAACAATGAACATGAAAATGAAACTATGTGTTACTAACTCTCTTGTATCACGAATTCAAGTTTCAAAAATGGTTAAAAAAGAAAGGCTATTACTTAACGTAGAGCATCTCAAATCTCGTCCACCAATATTATTCGCGCAATACTCAGCAACACAATTTCCAAGCTATCTTCGTAATACGTAACTATATCACACCCTGTATAGCCCAACCGGTGACGTCATTCCCACCCGGTACATCTTCATCGTGCACATAATATGCATAAATAGCCCGAAAGAAAGTCGTTCACTACAGGACAAAAGTTAAAGTTTGTATGACTTTAAATCGACTTGGTTTTCACTTATGACGTGAGTTTATTATGCACAGGTGTTAAGTTTTCGCCTCCCTTTAGCTCACTAGTGAAGTTCCTTCGTTTCATCCACTTAAGGGTGCGGTTCCATCTTCCGTGGGAGTGGTAAATGCGAAAGGGAACATCGTGTTCCTGGCCATAGACAGATAAAGTCGCTCTAGTGGTATTTTTTCAGTATTTCTTCACTTTTCTTCATTCACGTTTTTCTGTCCTGCATCACCTCGAACCAGTCCTCGCGATGTAATCCACCTTAGCCTATTAAAATCCGGCAACCTCCCGACAGAGGATAGTCCAACAGGATTTTCACTGGAAAACAAAATAAGGGCGTGTTTTCACTGATGCGAATTAGGCGGAGTGGTGTTGCAGATTGTGAATTGGCCAGTTGCAGAAATCGAAGTATTTTTTACACCGTTTCCATTGATGCGGAGAAGAATTGATTGGCTTCGCTCCACTCCATCCAGCTTCATGCTGGGAAAAACGCACCGTAACTCTCTTCCTTGATTCTGATTGAGATGTACTAGGGTTAAGATATGATATATCTTGTTTGCCTTTTTTAGGTTATGAAATACATGTTTCGCCGATCCTTAATAAAATAGTATAAGGGCAGGATGAAGAAAAACATAATTATAAACGTAAAAACGTTCATTAAAGGGACCTGTTCCATTTTTTCTTCCTTTTTCGTTAGCATTTTTTCAAATTACCATGTTTTGCTTAAATATACTCATAATACAACTATTTGAGCAGTATATTATCTATCATCTTTTCGACCAAAACAACCAAATAAAAAAAAGTCTTTCCTTCAGCAAAAAGTATTTAAATAGATATATTACAAACCGCATCTCTCTGCCTACCCTTTATGTAACCGCAATGAGTATTACGTACTTAACAAACGATACTTTTGTACGTAACACGAAAAAGGTTTTAAACTTAGGGCAAAATATAGACGGTGTAGAGTAGGTAGTATACAGGTAACACAGGAACTGCAAAATGAGACAAGTAAGAACATCAGATATGTGAGTATATCTAAGAAGATAATAATATGTATACTCTGAGTTTTGTACAATATTCTTACTAAACCAGGCAACTTTTTGAGAATTTGAGCGTAAATTCAAAATTCATTTATTATTTTTGAAAATATGGAATGAGAAAAAGGAATAAAAATATTTGTTTATATGACAATACGTTTTAAGTCTTGAAATTCAAATATGACGTTAGGCACGTCATTTTCTACTATTTCTAGTGTATAAGTATTGAATACTCAAACGTGCTATAGCAAAGACAGGATAACTGTATACTAGGAAACAAAGAAAATATTTTATAATAAACCAGACTATACACGTCCCACTGCTTAGCATAGGCCTTTTTCCACGTGGAGAATGTTTGAGCATTGATCACCACGCTAGCTCACTGTGAATTAGCGATTTCAGATTCCAATATTTGGAATCCAGGTTTCCTCACAATTTTTTCCTTTGCCGCTTTTGTCTTAAAATAATAATAGAAAAACAAAGTTTTGCTTTTCATTTATACGAAAACAAGCAAGTGAATAAAAATGACAAGTTATAATTTGTGTAAAATTTACGTTTTTTATCTATATAGTAAACTTCTTATCTGCTACAACTTTGAATTACCTTATTTCGTACTAAATCATAGTAATTATGATTCATCATTATATAATTTAATTATCTTTGGTGTTGGGCAAAACTAATCCCTTTACCTCCGGGAATCATACGAAAAATATTCTAAGGTAAGTTATTATTTGGTTGGCCTAGTTAAGGCGCCAACTTTTGGGCAAATGTAATGAAATTATTTTGAAAGAAATGATGGCAATATAATATAAGTGTGTCCAATCATTTCTGTATTGAATGTCTATGTAAACATCCATGTAAACAACTATTGAAATATTTTCCAATTCGAAGCATCATAATTTCGTTTCAAGGCTAACACTTCGAAAGCATTACTTAAGTTTGAACCAAAATAATTAAGGCATAAATCACATAATCGATTGAACTTTAACGTGCCTAAAAAACTCCCGCGTAAACCTTCCAAGATAACATTTTCGTACGTCGTAAGCAGCCGACATGATTCGTCACTTTCCGAACTTTGCCGAAGTTTGCCGAACATTCTACAAACTTGGACGTCGTTGACTGACTTTGCAAAGCAATTATGTGGTTCAATGACCAATGACGCAAGGACACTGATCTGTTATTAGACCTTACAGCGTAGAGTTATGGTTGATTTTTGTTTGGAGATATCAGAAGTAAATATAAAAGTGGTATTGGCAAAATGATTAATTAATTCGATTTAAGTGTTAGGGATGTTTGGTGGAATCTTCTTATATTAAATGTAGCATGATAAACAATATTTATTATACTTTGCTGGAGATATCTGTTTTAGTGTAGTGAAGCACTTAATTAGCTTAGTTAATAGCCATATAAAGACTCCTCAACATTTCATATTTCTTCAATAAATTATGATAAAAGAATAAATTAGAACCTTAGTTTTTTACATCGTATTTTTTCAGTAGACACAGGTGTTCAAGTGATGATTGATTTATATTTAATACCACAAAGAAAAACTATCTTTCATTTTTGTCAAAATCGATGTCGAAATATCAGAATAATCAACCTATGACGTAACGCAAAAACGTATAACGAAGCCCTTAAAACTACATGTTTAAAACATTACTCAGATCATAATAAAGAAGGCAGTGACGTAAACCAAATATAGACTCTAACATCTTCGATTTAAGGTAGAAAATAATGTAATTTTGCAACGTTCGATATCAAATACCTTAGCTGATCAACGTACTAAACATTCTCGAAGTTTCTATATGGAATAACGGTGTCTGATACTCAAAGCGCCGGTAATCGGCCTTGCTCGGAGCGCCATATGCATGTTATAACTATTTTAAAGGTGGCTTGGACTACTGATTGGATTTCAGTATGTAAGTGTAGATTCAAATGAATGGAGAATATGCATTTGTTAAATTACAAATTCCGGTAGGTACTCAACACTGTTTAATACTTTATTTTTAAGGAACCATAAATTTAATCACAATTCTTCATATCATTATTTTGCCCTTTATTTAAACCAAAGGCATTACTGTTATAAAAGTCACTCACTGAGCACAACTACTTTGATATACTTACCATGAAACAATACTTTTAATAAATAAAAGTAAAGTGCACACATCCAAAGTTTTCCGAAACATTATTTTCCTCCATGAGACTTTTGTTTCTTTTCTGCCACATGACAGGTCAGAATTTTATTGTACTTTTTAGAGATTAATTGCAACGAGTGCGTTCGACTGCACTCAGACGATTATAGCCGATCACTTTCGATGAACTACGGCCAAATGGATTTCGTTTTTAGAGCATTTTCGGTCGGTGTGAGTGATGGTCGCATCTAAACTTTTAGGTCCACTTCTGACTTGAATGCTGCGGGTAAAAGTATATTTTTGGTCGATTTTCCGTTTTAGTACAACTATAGGAGGTACTAAAAGTAACTATTTTTTATTTGAGTGACTGGACTAGTTGGAACTATGGAATCTATTAAAGCTCTTTAATTTAAAACTTCGTTTTTGCAGCTATAAGAACTACGTAAATCTTACAGAATTGTGCCAAAATTTAGGGAAGGCCTTTCCTCAGCAGTGGGACACTAAAGGTAAAAAAAAGCTACTTAAAAATAAGCACAATATAAAAATACTATACTAAAAAAATGAATCAAGTAATAATAAGCTTTTAATTCTGGGGTAAATACAACCAACATACAAATATAACAGTAACTTAATACGAAAAACAATAGCCTATCTGACCTTCCCAAACCCATATACTGAACCAAACTTACTGATTCAATACTTATCATTGTAATGAATCAAACGACTACCAACACAAGCATATATTTCTTTCAAGCCAACACTACAACTAACAATTACCCTAAAACCATTTAGCGGTTTCAGCAGTAATCTAAGACAAAGGGACGCTCAAGCCGGCGATTACATTTCATTTGATGGCATCTAGCCTACGTAATGGAGCCAAATGGACTTGCCCGAGTTATACAAACATTCAAATGGACGTTCGCAGAAATGTATTACGAAGTCGGTGGTTGTGGAGTACATTCTTAATAGAATGGGGATTTTCACTTTCTTTTAAAGGATATAAAAGAAAATTGTAATACAGTTGTGGTGGTATACAGAATGTAATGTGTTTTGCAGACATGCATTACAGTTGAAAATTGTGCATAGAGACGATAGATATGTCTTCTTAGAAAATGTGAAAGAAAATATGGTCTACACGTGTAATGACATGTATGAAAATGGAAAATGTAATCTTAAACACGTTTTACTTAATTTTAAGCTTATTATCTCATAACATAGCGTTACATACTAATATTGAATTCTGAAATAATCTACAAAGTTTACGTAAAATCTACCTTAAAAACACGACAAAAAATTTTCGTAAAAAAAGAAAAACAAAATATCCCATTTTTTCGTCTTACCATGCCAGTAGGTTCTCAAACTAAGTTAATATAATTTAAGAAGGTCAACTATATCCCTATACTATCCAAGTAGAACAATTTATTTAAACAATGTTTACAAAATCCAGAGTAATAGACGCAGCCTAAAAAATCTCATCGTCTGAAATGTGAGAGGGAAATGGAAATTCTCAGTGTGTCCGGTCCGAATTGGTAGGAATTTTTGGATAAAAGAAAATGAAAATAGGAAGGGTCAAACGGTATTTGCTCTCTCAATTCTGTGAGGCCCTAGAATTTATCTGACTGGTATTACGAACGAGATCGCTGTGAGCTTAGTTTTAGAGTTTTCATAGTTAAATTCTGTTAGCCTTTTTTGGAAAGTTACTTAAAATAAATTAAGTAATACAGTTTTAGGTTTTTTCCACAAGTGAATTGTTTAGATCCTCCTTTTACTTCGTGCTTTTATTTTGCTTTTATTTATAAGACCGAATTTTATGTTAATTTATATTTGCCGTTCAACATTTTGTTTTCCAAATAAATAAGGGTGTCCATTTACTTTCTCTAATGACGTGAGAAAGCACTTTAACAAATTAATTGCTATGAAAAACAAAAGCCTAAATTGGCTATTTTAATGTACGCTAAACTGTATTTAAGTACACTTTGAAAGTGATATCGTGAAAAAGTCACTTGTCCACTCAAATATCACTTTCCAACTTTCTTGACAAACACTTGAACCGCCGGATAGTTTTCATCGCCCCAACTTGTTTTCAGTGCCTCTACCATCAACTCTATCTCCAATACTAGAGCCAGTGTGGGAGCAAAAAGGTGCTCTACGCTGTATATCAGCATCTCGCTCTCACTCTAGCAAGAATTGTACATTGAGATGTGATAGTAGGCAAACAGACCTCAATACACAATAATAACACGGGAACTTCGTATCGTGGGTTTGCGGCTAAATAAAAAGCGGCGGCCATCTTGCTTGTCCGTGACAATGGGCCATCGCAATGGCTTGTATTGTTGTTTACTTGGATTTGGTAAATATGGATATGCAATAAACGCTTTGAGATTTATTCTAGGACGGTATGCGTCAGATGATATTAAATTAACGTTATGAATCAATTACCATGTCAAAACAAGTTCGCTGTGTCTCAAATTGCTCAAATTAAGTTACTCAAAAATAAATTTAATAAAGATAGTAAATATATTTTATTTGATTTGAAATATTCGTAACAATTTATAAATGTTTCGAATTAAAACTATACACAAATAAAACTAGAATTCCATTTTTTTTGCATTTGACGTAACTAACATGCAGAAAAATCTTCATAAATATAAAAAAGAACACATCTCGAAACCTTCCAAGACGGAGACGGATTCCAACAACAACGGCTTACAAGCTACTGATGGATATCTGCTATCCCATCAACCCCTGAGCTTCGCTGCGTTGTGACGTCATCGCAATAAAACGTTACCCCTGATGGCGAGTGATTTGCGACGTTCCTCGTCAATCATCGAACACCGATACTCGTCAACGTCTGTCAGATTTGTACGAGCAAATTGAGGGCCGATGTGATGTTTATTGACAAACAATGAAGCTTGGACTCGTTGACTGACTAAGAATGTTGCTTCTATGTCATTAGTTATATTTGTTATGTTTTTTCCATTGCTGAGTTTGCAAGTTTCTGCATGGTAATTTTGAGTGCGAATTTCACTCAAAATTGCCATTTATAATGAAAAGAGGATTGACAAATTTATTTTAATTGACATGCGTTAATTAACAGAAAATATACGAAAATAATTGAGTAGTAATTTTATTCGATTCAAGTGTTACGAGTAGGTATATCCTGTACTACTAGTCCATGTTCTTCGCCATACAAGTGTTTTTACCAGATTTTTTATCTATAGCGGCGTATTCTTTCATTTGACGACTGAATCCTACTTTTTTCTGAATTCTGACTCTTTGAGATAAGCTCTCTTTTATTTTATTGTTGTTTAAGTTAAATCAGTACAATGGCTTTTAATGGAAGATTAAAATAATCGAGTTAATGGCACTTCTTTTAGAGCTAATGTTTTGGAGTCCTTTTGAGGCGATGAGCTATTTAAAAACTTAGAACTTGTAAAGCTGTGGATATTAGGTAGTTATCTATGTTTTATTTTGCACTGTATTGCTAGGCACGAATTATTACAAAAGAAAAGTTAAATTTCTAAATTAAGAAACTACTTCCTTGGTTTTTAAAAACTGGGTCATATAAACTATTATTAATACCATAATTAAGGAACAATTTCAAATATCTATCTCTTTACATAAAATAGTCAAGTTACTACTCTCCAATATCCTAAATAATTTTGGTTTCTTTACATTCAAAAAACGCAGCTATTAAGCCTATCACTTAGGTTTAAATTAATTAGCAGGATCCCAGTATCATGAGAAAGGGCTAAGCCTAAAATGGCTTTAGCGCTTAATGCTTCATAAATATCCATTAAAATTAAGATAAGCAGAGAGGTGTGCTAAGAGTGTTATGAATTTTCATTATAATGTTGTGGCGAAAAATTGGGAAAAGCTTTAGTAGCGGGGCTTGAGAATTTATAGTTTGGGTTATTTTGTTAGCCTCTCTCTACCAGAATAGTACACTAGATAAAAAGTTTTAACGATGTCTATTAGATAATACATGTAATGACAGATGGGCAAAGTTATTTTGTTAAATAGATATGTAATAAGTATTGAACTCTTGCCAGTAAGTACCAACAAGGGTTCAGGTTCTATAAGGTCATGCTTTTGGAGAAGTTTCCATAGGAGTTACATTTTGGAACCCTGCCTTTTTAGGCCTACAGGAAATAAAAACTTTTTGATTGATTGAAGCATTGTGTACGCTGCTCACTAGTGGTTGAGCTATTTCAGACTGAGGATTAAGAGGATTTATTATTTTAAAATATTCATCTGTTCCTAAATTCGATTTTGACCAAAAATTTGTCATTGAACGGCTGATCTGATTTACAAAAAGAAATAGTCTAATTCACATTTATGTTTCTTGAGCTAAAGTTAATGGACAAAAAATAATTATTTCTTCGCACCTCGCCAAAAAACAAATGATAATTACTTAGGGTGCCACTAAGACTAATTAAAATACACAGAATAACGTACGTCACGTAGACGTAGACGTTAATATCCGGCTTTTGAGAGCCTCAAATGAAAGAATAACGTTGCCATTAGTCTCTTGGGGCTTGATAATATACAGAAACGTATTTTTGTACACAAGGAGTCCGAAAATAAATAAAGTAATTAAGTAACTGACAAAAAAAGTAGTATGTCATTATTACACAAAAATATTCTACTAGTATTATAAATACGAGAGTTTATAAGTATATTTTGATGGAGGCCTGGATGGATGCTTGTCTTTCACACTCAAACGGTAGGTTCAATTTTAATATAATTTGGTATGGAATAAGCTGATTTCCTAGATGAACACATAGGATACTTTTTAACAGAATTTGGCAAAAAGAAGTGTTGGTTTTTAGCTATAACCGACAATCGTGCGGACGAAGTCGCTGGTAACAGCTAGTAAGACATATTTTATATATTATCATACAGTTGTTTAAATATCCTCTATTATTACAATTTTGAAATACCAAAAAATTGTGTGTATAATTTTGTAAAATAAAGACCAGTGGTCTGGGTCCAGGTTTAACCATATACCTAAAACCATTTATCAAACTAGCCAAAACGAAGAATCAAATAAATAATCCAAGCCACATACAAACGGTAAGGCGTCAAGACAAAAAAATCGCAATGAATGAACGGAGAAGATTAATATCCGGGATTTGAATGAATAAAGTGAAAAAATAATAGTCGGACACGACTGGTATCGTCGCGGGTTCCGCAACCGTTGGTAGTGACGTGAAATCGATTCGGGTATCGAACATAAAAGAGCCAAGGCTTAGGGAAGTCCCTTCACTACTGAAATACTGAAAATAGTTCAATTGTCACCAATGTCACTTTTTGCCAGTGCGCCTTTTTGACAGACACTAAAAAAAAATTCTAAAAATCATGCCTCGTTTTTTGACTTTAACACGCTACAAGAAACAAAAGCAGTTCAAACAAAAACGTGTCTTAGAGGTACTTATTGTAATTCTTTCAAATCTGTCCCATTGTTGTATGTTGATCACCACCTCTTAAAAGTGCCATGCGGGCCAAAGATGATTACCACTCATTTTCACAACTACTTCTCCATGTTCCATGTATTTGTGGAATAGGAATTGCATCGTTTTATTTTGTTGACACTCCAATATAAACTTAATTGGCCACTCTCAAAGTTATATTATAGTATTTGTTGTGTCAGATTCAAATGAGTAATAAACGTTTTGTAACGTTGCACGTTATTTTTAAACTAATATATAGTCAATATCGCCGTAAGATTTAAACCTAAAATATTCGTTACAATATAATGAGCCGTGAGCCGCGCGCCGCGCGCTGCGATAGCTAACGCGCCACGGAAACCGGTTTGGCAAACGATCCCTTCCACCTAGACTGCGACTCGCCGCGCTGGTGAGGAATATTGAGAATTGTAAGAAGGCATACCGACCACCACGCAGCCGCGAACAGACGCTTATAGTCATCTACCGTAACAGTTCTAAATTCGCATACGTATTTAATTTCGCACAATCATTTTTAATAAGTCTCCATTTAATTTAAATTCTAAGTGCTAAGTAAATTCAGTGTTAACCCCAGACCGGGTGAGTGTTGCAAAACAAATCTTTACTACGCTAACTAGCTAGCTAATCGTTGCATGACTTGCTATTTTCATTAGAGCATTGTTCCTTCGTAAATATGTCTCATAATGTTTTAGAACAGTTATAAATGTTTAAAAGTAATTAGCAATGTTTTGTATTGTGTTATATCGTGTTTAAAAGGCTAATATAGTATCTAAATACTATATTGTCATCTACATGTCCGTTAATTCAAATTGACGGTTGACTTTGACCTTTCTATAGAGGTCATACATTTTTCTTTGTTCTCGTATTTTTATATTCTACCAGTAGTAATGTCTACCTACCTATATGTTTTAATTATCTATAGTAATCCTGTTTTTTGTTATTTTTAAAGTAATTATTTTTGCAAATCATTAACTTCATGCTTTTGCTATTGTACCACGCTGCCTAGACTGCCTCATCTCGATAGCTGCTTAGTGCTAGAACACTGCTTCCCTTTTAGTAGGCCGTGTTGGTAGGATCGGGATGTTGCAGTCAAAGCATGGATTCGGACACTTTCTAAGGCGGCTAATTACCGAATTCCAGGGTTCAAGCACCTACCTAAAAGGTTCAAGCACCTACCTACTATCTTCGACTTAGTCACTACAATCCGAGTCGGCTGGACCACATTGACCTCGTGACCTCGTGATCTCCGTGACCTTCACGCCGAAGTCAGCGGGTCTACTCTGCATCACCGACGGCTGGACTATTACGGAGCTGCGAGCGACTACCTACTCAACCGGCTACTGACCCAGGATAGTGTTCTACCAGCGAACTAAAATTCGTTACGCGCTCGATATTTGAACTCACGCCCGGCTCAACCGGCATCTACCTACCTAAAAAGTAAAAAAATTATAACTAAATTATTTCTTTATTTATTTCCTACTACCTACTAAACCACTAACGTTACAGTGGCGCCCAAGTAGGTAAAATATCGAGCCGTATAGAGTTTTAGCAAGCTAATCATTTTGTAGTTTTTGTGGTGTTGGCTTCTAACAGTAGTGTAAAATTATTTCAATCACAGGATACCAATTGTGAATTTTTCTACACCTACTTTCAAATTTTTTTATTGTAATAATTTTTTATTCACACATTGGTAGACTGATTTTCTGCTGATTTTGCATATTTTTGTGTTGTAAATTGTGTCTCCTATTTATATTGTGCCGTTTTAAATTTTGCTTTTTCGTTTTGCAATACACATTTCGCTGCGGTTTTTTTAATCAAATTTTACCATGTCTTACCCTATTAAATTTTTATCGCTACAAAAAGCTGAACTCGACTATGAAGTTACTGTTTGTGGCGGTACTGGTGGTGATTCGGTTAGCGAACTCCGGAAACAGTTAAATTATCTTCTACTTTACCTTCATAAAGGATTTTAAACTAGTTAACTATAAAGAATAACTTAAACTATTTTTATCATCATTTTATTAAAACCTACGGCTATGTAAAGTAAATTAAATATTTTAAACTATTACAACTAAATACTTAAATTTTTATAACTAAAACTACGTTGATTAAAGCTAAATATACACATTTTTAAACAAATTTTAAATTCAACTAAAACTAAGTATGCACTAAATTCTACACCCACTTACTAACTACTACACATGGCTATCCCTTTTCTATTTTACACCTATTGGTCTACCCCAATAGCTTATATGATGATGGTCTACCCCATACATTGTATTACTATCATATTAAATATACTATGACTATCGGCCCTACACCGATGGTTATAAATAAAACTTGATTGTGGTTCTACCCCATAGATCCCTTCGGTTATGTATGCTAAAGGCCCTACACCTTTGGTATCCTTCGGAGCGGTGCAACTCCTTAAATAAGCCTTTGCAAGAGCGGTTGATTACTCTATAAATAAGCCTTAATCACAAACATAACTTATTTATTTATCTTTCCTAATCTTCAATCTATCAATTAGTAGTTATGTGTAGTTAGTAATCGCTCTATTTCAGCTTAATCTTCTATCAGCCATAACTGAACTGAGTGAGTGTTCTGTGCACTACAAGCAGAATACTCAGGTCGAAAGGACGCTGATGCACAGATGTCAAATGTGATGTCGGCTAGTTAATGTTAGGAATAATGAAAAGTGAGGGATGATTGAATTATGAATGATGATGAATGAAAGAGTAACTCAGATCAGTTGTTAGCAAGAGCGAAGGCAGCGGATTTTCTCTAGGGAAAATCCTACGCTAAAAAGGGGGGTACTGTAACGTTGCACGTTATTTTTAAACTAATATATAGTCAATATCGCCGTAAGATTTAAACCTAAAATATTCGTTACAATATAATGAGCCGTGAGCCGCGCGCCGCGCGCTGCGATAGCTAACGCGCCACGGAAACCGGTTTGGCAAACGATCCCTTCCACCTAGACTGCGACTCGCCGCGCTGGTGAGGAATATTGAGAATTGTAAGAAGGCATACCGACCACCACGCAGCCGCGAACAGACGCTTATAGTCATCTACCGTAACAGTTCTAAATTCGCATACGTATTTAATTTCGCACAATCATTTTTAATAAGTCTCCATTTAATTTAAATTCTAAGTGCTAAGTAAATTCAGTGTTAACCCCAGACCGGGTGAGTGTTGCAAAACAAATCTTTACTACGCTAACTAGCTAGCTAATCGTTGCATGACTTGCTATTTTCATTAGAGCATTGTTCCTTCGTAAATATGTCTCATAATGTTTTAGAACAGTTATAAATGTTTAAAAGTAATTAGCAATGTTTTGTATTGTGTTATATCGTGTTTAAAAGGCTAATATAGTATCTAAATACTATATTGTCATCTACATGTCCGTTAATTCAAATTGACGGTTGACTTTGACCTTTCTATAGAGGTCATACATTTTTCTTTGTTCTCGTATTTTTATATTCTACCAGTAGTAATGTCTACCTACCTATATGTTTTAATTATCTATAGTAATCCTGTTTTTTGTTATTTTTAAAGTAATTATTTTTGCAAATCATTAACTTCATGCTTTTGCTATTGTACCACGCTGCCTAGACTGCCTCATCTCGATAGCTGCTTAGTGCTAGAACACTGCTTCCCTTTTAGTAGGCCGTGTTGGTAGGATCGGGATGTTGCAGTCAAAGCATGGATTCGGACACTTTCTAAGGCGGCTAATTACCGAATTCCAGGGTTCAAGCACCTACCTAAAAGGTTCAAGCACCTACCTACTATCTTCGACTTAGTCACTACAATCCGAGTCGGCTGGACCACATTGACCTCGTGACCTCGTGATCTCCGTGACCTTCACGCCGAAGTCAGCGGGTCTACTCTGCATCACCGACGGCTGGACTACTACGGAGCTGCGAGCGACTACCTACTCAACCGGCTACTGACCCAGGATAGTGTTCTACCAGCGAACTAAAATTCGTTACGCGCTCGATATTTGAACTCACGCCCGGCTCAACCGGCATCTACCTACCTAAAAAGTAAAAAAATTATAACTAAATTATTTCTTTATTTATTTCCTACTACCTACTAAACCACTAACGTTACAGTTTAGTTTGGTTTATCGCAAATGTTTATATAAATAGTTAAAAATATTTGTTCTTTTTTTATCAAAAACTAATATATTTTGCTAATGTGATTCTTCTAAGAAAGTATTATTCTGCAATAAATGCACACCATCTAACAAAAAAAAAATAGAATTCTAATTAAAATATTTCTAAATTAGTGATAACTTTGGATCATTAATCGTAGTTAACCGTTAAACGAACACACAGTTAAGCCTATGGGTTTAAAATATCAACCTCAATTTACCAAAGGTCGAGTATAATTAATTTACATTAAAGCACTATATTCTTCAAATGAAGTTTTCATTTTGTTATTGCCATAAAATCATTAATAAAATAGTACACACTTCTATACGCCTTCTATCAAAATGAACCACATTGTAGTATCGGGTTCGACACCCGCGTGGGACAAGAATTAGTGCGATTCACGAATACTTGTTTTGAGTCTGAATGTCTTATATATTGCCTTTATCTCATCGGAAAAATAAGAAAAAAAAGCACTCGCAGTTATTTAAATTCAGGTTTCATTCGAATTATGTCACGTTGTCCGTGACAATGTAACTGCATTACCTAGTTTAAACATTATTTTCTTCAAGAAAAATTAAATTAGAATTCTAATAAATAAAATAGTAAGCCAAAACCTTACCGCGAAATATTTCAGTAAAAGTTCAATTTTCGGCTATTTCCATAAAATATCGTTTTAGGCAACTGCAAATACCATTTCGGGGAATCGCATCCTCAATTTTGACTAAAAGGCTTTTTTTAACAAAATTTAAAAATCCTTTTTAAAAACAAACACCAGCATCCTATCGGCAGTCATCTTTTTAATGGGAGTTTCCGAAAACCACTTACGGAACCCTTCAGATTAATTATCTACTGAACAAAGGGTGTATCAGGAAATCGTTTTGAAAAAGCCATTCATTAACTTGGTAAACTTTTTAATCGAGAAAATGTTATAATCGTTTTAGTAAAAAGTACACTTTACAAACTTTCGTGATTGTTCTTCAGGTGCTTGGATAAGTAAAAGGTTATTTTCTTTTAGTATCCTGCAATGAAGCTGTACTGTCGGAATGTTGAAAAATTTCCTTAGTAAAAAAACTCTTGTATAGTACACAGTTATTCGAAAGATATAGTATGGATTTTAAAAAAAACATTGGTTTGTTATTGCATTGAAGACGCATTGTTTCCATAACGAAGAAGAACTAGGCCACTTCCTTCTTCAACAAAGCATAAAATAAAGCCTTTTTCCAACAAACAGTTGAACTAAAAACTCACCATGTAGCAAACCTTTGATATCAGAAATAATATCGGCGTCTACGGCGTAGCCTCAAGCTACAATTGCTACGGCGTAGCTAAGCTCAGCGGGAACGTTTGGGATCGTTCCTTTGATTGAACAATCGATGCCATGCGCCATGAAAAGTTTGTTTCTCTTTGTTATGTAAATGTAAATACGGTTTTATTTTGCCTTTATGCTTTCTTAACACGTCTGCAAAAAGGGTTTTAAATTAAAATATTTTAAATAACTTGCATTTCAGCAATTAACTACAACTTGAGAAGAAAATACTTACGATTCTTAAATCCAACAACAAATCGATAGTCTTATCGATAGACAAGGCTATCGATAGATAGATAAGACAGGCTGTTTCGTAAAAGTCTTTAAAACCAATACCGTTATTCAAACTGTATTTTCAGGTTTCGTGCGTTTAAACCCATAGTTAAGACTTAATATAATAAACTCTGACTTGACAGTCCAATAAAGTTAAATATTCAACAACTCATCTTAATAGAAGAACCAACAGACAACCGAAACAGGGCCTCTTGTAACTGAAATTAGATTTCGTAGCAGCTACGATAGCTACGATAGTCGTAGCAAGTTGCTACGAATCCGAGCGTAGCAAAAGCCTAATTAGATTGCGCGTCTATGAAACTGAGATCAGAGAGAAACTGACGAATAATGTCAACAGTCAATACAACCTACTTTATTACCCCCATATATCCCGTCTTTGTGTATTTATAGCTTTTTGTATCAATGTGGTTTATGTAGAGAATATTTTATGTATCGTTTGCTTTGGGTTATGTGGAATCAAGTATTCATGATCTTTTCGTAAATATTTATTGAACCAACATACTTCACTGGTAGTATTTGGAGACATTTATGTTGTGTACTAAGAAAATACAGATCTAATGATTCATACTTGGCTGTATTTTTATACCTATTCATTAAAAAAAAAAAAAGGTTTATAGTAACTTCAAAATAAAACAGCCTTAATTTCTTATAATGAAAGAATTCTTAGTATATTGACGTTGAGGTAATGTACTGCATTGCATTGATTAGTAAATTAATACAGAGATTGGCGCAGAGACAAAGCGCCTAGAATACAAAGCTAATGGTTGTGCAACCAAATATTAGTTCAGTAACTTGATGTTTGTACTCAGAATATTAACGGTATCAAAGAAGACATTAAACTACACGACATGTAGGTATACAATTGTTAAATATACAATTGAAGAAATCATACAAATAAAAAAAAAAGACATCAAGATTCATGCAAGCGGTCTTAGTAAAATGATAATGATTTTTAAAATATTTAAATCCTAAAATAATACTTTGCCAAATATATTATTTTTACTAAAACGCGTCAAAATTTATATCTCTTTCAATTCCCGGGATAACTTCTAGGGAAGAAACCCGGTTCTTTTTAAAGGCTTACACGGGTCCAACATGCAGAGGCCTTGTTGAGAACTTTAATCTAAAGTGTGATGGGGCACCTACCAAGGGCCACCCACCCCTGCTCTATGAAAGAACAGACATGGACGGCCCAAGGTAGCTACAAAACTATTGTAAATTATGGATGAAACGAATTTGGGCTACGGATAGGATATGTTGGATGTGTTTATTTCCCAAATTATGGATAACTATGGCACCTTCCTTTCATTACATGATAATGCAATTAAATTGGCAGTCGGTGACACGCCGGCTCAAAGATGGGCCCCCTATTATACCGCCACGATAGGCAGCAGGTGGGCAACACCAGAAAGTAAAAGCTTGGGGTGTAGAGAGGTGCGACACCGATTTCGCCATCGCGGGCCACAGACCCGGAGCAAGTTTCCTCGTTATTATGCCATTAGACACTTCCACCCCCGAGCATATAGCTCTTGCGACCCCCCTCTAGCCAGCCAGTTAAGGCAAGAAAGAGCTGGGAGTCCTCATGAAGAGTGACCCCCTGGGGCATTCAGGTTCCGTTGTGTCGCCACTCACAAACAGCTCACCACAAGCTGCCTTCAGATATTTTTTTTATTTATACCTCAAGGTTTGAAAAAGCATACTAATCAGGTCTTGCGTTATCCCCATGATGAGGTAACGACTTGCCCCGAGGGGTAAAAAAAAATATATTACTTTTATTTATAGCTGACATTGGAATAGCTGGATTAGCTGGAGGTCTCTGTTTTATCCGTTCCGATGAAGTAAAATCGCATGAAGAGATTATAAAAAAGACAATTAGAGAGATGGATATGGAGGATTATACACCAGTCAAATGGTATTGGGCCAAGAACAAAATTAAATGTATTAAACCACCACGTTAATTACTACTGTATGCGACGTGACATAGGTTCGATCCCCGCATAGGACAAGAATTTGTGCGTTCCACAGGCTATACAAGGATTGAATACCTTAGTGAGGGAGTCTTTTAAAACAACTAACTAGCTTTTCTTTAGTACCTGATAAATTTACTCAAAAAAACAAAATTGAAATTACTTTTTATCAATTTACTAATCTTGAACTCTTCCGTATTCCATTTGGCGAAGCCGTGCTATCGCATACTCATGAGAAACCAACCAAACAACACAAGTCCCCATGAGAACCCCAACCTCTATGTTTACGAAACCCCACATAAAAAGAAAATGGCTCCACAGAAAATTACTTTTGACGAAGCAATGTGAATCGAATTTCTGCATAACGCAAAGAGAATATAAAATGCTCCAGTTAAAAGCTCAGTTAAAGGAATGTCGTGAATAAATGAGAATGCGTGTTCGAAAAAATCTGTAAAAAAACTATCTGCAAATTGAAGAAATTAATATACATAGTTATTTTGCTTCTTAAAACTCTATTTTAGGTTTATTCCTGTTTTATTGTGTAGTATCGTATTTTTTGTAATGATGTTAAAAAACTAAGCTCTAATGCAAAAGATTAATAACGTAATAAAAAAAATAACAATTATATTTTGCAATCGATCCTTTATTTTCTAAAATAAAACGTATTTATTGAACAGAAACAATACTAAACAAGAAATATCTACATTTATAACTTAATATGACAAAAATTAAATAATTTATCTAAATTTTAACATCATCATTCTTCATCACCACCATCATTTTATAACCCACTACTGGCCTAAAACATGTCGAAAACCTACAAGAATTTAAAATTTCCGATTCTAGTAAACTCAACTCAAAATATAGGACCAAATTCGGTAGGAAAATTAAATACCCCAGATCTGCGGACCGCAGCGATAAATATTATAATACTTAGTTAGCTCCAGTCAAATTTGGTTACAGCTGAAATTTGTCATGCAGCCTGCACCCAAAGATTTACATACAAATGAATAGAATTATATATCTTTGCATAATATCATCGTGTAGATCTGAGCTCGCTATGTTTCACATTCATTTACACTATTCATTTTTTATATACTACTCATTAACAATGTATGCGTTTTTTTTGTGTATTCGAATTCGTGCAGCATATTTTCCAGAGCATTACAAAAATCCAAATTGTAATCTCGAAATTCAAAAATATTCGAGTGTATACTACGACTTAAGTTACATGAGATAACTCGTGGATAACTCGAATCACTTAATTAAATCTACTGTCATAGCTCGTCAATTTTAAAGCCTTACAAAAATTTTAAATTTTTGAAACCTATAAACTCAAAATACAAGATGGATTACAACAACTCGCATTTGAAAACAATCTAAAACACTTAATTAGCAACAAAAGCGATAATAATATTTAAAACAATTTATGTGTAACACACGTCTCAAAATATATACGTGATGAAAGACCTGTTCAAAAGGTCACAGGTCAATTTTCCCAGAAGACGTTTTCATTATTCTACGCAGTGTCACTTGATAAATGAGTGCGTACGCATCGGTGTCATCAAAACCCGTTCAAACGCTCCAGTATTTTAGGCAAGTCAGGTACATTTCTTCACAGTTGTGAGACAGAGATGCTGTGATGTTTTTAGCTCTCCGCTTATCACTAAACCTCTCTTTTTTGTTGATTTTATTATCAAGTGGTCACTCTTAGGTATACATTTTGTCAGAATCTTTGAAAACTCAAAAATATCCTACACGCTAATACATCCGAATTTGATATTGAAACATAAATTCACATCAAAAATAACTCTTTTGATAAAAAATTCTAATCCGATACTATGCATTAATAGATATAAAATTGTATAAGCGTTTACACTGTCCAAATTCCACATAACTGCTACTCAATATTTATGCGAGAAGATTTTATGGAATATCTGCTTTTTTCCGACATTTGGCAGATGGTGGTCATAGATTGTTCCCTTCCAGATATCTCGTCGATAACGTAACAGTAAAACTATGCAAAAGGAGAGCAGCCTATCTCAAAACCAAACGCTCCCTAAAACGGATGGCTCAAATAATTTAATAATTCACTATGCTCCCGCACTCCAGAATACCGTCATTCATATTTTAGGCTCTACGCTACTAATCTTAACGATTATTTTCCCTTGAACTTATTACGAGCGTATTCTTTATTTTCGTGTTATTTGACATAGCTATTGTTATTCTATAAAGGCATGTGTTCGTATTTTTACATGTAACGCTTTCATACATAATTTATGAGTGAACTGATTAATTTTTGAACGGTATTTTTGTGGGTACGTGTTGAATATGTTTTTTGTTGAACACCAGATGGGACGATGTATGTATGATGTTATATTTACGTCTGGTTTATTGTTTGAGCCTTTAATATTTATTGAAAAGGAACTAAAGTTGTTTAGAGATTTTGGTATTTCAGGTTTAAACAATGGTATGTCATAAAAAAGTCTTAGTATTTTTATGTTTTGGTAAAGACATTATAATTGAAGTTCAATATGAGGTTTGTGTATTCAAAGTGAAATAAATGCAAGATCACTTGTCTAGTGAGTATAAAAGTTGTGCAAAATTTTGGCTAGCTCAAAATATATTAATAATTGTTATAGTTAGAGTTTTGGATATAAAATTTAGAGACACTAATTTGTTTACCGTTGTACCTGTTAAAGTAATTTTAAATTGTTTATCATGAAAACATTACTAAATAGAAACATAATTAGAAAAATGTATTTAGCTGGCCTTTAATTATAATACTAAATCAATTTCTCTCAATTGCGCATAACATTAATGTAGTAAAACTTATCGATAATCGATTTATCCGAGTACTCGATGTTCGTCAATCGAAAGTCACCACGTTCCTCAATTTCAGTCTTTGTGGGAATCCAATAAAGAGAAACGCCAGCCATTGTTTGCGTTAACTCGATTTATGAAAGGAATCGGAATGAATAATTTATTCGATTCATTTCTTTATCGTTTGCTATCGCTACTTTTGGTGTTTTAATATTCGATCGTTCGTTGTTTTTAAACTATGAGTTTAACATTTTTGAAATATTTTTTCTATTACACAAAATATAATGGTTATTATAAAAGGAGCGATTGCCTGCCTATATTTCATGCATCATGAATACAATAATTTAAAACTGAATACATACCACATTTCAGACTAAAATTCTCAACAACGCCTCAGCATGGTCCTGGGTCCTTTAGCCTTTAAAAAGGACTGAGTTCCTTTCTTTGATGCAGTAAATAAAAAGAGATCTAAATCTCAAAACACATTCATTGCATAACTTTCATAAATAGTTGAAATTGTACCAGTTTCGTTATTGTCTGTACGTCATATCCCTGTGTACACCTGCGGCCATTGCACAGCTTGCATTGACCTATTTCGAGATGTAAAACTAAGCTTTACTAAATCAAATAGGTGACGTAATACCAATAACTGTTGCCAATGTACTGAAACAAGATACGGAGTGAACAAACAATTAATTTATTAGAATGTGCTTATTGTCATGCAAAGTATAGAATGGGATTAAAATAATAAAATTTAATTGGACAATTTAAAGTAATACTTATATTTACGATTCCCACCCAGGAAGTCTTTATTGGACACTATTATTTTATTCTGTGTCTCGCTGTAATATATTTATAATATGTATGTATTATGGAATTAAAAATGTTTATCAGTAGTGTAGTATTCATGCCGTATTTGTAACACAAATTACTCTCGTATATTCAATTTGAGACTAGATGGCCTTGTATGAATGTTGAGAAAAAAATATTAATTTATAAAATAAACTATTACATTTCTCATTGACGATGCAAATCCGATTACTAAGTAACAAAATTTACCCCACCACAGTGTTAAACATAATACATACACATCAAAAACAATTCCGCGAACAGTGAATGTCAACAAAAATTACGATATAATTTAAACGCGAGTCCTGTGGGAACTTCAACATTTGCGAAGTAATAAATTTATTAAGAGCAAATGAGTATCGGGTGCTTTATTTTACGTCCAATTAGCGGCTATTGAATTTATTAGTGTTACATTCTATATACGAGGCTTTGTGCCACTAATGGAGTAAATTAAGTGATATTTGTGTAATGTTAACTGACTTTTGTGTCTTATAATGTATGTGTATTGTAATGAAATATAGTGAAGCGTGTTAGGTTAGTTTTAGAGCCTTACTAACAAGTGAGCCATTGTAGCATCAATCAATAAATATTTTTTTACAATTTCGACTACGATATAATTTACACTAAATATCAGATCAAATTAACCCAAAAACCTATCACAAATCTGAAATTAAAATTCAAAACAACTGACAAAAAACACATAATTAAAAAAAAAACAGATACAAACCGATCAGATAACATAAAAATGAAACTCTAGTTATACTCGCGAAACAAAGCAAACAAAACAGCGAACATCTTTCATTAACGGTCTCGACCAATCAGCGCTCGCTATTGTAGTGGACATTTAATTTATAGTATTGTTTTGTCCCACCGCCGGTCAGACCTTACTACCAACTTTCAGAATAAATCTGTAACAGTTGTGTAAGAGAGATGCAGTGCTACGAGATGCTACGCTGGTCTACGACGCCCTACGCCGCTCTACGCCGTAACGCGCCATATCGCTTCTACATTCGCAGTCATCTTACTTTTAGTTCTGATGGTAGGGTTCTACTGGCCCACTGTTATTAGAAATGACCGCCGCTATATTACAGTTTAACAGTACATTAATAAACGCTTGGGTTAAGTGTACGGTTGTTAATTAGAATTGTTTATGTGGCTGTATTTTGTAGCTGAAGGTTTGTGTGTCTTTAGATTATTAGGGATTTGATTTTGGGTTACGATGGCAAAACTGTTATTAATTTCATGGTTTTTAATGTAAATATTGGACAATACATAATTTGTCTCATATCTTTTAATTTAAATTTTGAGAATAAATCAAGTTCGTTCTGGCATAACTGCACTGAGACTGCAAAAACTACAAAAAATGGTTTAAGTAATATATTAATGTTTGACACGGTACCATAAATTTTAGTCGATTTTTTAAATAAGAGGATCAGTTGTGGGAATAAGGCAGAGCATCGGGTGGTGTCGGATTGCCGACCCATCAGGCTGAGAGTAAAAGAGTAAAAAAATGCAATCTTTATTCCTTTACTCCGTACTCCTGTGCTTGTGCACACGCTTGTGTACTGTTATAGTAACACTGGCTGCCATGGACGAAATCGGTTAGAACTAGGGCATTATGTACAAAACAAGACTAACCTCCAAGTAAAAGAACAAATTGGTATAATTTCGTCACATCAAATTGAAAAGTCGTAAGTGGCCGAAGGGAAGTCTGGCTACCAATCACTGCTAGTGTTTTGTTCTACTGGTCATTATATTGTCGTTTCGGCTCACGCGACGCAAGTATCAAGGGTACTGACGGATGGCCTTACCAATATTACTTCCTTATACTAATAATATTCCTCAACATGCCCACAACGCTGTCTAATTTCAAATTAAGTATACGAGAGTCACTTGTGTTATGAGTACTAGACAACTGATCGTGCTAATCAAACGGACATTAAAATTTGTCCTGGGTGGAAATCGAACCCACGATCTTCGGTATAACAGTCAGGGCCACTAACCACTAGACCAACAGGCCCGTCATGTTTATAGGTTTTACTCGTACTTACAAGAATTCTAAGATATTTTCAGATATCACTCATAATTCAATTTTTAGGCGAGCTTAGGTTTTTACTACATGATTTAGTAAAAAATTGTCCTACTATTGAGTTTTTTTATATATTTTTAACTAGCTGTGCTCGGAGACTACGTTCTGGTAAAATTTAATAAAAAGGTTGTAAGTTTATTTTTAGAAATTAAACAATTTTTTCTCCATCCTCCAAACTCACAGATTTATACAACGTACCACGATCCCTATCAAAAAAGTAACAATATAAATCAAAGTCCATTTATTCTTAGATTTGTCGTTCAATGTGTCCATACGAAATACAACGAAATTTTTCTCTCGGAATGCTGTACAGTTTTTGATGTATTGTTAGTAATATCGTAGTCATACCAAGACCACATATTGAAGTAAGAGTATTATAATTGTGGGAAAGAGACGATGCTCTACACCGTTTATAGCGCCATCTATCTTTTACAATGTATTCGATCTTAGTTTAAGATGTGGTAGTAGGTACCTAGTATTCAAAAATAAATCAAGGAGTGAAAATGTTTTTGATTTTTGGAGAATCCGTGTTCTGAAGGATATTCAATTCTGTAAGTTATGTTTTCACTAGCGAACAGCCTGCACACATGATTTGGTTCCGAGATTTTGTCATAAATATTGTGCGCAGAAGACTGTGTAGTTAAAGTAAAGTTATTTAATTCTGCCGTACATTTTTTGAGTCGCATTTCTATTGTATAGGAGCTATTCTTTAAAACTGCGTAGGTAGTGTTTAAAGATGGTTGTTACAATCTATCACTTGTTTTTTTCTTATTAGAATAAAGAGTTATTTTTTTTAAATCGATGTCGTTGTTGGCATGAAAACTTAAAAATACTCATAATTATCTACATAATAAACACAGAACGACATTGGAGTGAGTGTAGCAATGAGAATAAATATCATTCCTTTCAGTATGATCAGTAACATTCACGAATTATTCTGATATTTTCAAAACATCTCTTGATTTTGAAAAGAGAAAAACTGATCTTTTTTATGTAAATTATGACCCATATTTAATCCACTGATCGGAGATAGGGTGGGGATTTTACGATATCACGACCGAATACCGGTTTTTACGTACGAAAATTACGGTAAAATTCCGGTATTTTTAGGCGAATGGCGGGAGCGACATTTAGTGTTCTCGTTAATAGGGTGTCAAGCAATAGTCTTCTTCATCGTAATGTATAAAAGCTTAAATTCGTTTGTTTTGAAGTTTAATCATGTGAATTTTGTAATACTTTTAAGATACGTGCATGATTCTTTGAGTGCAGTGTTTCGTTTGCAGATTGGCGAGATAATTAAATTGCTCCGCTGATTTGATTCAAAGGAATCTTTTCATCTTGAATCTTCTGAAGTCTTTTAAAGAAAGATTGCTTTTGAGTACGTAGTACAAAGAATGAGTAAATGGATTTCATAATGCAGTATATTATTATGAAGGGTACACTAGACCAGAGTTGTTTTTATAGGGTTGTGGCAAATGGTGAAAAAGTATAATAAATAATAGTGTCATTAGTATAATTAAGTAAATGAAAGTAAAACGCAGTTCTTTATACAGGATAATGCAGTGTACTTTTTACAGAACAATATTATAAGATTTCAATAAATAAAATGAAAGATGGCAAAATACTATTTACACAAATAAGCTTTGAAAAGAATATGATACTAAAAACACTCACTCTGCAATAGCATACAGGGTGTTTTGTAAAGTTACTATAAATCTAGGTATTAATATTGTTATGTAGTTAAATTTTGATACTTCTGTAACTATTATATTACGAATAATATAGCAGTAATGGAACATAATTAACAGAAACACGTCAGATTTATAGAAAACTTACCTTTTATCCCATGAATTCACCCGCGTGCATGTCGGTTATAGCTGTATGTGTTGGTATAAACTTCCTTTTACAAAGTCAGGTTAAAACTAATCCATACCAAATACTCTGTACTAAATTTCATCCAAATTGGTTGAGCCATTGAAGCGTGAAAGAGTAACAAACATCCATCGATCCATCCATCCATAGGAAAATTCTTAATACGAATATTCAATTAATTATACTTGAAAAGAAAAGCGAGTGTCGAAGTTTGATATTTAATTAAGAAATTAATTAAAGACGATACGGATGTTACTTACAGGTAAGTCAGCCAAAGATATTGCCTATCGAATACGGAGAGTAACTTAGTAGGAAGATACGGAAATAATTTTAATTAATACTTAATGACATCTCTTTGGATAATTTAATAATAATAATTTATTAGCATCATCAAGTTGAACATTTTAGTGTTGTACATTACAAACAATTTATACTTGTTTTTCAATTGTGTGGCGACACCAGCACCCTTGCTAAGTTGCCAAAATAACTTGTATTAAAGGTGCTGGGCCGTACCTTTAAATGGTATTTTTTAACTATATAGCTAATGTAACACTACGGGATTTTATCTGTATCCGACTGATGTATTATACAGCACAGGTATACTAAAGGAATTTATGTTCAAAATTTCATTACTTCTAGTATATTTTCATTCCAATTTGTTGAGTTGGAGAGAAAGCCAGTTATTTAGGATAATGTAACATAATAAAAATGCCCGCTTATATACAACTGGGCACAGACCCCTTTCTGTATAGGGAAGGTTTGAGCATTGATCACCACGCTAGCTCTCTACGTATAGGCGATTTCAGCTTTAATACATTATGGAATCCGGGTTTCCTCACGATGTTTTTCTCTTACCTTTTGTCAGTAGTGTCTTAAAATAATTTAGAAAGTACATATAGCTTAAAAGTCACATTGGTAAGCCATATTCTTAGGAATACAGTAAATAATATTTAAGTGATTTGGTACGACTGACCCTCAGTGTCGTAGTAACTTAATTGTCGGTTGTTGATACAGAAGTTAAAGATCTCTGTCTATCATTGTATAAGGGTCCTCTATTAAAGTACAACTCTTTTTTAGACATATTTAGTTTACGGAAAGTATCAAAAACTATCCCAAAATAACAAAAAACGAAAAAGTTTCGTTTAAAACAATACTATCGAATCACATACCTAATAACGCAATCATGTTCAAAAAACCGTTTTTGAACGAATAGTTACTCAGTTAATACTCACCATTTTAAAATTCCAATTTTCCAACTCAATTCGTGACTATTGCAAACGTTTCCGCAATCGTGGACAGAACAAAATTATGCTGAGGCTTAATTTATAAGGTATAGCGGGTTTTGAACTCATTAGTATGTCAAACTTGATTTGGTCTGGGGCTGACCACCATCTTTTAAAAGTAATATTATTGTGGATGTAGGAGAAAAATGTTGCTCTACACCGTATAATCGCAAGCTCAATTCTATACCTGCTATATTGGCTTAGTTAATGCAAGTCCCAAGATTTAGAAAATAACCAAAGATATAATTCAGTAAAATAATGTAAATTTATCACCTGTTGAAATAAGCCTATTATGAATAGGGATGATAACAGCTTTTTTTTCAGCATCACGTAGTATAAATAATATCGGAAACGTTTTTTTTTTCTTTTGTCCCACAAACGCAAATAGACTGAAGTAATGCGTTAAGTTACAAATCCCCCTCCCTTAATTTTAAAGCACTGATCTTTGACATATTATTTTATTGTTCATATAATCTCAAAAATACATGCCTAATATTTTTTATCATCTATCTCACGGACTAATTACATTTTTACCATTCATAATTCATTTCATTATCTCGATTCCCGAATAGCCGAGTGTCACGTGACAATTATTTCTACCACCTTCAATACTTACAATACAAGTTGTTACAGAGGAATTAATAATTAGTTTATGCTTGCTTATTATATTTAAAACATAAATACTTTTTAACTCAAAAATACTTGTGCCACAAAACCAGTTTTATTTCAAAGTAATAAACAGTAAAAAAACTTGTTGTAAAACGCAATTATTTAGAGCCGAATAACCGTTAAACTGTTGCCATTTACTCACCCAATATACGCTTGAAACAAAAATATTTGTACAGATAATAATTTGAATTGTTATTGTTACATAAATTTTGCTAAAGTTGTTCAAAAATATTAATGGGTTACACTTTGTTCATACCTTAGATTACTTTTACTGAAAATATAATATATTATGTTGAATAGACATAAAATTGTAATTTTGATTTCTAAAATTTTATGCGGACGAAGTATTTAAAACTGGCTGTTACTGCAACTTCGTCCGCGTAGAATTTAACAAAAAAATAATTCGTTTACTTTCTGATATTTTTTTAATTAAAGTAGTTTAAGGTTATACTTATAACATCAGTTATACGCAAAAACGTCCCATCAAAATCGGTTTAGTTATTTCAAAGATTAGCGGGAACAAACAAGCATAAAGGCAGACGAAAATTGTAAAACATGATATTTTGGTGTTTATAACACCATGTAACCACAATATGGACCAGAAAAAAACATTCAGATTTTATCCAAAAATCATATTATTGACAATGTTTTTCTAAGCGAGACATGTATTAGACAAAGTTTCTGTAGGCGACTTTAAAAACCGTTACTGTCTCAACTCATTACTTAAGCCGTTCCCGCTGCGTGACATGTCTATACTGAAGCCGGCAGCCAGCTTTGTCCGGTGCTAACCAGTAATAGCTAGTAATAACCGGTTATAATTACTTCATAGCTCCATGTACGGCTTTTGATCGTATGCCGTGAAACGTTTAACTTATATGCATATACATTATTATGTATGTGAGGTTGAGTTCCTTGTTAAAACTCATGGTATGGGCTATTTTTGCTATTGTTATCTTTTTCGCGGAATGTCGCGATATTGAGGATGAGTTCATATTATTGTATTCAATTTATTTTTTATAATGACACTAAGGAATTTAATCCTTGTATAGCGGGGGTTTCCCAGACATTCAATGCACAAAGACACTTATACTTGGAACAAGCCTTTGCATATCGCACTAATTCTTGTTCTACGCGGGGTAAGAACCTGCGACCCGCCACACACTGTTGTAATTGGCGTGGTGGCCTATCCTCGGCTATCCGTGCAGTCATAAATATTTGTTGCGTAAAATCGTCTCCGAACTTTTGCAGATTACATTGAATTTAGACTAACCTGTTTTTTTTTTCATAGAAGACTATTTTCATCACCAGTTTTACAAAAAAAAAAAAATTATAACTCTGGACTCAACTCGTTATATCTATCATTGTACCAGATTTTTTTTCATTCGTGTCAGACGCAAACACAATGTTATAAATCTCTAAATAAATCTATTCTATGTTTCTTCTTGTTTTCTCCTGTCGCAGGTCTGCTGGCAGAAATTTCTTAAGAAATAAGCAGTACCTTTGTACCTATTGTTTTATATAGATCATATTCTTATCCCCTATGTGAATTGTGTGTACAATGTACATAAATAAATAAAATAAAAACTAACCTCAAAAAACTAAAAGAGCACATCAACCCGAGGTAAAGATCCCGTAATTGGGGTAGAGTGGTCTCACAGACACCACGTCAGCACTTAAGTGTTAACGAAGAGGGTTTAATTGAAATTAGGTCATATTCCTATTAAATTATTGGATGAACGAAACGTCACGTGTAGGTAACACAATCTAATACACAATATTTATTAGTTGTTACCCGCAACTTCGCCCGCGCAAATGTTGGATAAAGCTGCAAAAATATAACCGATTAATGATGCAATCGATCAAAAAGTAGCATAAGTGTGCAACCAGGGTGCAACACAAAAATAAGCGTCTTATTTTTTTAATTAACTATATGACGGACTAATTCGGTATTTACTTTTCGTCACATCCCTATTCTGCAAAACACCGAAACACGAGACTGTTACAGACAGACCGGCAAAGCGATAAACATTCAGATTACCACATCGTAACCAAAGTAATTGAGTCTGTCCCTCATTAACAACTGAGACCCTTTGTCACATCCACGTCTCTTTTATTTCATTGTCAAGCTAATCTACTTGATATGAGCGGTATTTATATGTTATCAAATGAGCAAAGGTGACGGCTGTTATAGAACCTCTAATTTTCGTGGGTTTGTAGTACGGACTGCATGTTTTGGCGTACAATTTTTGTCCTACTATATTGACCACCACCTCTTTGTCCCACTACCGGGCAAAGGTTTCCCCCTTATCTTTCCATTCCTGTCGGAGGACAAGAACAATTCATTTTTTCACGTGACTATCAAAGTTATCACCGTCTGGGCCTACCACTTGGTCTCCTGTGATCTTTTGGAATCCATTTGAAGAATTGAGCAAGATTTTTTTAGAATATGTAGGGCAGTCTTTTATGTCTCATACTTAGTCTATACTGAAGATATAGTTTTTGATCATAATTCAAGAAAATATGAAAACAAAACTATACCAAATTTATAACCAGGATAGTATTTATCACAATTCACAAAATATTTTACAATGGCCAATTCGTGTCGCTCACACTACTTAGCCCGAAATACTTCCATACTTCCGTGTAACAAAACAAAGCGTAATTTTCACGTCTGGACATACCCTTTACTCGGAACGAAGCGAGCTACAAAGGGTCATCTTTCTTGTACCTTAACGTTTTTATTCGACCTATCTCTTAAAGCTATAGGAAAAATCTCTAAAAACCTTAAAGATATAGGGGAATACGACGATAAAAGAAACGATGGATGGATTGTGTGAAAGATGATATGGCTGCAAAGAGTGTTACTTGCGAGATGACGTCAGATACGCATGGAAGAAGACATGTTGCGCCGACCTCAAATAATAATTGGGATAATGGCAGAGGAATGACGACATTGAGATCTAAGACGAGATTTTTTGCATTTTTGGTATTTTGAAGCAAATTTTTGGTAAATTTTGTTTAACTTTCATTTCTGTATGTCAGATGGTGGTAGTCTATCAGAAACAATAGTCTGGTCTTCGATACGCTCACAATGCCAGCGATCAGACTGAAATATAACATGTAATTGTTTTCTTAGAACAAACTTGCCATTGTCAATCGTGGAAAAAATCTATCGAAGCTTTTAATTGTGATTGTGATACTGGAAGACTATCGTTTTTGTGTTAAGCCAGCTTTATTTACATTTTTTTTGCTGGATTACTGATGTTTATCTTGATAAAGTTCGCTTTTTAACACAAACAATACATAAAAAAATATCATATTTTTTTCTTATGTTTAATTTGTCAGCACAGACCAAATTCCATTACCAAAACAAATTATCTTGCAATTTATTTAAGTGCATACTGCCCATGCTGATTTCAATAACAAATCTATGCAAAAAAGAAGATTAAATCAACCGAAACGGAATATTGACACATATTACAGAATATCAATGGAACGATCAAAACAGCAAACAGGAATCCGTCGCTATAATAAAGAAAGTCACAATAAAGTTCATAAATTAAAAATGTATGAAATATTTATCATATCGAATACCAATTGTTCAGGGGCCTACCATCGCCTGTCAGACTACGGAAGTGTGGCAATTGTGGAAGTGAGACATCGCTCTACTCGCTGTATAGCTCTGTCTCGTTTACACACCTATTATTATAATAGTCCTATTTTCCAGAGGCGGTTGTAGACCTCTTGATGGTAACGAGGAATCAACGTCGCAAATTAAAATACTTCGAACAGTTACAAATGAAATTGATTGAATTCGATATGCAGAAAACTTTGTCGTTTCGTGAATGGGGCGATAAAACAATTAATATTGAGAGGAAAAAAAATATATTGCAGACTTTGCATGGTTTGTCGAAGAAAATTTAATATGTCCTGCTTTATGAGATTTGAAATTAAAAAAAAACATTCTCATGACGGGATTTAGCATGACGCGCTCATTGGTGATTGGCATGATAAACTATACCACTCGGATATCCAGGCAGTAAATGTAATGAAAACCAAAGTTAAATTTCAGTTCTAATATGAAATGATAAACTCAACGAATATTGATACTAACAATAAGACTAAGTTTTAAAAGGCGTATCAATGCTTTAGTATGAGTAGTATAAGTAGACCTAGTTTTTTTTTAATTTTTGTAATTTATTGGAAATCCTCATGGAATGCCCTCGTCAGGGGGTCGACGAGGGGGCGTGCCCGATTTTAACCAACTAAAACCAGTGGAGCGTCCTCATCTGCCTATGCCCGGGGGTACGGGGTTCGCTTTCGCACTCTCCGCACTCCCGGCCATAGGCCGAAAATTTCGACCTGCTTTAAAATATTTTTAACAATGCTATGATCCGATTGTACCCTCAGAAGTACCATCTAGTTTGGTCAAACTGACACCATTTATGAATGGCATGTTTTTAAGTAGGCATGCTAAGAGTGGTTTATTTGACCATACATTTACGATGTCACACAAAAATTATATTATAATACTCCATGTATATTTTTTATACTAACCAATAAAAAAGACTATTAGGTTGAATTACGTATTCAGCATTTTGAACACAACCCAGTGATTTAAAAATGGTCTTTAAAGTCTTACCGGGTCTGCTTAAAAGCATTACATTCATGTTAGTACTACACTACTATAAAAAGTAAGCAACAATATTCAACCTTTAACCTTACATCGCATTTAACCAGTATTCCATACTAAAATAATCCAAACCACAAATCGTCGATTGAAATTCACGGGGAGCAAAAACTGCTGGCTCTTCATTTCGAAACTACATTTAAATAAAACTTGTTTCTCGTCTAAATTTCTGCGCTGATATTGGTTCTATACATTTTGTATCGAGTGCTGCACATCGGTACGTGCCAAGATTAGATTTGACTACTTAGTGACGCGGGAGTTAGACTAAACGCGCTGTGATCCCCGACAGACACGTTTGTTATTCCCGGTTCTGTTGGCAGTCGCGAGCGGTAATGTACTGGTAAAAAATGGTCTACATTTGCAAATTTTGACGAAGTTAGTCATTACATGGTAATAAGTTTCTGTAGGTACAAATTGTTGATTTAAGATCTAAAATTTATTTATCGTTTTAGACTTATGAGAATAAAAAAAAAACCTAATGAACATCGAAAATCTGCTTTATTTCAGACAAATAATCACTTTTAAATAAACACGATGATAAATTATATCCCCTTTTTGGTATCCCAGTGGACGTCTTCATGGACTGTCCTCCATTGGCGGGTCGACGAGGAGCCGTGCCGGACTCTTATCAGCTAAACCTACTGGAGCGTCCTCACTTGCCTGTCACATTCACCGCGCAACAATATAACACATGAATATAAACGTCCCACTGCTGGGCACATGCCACTTTCCATATAGAGAAAGTTTGAGTATTGATCACCATGGCAGCTCGCTAAAGGTTAGAAATTCAATATTTGGAATAATTGGATCAAATTGATTTTTATGACATTAGTTGTAATTTCACGCTAATACGGGTTTTTTCATAAATTCACGATGGCAAACAAAAATAAATGAGAATACGTATAATTGAGGCCAGTGAAAATATTATTTGAATAATAAATTCAATTCAAAATACTACTGACACAAAAACAAACATTCCATAATTATTAAAGTAAAAAAAATGTTAAGGAAATACAAAGTATATTTGTAAATTTTAAATCCATCTACACTGCAAAACTCAAATGATAGGAGAGTCCGCTATAATTTCATTAAATAAAATCTGAGACAAAAGGCAATTTATAACCCAAAGAAAAAACCTTTAACGACAAAAAACTATACAACAGTAAACGAATCGTAAAAATTAATTATATTAAAAGCGTGACAATATCGTTGAACGGATATACTTCCTATAAAATATCACGTAGTTGCTTGTATTTTACTACTTACAGTCTGCTGCCATGCACAAAATACTTTTCGTAGTTGCCGTCATTGCGATTGTTAGTGGCAATTGCCAATATAATACTGGAAAATACAATCTACCCTTGCAAGATGAATTCCTGTTCTCTCTTCAGAAACCTGGTTCACATGTAGAAAACGATACTCCTGAAGAAGACGTTTTAGGAACTTTATTCAACATAGCAAAGGGAGGTTTGAAGGCGGCGGTAAATTCTTTTTTACCCTTTGAAATATTCCATGATGACCAAAATTCAGTCGACTATAATAACGACTTTGTGGATGACAATCTACCCTTGCGAGGTGAAAGAAGAAAGTTGGGCCCTCTTAAGAGACCAAAGTCTTTTCAAAATTTTGACATCGATTATAACGATGCCCTTGAAGATGGTGTCAAAATGTTATCGGTAAGGGAGGCGGCGGAGGCGGCGATAAAATTTTTCACGCCCAATAGTGAAGAACCAACATCTAGAACGTTGGAAGAATGGCAAAGCCCCAAGCAAAAAAAGTAACACCCAATCAAAGATCTGATGCTGATATTATAGCAAATGCTTTCGCAAAACTAGAAAATTAATAAATAACGTTAGAGGATGTCTGGCTCTAGCTGATTAATGCTAGATGATTAAATAACAACGAATAAACTCACAATGTTTTAACTACTCATATACGATTGGCCGGGGCTAGAACTGCCTTTCTGAATCTGCGCCCATCGCCCAGTCCGCATACTTGAGTGTCAAAAAATAATTTATCACAAGTCAGCCATGACCACCGCGATAACAGGTCTACCAAATTGTTGAAGAATTTTTGTGAAAACCAAATTCATACATACATATTTTATTGCGTAGAACAATGTTCCGGAGATATTTTTAATTTTATGTAATTGATTTACGACTCCAACAGAAAATCTAATTACAATAAACGAACCTTAAAAATGGATTATCATGAAAGCGAGACATTTTTTTCGTATAAATAAATATACTTCCTATAAATATCACGTAGTTGCTTGTATTTTGGTATTTAACAAGTGCTGTGTGGTGTTGAAGCAAACATACTTGCTGCCATGCACAAAATACTTTTCGTAGTTGCTGTCATTGCGATTGTTGGTAGCAATTGCCAAGATGAAATCCTGGTCCCTCTTCTGAAACCTGGTCCTTATGTAGAAAGCGATATTCCTGAAGAAGACATTTTTGGACCTATACTAAAGAGCGGGTTGAAGGCGGCGGTAAATTCTATTTTACCCTTTAAAATATTCCATGATGAACAAAATTCAGACGACTATAATAACGACTCTGTGGATGACGCTAATCTATCCTTCCAAGGTGAGGTTTTTCAAGGTATGGCCATCAATAACGATGATCCTGAAGATGGTGGGAACTATAAAAAAAGTTTAGCCAAAATGTTATCGGCAGGGGCGGATGCGGCGATACAATATTTCTTGCCCGATAGTGAAGAACCAACATCTAGAATCTTGGAAAAATGGTAAAGCCCCAACCAAAAAAAGTAACACCCAATCGAAGATCTGATGCTGATATTATAGCAAATGCTTTCGTTTTGCGAAAGCATTTGCTAGAAAATCAATAAATAACGTTAGAGGATGTCTGGCTCTAGCTGATTAATGCTAGATGATTAAATAACAACGAATAAACACACAATGTTTTAACTACTAATATACAATTGGCCGGGGCTAGAACTGCCTTTCTGAATCTGCGCCCATCGCCCAGTCCGCATGCTTGAGTGCAAAAAATAATTTATCACAAGTCAGCCATGACCACCGCGATAACAGGTCTACCAAATTGTTGAAGAATTTTTGTGAAAACCAAATTCGTTGTTCCATTTCACAATCCAGCTCGATGTTCGTTAATCATTAATTACAGAAAACTGCTTATTTCCTCTATTTGTTTCAGCACTTTTATTATGGGCTTAAAATAAAACATGTCTAAACCGCTTTTTGTTTTTTTACTGTCTTTTATATCAGTTTAGATACACTAGAAACGAACACATTTCTCGGAAACCTTAACAATTTTTGAAGTGTAGGGTCGGGTGTCTCACAGTGAACCAGGCAGCTACATTGAACCACCGCCGAATCTCGAAAACGGCACATTGCTAAACCGCGCTAATATGAGTGAAAGAGAGGTATTTACGATCCTTTACTGCCCACTAGTTTGCGTGGATATCGTGTGCCAAGTGGTTGTGTGAGGAGCATTTGAAAGCAAATTGACTCAAAAAGTAAATATTTTTTTCCAATTTCATTCTTTTTTAGCTTTTTTCATTTAAATAATATCAATTTATTTATATGTTCACTGTATTCTACGGTTATTTAGCAATTAAAAGCGCTACAATTCAAGTTTTTAAGTGATTGGTATGCCGGTAAATTTTTAAGATTAGTTATCAAAACCTGGTGTGTCTCACAGTGAACCACCTGGGGGTGTTACACATTGAACCATGGTTTACTGTGTACATCCAAGTCGTTAAATTAGTTTTTTTTCCTACAATTGTTTTAATTTGTTACAAAATGGTGTGAAACAAAGTAACGATAAGAAAAAGAGGGCGGCATTCGACTGCCAACATGCTTGAGGCTAAGCCTAAGTGTTAATCTGCACAGATCAGGTGCCATGAAACTCCGGATGCTTTTGAAACCCGATTTGGCTAATTATCCAATTAAAGGATCATACGATTTTAAGTGATTTTAATAAATATAAGACTGATTTTTATTATTACAAAGTATTTGCCTTATAAATTGATCTAGAAGACATAGTTAATAAGGTGGCTCAATGTGGACCATACCCTGGTTAAATGTGTACCACCGGTAGTACTCATTGAACCAAAAATATTTTTTCAGAAAAACCTGTTTTACGCCAAAACTAAAAAGAATATGAGAAATTAATGTTTTACAAAATTGAAGCTAAATAAATATGCTAACTATACACAAAAAATTGAAGGCATTGATTGAAAATCCAGCCCAATATGGGACTTTGAAATTTACCTGGTTCAAAGTGAGACAACTTACCATATTATTATACAATAATACCAGCCTGTAAGTCTCCCTCTGATGAGTAAGTCGTTTTTCTATGCTATCTGCATGGAAAAAGGACTGAGCGAAACAATTGACAACAATTTAGCGCAGATCCACCATGGTTGTTCACATAGCGGGGTTTTGATTTATGATATGTTCTGTAGCTGTGTTTTGTTTTTGCCAAATCTAGTTTACTAATTAAAATCAACACAGTTCGTTTATTGACGGTCCTGTTGGTCGAGTGGTTAGTGACCCTGACTGCTAAGCCGGAGGTCATGGGTTCGATTCCCACCCAGGATAAATGTTTGTGTGATGAGCGCGATCATTTGTTCTGTGTCTGGGTGTGATTTACCTATAGTATGTATATATTTAGAAATATATAAGTATGTTGATCAGCTGTCTGATTACCATAACACAAGCTCTGCTTAGCTTGGGATCAGATGTAGCGAAGAATAGCTGAACGCTAAATGTTATGAGAAGCCACATGTCCCGTGTGTGTTGTTGTGCTGACTTACGTGTCTACTTGCAACACTTGATGAACGTGGGGTAATTAAAAATTACAAAATATAATTATAATAAATAGAACCTTCTTTGTCGGAACCAGTGCGGTACTGCGTTGCCAGGACCCAACATGCCGCTGCGTCGAGCTGTACCGACAACGCTTCTGTACATGCCCAGACTGCATCACACCACGGAGGTTGAGGACGTCATAGAATACGAGCGCGTGAAGACCAACTGGACTTTGAGGGACGAGCTGTTGGAGCCGCGTTATAAAACGAACTTCAAGTCGTTCATGGTGCGCGTTCCGACATATCACCTCGAGAAGTTCCTTGAAGAAGAGTTTTGGCCGAAAAGTGTTATTTACCGCCGGTTTCTTGACACTAGTCCGCAAAACACGACACCGACACTTAGTGTAAAACATGATATATTATTATTTCGCACCTGTATCTAGAGCTTTGCTATATACTCAATGACATATTGCAAACTATTGACATTTTTAGTAGTACATTTGCGGAATTCGTATGTCCGTGTGGTGTCCGGATATAAAGAATAGCACCACCCCATATCCTCCACTGGGTGTCGTAAAAGGCGACTAATGGACCTTAAGACCCAGTGCACTGTACCAAGCACCTTGGGTCACCCGAATGGTGGCGAGTAAACAACCAACAATCGCATTCCCAAAGAGGGTTAGTGTCAGGCAGGCGGCCGACTATAAAAGCATAGCCGAAACTTTAAGCAACACGTCTAGAAGACGTGTTGCGCCGACCCCAAACAATAATAATTGAGATAAGGGCGAAAATGATGATGATTTGCGAAATTCGTATAGGTGACCATTATGCATTTGTCTCGGCAATTTAATATAATTTAAGTTCTGCATTGTTGAATTGGGTAATAACTTGTAATGACAATTGTATGTTAACTGAATAAATAAATATATTTTTTTAAAACACCTTTTAAATTCCTCCGTTGGTTGCCAACAAGGTGATCCTCTCGGGCCGGTAATCTTTAGCCTATCCTTACACCCAATGGTAAGACATTTAAAATCCAAATGTAATGCATGGTATCTGAACCCTAGGAGGCCATATCAATACAGTTGCGAAGACTTTATGACCTTAAAAATCGACTAAATTCAATAGGCGAGAGGCCTATGGAATTTGATCACTGATAAAAGTAAAATACACATTTCTCATGATCTGCTATATTTAGATAGAGATTTGTCTTTGCAAAAAAACCTTTCAATTGCCACTTTAATTAAAGTCGTCGATGAGTCTTCACTTCATCCTCTAGGATACCCAATTTTAAAAAGAATCCTATAGCAAATTTATAGATGATAAAACTCAAAACTTTCAGTCGATTTCTGATAAAATTTTCAAAATTTCTCTACATTCGGCCATAACTTTGATTCGCTTTTGTTGTTTATATGGGGGTTGGGGTTGAAAGGCTTGGGTCATGGTCGGCCGGGTGCACGAGTTCTGTATAAGGAACTCGCAAAGCACTTGGTAGACTCCACCCGTGATCAGAAGGCTGGGACTGTATTTTGAGCAAAGAATAATTGGCATTGCCATTCAACGTGGTATTTAATTGCCGCCAGTCTTCTGGGCACTTTTCCCGCTATTGATGGAAATGACATGTTTTTTGACGCTTTACAGATAATAATGTTATTTTATAGTTATGTGTTAAGTTTTAAATGTAGATATTTTTTGTTTAGTATAGTTTCTGTCACACATTCACCTATTATATTTAATTGTAAGAATAATTAAATTACACAGATTTTGAGTTAGATTTGTCATAGTTCACAATAGAAGATGTGAAATCACTTTGTGACGGTAGCAAAAAAAAATGTTAAAGTAAAGATAACAGTCCTTGAGAATTATCCAAAACCTTGAAATGTAAATGAAAAAATTCCGAAGGCATGTGTAGGCAAACACATCCGCTTGGCAGTTAGTGAGTAGAAACACAACTGAACCTGATTGAACCAGGTGGTCACTTTCTTCCTAGTCTTAACTGGCTGGCTGAAGAGCGGTCGCTTGAGCTATATGCTAGGGGTGGAAGTAGCTAATGGCATAATAACGAGGAAACCCGCTCCAGGTTTGTGACCTGGGATGTGATCGGCGTCGCACATTTAGACCCCTAGCCTTTCTCTCTGGTGTTGCCCACCTGCTCCCTATCGTGGCGGTATAATAGGAGTCCATCTTCGAGCCGACCCGTCACCGCTAGACAATTGAATTGCATTCTGATGAATAAAAAGGCAGGTGCCATAATTTTTAATAGTTGGTGAAAGAAATACATGCCTCTTACCTATCCGATCAATAACCCAAATTAGTTTTATCTCCACTATTTACAAAAGATTTTTAGCTACCAGGTGGACGGCCAGTATTCTACATTTCATGATTTTTTTTATATAAGTGCCGCATCTCACATATAAATTCGTAGAAATCCATCGACAAACTATTTTTTTTTCGTTGTTTGATACAAACATTTTAAAATGAAACATATTATTATAATGAATGAAGGGATTGTGTGTTATATATTGTTCTTTTTATAATGTTTTTGTTACTTCCTACTGTTTTAACATGATTAAATGTAAATCTTATTTTTTGAACACTTACAATAAAATTAAAACCCAATAACTTCAGATCCAGTATAATTGGCTGTTTAAATACCACAAAAAAAGGTGTGCCTGGTTGAAGCGAAGACAGAACAAATCGATGTATAATTACTATGCTTGTAAACTCATGCTACATACTCTTTCTGAAAATTCAGGGTCAAATCAGAAGCTACCCTAATGGTAGACAACACGAGCGGTCTTTCTGTAAACTTTCATTATTCTGTGATGTGGACACGTTGAACATTAGATATAATTAGGTTAAGACAAACATTTAACTTCTGCTTGTTTAGACAAAACGTAACGAGAAGGGTTCGTATTTAGTCCTGTAGGTCCTCAGTTTCAGTCACGTTTCAAAGTAATATTAATGCAGTTGTGCAATTTCAACACCTTTACGCTAAGAACTCACAGAGCGATTTTTTACCGCGCCCGCCGCGGTGGCGGGCCCGCAGACTCTGTAGAAAGCAGATTTACATATAAAAAACAAAAGCACAACTCACGACGCGGTTTACGCCCGCAGACCGTGCGATTGTTTGCGGCTGCCGCGGCACCGGCGGGCAACTTGTAGAATCGCGCGGGCCGCGGACGCCCGCAAGCTCTGCGGTTTGCGCCCACGCGCTCTGCGGTCGATTGGCGGGCGATCGCAGTGGCGCAGAGGCCGGTCTTGCGTCTGCCGCTGCGGTTGCGATAGTCGCCCGCAAACGTGGCGGTGGGGTATATGGGGTGGTGCTATTCTTTATATCCGGACACCACACGGTGTCTCAAAACTATAAATTTCATTGTTTGAATTATTCATAATTATAATAAAAAAATATACGTAACCCATTGTTAGTGAATGTGACTCGCTCTTGTCCGGCTTTTTAAATTAGAGACATGTTTTTTCATCTGCGATCCACAGTTCACAACATCGTCCTGTCCCAGATTAAACTTTACTACATACAGTTTACACCGAAGTTTAAGAAAGTACGCAATCAAATACTTGATTTGTTGTAGAGTGCTGACTAACGTGTCTGCTCACACCACTTGTATAACATTGATAAATGTGGGGTAATTAAAAATTACAAACAAAAATAATTTAAATTTCAGGAACTTTATTTTTAGTTCTAAAGTCACAAGTGTATATTACACACATATTTCTCCGACTTTGACCTGGCCAACTTCAATGCAGGGGGGATTCTGCCTTCGATGAGACAAAATTAAACGTCGACGTCCATACCCCAAACCGTCAGGAAAGTCTTGAGCGCTGGTGATCCCAACAAACAACATTAAAACGGCAAGTAAAAGAAACTTGTACATGGTTTCGAGGATTTGTCTTTATTCCTTTGCTACTATGTGCGTAGTGTGCTTTTGTCTGATATTTGATTTACTTTTATATGTGAACATATATTATTCGCCAATTATATTTAATTGTCCGAATAATCCAATTATACAGATGTACAAAAAAATATAATGTTAAAATGAGAATAAAATTCGTTCCCTCATCAAGAGAAAAATAACTAGCAGTTCCCGCGACTTCGTCCTCGTCATTTTCTGTTATTATTTAGACAACTTAGTTTTTATTTTTTTAAAAGAACATTATTATTTTAAAGTACTTCTGCGTAAATTATATTTTTAGTTTTCTTGTCTTGTGGCAGAAGTACATATTGATTTTCTCCACTACCTGATACGTTGATACAACTCTTAACAAATGCATTAATTTCGACCGAATTTGATTACCATAAAAACGGTTCTAGTGAGTTAATCTTAAAAGATAGATATACAACGTTGATAAAAGCGAGAGGCATTAAATGAAACCACATATTCTGTATATCATTATAAGGCTACACAACAAAAATCAAATCAATGTAAGCAATAGTTTAGTCACAGGATATTTTTTTAGTTAGAACAAGCTGTATCTTCCTGATTAGGTGACTAAGTTTTATAGGCATAGTTATCTAGTTGGCTCCGGTTGGGTCCGAAACTAGTCGGGCTATCCCGATAAATACGCGTGAGTAAACCGTTATAACGTTTTAAGTATGAATCATCCTCACGAAAGTTATTATAAAAATATTGCTTACATTGATTTGATTTTTGTTGTATAGCCTTATAATGATATACAGAATATGTGGTTTCATTTAATGCCTCTCGCTTTTATCAACGTTGTATACTGTCGTGAACATTTTTTTAGATCATTACAATAGGAATAATTCTTTTAAACACATATTTTTGGTATCTTGAACCGTTTTCGCAGCGCACGCAATGAAAGCCCTCAAGGATGAATAATTTTCCCTGTTATTACACATTTTCCATTATTTTTTCGCTCCGAATAGTTGCAACGTGATGATATATAGCCTAAGACCTTCCTCCATAAAAGGTCTATTTAACACAAAAAGATTTTTTCGATTCAAACCAGTAGTTCCTGAGATTAGCGCGTTCAAACAAATAAACAAACAAACTCTTCGGCTTTATAATATTATTAGTAATTTCCGTGTGGTGTCCGGATATAAAGAATAGCGCCACCCCATATCCCTCACTGGGTGTCGTAAAAGGTGACTAATGGACCTTAAGACCCAGTGCACTGTACCAAGCACCTTGGGTCACCCGAATGGTGGAGGGTAAACAACCAACAATCGCATTCCCAAAGAGGGTTAGTGTCAGGCAGGCGGCCGACTATAAAACCCTAGCCAAAACTTTAAGCAACATGTCTAGAAGACGTGTTGCGCCGACCCCAAGTGAAATGGGATAAGGGCAGGAAGATGATGAATGCTATTATAGTGTCGCTGGGCTATTTTGGTTTTTGTTCTGGGTACGGTACATTGGAAACGTCTTTTATTATTTTGAGACATTAACATTGCAGTTTCTCTGTGGTATCTTTGCAGAGCTACAAAGATAAACAGCTTGCGGACTGAGAGCACTTGGCTTTCTTTGTAGACCTCATTGATAGGGTGTCTATTATGGTAGGGGACATTAAAACTTTTAGTACACATCTTTGAGCACTTTGAGTATTTTCGTTTTTGGTGTACCGCCCCATAAGCATATACAGTAGCTAACAACACCCTGACAAAGTGACGCTGTAAACTTTCATTATTCTGTGATGTGGACACGTTGAACATTAGATATAATTAGGTCAAGAGAAACATTTAACTGTTGCTTGTTTAAACAAAACATAATAACGAGAAGCACACCACTTGTACAATATTGATAAAAGTGGGGTAATTAAAAATTACAAACAAAAATATTTTAAATTTCAGGAATTTTATTTTCAGCCTAAAATCACAAGTGTATATTACACGCATATTTCCTTGACTTTGACCTGGTCATATTCAGGGCATATAGGAGTGGGGGGGTCAAACTGCCTTCGGAATCGATGAGGCATACGTCGACGTCCATACCCCACACCGCCAGGCAAGTCTTTAGAGTTGGTGAATCCAACAACCAACATTAAAACGGCAAGTAAAAGAAACTTGTACATGGTTTCGAGGAATTGTCTTTATTCCTTTGCTACTATGTGCGTAGTGTGCTTTTGTCTGATATTTGATTTACTTTTATATGTGAACATAATATGTTATACGCCAATTATATTTAATTGTCAGAATAATTCAATTATACTAATGTACAAAAAATGTATACTGTTAAATTGAGAATAAAACTCGTTCCCTCATCAAGAGAATTATATAAATAATAAATTAAATATAAATTTCAAGGTTATGAATTCTTGTCTGAACTGGAGGGAGGGAAGTGTCTAATGGCGTAACAACAAAGAAAAAAAAAGTCATGTGCATCATTGAATTTGTTTAAGTTTTGTTTTTATTCTATTTTAGAAGATAAAGGAACTCACTTTACCACTTTGGATTGGTATTTGGCTCAAATTATTCAGTGTAGAAAAAATTAGTATTTTTCCAATACTGCATTTGCGCTTTATCATCATCTTCCTGCCCTCATCCCATTTCACTTGGGGTCGGCGCAACACGTCTTCTAGACATGTTGCTTAAAGTTTTGGCTATGGTTTTATAGTCGGCCGCCTGCCTGACACTAACCCTCTTTGGGAATGCGATTGTTGTTTGTTTACCCGCCACCATTCGGGTGACCCAAGGTTCTTGGTACAGTGCACTGGGTCTTAAGGTCCATTAGTAGCCTTTTACGACACCCAGTGGAGAATGATAACTGTTGTAGAACTGAGTTATTTGGCAACATCTCAAAACTATAATTTTTGTTTGAATTATTCATAATGATAATAAAAAAAATATACGTAACCTATTGTTAGCGAGTGTGACTCGCTCTTGTCCGGCTTTTTAATATCTTAAAAAACTAAATAAAATTTTGTAATAATGTAACTTTAAAGGAAGCGAATGTCTTTAATAAAAGTAATAAAATACTTTGTTTTTCATTTGTTTAAAACAAAAAATGTTAGTCTTTCAGCCGGGGCACACGATCTGTAGGAGAACATAAAAGATCATTTCTTTTTATAAAATCATAAATTTCAATCAACCACTTCTCCTTACCGGTCGGCTATAAGAGATTCCTTTAGGAATAAGCAGTACCTTTGAACATTTTGTTTGCTATATTGTGTTTTTTACCTGTTTTGTGTGTACATAAACACTTGTACATGCATACATGTACATACTTGGCGGGCCTGTTAGTCTAGTGGTTAGTGACCCTGACTGCTATACCGGAGGTCGTGGATTCGATTCCCACCCTACACAAATATTTGTGTGACACGAGTTTTTGTTGTGTGTCTGGGATCTATAGTATGTATGTATTTAAAATATATAATTATGTTTATCGGTTGTCTAGTACTCATAACACAAGCTACTAAGTATGATTAACTTGAGACTAGATGGCGTTGTGTGAACCAACCGGAGTCCGTAATCATGAGCTGACGCGGCGGCGGCGGGGTCGCGAATCGAACTGACTCGAGAGAAATGTTAATTTATTAAAAAAAAAAACATGCTATAAATGATCAATATTTATTTCTATAATTTATGACTAGTATTGCCTATGAATAGTTATTTTATTCTGAAAAATTAATAGTGAATGTGTTGAAGCTGACTTTCCATGATTTTTACAAATGTTTGTAAAGTTATTGTTCCACAACAACAAATTGACGGAAAATATCTCAAAGCTATTACTTGTTAAGTACCCCGCGCATAATGTGGGATGGATTTTTTAATCTCTGTCCATACATTGGCCGCCGATCAATATTTGTTCATCAGGGCAAACAGGAGTACAAGCAAAGCCATCGGGAGTGTATCCAGTTTCACAGTCACCATCGGACTGCCGCTTCTGCACCAGATGCGCAGAAATGTCTTTTTTAAGCTCCACACAAAGAATTAATTGAAGGTTACAACTGATCACCAGTATCAAAGCAAAAAAAACAAATGATTTGGATAACATGACTGCTGATATAAGAGTGTTCTTGATTCCTTCAGAGTCATATACTTGTAATGATTAAAGTGAAGGTGTACGCTATATATATATGTGTGTATCGACGGGGTGTTAAAAAGCTGTTTTTAGATTTTTTACTTTCCAATTTGTTTTTGTAAAATTGATTTCCATAGTTATTACAGCGAGTCGAATTGGCACAAAAAGGATTTCGTGTCATTACCAAAGTGGTTAAGTGTATTCCTGTATCTTCTAAAATAGAATAAAAACAAAACTTAAACAAATTCAATGATGCACATGACTTTTTTTTCTTTGTTATTACGTCATTAGACACTTCCCTCTAGTTCAGACAAGAATTCATAACCTAGAAATTTATATTTAATTTATTATTTATATAATTCTCTTGATGAGGGAACGAATTTTACTCTCATTTTTACATTACATTTTTTTGTACACCTGTGTAATTGGATTATTTGGACAAATTAATATAATTGGCGTATAACATATTATGTTCACATATAAAAGTAAATCAAATATCAGATGAAAGCACACTACGCACATAGACAATTCCTCGAAACCATGTACAAGTTTCTTTTACTTGCCGTTTTAATGTTGTTTGTTGGGATCACCAACTCTCAATTCTTGCCTGCCGGTATAGGGAATCGACGCTTGGCTCATCGAAGGCAAAACCCCCCCTGCCCTGAACAAGGCCAGGTCAAAGTCGGAGAAATATGCGTGTAATATACACTTGTGACTTTAGAACTAAAAATAAAGTTCCTGAAATTTAAAACATTTTTGTTTGTAATTTTTAATAACCCCACATTTATCAATGTTATACAAGTGGTGTGAGCAGTCACGTTAGTCAGCACACTACAACAAACCAAGTATTTGATTGCGTACTTTCTTAAACTTCGGTATAAACTGTATGTAGTAAAGTTTAATCTGGGACAGGACGATGTTGAGCTGCTGTGGAACGCAGATGAAAAAATATGTCTCTAATTTAAAAAAACCGGACAAGAGCGAGTCACACTATTACAAAATTTTATTAAGTTTTTTAGATATTCAGAAATACAATGTTCCTTGATTCTATAGAAGAGATACACTAGCGTTTTATGAAGAGCGCAAATTTACGATCTGGCCACGACCTGAATTTGTTTTAAGTATTGATATAATGACACAAAAATCAATCTATTTTCATGCACCGAGTCCTTACTCTCACATCTCCAATAAAGCCCGGTTTGTTAACAATAATCAATAGGACCAAAATTAACAATAATCAAAAGGATATATGACTGTAGTTTGAATGGAGTTGTTGAGAGGGGAAGACCACCGCAGACGTTCCATGACCAAATAGGGAAAGTCCCAAAAAAGGGTCAGGTCAGGAGTACCCTAAACCTCAGGAGTACCCTAAACCGACGGGCGTGTAAGAAGCGATTGATGAGTGTGGATGAAGCTCAAGTGGTATGCCAGGATCGTAGCAAATGGAAAGATGTGATCTCTGCCTACTCCCAAGGGAAAGAGGCGTGACGTTTATGTATGTATGTATGAAAAAGGACCAAAATGAGGAATATCCAAAACTTGTACATGGCTCTAATTGTAAACATTAGATTTCTTTAGCGTTCGGAGGTTACAATTTATGTTCGATATTTATTTGATTTATAATACACATTTATTTCATAATTTTCAACAAGAAAATAATTGTACTTTAATCAAATTTAACGGCTCATTAAGTACGGCTACTGTATTGAAGCTAGACTAGTTATAGCATGCTTTTATCTTATCAGTATCCAAAACAATATCCTATATTAAAAGGGTGTCAATATACAGCATTGACGTCTTTCCCTACATATTAAGGCTAGCGGCAAAGGGGAAGAACGCGGTAGTTTTGGAATCAGGCAACATATTCCTTGTTCTCTCTCACTACAACCCACGCCAAGGCACGGCGTGGGTATTTGTCGGAGTCCCATCGACTAAAAACACCCCAGGCCTACTAGAGTATGTTGTTTTCAAGTCGTACAAAAGCTTGCATAAAGTGATGAGATTGACATTTTTCTCGAGTAAAAAACGCATTTTCACGCAGGATACATACAGTCTGTAAACTTAAAATAATAAGAGAATTGCCAGCGCAAATGATTTTGCTCAATCGACCTCTAAATACAGGGTGTAAAGAAACTACTATTATGATCGTGAATATGAAGTCTCGTGTTAAAACACAACTTTTGCAATTTTTACTTCGATACGTGATTACGATTTTTTCCCGTTCAAATTAATTCGGCGGTATCTTCATTGTGAGCCACGAGCTGACTTTATTAATTGAACAGTATTTAGGTATTTGCTGTTAGTCAACCATAAGAAACTATGAACTTAATGTAGCCCTGAAAAGGACTTTTTGATATTGCGGTGGTCAGTAGCCTGGTATTCCGGCAATTTACGTGCGTAACAAAGCTACCACTTTTAATTGTAAATTTTGTTGATCGTGCTCGACTTCAACACTCTGAACCGTTTAATCACATTTCTTAACGTAACACTGTTACTTTCACACCTGTACTGACGTTAAGACTCGCCTTAACACTCACGCACCACTCGCAAACTATATCGCGCGTCAAACTTCCGGGCACTTAATATTGAAATAAGTTACGTTGGAGTACGCTATAACATCTCGCAAAAAAAATATAACAATTCGGAGGTCTTTTTTTTTTTTTTTTTTTTTTTTTCTTTATTAATTAAAAATCAAACCTTAAAAACTAAACAATTTCCCACAAAACCTTAGTAAGGTTTGACTGTGGGTTACGGTCGCTTTTATACATTTCAAAATGCCACTCTCCGAGAAACTTAGCTACCGACCGAACATCCAAACCTATCATGCCCCCGTCATACACATGCGGAGCCATAAAAGGCCCGAACGCCTAGTCAGCATCCACGCCCTCCAAGAAGTAGCGCCTTAACTTGGCTTTAAATTTATATATATTTTCTTCCCGCGCAATTACCTCTGGTAAACTGTTAAATAAATATGGTATACGTTTTTTTAATGTTCGATCGCCATAAAAGTTTTTAATACGCGGAACTACAAATCTACCAGCGGTCATTGCACGAGTGTTGTATACATTGTTTATTGGTATGTTCTTAGTTGTAATACTGTTATGGTTATTTAATGCTAAAATTAATGACAAATACAAACACTAGACTGATCCGACTGATGTCGGGATAGGGATGATCGATATTTATCGATGGTGAAGAAATATCGATGTTGGAAAACATCAATCAATCGTACTTTTGAGTTTAATAATATCGCCAAATCGATGTTTTTAGAACAGAAACGGTTCTCTGTAAAGTCGGTTTACTGACGATAGTTGAATGTGACAACGTTATAAAAAAGTACTGATAAAATGGTGAACGTATAGCTTACTCAATTAGGAGAAAGATTTTTTCTTTACTCACTATTTCCTGAGAGAGTAATAAAAAACTGTCAACTTCAACGCTTTTGAATAATGAAAGTCGAACATCGATATTAGGCTTTCGATTATGACATCGATGTTTTTCAAATATCGATCATCCCTGTGTCGGTCGGCAGGAATCATCAAAGAAAGCCGCGGCATTGTTGTGCACGCGCCGAAAGGGCTGGCGGTTCCTTTGACATAAAATAAATATCAATATTTTTTCACATTTTATTCACCTGTGGACTGATCGGCTTCTTTGAAGTAAAAGTACAATAGATAACGCGGTGGTGTGGAGTGTTGTCAATGTTATGAAATTTTGCCCAGTTTCGGGGAGAATTATGCATTAGGTGGATGGAACAAAAAGTATTAACTTCGACAGTATTTGATATTTATCTCCAAAAACGTTTTCTGGTATTTAGATTGATAGTAAGCTGTTTTTAGATTTTCAATTTTCCAATTTTTATTTTGAAAAATTGATTGCCATAGTTGTTACAGCGAGTCGAATTGGCACGTAAAAAATTTCGTGCCATTATTTTTTTTAATGACGAACTATAAATTAAATATACTTTTCAGTGTACATTTTAATAGCTCATATAATTATTTGTGAGCACCTTTTACGCAATTTTCTCTTAAATTACTATATTCTTTCTAATGTATGACATAGTCACATACGGTGTGAGAATATTTGTTGCAAAAAAAAAATCCAATATAAAGCACAAATGCACTATTGGAAAAATACTCATTTTTTCTACACTGATTAATTTGAGCCAAATACCAATCCAAAGTGGTTCAGTGTGTTCCTGTATCTTCTAAAATAGAATAAAATCAAAACTTAAATTCAGTGATGCACATTACTTTTTTTCTTTGTTAGTACGCCATTAGACACTCCCCTCCCTCCAGTTCAGACAAGAACTTGAAATTTGAAATTTATATTTAATTTATAATTTATAAAATTCTCATAATGAGGGAACGAATTTATTCTCATTTTTACATTATATTTTTTTGTACATCTGTATAATTGGATTATTCGGACAAATTAATATAATCGGCGTATAACATATTATGTTCACATATAAAAGTAAATTAAATATCAGACAAAAGCACACTACGCACATTGTAGCAAAGTAATAAAGACAATTCCTCGAAACCATGTACAAGTTTCTTTTACTTGCCGTTTTAATGTTGTTTGTTGGAATCACCAACTCTCAATTCTTGCCTGCCGGTATAGGGAATCGACGCTTGGCTCATCGAAGGCAGAATCCCCCCTGCATTGAAGTTGGCCAGGTCAAAGTCGGAGAAATATGCGTGTAATATACACTTGTGATTTTAGAACTAAAAATAAAGTTCCTGAAATTTAAAACATTGTTGTTTATAATTGTTAATAACCCCACATTTATCAATGTTATACAAGTGGTGTGAGCAGACACGTTAGTCAGCACACTACAACAAATCAAGTATTTGATTGCGTACTTTCTTAAACTTCGGTATAAACTGTATGTAGTTATGTTTATCTGGGACAGGACGATGTTGAGCTGCTGTGGACCGCAGATGAAAAAATATGTCTCTAATTTAAAAAAACCGGACAAGAGCGAGTCACACTATTACAAAATTTTATTAAGTTTTTTAGATATTCAGAAATACAATATTCCTTGATTCTATAGAAGAGATACACTAGTGTTTTATGAAGAGCGCAAATTTGCGATCTGTCCACGACCTGAATTTGTTTTAAGTTTTGATATAATGACACAAAAATCAATCTATTTTCATGCACCGAGTCCTTACTCTCACATCTCCAATAAAGCCCGGTTTGTTAACAATAATCAATAGGACCAAAATTAACAATAATCAAAAGGATATATGACTGTAGTTTGAATGGAGTTGTTGGGAGGGGAAGACCACGACAGACGTTCCATGACCAAATAGGGAAAGTCCCAAAAAAGGGTCAGGTCAGGAGTACCCTAAACTGACGGGCGTGTATGAAGCGATTGATGAGTGTGGATGAAGCTCAAGTGGTATGCCAGGATCGTAGCAAATGGAAAGATGTGATCTCTGCCTACCCCCAAGGGAAAGAGGCGTGGCGTTTTTGTATGTATGTATGTAATAGGACCAAAACGAGGAATATCCAAAACTTGATCATGGCTCTAATTGTAAACAGTAGATTTCTTTAGCGTTCGGAGGTTACAATTTATGTTCGATATTTATTTGATTTATAATACACATTTATTTCATAATTTTCAACAAGAATATAATTGTACTTTAATCAAATTTAACGGTTCATTAAGTACGGCTACTGTATTGAAGCTAGACTTGTTATAGTATGCTTTTATTTTAACAGTATCCAAAACAATATCCTATATTAAAAGGGTGTCAATATACAGCATTGACGTCCTTCCCTACATATGAAGGCTAGTGGCAAAGGGGAAGAACGCGGTAGTTCTGGAATCAGGCAACATATTCCTTGTTCTCTCTCACTACAACCCACGCCAAGGCACGGCGTGGGTATTTGTCGGAGTCCCATCGACTAAAAACACCCCAGGCCTACTAGAGTATGTTGTTTTCAGAGTCGTACAAAAGCTTGCATAAAGTGATGTGATTACGACATTTTTCTCGAGTTAAAAAAACGCATTTTCACGCAGGATACGTACAGTCTGTAAACTTAAAATATTAAGAGAATTGCCAGCGCAAATGATTTTGCTCAATCGACCTCTAAATACAGGGTGTGAAGAAACTACTATTATGATCGTGAAAATGTAGTCTCGTGTTAAAACACAACTTTTGCGACTTTTACTTCGATACGTGATTACGATTTTTTCCCGTTCAAATTAATTCGGCGGTATCTTCGTTGTGAGCTACGAGCTGACTTTATTAATTGAACAGTATTTAGGTATTTGCTGTTAGTCAACCATAAGAAACTATGAACTTAGTGTAGCCCTGAAAAGGACTTTTTGATATTGCGGTGGTCAGTAGCCTGGTATTCCGGCAATTTAGGTGCGTAACAAAGCTACCAATTTCAATTGTAAATTTTGTTGATCGTGCTCGACTTCAACACTCTGAACCGTTTAATCACATTTCTTAACGTAACACTGTTACTTTCACACCTGTACTGGCGTTAAGACTCGCCTTAACACTCACGCACCACTCGCAAACTATATCGCGCGTCAAACTTCCGGGCACTTAATATTGAAATAAGTTACGTTGGAGTACGCCATAACATCTCGCAAAAAAAATATAACAATTCGGAGGTCTTATAGAGACAAATACAAACACTAGACCGATCCGACTGATGTCGGGATAGGGATGATCGATATTTATCGATGGTGAAGAAATATCGATGTTGGTAAACATCAATTAATCGTACTTTTGAGTTTGATAATATCGCCAAATCGATGTTTTTAGAAAAGAAACGGTTGTCTGTAAAGTCGTTTTACTGACGATAGTTGAATGTGACAACGTCATAAAAAAGTACTGATAAAATGGCGAACGTATAGCTTACTCAATTAGGAGAAAGATTTTTTCTTTACTCACTATTTCCTGAGAGAGTAATAAAAAACTGTCAACTTCAACGCTTTTGAATAATGAAAGTCGAACATCGATATTAGGCTTTCGATTATGACATCGATGTTTTTCAAATATCGATCATCCCTGTGTCGGTCGGCAGGAATCATCAAAGGAAGCCGCGGCATTGTTGTGCACGCGCCGAAAGGGCTGGCGGTTCCTTTGACATAAAATAAATAACAATATTTTTTCACATTTTATTCACCTGTGGACTGATCGGCTTCTTTGAAGTAAAAGTACAATAGATAACGCGGTGGTGTGGAGTGTTGTCAATGTCATGAAATTTTGCCCAGTTTCGGGGAGAATTATGCATTAGGTGGATGGAACAAAAAGTAATAACTTCGACAGTATTTGATATTGACCTCCAAAAACGTTTTCTGGTATTTAGATTGATAGTAAGCTATTTTTAGATTTTCAATTTTCCAATTTTATTTTGTAAAATTGATTTCCATAGTTGTTACAGCGAGTCGAATTGGCACGAAAAAAATTTCGTGCCATTATTTTTTTTAATGACGAACCATAAATTAAATATACTTTTCAGTGTACATTCTAATAGCTCATATAATTATTTGTGAGCACCTTTTACGCAATTTTCTCTTAAATTACTATATTCTTTCTAATGTATGACATAGTCACAGACAATGTAAGAATATTTGTTGCAAAAAAAAAAACAATATAAAGCACAAATGCAGTATTGGAAAAATACTCATTTTTTCTACACTGATTAATTTGAGCCAAATACCAATCCAAAGTGGTTCAGTGTGTTCCTGTATCTTCTAAAATATAATAAAATCAAAACTTAAATTCAGTGATGCACATTACTTTTTTTCTTTGTTAGTACGCCATTAGACACTCCCCTCCCTCCAGTTCAGACAAGAACTCATAACCTTGAGATTTATATTTAATTTATTATTTATATAATTTTCTTGATGAGGGAACGAATTTATTCTCATAATTAGATTATATTTTTTTGTACATCTGTATAATTGGATTATTCGGACAATTAAATATAATTGGCGTATAACATGTGTTCACATATAAAAGTAAGTCAAATATCAGACAAAAGCACACTACGCACATAGTAGCACAGGAATAAAGACAATTCCTCGAAACCATGTACAAGTTTCTTTTACTTGCCGTTTTAATGTTGTTTGTTGGGATCACCAGCGCTCAAGACTTTCCTGTCGGTTCGGGGTATGGACGTCGACGTTTAATTTTGTCTCATCGAAGGCAGAATCCCCCCTGCATTGAAGTTGGCCAGGTCAAAGTCGGAGAAATATGTGTGTAAGATACACTTGTGACTTTAGAACTAAAAATAAAGTTCCTGAAATTTAATTTTTTTTTGTTTGTAATTTTTAATTACCCCACATTTATCTATGTTATATAAGTGGTGTGAGCAGTCACGTTAGTCAGCACACTACAACAAATCAAGTATTTGATCGCGTACTTTCTTAAACTTCGATATAAACTGTATATAGTTAAGTTTAATCTGGGACAGGACGATGTTGAGCTGTGGAACGCAATCATCATCTTCCTGCCCTTATCCCATTTCACTTGGGGTCGGCGCAACATGTTTTTTTTTTCTAACCATGTTGCTAATGGATTTGGCTATGGTTTTATAGTCGGCCGCCTGCTTGACACCAACCCTCTTTGGGAATGCGATTGATGGTTGTTTACCCGCCACCATTCGGGTGACACAAGGTGCTTGGTACAGTGCACTGGGTCTTAAGGTCCATTAGTCGCATTTTACGACACCCAGTGGAGGATATGGGGTGGTGCTATTCTTTATATCTGGACACCACACGGAAAGCTGTGCGTCAAAGAAAAAAAATATCTCTCATTTAAAAAACCGGACAAGAGCGAGTCACACTCGCTAACAATCAAATGGGTTACGTATATTTTTTTTATTATCATTATGAATAATTAAACAATGAAATCTATAGTTTTGAGATGTTGCTTGCCAAATAATTCAGTTCTGCAACAGTTTTCATCCTTTTAAAGGTGTTGAAATTCCACAACTGCATTAATATTACTTTGAAACGTGGCTGGAACTCAGGACCTACAGAACTAAATACGAACCCCTCTCGTTATTATGTTTTGTCTAAACAAGCAACAGTTAAATGTTTGTCTTAACCTAATTATATCTAATGTTCAACGTGTCCACATCACAGAATAATGAAAGTTTACAGAGAGACCGCTCGTGTTGTTTACCATTAGGGTTGCTTCTGATTTGACCCTGAATTTTCAGAAAGAGTATGTAAGCATAGTAATTATACATCGATTTGTTTATGTCTTCGCCTTAACCAGGCACATCTTTTGTTTGTAAAGTCAACAGCCAATATACTGGATCTGAAGTTATTTTAGTTACTAGCTGTGCCCGCGACTTCATTCGCGTGGTTTTCGGAAACAAAACAACGTCGTTTAGATAAGATTTAGCTATATACATATATTATGTAGTATATACTTCACTCAAAAAGGTGGTATATTGGCAATATATGACTTCAAGCATAAAGTGATGATTAACGTGGATAACCCGAACCCTGTTTGTACCGTATTCTGTGACATGACCCAAGCCTTCGACTGCGTACAGCATGATATTTTACTGCAAAAGCTAGAGTGTTATGACATTAGGGGGAACATTTTTAAATTAATTCAATCGTACCTGAGCAATCGAAAACAAATTACAGATATTAAAACTATATCAATAAAAGGACAAAATGTGAAGAAACTTATCAATCAGACGTGCGTTAAATATGGAGAGCCCCAGGGAAGTGAGCTAGGCCCTGTTTTATTCAATTTTATTTATATATAAATGACCTACCATAACAACAAATAAAAGAGTGAAATAAATAATTCAATTGAATCAGTAATTAAATGGCTTGATAATAATAACTTAAAAACTAATATAATACATTTTGGACAGCGTACATCAGATAAATCTGACATAAAAATACAATTCAATGCCAAATAATTGACGAGGTTACCTCTACTAAAAATCTTGGACTCATAATTGTCAAAAAACTTAAAAGGTCACATCGATTTTTTAGTTAAAATAATTAACACCGCTTCATATGCATTGTTCAAACTGTCAACGGCACTAAGAGTAGATGGACTGCTCACAATGAGGCATCATGGGCTAGTTTCAAGTTGTTTAAGATATGGAGTCGTATTCTGGGGCAATTCAACTGACAAATAACTAGTTTTCAAGGCTGAAAAAAGGAGTATTAAAGCAATGTTTAAATTATGTCCGACCGAGAGCTGTCAACCCTAATTCCAAAACTATAAAATTTTGACACTTCCTTCTCTTTACATTCTCGAAATTGATATGTTGGTAAAATTAAATCCACAGCTATTTCCCCGTCTTTCTGACTTAAATCCCCGTTACAGAAGCGACAATTCCATTCTATGCTTACGCAGGGCATAAACATTTGTTGTAGTGTGCTGACTAACGTGACTGCTCACGCCACTTGTATCATCATCATCATTCCCCTGCCAAGGCAGAAAGGAAGGGCACTTGTATAACCTTGATAAATGTAGGTTAATTAAAAATTACAAACAAAAACAATTTAAATTTCAGGAACTTTATTTTTAGTTCGAAAGTCACAAGTGTATATTACACGCATATTTCTCCGACTTTGACCTGGCCATGTTCAGGGCAGGGGGGATTCTGCCTTCGATGAGGCAAAATTAAACGTCGACGTCCATACCATATATCGTCAGGAAAGTCTTGAGCGCTGGTGATCCCAACAAACAACATTAAAACGGCAAGTAAAAGAAACTTGTACATGGTTTCGAGGAATTCAGGGCTTTTTTGAGGTCTTTATTCCTTTGCTACTATGTATGTAGTGTGCTTTTGTCTGATATTTGATTTACTTTTATATGTGAACATAATATGTTATTCGCCAATTATATTTAATTGTCCGAATAATCCAATTATACAGATGTACAAAAAATATAATGTAAAAATGAGAGTAAAATTCGTTTCCTCATCAAGAGAATTATATAAATAACTAGCTGACCCGGCGAACTTCGTTCCGCCTTACTACGGAACCAATCTTTAACTGTAAATTTTATTTTGCGGTGGTAAGCCAGGTTACATCCAATGAGTTCAAAAATTCAACTGGATAGTTGGTCGAATCATCTTCATTTGTTACACAGTCAATAGATTTGAAAGAATGCAGTGTACCAATGATCTCATTCTGAATTATGTAGTTTATGGCATCTACCTACATCTTTATTCTTAGCCGCCAAACTTGCTCGTTCACTCAAACATTCATTATTTTGAGGTCTTTCGATGAGACAATGTTACAGCAATTCGGAGATAATGAATTCAACCCGCTAGATTCGAGGACAGGTACTCGACCATAACCGATAGGCAGCAATTGCTCAGAAAAATCTTTAGCAGATAATAATAGTTACAGTTAGATAATAATAGATAACAATAATTACAGTTCAGCAATGCAACTTTTCGTTCCAATTCTCGATGAAATGCGTCAGTCATTTCACGATTTGGCGCTGGCATTCCGAACCTGGCTAATAAACACATCAAGTCATCTTCGATCAAGAGCAAGGCCCGATTATGAGTCTCCTCATTCATTTTAAGATCGGAATTTCTTGAACTGACTCGAATTTGGTGTAAAATATCTTCTACCATATTACTTTGTATTTGTGCCACAGGTTAGTTGGGTTCGATAAAAAATATGTCGAAGTAATTGGTAGCAAATAATAACTTGGAGAAGCAGAGATAATTTTGCTTATTAATTTGCAAGTGTAATAAAGTGGCATCTCCGAGTAAAGCAAAGTTCGTGCAAAAGGATCGCTCTGGCAGGTCGCAAAGAACCTGTCAATGATGTTGCTGGAGGTGTCTCCGGCTCCGAACGGATGCTATGCTGATACTAAATAGTAAATATACTATAGAAAAACTGTGAACGTTGTATATAAAAACATAACGGCCCGCAATTTTTAAATCGTTAATATCTTCGAAAATATTCATTTAAATCATATGCTGTAAAGAGCCATACAAATCTATAGTAATGGAACAATGTATTCAAGGTTTTTATTTGGACAAGGATTAATGCGGTATTGGTTTAAATAGCTTCGAAAATTAGCCATTATTTGTCGCAAAAAGTAAATGATAAAAAATGATATTGTGGGATATCCATGAGAGATAGACATATACCGTGGTTAGCCGTGCTAATAATAATAAATAAATAAATAAATAAATAAATACCATCGCGGAGTTTTCTGTAGACCTATGCAATGTGTACAAATTATTAGTACATTATTTTGAAGCATGTAAACCTACCTCTTGAATCACTCTATGTATTAAAAAAAACCGAATCCAAATCCGTTGTGCAGTTTTAAAGATCTAAGCAAACATACATACAGACAGACGCGAGAAGCGACTTTATACTATGTAGTGATAAATTAAATATAAATTTCAAGGTCATGAATTCTTGTTTGAACTGGAGGGAGGGGAGTGTCTAATGGCGTTATAACACAGAAAAAAAAAGTATGTGCATCATTAAATTTGCTCAATATTAAATATGGTAACAGGTAGACGCTAGTATGATAGTATGTACCCTTCGTGCGCTAGTCCGACTCGCACTTGGCTGGTTTTTTAATGCAAGTAATTTTATTTTAATAGAATTTCACAGTTCATTAAGTACAACTATACACACGTTGTCTAAAGTAGGTTTATTTTTATCGTCTTTAAAGTCTGTCTGTCAAAGAGATAGGGCAGCAAATAATTGTTGATAATAGGATTGTTGTGTGATTAGTAAGATCACAACACAAAGATAATTTATGTTTAAAATACAATAGTATTCCTTACTCTATTACATTTAGTGTTGTTGAGATCAAAAAACTAAATCGCATTTTTGCCATGAAATTTTCCCAAAGTAAAAAGGCATTTTTACGATATCAAATGTGATAAATTGATTATGCTGCTAACCTTGTACATTTTATCAATTATTTATGTTCGTTAGTTTAAAAATTAAAATTGTGAGCATATTTTTTACTTTACGTATTAACGTGATTCTTAAGGTTCCGTACCTTAAAGGAAAAACGGAGCCCTTTCAGGATTACTTTGTTCCCCCTTCATCTGTCTGTCTTTTAAAACCCTTTTTCTCAGATACTCTTTCTGCAGTCCCTTACAAATGCAAAAAGTAAAACTTCTAAGCCAATGCAATCAAAATATACAGCCGCACATTTTTTTAAATTTTAGACACTTCAAGTAATCAAAAACCTAAAGGTTTGCTCTTGAAATTCGATATGAAGCAACGTCACAACCTGCAGATAAAAACATTTTAATGTATCAAAATCAAAATTTCTGAAACCAAAAAAACAAAATTGTTAATTCCAAACTAGATCACATTAGTATGGAAATATGTTATTTTTCTTTATACAGATTTGTTTCTTTTAGCTTAATTGTACGGAACCCTCAGTGTTTCTAGTTACGCTTGACCGGTATATTATTGTTAATATATAAAATGCTTGTTCTACTTTCCGCTTTCATAGTTCTAGGATATCTAGTGGCACAAAGTTCAAATCACTTCCAGCTTCTTTCTATTTACGTAAATACTGATAAATGATGTCGATATATTGAAAAGCAAAACCATCAGACTTTGAAAGACTTCGAAAGTGTAGAGGTCATTGAAGACAACAGTTAAAACTTATTTTTCCTCAACCGTTTTTTACTCCCAAAGAGTTTCAATAGCCACGTTAATTAGGGAACAACCCTTTAATATTTATACATACGACATTAAATAAAATACTGACATAATATTAAAATCGTACAGTCTGCTACGATTTTACGGTTTAAATGCAAAAAGGATTTTACGAAGCATAATACGGGTATAATTGTAAGAAAGAAATAACGTAATCTAGTTTTTAGGGCTCCGTACCCAAAGCGTAAAACGGAACCCTATTACTAAGCCTCTACTGTCTGTCTGTCTCCAGGCTGTATCTCATAAACTGTGACAGCTAAAAAGCTGAAATTTTCACAAATGATGTATTTCCACTGTCGTTATACAAATAGGTACTAAAAGTTGAAAAATATATTAAGGGGGTCAAACAAATGTATTTTTTAAGCTATTTTTACTCAATCTTAATAAGCAACCAAAAGTTAGCGCACCTACACCAAACGCGATTTTCTTTTGTAGATGATAGTACGGAACCCTTGATGCGAGAGTCCGACTCGCACTTGGCCGGTTTTATTACCACAAACAGTCCATGCGGATAAGAAATAGGCCGGTGCACACAAATGTAATAAACACATACTTAAATATTGTACCAATCATAATATATCTATTCAAATTAACAAATACACGCGATTTACTTAGATAAATTGTCATTCTTAGCAATTTTTTGTAGTAACAAAAACTAAACGTAATTGTATTCATTAAAGTTTTTCCATTTCATAAACTCGTAACGAAAAATAAATAAATTCAAATAGTGTAAATAAAACATGAGCCCGTTAGTTTGAAAACAAAAAAACATTTACTGCGAGTGCATCACCCAATTTTGTAAAAAAGTCGCGAACTGGTCCAGTGACGGATTCAACAGTTTTGCGCGCGCCTCGACCCACCCCTCAGTAGATTTTGTGCCGTCGGACCGCACGCACGTCGCCTCCGATCCCATCTTCACCGATGTTCTAAATTCAAGAAAAAAGCTCGCGTCGTACATTTAAAAAATAAACTGTATTGTTTTTTATAATTTTCTTAAGTGTCGTGTGCCTGTGTTTGCGCGTATAATGTGGTACATTTTAGATGTTGGGTAGCAGAAATATCATCGCTCTGATGATAAAATGATTGAAGAAATTAGGATTTGAACGTGTTACTGCCAGGTATTGTATATTGTTAACGCTTTTATGGTAATTAACGATAAAAACCTTTTGTGACGTAGTTTTAGCGAAATTAAAAGGAGGTGGTATACGTTTTTGTAAAATATTTTAAAATTTTAGACGAGATGATTTTATAGATTGAAGGTTTCAAATTGTATTTTTTTAGTAACTGTAATATTTTTGAAGCAGACGTATTATTTTACCGTTGGAAATATGATAGCAGATTTTTAACATTCTAAACCCTTTGGTAAATAAAATACTAAAATAGAGGTAACAATAACAATATAAATTTACATTATGAAATATTTGAATAGGTTATTGGCTGCCTCACTTTACATATAAAAATTCTTTTAATTGATATGGTCCCGTAAAACTACGCGCCATTATTATTTAGATACAGTAGACGGAGAGTATCACAGCTGGTAAAAAAAGGATTCTGGCTGAATTAACAAAAAATAATACCATGTAATAAAAAGAAAAGATTTACTTATCCTATCTATTTTTTAATCATCGAAAGATAATATGAAGTAATTTATCGTTATACAAATTTAAAAGAGTATAACAACAAAATGCTAGTTCATAAAATATTATGTTATGTGATTAGTTAGTTATATTTATATATTACTTTATATTACTTTCAAAATAAAGCAGCATTTTATTGAAACGAAAATGCATCTAACGAATAATTCTTTTAGCAAGCGTTATGCAAAAAAGTTAGTAATCAATATAATTATATTTTTTAGCTCTTTTTTTGGACATAAGTTTTATCAAATGGTGTTGTCTGCTTTTTATCAAACCAACGACCTGCCCTAGCCTCACACGGCTACAATACTGATGTATTATACATGTAAACCTTCCTTGAAACATTCTATTAATTAAAAAAACGACATCAAAATTCATTGCTTAGTATCAAAGATTTAAACATACATAACGACTGACAGACAGTGGGAAGCGCTTTGCTATATTATGTATATCAGATAATTATATGTTTATAAGATACATAAAAAATTGTAAATTACTTAATAATATCTCTTTAACTGACAGTGTAATAAACAACGTTATTTAAACGTTTTTTTTTATATTTTTTTCAATCGGAATAATTCATCTTTTCCCGGAACATTTCTCACTAATTAAATAAAATCTAGTTCTATTTACAAAAATTTAGCTTACGTTCTAAGTAATAATAAAGAAGGTTTTTCTTTTGAAACCAAAATAAACCTCGAGAGTCTAACATTAAAAGTTAATTTTACAATAGACTGGGTCCACCTTTATACTGTGTTTAGGTATTTTGTTAATATTAACTTTTACTGGCGTAATATTCAAATAAAATCCCTGCTTTTACCAGATTGGTCCTTTATACTAGGACCTTAGTAGCGTGGGGTCACAATAATTTTAACAGACTTCGAAGATGACTTTTACCTTTTTATATAGCATACATTTATTTTTATTTCATTAAGACAACGAGTTTAATATTAATACTAACTATTATTATCCGCGACTTCAGTCGCGTGAATGTCGGTTATAGCTGCAAAAACATTACAGCTCTCTAAAGCAGTTGGTTAAAATCAGCCTTTGTGTTAATCTAGAGCTAGCTAAGTCAACTAAACATACCAAATTTCACCAAAATTGAACCTACCGTTCATGCGTGAAAAAGTAACAAACATCCATGCATCTATACTTACAAACTTGCGATTATATAATAGCACAGTCTATAATAGTTAGTAATAGGATATGGGTTTTTGAAGTAGTTGTTGCATTTGTTTTCGTTAACATAACTACCTTACTTATAATAAAAACCTGTGTTTTCTCATTAGTGCGCCCTTCTTATTTAAAGAAGGTACAAGGATACATCTTATTTAATTACTTTTTATTCTAAAGAACCACCGGGCTTGTCTCGAACGCGACGTGTTTGTAAGACGTCATTAGCAAGTTCTTCAAACCTGCTATTAAATTCAGTGCAAAATATAACACAAGAATAATATATAAATTTATAATTATTAAGACAACGAGAGACATAATCTTATATATAAAATTCCGGTGTCACAATGTTAGTTACCGTACTTCTCCGAAACGGCTTGACCGATTCTCTTGAAATTTTACCTTCAGTAGGTCTGAGAATCGGCTCTTATCATTTTTTTATTCCCCAATGCTTTTTTTTTCCGCGATCGAAGTCGCGGGCAACAGCTAGTAATTTATAATAATATTGATTTTAATAAATTGCTATTAATTTAGTCTTTTCCCTTTCCCTTATTTTTTGCATACCCGACTGGGTCCAATTTATTGATCTTAACTGGATTTTTTCCCTTTTCTGTATTATATGGAATGCAATAAAAATTTGAGTAATGAATATTAGACGGGCCTGTTGGTCTAGTGGTTAGTGACCCTGACTGCTAAGCCGGAGGTCGTGGGTTCGATTCCCACCCAGGTCAAATGTTTGTGTGATGAGCACGATCATTAATTGTTCTGTGTCTGGGTGTATTTTATGTATAATATGTATGTATTTAAAAATATATAAGTATGTTTATCAGTTGTCTAGTACTCATAACACAAGTTACTAACGTATACTTAATTTGAGACTAGATGGCGTTGTGTGAATGTTAAGAAATATTTATTTATTTATTTATTTATTTATTTATTTATTTAATATGACATTTTATCACACAAGCTTTAACACGTGAATTTTTATTAACCATTTTATGAAACAAACCGAAAACTACGAATTCAAGAAAATCGACTGTCACGGGAGACTTTACTTATCTTTTATTAAAATTTACTGCACATAGAGATTAACATCTATTTCGAAGCTGTGATAGTTTAGTAGTAAGACCGTAGGACTGGAACCTTAAGGCGCGCAAAGACTTTTCGAATGTTGTGTGCGATTTAGATCTAAATATCACAGCTTCCATGTTCTAAAAGGCACGTAATACTGTGGGTGCTGCGCTTGATCTCTCTCCTATCGTGTCGGATTGCTGTCCCATCGGGATCTGAGTGTACCTAAAGGGATAGAGAGTGCACCTGTGTTTGCGTTCACGCTTGTGCACTATAATATGTCCCGCGTAGCTGACTAGTGTTATAGTAACACTAGCCGCGGTGGCCGAAATCGGTCCGGACTTCATATAACATCTTTTCAATTTCCCCCCTTTCACTACGATAAGTCGTCCTTACAATGCACTCTCTTGTGAGATTAAACCTTGTTTAATTAAAACTTAGATATTGCGCAAACGTCTCTTCGGGAGTAAAGTTGCTTGGTCAGCATATTATTATATTAACACAAGCACAATTTTAACGAATTCTAGATTTTTTAATAACTGACTTTGACTGTAGCAGTCCAATAACATCATCATTCCCCTGCCCTTATCCCAATTATTATGATTTGGGGTCGGCGCAACACGTCTTCTAGACGCGTTGCTTAAAGTTTTGGCTTTGGTTTTATAGTCGGCCGCCTGCCTGACACCAACCCTCTTTGGGAATGCGATTGTTGGTTGTTTACCCGCCACCATTCGGGTGACCCAAGGTGCTTGGTACAGTGCACTGGGTCTTAAGGTCCATTAGTCGCCTTTTACGACACCCAGTGGAGGATATGGGGTGGTACTATTCTTTATATCCGGACACCACACGGATTCAGTCCAATAACAGCATAATTATAATAATTTAAAGATAAAAGTTTGTAATTACATGTCTTTGTTTGTTACCTCTTCACGCTTAAACGGTTTGACTAATTTTGATGAGATTTAGTTTGGATCTAGTTAACACACCCTATGAAAACATAAAAATATGCTACTTTTACCCCACTGAGTAAAAGAAGGTTAATGCTTTGGAGCTATAACCAACTTATACGCAGGAAAAGACGCGGATAATGCTAGTTATTCACGAGATAATACCAAATCATGACTCGTGTCCTATTCATTATGTATAGACAGTACTCGTGTGTAAATACGTAATGTTCGTGTTCACTTTATATTTACTTTCACTGTAAATTGAGGATTTCTTAGCACTAACGACCCGCCCTGACTTTGTACGGGTGAAATACTATTGTATATGTCGTGGCGAATTTGTAAATTCAATCACTTCATAAAATGCCCGTGTATTTCATGAATTGTTTGACTGTTTATTAACAACATCATAATATGGTTTGGGCAAATCAATGATAGAAAATTGTTCCTCGATATGGGTATCCAAACGCGCAACTATTTCATAAAGTAGTCAAGATTATTTGATCATAATATAGTAAAGTATCTTTTTTACTGTGTAAATAATTTTGTTTTTCAAGATAGATTATTCAGTTGTAATTTCGTATCAGATACGAGTAACGGTATTTTTATAACTTTTTGTGTATAATTTCTTATAAATACTTGTATCTTAGCATGAATCACTGCTGATCTAATAACAGCAAAATATAGTTACCTAAAGAACATAACCCTCCTTCTGGCGCAGTCGGGTAAAAACTAGCTAGTTAGAAAATAAAAACATAATATACAAAGGTGGTCTCGTATCTTCCGACTGACCTCGGCAAACGTTACTAAACCTTGATCGATCTACGTTACACATGTATAACATAATATCCTACTAATATTATAAAGGCCAATGTATGTAAGTATGGATGGATGTTTGTTACTCCTTCACTTCAAACAGCTGGATCAATTTTGATGAAATTTGGCATGGAGTTAGCTGACAATTTTTTCATTGTTTTTTTTTCCGGGGTGAAACTCTAATGACTTCAACCCACGTCGAGGGCACGGCGTGGGGATGCCGGATGGCTGACACAGCTATAACCGATGTACACACGGGTAAAGTTGCGAGGAAAGCTAGTGTGATATATTATTATTTGTAATGTCCAGACCGATTTCGGCCACGGCGGCCAGTGTTACTATGACACCAGCCAGCTACCCAGGACATATTACAGTGCACAAGCGTGTGCGTAAACACAGGTGCACTGTCTATTCCTTTTACTCTCATAGCCCGATGGGACGGTAATCCGACACGAGCGGAGAGAGATCAGGCGCAGGACCCACATTTTTATGTGCCTTCCAAAACACGGAAGCTGTGATATTTATTTCTTAAACGCACACAACATTCAAAATGTCGGTGCGCGCCGTGGGGATCGTACTCAAGACCTCTGACTTAGCAGTCCTACTGTCTAGCCACTAAGCTATCACAGCTTCTATATATTATTATATCGGTACACTGACCTATCAGTTTCAGTGGTAAGGTTGGGAGTTCTGAGCCTAAGCTGTAGCAAATTGAGCGAGGTAGGTAAAGGGCAATTAGGAAGCGTCCTGTTACATGCGGCTTAATTCCCTTATTAATGAATTTCAGATATAAGCAATGTATACGACCTGAGAGTAAATAGTTCAGAAATAAATTTGGTTTAATGTTGTTGTGTTTAGATATGTGTTCAATTTTGAACTCTAAGAACTTACTTTAGTTTTGGCTAAACATATTTTTCGTTTAAGTCTACTTACAAGTGACAAGTGAGCAAATAAGTACGGACAAGACGTCTAACTCATGTGATGTATTTTTGTTTTATTTGATTTTTTTATCAAAAAAGTAAGCAATTTAATCCTTGTCCGTGTGTAATTCATATTCATAAATACATCCAGACTTTAATAGAGTCCTATCATTGTTTATAGAAGATTGCACTCGCAACTAAGCTTAGGTATAGTTAAGCCGAAAAGATTATCAAAGACACTGGATGCAACGAAGGAACTAAAATATTCACACCTGTATTTACAAATGTCACTTTACTTATGTCTTGTCGTTTGACTCATTTTACATGAGAGAAACAGCAAGACACTAATGCCCAGCAGAGGCACATCGTAGGGCAATTGAAAGCAATTTATAATAAACCTTACAACCCTGACATACGGTTAATAAAAGAATAAATAAGGAGTAGCTTAAGCGCGCTCTGACCACCACATGAGATTTATTCTAATATTAACCATATGTCAATGTTATAAAGATTATATTCAATTACTTTTCGCTAAAGCTGCACCTTCAGTTTTTGACCAAGTGACATTTGTGAATACGGTGATCAATGTACTTCTTTCATTTTAATACAACTTGGGTTGTTTCCTATCAATAGATTGCTTTACGATATTAGATATTAGACAATTCAATAACATTTGTAAGTACTCCTTGGAAATAACAGCCAGACACTTGAACTTGCAAAATATAAGATGTCTGATAACATATTGTCACCTGACAAGTTATGATTGATTTTTTAGTTCATTTTTTTTACAGTAAGAAACCCTCTCATATATATTCACGTCAAGTTTCAAGGTCACAGCAATGTGACAGGTGACGTGACCTGGGCCTGTACTATGAGATCTTTAAACGGGAGCGTTGTCGTTACATTTTCATTCCTCAACTTTCCCATAATGCCATCTAGTCACAAACTAAGTATACGAAAGTAACTTGTGTAATGAGTACTAGACAGAATTAAATAAAACATACTTATATTTCTACATACATGTGATAGATAAATTACACCCAGACACAGAACAAATAATTGTGCTCATCACACAAGCATTTGTCCCGGATAGAAATCGAGCCCACGACCTCCGGTATAGCAGCGGGCCTCTTGGTATAGTGGTCAACGACAGGGTCGATGACCACTAAACCAAGAGACCCGTCTAAATATTGTTAATTAATATTATTAGTTATCAAGGCGAGACGTTTCGTACTTTGGCTCTCACTTCCAAAACGACAAGAGTCTCATAGTAGAGGCACGGTATCTTCGTTGTTAGAGTATTACAGATGAGCCAAGGTTGTTTAGGTAGTTTCCTTTATTATAAAACTGATGTGATTAGGATAGTTTAACGATCGTCGTAGTAAGAATTGGAACTATGGGCTATGGGGAGTTATAGAAACAGCAGATCCCATCTTTATTTTTAATGAAAGCATCAGGCTCAATATAACGTCAGCCAGCTGCCAATAAAAGTCCCGTGAAAATCGGTTAAGTCATTATAAATATTAGCTGGAACAGGCAGAAAAAAAAATTACTTATTTTATTTTTTTATTTATCATCATCATGACATCATTACAGTTTAATGAATAAGTGTTAATTTTGGTGTTTATAGTACTTAGTTTATATTCATATCTATTCAGAAAAAAAAAACGGTTATTTTAATATTAAAAACACTCCAATATTTTCATACGTGTAGACAAAATGTACAGCTTGACTTTTTTGTTTTTCTGTCACCTACCTATTATTAATAAGAATAACTGACACGTGCCGAGACTCGTTTATGATTCCACTTCAATGTCAAATGAAGACAAGAAACAATTGACGGTAATTAAGCATAATTCCGATACATGAAACTTTAATATCATAATAACCTAGCAACCGATAAAATGTCTTATTATTTATTTTATACAGACATTTGATTTCGACACCGATTTTGTTGTAACTTTTGTTGTCTTGTAATTAATATGTGTTGTTTGATATAATTATATACTTTGAAAGATAGGTTTTTTGCACTGTAAATTGTGTAAGTTATAATTAAATAATCAAAGATCAGAGGCCACATTTTAAAGTAAGACTTGTTGTTGAGACAGTCGTGGAAGAGACGTCGTTACGACGTCGCTTTGCGCCATATAGCATGTTACTAAGCAAATGGTATTTCCAGGGCTAAAACTAATTACTATCTCGCTTTTTGCCAAACCATGTTAGGGGTTAGATTCAACTTAACTTTTAAAAAACAATTGCCAATCTGGCGTACATAAAAAAAGTATAAGACCCATTTATCACCGGAAAGTACGGTTTAATATTTTGCAAAACTAATGCCTAGGAGTATGAGTCTAATTTTGCACAATATTTCAATTAATAGATATTATTATTAAAAGGGTAAGAACAATGATCACTGCTAATTACATTGAAATACAGTTATATCATATAACGGTCTGGATATATAAATAATTGGCATATATAGATCGGTTGCGGTAAGCACGGCTTAACCTCAGCGATCCTATCGAGTTACAAATTATTGTACCTATAATTTGTATTAATTTAATTTACTGCGAAGTAAACAATCGTATTTGTATTGTTACGTAATTAAACGATTATCGTTTTAATTACAATATCATTTAGTCAGTTATGTTTATGACTTGTGTATTTTAATTATATACGCATGTTATTCCAAGAACTATCAATTGCAAGTTTAAACTTAATATAAATATGGGTGAATGGGGACAAGCAAGGGATAACTGAGCTTGTTAACTGACGGGTTGGCAATTACTTCTCTACGTTTTCCTTCACTGTTTTGTCAGTGGCTTTTAAAACAATTATAACTAGATAAATCCTACAATGTCATGGAAACGAACAGTGCGACATTACGTCATCACTTGTTCGTTTTCTTTTAATCAGGAAAACTAGACAGACGCCTTAAGTTAGATACCTGATGTTACCTAACCCTTAGAGAAGATGTCCAACAGGACTGAGGCTTGCCAGAGTCGCTTAGAGCATGCGCGAGTGATCCCGTGACTCTGGCTTTGGCAATGGAAAAAGCCCGGGGTGTTTTTGGTCAGCGTGAATCCGACATATCTCCATGCTGTGCCCTCGGCGTGGGTTGAAGTCATTAGACTTTCACCCTGGACACCAAAAAAAGGGGCATTATGTTACCCAATATAGACAAGAGGTTTTTACTAAAACTAGGTGATAAAACCTCTCACACAAATCGCAATTGGATCTAAGATACGAATGATATTAACACCTTCAATGGAACTAATTACGAAGCGCGATACCGAAGCAGACAGATAATTAAGTTTTCTTACTCCTGAAATACACTTTAATACGTAGGTTACTTAATATAAGATGAAGTCCAACCAATGTTGCTAAGGATTACCTTGAATTGTTTGTGACTGTTGTGCGGAACTTGTGGCTAGGTATAATTATCTAGTACATACTGATCAAATGGAAAAGTTTTTGGGTGATCATTTTGAAACAATGACATCGTCTTAAGGTCGTCCGCGACGAAGGTAGTGTGCTGATGTAGTCAGATGTGCGGATTACATGTGACCAGAAATCGCGAGAAATAAAGAGGTTTGGAAGAAGAAGAGGGAAGTCTTTACCTAGCAGTGAGATCAGTCAGTCATACATATAAAATCAAATATACTGACTTACTCCGTAACTAGAATATTATGGAAAGACAGATCCTCCGATTTTTATTTTGTATTTCCTCTCTAAAAACTGTTATTACTATGGCGCATCAAGCATTGTCAGTTAGTGGCTTTTGAGTAAAAGATTTATGCAAATAACAGCTTTCAATTAAGTATTTGAAAAAGTAAGATCATTGATAATAATCGTGGATATTTACGACTAAGTATAACTAACACTTTAAGATGTTCCACTAAAATGTTGTGGCATTTGGATGGAGTCATTCCTCCACAATCTGTAGTAGTAGTTTAATGTAGATTTTCAGCTGTGTCTAGTGAAAACTGAACCCCATAGTTGGGAAAATGCTAAACAGAAAAAGTTCCGCTGTAGTAACACAAAGGTCAGCTGAAATCCGCATTGGTTTGATCTTATAAAGGTCAATATAGCGGCACCATATTGCCTTCACATAACATTCAAGTATTCCGTTTCAACATTTAAAAATAAAACAACATCTAACCTTTAATGTTTCTCTCAGGCCTTCCTAGACCCTGCCGGGGCTGCGGGATGTTTAGCCCAGTCAAATTAGGTAAAATAAGGGGTCAACCTCGGAATGAAAGATAATAAGCTGAAAATTGGTGAGAACCTTTTCAGCTTATTATCTTTCATTCCGAGGTGAAACCCCTAATTTGACTGGGCTAGTTCGTAAGAGTTACCGAGACCCCGGCACTCAAAAGGCTCCAGGAAGAACATAGTGGGTTTTAATCAGTAGAAGTCTGACACTCCCTTCAGCTGCACCCATAGCGGGCGGGGTCATATTTCGATTTACCACGAAAAAAGACCTGTCAAAAGACATAATTAGAAGGATAAGTCTTGAAGCTGGTTGATTACTTTACGATACATCATGTCATTGTGACTTCGATTTTTTTGCTTCAATGTAGTTCGTTTCGATCCACGTTTATTGACGCTAGTAGATAAATCGCCTGTTTTCTAATACTAGCTGATGCCCAAGACTTCGCCCGAGATGATTTTGGATTCAACTGTAAACATTACCTCCCCTCTGATGCAGTCGGTTAAAAAGTATCCTGTATATTAATCCAAGATACCAAGTTTCATCAAAACTGCTCCTGCCGTTACTTACAAACTTCCGCGTTCATAATATTGGTAGAGCTAGCAAGGATATAATTATTAAGAAAATTAAAACCATTAACTAAAATCAATTTCTGTAATACAGAGAACAGATCCGAATACTTTATTTAAATTGTAGATTAATAAAGTAAATCTTGTTGCAATTAATTGCCTTTCTAAGTCGGGTCTTTTGGAGTTCCGATAATTATTAAGCGTCAAGCTAATTTAGCTAACTTCAGATGGTTTGCTATGTAATTATTATCCGACAAAATTAGAGAGTAAACGGTAATAATGAGCTTAACTAAAGACTCTCGGCGTACAGTCAGCTACTGAAAATAATTTAGTGAATTTGGTTTTTCATCTATACATTTAAATAAATTTGAACGGTCTGTTTGTAAAATTGAAATATCCCTTATTACTTTGGTGGTACGGATTTCTATTTTTTGTCTGTCTGTACCTATGTCTCTAAAAAGGCTGAACTGCTTTTGACGTAACTTTTATTGCCAGCTGATGATATAACAAAGAGTAACTTAGATTACTTTAAAAATATATTATTTCAGAAAATATACAAATTAACCTTTTTGTTAAATTCTACGCGGACGAAATCGCGGGCACTGCTAGTTAAATATAATTGTTGGCTACATTTTAACTTAGATTAAGTTAAGTTGATTTTTGGTACCTAGTAAAGGTCTGCTACCGAATAAAATTAGTTGTGTAGATCAGACAGAGAGTCGTGACGTAATTTACGATAGACAATTGTATCTGGAGACACCGGAAGTTGATCGCAACATACTCGTAGCTTGGGAAAAGGCAAGGCAGAATTAAAACGGACTTATATACCTAGGTACAAGTCAAACCCGTAACTCTTCTTTTATTCTTTTCCGCAATGAGATCTATTCTTCTAGCCTGTAGTGTCTCACTACTGAGCAAAGACTTCCCCCAAGTCCTTTCACGTTTTTCTGTCTTGCGCCACCTCGAACCAGTCCTCGCGGTGTACGTGCAAATCATCCCGCCACCACTTTTTGGGTCCGCTTTAGCGGCGCTGTCCATCCAATGGCTCCCATTGAGCATAAAACATCAAAAAAAAATCTCTTTAATTTGGAGTTGGGTAAAAATAGATAATGCTACATTATTTGAATATAAAATCAACAGGGTGTTGCTTCGCCCCCGGGGACAGAGCAGTCGACAAGGCCAGCACGATTTTATTAGCATTCCCTAATTAATTACATCGTTTCCACAGCATTTTATAAAGTGAAACGAAAAATGTTTACATTTTTTTAAACTAATCGGCTTTCGCAAATGTAATTTGTTTTTCATTATTTTTCGTGTATTTTCCACTTTTATCTTTTTTCGTTATTATGTAATATTTCACTCAGTTTATCACCGCAATTTTATTTTTTAGCTTTTTAAATATTTTTCGTTGGTAATATGTATATATTTTTGAATGAACGTGACATTATTACTTATGCAAATAAAATAGAAATTTCATTAACAGCTGCTGGCCAAATAACACCTCACCGAATTTTATCTTTTATTTCTCAATCACTTTTACTTTAGATATTATAAAGCATAGGCACCACCAGTAGACAGTAATAACGATTTAACTTTCGGAATCATCTTAGTATAATACAGGAACAAGGTATAAAATGCTCCACAAGACCCAACCCACCAACAGACAAAAAAATAGAACTAAAAACAACCTTAGAGATACAGAATTCACAAACAGAAAAACATATGTTCCCATTCCCAATAAATTGGTGATTAGTCCAGCATCGAACAAATAAACATTGATCAGTAATCACCGATTAAATTCGAAACTAAAGCCGTTTGTAAAGGATTTTAATTAAAGACGAAACTCGTTGCGTTCGCATAGTAGAAGCTATTGCTATGAGAATGTTCTAGACAAAAGACGAACGAGTGATTATAGCGAACCGAACGATACTTTGCAAGATGTATTTGTATTTATCTGTAAACGAGATTAGTAACCTGCATTTTGGAGGATCTAACCTTCGCCAATGATGCAGCAGTAGGAATAATGGTAACTGTTATTTAATCTCCGTTATGTAGTTTAATGAATCTGTATAATATATATAAAAATCAATTGCTGTCCGTTAGTCTCGCTAAAACTCGACGGCTAAACGGATTTATCTCATTCTTGAATTGTTCGTGGAGGGCTAGGGAAGGTTTAATTGCCAGGCAAACCCTTAAAACAGCCCTTTTTTCCTGTACAAAAGTTTAGGTCTTTTATTTATCGTTCGGGCAGTACGAAGTCTGCCGAGTCAGCTAGTAATAAATAAATAAATAATCCTCAACATTCACACAATGCTATCTAGTTCCAAGCTAAGCATATTAACTAGCTTGTGTTATGAGTTGATTAGACAACCGATAAACATATGTTCTTAGAATTAGGTTTAGATTTTTAGTACCTTATCTAACTTTACTAGGTGGTTAAATGGAGGTAAACAACCAATTATCATGAATGTAAAATTAAAATTCCTTAAAAAATTGTCATCACCTAATCAAGATTTGTCGAAGACATACATTGTTCCAAAAGTGATTTATTCCTGCACAGATAAGTGATATAAATATAGAAGCAATAGGAAGTAAGTAAACTGGGATTCTTAAACCGCACATAAACTTGCGAAATGAGAGTAATGTTAACTGTAACTTAAAGAGCAGTTAAGCTGTTTAACAGATTTCAAGTTGTTACGAGAATGACGTGAATTTAACTTGTAGTTTAACAAGTAATAAAACTAAATACTTGTTCTCCTTTAAATTTGAATTGGTATAATAAGTTGCCGACTGACAAATTTTCTTCATTGTGTGTTTATGAAGAAAAACATCGTGAGGAAACTTGGATTTCAAATATGAACTCTGAAATCGCCAATCGGCAGTGAGCTAGCGTGGTGATCTATGATGAAACTCTCCCTGCATGAAAAGAGACCTGTGCCCAGCTGTAGGACGTGTGAATGGTTAATTATAATAATTATTTATTCTGTCTTCACGTGAGTTACTTTTTGATGGATTTTGACAGCATAAAAAAGGAGGTTTTCAATTCGACTGCATGTTTTAGTGGGTTTAACCTTAATAATACAAAAAAGAAGTATTTTTCAACGGTGAGATACTACATTATTATTAATTTGTAAACACTCATTATTACTAATATTTCTTGTAAAAAAATACATGAACTAGGTAGTCTGTACATTGAGCTATTGTAGGACGGCTATATAATAAGTGATATTAATACTTTCTACAGGATCCCAAAATAATAAAAAATATATTTACTTTAAGCTAAAAACGGCCTCTATACAATACAGAAAGGTCTATTTTCGTGAATCAACAATTAAAAACTTCGAGAACGACAACAAAAATCAAATCCCAACCCGTTATTAAATAAACAATTGACGTCCTATTTTTTACACTTAAAGGTCAATATGAAACCCTCTCATGTTTATAATATGGAGGTCAACTAATAGGCAGTGGAGGCATCCGAGTGTAAACATAAATGAACCGCTAGTGACCGGTTAATGTGAATGATTCAGTAACATATAGCCACAGTATAATCTACACTTATAATAATATTATAAAGAGGAAAACTTTGTTTGTTTGTAATGAATAGGCTCAAACTACTGGACCAATTTTAAAAATTCTTTCACCATTCGAAAGCTACATTATCCACGAGTAACATAGACTATGTTTTAATTATAATATTTTTTTATTTAAATAGGGTTCCGTAAGATATTTGGATTTTTCGTCATAAATAAAATGATAGTTTTCATATTATTTTTGTCAGCGAAACGAAGTTTGCAGGGACAGCTAGTAATTGATATAGTATGAATTCGTCATAAGTCATTCGTCGGACGCGCCAAAAATCAAAATCAAAAGGTTTTTATTTTCAGTAGGTCTTCTCAAGCACTTTCAAAACGTTACTGACTCTTGTTGCATGGTTCCAAAATGTCATTCTTATGGAGAAGAACCGGTAAGAAACTCCTTCAATGGAAGTAATGCTATGGGAAGCTATGGGATCGTGGCATGACCGTGGCACGATACAGTCGCGAACATGTTGCAGTGGCAAACAGACGGTGTGTTGTTGACATTATTAAAATGCTATAATAATATATTGGCAGCCCTATCGCTGTTACGTACCTACAGCGCGGCTGTTGGCATTTATTTTTTTAGAAACGGCCGAGGAAAACTACTGTATGTATTATACTGTGGTACAGTGTTAGCGGTGCTTCATCAAAGAGGTGGTCGAAGCATGAATCTCATAAAACAATTTGATATAATATAACCTTTTTCGTATCGATGATAGGGGAAGATAGTTTATAAGTTTAGTCACTAAACACGAAGAAACATGATCTATTGAAAGCTTTTTTGTCTCATAATTATTATTATTCTGCGATATCACAAGCACCAGTGAATTAGTCGTAGTGGCCTTGCAGTTCTATGTATGGATTTTTATGCACGAGGTGGAGGTTTAATCCCAGAGCAGACAAGTTTTGTACTTTCTTATTTCTTCTAAGATACTATTGAGAATCGGTGAAGGAAAATATGGCGGGGAAACCTGGATTCCAAATGTTGGTACCTGAAATCGCTAATCTGCAGTGAGCTAGAGTGGTGATCAATGCTCAAACAATTACATACGGTGGACAGGTTTATCTTTTTATCTTGTAATCCATGATTGTATTTTACAGCGTTTTAATCAACGCAGTTATAATTTATCTTCTACCGACAGATGTACCTCTACACGCTCAAGTAAACAAACTAATTTTCTAGATAACAATAGCTGTTGCGCGCGACGTTTGTATGCGTTTGTAATAATTCCACAAAAAAAAACTGTCAGAAAAACGATTTCGAGAAACCATATGTTTACAAAATTTCAAGAGAATCGGTCCAGCCGTTTCGGAGGAGTACGGTAACAAAAATTGTAACACAAAAATTTTATTTATAAGATCTAAAGACACAGCGCTACGTAATAACAAATAGCAACGAGCATCGGACTAAAACAGTACACATAAAGACAGAATTTACATCTAAAACAAGGCAACAAGCTGAAGACACGAGAATAAGCCAAAAAAATATCAACAAAAATCAAGCATCGCTCAAGTTTCTCCACACGTTTTCAAGTACATCGTCTATCCTATTCGAAAGCTTCAAGCAGACGTGTACTTATGATAAAACGGAGGTACTTAGAATGCACTTAGCGGAAAGCTGCAACGATAATAAAGGGATTTATAAGATCTCACGCTCGAGTAAAGCACGTGTTTACGTGTTTTTAAAATGCACGAGCGCGGCTAGATACTAATATTGAGGGAGCGTGTTTTGTTTTTTCGATATTTTATTTTATGTTATTGGAAAACAAATAACTCCACATTTTTCCTTAACTTACATGTACTACACACATAATATATATTATTATTATAGTAAAATGTACAGTCTACAGCGTTTTTATAGGTACTAACATGTGTACAGTAATTACTTAAATACTAAATTAAAAGCAAATAATAATAATTTCTGCAATAAAAAATTCTAAATAATTACGAATTTTTGGTGCTTAACAAATATTGCACGTGATTTCGTTTTATGTAAGTGCAAATGTTGAATCGAATCTCTTACCTATCTTTAAATATTTTGAAAATAAATTTCAAGGTCTCAGCTTCTAATGTTTTGTCATGTCAGTGATAAAGTACCGAGTCATCCTCACGGGAGAATACAAATGGGCTAAAAGCCCTATTGTGTTTCCGGGCAATGACCTATCTGAGAAAAATCCTACATTAAAATCTACTGTCTGTTTCGGGTAGAAATGCGACAAACATTAGCATGTAATTTGAAACACAACGTATTAGTAGGTATAATAAAAAAATATATATTATTACAATCACATTTATAAAAAATACATTATAATGCCACCACTGCGGAGTCGTATCAATGATATGGACTTCGGTTAGTTTAAAAACCACTAATGTATTATAACGAAACCGAGATTACATACACATGAGTAGGTAAACCATTATTAACAAATCATTTTAACAATACTAAAAATGGAATACTTATTATTACTTAATACATTTTAACATGTATAAAAGTTATTCAACAACAAAAAAGTACAAATAACTAATAACCGTCAAATCTCGAAACTACATACCAACCACCGAAACCAGTGATTGCACGTCAAGAAAACAGATTAGAACCCATGACGTCACCAGACACGACACGTCACGCACGTCATTTGTTCCTGTCAGGACGACACGTATTGACGTCACACGACACAGTGACACGTCATAACGAGTTGCGGATTGATGGTTGTTTAACATTTTAGACAGTTTGTTTATGTTGAGGTATTTAGGCTTTACAAATAGCTACCTGTATAAGTAAGTGCTTATAATATTATATTCTTCTTTTTTTTTTACTTTGCACTAGTACTGGTGTGTCACAAACATTCAATTCAAATACACAACAGATATTTAAACAATTGCTTGTCCTAGGGATCAAACCCACATTGGGAAGGTTCGAGCATTGATCACCATGCTAGCTCACTGTGGATACGATTTCAGATTCCAGTATTTAGGATTCAGGTATTTTCACGATGTTTTCCTTTACTGTTTGTCGATAGTGCCTGAGAATAATTAAAAAGGAAAAAATATTTAAAAAAACTTACATTGGTACTTGCGAAGCGCTAGGGATCGAACCTGTACCTCATGCATACAAATTCATGCAAAGAACCGCACATCCACTATGTACCTAACACTACTAAGTCAGTACAAACTTATGCTTTACAGTTCTCTAATGAAAATAAGAAGAAAATATACAACACAACATTTTCATTCAGCATTGTTCAGTGAAAAAAAAACTACTCGTAAACATTTTAATTAGTAAAACAACTGAAACGTAGGATTCATCAATTAGTAGGTAAAGTAACCCTGACCGTGGCAAGCTAAATAATTAGCCTCCCGGGCCGTGTTAAAGGCCTCTCAGTCCTTTTTTATTTCACCTTTTAAAACAACAACATCCGTTTTCATTATCGTCCAAAATAACTTTTTATTTAAATTATCTTTTATATATAAGTGTTGGAACGGACGCCGGGATGATTTGAAATATGCTTAGTTCTTCGAAATGAATTAGTTCTTACGGAAAAAAATATCTTAACAAAAGGTTGGACTAAAACATAAATTTTCAACAGTAGAAATTCAACGGAAACGAGAAATTGAATGGAAATTTGAGGTTTTTTTCGGAATCGACTAGTCATTAAAAAGTGGGTAAATACATCATATCACACGAGTTTTCAACTCATTGTATCTGTCTCCATTTTGTATTTATGTTATGGACCAAGTGATAAATTGAGCAGTATACATAATGCCCGGGCACTATGAAAAATGCCCAATATGAGAGTGCACTTTGATAATAATTATTCAAATAATCAAATTGACCGGGCACTATACATATGGCCTATCACCTTTTGGGCAAAGTAATACAAATGTTACAGCCAAAGTGAGCAATCTGGATATTATAGATACTGTTTAGCTTATTATATTATATAATATCTTCGAAGAATTAGATAAAGTAATAAAACAAGTAGATATTCGTTTCAGAATTTTAATTTGTATTTTAATTTGCCTTAAGCGTACATAGATTTAAGATTATTTTAACAATTAAAATAACATAAGATGATATTTTCACCTCAATAAATATAGATTTTGACAAATAAAAAAAAAAACCTAACCTCACCTAATTTAGGTTAGGTTAGGTTAGGTTTTTTTTTTATTTCTTCCAACATTACGACCGCAATCAACATCGGAACTCGAACTCTTACGGTGTCCCCAATTGCAGCCATGGTTTATTTAGCGCTTGATACAACTTAAATATAGCATTAGTATCAAATTGCCCAACTATCATTTAGCAATATAATAATGACCTAGCGATATGATAATAATGAAGTTAAGATAGTAATTAATCACTTAGCCCGATAATGCTAGGCATTATTCATAATGCCCAAGCATTATAAATAATGCCCGCATTAATCACTTGGTCCATAACATTTACATGACAAAAGAAAAAACGTGTTTTCAACATTTTTTGAAAATCTATCCGACAGACTAACCAGTTATTTAAATATCCAAGTCAGTCATGTAACTATGTACTATTAGTCACTAACCAAACACCAAACGCTAGCATAACACACCGTGTTTCTTATTTGACAATGCAGTACGTGGGAAAGAACGTTGAACGATGTACGAGGGACGTGACTCCAAGCCATTTGTCTTCAAATACTAAAGTGAATATGTAGACAGTGTAGAGTGAGCTTTGAAGACGCCATTTTAAAATAGCTTAGTTTTATTGCTTGAAAAGTACCTAAAGTGACTTCGTGACTAAAGGATTCAAGTCCCGATAGAATATTTGTCTAACCTGCACGTTATTGTGACTGGCTAAAGTTTTGCCACGTTTTCGGATTAATATTATTAATGTCATATAACTTCCAGCTAACAAAAGAGAGGAGGAAAATAATAGATTGTATGTGCGTAAGTTAATTAACAAAGAGGGAACTAAGACAAGGTATAGTTATTTAATCAAAGTATGATTGAGTAGCTGCAATATATCGTTGCTAAAGAAAACAGAAAAAAAAGTAACTTTCTAAGAAAAATGTCATATAAGCAGTTTCAAATATCTTGCTTTGCATTTTGATACACTTTCAATATTTTCAAGCATTAAAGATTCTCGGTAATTGGGTATCCCTTAGTAATCATTTTTTTTTATGAAGCGGTTACGCGTTCAAAATCCTAAATAAAGTCTGTCCTACAATAATAATAAGGTATTTCCTACGTCTTGGTCATCCGACTGGCTACAATTGTCTCCGCAACTAACATTAATGGCAATCTGTTTTCTGAACACGTTCTCCCTGGCTCTAGTGTTGTCAGATTCTGAATGTTCAGTTACTTAAAGGTTCGTTGTAAAAAATACAAGATATAACTCTAAAATACTTAACTTTTCTGAGAACTGGATGCTAGAGAACCCTAAATTGTGTTGAGTCTTACACATCCCGTATGGTCTAGTGGCTAGGATACCTGGCTTTCACCCAGGAGGCTCGGGTTCGATTCCCGGTACGGGAAAGTGCGTGACGTCATTGTTTCCTTTTGTAATTTTTTCATTTATAATTTTATAGCATTTTATACATAAAACTTTTAGTAAAAGTATTTAAATTTCTATTGAATATATGCGAGTATAATGAATTCATCATTACGAAGCAGTGTCGCTCTGGTAACAAATGATATAACTACTTATAGCTAAAGCGACAAACGTTAGTTTAAAAAAAATGCGATTAAAATATAACAGGGTTAATGGGAAATGGGTGAAAATTTCAAGTTGTGTATATTTTTGGTGATATTAAAAAAATAATAAAAATGAAAAAAATAAGGGTCAGTCATCTTTATCATACATTCAGTGGTATAAAAATATATGTTGTTCGTTACTCACACCAAATTTTATAAAAATTGGGGTTTTTCTTCCTTAACGGCAAATATATTAAATTTCAGCTAATGTAATTTAGCTACTAACTAACAATGACTAACATAATTATTTTTATTTTACAGAATACCTTTTTAAGAAAAACCTAATTACAAAAGAGGAACAATTGATTCAAAAAAATCGTCATGACAATATTATAATGGCAACTTCTAATTTATTATAAATATAGTTTTAGATATATATTATCGTCAAAGTATGTATGGTGTAGGCACTTTTATAGTTAAGTTCTCAAATTATTACACTTTTGTAGCGGAAAAGGGTGGTTAAATCGTTCACCTATTTTTTATTTTCTACATATTTTAGTCACAAATTTCTATATCGTCACAAAAATATACATTTTAACAAAGTTATAAAATCCCGCAAGACACTGTATTCTAGCAAGCTGTATCAGAAAGCAGATTTTAAAATAACAGAGCCTTAAAATAAAATACTACTTTCTATCATCGCCCTTACCAAGAGCTCCATATTCAAGAGTAGTATATCGTGTGAGCGAGACGCTGTTATGTGCGCTGTAGCGCTCCGTCTCGCTCTAACATAAGCAACAGTCCTGCTTTGAAAAATCATGGTACAGAGACTGGATCCCGAAGAATCCTATAAAGTTTATAGCAATTTTAAAAGTAGTAAAACAACTTTACTATGTAAGGAAAGCAGTATTGTATAGATATAAAATGTTACCGTTACGTTATTGAAAAACGATTGAATTTTTACGATCGAAGTGCTTTTAAGAAATGTTGTTTTAAGGTTCTTATGAATTCTACTAATATTATAAACGCTCAAGTTTGTATGTATGGAAGGATAGATGTTTCTTACTCTTTCACACTCGAACTCTAACTTTCACGGCTGGGTCAATTTAAATGAAATCTGGTATGGCGTTAGCTGATACCCTAGATTTTCAGATTAAACAATTATCGAAGAGGTTTTAATGTGAACCCTTCGAACTAGGTTTATTTAAAACCAGTGTTTCGGGCTATCTCTTAACAACAAATTCAGTCAATGTAGAATCAATTGATTTAAAGTATATTATGATACATTATATGATTACGAATCTTTCCTCCCTCCTAAATTTTGTTTACCCGGCTGATATATATTGATCTTAACTTGTTTTATTCTTAACCGACTTAAAAAGGAGGAGGTTTCTCAATTTGACCGAATTGAGTTTAAGAATTAATTCGAATATGATATGCTTCTTTTTATCATTTTTTATAACATATGGAATGCAATAAAAAAAATGAGTATAGAATCAAAAAAGTCATGAATTCACGTTACATTAACCACACACAAATCATGCATTCGTAACAATTATCATCATTTACAAAGAAAACCTCAAATATTGAATGATGATGACACCCACATCATTATCGGCGTCTAAATTGCACTGCGACGGTAATGAACGCGCAAATGTGATAGTTTGTCACCGCAAACGATTTGCAATCATTGTTACTACGGGGTATATAGGAATTGTTACATGCTATTATGTATGCGTGTAATGTGTATTGAAAAGGGAAATGTAGGAAAAATATAAGAATTTGTTGAATATGCAGTGTTTGTTGAAGATCAATTGTATAAAAAGGCATTAAAAAAAATATGAAAAAAAAAATGTTGAACTGTTGTACTAAGAGCAGTGTGTAACTATGTATTATATGAATTGTATGAAAAAAAGAGAATGAAGAGAAATTTAATACTTTTTGGTGAGTAAATATTTTATGAATTGACTCAACTTCGCTGCCTTTTTCACATCATTTAATAAATTAATTAATTAAATAAAAAGTCTAGAGAGGTTAATAAATAAATTATGGTGTGATTTCAAATGAAAAAAATACCCAAATAATTGTATGATCAATATAAAAAAATGTAAAAAATTTCATCTTCAATTCCGACATATTCAAAAATCATTTTGCTTTTTCAACCTTCATGCCTCATCTATTTCATTTTCTAAAACCTTAAAAGGTTTTAGCATCCCAGCCTACTCATTATTATATACCTGTAAAGCACACCTGCCGTATAACTACCATTTTAACCCTCCCAGCGCCGTCAAGTGCGATTTTTAAATTCCCTACACCTCGAAAAATGTTTAATTAACATTTCACATTAAATATTGTCACAATTTTTGGCCTGTAATTATAGCCAGCTGTGCCCTAAAGTGCGAATGTGACGTGAAAATAAAGTACTACTAAAGGCGTAATGTTGGTATATTTAATACGTAGGTACCTACTTATAACCTAGGAGAATGTCACGTAGGCTTTTTTTAATAGGAACTTTAGTTTTTACTATAATATTGGATACGTATTTTTTGTTTATCTTCCGCAAACACAAATTGACCAAAGTACAGTCAATGAAACTTACGCGTGACGTGACGTAATTTTTTCGCATAAATTTATCTAATGCGTTACGTCACAAGCATCTAAACTCTTAAGCAGCTTATCTTTGTCATTTTTATCTTTGTTTAGATAAATGCAGAAATATGTGTGTAACATCACAATTAGCTATCTGACGGACTAATTAGATAATAATATAAACTTTTAGACAGGGTATGTCATCATCCCTATTAACTCTTTGCTTAAAGAGTTTCTAAGGTTGTTGCTAACCGAAAACCGCCAAACTCACCAACGTAAAAAAGCCCAATGTGCCCAGTGCTATCTCTGTCATTATCAAACGAAATTTAGAGACAAAACATTTAAGAGCATACCTATGTATAAATAATTTAATATATTCGTCCCCAAATAGACTTAATTAGGTAATTAAGTCAATGTAAGCAGAGAACGTTTTTGGGTCAGTAAACGCACACACGACGACACAACGAGACGAGCGTGGCTAAGAGACGTCGTTGAGAAGCGATTGACACGGACTTAGGGAGTGACCCCTCCGAGACTGAACTCTCAGACACGTTGTCTTATACTATGTAGTTCTCTTTGATAATTTTGCATAGAGGATAAGTCAGTTAAATTCTAGAAACATCATAGTACCTCCTCTAATTACCGACTATAACAAAAAGTCTAATATTGAAAGAAATATGCATAATAGAACTAACTCTTTTCAAGTGAGTAAATCATAGTACCTCCTCTAATTACCAACTATAACAAATGGTCTGATTTATTTATTTACTAGCCGTTAGTGTCCCACTGCAGGGCAAAGGCCTCCCTGATGATAATGGTGTGAATGGTCTGATAATTAAACAAATTCGCAAAATACAACTAACTTTTTTTTAAGACAAGAAAACCTTTTTTTGTGTTAAACATGGTATACGTTGGTGTTAATAAAATAACAGTAGATCAACATGTTTCGCTAAGATAAAAAAAAGCATGCAAAAATTTGTTATTTTGACATAATGAGTAAGTATTCAACATTTCATATCGATAAAATCAAGTAAACTGCAAACATTACATTCATTAAGCCATTCCATAAGATTCTTTTTATAAAGTAAATGAGGTTCTATTCAAAATTCGCAAACGAAAATCGCCACTAAAAATACGATTCAAATTAAGAGCATAAAATAAACCAGCCAGTCGCAATGTGGCCAACATCACAATAATTTACGACAACAAAGATAAGCATCTATATGCATAAAACAGAGCATCCATTAAAACCGTTCCACTTTTAAATTGCTGACAAAAAAAGTATTTATAAATCACTGTCCCTTCTGGCCTTTAATTATCGCCGGGTGTGACTAAGCCGAAGTTTCACGAAAATGAGGGGTAGCCAACATTACGATAATGTCGACCGCGAACGATTCGCAATCATAATTCAAAACTTGATCATGTGCCAAACTTGTCCGGTCCATTGTGATGTAAGCTCTCGGGCTAATGTCACGCCTCAGTAGGGCTGCTCGCTGCCAACATCATAAACTTAATTATTTTATTTTTTTATGTTTATACGTCGTTTTTAAACGTTTGTGGTTTTGATGGCTTTGATTTGAACGTTCGAAAAGGATTTGAATTTTGTTCTTTGATTTTATTTTATAGCTTTTACCGTTTTACGGAAAGAATGGATAAAGTGCAGTTAAATAAATTCGAAATGGTTGAGTTTTAAAGTCCGAAAGAGACTTCAAGAGTCGTTTGAAATATTTTGCCATACCAATGGTATTTAACTTGACATATTCAAATGCACTTCTCATTAATTCAAGGTGGTTTATTGTTTACATCAAAACTACTGAGTTTTGACGTCATTACAGTTGTTAAACTTTTTTTTAATTTCTATTCAAACATAATCATTATTGAATAAACATCCAAATTCATACCTACATATTTAGCTAGAAATAAACGAGTTTCCCTAAAGCATTCGAGTTCAGTTGTCGCCCTACTACACCCGAATGCATGCAGCCAACCGTCACGACACACGTCGTTATGTATTTAGATACGCAAAACCGCTAATTAGGTAGAGAATTCCAGTGCTCCAGATAATATGAGCCGTGAAGCGTTTACATGATAAGTTGGGAGATGAAAGCGGTTTACGACTTAGGCATGTGTGATTGCGAGGATTATAATCTCTGTCATAATTTTACGTGTCATGCAAAAGGGTTTTTATTTTATTTTAATATTTTGTCTAGATAATTTAAATGAATTTGTATTGCATTTTTGGTTTTCGTATTGTTTTGAGGTTGAATAGACTTCAACCCACGCCGCGGGAACAGTGTGGGGATATGTCGGAAACCCACCGACTAAAAACTCCTGGCTTCTTCTACTGCCTAAACCAGAGTCATGGGATTGCTCGCTTTGTTACCCTGCGCAACTCTGGTTGGCCTTAGTCCTTAAAAACTCCTTCTTAAGGGGTGGGTGTAAAAAACCCACCCCTCACCCAACATAAAAACGGAAGCACTGGATTATGCGTCTGTCTCATTTTTGGCCTGTTAGCTGATTGGCTGACTTACATATTTTATTCATTTTCGAAAAACCTATTTTGGAAATCAAATATTAGATCAATCTGTTATTACCCATTAACAGAAAAGGTTTCCTGTGTTTAAAAGCCGTGATTCGGATTGCAACATCAAAGTTGAAACAATTATTGCGCTAAAAGTTCAATTTAAAATTCAGATTGTAATAACATAATAATATCACAAATTGGTGATCCAGAAACTATAATCATAAAAAAAATCCTGTAAATTACAATCACTTTGCATGAAAGAGCCCAAAACAAATTAGAACCAATAGATTCTTTAACGATGATTGATAATATCAGTTCATTTACTAGCTGTTATTGTTGCTACAAATATGATATGGTAAAAGATAACTCGCTCGCCACTTATACCTCGTGACAAAGGGCAGCATTAATCACATGGAATGAGCAGTATAATGTCCCTTTCATAGTCATAATGATAGTATACGCGGCCCTTACAATCGTATTGAAATGTATTTACAAACATGCTAATGCAATATACCTACATGCAAATATTTATGTATGGTTAATGTTAAGTCTCTATGCGGAAATTGCAGTTTGTATGTAGTGATAGAAGAAGACTCGTGTTTCTAGAGTACGTGTAACTAAATAATACATCCTCTTTATTCTTAAAGATCTTTCTTAACCTTTCTGTGCTGTGTGTTGTGGAGTTTATTGCACCATTTCTTCATCACAACTTAGGAAGCGGTAAAGAGAAAGCGATATGAGGAGTTGTATTTTATAAACTTGACGTTCAAAAAGTGCTACTTAATATGATTAAAAAAAATGTTTTTTGATTTTGTACCTTTTTTGTCCATCGTAATCCCCTATAATTATATTATTGTGCCTTGTTATTATGACACTAAAAATACTTTACATATAACACAGTATTCACAGGTAGGTACTTTATTTTTATTATTATAGATACACAAACAATGTCACAATTTCCTCCCTCCTTTGAAGATCTATCTAAAACTTTGTAGATACAATTATCTATATAAACTTTGTCAACCCCAACAGACTGGTCAACTACAGCGCGCAAGCTTATAACCGACGTGCATTCTCTATTCAGTGACCGTTATAGCCCGGTGGGACGACAACCTGACAAGCGCGAAGGGACGACCGGCAAAGGAAATATCTTTATGTACTTTTTAAGGCCGCAACTTGTTTTTGAAAGTGATTCTGTTCTATTTGGCTAGTGCGTTTGTAATAAACTTTCAAAGTAGATTTTTAGTCGCGCGTTTTAAAAGAGAGATGATACCACTTCTCGCAGTGTAGTTCGCTGTTTTGCTTTAGTCCTCTTCTTAGAGCTGATAGTACAAGAAGTCTCTTTTCTAAAGTAGCTATACAGCAAAATTCACATTTAAGTAGGCAAACAACTTTGTAATTTGTGGAGAAAAAAGTACTTACTGCTAATTTGTAATAGCCTTCAAAAAAGTGCAGGTTTCTCGATTCCACTGTATAAGTGTACATGTTTTTTTTTTGTCACAAGCAAAACCAACAAACACAGCTCTTTAGACCAAATAATATAAAAAGCATTAGACCTCTTTACCTAAGAATCCATAGTTTCTAGTTCAATTCCCCTACACCTTAACATTACCACCGATGTTTTAATATTCAGTATGCATCACTGAACCAGGTGCTTACCGCACATCAAATCAAATGAAAACTTGCTTGTAATGCCTATGATTGGACAGCAGTTGGACCGCGTCCAGCCCAGAGATAGATCGTCCCCGTCTTGATGAACGGAATGCGACAAATAGATCTATTGACACCAATTTGCCAAGTTTAGTTTTTGGATCAAGTTGCAATTGATTATAGCGTCAGTTCGTAAACACTGTTTCGGTTTATTTATGGGTGAGGTTCTGTTTATTTTGTGAGTAATAAAACGTTTTAAGTTTGACATTTGGTTTTCTTAGGTAAGAGTTGATATTTATTTAATAGCTAACGAAACTAAAAATTGCTTGTGAAATACGTCATTTACAAAGAAACTCTACGATATTTGAAGTGCAAATAAAATAATGGTCAATCTATAAAAACAAACAAACAACTCTTTCATTGTTTGTCATAAGTCTGAAACTCTTAAAAACTGAAATTGTATAGCTTGTTATGTCCAAAACAGCAAGATTAAGTAAAAAGAAAAATGTATTTTTAAGTATCAAAATAAGGATCATAAACCCCTTTCACAAAACTTTCGCTTTCAGTGAACCAGAAACCGTAACAAAACAAGTCAGGAATAGCCAAAAGATAAAAGATGTACAAACAATTGTATCGTGTAAAATATTCTCCGACATTACAAACCGTTATCTCAAAACTCCATTGTAGAGATATCAAATAAACAGAACTTTCCGAATCCCCGTCTTCGGTAGAAATGTATAGACGAAACTTAATTTCGGCAAAACATATTTTCGCAAAACGACGATGAAATTACGACAAACAAAATGTTATATATTTATTTTACACGACGCTTTTAAGATGTAGGGTGACAGCGCTACGATCGTAGACACTCGTAGCGGTTCGTAGCTTTCCACGTAGCTAGCTACGACACGGTACGATGGCTTGGTATTTTATCATTCTAACAATTTACGGGGAAAATGTTGAGTTTATTACGGTCTCTTATAAGTAATAGCTTTAGCGGTTAATTCAATATACTTAGACAACTTTTATTGTGTTTCTTTTCAGTTAAAATCAAGGCTACCTGTTTCTGATTTTTGTTCAAAGATTAGTTTCCAAAAACGTAGCTATTGATTATTTATTCAATCTTGAACGAATCATACATATTATGTGTAAAATAGTAAAATTTTAATATAAAATCAAACGCGAAGCAAAATCAACAATCATGAACTCTAGAACGCTTGTATTGCCCTCTATTCATCGTATTTTGTAGTAAATTGTTCCTATTGTTGTCAATTTTAGCTTTAACGAGCCAGAAACCTTAACAACAGACAATGGGACAACAGCTTATTTACGTAACACACCCGAATTTAATTAAATCCAAGACTTACTGAACATTTTGGACGACTCTACTTAATTTATGTCGTTAATATGTTTAGAAAATTATGTAAATGTATCTACTGCCTCGTACAGTATTTTTGTAACAATATGAAGTAAGGTTTTATGAATTTGTACAGTGTTTGTTTATTACTGGTTGTTAAAAGGAAAAATAAGATCTTAAAAGCAAGTCTGAACAGTGCCTGGAAATAAAAAAATGTTTTGCTAGATTTCAAGAAACAATAGATGTTTAAAAAGATGCGTATGTCAACATGCATCTACCCTAAATCTACATGTCAGCTTTATCTTGATTTTACGTTTATTTATAAATACGCAATTTAATTATACACAACTACGTGAGATAAAACACTGGAATTTACGTTTCAACGTTAAAAACAAATACTACAGTCAGTGCATAAAAAACTAGACAGCTGAAACAGTGAGGTCGAAAATAATAAAAATTCAAGGACAACTAAATAAAAAGGCGTTTTATCTCGTATTCTATAAATAATAGTTATATGTATAACTCATGCCCTTATTCTATATTATTGCGAAGACCCTTTTTTTGTGAAGTATGTATTATGCAAAGAAATAAACATGGCCTTTACGGGTGAGAACATTTTATGACTTCATAAATATGTTAGCACTATCTTATATATACTATTTTATGGCGTTAATATTAACAAAATAGTAGGTATAGAGGCCGTATAAAAGTGAAATACAATTATCTATTTTTTTTATTACAATGTGATTACGCAAACGAACACCATACGACTTACAAAGATAGATATGTTGTATATTTGTAGTTCTTAAATTATAAACTCTAAAATCTCCAACTTTGTTAATAATTACCCAAATTATTTGTAATATTCCATGACTTTCACATAATACACAACACCATCGAGCCTTAAACAAAGCTTGTATTAATTATCGTGTTCATCACACAAAGATTTGCCCTGGGTGGGGATCGAACCCACGACCTCCAGTTAGCAATCAGGGCCACTAACCGCTAGACCAGTCCAGTCAAATTGCTCTACAACTAATTTAACAAAGCTTGATACACTGTTTCAAAAACTACAAAATAACAAAACCTGTCGAAAGAAAAAAAAATTGAAATTAGTAAATACCCCATTTTCTTTTTTTCCAAATTTGTTTCAACAGACTTTAAATAACAACTCCATGTAATTACAATTTATCTTCCAAACACATTTAACTACCCGACACCAAGTACCCGCAAAACAATCAGCTTCGAAACAGATTCATTGTTCAAGTGTTTAAGATACCGCCAAGAAGTCTTAACACAATACTGGGAGTACAAGTACAGTGTAATAATATATACAGTATACAGTCTTCATATAAACGGGCGTAACGCGAGTTATACCTACGCTATCGGATTGTGGCATGACCGTGGTATGATACAGTCGCAAGCGTGTCGCAGTGATGAACGGATGGTGTGTTGTTGATGTATTTAAATTGCTGTATTTTTATACTAACTTTCGTGAAGATGATTCATACTTAATGATATAACGGTTTACTCACGCGTATTTGTCGGAATAGCCTGACTAGTTTCGGACCCAACCAGAGTCCTTCATCACGAGCTGACGCGGCGGGGTCGCGACTAGTCGTAAGTCGAACTCAGTTTGGATCCTCAGCATTTAAGTATAAATTGCTGTAGGTTGACAACCCAATTCTTGTTACGTACCTCGCCCCTAAAGGCATTTATTTTTAGGAACGGCCAAGTAAAACTACTGTATGTATTTATACTGTGGTACCAGTAGCCGGATTTTGTCGAATCCTTAGTGATATAATCGCTATCTTACTGGCTTAAGGCTCCGCAAGCCGTGACAAATGATGTGTCTCCTCACACCGTGCAGTGACAAAAATACAAAGAATCCAGGATATTTTTATACTTATCACAAAGGAAAAGATTATTTTTATTTTTAACACAGAAGGAAGTTCTTAAGTTTATTATAGTTCTTGTTGTGTTTTGATTTATGACGTGTAAAGAGATTTCGTGTCTTATAAAGGGCTTCCTTACATCTCCTTCGATCTTAGTTTTATTTATGTGTATGTTTCCGTACAACAGCATAACTTCTTAATGCCTAAAGCCACTTTGATGATGGTCAGATTTCTAAAACCACTTTGATTATTTTACATAAGAAAATAAAACCCGTCAAGTATGACTAAACTGAATGAAGCACTAAACAAATTCGTTTTAGAAACTCCAAAAATACTGTTAATTGACACTATTTTTCTTTATTTATTTAGAGACACGTTCATTTATTTTTGAAATAGAACTAGTTTGCATTCTATTTGTCTGTGAATGGATTTACATAGAAGCTGAACCAAAGCGGTAGATGGGGCGTGACAAAGAATGAGAAATAAAGGAGTGAATGGTGAGGTGTTTGAGGTGTGGTTGGCCTTAAACTAAAATTAATTCCAAAAGACAGCCTGCTCAGGGAGAAGAAAATTAAATACATTCCTTTTAATCGGCTTGCAAGCAGGACTAAAAATACCAAAATATTTTTTAAGGTTTTTTAATCACTTCTCTTTTAAAAAGATACTTTTCTTCAATATTATTCATCGAACCCCTTTTCGTAACAAGCGTTGTCACGAAAAACAATCTCTGCCCTGCTATAAACGGGGCATTTAATCCGATCCTTAAATACAGAAATCGGTGAACGCCTCAGCATTTATCGTTCTATCGTTCAATCGTTCATCGAGCAATTTAGGAGAGCCATAAAAAGCACGTAAAACCTTATGAACGTTACCTTCTTTCATCAAACTTGAACGAGTCTTCTTTGTAACTACCTTGTTGCGTAAAAAGGTTTAGTACTTAAGTATGTTTCTGATACTTCTTTGTATTCACGAGTCTATATTTTACGTTTAAATGAAAACAAATACAACGACACGATTTTCTTTTGCTTTTTATTTCCTACATTAAAAAATACTCTACACACTGGACACTGAAATAAATTTTGTTGTATTTTTAATCATTTTGATGATTTAATTTAAATTTCAGGAAAGTGTATTTTTTTGCAGCTATAACCGGCATTCGCAACTTGCAACATCTAGTATTAAAATTAAATCAGCATAAAATACCAAACAATAAAATTTAATAACACCTATTTTATTTTTACAGGTAAGCAACTACGAAACAGCTTCAAGAATTGTTACCCATTAAGGTAAAAAGTCAGATTTAACTACCATCATTAGTAAAAACACTCCTTTAAAATATTCGAGCAACGTAAATTACCTCTTTAAACAGTTATTAGGTTCCGGGTAAGGAATATCGAATATTTTTCTCGCCCTTAGCTTATGGATGACTAAGGGATTGAGGGCTAAGGACGGACAAAGTAAACGTCCCTTCATTTAGCTGCTGGCACTGAGGACATTTTTTAGTCACAAGCAAAAAGATTATATACTTAACCGTATGGTTTTTGAAGTCAATTTCTAAGGCAAATGTTGTGTAGTTGTAGAACCTTAGAAGTCTTAATGATTTAGATCATATTATCAGGAATTGAATCTGTGATAGCCTAGTGGTTAGACCACAGGACTGCCAAGTCAAATGTCCCTAGTTCAATTCCCTGGCACGCACGCGTTTCTTAAGAGGAAGGTTTATATGTTTATTATTATACATCAGAGTTGCACCCATACATAGCTGGGGCAGGTCGCTAGTTGATATTAGAATGATGAATGATATTAGAAAAAATAAAACAAAATTTGCACCGATTTTTTGTGGAGCTTCAAGTAAAATTACAATATAGAAAATTTCTTTTTTTAATCAATCAAACGAATAGCAATTGAGTGAAACCGCTAAAACGAGTTATAAAACATATGTCGTTTATCTCTTAGAAGAAATGTCCCACTATTACTTCGCATTAAGCACATTCAAACGATATCTCAGAAGCAAGTGAACGGTAATCACTTTTAAAGCATTTTATTGAGCATAAAAACGATTTAGTTCATATTGACGTTAACGTTATCTGGGCATTAAAGCAATTCCTATGATAATAACGATAAAAGAAATAGGTTATGTCAACGAATTTTTGTTTTTACGGTTGGATTTGATTTTGCACTTAGCTGATCGAATGGCTGAAATATATGACCTGAAATGGCATGGAAAGTGCCGAAGATGGTGTTTTTTTTTTGTATTGAATACTTTTCATTCGTGAGATTTATTTTGTCAGTTGAAATAGGTACTTCAAAGTACTAAACTTTTTTGAAATGTCTTAACGTGCTGTATAAGCGATATTATCGTAAAACAGTATTAGAAAAATATCAAAAGGTTTTTATTTCGAGTAGGCCTTTTTAGGCACTTTCAAAACGTTACTGACTCTGGTAAATTACATTCTGTAATTACTGATTCAAAACACCAAATGGCTCTCTCGACAGTTTTTTTATATTTTTTGTTAGTGCATTTAATCAAAATAACACTAACCCACGAATACTAAAATGCAATTTAACATCCAGACGTTGTAAGATCTACCTATAGAAGGAATTATTTTACACCACTTTGTGATTAAAGAAAAGTGTCAGTATTCAGCAATTAGATATCTAATACCCAAAATGGAAGCTCCCTTGTAATTAGTGTGACCCAAATAAATGATGGAAACTTTATTGATTCTAAGTTAAGGGTAACCCGAAACCATGTGTGTTATTAAAAGGGCTCAAATTGAAACGGGGTTAGAAGAAGAATAGGGAAGTTCTTTATTAGTATGTTGTAGACATAAGTAACTAAAAATCGTGTGTCCACTAGTACAGTTTGTTTTTTGGAATAAGTTATTTTGATGATTCGATTTTGAATTACAAAAAGCGTAATTTGTGTGTTATGGTAATCAGACAGCAGCTGATAAACATACTTATGTATTTCTAAATATATACATATAGATAAATCACACCCAGACACAGAACAAATGATCGTGCTCATCACACAAACATTTGTCTTGGGAATCGAACCCACGACCTCCGGCTTAGCAGTCAGGGTCACTACCACTAGACCAACAGGCCCGTCATATTAAAGTAGTTGTTTGTTTACACCATCACAAGACACTATTACTATGTGATATACTGCCCTGGTAATTGATATAGCAGTAAGTCAGAAAAGGTGGTTTCGAGAAAACGGCGCGCAAAGTTTTTATCACAATTTGAGCGTTTGTGATAAAACTATACACTCGATTTTTATGTTCTATATATCAAAAGAAAGGCAAAAATGTGTTTGTTACTGTAAAGTTACCTGCTTTTAATATTTTTATAAGGGTTGTCGTAAAACATAAGAAATCGTGTCTTTATTAGCATATTCTTAACTAATTCTAAATAATATTTAGGTAAGAGGGCAGTAACTGCCATAGATACTGCACTCTTGCTTAGTAATATTTCAAACTGCTATATTGCTTACAGAATTCAAATAATAAATTCAAAATTACTACTTAAAACAGCAGTAAACAAGCATTATACTGCCCTTTACCTTAGATTTAGAAAATATTTTTGACTATTTCACTATAGAGTAAAGGACGTTACTGCTCTTCAAAGAAGTATTTTATGTAAGGTGTTATCAGAATTTCTTGAGCAGTAAGTCTATAAATAGTAGGGAGAATAACAAAAAATCGTTAAAAATAATATCTAAGCTCGTTTTATTCATTAAATGTAACCAAAGAGAACCACAACATTAGTATTGTTATTTGGCATAACGCTATTCTTATTAAACACAGAAATCTTCTTTAAAAATATAATTATTTATCAAAGCTTAAGGCAGTCCTGGGTATTTTTATGTTATAAGTATTTACTTTTTGATTTTGAGAAGACTTGTAAAACGGATTGATTCATGTTTATGGTAGATTCTTCTCGATTGATGGTTACATTTATAATTTTGTCTATTCGCTTCATTTTGTAGTTATTTAATCTAAAACAAAAAAAAGGAGTAAAGTGTATTAGGTATAAGCTAATACTGTATTTAATGTGTATAAGTGATAGAAGATTTACCCTATTAAATACAATTAAAAGCGTAACGCAAATATTAATTTAATTGCTCAAGTTTAGTGTCAGCATTAGAAGATGTATCAGAGCACATAGTAAAACTGAGCCAAAAACACGCGGCGGGCATGCACGACTTCAGAGCACCAAGAATGTGACAAGCGAGCAGGAGGACAAACTCTGATATCAATTATTATTTGGAACGAATAAGTAATTAGCTTTATTTTAGATTTAGGTAATTAATTTATTTCACACAACAAATCATCACTACATAGTATAGAGCAAAGTCGCTTCGCGCGTCTCTCTGTATGTATGTTTGCTTCGATCTTTAAAACTACACAACGGATTTGGATGCGGTTTTTTCTTATACATAGAGTGATTCAAGAGAAAAGTTTATATGTATAATAACATGATTAATAAATTAGAGAACCATTGATAATTTCAAGAATTCTAATGCAAAGTCGTAAATAAACAAATTTTTTCGCGCTTACTTTGCAAACGCAGACTGAACCCTAAGAGATTCATCAAATAATGTACTAATTTTTTGTACACATTGCAAAGGTCTACAGAAAACTCCGTGATGGTATGTGTCTATCTCTTATGGAAATCATACAATATAATTTTTTGTCATTTACTTTTTACGACAAATAATGGCTAATTTTCGAAGCGATTTAAACCAATACAGCATTAATCCTTATCCAATTAAATACCTTAAATACATTGTTCAATTAATATTTAATATAGATTTATATAACAATTTACAGTATATGATTTAAATGAATATTTTCGAAGATATTAGATTAAAAAATTTCGGGACGTAGTATTTGCGATCAAGCTGGAGCGGGCCGCTATGTTTTTATATACAACGTTCGCAGTTTTTCTAAAGTATATTTACTGTTTAGTATCAGCATAGCACCCGTGCAGAGCCGGGGCGGGTAGCTAGGATTAAATATAAGGACTCTCCTTACAATATTTATAATTACTCATCTTATACCTACTTGGCGCCTAAATTACTCTACACAAAATGGCGCGAACTAGATGAACGACACAAAACAATCAGACGACCATCACTCAGCCGCTCGAAACGATATGTCGAATACTTTTTTGATCATTAATATATACCTAGTAGCGCAAAAACCACTTACTGCTCTACTGGTTTACAAAACTATTAAATTATAATTTTATCTTTTGCCATGTTATAAAAGCAGTAAAGGAAGATACTGTGTTCATATTTGTGTATTTATGAGACATTCATTATAATTACTATCCTAAAAGAGCAGTACAGCTCCATACTGTAGAAGTAACTAGTAAAATTCATTTGGAACATTAGTTCATACTAGCGTAAAAAGCAGTATGTCAGAAATTTACTGCTCTTTTGTTAAGAAATATGTAAATACTAATAAAAAGGGCAGTATGTCCATGAAATTCAATGAATTACTGCTCTTTTACGTAGTTAACTAAATTAACTTACCGTTCTTACTGCTCTTAATCAAAAAATAAAATGCATTTCTAATATACGTAGAAGTATGAAACCCAGATAGGAAGAAAGATCGTTTGACGTACATTCCAAAACAGCAATAAAAAAAAATGGCCACCTTCGACTTACTGCCCTTTCGATTACCACGGCAGTATAGGTCAGTATATTCCAAGAATCTGTATCACAAATATTTACATGCGATACTTATATATAGATATAGTTGTATAGATGATGAACCCTCGTCTTGCAGACAGGCTAAACCCAACAATAATGTTCATTGTACGCCGTTATAAAAGAACTTAGCTATTGTAAATAGGAATGTGTAATGTATATTGCTTAGAGAATGGACAATTGAAAAGGTATAAAAAACGGTGACATTATTTGTAAAGCAATTTTGTTTTGTCAAGCTATGTTTATAATCTAGGCATATAAATTAAAAGTCAATTTCGAAAAAGGGAAACGTGCATTATTTTTTCCGATAAAAATACCAATAGCCTGTTTTAAAAAACAAACCGAACACACAAATTTTTATTTCTTGATCACAATTCCATATCGGAATGAGCTTATTTTTGTTTTTTAACTGACTACTTAGTTAGTTTTCTTCAACAAACTTAGCTTTTAAAAACTTACAATAAAAACATAAATACATATATCATTCATCATCTTCCTGCCCTTATCCCATTTCACTTGGGGTCGGCGCAACACGTCTTCTAGACGTGTTGCTTAAAGATTTGGCTATGGTTTTATAGTCGGCCGCCTGCCTGACACTAACCCTCTTTGGGAATGCGTTTGTTGATGGCTTACCCGCCAGCATTCGGGTGACCCAAGGTGCTTGGTACAGTGCCCTGGGTCTTAAGGTCCATTAGTCGCCTTTTACGACACCCAGTGGAGGATATGGGGTGGTGCTATTCTTTATATCCGGACACCACACGGATTTAAACATAAATACATAAAAAAACATAAATACATATCATTAGAGTCTATAAACATACCTAGACATAGGACTAAATAACCAAACTATTTGATCATTTTATCCACATAATTCTCTTAAAATAAAGTCAATGTTACTTTTAATGTTACTTAAAGTGTAAAGGAACTAAAACTTTTATACAGGAATAAAATATCACTAAAGTTGTAGTTTGGAATAGTAAAACTTTCTAGTAACTGTCGTACTATAATCTTAAGTACTAATCTTACAGTAGTCTTAGCAATCGTATGTATTTAAGATATAAAATTCACTTGTAATATATTTAAAAGGTAGAAAATAGAATTGAGGTATTGATTAAAATAGAATTTAATAAGCCCGTTTCATTTCAAAAAACAATGGAAGACATATAATTTCATTTATCAAACAAACATAACGTATAGTTATAACGTAACGTATAGTTTTTTTAATACCAAGTAAAATTCCCACTTGGTAAAAAGTGGTAAGAGAATAGAAAGCTATGGCAATAAAACTTTTACAATATGTCCCCATTGGTTGATGATTCAAAAACGATCATTGTGACTGATATATCGTCCTCGTGTTTCACAATATATCAGCACGATACGTAAATATCCGTTCCTGTGATACATTTAAAAGAAAAAATCAATTCCAAACATTTGTTTCTTCCATCAATCAAAGTGATCCATATACCGGCAACGTGCTAACTCACCGAGATTGAGATTTACCCCATTCTTGTCATAAAATGCTGCGAGAACGTTTTACGATTTCTCTGTCGTTAAAATGGCTGAACTTTATCCTTGGCTGCATCCACCGACATATTTCAAAATCGTTTTCCAATATAAACATTTTGATCGTTAAAAGTCTTAGACTTTTGTGGAACATATTGGTTAGAGTGTTGGTTGTCGCTTTTCGTAACCGTTTACTTTGACATCTGAATGAAAGGTTTTGCAGGTGAACATCTGAATGAAAGGTTTTGCAAATTTCTGAAAATTCGGAAGAGTATGGTAACTAACACTGTTTACACAAGAGTTTAGTTGTTCCTTCCACACGTTCCTATCTAAAGCTTTTTAAACACCTATTGTAACATTATGGAATGCAAATAAGTATATGAATATGTATCCCACAAATTCTACAGTTATTTAAAATCTGTTGACTAAGTAAATTTCCCGTTGATATACAAAAAAACACATCCATCCGCTGTCACACAACAATTCCGCCTTCAAATAGAGTTAGCCTTGAAATATCTACATATTCGCGGTCCCATAGATAACAGGATTTATTGTAACAACCAGTGCCTAGTTTCGAAGTATTTTGCAATTCAAATTTGTGTATCGTTCCCATTCAGTGGGTAAGGCCTAAGGATCCGTTTCTGACCTCGATGTAATTTGATTTGTAGCTATGATTTTGTGCTTTACTTATATTAGAACCTATTTGTCGTTGGGAATGAAAGATATTAACCAAAGGCCTTTCTGATGACGTCTTAAGTAGTATTAAGTGTAATGAGACCAATGAGTTTTGGCTTTGAATAAGTAATGGGGCATGATACTTAATAGAGACGAATGTTTGAGAATAATTTCTTATTTAGGTTTGGTTCTAGGGAATTGCCCCAAACATTGGAATAAAAATGGTTATGAAAATAATATTACACAACTTGCATACAACGCCATCTAGTCTCAAACTAAGCAGAGCTTATTATGAATACTAGACGACTGATAATCATACTTAAATACTTCTAAATGCATACATATAACAGATAAATTACACCCAGGCACAGAACCAATACTCGTGCCCATCACGCAAACATTACAATATCACAGATAGAAAGGTACTGCCTTATTTCTTAAGCTATTACAGCCAGCAGCCTACTAAATTATCGTAACATTTTCTTTGCTAACTATTAAAAGTAATTATTTCAACTAGGCTCGCTACAACCAAAACCAATCTTAAACCATTCACCCTTAATCGCTCATACTAAGCAATCTTACACGCTATGACGTCATACTCATATCGCCCTCAAAGGCAAACCTTCATTTCAATATTAAACGCATCAGGGCCTCTCAAAGCGAAGACCAGTGTTAGAGACACGTTCAAGTGTGATGTATCGTCCGTCAGTGTAATGTTAGTGTTGGCTGTTAGAGGGCTATTGTAACTGGCCAGAATCTTGGATAGAGAATAATATGGCTTGGAGAAGCTGAGAAAATACGTAATTAGTTGTCGTTGAAATGGCTACTAATGGTGCCTAAAAAATATGCTAAGTTTTCAGGCAATTAAAACCCATAACATTCACTGTATACAGACTAACACAAACATCATGACTTAAACTTGATAAATTTGGATGGATGGATTTTTGTTACTCAATTACGCTTAAAGAACTTCACCGATTTAGATAAGATTTGGTACGGAGTTACGTGACATCCTGGATTAACACATACGTTACCTTTTACCCGACTGCGTAAAAAGAAGTTAATATTTTGCAGCTACAACCGACATTCATCGGCGAAGCCGCGAGAAAAAACTAGTAATAGAATAAGACCTAGACAAAAGTGACATTTCTATGCAAATTAAATCACTCATTATTTGAATGACAAGTGTTCAAAATCACTCAAATTTATGGAAATAAGAGTCACGTACCCTAAAATCATCTCGTCCAAACATTTGTCTGAACAGCGCAAAAACTGTTGCAAAAATTCAACATGTAAGTCTGATTTTTCTATATTAAATTTTCAACCAGACAGCGAGAGCGAAATAAAATTCTAAAGTCTAGAACACACTAGGCACCCGACTATACAATTCCAGAAAATGCACACCAGCCTTAAATCATTTATAGAGGAGAATGCAGCGAACCCGCAGACTGCGTCAATAAAAGACTCCCCTTATTGAAGTACATCCGATTGGTTGTGTATGCAGCCGAAACGAATGCTGTCCGTACAATTTGTATCGAGTAATTTGTAGTCGAGTATATGTCGAATGCTCGTCGCTGTGTGATTTGCGTTGGAGAATTTGGTTTTGAGAATAGACGCCTGATTTTCTTTTGTTTTTGTTTGTGTTAAAGTCGCGAGATTTTTTTTTTTTTAAAGACAAGTGTTGGTTGTGTAGTTTGTATGAAGTATGTTCTTTCTTTAAAATTTATGTTAATTTGGTAAATGTGTTGGTTTGTGGTACTGACTGCTAAGACAGCAAACTTATTCAATTATAGCATGATTTGATAAAGGATAAATGTTTATGTAGATCATGATATGAAAAATGATGATATTTTAGATATTCTTAACTACACTTTCAATACTCATAGTATCATTCTTGTCAAGATACCTACTAACAGTGAAAATTATTGTAATCATTACCCGACCAAAAAAAACTACTAAAACCAAAGAAAAATCTATAACCGAACTGACAATATTGCGAGCCGCGCCCAGCCAGCGCCATACAGTGTATACTGCACGAATGACGTCACAACGCATTCACCGGCTCATCGCTACACGAAATTGAAAATTTTAAGTAATTAACGGTTTTCAAACCTCAAACCCCTCATTAACCAGATTGAAAAACAAACCATTTAATAAAAGTATTACCTAACGCATTAAGACAGACCTAGGCAGATATAGAACCTCCATAGAATACAAAACTGTGGACTAATGAGTGCAATAAAAGCCTGCATCGTGGAATGCAAAAAAATGCGGCGTTCAGATTCTAGGTCACTCCTACAGAGGGGAATAAATCTTTTATCTTAAATGAATAACGGTTCGAAGAGCGTTTTGTTCGATATTTAAAATTACGCCCTGTGATTGGGTCTTTAGTCGTGTTCGATGCTTTTGAATTTTGAAATTAGAGTTTCGATTTTTGTTTTGTTCGAATTTGGAAGCGTGAAATTCGTTCGTGGAAATTGGTTTCGCGTTTACGTTGTATTGATAAAGTTAATTGGGTGTACGATTATTGACACTGACAGTTCCGTCATTTATTATATATAACCTCGAATAATTTGAATAAAAATCTATAGAATAGAATATTTTTTATGACACCGTAGAAGTAAAAATTTAATGATATACAGTAAGGATACAATGGCGTTCTTATTGCTAATAGCGATATCTTCCGGACAAACTTTGGAGGGACAGGAAAGAAGATATTTATAGAGGTCGATGACAATGTACTGTTGTAAATATGTACCTACATGAAAATGTGTATATAAAATTTAAATATTCAGTATAACAAACATTTATTAATTATCCATTCCGTCAGTTCCTGGCACAATACAAGAGAGTTGTAATTCATGCAAAATAAAAATTAAACAAAAAATCATGCACCGCGAAACAACCTAATACCATTCATCTCCATTAGCTCCGAAAATAAAAACAAAAGAATAAAAAGCTATTGTTACTTCAGATTAAAATGTGAAGAACAAAAAATCAAGTAGAAAATAACAAGCAGTACTAGCTAAGTACAATGCACGCGATGTATAAACGTATAATAACAACGAGTTGCATTCAAATACTGAAATTCAGCTCGAAATGGCAGAGAACATCGTATTTTTCCGAGCGAGTGTACGTGGGGCCACGAGATACGCGAATGTAGAGCAACAACATACTAATATTATTACTTGCATGTTGGGTACATTTGACTATCTTTTGTACAAATGTTATGTAAGTTGAACACGGTCCATGGGTAATGGTGGCCTTGCGGTTCTGTGTATGGATTTGTAAGCAAAAGATGCAGGTTCGATTCCCAGCGCAGGAAAGTACCAATGTGACTTTTCCAAGTTATATGTACTTTCTTAATTATTCTAAGGTTTAATTCAGGGTGGAAGAATCTGAATTCCAAATATTTAAATCAGAAATCGCCAACTCGCAATAAGCTATCATGGTGATCGGCGCTAAAACTTTGTAAGAAATCCTGTGCCCAGCTGTGGGACGAATATAGGCTGTTTTAATTATTTACAAATACAATTGCTGAGTTAAACAATTGGATGTTCGTAAAAAGATCGACTAAGATTTTCATAATAAATTGTTTGTCAAAATCTGTCATGTAGAATTGTAAAATTCTTAGAAACAATACACGATCATACAATTAAACTCAAAGACATTTTTGTCCCCAATAAAAACAAACGAACACTCAATTCCTCAAGTTAATTGAAATGTAATTTAAAGTGCTCTTTTTATCTTCCCCTTAGCGGTTAGGTCAATGATAATGAAGATCGTATTTTTATATCAGTACTCAGCTACGTCGGTAGCATTGTGTATTTCATCCTATAAGTTCTGGTAGTTGAACAGTGATATTTTTCTCTAATATGTGGTGATAGTAGACCTTACTGGGCTGCTTAGCATGCTTGCATTATTAATGTCAACTTTGGAAAGTAAAACATTTTCATATCTCACAAAACTTTAGTAGAATTTCATCACTCTCTTGAAAATGCCCTGGAGAACACCTAAATGCGCTTACTAAATCACTGATCAATAAAGAGAAGAACTCTAACGATGTTTAAACCACAAGCCCACATTATTCCAATCTCAATACAAAAGTGCACGGGAAGCAGAATTAATCAGATTGTCCCACATATTGTGTGCTTAAAAAGCGCCCTGACTGTGACGTCACCGCACAAACAACTTAAAAAAAAAACTTACATAGATATCGTCGACTACTAAACATATTACGAAATTGAACCTTATGCATTTGTAATAAGGATCTTTCTCTTAAAGAGGGAGTACTGATGAGCAAGATGTAGGTACCTTCTCCTTTAAGATATGTCCTTTATTCAGTACCACAAAAGACACCTGTAACTGACAGATATTCTTCAAAAAAGGTCCTCAAAAGCCTTTGTCTCTTTAAATTTGTGGAAAACAATCCTTTGGCTGTTGATTGAATTTTATTGAATTCTCTTATTTAGGTCGACCTTTCTTGGAAAGGGAACGTTTTAGGTATTTTAGAATAAATGTCTAATGTTTTAATGTCACCTACATGTTTTACTGAGGACAGAAAATTGGAGCACAAGCTGTTGATGTGAATACTGAACAGAATAGTTACGGAGATTTTTATTGGAAGGCAATAGAATTTCGGAATAGTATCTATTAGAGCAGGGCAATTCAATTGCATCGAGGTCATAAATAGTGATAGACGCGTATTTATCTTATTGATTTCTTCACTTTCTGTTCTTTTATATAACTACTGTGTACTGATTTTATATAATACTAGCTGTTGCCTGTGACTTCGTACGCAAAAAAAAATAGGGATGAAAAATAGCTGTTGCTATCAGTCAATATAATGTCATCCCTATCTGGCATCTCACTGGGTTCTAAATGGATGTTCATAATCCATTTAGAACCCTGTGTTTAATCTGATCAAACTCACTGATCAAGAGTGACGGTAAGACCAGCTTGTTACTCTTTTGGCTAACCAATCAGGGCCGTAGCACTAGGAGATTCATAAGAGATTTATGTCATAATGTCATGAAACGATATTTGAAATTAACCCGATTTGTTGAATATGCTGTAATTTTCAAGGCTATTGCAGTTTTTTCGCTGGTCTAGTGGCCCTTAACTGGGAGAAGAAGATAGCCGTAACAAAAGTCGTTGTATCTATCCGCGAGACACCCAAACAGATGAAGCCAGTGACGTACTCATAGCGACTGTCAATGTCACGGAATTCTGTTTGTACTACATCTTAAAATTAATGAAAAGAACTGATAAAAAAGTCTGAAGAGATTCCATGATCTGCAACTAGAAATAATATATTATGAACAATTATGATAAAAATAACATATCTCCTTTCTTTATCGAGTTACTTAAAATATTGTAGTTGATAATGAGATTGTAATTCTTGATAAAATAAGAGTACATCGCTTTATATTTATTAAGTCAGCCTGTGTCATTTAAAGACTTCCTCAAAAGCAATTTTGGCCGAATTCTAGTGATACAAATTCATCTCTTACCTATTTGAAAGATCTTGTTTCTTATACTTGCAATAAGAATCAAAACAAAAACGGATTCCTTCCTCTTAAATTTCCCTTTTCTACATCTCTAAACCTGCAATTCATCAACAACTCCCACCAAAAGAAATGCAAATTCCATTTCGTTTCGTTTCACAAAAAGTGTACCCTATCGGTATGCAACATGGCAACTGGCTTAAAGTGTTGTCCGTGGCGCAGTGCTACCGATATGCTAATGCCAGTCACTCGTCCAATTCTCCATAAGCCCCAATACGGAACCAGATCGCAAATATTCGGGGATGAAGTTGACACGAATCTGTGGAGCTGATTTCGAGTGGTTTTAAATGCCTAAAAGGTATTTTTGGCATGTTTCACGTTAGTTTCACTTATTAAATTCCATAAAAGTTCATTTATGGTGAGAAGCAATTGCCCAATTTCCAAGAAAGCATAGACATTCCGTCAGGTCTCTTACCATCGCTGCGTGCCAAACCATTGGGTTCTAGAATAGCAGGTACTCCAGTGACAAGAGCACGACGAATATCGTCATTAATACTTGCATGTCGTGGTGTGCGCCCCGCGCTCCTGCCGCAGGACAAGCCATGATGGCCAAGGCAGTCGACTCTTTTACCGAATTGACAGAGATGAGACACAACACATGGTACACCTAAACGCAAGCTAACGGCAAAGTATTGTTATCGAACTTTGTATTTAAAATACAGTTTAATAAAATAATTCCCGATAGACGGTAGGATATCCCACAACTGATAGTCGACCATTAATCACAAATTGGGTGTAAAGTGGCTTTCAATTAAATTATTTCATATTAATATTAATGAATGCCTATAATTTAATGTTCGGTAGCGAAATGGAGTGCGGTAGATGACGCGGTAAATTAAATAAATATTGTGTATTATTAACATTTATAAGATAATTGGTCAGATCAGGGGCATAACTTATTACCGTATTATGGACCACTAGCTGCTTCCCGCGACTTCACCCACGCGAATGTTAGTTATAACTGCAAAAACATTACCCCTCTCTAACGCAATAGGTTCAAAAGTAGCCTATGTTAATCCAAAATTTAGGCAGCTATTTGAGCATGGAAGAGTGACAAACATCCATCCATCCTTACTTACAAACTGACGCATTTGTAATATTAGCAGGATTACCATGTTTGTTTTGTAACTTTAACGATCATTTCCAATACCCAAACATTTATTTGACTTAAACACAAATTGAATGAATGCAAACAAAATGTACGTAATTTAGATTTGACTTGGTTTTAACTCAACAATTTAGTCTACTCCTCGTTTCCTGGAAAGTTAGCTGGTTGCTTAATGAGTTTGGGTAAAATATGAATCATGTACCCTGTATTACACGTTTTTCTCCGTAATATTACAGTATAATAATATATACAGTATGAAGTCTTCATACAAACGGGCGCAACATGACCTATGCCTATGTTTTTGAATTGTGGCATCATCATGGTATGATAGTACTATCGCAAGCGTGTGGCAGTGACGAACGGATAGTGTGTTGATGTAATTAAAATACTATAGATGAGCAGTTTCATCGCTGTTACGTATCGCGCGGCAGTACACGTCTAATTTTCAAATACGGGTCAGTAAAATTGTTAAAAAAGAAAACATATATTGTATTGTCTCAATTAAATTCACAAAATAATGTAGATTAAGTTCTGAACTCTACACTAGGATTCCCTGTGTTGTGGTGTCCAGTCTCTTTTAACCCATATTATTCTGCAGAGAAAATAGTTAAAGTAATCGTTAAGCTTAGTTTGAGTTGAGTGCGATGAAGTAATTGTAGTGCGTGTAATGAAATATTCTTTGTATTTACACTGTGGCATTATCCTCGAGAACCAACAAGCAAAATTGAACCGAGAAATACGCCATTCAGTAATTCATATTTATTAAAACGCCAAAACAACAAAACACTTCTTGGGATCAACATTATAAGAATTCTGATCCAAAAATAAGCCATAACGTTGTTCTGTTTCTATGAAAGTGGATTAGTATTCCCGCCGCGGTCGGCGAAATGAGGAAGTTTCCGAATAAATTAATTTTGTTCATGAAAAGCTTATTACCATTGTGGACGCAACTAATTTTTGCTTTTTTTATTCAGGCTTTTTTCGGGTGCAAAATAATACGTGATAAACAAAGGAAATACAATCAAAATTAGGATCTTTTCAAATTATTTGAAACAAAATAATTCAATCCCTATGAAAAAATAACAAATCTTTTCAATATTCAAAAAATGTTGTGTACAATTTTCCTTTGTTGTGTTTATTACCTTAATTTAATGGAAAAACACACAATACATATTAATATGAATAATATTTACAGTTCGAAACAAAAAAGAAGCGAATCGGTATAAAAAAATCTGCTAGCTTTACAAAATCCATATCGTAATTTGAAACTCAAAAGCAACGTTAGAATCAATTTGTATCGAGTATACGTATTGATAAAATAGGTCGGAGAAAAAGTCTTTTCGCATTATAGTATGTATGAACTTGGAATAAAATCTTTCTCTCTCTAATAAAATTAGAATTTGGAATTATGTTCTTTAAAATTTTAACTTTCACTTATACCAAAACCAGCCAGATACAAATACTATGGTCAAAAAGATTTTATTACAAGTTCATACATACTATAATGCGAAAAAACTTTTTCCCCGACATCATTATATCGAGTATACCGATGCGTATACTCGATATAAATTGATTCTAACGTTGCTTTTGAGCAAAAAAATAAAATCGATTCGAATAAAAGTCTAGGTATAAAGGCTGCCAGTGATATTTTTGTGAGATGACATCAAATACAAGTGTACAAGTATAATCTGAAGCCATCGCTGACAGAGACGAATTGTACTGGCTCGGACAGTTCGAGTATTATAGATTGTATATCGAATCGAATGATATTCGATCATTCGATTGTTGGCGAAAAATCGAGTTCGTTTTACGCTTGTTAGTTTTACATGAGTTTTGATGTTAGGATGAATTCCGAATTTCGAGGCGGTTGTTTTGTACGTCTTGGTGATTTTTGCTTTTATTTGAATCATGAAAGTGTTGTTTCAACTTCTTTTATTTAATTAATTCAATAATTAACATAATTACAATATTTTATTGAAATATAGATTCATTAATACGTAGTTTAAATCAAAGTCGCTTCCCGCGTCTATCCGTCCCTATCGGTTGCTTAGGTTTTAAAAACTACGCAATGAATTTTGATGCGGTTTTTTAATATGTAGAATTTAGTTTCTTTAGTTTCTTTTTTAACTTTTAAAGCATGATATCGCAAGTCAAAACTGTTCGTCAATACATCACAATTACTCTCAAACCACTTTTTACTAGTTAATTAATAAGCAACACCTCACAATAGTCTGATTACATTAATTATTTATTTATTCCCGCAAACCGGCTGGGAAAACGGATAATATTTTAAAATATCACTCATGAAACACTCAAGTGCCGATGGGAATTTTCCCAGTAACGTTTCTGTTTAATTCCCAATGTGACCAACAAATACCCAGCGTAAGAACGCTGAATATTGCGTATTCGGAATATCATGTAACGTCATAATAACATTTATATTACGTTCCAAATTTTTGTAAGATTTTGGCGAAGTTAATTTTTATGAATTTATCGGAAGTTATATTTTAGTTTTGTGACTTCTTCTTGCTTTCAAATATATTATTTCAGATATTTATTGATATAAAAAATATGATGTTAAATTTAAGGTTTTTTTCTTAGCCTATTGTGCCCCGCTGCTAAGTAAAGGTAGTGCATGACAAAAAAAACGTAGAAGGACTTGGGAGACGCCTTCACTTAGCAGTGGGACACAATTGTAACTTATTTATTAAATATATTTATATATAATTTGTTCAGCATCAACTGTTCATCACACATTTGTAACTGACAGCTTGCGAGACATTGAGTGAGCGTTACGTCTGTATACATATTAAAACTAGACAATAAATGATAAGTACTATGAAGGGCACAAAGCTATGGTTCAATGTCCTTTATTGACGGGCCTCTTGATGTAGTGGTTTCTATCTGAAACATTTGTTTATTTATTTATATTAAGGACCTCCAACAAAGAGGTAAAGATCATGAAAAATACAATATTAGACAAAAGAGGACTGTATACATTCGGGTTGTGCTTCCTCAACTGAAGGAGAACACAGCATTTGCATCTAGACAACAGTTTATTAAATGAATAGTAAATTAAGCTGTGAGTAATTTAGATGTAGTAGCATATCAAGTGGTAAGGAAGGTGCTGGACATGAACGAGGATGGATATAGGGGAAGAGGACGACCAAACAAAAGATGGATGGATTGTGTGAAAGATGATAAAGCTGCAAAGAGTGTTGCTCGCGAGATGACGTCAGACAGGAACGTGTAGAAGAAGACATGCTGCGTCGACCCCAAATAATAATTAATTGGGATAAGGGCAGGGGAATGATGATAATATTTAGCTATACTAATTTAGCTATAAGCTGTGAATGTTAGTGCAGCCTGTGAAACATCAAATGAAAGGGTATATAAAAACCTTTATCAATAACCTTAAAATAAAAAAGTTTACATTTGATGAACAGTTTCCGCGAATTTCTATTTTCTGAATATTATTGGGATACTAATTAAGTTACGTTTGTGTATCCGAATGCCATGATGAGTGTCTGTCAAGTGAAATGAAATGTATTTTCATGGACGTCACAATATTTTGCACGGTAGACCAAACTGTTTTAATGATTTGTATATTACGATGTATATTGAAATGTGACAGTTTATGCATGTCTGTGAAACCCCCCTGCTATAGTAATACAAAGATTAAATTCCTTAGTGAGGAAGTAGTTTTTTAAAAAGGAAAGACAAAAAAGAAGAAAAGTTATTGGTGCACTTCTCTTAGTTTAAATGAAAAAAATAATGTGAAATTTATTTGCATCTCTTTTAATTCACGGGTTAATTTCAAGCGAAGAAACCCGGTCCTTTTTAAAGGCTTACACAGGGACACAGGTCCAACATGCAGGGGCCTTGTTGAGAACTTTATAAGCCCATATTGTGTTTCGAGCTAGATTAATTTAATTATAACAAGTTAATGTTTCTAAAGTTCCTTATTTAGGAGTTCTAAAAATAATGCTATTTCTAGAGTTGTTGGTTTTGGACGGCAATAAATTTACAACAAAATGCTATTTTTAGAATCTCTAATTAAACTTGCCAACTATTTTTATCCATCACAAACAAACAAAACATAAGACTATTAAAACCTTTCTAAAATTACATTTTGAATCGGCAAATATTTACCCAAGCAAACCGACTATTATTTTCACCCCGCTTTCGCGTTTCCTAGACATTGTTTTTCTCTTCAAAATTAAGTCATGCGTGGTGTATTCCATCATCCGTGGCACGCGTCTGCCGTGAAATTGTGCACAATTGTGGAAGTTTACAGTCAGACGGTATGTGTCCGGTTTCCTTGTATTAAATTATCACGCCTGCTTTCATATAGGGTAGGTAGTGGTCCAATGAACTCGGCGGAGGATATCGAAACTATTGTTAAGGGAAATCTCATTCTTTATTTTATTTTTTGGAGGTATTTTCAGTTTCGTTTATTGCTTAAGAACGTAGAAAATGCAAGGATACAGTATGTAAAGAGATATTTATTATACTTACAAACATACACATTTTAACAAAAGTCTGTAGTTTATTAACTCTCGAAAAAACACGTAAGTACCTAAAAAGCTATAAAAAATATTTTTTAATTCATAAAAAAACGTAAATATTATATGTATTAAAATTATGAAAATGTTTTATTAACTGCCTTTTTTAACTGTATCTCATTTTCACGTATAAAAGCAGCCTTTAACCTCAGGAGAACGTGTAATAATAATTTACAAGTTTCACATAAAAATAACACTATAACATATCTTATTACAAATTTCACGTTCACATTCAAGAAAATCACACCAGCAATCCAACAGAACCATTAGTATCATAATAATATACCAATTAAATAGGACACACTGGAATATATTTGACTTCGTAACAGATGTACAATTACTGTATTCAGACGTCGCTTGCATGAATATCTAGGTCCAAATACAGCTGTAGGCTGATTCAAATGCGAGACAGGACTGGTCTTAGTCACGATTCTTGATTATAGGTGATAGTAGATGCTGATGCGATTATGCTATAGTTCCTCTATAGTATTTGGGTATGTCTTTTGATTTATGTATTGATCATATAGGGGATTTTAATACTGTGCAATAAAAAAATGTCTTGAAAACGAGCCTAATTTGATATTTAATGTTAAAACTTGATAAATTTTACATTTTTGTATGCTACAGTATTCTTTCTATGAAAGAAGGCTTGAAAAGGATTATGTAATTATCGATAATCAAATATTTGTACTATTTATTATGTCTGATATATGACTGCCAGGGAAAGAGATATGGTAACTGGGTATTTGACTAAAAAATAATCCATCACATGGATTTCCCAAAAACATTAGGCACGTATTTTTCTTTCATCAAATCAATAAAAAACAGGCAGGCTAATAACTTCACTTGTCAGCAGATAGGTACTAATACGGAACATAACTCTAAATTTCAATTCTCCGTATCGTCCTCATTTTTTGAGAATCTGTTTGACTAGCTAATTGTTTTTTTTAATCAAAAACACAAACGCTTACAAATACCTAGTGTAAAAGAAAAAATCAGTGCTAAAACAACCTAAGCTACCGAGGTCGTTGACCGAGAGTTTTAATCTTTCCATTACACTTGGTCCACGTCTCAAAGCGACGTGGTAATAAATTGTTCCAAGCCTTGAGAATTGTTATAGGCTTCTTTTGTTCCGATTCATCAATTTTAAGTCACTAGTACCGTTAACTTTCAAGTCTATATCACGTTAAGGTGTAAAAAAGTGATACTTTATATTTATTTCGTGCGAAATCATCAAATGACCCCGCCCGCTATAGGTGCAGCGGGAGGGCGTGTCAGACTTTTACTGACTGAAACCCATAATGTTCCTCCTGGAGCCCTTTGGGTGCCGGGGTTGCGGAAACTCACGAATATCCCGCAGCCCCGGCAGCTCAAGACTGACCTTAGGTCTCATTTTGTTCATTTGAAAAGTATTGGAATATGTCATCAAGCACAACATTTTGTTCATCCTTAATTCATAATTCATTCACCCCATCTCATTCACAAAGATAATTTTATACGTTATTTTTATACGAAACGTTTAAGATTCCTCCCACAGTATCCTTATTCTTTAGTAATATCCTCTTAAGTGCTCAAATGAAGAATATACGTAATCATATAGTTTTATTACGATACTCTATAGCCCTATAAAGCTTTACGAAGAAACATTATGGTCTCGAAGATATAAAACATGATTTTTATGAAGTTTTGCGACGTTGGTTGGAGTAGACAGGGTTTTAATAGCAATTTTATATAGAGATACATTTTTAGGCTTATTAAAAATAATTGCAATGGATAGATTAAAATTTTTAACTTCTTCAATAGGTTTAACTGACAACTTAATTATTTTTAATACGCAGAAACTGCTGTGGATCGGAAAAAATGTACAATTTTTAAACGTTTCAAAATATTAAAAATGATCAAAGAATAGTATGAGTTTGTAGTGTTTATGCAAGTTAAGTGTTTTATTACATAATATCACCCTACTGACTGTAAACATTTTTTAGAAATCAAATTTACTTAAAAAAATTACCATTACTTACCTTTTTCATAAAATTTACTTCACTCCTCCATTCTGTAGCTTCCATACATAGTTTTTTTTTTACACAACGTCATCTAGTCTCAAACAAAGCAGAGCTTTTATTATGGGTGCTGATAAACATACATTTATACTTCTAAATACATACATAATATAGATAAATAAATTACGCCCAGCTCATGTCACATTCACACTAACATTTGTCCTCGGTTGGGATCGAACCCACGACCTTTGGAATAGCAGTCAGGACCACTAACCACTAGACCATCAGGCCCATCAACATTTTTATTTATCCATAGCTTTTCTTTTCCGATTTTCAACATAAGCTAGTGAATCTAAGAGACGCAATTCTTCGCCTTATGCCTTAACCATTTTCCCATGTTCAGCGCGAAGTATTTAAGTAGAATCGGTATTGCGCTAACGTCAAAGCTTTGTAGTTCCAAGCAGAGCCGGCACAGTAACTATAACTATTATAAAGATAACTTCTTTTGTAATTTTCTCGCTGCGTCTCAAAGGACCAATGTTTTTTTCAACTTCTATTGAAATTATTAATCGAGTAATCTTTTATAGACTTTGTTCTGATTTAATTGAATTATTTTTCTTGTAGTTTTGTTAGAGTTTCTTTTTTGGAACGATTATTTGTGGTAAGTAGTTTTAACCGTTTAATTCTGGTGCCTTTAACGTTGATTTTTTTTGCCTGAAAGTAAAAAAATACTTTATGATATTTTATTATGAGGCAAAATAATATAATCCTTTAATCAGATAAAAAAGACTTGAAGATTGATTACATAAAACAATAAAGTAAACTTAACAATCATCTTAAAAATAGGTATATCTCAGAAAAAAATCATCAAAACAAACTTTCCTACAAAACCTACATAAACACACGAATTCAAGTCACAAAAATAAATCTCCATACATCACACAGAATCATAGAGAACCAGCACTTAAAACGGCAAAGCTTTGATGCAGATACCAATTTAACACTACGCTCATCACGGACCGTCATTAAAACCCACCTGTATACGTATACAGCGTGTTTTAAAAACAGTATTTTTATGTAGACTCAAGAGCAAATATGGAAAATCCTTTGGTACATAAAAAATACTGTTTTTAAAACACGCTGTATATGTGTACAGTCATGAGCAAAAACATGTATACACGACCAAACAATCGAAGCTTAAATCCTAGTCAGACCAAACAGTTGAAGTTTACGTGCTGCTCCAATGATTTATGAAATCGTGAAATTTTCTTTAAAATTAAACGTTCCATGTTTAGCTTACATTATCAGGAATATGCGATAACAGCTTCAGAAATTTCGCATAAGAAATCTATTACAAATGTTTGGTCGTGTATACATGTTTTTGCTCATGACTGTACACGTATACAGCGTGTTTTAAAAACAGTATTTTTTTATGTACCAAAGGATTTTCCATATTCGTATCAAAGGACCAGTAAAGACACATATTTTACTAAAACTACAAAGCTATGAAGGTATTTATACAAACTCGTGCTAGTATTGCATATTAAATAAGGGTTTCGGTTTTAAGTAACCTGATTTAATTAAGGGATAAATGTTTGAGTTTCATGAATAAATTTTTGATATATTGTTCATTATACTCTTGTTGCAGTTTTGAATTACAAATTATTTTTATCATATCATACTCGAATTTAAGGTGATATTGCTGCAAAGAGTGTTACTTGCGAGATGACATCAGAGAGGAACGTGTGTAAGAAGAAGAAGAACCACTTTCAATTCATACTTACCTTTTAGAAGTTTCATCGTTTAAGAAATACACCTTTAAAACGACACGCCTTTGAACACTCTTAAACACATCACTACTTAGGCCTTAAAAGACCATGTACATACATAACTTAGACTAGACTGCGAAATTGTGACGTCACCAAAAGGCGTCGCTAATCCGACCAGAGTGAGTCTGAACCGGATTAAACCGGATTTAACCGGGCTTTTGTCCGCGACCCTTATTTTTGCAGTCTTTTATTCATTTATATTATAATACGGTTCTGTGGGCACAATTTATTATACTGGTATGTCGTTTGAAAATAGACCCTTTTGTGTGAACGTTTAAGATGATTTTGGTTTGGTTCTTTGTTTCAGATTTGATATTGTATTTCTTGTTAATTAGTAATGATTAGGTGTATGTATAGGAATATCATTTTATTAGACACACATTTCATTAAATAAACGACGCCGACGGTTGACTATTTAGCAACCTTGTCCAAAAACAAATGAGAATTGCATAAAAAAACACATTTTTAGACCAATTCTAACGCAGTTACTTATTATTTCACAGTTAATTACAATAACAATTATTACAATTGGTAGATGCCCCCATAAAAATAAACGCATTATCGCCCCAATTCTATTCTTCTACGCAGTTACTGAGTATTTTACGGTTAAATACAATAACAATTATTTAAATTGATAGATGCCTTATCACACTTTAGACTAAAGTTCTCGTGTAAGCCTTTAAAAAGGACCGGGTTTCTACCCTTGGAGTTATTCCGTGAATTAAAAGACCGAAAGAAAGAAGTTACAAAATACCTTTGAATAATGATGATGCCACAAATACAAGTATCTCATGAAAATTCTCATACATTTAATAACTGTCGTGTGTATTTTATGCCTACTCATGTCCGGAGCGCGGTTCGTTGAGCTCTCTAAAATAGGATTAGGCTCAGCTGATTCATGCGTGACAGTTGTCGGCACATGTCAATTCAAATGGGATATTTATCTTCGCTATGAACTAAGAGCAGAATGATTAGATGTATAGAATATAAAAGGACGATTTCACATGCTCAAAAGCATCTAGACTTAGAAGAAGCATTTGTGAATATCACAAATTCTTGTACTACGCGGGGATCGGACCCGCAACACGTCGTGCATAATGGTGATTGGCGTGGTGACCTATACCACTCGGCTATCCATACCAGATAGTATTAAACAAAGTCGCTTCCCGCGTCTGTACGACCCTATGTATGCTTAGGTTTCTTCTTAAAATTACGCAATAGATTTTGATGCCGTTTTTTATAGAAAAATATTTGAAAAGTTAGGTTTTCATGTATAATACATTAGTATTACACACGTGCGATGCTGGAAATATAAACATTAAGCTTAATTCTAAGAAACTAACTCTTGAATACTAAGTTAGTTGCCTCTAAGACTAAGTTTCACAATGGCATGTAGTGGCCTGTACGCCTTAAAGAAATTTAATATGTCGTAAATATATAGAAACTAGGAAGCAAGTGAATCTGCGGGAAGCAAGTGAATCCAAGCAGGTGAATCTGCGGGAAACCGCAGATTCACCTGCTTGGAAGTTTTCTTATGCAGTCAGTTATAAAATAGTAGCTTTAACGTTAATCTAGGGTATCACCTAACGCTGTACCAAATTTCATCAATTTCAGTCTAGCTATTTACGCGTAAAGAGGTAACAGTAACTAACATACAAACATGCACACGCACATTTTTCACCTTTATGATATTTGAAGGATTGTATTTTCTTTGGTTATATGTTATGGTTAAATTGGTCCATTATAGAAGGTAATGATACGATAAATTGTCAAACGCTCACATCATTAAATACAATCCTCTAATTTCAATCCAATAAATCTAACAATATGCAACCATAAACTTTACATTTGCATTGTCAATACGTTTTCAAAGCAAAACAAATAACATCTAACAATCACTCACTCAATCAAATAAAAGAGAACAAACTAGCTATTTAATATTCAACGGAGCAAAAAGCGAAGCCCCACTTAAAACCGCTTGTAACAATATAAGTAAACCACACAATACCCCATTATAGGGAATTCAGCATAAAAAGCGCTGAACTGTTCGCAGCCGCTTTATGAAGCCCCACAAAATCAATAACTCGGAAATGCACGGCTAAGATTGCGCTGAAGGCTTAGTAAAAGCCGTTGATAACAGCGAATGACTCTCATTTTATATCTGCGGGGATGAAATACAAGAGTATGGGTATAAATGTATTTATGTGTGGGTGTTTATAGCTTTGTATTCTCTTCGGATTTCAACCCTGACATGCTTTGATTAAAGTAAATGTGTCTGGTAAAAGATTGGGTTAATTCTCGCTTCTTTTGTTTCCGCTTTTATTGCTGGCCTGCTAATCGTTTTATTTTTAAATGATATGCCGGGAGGATTCGCCGGCTTTATCGCGGATTATATTGATATTAATACGTTTTTGTTAGCTTTCCGCTTCATCGGCGAAAAGATTAAATCTGTGAAGCGTAGATCGCAACTCACCGTACTAATTAGTAGGTTCTTGTGGTTTACACTGGCAGGTATTGGAGCACAAGACCGAGCTATAAACCTACTTTTTGATCTTTACAAAATTAAATAACACACAACGCCACCCAGTCTCAAACTAAGCAAAACTTTTATTACGAGACAACTGATAATCATACTTAAATACATACATATTATAGACAAATATTACACTAAAACAGCACAAATAATAGTACTCAACACACAAAAAAAAACGTAATGGGTGAGAATCGAACTCACGACCTCTGATATAGCAGTCACGGCCACTAACTACTAGACCAAAAAGCCAGTCGTCGGCTTTTGCGTAAGGTCAACTTACACGTGCCGTATGTAGGGGACAAACTCGTGAAAATTGGACCTGGATTCCAAGAATTGTTATTTCTTTCATTTTGCTCATATGAGAACAGGGCCTCTAAGGATTTTTCTTTATTATAACTATAATATTATGTTGTTTTTCAAGAATAATGACGCACGGTTGTCATACTATTTAGATATATTTTGAAATCGATTATTTGATCTTAAGCAGGTATAAATTAAAGTAAGAAAATGTATTACGAAGCTAGTTTAATTTCTAAACGATAATGGATTCAATGAGTTAATATTTTGTTACGAGATTTATGTTACCAATTCACATTTACCTGATATTTTATTAATTTCGAACATTTGCAGTCTAGTCTAAGTCTAGTTCCAGTAGTTACATAAGTACTTAATCTAATAGAAACAGTCCCCTATTAAAAGTTCTTCATATAATTGGACCTAGTTAGTGTTCACCTTCAAACTTAGCCCGGCAATAGATCACGGCCCCGCTACCGTTGAAGGTTGCAATTATTTTTCTTTCATTGTCAATTCTGTTTACATTGCTGAGTTTATTGAGGCGTACAATTTTATTAACGTTGAATAAGTGCAATGGATGTGTACATTTTGTATTCAATCGCTTACTTTTATCTTTTTATGTCCTACTAGTATCATAAACGCAAAAGTTTCTAAGTTGTAGTTAGTCTAGTAAGACGGATGTTTGTTACCTTTTTACGCTTGAACGACTAAGCCAATTTTGATGAAATTTAGTATAGAGTTAGCTGACACCATAGATTAATAGAGACACAACATGAAACAGCTACTTTTTTCCGTACTGTTTTAGAGGATGGGAATGTTTTGCAGTAAAATCGCGGGCCATATCTAGTAGCATATTTTTACTAACTATACGTAATCAGTTTTTTTTAATATTCTTAACAGCAAACTAATACAACCTAATCTTAGTCTGACTCAATAAGGCTTAGTAAAACTTCTATTTTTAGAAAACGTGGATGGGATATAGCAAAGCCTACGCAATCGATGCCCATTACGTTTGACCTACACAGATAAAGGTTTTAGGAAGATAAATAGACTGGTAGATAATTAATTGAACAAAGAGGAAAAAACAGTTTGACACAATACGATACATGTGTATCGTCAACAAGGTCTAGGTATTAACAGGATGTATTTTGAAAACGGGATGGTTAGGGCAAATGGTCGGTTGGTCTATTGGTTAGTGACCCTGACTGCTATACCGGAGGTCGTGGGTTCGATCCCCACACAGGACAAATGTTTTTGTGATGAGCACGATCATTTGTTCTGTGTTTGGGTGTAATCTGTCTATAATATGTATGTTTTTAGAAATATATAAGTAGGTATAATAACACAAGCTACTTAATATGCTTAACTTGATACTAGATGGTGTTGTGTGCATGTTGAGGAATATTACAGTCATTACTCTAACATCTTTTCTAAATTTCTCTGGACCTTATTTTTAGTCAAAGACCTTACTAGTATTCACGATATGAATAATCACGAAAACTACATTACACATGTTAGCTAAACTCCTCAAGGACATAAAACTAACTCTATGTGTGACACTAGTCTCAAGGGGCTAGAGTCTTCTCTAAATAGTTATAAGCTCTTAACACTTGCTTAACTTTACGAATTATTCCAGTTACTTGGGTGACATGAAAGATGATATGTCGTATAAAGCTCTCCAAGGGGCTCTACCATCACTTATTATAGTAGAACTCTTGTTGTGGGAAAGAGCGCGCTATTCAGTATAGCAGCATCTCTCTTTTGCAAGAACATTACAACGGCAACGTTCCTGTTTTAAAAGGTCTTGGTAGGCCCCTAGGAGGTCGTAACACATGTTATGAATTCTTATTTACTTTGTTGGTACATAATGATAAGTCTACAAAGACTTAACGTACTAGAAATTAATTTTTGGTAAAAAAAAAATATTAACACATATTGGACGATTCTCAGACCTACCCAATAAGCTCAAAAAATTTCAAGAGAATCAGTCAAGACGTTTCGGTGGAGTACTGGCAAACATTGTGACATGAGAATTTTATATACAAAGATATGTATAACGTAGACCTGTAAAAAAACCAAACCAGCATCTGGTTATGTTGGCGTAATACCCGAAAATTGGAACATTCTACTCAATTAAACGTGAGAACCGAGGTCCGACTGATCTCGTTCACCACGCTAGTTCTATTCCGCTCACACCACACACTACATATCCACAAATCGAACATCTGCATTGCCCGGCCACAAAGCTAACCAAACAAAAACATAGTGTTTTGGCTTGTAGAGAAATACTGTAAAATTCCAACTAACCTCGCATGGACGCACGTAACGCATGGGCGTAGTAACTGATATCAAGTCAACTGCGCATCTATTCGCATGGTGTATATTTTAGGTAGAAGTTCTTTTTTAAACTGAGTTTTCTTCATTTTTTTTCCCTTTGGATAATTTGTAGCTGTTTCTTTTATTATGTTTAACAACCAAAATTAGTTTGTTTCTTTTAATAACGACTCCCGCACTAAAGAATTTAATCCTTGTATCGCGGAGGGATTCACAGACATACAATTCACTACACAGAGACACCCAGACTCAGAGCAAGTCTTAGTGGATCGCACAATTTTTGTCCTACGCGGGGATCGAACCCGCGACACATCGCGTACTGGTAATTGGTGTGGCGCCCTTTACCACTCGGCTATCCGTGAAATCACAAAGAAAATCTGTTTTCATAACTTTTTTTAATAAAAATTGTACACTTTATAATACTTCAAATTATAAGTATGAGTTTCAACCAAATATGATTCTATTTTATAAACACGGAACCCATTTTTTTCCATTGAACATTATTTCTGTATTGTAAAATGAAAAACGTCATGTTACCACCACGCTCTCTACATTTTATAACTAAATTAAATTAGGGTGCGTCGCTACTCTCATCGTACTGCCACGAGTGATGTGAAACATAATAGGACTCTATCTATAGTATTATTATTTACAATAACCCTATATTGTACCACAGCTGGGCAAAGGCCTAAAATATATAGTATAGTTGATTAAATAAAAAAACCAGGCCTAGTGCGAGTCGGACTCACATATCAATTGTAACCTTTTTTGTGACGGAACCACAAACTCACGGTTTTTTGAACTTTCCCTTTACCTGGGCTACAAGATGTTTCCAGTTGCTTACTTGCTTAGTATCTCTTTGTCATACAAAACAGCTTTTTTACTTTATTCTCACAGTATTGCAAAGATCTTTTACACGTGGATGACATTGACAGGAGATCGTTGGTATACATATTCGCTAAAAGAATCAGATTAACTATCTGTCAAAAGTGATGGTTTTTCATATATGACGGCATTAGTACCGATTTCAGCCACGTGTCGAAAGAACCTTGTAGCATTACACTTATTCATTAACTATTTGACATACAAAAATGACTTTACTACATTTTCCCAGTCATACTTATTAGCCTAAGTAACTTCAGCACCAAACACTACAATTTACGTAAACCAATCTCAAACTCTCAAGAGATTAATACCAAAAAAAAATTATGCTAACAAATTCCACATTATCTCGATAAAAAATCCACCCGGCAATAATTTTTCGCAGCCTATTTTCAAACTGTCAAGTAAAGATTATCGATAAAACATTATTGGACTAACGAAAAAAGTGGAAAGCTATCGATATCATCGGAACAAACAGCTGCCTTAATTTTGGAAGCCCGAGAGACCAATATTTACTGTTCACGCGATCACATTTTCCCAAATAGTTTTCATTGTAACGTCGCGTAGGAAAGTGTTGAGTTAGAATTAGGTGTTGTTATATTTTGATCGTGTGTGTTTGTAGGTTTTTGTAATAATGTTTTTTTAAATTCTAAATTATTGAAATGATTTCTCCTTTATATCAATTGCTCATTCTCTCTAAATGAAATAATTTCTGTATTATTTTTTTTCAAAATCACAATTAAAATCAAAAGGTTTTTATTTCGAGTAGGCCTTCTCAGGCACTTTCAAAACGTTACTGACTCTTGTTTACTTTAAGATTTATAATATAACCGAAATACATAGATTCTCAAAATATTTCATATGCAAAAATAACCGTAAAATAATATCTTTCCAAGCATTACTTTTAAATAGTTTGCTTTAAACAAACACACCGTACCAAAAAATAGGAATTTAACGAAAAAAATACAAATATTGTCACCACGACTGTACATGTCGACACGCCGTTATATTAGTGACAGATCCAATATGTCGGACAGCATCCATGTTGGAAAATTATATTTTTATTTTATGTTGTAATTCATCGCTTTTGCGCACTATAGTGTCATATAAAATTACATGGATACAGCGATGGGGCCCCGGGGAGATATCTAAAACTGAATGTTATTTGTACGCATGTGCGTATATTTTTATTTAGTGTATTTGTGTTTTTGTGTTACTTGACGATTTTGCACGGATAGCCGAGTGTAGAGAGTAAGAAACATCCATCAATCAGAAGATCATAGATGTTTTTAAACTTTCGCAACTTGTAGGTACATATATTTTAGACGGCCGACGTTTCGGTCGAGTTGCACCGACCGTGGTCACGGAGGAAAGAAATATCGAATTATATCGCGAATAAGACACGTTTCTCATCTATAAAAGGATCATAGATGACATACATTCTTTAACAACCTAATCTTAAGAACAAAACTAACTAAATAAGTCATTTTGTAAAGTCAAGCCTTACCTATAAATGCATGTGGTGTTAGCCTATAAGGGATTGCATTCACAAATGTTTATTTTCCAATTCAAAATGTAATTTTATGTGTAAACAATTGTTGGCTAACCAAAAAATAAAACTTTAGCACCAAAACATAGCCTTAAATTCTCTGTAAAATGTCCCATGAATAACGTGAAACAGATAATACCCGCATAGTCTAGATCGGAACAGTCAGATCCCTGTTAGGTCACTCGTTATGTTCCTATTACTTTATCACTATGTAACTGCTTTAAAAGTGTGTGTATGCTTTAAAAGTTAGTTTAAGTTGAAAACATAATATATGAAGCATTTGTATATGGAGCCTCTTGCCGATTATTTTGATAAGAATGACACTTTGAAACCGCGTAACAAGAGTCAGTTAACGTTTTGAAGTACCTTAAAAGGCATAATTAAAATGAAATAAAAAAACATTTTGAATTAACAAAGATCGTAAAATAAAACCTTTAAAATAGGGAAATACGATTTTTCAATCCTGTGAAATATCAAAGGTATCTTGTCAATTTTTCAATGGAAAAGTCTTTTACATTAAATGCTATGATACTATCTGTCGTTTTAAAATTCAATCTTATAGGTATAATAAAAATCGTGACTAAAATGTAGAAATTACTTCTTTTAATTTCTAAGAACGGTTAAAGCATTAGTGAATTAAATCTCTAGTTTGATTTGACTTGATACAATAGTATACAAGCTTAGTGTATAAACTTGTTTTTGGGATCGTGTATAAGTGCTTATACGAGCGCTTTTCGCCAAAGAAACTACTCGAACAAGCGTTGAAGCGCTTATAAGCGTGTATGAGCGGGCTGCTTCCCCGAAAGCGAAAATACGCGCTTGTACACAAGTTATGCTATATGAATACTCGAAAAAACAGGTACGTGTAAATGCGTGTGCAGGTACAAACGTTTACGAACATAATTATTTATGTACAAAAAATTAAAAACGTACTCTAAAAATATTACAACATTTTTTTGGAGACCTTCATCAGATTTGTCTGTAGAATAGTTCTCATTTATCGTAACTTGATGAAAAAAAATACCAAAATCGCTATACGTTGTCCTATAAATTATGAAGAGTTCCCTCGATTTCGCTAAGATTCCATCACCAGATCCCGAGTTGGTGACTATGAGACCATTTGGGATTCATCAACAAACAAAAAAAAACTGCACAACAGTTGACAAACGATGAAGTTATGCGCGAAAAAAAACACAAAAATCCGAATAGATAACCTCTTCCTTTTTTTAGGAGTCGGTTAAAACACAACTAGTCTCAAACCGCTCTTAATTGATTCAGTTTCGTTATTTAATCAAGGGTGTGTGAACAAGCGTTAATACTTATAAATATGTATGTAATCAACCGCAGTCGGAGAGAAAGGAAATGACGAAATATACGGTGTGTTAAGGAACTACGGAGTCATAATAATAATTGTAATGTTACTGCTGTCTTTGGATATGAATAAGTTTCTCCGACAAAAATAAACCTTGTATTGATCAGCTCATGATGAGTGTAGAATACTAAAATAGTCATTTTTGGATGTTAACTATAGAACTAATAATATTTCGCGTACGGTGACTAGTGTTACTATGACATCAGCCGTTTACGCGGGACATATTATAGTGCACAAGCGTGTGCGCAAACACAGGTGCACTCTCTATTCCTTTACTCTCATAGCGCGACGGGAGGGCAATCCGACACGACCGGAGAGAGTTCAGGCGCAGGACCCACGTTTTACGTGCCTTTCCGTGGAGATCAAACTCCAGACCTTTGATTTGGCAGTCCTGTTGTCTAACCACTAATCTATCACAGTTTGTATAACCAAATACCAGGTAATATAAAAAAAACACATTCTATTAGACGTTTAAACATTGACGTAGACTTCAAAAATATCACAACACTCTGATATACCACAAGAAAATGAACATCACAATCTCATATTTCCTATAAAATCGATAACTAGGTACTAGACATGAAATTCTCGCCGACACTTACACCTTAGCACTGAATAAATTACCTAGCGTTCTAGTACAGTATAAATATATACAGTAGTTCAACTCGACAGTTTCAAAAAAATAAATCCCTGCCGCCGCTCGATAGATAAAAGCGAAAGGCCCCCCAACTACAGTATTTCAATTACATCAACACATCGTCCTTTCATCACTGCGACACGCTCGCGACTGTATCATGCTACGGGCATGCCACGATCCGAAAGCGTAATCATAACTCACGTTGTGCCTGTTTTATATTTTAGTTTTATTAAAAAACGACTCTAATACCTCGAAATAATTCCTAGTATCGAGGGAGGTTTCAAAGGTATTCAATTCACATCCACAAAGACACTCTCAGAACAAGCCTTTGTGGATCGAACAAATTCTTGTCCAATGCGTGAATCGAACCGTAGATTACAGTGGTAATTGGCGTGGTAACTGGCGTGGTAACCTATACCACTCCGTTATCCGCCCAGTCGCAGTCTTCATACTGTATATATTATTGTACTGTGGTTCTAATGTTAGTAGGTATATCTAGGTACTTATAGTGCCTAAGTACCGATACGTTCTAAGCGATGGCACTTGACTGAAACGTTCACGTGCGAGCCTAGGCAATTAACGGGACGTTACGCTATCAGGTAACTTACGGCGTAAATGTTAACTTTAAACTGTTTGTAAACATGGTGATGTTTGATAGTAAGCGATATTAAATGAGGTTTGGTTTAGTATGTGGAGCTGATTGGGTACTTGACTCACTGATCTATGTGAATACCTATTAAAAAACTGATTGGTCCGTCAGATAGATTTCCAAATAAAATGAATACATCCTACTAATACTATAAACGCGAAAGCTTGTAAGTATGGATGGATGGTTGGGTGGATAGATGGATGATTGTTTGTCACACTCATATACTCTTTCAAACTCACAAGGTTATAACAATTTAGATGAAATTTAGTACGGAGTTAGCTGACACGCTGGATTAACACAAAGGCGTTTTTTTAACCGACTACGTCAGAGGGCGGTACTGTTTTTGCAGCTATAACCGACATTTACGCGGGTAAAGTCGCGGGCAACAGCTAGTACTACAATAATATAAAGTCACTTACGTTCCGGGTAAAAAAAACTTGACACATATTTTTCATATACAATCTTTTGAACAGCACTCTAAAATTGCAGTAGTCTAAACTTGAGGTTAACTTTAATGAGAGCGCCATTCATTAAATAAAGTGTTATTCAAATAAAAGATTATTTTGAATGTTTTCATTGCAGCCAGCGTAGTGTTAATATTAACACTATTTAATAGAATCTAGATATAAAGCACAAATGTTACCAGAATTTATAACATTCTTTTTAAATGACTAGCGCTGTGGAATTTGTCCCTTGTACCTTTAAAAAAATAAGCAGTATAATTTGTAAATTCTTATACTTATAACCCAAGAATTAATTACTTATGTCAAAATATCCAACTTTATTGGTCTAGTGGTTAATGGCCCTGACTGCTATACCGGAGGGCGTAGGTTCGATTCCCACCCAGGACAATGATTGTGGGATGAGCACGATCATTTGTTTTCTGTGTCTGGGTGTAATTTATCTACATATAATATGTACGTATTTAGAAATATATTAGTATCTTAGTACTCTCAAAAAACTTGTTCCGTTTATATAAAATCATAATTATTTTCGTACTAAAAATACCTTTTACCTAATCTAAAATCAAATTCTTATAAAACGTTTAATTAATATTAGAACATAACCTTTTCACTGTCGTTTTAATTACAACCGAAATAACCGCGTTCTTGATAATGTCAAGACTTTATTAAACTTTAAAACGCTCAATACTTGTACTATAAAATCTTAAAACGAGAGTAAACTGTCTTTGTGGAAGAGAAACAGAGCTCTATATTACGTGTAACGGCATCTCGCTTCTACACCGGCAACAGTCAAACAGTTAAGAGGTTGTGGTAAGCGAGTTGTATTATAACTGTAATACTGCCAAGTAACATTATAACTGTGAAAGATATAGTTTATTTGCACAAAGTTTATTACTAAGTGAAAAAATATTTCCCTACAGCACTTTATTACTTTTAGCAAAAAGCACATCATTTTTTATGTTAGAAAGTTGCAGAGAAAGTTAACCAATAGCAATATAGCCATAGAAAGCTAAATAATATCTTATACCTAGTTGTAATTTTACAATCAATTCCTTTACCGTCTAGTGGATATCTCCTTTTAAAAATTTATTAAAATCGGTTAAGTGGTTTCACCTAAAAAGTGTAACAGACGATGATTTACTTCCAAACGTAAAGTTTTAGTATAGATTACAACTTATGTCATAGGATTTTCATAAATTAACATTTGCTGATCACAACAAAAAATATCTTACTAAACTATTACTAAAAGTATTTTTAACTCTATAACGTCAAATATTTCATTATCAGTATCCAACAAAAACAAAACGAATTCGAACAAAACCATTACCCCGTTATTACAATCCAAATTCAATTTCAAATTACACCAAAAACAAAAAAAGGTCTATAAAAGAACAAAATTAAAAAAAAAGATTCCCATGACTTTTCATAGAGAACAAATTTAAATTTTCATTTTGTTAACCGTTGTCGCCGCGGAAGAGTGGCCTCGTAACAGTATTAAGAGCCGACGAACCGTTTAAAATGTTATTATTTCACGTTCAAATTGTGTTTTGTTTGGTATTCATTGCACCTGTACATAAATACCTGTTTAAATTCTATTTAATTTTGCGTTTATTGCTTTTTTGTATTTCATAGTATTTGAATTTAATTTTGTCTTTATGAAGGTTGTCTTGAAAGAAAAACTATTTCTTTTACAATATAACAAATGTATTTTATATGAATTACGGTTGCAATACTGATGTATCATACATGTAAACTATCCTCTTGTTACATCACTACATAGTATAAAACAAAGTCGCTTTTTCTGTCATGTGTCATGTTGTATGTCCCTATGAACGCTCAAATCTTTAAAACTACGCAACGGATTTTGATGCGGTTTTTTTTAATAGATAGAGTAACTCATGAGGAAGGTTTTTATGTATAATATCATCCATTAAATAGTGGACAAATACTGTTATTTTTGAGGTTTCTAATGTGATGTCGCAAATAATTACATTTTTTCCGCTTACATTGCAAACGCAGGCTGAATCCTACGAGATTTATCAAAATAATGTACTAAGTATTGTACACAATGAAAAGGTCTACAGAAAACTCCGCGATGGTATATGTCTATCTCTTATGGATATCCCACAATAACATTTTTTTGTCATTTACTTTTTACGACAAATACTGACTAATATTCGAAGCGATTTTAACCAATACAGCATTAATCCTTATCCAATTAAATACCTTAAATACATTGTTGATTTAATATAGATCTATTTGGCCTTTTACAGCATCTGATTTAAATCAATATTTTTGAAGATGTACAGATTTAAAAATTGCGGAACGTAGCGTTTACGGCGACGCGGCGCGGCGGCAGCGTGCCTATAAATGTTTTTATATGCCGCTATGTTTTTTTATAAACAACGTTCACAGTTTTTCTGTAGCGTATTTAGTATATCAGCATTGCACCCGTGCGAAGCCGGGGCGGGTCGCTAGTTCTATCTAAAAAAAAAATCGCATCAAAATCCATTCAGTAGTTTTATTGATGTAAACGTATTAGCGTACGTATAAACAACATGAGAACAACTTGAGAAAATTCCACATTAAAAGGTCATATATTATGTCATACATGTAACATGATTACTTTCATATTTCGTTCAAAAAACTGTTGTAAATAAAACTTTATTCACAAACCTCTTTTCCATTAACACACACCGAGTATTACAATTCAGCATTATTTATTTGTCTGGCCCCCAATATGTTAATTGAATTCTAAGTCCCTATTATACACAGAATGTCATACTAAACCGAGCTAATTTCTTCTTTCTTCCAGTTTCTTGAGCTTGTATTAAAACGTATTTTACTTGTTCACAGGAGGGCGAGCGACTGTGAATATGAACGCGACACATCTGCCAGAGTTCAACGACACTAGCCGTAAGTTTTTCTTTTGAAACATAAAGGAATGGAAAAGTAGAGGGAGTGGGAATCGGATTACAAACGTGTGACAATAAGTGCTTTTGGATAAACTGAAGTTGATTGATGTTTTCTAACTAAAACTCAAAATCTGTCTGATGCCTTTTTTACATGGGAAATCATCAAATGATCCCGCCCGCTGTGGGTTTAGCGGGAGGGAGTGTGAGACTTTTACTGATTTAGTCAGTAAAAGTATAGCCCAATATACCTATTCCTCCTGGAGCCCTTTGACATCATCTGTCTGATGCCTTAAGTCGCCTAATGGTGATCGACTGATAACTACATATAAGTAGATATTAATTTAAAATTGTAAAAAAGGTGTCAGAGTAAAACATATTCTTTTGGGTTAGTTTTAAAATATTAGTTGTTTTGAATAAAAGTTTGGCAGAACCGAATCCAGTACTATGGCACTTCTCTCTCATTTTCTTTATTCCATAGTTTCTTTTCATATATTTTCTTTTCAAAACTTCTAACGTACTATATGTATGCATAGAAAAACTATCGTACGATGATAAAGGATAAAAACTGTCAAAAATGTTATTTGATTTACTAAGCCTAACTTTGGCATAAGCCTTTTCGTTTAAAATACCTAAAGAACTTTGATTATAGGTTGGGTAGAAAGCTAGACAGAACATGTTATAATCTCTATGGAATTCAATAACAAATTTTCCACCTTTAAAGTTGTATTTTTAAATTCGTCAGAGTCAAATAAAATATTAATTCACTTCAACAAATACTCGTAAACTAAACCAATACACCACACAAATAACAAAAGCTCTCGAACATTTCAAACTAACCAACATTCACTTTAAAACAAAAACAATGATAACTTTTAAAAACAAATAAAAGTCCGCGACAAAAAGTGTTGCGGTCAAGCCATCCGACCTGTCACATACAGTATTGACAACTCTTGTAACCACATGTTGCAGTGAAGGGTTAATATTTCAACAGCTTTCAAAACGGTGATTAAAATTCGTTGACAGAAAGAAATATGATATTTATTTATTTTTTCTTATTTCCGTGTGCTGTCCGGATATTTTCCGTGTGGTGTCCGGATATAAAGAATAGCGCCACCCCATATCCTCCACTGGGTGTCGTAAAAGGCGACTAATGGACCTTAAGACCTAGTGCACTGTACCAAGCACCTTGGGTCACCCGAATGGTGGCGGGTAAACAGCCAACAATCGCATTCCCAAAGAGGGTAGTGTCAGGCAGGCGGCCGACTATAAAACCATAGCCGAACCCATTAGCAACATGTTTAGAAAAAAACATGTTGCGCCGACCCCAAGTAAAATGGGATAAGGGCAGGAAGATGATGATGATTTATTTTTTCTTATAATCCAAATAACATGGTATTCCAAATAGAATCACTTTGGTAGTTACAGTAAAGGTATTGGAATGTCATGTTATTTGGTTTGAATACCCAATATGATTAATTAAACAGTTTATTTGTCTGAATGGATAATAAGTAATGCATATAATCATAATATAGTAGGTACAATGTCTGACATAAACTATACTAATCAAAAAATAACTACATTTAAAACTAAACTGAAGACTGGCGGCATTACCACGTTGAATTCAACAAATTCATTCGTTTCATTAAATTATATAACGGACATAAAAAAGGTGCCACAATCCCTATTACTACATGATTGTATATAATAATTAATTTTGGTTTTGATGTTAAGAGTACTTTAGGGTTTAACCCACGTACGCCTACGGACTCTTCAAGCTGTTTAGGTTCAGTCTAAATAGAGATATTTCTAAAATTAACACTGGATTAAGGCCTTTATTTGTATTGTATGTAATTCTGGTAAACGTAATAGTTAAGGAGCCGATTTTAAACGTTGTAGATATGAAATTCAAAATTAAAAGTCTTTTATTCAAATTAGGCTACAATGTAGCACTTTTCGAACGTGGAAATTATAATAGACAGCACCCAATCGCCCACCCTTCACAATTTCATTGTCAGGAGTTAAGAAAAATTAACATAATTTTTGCGGAAAACTAAAAAAAAAAAAAATTTTAATTTGTCAAATAAAAATATTTATAAGACTTTTAAACGCAAGTTAAACTTATCATTTTATTATATATATTTTAAAGCCATGCTCAAGACCATAGACCTTTTTAGAGAGGTTAAGCCTAAACCCGAAAATTCATGAAACCTTTTTCACCAGGATCATAATTTAAAACCTCCAAATTTACAGCCAACTTTCATCCCATTTTTATAGCTTAAAATAAATAAGATGCATTAAAATCATAAATATTTCAAAAAATCTTTATGAATACTAAGAAAAGGAATTCTTAACGAGATTGTTTAAAAAAATATTCTTGTTACTCAGAAATCCTTGACCCGTCGTAACAATTGGAGCGAGATAGAAAACTCCAAAAAGTTTTTAATTCAACAAATTCTTTTTATGAATCGTTTATAAAAGTCGAGGTCGGCAGTTGAACTTTTAATTTTTACATTTCTTAACAACGCTTTTTGGGATGTTTAAGATTCCCTGAAGTTTCTGTTCTGAAGAAAGAAAACATTTTTGTTTTTATCTTACCTTGCGGAATTAAAATCGATTGTTTGAAGCATAATGCTGTAGGCGGAAGTACAGAAGTCAAATATCAATTGCTTGGAGCAGACTGACTACTACAACGTAATAATATACAGACACACTACACTGTAGTCTATTATGTACACAATTAGAAACTGATATATTTGGATGATTTGGACGTAAACCGCAAAGATTGGTTCGAGGTGGCGCAGGACAGAAAGATGTGGAAGGATTTGGGGGAAGCCTTCGCTCAGCAGTAGGATACAATAGGCTTGGCAAAAAAAAGATGCATCTATAAGATCTAAAATAGTACTTTGTATTATAGAAAATAAAAAACGAAATAGTTGGAATCATTTTGAAACCTTTTGAAAATCTCTTGTTTTTACTTAACCTTGATATAAAAAATGTAAATCACTTGTCATTCCGAATTTAATAAATGCAACATCTTTCTCATAATATTGCCTACAAATCTGCACTCTAACGAAAAGACTTTAGCAAAAAAATTCGTTCTTCGTGCACCTCTTAAATCTGGTAAAAAGCCTCTAAAACATTATCTTTATTGAAGCCGTAATGTCACCTCGTAAAAATCTTTTATCTTAACTGTCTTCACCTCTTAAAGTCTTAATACATATAAGATTTTCTCTAACAACCTTTATCTAAGAGTCTATGGCACTTTACTGTAATCATGAGCTATAGAGCTTTTTATCCTACCCTTAAATAACCAATATAAAGTATTTTTAGTCGACTAAAGATTGTTAAAAAAAAATTAAGGGTCCGTTCACACAAACCAGCCAAGAGAGCATTGGCCTGCGATTTTCCTTTTTTTAACCCTTTTTAAATTAGAGACATTTACCGCAGAGCGTATGACAGTCCCATCATAACCTATATGCACTTCACATAATATTTGGGCCAAGAACCTGAACATACAGGTTTTTTTTTCGCATTGGTCGGGACGTGAATCATAGAGGCCGGAGCGGCGAACTATCTCACGTACACTGGCTGCAAGAGATCTGTTAGGATGCGCTCAGAGCCGATCAACTCCTCTTATTGAGCGCGCGAAGATAGATTAAGCATATTTAAGACAAAATAAGTACTCAAGCAAATATTGCACTGCACGGATATCGGGTGGTAAAAGTAACCACACCAATTACCACTGTGCGCTACGTGTCGCGGATTCGATCGCCATATGGCAAGAATTTCTGCGATCCACAAATTCTTGTTCTGAGTCTGGGTGTCTTTGTGCATGTGTGATATGTAAATGTCTGCGAATCCCAAACGACGAAACGACTCCCGCCTAAAGGAATAAGTTTCTTAGAATAAGAGTATCCTACAAATAGAGCTCTAAGCAATAAGTTCCTTAGAACGGGAGTCTTTTTAAAAAATATATATAAACCTAACTATTAGTTATTCTTCAAAACTCTGTTTCCAACGTGATGAAAATCTGCTCTCTCCAACAACAAACGAACCCTAAAACGTTAAATTACCATCTCGAAAATATAACACCCCTTTTCTAAACAGAAATCTTAAAGAATTATGAGTTGTAATTTCTTTTCTGTTTGCGATTAATTAAACGTACAATTTATATGCTAATCAAGGTATAAAAGAACAACAGAGCCTTAAATTCACTCTTTATCTTTCTTAAAGTTGAGGAACTCGTAATTGGCTACTACTTACCGGCTTTATGCAAAGACTTTTGAAGTATTTTTGCTTGATTTACGTTAAATACGAATTAACGTTCTGGCTTATTTTTTAAGTTAGTCACCGTTATCGTGCCCACACCTTCCATGCGTTATAATGCGAAGACATTATTTTCTATCGTGGCTAATGTTTTTTTTTTCTCTGGACATAGTACCTACATACATACGTGCTTCTTCACTGGGCTTAAAATTGAAATTTTTGGACCCCACTAACCCCTATTACAATTGTTTTATTTTCATATTGCAAACAGTCTTTCACAGAAAATTCATCTTAAAAAATCTCAAGTTGAATAAAACCTTTTCCTAAAAACCCTAAAACAAAATCCTACCATTATATTCACGTTCACAAATCTTCTTCTATAATCACACCATAATCGGCGGGTTTATGAAAGTATTTCCATATGAATACCTTCTCTTAATTGCGGCTCCTAATTAAACGCGGAAAATATAATTAAAAGTGAATCGGGCTCGGAATGCGTCCGCTCTCGACTCGTGCCGCATTTATTGTGCACCTTCACGCCTTTTTAATTTATACGAGTAGATTACTAAAAGCACAGTATCGAAACATACAGTAGCTTTACTCAACCGTTTTTTTTAATAGCTGCCTGGCATTGCCTAACAGCAATAGGGCTGCACACCAACAACAGTTTAAATACTGTTTTTAAACTTTCGCGACTTGTACACATATTTTAGACAACAAACGGATCTTACTCGCGATATAATTCGATATTTCTTTTTTCTCGACACGCGACGTTTTGACCGAGTTGCACCGACCGTGGTCACGGGTGGACTGGTGACTAAAATTTAATTACTTCAACAGTGGGGCTGATATAAGCGATAGGGCTGCCTAACTATAGCGTTTTAGTTACATCAATCACACACTGTCCGTTCGTCACTGCGAAACGCTCGCGACTGTATCTCACCACGGTCATGCCACGTTTCGATTGCGTAGGCATAACTCGCGTTGCACCAATTTATATGAAGACTTCATCTATATATATAAAAATGAAACCCGTTTTCCTTGGTCACGGCATCACGCGTGAATGGCTGGACCGATTTCACTAATTCTTTTTTTGTTGTATTTGTTATTATTAGGAGAAGGTTCTTACGGAAAAAAATATTAAGAAAAGACCTTGGTTTTTTTGTCCCTTTACCACGCGGGCGAAGCCGCGGGCAGAAGCTAGTACTGTATAATATTACACTGTACTGAAACTGACCTCTTTTAACTTCAGTAGTTACCACGACCTTTTCAACCGGCATTTACTAAGAGAAAGCGAGTAGGCGCATTACAGTATATGTATTTTCGTCTCGCTCTTGCAACGCTAACATTCTAGGTTTAAGAATTAATGGTACAAGAACAGCTTTAGCTGCACGTAATTCAAGTTAATATGCAATATAAATTAGTGGCTACTCGGTACGTTTCAGAATTGCACAGGATTGTTCTGTTAAACTAGGTGTGATTTTTGTAGATAAGGTTTTGGTTTCCAAAGAGGATTGTATGTTTATGAAATCGAACACAATGTTTTGTAGGAATTAATATAATAATTTTGCAGTTATAACTATATTTATCCATGAGCCAAAATTGTTGACAGAAATGTAATTGGCGACTGGCCTGTTGGTCTAGTGGTTTGTAGCCCTGACTGCCATACCAGAGGTCGTGGGTTTGATTCTCACCCAGTACTCAAATTACAAGCTCTGCGTAGATTGAGACTAGATGGCGTTATGTGAAAAAAAACTTCTTTTTAAACGTTGTACATAATACATGTAAAAACTGTTTACAATATACCCATATTGTAAACAGTTTTGTTACGAAAAATCCCAAATTTCAAATATTTGTTTATATTTTCATTATACCAACCAACCTATTACTACAAAATTTCAAGTAAAAACTAAAAAAACCCTTGAACAAAAGCTACTAGCATCCAACAAACTTCGAACAAAGAAAAACAAATCAATACACAACCACACACACATACAAACAATAATAAACCCTAATCAAGAACTCGATAACGATCTCAAAGAAAAACAATTTTCATTCTGCATTCGTACGTATTAAAAACATAAATCTTCGTCTAATGCAATATACATTACTCTCTGCATTCGCTAGCAATTAGGACGCTACACCCATTAATCCGCAATGTATAATTAAATTTAGTGTTGCAACGGGTATTAAATTTTGGTACAGTAAAAACAGTAAATTTATTTTGTAGGTTTAGCATTAGTGTACTGTTGAATAAGGTATTTATTCATGTTATCGCTTTTATATCAATCTTAATTGAGCTATGAGAACTACAGTCAATTTTGGCCAAAATGTGTTATGTACCGCCCGTTTCGTGGCCAGCTAAGTACTTAAACTGTTTAAAAAAAACAGTCTCAGACTTTAATTTAGTCCTTGTATCGCGGATGGTTTTACAGACATTTAATTCATACGCACAAAGACACCTAGATTCATAAGCATTTGTGGATTGCTCAAATTCTAGTCTTACGCGTGGATCGAACCCGCAGAATTGTAATTAGCGTGGTGACCTTATACCACACGGCTATCCGTGCACCTTACGGAAAGAAGAAGAATCCACAAATTTCTGTTCCAAGACTTATTTTTAGTTAACTGTATCGAATGTATGTGATACTCCCAGCGATTACTTTCACAAAGAAAACAAAAAGTAACATAACCAATAGAACTCTGAAATCAAATCTCGAAAAAGGTTACTCAATTTCGTATCTTACAAATCACTGATGTTAAACCTCCTTGGAGTGACATAAGTACCACTAAAAGTGTACGGAGTATAGCCAGAGGAGTTCGTGACACGTGACTTGCTTACTGTTATAGCAATCCGGATGAAAACACTTCGGAAAGGAAAATAACACTCAAGGACTTGTAAAGGACTTACAATTTTACACTTTTATAGTGGGAAACACTTTTGATGTAATAAATAAATATTCATACAACGCCATCTAGTCTCAAGTTAAGCATACTTGGTAGCTTTTGTTATGAGTACTAAATAATCGATAAACTTACTTGTATATTTCTAAATACAAACATACTATAGATCAATTACACCCAGACTCAGAACAAGTGATCGTGCTCATCACACAAACATTTGTCCTGGGTGGGAATCGAACCCACGTCCTTCGGTATAGCAGACCGAAGGTCGTGGGTTCGATTCCCACCCAGGACAAATGTCAGGCACACTAACTAGTACTAACCACTAGACCAACAGGCCCGTCAAAAATATGTAATAAATATTTAAATTCAATTTAAAATAACTCAAAAAAACCTGTAGTGGAAAACAACACTTTTGACATAGTACATTTTAATGTAATTAAAAATAAGTCAAAAAGGCTTTGCCGGAATCATTATGCAAACTCGAATAATATATACAAATCACAAAAATGAGACTTCAGTAATGAGACTACTTCAGTTTTTACGTTGATTAATAACAGTAGCAAATGACTTTGCAACACTTTTAATACTTGTTCGGTCTCATGCGATCTTCTTAAAGAGTTTATTGAGCCATAAAAACCAAACCCATTTACAGGTTATTTAAATATTAATGTATACTAGAAATTATACTTAACAAATAAAATATCTACATTTAAATATAAACTTTATACTTATAAAAGGACTCAATATTTACTAGGCTTCAAAATTATCTCTATCAATGGTGGGAAGCGTGATGGTGACCCAGTCTGGCGATATTACCACGTTGAATAGCAATGTCAATATTTTAGGCAACGAACATTGCATGCGTTTAGTCCACCCGTGACCACGGTCTGTGCAATTCGGCCGAAACGTCGAGAGAAAAGAAGTATCTATTGAATTACGTCGCAAACAAGACCAGTTCGTGGTTTAAAATAAGTGTGCAAGTCGCAAATGTCCAAAAATATTTATAGAAATGCCAATTTTTGCGTTAAAAACAGGCCAGAAAATTTACAGATTCATCATCATTCCCCTGCCCTTATCCCAATTAGTATTTAGGGCCGAGACAGCATGTCTTCTTCCACTACGTTCCTATCAGACGTCACCTCACAAGCAACACTCTTTGCAGCCATATCATCTTTTACACAATCCATTCATAGCTTTTTGGTCGTCCTCTTCTAAGAAAATTTACAGATTATGTATCTATAAATTAGTACAAAACCGATACATTTAACACCTCTACATTCCATCCAAACCTCTCAAAAGTTACCAGTAATTCGATATCAAGAACACCTCATTATCACAAAGGCACAATAGTGTAAGAACTTCACACGTTGATACGTGACTGGCATTCAGTCACACCCTTTGATACAGTATTAAGGGTCAAATAAGTTGGAAGAGCCTTTGTAAGACAGATCATTTATCGCGGCCCCACGAACGAATTATTGTGAAATCTTTTGCTAACACTTGATAAACGCTTCTTTGTGTTTTAGCTGTATGAATTTTTAGGAATGTGTGGGATGTTTTAACTGTTGATTCATTGTGTAGACTAGCGTTTTTTCGATTACATTTGTGCGGATATTGGATATTAGAGGATAGTCGATACAAACAGGCCATCTGTTTGTATCTCGCCTTCAATAATGTCAAACTATGATACTATTAGATATATTTTTACTTCGCTTATATCAGCATAAGAATAAGATTCTTTCAAGTCATACCCAAAAATTTTACTAGCTATTGCCCGTGACTTCACCAGCGCAAATGTCGTAGCTGCAATAACATTACCCCCGTCTAATACTGTCAGTTAAAAAGGCAACTATCTCAATACTTAATATCATCAAGTTTGCTCCAGCCGTTTGAGCGTGAAAGAGTAACAAAAATCTATCCCTCCATCCATACTTACAAAAATTCACATTTATAATAGTAGTAGAATAATTTGACCAAACTTTAACAAAAAAATCTAATCTCACTTTAGCATATAACGAAATCTCTTGTAGTAAACAAACCTACATTTTAACAGTTCCCAAGTTAACAATTTCGTCACAATATAGAACAACATTACAGAGATGGTACCAATTATCTTGTTCCTTGAAAAGCTAAACAGGGTTGCGACGTCCCATTGTTTACTGGTTAAGCTAGCTATTACAGTGGGTATAAAAGACTTGTTGTGTAGCCAATAATAGTGCTCTCTCGTGATCCAGTTTTAACCGGTTGTTAAAGAACTGTTTGATATGTAGGTACTGTGATTTTGTGTTGTTCCAGAATTTGATGAGTTCTGTTGTATACGTGCTATTTTATTGTACTTGTTTTCTGATTTTTTGTTGGCTGTGTGTTACTTGGATTAGTATAAAGGTTGTTTTTCTGAAGGTTAACTTGTTTTCATTGGTATATTAGTCCCAAATCCCTTACTGTTAAGTATTACGCAAATTTGTGCAACTAGAGTCAGTAACGTTTTGATAGTGCCGAAAAAGGCGTATTCAAAATAAGAACTTTTTGATTTTATTTTTGATTAGTCTTCTTTTTGACGAGTAATATCTATAACTATCAATCTAAACTTAAGATCTATTTGGACAAATGTATGTAAGCGTAAACTTTATATCAGTAAATAAAAAATATGAAAAAAGTCGCAGTTTTTAATCACAAAAATCTTTATTGTGTTTTAATTCGAACTACATATTTCTATTATATTTCACGTCGGCAAAACTATCACTTGTCTTCAGGGGTAGCCCGCGACTTGCGCCTAGCTTATTAAAAACAGTTTAAAACTTCGAAATTGTAGTTTCAATTTTAAATAGCCTAGCAACTTTGTTCCGTATTCTGATGGGTATTTATAACAATAAATTTGTATCAGAGTTAGACAAACAAGGCACGAAAGACAAGACAAGGCTCAAAACTTATGGGTTGTTATCAAAGTTATTAGGCCCAAATCCAAGGTCAATTCGCCATGTTGAGAAATTTTAGATGTTAAATTCAATTTTCTGTCGTAATTCCCTAATAATCTCCCAATGGGAATTTGTTAAATTTATAGCCATTCGATACCTGTTTAGAGCAAAAAGTGTTTGAACATACTGACGTAATCCAATTAAAATATATTAGGAAGTAAGGTCCCGGAAGAATGTATCCAGATAATTATATTTTGAACATTATGAAAAATTTTAGACTAACTCGATGGTATCGTATTTCAAACAAATTAGATGGGCAAAATATGGCACCTTACTTTAGTGACAGTATGACATCTCACCTTTATTTTTCATTTTTTTAAACAAATTATGCGACCATACATTAGAGTGATTAATTTAGTTACACCAATTCGAAGTTTTTAAACGAGACCTCTACAGAGACCAGGTATTTACTGAAAACCTAGTTTAAAACTAGCCACCCATAAACCTTCCTTTTTAATCACTTTATCTATTAAAAAAGCTGCTTAAAAGTGTATTGCGTAGTTTTAAAGATTTAAGCAGACATACAGACAGACAGCTTTGCACTATATAGTGATGATGAATTTAATCCACACATTATAATTGAGATAGACACTAAAACTGAAAGGATTCAGACTAAAATGAAAGAAACTTAAATGATACATTCACGGGCACATCCCACAAAGTAAATTTATACGATCTAAGACAAACTCTTGATTGAAATGTGCGCTTTCATATTAATGCCTGTGAAACACAAACGAAGCTGTTTCAAGACTGCAAGACTGAAGTTAAAACTGCGGTATACAGACTTTTGGCAAGTCGACAACGATGTTCAAGGAGTAGTGATTTAAATTCATTTGTTTTGTGCGTTCACATGTTAGTAGTTCAATTGTTTTGAGACATGACAATAGTAATGATGATGCTTATTTATACGATATTATATATACGAGTGTATGTGTAATCTCATTGTCGCTATATGCAATGAAATTTGTGAGTAACAAAAAAATCGACTCATTAAGAAAGAGAACCAGTGACGTTTCATAAATTGCATTATTCGCTTTTAAAAATTGTTTATTACATGCAGGTAATTCTGTCATAAAGTAAAATATCCGCATCGTAAATCAAGTATCAAACTATTTATTAGGCTTGTAACATTTCCATGTTTATCGATTGCAAAATGCAAAGATGTAAGGATAAGCAATTTTACGATTTAATAAAAATGATTCCTAAATCCAGCTTCCGAACATATTCTATTCAAGCAGCCATGTTTACCACTTGAACCTCTATCTACTGCCAGAATTCGGAACATTCATGAATATTTCAAACGGCATCCACAGAACGAAGCAAAAAGGCCTTCATAATAACAAAATCCATGTAAAATCTGTGAAAACTTTACCTTTAAAACGCCAACTAACCGTACAGTTAAGCCAATTTAAAATTTCACCGGTGCACGAATCTAAAGTTTTGAAACCACTATTTTCTCTTCATACTCTTGATATTCAAAATTCTCCGAGATACTTTTCATAATACTTATTAAGTTTTGTGAAATCCCAACCGACTTTCTTCGAGCCGCTGAATTAGTTTGGTTCAGTAGTCTTGATAATGTATTTAAACTTTCTGAATTGAAGTGAACGAAAAATTCTCTTCTCTACTTAAACCCAGCGCAATGGACCATGATATTAGTTTCAGGCTTATTTTTTGTGTGGTCGAAATATTTTTTTTAAACGACAAATATTTCAGCCAATCCTGGATCATTACATATAAAGACAGACGGTTTCCTTTATCAGTATTATTTCAGCTCGCATTCAGCCACTGCAGAATTTAGGCCTCCTTTCCTTTCCTGAGCATCAATAATCCAAGTGCCATCAATTCAAACAATTTTTAAAAAAAATATCAGGATCAATTTTCTTTTTTTAAGGAACGACTCAAGCACTTAGGAATCTAATCCTTGTATAACAGGGGGTTTCAGACGTTCTATTCACACGCACATAAACACCCAGACTTACAACAAGCATCAAAGCACAAATTCTTGTCGTAGACGGGGATCGAACCCGCGCCACGTCGCGCACAGTGATAATTGTCGTGATGACCTATACCACTCGGCTATCCGTGCAATCTAAAAACCCTCTTTTCATACTATTTCAAATACACCTTTCCGTTCCAGATGACCTCACATACCCGACATCTTCAGAATGGTTCGACGGCAGCAACTGTTCGTGGGTGGACGCGGTCTCGTGGGGCTGCAACACCACTATCAACGGCACCAGCTCCAACTCCACATCCAGTGACGTCACGTCGTTCGTCCTCATGGCTGTCACGTCTGTCGTGCTTGCACTTATCATTCTTGCTACTATTGTAGGTAAGTCAGCAAATAAAAACTACGAGTACAATCATTTAAGTCAACATATGAACACTAATATTACGATTTTTTATAAGAAAGATTTAATAAATTTACGTTATAAAACGCGTTACGCACGGGTGCTATACTGATGTATTATGCATTAAAATATTATATCTAACTATTAATAAAAATTGCCATCCATGCCATAATCCATTACGTAGTTTTAAAGATCTAAGTGTTTTTGTATGACAATCAGACACGGAATGCGACTTTGCTTTATATTATTTAGAGGTAATTAGTTACATACTTTTAATAAAAGAAAGTAATGAATTATTTATAGCCTAATATCAAAAAAAAAACTGCATCCAGCAATTAACTGATGAAATCTATACTTTGGCAAGAGAAAATCCGATCAAAACCTAGATTCGTCTGATTACCGCATTTTAAATGACGCGACTGAAAGTTATACCATATCACGAGCCAATTAATAATCATTTTTACATATCACGAGTTTTACCCCGTTTGTTGTACACCCTGGTGAATTATTAAAAAATACCAAACTAAAGCCCCGTCTAAACGATTTCCAACAATATTGAGGTCAGCTTTCAACAAAAATATTGCATATTCTATGCGGTTGCCGGTACCTCAGCTGACCTTTTATGATTTTCCCGTAGTTTCCTTTTTACATTTTTGTGTTCCTGCGTTTCAAACACTTTATAGTGATTATGATCTCGGTTGAAATTTTAAAAATACACCGCTGTAAATAATGCACTTGAAGTTTTTTTTTACACAAATGAGAGTTTGCGTTAATATGAAACAATGGATCGAAAAAGTTTTTACGTACTTTTAAGAAATAGGTTTAGAATAAATATACAGGCACAGATCTAGTTTCGTTGCAAAGTACTGAAAAATTAAAAGGGATCTCAGGGAGTGAGATCTCTTTTATTCATACTTCACCCACTTATAGAAAAAAACAAGTCATTGCCTTATATATTTTGAGCAATACATATAAATCATCGTTATCGCTTGTATGAACGTCATTTGTTTACGAGACAATCCATTTGAAACAAAGGCAAATGAAATTCCATCCATCCACCTATACTCAGAACCTTGTAATAACTAAATTACTCCTAAATAAGAAAACAATAAAAATCAAAAGGATTTTATTTCGAGTCAACTGAGACATCAAAACAGTATGAAAGAGTAACATAATAATAAAAATAAAATAAACTTGAATTGTTTGCCGCAACTGCGCCAAATAGGTTCACTCTAGCATAAGCCAAATAACAACATCAGGAGTGTCTGGCACTGGTTTTGAAACCTTGAAAAATACTTAAAATCTGTTGCTATGGGCAGAAATTTTCTGGTGACATTTTGGTCTGCTTTTTCTCTATACATATAGGTATAAAAAAATCTTGTGACACAAAGTTCGACCCCATTCTCCTTCGAAACGGCTTGACCGATTCTCTTGAAATTTTGTGAGCGTATTGTCTAGGTCTGAGAATCGGCCAACATTTGTATCCCCAAATACTTTTTTTTTGACAAACCATAATTTTTCGCGGAAGTATTACTAAGCGTAGGAAGTCCGGATAACTAGTATTATATAAGTTACGTATAATGTAATTATTTTAAACTTATCTATACCTTTTTGTTAGACGATAACGTACCAAGTTATAGAAGAACCTTTTTTATATTTAAATAATAATTTGACACTAGACAGATGCTCCTTAAAATAGTGAACAAATATCACAATGGAATTCTCATTGGAAAAATTCTATATGATACCTTTTCACAACATAATTATAATATCAAAAACTCGAAAAGACCAGATAATGTGCGAAATATCTTTTATATTCAGAAAATTCACATTTAACACCTCTTCAACCCAAAAGATAGAATCTTTGGGAGCGTCAAGCGACCGCAGTGAATTCTGATCCCTAAGTCAGTTGAATCAAAGTTCACATTTCCGTGTGTGATATGGATGAAACAACGTGTAAATTTCTATTGTAATAAAGCCCCTTTGTGTACTTTTTTTCTAATCAAACTGATATGAAAGCGAGCTTTGGCTGTATAAACTGGCTGACAGCCAAATTGGAGGTACTGGCGATGTATGGGCTCTACTCATGTGACGGTATTCCAGTGTCAGATAAAGCTAAGCGATGAATAATCTCAATTGCCCCTTTAAATTGAAAGATTTGCAGCCTAAACATAGTCAATTCTAAACATGTCAAATCAATTATAACATGGAGACTGGCTTGTTGGTCTACAGGTTCTGGCTGCTGACCAGAAGTCGTGGGTTCGATTCCCACCTAGGACAAACGATTGTTAAATTACAACCAGACGGGTGTAATTAATCTATAATATGTATGTATTTAGAAGTATATAAATGTTTATCAGTTGTCTAGTACTAATAATAAAAGTTTTTCTTAGTTTGGGACTAGATGGCGTTGTATGCAAGAAATATTTACATTTATAATTTTATAAAAATACATTTTCATGGAGCCAGTAAAAACAAAACAGTCCTTTGCATAGAAAGGCTGCTTTATTTACTACGCTTCACTAAAATATTATTACTTCTCCGGCTATTTCATAATTATCGTCAGTTTTTCTAAAGACCTACACGCTCTAGCGGACAACAGAAATGTTTCATCATGAAAAACATTCAAAGCTTTGAAGAAGTTCTCTCACTGATCATTATAAGCTCCGCTGAACAAGCCTTGACCTTTACGAATATGAAGAAACTTATATAATCAAATAAACATGTCATATGGGCATTGACGGTCATGCCGAGCAGCCAAAACACGAGATTCGAACATCAAACCAAAGTTTGATCGCCATTGCGTACTTCCAAATCTTAAAACTCGTACTAGAATACCGACATGCTATCGGCTACGCGTTTCTTTTTTGTTTATTCTAGTCCTTAGTATCCCACTGCTGGGTAAAGGCCTCTATTTAAAATGAAAAAGTTAGGTTATATATTTATTAAAATCTAACCTACGTGCTATCGCGCCACGTTTTTTATTAGCCCTTAGAGTCCCACGGCTGGGTACCTTACAAAGCAGTGCCTATCCCAATTTCTTATCCAGAGCGGCTTCGAATCAGTCCTGCACGTCTGTCCTGTGTACGTCTGCAAATTTATTTTAACAAAAAAATGGCATGATCGGCAACGTGTTAATCAAACATCCCTAAGCTGTTGGAGCGATACTAAATGAAGCCATCGTCAATGTCCTATCCATACTCGTATACTCTTTGATGGAGACATTGAACAAAATAGTTTACATGCTTCCCTTTAAGGATGTTCACGCTAAAAGGCCTATATTTATCGGTAACGGTCTTACATGTTCCAAATATCGGTATTTCGAGTAAAATACCTTTTTTATGCGCTGTAAGGTGATATCGTATGGCTGGGGAAATTCTGATAGGAAAGGTTGGAAACGAAATAAAGATCTTTGGGACTTTGTGTAAAGAATCGCTTTTGGTCACTTATTGTAATGAAAAATCGAATAAATCTTTCTTTATCGTTCTTTGGCTGTGATTTATTAATGATTTCCTTATTTATGCACATTATGTCAATGGAATGTTTGGGTGATTTAAACTTTTTCTTGATGTTAAGTTTGTTAGAGCAATTTTATGTTGTCATTTACTAGAATGACTTTTACTTCGATACGCTTGATAATTCTAATTCCGCACGCACAGATAATACAAATTTAATCAACATGGCGCATAGACATATTATCACTCACAGACTAAGATACATTCTAATAAGACAACAGTAAGTATTGTTAGTAAATAAAAAGCAAAACAATATTTTTTATTTTTATTTTTCTGAACTCTTATGTTTAGTGATATTAAAACTATTAAGATACAAACAGTACATCTAAAGGTATTTAGCTTTAACATTATACTCATTATACCTACTTAGATTTCATGCCTTCAAATACTTACTCACCCAACCTAAAAATAATCAGCTAACTCCTTAAGTCATAATTTAATATTAATTACTAAAACATCCTACAAAGTCATTATCTAAAGAAAAGATTTATTAGCCGAGCTCACTTCACTTCATACATTATACAATGTGACAAATTGCTGTTCAAAGTAAGTTGGATGAAGTCTTGGATATTACGGAGGCACGATAATCCTTTATGTAACTTTTCTTAAACAATCATATGTAGACATATTTTAGACGACAAACGGGACTTATTCGCGATATAAAACGATATTTCTTTTCTCCCGACGCGGCGACGTTTCGATCGAGTTGCACCGACCGTGGTGCACCGGGTGGACTGTTATGTGTACAAGTCGCGAAAGTTTAAAATCGTTAATCCTATGTAGATAGGGATTACTAATATTGGGGCGTAGAAGATTATGTCTTTTTTGTATTAGTAATTTCTTAACGGGTGTAGTTTAGTAGTGTAACAGATTACTTACAAATTAATTCTTCTTTTTTTTGTGTAGCGTTTTTTTTTCGGCGAATCTTGTATTAATATCTGGTCGTTATAGACCAGATATTGAATTTATATACGCGCTAAGAAAATCAATTACGTTGCTGTTTATAATTACGGTCGTTGCTATTTGTAAGTAACGTTAGTTAAGCTACTGTCTTTATAACTTGTCGCAATATTAGATTGATCTAGTAATCCTATTAAAAAGTATAGCTTCAGTAACGCATGCACTATGACTCTAGCTTTACATGTTTTGATGTTAGGATCCCGCTGTATTTGTACAGACCAGAGCATAAAATTTTATCGGCTGACAATTTGAATCTATTCAGAGAAAAATACTGAACTTTTTACAATTTAGGCCATGCTTTGTCACTTCTTCCTGAAAGTTGTTTTTTGTTTCAAAATATTATTTAATACTAGCTTTTCCCGTGGCTTATACGCGTAAATGTCTGTTATAGCGACAAAACAATAATCTTATTTTACGTTATTAGGTGTCAGCAAACTCCATATCAAATTTCATCCAAATTGTTTAAGGCGTTTAAGCGTGAAAGAGTAACAAACATCATTCCATCCACACCCATAAGTTTTCGCGTTATTATATTAATAGGATGTTATGAAAAACTATCCATAAATGCTAATATCATAAACAGATAGATTTTTTGTTGGACACTACAACAACGGGTTCCCAAAAAATATACACATTATATTTTAATAATTGTAATCCTATATTTAGAATACATAACACTAGTAATTAGTACCGTGACATCTTAGATAATTATAGACATTATTGTCAGTTACAGTGAGATCTTATCAGTATAATTAACGAGACATCTAATTAAAATAAATTAATTAGACTGCAGCCGTAAAGGAAGCTAAAGGAAGTATTCAGGCTTTTGAGGTCAGGAGGCCTATTTCATTTATTTTTCGATTCGATTTTTTTTTTAAATGGCGAATGTATATTTAAATACTATATTAATAAGTTGTTGTTACCCTGCGCCTGATTTTTTGTGATTAACGTATGACAATCAAGACCAGAAGACTTTACCAGCTTTCCTAGGCACACTTCCTGGCTCCAAATTGTACTGAGTATTTCCGAAAATCTGCTAACGAGTTTAATTTAACAGATTGGAGTCAACAACCTCATGCACTTTAGTTGCTCTTGCAGTCACTAGATGACCAAACCACGTTAGGAGGTATAAAATCTCATGGGGCTTAGATAAGTCATAATAATCGTCTTTCTGCCCTTATCCCAATTAACTTGGGATCGGCACAACACACTTCTTTCTTCCACTCTCCCCTAGATGTCACAGTATCATTTACTCCTCTTTCATTCATATTATTCCTTATACAATCCAACTAACAGTGATAACATACTTAAACGATACAACGGTTTACTCACGCGTATTTACTGGGATAGCGGGACTAGTTTCGGCCCCAAACGGAGTCCTTAATCATGAGCTAACGCGGCGGCGGTGTCGCGAATCGAGTTCATAATGAATCATCTTCACAAAAGTTAATATAAAAAAAATATATATGATGCATTTTTTAAGCTTTTGTATATACATTTATGTTTGTAAATATTCTATGCCTTAAATGTGAATTAAAATGAAATAAATGATATGTTACTAACACTGATTAACTTTGACAAACCCCGGGTAACTTTCCCTTACTTTTACAAAAAAATACGTAGTTTTATATTTAACTAGGTTCCATATTAATAAGCATATCTCTGGGGAGGCTTTCGTGCGCTCATTAACAGTAACATGCTCCAAACCGAGTAATTATGGTGATCTAAACGAACCCTCTGTTATCACACCCAGGGGCCCGATAACGATTATTATTATTTTTATAACAGTACTATGGCAAACATTTATACGTATTTGATGTTCTAGTAAAAGTCTCGTAAGATTTTCGTAAGGATTTTCTCGTCTTTTGCATGAAAATTCATCGTTGTCGTATTTATCTATATCAATTTCTTTATTTTTCATGTTTTTCGATTATGATCGCATTTTTTTTTCGTTATCCTATGTAATGACCACTCTTGGGTGTAATTTTCTATTCAGGACGTGAAAATAATAAAAGCAGATTCAAGGGTCTTGCGACCTAGTTTAAGTTTAAATAGGTTGTATCTGTTTGATGGAGGTTTAGACCTCTATAAGCCTACAAAACTGTACAAAATTATACTACCTAAACATGTAGTACTTTACAAAAATATTACATAAGGAAAATCTACACTGATCGGACGAAAATAACAAATAAACATCGTAAGAACGCGGATTCGAAGAAAGCAATTTTTTCTCATAATTATGACAGAAAATTAATTTAGGCGAAACGGAAAATAATTTGGTATAAGAAATTTTCTTTATACCTTCCTCTGTTAAAAAGCAATTAGAATAAAATTAAAATAATAAGAAACGGTTCAGTTCTTTTTTTAGTTGTGAAAATATGAATAAGAAGAAATCTTTAACGCCATTTGAGTGGTAAATTTGAGTATTATTGTGATAAATGAGCTTACAAAGAAAAAACAATAATAATGTATTTTCTGTTGATAATTATGTTAATTATTTTTCTAAGAAGGAACAATGTATATTGTTCTCATTCTACTGATACCTTTCCTTTTTTCATTAATAAATAAAATTTTCAAAATATACCTAAAGACTACGTTTGGACACGTTTCGTCGTGTCGTCGTCGTTCATATTGCAATTAGTCCTATGTCAAAAATGACTAGTTTACAGGAGAGTAAAAAAACATTGTACCTGGAAAAAATCGTTCACGACACCAAAATGTTTTTTAACTAATGGTTCTTACCTATTGTGTTCTATTAAATGTGCATTTTGAAACTTTCATAAAAAATAAACTACAACTGACGTAAAATTTTGTGACATATAACATATTGATAGTTTATTTGTTTGAAATAATACACATATTATGCTATTTAATAGTTATACATATAAGTTTAGTTTAAGATGTAGTTATTTTTTGTTTAGTAGAGTTTTTGTCACCCATTGTAATATTGATCCTAAAGACCCTTATCAATTTTTGTCCCAACGTTTATCGTTGTCTTTCAAAATCTTCACTACTTTCAACCAACCAAGAAGCACTATTCCTAAACTGACAAAGATCATTCTCCAGTACGTTATTAAAATTTATTAGCATCTAGAGATCTCTTCAAATATAAAACAACATTCGAATCAAAACCACTCCTTCTAACTCAGTAGTCAAGCAAGGAAAGTGCAATCAACTTTATCTAAATAAAGCTCAATTCCCTACACAATGTGGTAAAAAGGAGCTAAATCCGTATTCCCAGAACAGATATACATTTATACGGTACATAAGTACTTTATTAAACGATACAAAGACATAATAGCACAATCTAATCAGCGCCAATATTCCGGAGCTGCAATCAAATGAATGAGAGCTCCTAACTACAATGAAAGCAAATCGGCCAAAACTGTGTACGGTCAGCAAGATACGTCTAAACATGATTAGATGTGGTGGGCTAGGGATTTGATGGCCGGATTGACCGGAGTTACAAGTTTATAGCTACATGTTAGAACTCAAGATTCGTTGAAGTTGAAGTTGAACTCTTCATAGTTTGAAGATAGGTACTACTGATAATCATTTGGTGCATTCTTACTAATCCAGGGGGATCCAGAATATTCCAGAATGGTATCTGAAATCGCAATAAATGCTCATTTCTTATTGTTATCTAAATATTAATAATTACAATCTTTTGTCACTAAAAATGCAATAGGTTTTAGAGATATAATTTTTAATTATAATATCTATAATCTTCGTGAGGGTCTAGGATTGAATATGAAATCGCAATACATTCTCATTACTTGGATATATGCTAATAATCTTTTGCCAAGTGGAACCACAATTGGCTTCTAGTTGAACATATTATGCATAACATACACACACCTGTAACATCATCACCACTGGATGTCCATGCCTACAACGGTTCAGATAAATCAAAGTAACAAGAACTTATAGACGTACAAAATTTCTGCCAGTTGTTGTTATTTCATGTTGTTAGTCACTTTCCTGCTGACCGTACTATGGTAACTGTTGGACATTAAGTGCGAAAGCTGTTGCGACTAGGTCAAGTCGCTATCGACGTACTGTTAGGGTGTGGCCGCACTGCCAGATTGATCTGGCGGTAATTCCATTAATTAGTTCCGGTTGTTTGAACTAGATGGCGTTAGTGTGTTTTAGTAGCTCCCTTACTGAAGGAGCAGAATAACTACGAATTGGACATTTCTTGGTTATTCGCAAAGAGTCACTAATAAAATTTAGATACTTTTTATTTTGCCCTGAAAGGCATGTTAAGATAATTTTAATGCTTTTAAAGAGCAATTAAACTGTGACAATATAGCTAAACTAAATTGAAACAACAATATTTAAAAGCCGGGAAATAATCCTACTAACATTATAAACGCGAAAGTTTGTGAGTGTGAATAGATGGATGGATGTTTGTTACTTTCAAATCAATATTTTTTTTATTAAATTGCTTACTGCGTCAGAGGAGTGGAATGTTTTAGCAGCCATAACCGGCATTTGCGCAGGTGATGATGCTGACAATAGCTAGAATTACATACGCTTAAATATAGTGTACTCTAACTGAATGTAATTCAAGTCCTCCCAATCCTTAAAGTTTAGAATAATTAAATATCTGTCTTGCTAGCGTAACAAACCCTTAATGCCACACTGAGTTCTGATAATCTGATTTAATTGGAATATCTCTTCACTCTACGTTGCTAGACATAGGAATCTATTTGCACTAAATCAGTCTCTACGGTGAAAAGTAATTTTGTAGCCTTATGACTATCTTGCTAATGGCAGGAACAATTTAGACAAAAATTGATTGAGGCAAATAGCTGATGTAATAATGAAATACTTAGGTTACTTTTATTTCAGAAAATAAACGAATTAACTTTACTTATACTTTTACTTTGACCTAAGCGTTTTTTTTTCGTTAATTCTTTTTACGGAAATATTTGTCTAATAAAAAGCAAAAGTAACTATTTATGTGTGTTCAGCAAGTTCTCATCTATGAGTAAATATGGTAAGATGTATTAAGCTTATGTTTTCGCCATAAGCGGAGTCAACAGACTCATCAATCATGCGGTGTACCTGTGTTGTGAGTAAAGAGGTATGGGCTCGTGTTATTGTTTCTTGTAAAATAATAATATTGAAAAAGTGGAGTAGGTTTGTAGTAGATTCGGATTCTGAACTTTTTTGGTTACATTTTGAAAGACAGCCAAAGACTGGTTTATTTTCATTACCCTAAATAGATATGTGCTCGAAAACTGCGTCTGTGTGACTGTCTGTTTGCAGACTATAGTGCTTAAATGGAAGTGATTTGGAGACAGTTTTTTTTTTTGAAACAATTTTGCTATCTAGACACATATTTTTCAAAATCGAGAAAATAAGTAACCTGATTTGTCCGTCTATAAAAGCTCACCACAATTTTCGAACTTTAACGATACCAGAAATTGTTCTACTTTAAGCAAATGACGCTTCCTAACAATAAATCACAAGATAAGTCAAACATTATTTTACAAAATTAGAGCAATACTTATAAATTAAGGCTTTTACAAATATCACGTCTCTGGAGGTGACAATTTACAACTTAATTAACTAACGTAACCTAATTCTGAGTCACCGTATGCAAGTTAATGTGTTAAGTTTCTAGATCTTGAATAGGTAACCTAGTAAACCTTACCTAGTAACTGGGGTTGTAACACTGTTTGAACAGGGAGGGTATTCGGCGGTAAATCTGTTTGGAGTAGGTCAAGTCGCTTCCAGGCACATCCGTAGATCTGTAGATCCGTAAAGTAGCCATAGTGGGGTATGCTGTATGGTCTAAATGACAGCGGAGTAAGTTTAGGATAGAGGAATTTTGATTAAAATTTGTACGAGTCGGGGGGACTCCACTGGTGCACTCTCTGTTCCTTTACTCTCATAACCCAATGGGACGACAATCCGACACAACCGGAGAGAGATCAGGTGCAGGGCCCCCAATTTTACGGACCTTCCGAAACACGGAAGCTGTGAAATTTATTTCTAAAACGCACACAACTTTCGAAAAGTAGGCACGCCATGGGGATCGACCTCGAGACCATTGACTTGGCAGTCTTGCGGTCTTACCACTAGGCAATCACAGTTTCACGAGACATTAATAATTTAATTAATAACTTGTACAATGCGATTACAAGAAACGATGCGCATATAAATTATGTTTACCCAACACAAACACGGTACAAGAAAACGTACCTTTCAAAACAACAAACTAATATTCACGTAAACAATTACAGTAATAGCTTTTACATTCATGAACCTATAAAAACAATGTAACACCCTCTTAAACGTTTAAGCAAACCCCAAATATTGAGCTTCGCCTTAACCAACCAAAGCGGTTTATACTAACCTCCTACTACTATCACCTAAAATAAGACTCGGAAAATTGTGCAAGAGAGATAACACTCTACATTTAATAGTGTTCTGTCCCTCTCCCACAGATATAGCGGTCTTACGTTAAAGGGAAGTGTTAGGCTTTGGTCAAAACAGGCTATGTTCATAAATCGTTTATTTTATAGCGTGTGTACACGTTGTAATTAATTACTGCATAGTTATTAATGAGGTTTACGAACTTGGTTAATTTATTATTATGCAATGCGATCCGAAAGATATTTTGTAGGTTATTAGTGTGAATCGCTATCGTTGTTATTTTGAAGCAACTATTTTTTTTATTGTTTCATCAAAGTCTTTTTTCATCATCTAAAGAATGAACAAAAAAACATTGAAACATTGAATTTTTTTTAACAAAAACTCGATAGATTCGACCCTAGTAAAGATTTCGTCTTTTGTAAAAAATAAATACTTTAATACCAATCATTAGAAAAAAAAATGTGTTCTAAAATATTACCGTCGGACACCAATTTACTCTTTAAAAATTCTCGCAAAATAAAAAATTACGCTTATATGCGGTCGAATCGAGATAAATCCTCCTTTTTTAAGTCAATAGGGAATATTCATGTTTTTCTGTTTTGTATTTAATTTATAGTTTACTATATTATAACGTAGAAAAAAATAGTAATGGGCTTCAAAATACTCTAGATATTTTTAAAATTGAAATTTAAAATTAAAAAAAAAAATAAGCAGTAAACTAAAAAAAATCCTTTTCATTATAATATTACGATAATTAAGTATTCAAGAAAAAAATTCAAATTTTCATTTCAAATTTTATGCATACTCCCTATTAGTCATACACAATCTCAAATAACCGGCAACCGCTTACAATCACCCCAAACCCTAATGTAAGTATACGGTTCGAAAAATTTCTCAAGGTCAATCAAGAGGAGGTTGGAATCAAGAGCCACACAGTACTATTGCATTCCGTATCTATTCATGAAGCCGTATCGACGTGTTGTCTATACATTACTTAGCTTTGTTCTCGTATACTATTGGTAACACCACAGTATAATAATGTATACAGTATGAAATCAAAATCAAAAGGTTTTTATTTCGATTAGGCCTTTTCAGGCACTTTCAAAACGTTACTGAATCTAGCTGCGCGGTTTCAATGTAGTTCTTACATTCTTATGGATAAAAACCGGCAAGAAACTTCATGAAGACTTCATCGACGTCTTCAACGGGAGTTATGCTAACGCTATCGGATCGTGGCATGAGCGTGGCATTAAATATAACCGCAAGCGTGTCGAAGTGACATTCGGACTGTGTTTTTAATGTAATTCAAAAATTGTCGGTGGGCAGCCCTATCGCTGTTACGTAAGACGTGAAAGTAGGCATTTATTTTTTAGAAACGGACATGTTAAACAACTGTATGTATTTACACTGTGGTACTACTAAGCGACCCCAGTGTTACGATGCATACGACAGAACCCTATTCGTAGATTACAGATACAATCTTGTTCTATTTAGGATTGGAGAATGTATTTCAGATTCTATAAATAGTAAATAAACCAGCTTATACACGTCCTACTGCTGGGCACAAGCCTCTTCCTATATGGAGAACTATTGAGAAGGTTTTGACTGGGCAGTTTATGAGCGTTAATCATCACGCTAGCTCACTACGGTTTGGCGATGTCAGATTCCAATATTTGAAGCCCAGGTTTCCTCGCGGTGTTTTCCTTCATTTCGAAACTTTCTGACCATAATTTTTATTTATTTATAATCAAGTAATTCATCTATTAATTAAAGTCATTTGTTTCAGGTAATGTGTTCGTGATAGCAGCTATTATAATTGAGCGGAATCTTCAGAATGTAGCGAACTATCTGGTGGCGTCTCTGGCGGTCGCCGACCTCATGGTGGCCTGCCTCGTCATGCCTTTAGGAGCAGTGTACGAGGTAAGGACTATATACCTACAAACAATTATAATTATAATAGGCCTGTTGGTCTAGGGGTTAGAGGCCCTGACTGCTATACCAGAGGTCGAGGGTTCGATCCCCACCAAGGAAAAAATGTTTGTGTGAAGTGCACGATCATTTAATTTTGTCCCGTGCTTGGGTGTAATTTATCTTAAGTATGTATGTATTTAGAAGTATATTTGTATGTTTATCAGCTGTCTGATTACCATAACACAAGCTCTGCTTAGCTTGGAATCAGATGGCCGTGTGTGGATATTGTCCCAAGATATTTATTTATTTATTTAAGAGCTTAGCCAGTGCGGCTACCTCCATATCACTCTACTTCCACCACCTTGTGCGTCCCGACCTCGAAAAACTCAAAAGATATTTTCTAGGTCGAGACTCCTAGAAACTATGAAACTATACTACACAAAAATTATTTACATTTAAAACTAAACTCGTAAAATGATTAGATGACTGGCGGCATTAACACGTTAAATAAAAATGCCAATTGTCATATATTATCGTCCCCATATAATGACTCTTATCCAAAGGCCCAGGAAAAATAGTTTCGTGTCCATAGTATTTGTGGATTGAAATCTTTTCTACTGTAGTCGATTCACATTGAAATACTGGCAATGATATAGGGCTATCGACACTTGACATTTCCAAACTTAAGTATCTAAGCTGCTTCTAAATTTCATGAACAAATAAAACAGTCGTAAAACCGCAAAATCTTTATTTACTGTCAACAATACCACAATGGAATTAACGAAACCAGTCCCAGACATTATACAAATACATCTTAATATTTGCAAATGTAAAATACTATTTCAAATTAATACAACATTATTTTAATATAAGGCTGTGCCAATATTCGCTCGCTTCATATAAATGTACACAGAATTCATTTCGTCTATTCATAACAATTTCGACAAAGAAATTTAATTGGCATGAAGATTTGAGTGCTATAAAGCCGCTCGCAACTGAATTTAAACATTTATTTCGAACAATGTGTAGAATAGACCTCCGCTGGTGGGATTTAGGCGCTGGCTCCACGAGCGAAAGAATCGCGACGATGTTATCGTCGTACCACGTATTTTTATACACTCTTTATGGAACCGTCTCCACACGGCGATATTATCGCCGCGATGCGACGAGTGGCAATGAGCGCGCGAAACGTCATGTCATCGTCGCTAGCCCGCCGCGACCAGCAGCAGTCATGCCGCGTCATTTCAGCGTTGCCTCTCGTTAAGCAAGGACGAGTCGCCGCGGAAACGCTACGATTCCGTTACGACTCGCGACGATACGCGGCGGAATTATCGCTCGTTCGTGGACATTCTCCGACGATATAAGGGCGGACTCCTCGCGATTCACTCGCTCGTGGAGCCAGCACCTAAGGGGGTCGATTCTACACAAATCTTTCTGTCTTTTACAAATATTACTCTTGTGAGCTAATTGGTTTTGGAATAGAACATTGAATTGAAGTTGAAACATTTGGATTGTAAATTGATGATCGAGTTCGCGATTTTAAGTGATTGGATCAAATCTGGGTAGGAATTAAAGTTACGATTCAGTATGTAGGTCTGATTAGTATTGACGTTCGTATGATGAATATCCAACTGTGTGTCCTCATCATCTTCCTGCCCTTATCCCATTTTACTTGGGGTCGGCGCAACTTGGTTAATATCCAACTGTGTGTAATAAAAAAAAATATTCCTCTACATTCACACAACGCCATCTGGTCTGTTAGGTACTAGACAGCCGATAAACTCACATAATATTTCTAAATACATACATATTTTAGATAAATTACACCCAGACACAGAACAAATTTTAATGATCGTGCTCATCACACAAAAAAATGTCCTGGATGAGGATCGAACCCACGACCTCCGATATAGCAGTCAGAGTCGCATACCTACCACTAGACCAACAGGCCAGTCAAATCAACCCCCACAACAAGTTTTACTGGTTAATATGATAAATGAAGCATAAACGAGACAGTTAATACGTCACAAAGTGCTGAACTAAATACAATAAACCGTACTTAAACCTCTCGGGAGCCACATCAAACATATCACCGATAAGCCTAATCCCAGTCAATTATGTTACCTACAATAGGATATTTGACTAAAAGTCTAATCAGTCCGTCAAATAGATATCCATAAAAAAAAATCCAAAAATGTAATTACATAATAGAAAATTACAAAGATATATCGAATCAAAGATTATAAATCGTATGAAAGAACGAGGTAGTAACGTCATTTGTCAACTAAAATGCTTTGAGACTTGAAGTAACGTAAGATTTAGAGAAACCGCCGTATCGTCTCCATTTTTTATTTACGGCAAATACTAAAACTACTAAATTAATCATTATAATTAAACCAACTACGTTTACAATAAACAACAAACTTCCACAGACTCATGCATAAAAAATACCAAACTTTTAATCCAGGAATTAAGAATGCATTGTTGGCGAATATAACAAACATTGGCCAAATGCTAGCCAAACTAGTTGGCCGTTAGTTGGTGTGTAAATTGCTAAGTTGGTATTGTAACGTTTACACGCAGTTAGGTGCTTACATAAGAGTTTGCCTCGGGCGTACTAACCCTTACGTCACTTACTAAAACGCTGGTGTAACTTTAAGTTAGGAGTGTTACTCATGTTTGTTGGGGCACTGTTATAACTTTGAATAGTATTTTACTACAACTGTTTTCCGTGTAAAGAATACTTTGTTTAAACGTACAAGCGGACATATACTATGTGTGTGTATTGAAATAAAAACTTTTTCATTTCCATACTTACATAACGTTTGTTTTTTTAGAGTAGTTTAAAATATAATACTGGCTGAATACAATTACTGGTTGAGTAATTTTAAGACGAAACAAACCGATTCCTAAAATACAAATAGAAATAACAAAGTGAATTTCCAAAGAAAAACAAAAGAGAATCATCTTGAGAACAATTTAATTTAGACTTGATAATTGTTAAACAAGTTATATTTTCGAAGAAGTTTTCATTGGATGGCAACTGGATAATTTGATAGATTAATTAAGAGTAATTTTCGACACACAAATTTGTTGATATCATTGTTATTAATTAATTATAAATTATCACTCCGCATATTTCGTACATAAAATGCAACTACTTTTAATCCAAAAAAAAAATAAGAGATCGTTTTGAAAAATACATTTTAACTGCCACTAAGGCACCACACGTCATTCGCTGTTTTTTTAACAACATTAGACAATTTAGCAACCATAATAAAAAGATAAATGTAGAATATTAAAATGAAATAGATATATTTAAGATCATACTACGCTATGCCTGCCCTACAGGGTTCACATTTTGGTCTATAAACTATGTATGTACATTACCACCTGTTAGTACATCAATGTGGAATCCAATAAAGTGTGAAGTGTTGATCCCTTGAAGATGTAAATCTTAGTCAGAAAAGAGTTGCTAGTCTTTAATAGCATAATTTTCTCACAGGTCAGTCAAGGCTGGATCCTGGGTCCTGAGCTGTGTGACATGTGGACCTCCAGCGACGTGCTCTGCAGCTCCGCATCCATCCTTCATCTCGTTGCCATAGCAACCGACAGGTAAACATTAAAACTTTACACATTAACCAACATTATTCTTCTTTAATTGACAATTACTCAAGGATTTAGTTCAACGTAATTTATTATCAAAGTTCCGTAAACAAACCTCTTTGATACCGACCTGGTTGAAAGCGGGTCGTGGAAAACTTTGATTATTTTTTGATGAGCTAGCTTGTAAAAAATGTAAATAAGATTCTCTATTGAAATATTCACATAAATACTTTTTTATCATGTGAGGTTTTTCTCCGAAAAAATCAAACGTTTCTGCTAACATAAATAAATTTAATTCTTACAGTGATTCGTTGGGACGTATTTCCATAAAAGCATATTACTCAAATTAAATTCATTTTCGTTTCTAGGTATTGGGCAGTGACAGACGTAGACTACATCCACATACGCAACGAGAAGCGTATATTCACAATGATTGTCCTCGTGTGGGGGGCGGCGCTGGTCGTGTCCCTGGCGCCGCAGCTTGGCTGGAAGGACCCCGACTACCTCGCCAGAATCACGCAGCAACAAAAGTGCCTCGTTAGCCAAGACCTTGCGTATCAAATCTTCGCGACCATGTCGACATTCTACGTACCCCTCGCTGTTATCCTTATTTTGTACTGGAAGATCTTCCAAACGGCCAGGAGACGCATCCGGAGGAGACGAGAGCCTCCTCCTCCTCGGCCCACATCAGCTGACGGCGCCCCTCCCTCAGGACGGCCGGTCCAGTCAGCGAGGGACAGGCGCTTCGTCAAGAAACGGTTCCTGAACCTCAAGAAGTGCAACCAGCGGACTCGCGCGGAGACGCTGGCTGCCGCGTTGTTGTTGACCGAGGGGCAGAGCACCTCTACAGTTGATACGTTGGACGAAGAGCCGAGGACCACAGCGTTCACGATCAACGAAAAGGCACCCCCCTCTGTATCCCCTGAAAAGTCTTCCTCGACTGTTACGAACGGCTCGAAGCCGGAGCGAGCCATCGTCCCCGCCCCCACGCACAGAGAGAAGAAGGAATCTCTCGAGGCCAAGCGGGAACGTAAAGCGGCGAAGACGCTCGCGATCATCACAGGAGCATTCGTGTTCTGCTGGCTTCCATTCTTCATAATGGCGTTGGTGATGCCTATCTGCCAAACGTGTGTTATCAGTGATTACTTAGCGAGTTTCTTCCTCTGGCTAGGCTACTTCAACTCGACCCTGAACCCCGTGATATACACCATCTTCAGCCCCGACTTCCGCCAGGCGTTTGCGCGCATTCTCTTCGGCACTCACCGGCGGGGCCGGAATAAAAAGTTCTAACGAAAATGTCACTACTATGTATATAATTGAGCCTTAAGGCTGACGGACTATGTTACTCAACCTATATTGTATGATATTTCGCTTTCTGTATGTTATACATACTAAGTAGATAGTGTAAATACGTTTATTCGGTGATATAATATATTGTAAATAATATAAAAGTATATTATAGATGATGTTGACAATTGTTTTTTTTACGCGTTATAGTCTATACAGCCGCGACGGGGTCGCTCGCGAGTCCTGGGCGACCCCCCCGCCCGCTCTTATGTTGTTTCAAGTGACATTACGAAATAAATATTTAAATTATATCAATGTTAAGTCTTTTATTCTATTCCCCGATAGGATTGTCTGTTTATTTGGGTGAAAGTCTGCAAGATATCGAGCGCAATTAGAAAATCCTTTAAATCCATTTTTCGTTGGTTTTGTTCTTGATCCTTTTGTGGCAATATTATGGAAGAAGAATTTATCCGTGTATTTAAGGTAATCCCAGAACTACCGCGGATTCAGAAACTCATTATTCTCAATGCGGATTTTCTTTATTGCGCATCTAATTTATTGGATATTTTATTTATGCAAACGATCCGTTTAAGGCTTCGGCTAATATGTTTTCTATGTGTAATATGGGTCTGATTTCCACAAAATATAGCCCAGAGATATTTGTTCAGAATGTGAATGTTTGTGCTCGTGAAATTAGTATGAGTAAGCCGATAAAAGGGGATCTGTTTAACGAAGTTCAAACATGAGTGTATTTGATTTTATTTACTTTCATTCTCTTGATAGTACAAACTCCCTTGAATTACAAAATTTTACCCTTCAAGACAATTCCACTGAGATCGATAATAGGGATAATGACAGGATATTAGACACGTATTTTTGTGTTTATCTAAACAATATAAAATGACAAAGATAAGCTGATTGAAACTTTACGATGCTTTTGACGTAACGCTTTCGCGAAATTCATACGAAAGAGTGAAGTCACGCATAACTTTTTGAACTATACTTCGATCAATTTAAAAATACGAAAAATAAAATACGTACTCAATATTTTTTTAAACATGACGGATTTTTAAAAGAAAATGTCATCATCCATATATGAGTTGAGGTTTATTGTTGCTACATTCTTAGTAACCATTTTTAACAAAAACTATTGCTTACCAGAATGCTACTTTCTCCCCTATTTTGAAAGGACGTTATTACCTACATTAATCTACAGATATCCACTAATATCTAATGCTGTCAACCAATCAAATTGACTAATAACGAGATATCTCGATCAACGTGTAGCTGTCTATTGAATAATCTCGTAACATGATTTAATACGGTATAATTACTCAATCTATATACATTTACCACGCTAATACATTCAAATCAGTTGAGGAACTATGTACTTCCATTTTAGTCTGGCCTTTGTCACTCTAATATGTTATTTATTTTCATGTAACATAAAGTTTAGTTTTGTACGTTTAAAGGTTCATGTTCCTGAAAATACTAAACATTCCTCAGATTTTGAATAGTTTTATCTCGTGTGTTGTATCGTCCCCATTCGTTACGAGCAGACGTACTCTTATCTTTACTAATAAGGAACTCAAATGACTGCTGAACAAAATACAATAAAGTCACAAAAAAAACACAAAAAGGTGGTAGGTTTTTTCGGATCAAGAAGTAAGAAAACTTTTTCAAAATATTGCGAAACCCATCCCTACCTAGCATTTTCGTACAAGAATCTTTCGCCACACGAACAAATAAAATAAAATATGTTCGAAGTGTGCAAGTAAAAAAACTTTGCAGCCATCAACGGCGGCAGACATCTTATATATTTTTTTCTCAATGCGTGTCAGCCCTGAAAAATGGTGGGTGGGAGGTCACGGCTTCACTGATAGCGAGTATAGGGTGTTCACAAGGTACGGAGAAAGAAATTCACGGAGTTTAGTAATCGGTAACACTTATTTATTTATTGAGTTAATAATTTATGTACACACAAAACAGGTAATAAAAAACACGACATAACAAACAAGATGTACAGAAATGCATGATGTATAGAAAATGATCCCGGGACGGCTACGTATCTAGGCCAAAATTTAGACTACCAATTTAAAAGTGAACATTAGACAAGTTTAGATGAATGCTGTTATTATCAGTCTATCAATGATAATAATTATTTGTTAAAAACATACATAGGGTCGAATTGAGAAACCTCCTTTTTGAAGTTAGTTAAAAAAGCAGGATGATATACCAAGCTTATGTACTTAGTAGCTTTATGTGTTCATCATTAGTCGCTCAGTATGAGCATAAAATAAAACTATTACTGCTCTTTCTTTTCTAGCCTATTTTGTCCCACTGCTGAGCATAGGTCTCCCCCGAATCGTTCCACGTTTGTCTGTCTTGCGCCCCGCGGCGTACAGGCAAATCATCCCGCCACCGCTTGCTGATGTAACTTTCCATTTTTTTTAAACTTTTTTTATTAAAATCTGCACTACATCTAATTACAACCTACCTAAGCTCCCATAACTACAATAAAGTCTCAGATTTTTTTTTATCTCAAAACTCGTCTAAAAACGCTATTTCTCTTACTAAATAGGCACCCTTACGACCCCATCTGTTGTCACTCCGGGCCACAAGGAAAATAAATTGTGCCGCGGAACCCGCTCCAACTGATTTCTCCACTAGCTGATAAGAAAATGCCTTTTAACGTAAAAGGTAACGATAGTGCTACCTATCGGATTTTTTTGTCATATTTATTTCTGTGAGGAAGGAAGAGTAAGGGAATGTGGCCTATGTATGTCTTGTACGTATGTGAAATGTATGGCGAATGAATATTTATATTCTTATCTCATTTTGCAAATTTGCTAAGGTTTACATTTAATATTGAGTATTACTTATAATTCAGGTCAATACGTCTTAAAAAAATAAGGTAAAGAAGAACAAATCTGAATAAAATGTGTTTAATTTTAAATTATTTTCATTTAATTATGTAAAAAAAACCCTGAAAGGTTTTTGACTCACTTGCAACAGTCGAAAGTTTGCGACATCTGTATGTTTTGATTGCGTTGGCTTAGAGGTTTTATTTTCTTCACAACTCCAGGGAACACAAGATCTGATACAAGATTTGATACAAATCCCAGCTACAACTATTTAGAAATATACAACTATGTTTATCGGTTGTGCAGTCCTCATAACACAAGCCACTTAGTAAGCTTAATTTAAGACTAGATAATGTTGTGAATGTCGAGGAATATTCATTTCTTTACTGTTAATCTTCCTCTACATCCCTGCAACTATATCTCTCCACGCATGACGACATCGCACGTCACCGCAGCGGCCACAAGCTGTCTCCGCTGACAGCAAGCTTAAAGCGCCGTTATATTATGGCGGGAGCTCCGTGTGTGGAAACCGCTGAGCAACAAATCTAGTGTGAAAAGGAGAGTCAGGACAAGATAGCTTTAATGTTTTCAAGTGTATTGGAAAATAGGAATAAAGAGAAGGAAAAGCCGAAAATAGGTGAACTCGAAATATTACAAAGTAAAATAAAGATAGTAGAAGTAGCTTCGCACGGGTGCAATATTGATGTACTTATTAGGTACACATAATAATATCTTCATCTTCAAACTTTCAGTGTATTAAAAAACCCTTCACCACGACAATTAGCACTGTACGTGTCACGGGTTCGATCCCCGCGTAGGACTATAATGTATGATCCACAAAGGCTTCTTTTGAGTCTTTTTGTATGTGAATTAAATGTCCGCGAAACCCCCGCGACACAAGGACTAAATTCCTTAGTGCGGGTGTCGTTAAAAAAAAACATAAAAAGGAGCTATCTCTATCTATAGGAATGGTTCACTAGCAATATAACAAATCCTTATCATTAAGTAAACTGTAATGTGATGAATTCCGCCGCATCGTACCTCAAACGGAAACATTTACTTTTTGCTGACACCCTGTATATATAAATTGTTGCAGAAAAAGCGTCGCAAGTGACGACGCGACGTATTTATTGCAGACCTTAGGCAATCAGGCTGTCACTCAGTTGTAAGGATATATCTTTGTTTAAGGATTTATCACGGTTCAAATAGCAACTTACGACGAATGGAAAATTACATGAAATAACAAATGAATAGACTCCGGTCGTATTTTGTAATATACTGCTCCATAAGATGTAGGACCTACATGGCTTGCACACAAATTATGATCAGTCGATGAGTTTTGTACGTTAACACCATGGGATATAAATATATGGGAACAAAAAAAATCTAATGATTTCCAAAAAAAAATCCCGAATTTTTTCTTATCGCGTAATTTAAAAATGGAGACGCTGAAGTGAATTAATATCTCGTCTCTAGTGAGATCACTCGCATCAAAAATAGTGAGTTGTAAATTCTATACAACTCACTATTTTTGATGCGTTATCTATAGTAGTGCGATATCTTCGTATTTTTTAACTATTTTTTTTTTTGCAAATCTATCTGTCGGAGTAATTCGAATTTCTGAATGATACTGTTTTCGAAAATCTGAGTGCAAGTGAAATTCCAGTGCACTTTTTAAATATGACCCGACGTTCCAAAATCACGTCGTGTAATTAAATGAAACTCATTAAAGTAGTGACAGATTCATTAAAACAGCGACTTAACTAAATTGTATTAAAAAATCCTGAGATAAATCTTAAAACTAAACTCTTTGTACTCATTTAACCCGGTTAAATAATGAACCAATTCACGTAAACCAAGTAGCGGACACGAGCACGTGCCTTATAAACGGGACTACTTGCCTCCGCCTCAATCGCTCGCCTCACCAAGCTTAAGGTGCTCCTTCACCGCGTAATGTCACCGTGTTATGTAAAGGCGCTCCCTCACCGGATGCATTCTACGCGAACGCGAATTATGTTACAACGCAAGAAAAAAAGCGCATTAATGTTACAAGTCGTATCAAAATATTACACATTGTATCATTACAAGATGCGCATTGTAATGCTCGGTTCTCCTCCTTCACTGATTTAAACTCGTTTTGTAATTACATATTGCGCACTTTAATGCTCGGTTATCCTCCCTCACCAATGTAATGCTTGACTCTGTAACATTACATTACACATTGTATCATTACAACCGTTTAAAAAAAAAAGAAAACCTAAATAAAGTACGTCGCCGAACAGAGCACCGAGCATTCCCAAGAACGTTACATTACAAGGTAATGCTCTAGGAAATGCTACAGTGTATCACCACCATTACATTCTCTTATACTTAACTTTACTTGGCAAGAAGCCAGACTCCGCTTACAGTTAAGTTCACGTGTCTTAGACAAGCTCTTAGAGATATCGGTCAAACTGACGTACAGTAGACCGTAAGACTGTAGGAACAACGATTAATGAAAGTCGACCTTAATGGCTTAGAAATAAAGTTGATTAAATAACAAAGGATGAAGTTATGTATACGATACTTTTTGATAAACATCAAAGTATCCGAAACTTGGTAAATTCATAACATAGAGAAAAATCAAGCGTTGATATCTTAGCCTAAAAAGAAAAATCGCCTTTAAGTCAAAAACATAAGGTTCATTTTACTCTTCACTTGTTACATTCAAATGTGGTTGAGGGTACTGGTAACTTATTGTACGTATGTTCCGAAGAGGAAAGCAAATGTACTATCACGGATCGGAATTGAGACGTTTAGAACTTCAGCAAGTCAGTACTAGACAGTTCCGTAGTTCTTGTTGACATGAGCACTATCAACTGCCTACATTAGTATAAAACGCCTATATTTGTAGTAGAATATATCGCACTAGTATTATAAACGCGAAAATTTGTAAGTAGTAAGTATGGATGTTTGAAAGGATGGGTTTATGTAACTTTTTAACGCTCAAATGTCTGATTTAATTTTAATAAAATTTGGTAAGGAGTTAGCTGATAGGTACCCTGAAATAGCACATCGGCTTCTTTTTAGGCAATGTTTTTGCAGTTATACACAATAACAGCTAGTAAGTAGCAATATTGGTTAGTTACAATTCTCTTTGATAAGTTAAGTGACAAACTAACAAATTATTCTATTCGGTACAAGTTACATTTATCTAACTTCAGACACTTCACAAATATACGCAAAAACTAAGAAAACCACAAAAATCTTTGGAAAAAACTGAAAGAATTATCTTTTTGCATGCAGTAGACAAATGGGATCATTATATTAATGAGCCGTCGAAAGCATTGATGCGAGCAGATGATAGCGAGATGACCAGTCGTCTAGTGCATCGTAATTTGCGCAAAAGTGATGTGACACAATATTAACAAGAACATTTATGACTGGCCTGTTAGTCTAGTGGTTATTGACCCTTACTGCTATACAGGAGGTCGTGGGTTCGATTCCCACCTAGGACAAAATATGTTTGTGTGATGAGCACGATCAATCTGTGTCTGGGTGCAATTTATCTACAATATGTATGTATTTAGAAATATATAAGTATGATTATCAGTAATTGTCTAGTACTCATAACACAAGCTACTCTCGTATGCTTAATTTGAGACTAGATAGTGTTGTGAAAACGTTGAGGAATATTTATTATTTTGTTCTTGACGCAAACATTCGTCTAATTTGGTTTCAATGTGTTTTAAAAGCCCACTGTAAGCAGAGTTTAGATTGTAACAATAAGGAGCATCTTGCAATAGACATTTTTTGTAAGCCAACCATAAGATAAGGAGATCTTACAATAACTAGTCTTAAATACAAATATCATTACAAAAATATTTAAGAGTAAATAAAGGTTTACGTATCATTTACGAAACCTAAAAAACACTCTTTGAACTGTCTTAAAAAAAACATGTCTAGTAGGTACATTTATTTACCAGACAACACCTCAATAAACGAATTATCTAAAAAAAAATTACATGAAAGGCTTCCGAATTACAAGTATATAAAACCAATTTAGAGGTTCAAAGTAGAAGAAAATAACACGTACTTAACGCCAATCATAATAAGAAATGTCGAGGGATTTTAACCACGTACAACCGACAAAGGTTATAAGGCGAACTTTACACGATGCGACACAAGTCTCTGATATCCGACGATTTTAAGCCGCATTTTCACTTGGGGACATTAGTGTGTGCATAAAGTAATAGTTGCCATGCACTGACACCAAAACGCGGATGACGAAACACAGCGTTTAGGTTTAGTCCGCAAGAGTCTGACACTATCCGCGGCTCCCCCGGGGTTGCGGGTGTTCATGAGGATGCCCTTTGATGATTGATCCCGCATTAAGGATGCGCTTTACTACAAAAAAGGGGGATATTAATGTTCCTGCGATGTCCTCTATCGCTCGATACGAAATTTACGAGTCCAGGTATCCAGGTTTTCTCATGATGTTTTAATTCAAGGAGAGTGACATCTTGGAATAATTAAGAAAGTAGAGACTTTGAATAAACACGTTTGTTAAATCCGTTCATAGAATCATAGGGCCATGACGTGTCACGGTAGCTGCTTTAACTATAATCTTCGGATGGGTAGGCTCCTTGCCATATTCAGATCAGGACGCTCCAGAGGCGTCAATAGTCCGGCGTCACAGACAATGGATACTCCATGAATATTTTCACTGGGACACCTAAAAAAAAAGGTATCGGTGATTAGGGTCGCCCCGTGTACGTACCACCTAAACGTTGCTACAAGCCGTAATGTAAACATGACATCATGTTATTTAGGTACTTTTACTACTAAATAACCCTTTGACTTTGCGACATGTATGTAATTATGATAACTTGGAATTAAGTGGTTTATTGCTAGTAGACCTTTTTCAGAGCGACCTTTGTGTAAACAGATTTTATTACGTACTCATAAAGAGGTTTCTTATGGCTTATGTTAATCGGTCTAGTAGTTTCCAAGGTTGTCTTTCACTCCTAACGGGTTTAGATCAATACTGTATTTTACATACGAGTTCCTACATAGAAGATGATCATACAAGATCATGAACCAAATACAGAGTGCAACATCTATGTTTGCGCACACGCTTGTGTACTATGATGACATGTGTCTCACGTAGCTGTCTGGCGTCTACTAGCCGCCGTGGCCAAAATCGGGCTGGACATTAGTATCATCTTATAATAATAAACTGTGGTTGTATGAAGTTATGTAGAAAAGGAACGAACATTGATCACCATAATTATACAATACAACCATCGCTATTGCTACCTAGCTATTTCGCCTGCGTTATCGAAAGGTGACCTTTGTTATTCCAATGTCTACTATCATCAAAAATATTTATTAAAAATTTGGTGTGAAGGGACAAATCGACAAATATACAAATTGTGAATTGCTGTGATTAGCATTTCTGCAATGGTTACCAAAAACTAACAATACCTAACGGTACCATCAAAATTGTAATTTCAACGTCAATTGCTTTGACGTGAATACAAGAATGATTGAATCTACATCAACTCGTGCGTAAAAAATACGTAATACACGTGTAACCCTCCTTAACTACCAGGGGTGCTTTCGACCACATAATATTTTCACAAAATACCAGCAAAACACTTTATAAGCACCGCAATCAGGCGTTAAGCGTTCCTGTCAGCGCACGATAGCTCTGGCGAAATATCGTGTGTCTGCGAACGTTATTTTTTGTCATGTGGGTCTTAAAATCCCCCTGCGTCATTTGAGTGTTAATGTGTGCCGCCAGATTTCAACTAAGAAAAAGTGCTATTACTTTTTCTTCGGGGTAAAAAATACGCGTGAATTGAAGTGCTACTTTTTGGTGGGTTGGATTTGGTTCGTCTGAGTTTTAGAAAAACGGAATCCTTGGCTAGGTCTAGGCTTTTCTACAATCTTTCTTGATCTAGATCTCTAGTGAGCACGTTATTTTACTTTTTTATTTTAAACGGATTGTCGATAAACTAATAAGATCTACTTAAAAAAAACAACATTCAATATTTACATAAGCCGTCAAAAACTCTGAAAATCGAACGTCAAATATCCATAACCACAAAATGTTAATAGGCAAATATAAACAAATAAATATCGTAACGAAACCGCAGCACAAAGAACTCAAAGGGAGTTAGGTAAGAGTAAGTACAGGCGCGCATAACCGCACAAGTGAAAACGGTAAATATGTTTCTAGTAAGGTGAGTGGTACCACTGTGTACTAAATATATACAGTAAAATATGTACACTAAATATGTATATAAATAATATTTAAATAAATATTTCATGACTACTTGAAACTAGATGGCGCTGTGTGAAACAACGCCATCTAGTCTCAAACTAAGTGGAACTTGTATTATGAGTACTACATAACTGATAAACATACTTGTATACTTCTAAATACATAGATATTATAGATAAATTTCACACAGACACAACAATTAATGATCGTGCATATCACACAAACATATTTTGTTCTGGGTGGGAATTGAACGGGCGCAACGCGAGTTAAGCCTACGCTGTCAGATCATGGCACGACCGTGGCATTATACAGTCGCGACTCGTGAGCGTGTTGCAGTGGCGAACGGACTATGTGTTGGTGGTGTAGTTAAAATGCTGTAGAGGGGTAGTGGAGTGGGATGGTATCGCTGTTGTGTCCCACGTGGCTGTAAGCATTTATTTTATAGAAATGGCCGAGTTAAACTACTGTATGTATTTATACTGTGGTATTACTGCAGTTAGGTGTACATTATAAGGCTCGAATGTAAAATAAAAAACATAATTAAATTGTTTAAATAAGGAAATGCTTTCAATATTTTTTATTATTTTTAAATACTTCGAAGCCCTTATGACGACAACTGTACCTCTCACGACAAGCATTAATCAACAATCATTTAAAACGTTTGAATTCAAACAAACTTCACAAAAGCGGAAGAATACTCTGAAGTGTTTCAAAAAACGAACTTTACAATAAACACTGCTAAATGAAAAGGAAAATTAAAAAAAAATAGAAAAAAAAGAAAACAACAAATAGAAAATCATCAAAGTTCTTATTTGTGAACAAAAAGGTTTTACTGTTTCTTTGATACTGAATCAAAGGAATAATAATGTATTGGCCTGTGCCTCGTTAGCTTCGCAAAAACGACAATTAACGAATGGTATTTTTTTGTTCTGGAGATTTAGTTTTGTTTTTTCTCTAATTAGAAGCTTTTCTGGGACATTGTTTGGCCCATTGATCAAAATTAAGTAGGAATTGATAGCATTGAAGTATGTTTTTGTTACGACAATCATTATAGAGATAATTAGTTTTTTTTTTGATTGAGTGGATTTCAAGTTCATCAATCTATATTTGGATTTTGTACAGAACTTGGCACTCATTTAGATCTACATTCTTTTTTCGGCGTAGCCCACAACCAAGCACAGGTTTTGTATAGAACTTGGCTTTCTATTTTTAGATTTATGTTTTTGGTGTGGTTTTTAATTATCATCAAATATCGCGTGAAAATATTCATCACTGCAAATATTGTGTTCGTTACTACAACCGTCAATCAATCAAAACATTATAATATTGAACTCCGATTTAATTCATTAATGAAACTTGGCAAACTATGGTGTTAAAATAAACCTCAGCTAATTGGTAAAAGCTGAATATGTTGACAATTTAATGGGACCTATTTAATTATTGATTTGTGACATGCAGCGATAAAATTAATAAAAAAAATTTAGTAAAAAAACTTTTTAAGAAAAAGCTTTTATTTAAAATATTCCTTTTGGATTATACTAACAACTCCTCATTATACACAATCTATACTAATATTATAAAGCTGAAGAGTTTGTTTGTTTGTTTGTTTGTTTGTTTATTTGTTTGTTTGTTTGTTTGTTTGAACGCGCTAATCTCAGGAACTACTGGGTCGAATCGAAAAATTCTTTTTGTGTTGAATAGACCATTTATCGAGGAAGGCTTTAGGCTATATAACATCACGTTGCAACTATTAGGAGCGAAGAAATAATGGAAAATGTGAAAAAAAACGGGGAAAATTATTTATCCTTGAGGGCTTCCGTTGCGTGCGCTCCGAAAACGGTTCAACATACCAAAAATATATGTATGAAAGAATTATTCCTATTGAAATGATCTAAAAAAATGTCCAGGACAGTATATGTCTATCTTTTAAGATTAACTCACTAGAACCGTTTTAATGGTAATCAAATTCGGTCGAAATTAATGCATTCGTTAAGAGTTGTATCAACGTATCAGGTTGTGGAGAAAATCAATATGTACTTCTGCCACAAGAAAATAAAACTGAAAATATAATTTACGCAGAAGTAGGTACTTTAAAATAATTATGTTGTTTTAAAATTATGTTCTTTTAAAAATTTAAAAATAAATTGTCTTAAATAATAACAGAAAATGACGAGGACAAAGTCGTGGGTAACAGCTATAATTTATAAAGCTAAAGAGTTTGTCCGCAAAAATAAATGATGCCCAAAATAATTATTCCACGCGGACGAAGTCGCGGGCACAGCTAGTTTATATATAATAATAAAAGCTTGTCGCGAGGTTTTCATACCTATCAACATTCCTTTATATCATAACTAGCTTTTGCCCCGCGGCTTCGCACGCGTTAAAAAGTATTATTGTTTAGCAAGTTAGTGTAACAAAATTAGGGCCTACAAAACTTCCTTGTACACAATATTCTTAACTAATTTGTCATTTGGCGCTAAACCTATCAAGCTACTGGGAGAACTTACTCGTGAGCAAGCAACATAGAACTGCCCATGAGAGAAGCAATGTTCTCTCAAGTCAATACCCGCAAATTTGAGAGTTTGCCCCTGAGACTTGTTTATAGTCATGGCTAGTCAAAAATCTAAGAAGATTTCTACAAACATCGCCTATTTCATCCCCTTATGTGTGGAATTTATCAAAATCTTTCTTAGCGTATGCCTACGTTATAGTACCTATGTGCATGTAAAGTTTCAGCCCGATCGGTTTAATTTTGACAAAGTTTCATAAAAAATTTCATCCCCTATTTTATATCCTTGGGGGTAGAATTTATCAAAATCCTTTCTTAGCGGATACCTACGTCATAACATCTATCTGCATGCCAAATTTCAGCCCGATCCGTCCAGTAGTTTGGGCTGTGCGTTGATGCATTAATTTCAATCGAATTTGATTACCATAAAAATGGTTCTAGTGAGTTAATCTTAAAAGATAGACATATACTGTCGCGGACATTTTTTTAGATCATTTCAATAGAAATAATTCTTACATACATATATTGTGTGTATCTTGAACCGTTTTCGCAGCGCACGCAACGGAAGCCCTCAAGGATGAATAATTTTCCCCGTTTTTTTCACATTTTCCATTATTTCTTCGCTCCTAATAGTTGCAACGTGATATTATATAGCCTAAAGCCTTCCTCGATAAATGGTCTATTCAACACAAAAAGAATTTTTCGATTCGAACCAGTAGTTCCTGAGATTAGCGCGTTCAAACAAACAAACAAACAAACAAACTCTTCAGCTTTATAATATTAGTATAGATAATTTGTGGTAAATCGAGCGACAAGCTTTTATTATTATATATAAATTGTGTATAATGAGGAGTTGTGTGTAGTATAAATTGTGTATATTTTCTTCTTTTTAGAGCGTTTAAATAAAAGCTTTTTCTTAAAAAGTTTTTTACTAAAACTTTTTTATTTTTTACTTTTTAGTTATCAAGTTATTATTACTCTCAAAATGCCCTCTCATTTGATACCCATATTGTAGAAGTAGACTAAAGGTAACTATTCCGCCATCCTGCATGGTCCGCCATATTGGATTCAGAATGACGTCATGTTCTTTTTCTAGTCACTCTTAACAAGCCCTTTCATTTGATACCCATATTGTAGAAGTAGACTAAAGGTAAATATTCCACCATCCTGCATGGTCCGCCATATTGGATTCAGAATGACGTCATATTCTTTTTCTAGTCACTCTTAACAAGCCCTTTCATTTGATACCCATATTGTAGAAGTAGACTAAAGGTAAATATTCCACCATCCTGCATGGTCCGCCATATTGAATTTAGAATGACGTCACATATCTTATCATGTATTGTCATCCAAACAAAATGCGTCCACAAAATTTCAGCACAAACGGTTGAATATATCTACTACAAAATTGAGTTCAAAGATTTCACCCGAACACACAAATATCCATACATTGCAAGTTAAATAAAAGCTTTTAAAAAACCACAATAATTAAATAAAAAACCAGGTAGGCCTGTTGGTATAACAGCGGTCGTAGGTTCGATTCCCACCCATGACAAATCTTTTTGTAATGAGCGCGATCATTTGGTTTGTGTCTGGTTGAAATGTTTGTATAAATTATGTGTGTTTAGAAATATTTAAGAATTTTTATCAGTTGTCTACTACTTATAACACAAGCTACTTTAGTATGTTTAATTTGGGACTAAATTGCGTTGTGTGAATGGACTAAATTGCGTTGTATGCATATTAAGGAATATTTATTTATTAAATCTTACTTTAAAGTCTAAAGCTTTACATGATTTGCATGCAACGCAGCTTCACTCAGGGTTCAAGGTTGTCCCGAAAAAAACAAGTGTAAAATAAACAGGCGTTTTTCGCGTGACTTATTATGCAAAGCTGAGTAAGTGCTTAGATGACGGGTAGCAAGGATTATTGGAAGAAAATACGTTTTACGCCGACCTCAAATGACTGGAGACATGGCGGAAGGAACGAACGACGCTCATTTATTTTTACGAGATAGAGGTATAGAGGTTGTGATCAAAAGAGGTTTAAATCAAACTTACTAATATAATCCCGATAAATACAGTGAGTAAGCTGTTATATCATTTAAGTAATATAAATATGTATTAAAAAAAGACAACTCTCGCATGGAAATTTAAAGACATACATTTCACAGGCACAAACACACCGAGACTCAGAACAAGTATCTGTGGGACGCACAAATTCTTGTTCTACGCGGGGATCGAACCCGTGACACGTCGCACACATTGGTAATTGGCGTGGTGACCTATACACAGTATAACAGTAACTAAGAAAAGCATTTAAAAAAAACCAGCTTGCCACCCCCTGCTTAAGACTGATGCTAGTCGAGCAAGGTGGCGCAGCTCCCACCGACAGTTCGACTCGCAACCCCGCGTCAGCTCAAGATTAAGGACTCCGGTTGGATCCGAAACTAGTCGGTCATTCTCAATAAATACGCGTGAATTAACTTATTTGTAGACTCTTGCATTTGTATACTCACTACATCTCGCACCCTATTATAGATATATCTCTTCTACAACCTTCTATAACCATTTACCAAAGACGATAAAAGAGCAACCATTAAAAAGATTTAAAAGATTACTCAAATCCTTATTGCTCAAAAAATGCTATTACTCTGTATCTGACTTTTTTGGTGATAAGATAATTTAATTAAGATTTCATTTGTTTTTTGTATTTAGGTACTTAAATTAATATATAAGTTTAGTTATTTTTTCATAACACAAGTTATGTATTTTGCACGCCAGTAAGGCAGAATGTACAGGGTTCAGAAAATAAATATTGTACCACCTAATTATGTAATTACCTACATTGTATGCAAATAAATAAATCTATTCTATTCTATTCTATTCTGTTCTATTCTATTCTATTCTATTCTACACTGTCTTCCTTTTTGGAGTATTTATAGGTTTCAAGGATTCCAAATCTATAAAAAACATTGCATTCCATTCCAAAAAGTTGGATCTATAATGCAACAGTCATTTCATTACGCTTCCAGACGAAACCAGGAGACACAACTAGTTCTCATTAAAGCAGCTTACCGCATCCAAATACTTCTACATCACAACACAAACAGAGGCAGATCGCGCAGTCAATTAACTGGCGTGCGTACCATAAACTGTACACTTTATTACCTACACGTTAAGGTCTATATTCGTTAAGCGGGGTGGAAGTAGGCGTTTTGTCTACGTCTTATTAGACATTCCGTTTCTGCCGCTTTGAAAGTGGTAGGATTGCAGTAGGCCGCTTACTATCCATTACTTGATGACAAGTTATCAATAACTCTGTGTTCTGTAACCTGAATATTTGGAAGGCAAGGATGGTATCGGTACAGTTTAATAATTTATACATGTTTTTTTTTTCGTGGGAAATCATCAAATGACCCCGCCCGCTGTGGGCGCAGTGGGAGGGAGTGTCAAACTTTTACTGACTAAAACTCACTATGTTCCTTCTGGAGCCCTTTGATTGCCGGGGTCACGTTAACTCTCACGAACATCTCGCAGCCCCGCAGTATACAGTATGTTTGCGACTACTAATAAAAGAGTTTTGAGATAATTGAAAAAATTAAATACTACAGTATAATAAACATATGCACTATAAAGTCTTCATGTAAACGGGCGCAACGCGAGTTATGCCAGATCAGATCATGGCATGACCGTGGCATGATACAGTCGTGAGCGTGTCACAGTAACTCCGGAAGGCGTGTTGTTGATGTAATTAAAATGCTGTAAATGGAAAGCCCTATCGGAGTTACGTATCGCGCGGCTGTAGGCATTTATTTTTTAGAAACGGCCGAGTTTAACTACATAGCGGTCCATAGCGGTCCGGACCGATTTCGGCCACGGCGGCCAGTGTTACTATGACACCAGCCAGCTACGCAGGACATATTATAGTGCACAAGCGTGTGCGCAAACACAAGTGCACTCTCTATTCCTTTTACTCTCATAGCCCGATGGGACGGTAATCCGACACGACCGGAGAGAGTTCAGGCGCAGGACCCACATTTTTACGTGCCTTCCGAAACACGGAAGCTGTGATATTTAATTCTTAAACGCACACAACATTCGAAAAGTCGGTGCGTGCCGTGGGGATCGAACTCAAGACCTCTGACTTAGCAGTCCTACGGTCTTGCCACTAAGCTATCACAGTTTAACTACTGTATGTATTTATACTGTGATATTGATCTCCGATAATAGACTCTGGAGGTTTGGTGGATTTGTTCATTAGTTAAATGGCTGTGTTAGGTATTTACTTGGTGGCATGAAAAAAATATATACAGGATTATTACTGACAACTCGGCGCATAGTCGCCACGGTGAGATAGAAGGGTTCAAATGCAACCAATTTAAGGTCACCTATGTATGGCCAAAAGTTAACGGTTTCAGAAATATTAGATTTTTATAAAAATACCCAATTTTGGCATTTAATTTGGTTTTTACATGAAGTGCTAGGAAAATGTCAATTAATCTAGTACTAATTAGTGGAAGACTCAGTATTACATGAACAATAAATAACCACTGAAAAAGTAAAAAAAAATATATTACGAAGCCACGCAGAAGTTAGAATAACTTTTGTTTCTATATCCAAATTTAAAAAAGCGGCAAGCTCTTCATCGTACCTACTACCATATTACTAAGCTTAGACCTCCGTTAGTTCTAGCATTCTTCATCTTCTTCTAGATCAAAGTCAAGATTTTGAAACCAGCTTAAAGAATCCCCATCTTCATATAACCACGATTTTCAAACACACAAACGATCCCCATGTTTATATAACAAAACTCCAATGAGGTTGCAAACCAAAAAACAAAAAGCAAATAAACATGTAACTGCGGTATTATCCCCCTATTTCCCCAAATCCCGTACGAACACCGTGTCTCTGGATTACTGGTCCCCTCTTACATTCTATTTAAGTCTCAGTTTAAATTGAACATTATTGGCTTGTAGCTGCTGGACATAGTGACCAGTGAACCAGAGCGGCCACTAAACAAGGGGGCAATGTGTAGGTTAGTGTAGAAGGTTAACGAGTAAATTGGGTGTTTGAGAAAAAAAAACAAATGAGTCCGTCGAAAAGATTTGAAAAAAAAAATGATAAATGGGTAAGTATTTTTTCTTTTATTAAAGCATTAAAAAATACAAAGATAATTTAACCAATTAACGATGGTGAATCATATGGAACTTGGAAGTTGTGGGGATCTATAATGTCACTTGTCTTTAAAAAGTGCATTGAGACGTTACGTCACACGAAATTTATACATCATCATCGATTTTTTTTATTTACTCATTAAAAGAATAAAATTGTGTTTCGTATTTTTGAACATCTTATCTAACGGACTAATTAATTTTTAAATACCTACCCAATCGCTATTAGGCATAGGAATTCCCGAAAAAAAGTCATAAACATATTGAACATATCATAGACATCTTTTCAACTAGTTTTTAGTAATTTACTTTTTTCCGTTTTTTCCAAACACTTACGATTTTTTTTTTATTACCAAATACTATTCCTTATATCAAATGCGTTTTTGTTTGATTTCCATGGGATAAAAACGTTCAATTGTTTATACAAAGTCAAACGATAGAACCTCCGATGTAAACAGTTTACACACAATTGAAATGCTTTTGATTCCTTATCATGACACTGACACTCACACTGACACACTGCAGTTGATTATGTGCAAGTCTTGTCCCTAAGTGCCAGTAAGACGAAAACATTTTCGCTCCCTTTTTTCGTGTACCTACTGTGCAAATAAGATCTTCTGTTTTCTTTGTTTGTTTGTATCGAGGGAACCAATGTAACCCCCGAGTGTAAGACTGAGCAGACATACTATTTGTCGTGGCGTTACTTCATTACGTAGATAAAATGCCGTCAGAGAGGAAGGTGGGCCGTCAGTTGCAGCGGGGGAGGCATTCAATGGCGTTAATTACGCTCAAAGTCTTCATTATTTGGTCGAAGATAGAGATAGAGAATTTAAGAAAATAGAAAAGCAAATGGATTCTTCTTCGTGTGATAAGAAGAGACGGGTAAAATAAACACACCACAAAATAGAATGAAATGAAAGACTGCGTGCTGCTGGGGAGTTTGTTGCACCGTTTCTTGTCCCGTAGCGAAAGCCAGGAAGCGATGAAGGTTGGGCGATGAGGTGCTGTCATCAATAGTTCCGTCTCAATACCGGTAATTATTTCCGTTTATATTGCAGCGTTGTGGCAACCAAAACATGCGTTTGTAATGTGGTCCACCACTAACTGTGGACCACTAATTATAATTTATTATAATATAATGCATTATAACTTATTTTTTCTTAAGCTAGCTATACTACTAGATTGCAAAACTATATACAAATATTTAAACTTAAGTCCAGTCTTAGAAGACGCTCTTTGATTACTACTGTGTTTTTAAAAAATAAACCAATCATCTGCATCTGGTTCACGCTATCACTGCGACCACACTCCAACATCTCAGGGGCTCACACAAACAAACAGCGTAGAGAAGTATAAGAATAAATGTTAGTGCCGTGATACACACGACTCGTACAAAGCTGTTTAATATCTCGCTCAGCTTACTCCTTTAGTTTGTTACTTACTTGGTGCCTTGCAAGAAAATGTAGAGCTAAGTCAGAAATACCACTTCAAGGAACAGTTTAGGATAATGGCAAAAGATGCTATCACTCAGTGGTGAAGGGTCCATACAACTCGATTATTACCGGTATCACTACATAGTATAAGACAAAATCGCTTCCTGCTTGTCTGTCAGTCCCTACGCGAACTACACAGTGGATCCTAATGCGTTTTTTAAATGAATCCCTAGGTAGATAAAACTAAAATTAAAATATTTACAAACATATACACACATCAACATAGTCTAGGGATATTTTGTATTTATCCAATTTACTCGAAATTTATTGAAATTTACCTACAACATATATATATATTTATAAAGCCTATTTATCGATCTACAGTCTAGAATGAAAAAAAAATATTTTTTATGGTTAAAAAAAAAAATATTCGAATAAAGAAAAATACGCGTAATAATGGTAAAACTAACAATTAATGTTTTTTTCGAGAAAACGTGAAAATTATGGAAAATTATAATGTTTCTAGCAGTAATGTGAAAGATCAATGGTCAGTAAAACCACCCATGACGTTAATGACGGTCCTACAACGGTTTTTCATGCTTAGGATTAAGTTATCGAAGTCCTACTGCGGTCTATGTCCCAGGTCCGACTAAGATGCAAAAAAATTGTTCTTCCGTCGCAATGTTAGCAGGAAAATTCCTCAAAGCCCTTCTTTGGAGCATGTCCCACCCGTGTTCTATGGGATTTAGGTCGGGCGATTAAGCGGGCCAGTTTAAGACCTATGGGCCGTGCTCCTGCAACCAGATCGTCACCATTCTCGCTATATGCGGGTGGGTGTTATCGTGCATGAGCGTGGTTTTTTGGGACCATTTGAAGTCGATGGGGGTAGATTATCGATACTAGCACCTCGTTACGCTATTTTTTAGCCGTCATGGTGTTTCTGATTCAAACGTGATCTGTTCTTCCACGAACACGAATTCTCGCCCAAATCATAATTGTCCCCCTGAGGTATGAATAGACTTCCTGAGGATGTTGCAGACGGGTCTCACGACCAAGAACTCGTCAAACACGTACTCTACGTATATCACTGTGGAAACTGAACCGGGACTCATCGGTAATTAGCACTACAGACCACTGGTTAGCTTCACAGGACAAAACTTCACGAACCCTCTCTAATCGTCGTCCACGATTTTCTCGACGTAATGCTAGAGTTTCAAGCAATCTGCGAGCATAAAGGTTAGCTTCATGTGGCCTTCTCCTCACAATCTGGTCACTCACAAGCAGTTGGTGCTCTGACTGGAGCCTCTAAACTAACTGCATGGCCGCAACATTTGGTTGTCTTCTCGCGACAACTTGCAGAAATCAGTCTCGTCGTTCACTGGTTTTGGGCTTACCACCTGAGTGTCTTTCAGCCACTTCACCAGTAGCACGATAACGTAACCATAATGTTGATATCACGTTTTGTCGTGTCCCTATCTCCTCAGCAATACTTCGTTGAGTAGCCCCAGCTTGGAGCATTCCTACTGCCCTTAAAATTTCCCCCTTCGATAAATGGCGCCGCAGCGTGATGCGCACAATAATAATAATTCGATATTAACAGATAAATTGTTATAAAACCTAAATTTGTTACAAAAAAATAGCCAAAAACCACTGTAGATCAATGACACCTTCGGACTTCGATACCGTTATGGCGCGTAAATCTTTTAATTTTAAATATATTTTTTAAATTCAAATTTGGAATCGTTCAAAAACGTTTAAAAAATAAGTTTTCTTAAAAAATAATAATAACTAGTCATCATTTTTTGAGTTTATGAATTTTATACAAAATATCCCTAGACTATGTTGATGTGTGTATATACAAAGACACACGTTTTTTAAATAGATAGAATGTTTCAAGAGGAATGCTTTTTCGTGTAACAATTCGGTATCACACTCGAGCAAAGCTGGGGCGGTCGCTAAAAGTATATGTTAATTTATTTTTTTTAAACTTTTTCGAAATACCTACTTTTCATTGCTGTTTTATACACAAAACCAAGTCAGTGTGCAATAACAGACGACCATATAATAACCGTGGATCGGTTCCAAACGGAAAAATAGAAATGCGTATAGGTTTATTTTCGAATTCCTAAATCAATAGGTGTGGATTATGTCTGCATCCAAAATCACCTTTAAAATCTAAACATAGGAATTTAAATGACTTTCCCAACGGTATCCTGAAAGCTCCGTGTTATCAATCCTAATTCCGTTTAACCGTTAAACAATTTGCTAAACACACCTCGATAATGATGTTTCTGTTTGATCCGTCTAAAATACTCGCCGATAGCGGCTACTGTTTGTCAGTCATTAAACTGATGCGATTTAATTGTCAAAATAATCAGAGACAGATTAAGTTTCAGGTAGCTTTTGACTTACTGATCAGTGTCAGGGAATAGATGTATTTTTTTAAAGCTTGCATTGGAATTAAGGTATCTCGGTTTGCTGCGGCAAAGAAATCTCGTAACAAAATAGCATTAGTTGTGGGAATCGAACCCACGGCCTCTGGTATAGCAGCCACAGCTGCTAACCACTAACTCAACACGCCATTGTCGCCATGCTTTTGTAATAATTATGTGTATCACGTGTCTACAATTTTGAAGAATCAAGATATTTATTGTTTTATCGTATTGTTGGATTACAATTTGGTATCAGAGTAGTAAAGCCACCCGTCGGACTCTGAATTGTCGCACACACCCTTTAAAATTTCTCAGTTATGCTGGTTTCCTCACGATGTTTTCCTTCACCGATTTTAGCAAGTGAACATTTATGATGTCTTTCCGAATCCATGTGCGTATTACATATTTACAAAGAGCACAAAGTATTGGCGTTGCTATTCAACGTAATGCCGGCAGTTTCCTGGGCATGTTACCTACCTTTGACGGAGATGATGACATATTTTTTGACGCTTTGTAAACATGTTATCTATAGGATAAGTTTAGTTTTAAATGTAGATATTATTTGGTTAATATAGTTTCACAATAACAATAGAAGTATCTATATCGTATAAATCTTTATAATGACATCGCGAGTAAGACCCGCTTGTTGTCTAAAATAGTTTTTGATTTTCTGTCACGCAATGTTATTACAAAGATATTTTTTTTGTATTTCTATACCGGAACTTCTGTAACACATTTCACCTTGACTTTTTAACTTGTCCGCCTTTGTTTCATCTGTGAATTATGTGTGAGATGTAATTGGTTAGCCAGTCTGTTAGTTTCGTGCAGTGTGAATTCTAATAAACCATCTCCATTAGAACTTACCTACGTGATTGTAGCTTCACTCCACTAATTGGCAGATCTAGTTTGGTTGGTAGTGCATTATTAATATACGTACAACCATTATTAATGCGTCTGTGGTTTCGTCTACAATACATTCGAATGGGTAGAGTAATTGAATGAATGTTTGTGTGATAATGGTAATAGATTTACGTTACAAAATTGTGAGTATATTTATATCTGGTTTAAAATTTAGATATGGCTGAGGAAGTCTTAGCGCATTATTATAGATATCAGATGAAATCTGGATGAACTCTTACGCTACTTGTTAACATTATTGTATGCAAGAATATCTTGAATTAAAAAAGCACCTTAGTTCAAAAATCTATTAAATATACCTTCAAATAACAAATTTGACATTCAAATAAGTACGCTCATTCATCGGACTAGTTTATTAGCAATAAAACTATAACGTTAATACGGCTACACATTAAAACACACTGTCCTCTCATTAAGTAAAGTGATGAGCTTAGCTTTACATGAATACGTAATGGAAGGTCCGTTTAGGATTCCCTAGTTAGTAAAACAGATCTTATAGACTTGTCATACACATAAGTATGTTTATCAGTTGTCTAGTACTTATAACACAAGTTACTTTCGTATACTTATTTGAAACTAGATGGTGTTGTGGGAATGTTGAGGAATATTTACTAGGCTACTTTTAGTATTCATAACTTTTTGCGTGTCTAATATTTCTTAATTATCACTCCGACGGACTTATTAGATTCATGCAAGTCGGTTTTTAGACTTTTTTGTATCCCAATCGTAATCCTCATGGACTGTCCTTCGTCAGGGGGTTAACGAGGGAGTGTGCTGGACTTTTACCAACCGAAACCGCTAGAGCGTCCTCATCTGCCTATGACCGGGAGCACGAGGTTCACTTTCGCATTCACCTCGCAATTTGAATTTTAGACCTAAAGGAAAAAAATACCAAAATTAAATAAGATGACTAATAATTTACATTAATAAATCAATTATTGAATAGATCTATGATAAAGTTAATAGCATATAATTATGAGTATAATCTGGCCACGTTGATAAGGCGGTAGACCTAAGACCACCAATTAGTATCCGGGCTAACACTGCATTGTCAAGTTAATTAATTGCAGTTACTGACTGTCGTGACGTAATTGTGTTACGAAATAGCTTATAGATACACGAAGACAATATTAATGATTATTAAAAGATTTCTGAAACCGAAGGTTTGTTTGGTTATCACTTTCACAGAACATTAAAATTGGATTTTTTCACTTTTTCAATTTCGTAAGTTAAAGATTTTGACGTATTGATAAATAAATACCTACAGCCGTGCAGTATGCTGCCTACATACTCCTCATCTACAGCTTTTAATTAGTTCAACATCACGTCATCACAACCGCTGAGCTCTTTTATATTTCATCGCTTAAAGGTAACTACAATGTATTAATTAATCAGACATCTACTACACAAGAACAGAGTGTGTAACACTTTCCGATGTAACTGGCAGACCATCTGATCAATACATGATTAGGTTGAGGCCGCCTCGAGCTAATGTCAGTAATATATCGGCCATCGCCTCGAAATAGAATTGTGTAAATAATAAATGTTTATTGGTAATAAATAGATAGTAATTCTGGAGGTAAGTGGAGTGGTTTCTGTCTCTTGGTCTATTATTAATAATGTAAGGACTGATTTCTGTTACGGCAGCTAGTGGTACTATGACACCAGCCAGCTACGTGTTATAGTGCACACGCGTGTGCGCAAACACAGGTGCACTATCTATCCCTTTACTCTCATAGCCCGGTGACAATCCGATACAATCGGAGAGAGATCAGGCGCAAGACCCACATTTTTACGTGCCTTTCAAAACACGGGAACTGCGATATTTATTTTTAAAACGAACACAACATTCGATAAATCGCCGCACGCCGTGGGGCTTGAACTCAAGATCTTTGACTTGGCAGTCCTACTTTGAAAAAGTTACATTGGTAGGTACTTGTCTACGCTGGGGATCGAACCTGCACCTCATACATGTAAATTCATACAAGGAACCGCAAAGCCACCACGACGTGAACAAGCTATGCTCTAGAATGTATCTAGAAGAGGTACTAAAATCAATATTCGTTGTTCAACAAACAACCTTTCAACATAACATCCTAATTTACTTTTAATTTCAACAGCAGCAAACGGCCAATCCCTCACATAATACATCAAAAATTACATGAAAATGGGCGTAATATTCTTCACATCATAAACTTCCCTATTATAAGGGTGTGAATACAATTGCGTCCTTTATAACGAGCTACAGATCAGGACGAGCGTGTCATAATGATGAATCTATTTCGCTAGTGAATAACGTGCCTTATTCCTTTTCCTTATGAAGTGGATTTAGATTAGGCTGTGTTATATTTTTTTTGGATTTAAAGTTCAAGTAATGTGTGATTAGGTTTATCTATTCCTAAGACAGCTGGTATACTAAATAGTGACTGAAAAAAAATACGTTTATTTCTATTTAGTTGTGGATACAAAGTTGCCTAACGTGAGTATTTGGTAATGATTTATAAATACAGATTTTAATATAGACTCTCGTACTATTCGCATCGTATTCACAAAATTAATTTTAAAATATTTTTTTTTTTCGGAGTCATTTCACAAGTTATTACTATTAGATATTTATCTGATCATATTTATATTTTATTTTATCATATTTTACTCTAGCTATGCTCGCAATTTCGTCTACGTGGATTTTAACAAAATAGTTAATCAGATTATTTTCTGAAATTTATTATACAGGTATTTTTTTATGTTACAAACATTTATGTAGGTACTGATTGAGCGATTTTCTTATTATATAACCTCCACATACTATTTTACTAGGCCCATAAATTACGTACTAAGCTGCAATTCTTGCCCAAGTTTATGGTTTGTATCAATAAAATTAAATGTATAAATAAAAACCTACTTTTTAATTTTATATTGTGTTCTGTACACAAGCCCTTAGGGTTCGCTGTAGGAAATCGAAACATTATTATTTAGGGCCTTTCCGTCGCACGCAGTAATGACGCGGCGTTCACTGCGAGGAATTAATTCTCATAGTATACACATACTTACTTAAATAACACCACAAATATAAAATCTAATAAGAGTAAATTAAAATATGGAAATAATTATGAAAGCAAAAATCTGGTCAATCCGTCGGTTTTATTGTGAAAAAATTTAGACGCGTCTTTTTTCCTTTTTTGAACTTGCTGTATGTACCCGCAACTTCCTCTGCGTGAAATTTCACATTTTTTTCTGAAACAAAAATAGCCTAGGTGCTCTCTTTTACGCAGTTTAAGTCATTTTGAAAAAATAAACAGTACGTTATACTTTGAAGAGCGGACGACAAAGGAATGACAGACGATGAAATATAACTTTTTTTAAGCATTTTACATTAAACAAAGCCAACCCTTTAACTGTATTTTTTCAAACGTTCTTTTTATTCGATACAAAACTTCGACATCTGAGAATTCACATTAAAATTTTCAAAACGTCCTTAGATATTGCATCCAGTCTAGAATAGTGGCAGTGGATGTCAAACTTTTTCTGTTACGTCACTAAAAACACCAAATCTTTTGTCACAATGTAAAAGCCGTACCGTAACAATAATATTAAAGACTTTTTTTATTCTGTACGCAATTTTATTTTTTCTTTGCTGGTTACATAAAAATGGGGCCCTTTAGTTTAATTTTTATTGTAGCCTGTTTTTAAGTTAAGTTTAATTTAAGGGCCCCTTATTCGAAATTTACGTTTCTAGATCGAGTTTTTTTCAGAGAAATCACCATATTTAAATTCTTAAAAAAATATATAGTACAGATACATGCTTTATCTAGTGACTTTTTTGGATAGAAACGAAAAATTTAACATTTTGCTCGATAAAAAAAAAATCAGAAGTAAGGTCGATTTTAAAAGTATTTTTAGTTTTATAAGACTTGGACTGAACGTAATTTTATATAAATTTAACATTTCATTTACTAATCGGATTTGCCAGGGATATTATTGGATACAATTTTAATATGGCGCTTATTTTTTTTTTAAATAAAATAAATACGTGAAAAGTGCTCGCGCGCACCGCGCGCTCGGTGCCAGTGTCCGGCCGGACGCCATCGAGGTAGGACCTATGCAACTTTTGCTCGCGACCACAAATTTACGTAAGTGATTGAAATGGTAAATAAAAAAAACAAAATTAAGAAAAGAAGGGTGTCTGAAGTGAAGATAATCCGAAAGTGTATTGCGTAAGTACTTATTCTATAAATACGTCACAATATGATTACTTCTTTACACAGAGCAACGAGAAGTCAGTGTGTATAGAATTTAAAAATTTTAATGGGAATATTCACCTTTATAAGGTGCAGATTTCCATCCTGGTCAAATTCAAGGAGATGTACTTACTAATATTGTGTTTTGATTTTATTATTACATTATTTTATTACGTATAAGATTTGAAAGAAATTGAACATGGCTATCGATCACAACTCACCGATACCACTCTCAGGTAGGTACAATATCACGGTTTATGGTCGCGATGTGTTTAGTAGGTAGAAATAAGCCGGCCGCGCGGCGCGGCGGGCGGCGCGTCGCACAGACCGTCGACACTAAAGCAGCGCGCCCCCGCGCGCCCCGCGCGCCGTGCCGCGTGTGCCACGCCTGGGTTAGCTATCGGTTTCATACATTTAGTTTCGACACTCGGCGCGGGGTATGTCGAAACTAAATGTATTTATTTTCATTAAATGAAAAAAATGTATGAAACCGATAGCTTATAATTATCGGCACGGATCTTGAGCGCTGGCCTTGACATGCGCAGAAGTCGTTTTTTGGGTCTCATCGGGTCAATGCACCGGTGCATGCGGGCGCAGGGAACGGTTTATCGCCTGTGATTGGCCCTTGGCATGACGCAGAGCGACGCGTCACAGAGGCGAGTCCTGATTGGCTCGTTGTTGCAGCACACACTTCTCGACACTAGTACACTTCTGTGCAATTTAATTGTTTGTATTTTTATTGGTAATTTATAATTTCAACTTTTATAAATGTTTCTTCGTATTATATTATGTTTAACTTCGAATTATATGATGTTTAACGCACAAGGTGTCAGTGAGTGCACGTGGTATTTTGTCGTGGTAGTTTTAAAGTTTATTATTATTTCTTATTAAAAAAAATATATTTAAAAATAATAGTACTACATTGACATACATTATGCGATCATTGAGTTCTTTATTATATTTTATTAATACCAAACACTTTTTTTTAATTTATACATGCCCAATAAATAAAACATTTTCATTTCCACTATACAGGGTGGCGAGGACAATGCGACAATAATTTAACACGCGGTTAGAACTAGTAGCCATGAATCATTTAAGTCATGACACGTTTTGATATTACGTAAACTGAAAGAATTTTTTTTTTTCAAACAAACTATAATAAAAATCTATCTCAAATTGTGATCACTCTGTGCGAAAGTTCATTCGTCAAATAACTTACCTACGACTAGCGGGCTTACGTTTACTCGGTGCGGCAACGTCGCACGCCGCACGCGTAGGTACAACAGCTTGCCGCGTAGGTGCCGCCAAAATCGGACCGAACATGAGACATTTTATGCCTACAAGTCGCGACGCGTTGTTGCCAGCTGGCGCGCACAGCACAGCACTACTAGCACAATATATATATATGAACTACTGATTTATTTATTTATACTGTGGCGTGCCCGCCCGCCGCCATAGGTCACCGGAGTTCAAATCGCGACGGCTCCTGGGCAACGCGGGCGCAAGCCGTTTCGGTGCGTTAAATGCCTAAACTTTCGGAATAAGGGGCCCTTAATTAAAATTTTTAAAACTTAAAATATCCCACTTTATCAAAACTCAGTAGATTTTCAAACATTGGCTGCTCTTTCAATAGACTAATATGAGAACAATCATTTTAAATGTCTGAACAAGCGAGTTTTATTGAGAAAAAGAGCTGACCAAATTGCAGTTGTGCGATAATTGACATAATTTGTGCCGTTCGGCTGCTAACAACTTTTAATACTTAAAACAATGTAATGTTGGTAAACTGAGTTTATGACATGTTTATCTTGTGACATATATTATAATCTTGAGGTATTTTTTTTAAATTGTAGGTAATATATTATTATATCACGTGATCACGTGGTAAGGAAGGTGATGGACATGAATGTGGATGGATATAGGGGAAGAAGACGACCAAAAAAACGATGAATGGATTATGTGACAAATGATATGGCTGCAAAGAGTGTGACTTGCGAGATGACGTCAGATAGGAACGTGTGGAAAAAGTAGACATGCTGTGCCGACCCCAAATAATAATAATTGGGATAAGGGCAAGGGCTATTATTTTACCCGTAGTTAAAAATGTTGAACACCGCTGGTTAGCACACAACAATATCAAGTTGGCGTTTTAATTCGAAATTGTCACAAAGCTTCGGCGCGTCGGTTGGGTTTCACATTGTACGCGACACAATCCAGCGTCAGGATAAGCAGGGATATTAAATGTATATTGGGTGTTGTGGATAGTATAATCCTGTAACTAATTTTTTGTAAGGAGTTACCGCAGTATAATCAAATATATAGTATTAAGTCTTCATAATAAACGGGCGCAACGCGAATTATGCCTACGTTATCGGATCGTGATATTACTGTGACATGCACAGTCGCGAGCGTATCAGAGTGACGAAGGGACGGTGTGTTTTTGATGTAGTTAAAATACTGTAGGTGCAGAGCAGCCCTATCGCTGTTATGTACCACGCTGCTATGGGCTTTTGTCTTTAGAAACGTCTGTGTTAAACTACTGTTTGTATGTACATGTATTTATACTGTCATTGAACGAGGTAAACTTCTTTTGTGAAGTAGGTTTGCAGGTGTTAATCTACTTTTTTATTATTTTTTATTAGTCTTTTATCATTTAACGTCCATGTTATGGTTTTTGAACCTCTCCTATAAAGTTTGACCAACACGTAATTATTTTGTGTTGGTTTCAAACAAGACATTTTTTTCTTTTATTGAGGAACTGTCACACAGATTTCTCAGATAATTCCGTTTGAGAATGCTGTTCATTTCTATTCACAGAGATCTAAAACACAACCAAAATCTGTTTAAACAAGGTTTAAACACATTGTATAGAACCTATAAATTACAAACTCCAAAGGCTGACTCAGCAATCTTACAGCTGAATATTCATACAAAATCATACACCCCGATATCAAGTCTATAAACTATACATTGTTACCGTCGCCGCTCGTTACGTCACCAACTCGTAAACACGGACGCACATATTAAACTGATAATAAACGATTTTCCGAGTTGCCGAGTAAGGTTCTCGTTGTTTAGTTTACCCCTCTTTAATATATATAGTCTGTATACATATTATATGTAGTAAAAGATAGACAGCTTTGTATATAAATAACTATCCTATTATAAAATCAAGTCGCTTTAGCGTCGGTCTGTCCCTATGTGCGTTTTTTTAATAGATTAGTGGAATGTTTCAAGATCAAAAAATATAAAACTAGAATATTTCATTATCACATCAATACATACAAAATCAAAATCAAAAGGTTTTTATTTCGAGTAGGCCTTCTCAGGCACTTTCAAAACGTTACTGACTCTAGTTGAGCGGTTCCAAAATGTCATTCTTATGGAGAAGAACCGGCAAGAAACTCCATAAGTTACTCTTTTAAAAATAGAAAAATACAAGTTTACAATACTAATTATGCAGCTACAACGCAAATTAGTAAAATGTACAGATTACAGACAAATATAGGATAAAGTATTCTTTGAATAAAGAAAATAGAAATGATTACCAAAAAAGAGGAACCCGACTATTTTACCAAGTTCACGATGTTGATACATGTACAAAGCATAGCTTACAAGGAAATAAAATAATAATAGTTTTACATACAAAAAATATGTAGTCCTAATCCAACCCTAACAGGAATGTCAAGGCATGTCAAAGCTCCTCAAGTAGACGCTAAGGGAAAGCTAAGGAAATAATAAATTATAATAAAAGGCTAGCCGACTGCCAGGGAGACCACATGTGCAGAGATACTACATCCACGCGCGCCTATCATCTACGTAATCACTAATTGAATAGTACGCTTTACTTATCAGCTTGGCTCTCACGGTATTTTTAAACTTACAGTAACAATCAATAACATTGTGTTAGATTAATTTTCAAAATCGATAAACAGACTTAGTTTTTTTTTATCTTACTTTAGTAGGTATAAATATCGCAGTCATCTGGTTGAATCAGCTATTTGACTGAAAGACGCGTTAATTGAATGATGACACTTAACCTTACCTAAAATAAAACAAAAAATCACCTGACGTCAACTCTGTTCAAAGGGCTATGGTACTAACCGTTAACTAGTAGGACGCTAAAGTAACGCTTGTGCAGTCAAAGTTCGGATTAGTCATTCAATCAAATTGCTGATTCAACTAGATGACTGCGACATATAAATTATATTAAGAGAGTATCGATATGAGCAATAGGAAAATTTAATCAAGCAAGAAGACGATAAAATAAACTTACAAATCAAGTGAAACCTCGGGCCCTAGCTAATAAATAATTAATCGCAAAATATGTTAACCTCTACGTCGCCAACATGGTTATCAAAATAAAGAGATAAAATATTTATAGGTCCATTAGAATATAAACTAAAACTAATTCGGGTGACATGAATAAAATAGTCGTTTTAAAAACTATTATCCTCGAAGCTAATGTTTATTAGAAAGTTTATTTTCTGCAATCAAAAATATAAAATAACAAATCATTGTACTCTCTGCGCGTGTGTGTGTGTGTGTCAGTCTCGATCTTTAAAATAATGTGACTCAAAACCATGTGTCAAAAGATCCTTGTAGGTTGTTCAATAGAAATTCAGGGACGTGGACGTGGCAGTATTTTTTTAAATTTACGTTTGATCAATTTATGAAAACATCTTTTCACTTTGGCCTAAACAGATGGACCGCATGTCAACTGTAGTCCAACCGCAAATTTTATTTTAGTTCGTAGAACATATAGAAATCTACAAAATTAAAAAATCTAAAACTAAAGTCATTTATTCAAATTAGGATACAATGTAGCGCATTTTGAACGTCAAAATTATAATAGACAGCACCCCATCGCCCACCATTCACCGCTTTCTGTACATTCGCTGCGGGAAAAGAAACGGCGCAACGAAGTCACCAGCAACAGCATACATCTATACATACATACACTTGAAAAACATTACGCTCCTTTTTGTACCAGTCGGGTAAAAACAGGTATTCTAACTATTCTAAAAGTACGTACAAAAACGTGTAACAGTTGTTAAGTGCCCACCAAACTTGCATTGTTTCATTTTACTTCACAGTTTGCTCATAAATGCTTTTTCCCGTAAAAAGTATTTCAGGCTCCGTTCTTGAGTGCTTTACACTACTTTTCTACTTGCTCAAAGGTTTTCTTGCTAATAATACGATATGTTTTTTTTTCTGTTTTCGTAAACTTTTTCATTACGAAATCTTAAAGGTCACGATTGTTGTGTTAACTTTTGAATATGTTCTGACCGTTTTCCAGGAACAAATAATTTGCCTTATTTTCTAAAAATAATAATGGTGTTCTTTAAACAATAAATGAGTCAGTCTTTTGAATTATTCACTGCTATTTTTGCGATAATTTAGGTAGTTGCCTACCACATAGTCAATAAACCTAAGTTAATATAGTTTAGATCAAGCAACCATCTGTCAACTTAAATAAAACTGTATTTAGTTTAAAAGTGGGCATAATAACTTCATTAAAGTCACATCAAAATTCAATATAAAAACTACACAAGATGCGCTTGAGAAGTTAGTTGAAAACGAGAAACTTCACAACAACTGGAAAGTTGCTGCTTCAAGTTATAAACTAATTTTAAATAATCCATCGAGCATTGAAGTACAGAATTCTGAGAAAAAATACTTCGATATAACCAAGATTTCTCAAAGGACCATTGATAGCATTCGTTACAAAATACTGGGTACAACTTGAATGATTAAATTGTGTACAGTCACGAGCAATAACATGTATACACGACCAAACAATTGAAGTTTAAGTCCTAGTCAAATGATTTATGAAATCGTGAAATTTCTTCCAAATTAAAAACATTTTATGTTTAGTTTACAATATCAGGAATATTCCATACCAGCTTCAGAAATTTCGCATAAAAAATCTACTGCAACTGTTTGGTCGTGTATAGGTACATGTGTATATTGTATATTGCTCGTGACTGTACGAGCTTCAAGTTTCTCTGCGGGGAGAATCAATTAACTAAAACATTTATTGGACTTTAAATGGTAGTGCATAAAGTGGAAAATCCCTTTGGCATTATAAATTTTAAATGTGTTTCAAACGTGTCTGCAAGTTTTGAAAGTAAGACCCCGACAGCTAATGTATGGTACTTATAGGTGCATAAATAATTATGTTTTGTGGATTGAATTGGACAAATTCTGTAGAAACAAGTGAAGGTGAAGCAATCATTGAATAAAAGATGTGTCGAGGTCTGATAAACAGTGGCCTTGTGTGAAATACGACATTTGCCTAAATTCTGAGATACTGGCAGCCAACCAATCACACCCCATCTTGAAAGAAAAAAAAACAGATGCTTTAAAAATCTTTCCTTTAAAACATATGAACCTCGTCCAAATCAAATTTGCAGTTATGAAGAGTCAATAAACCACATACAGACGAATAAAATACCAGACTAAAAATCAACAAAAAGTTACCTACAAGCGTAAAACATGTTTATTTGTAAATATCCAATTGGTTTTCACAGGCGTACCCTTATCGAGTCTGTAAAACACTATAAAACTACTACGTGCCGGACTTATAAAAAGTTTGTTATGAGATTGGTACTGATCAAACTATAAATGTAACTCCATGCTCCTTGGCGCTACGTAGGTAGAATCGATAGCGATATAACATCGTATGGATATAATAATAAATAAATATTAATCATAAATATTCTTTAAAGTTCACACAACGCCATCTAGTATCAATTTTGGCATACTAAAGTAGCTTGCGTAATGATTACTAGACAACTGATAAACATACAGATATATTTCTAAACACATACATACTTAATTATACTGTGAGTCCATAAACTATAAATTAAATAAATATTATAGACTAGCTGACTCGGCAGACTTCGTACTGCCCCAACGATAAATAAAAGACCTAAATTTTTGTATTGTAAAAAAAAGATTTCAATTATTCGATTTTTTCTCACCTTTTAAACCTTCCCTAGACCTCCACGAACAATTCAAGACCAAGATGAGATAAATCCGTTCAGCCGTTCTCGAGTTTTAGCGAGACTAACAAACAGCAATTGATTTTTATATATATGTTACAGTCATAGTGATTAATGAGCGATTATACATAATGACTAGTCATTATGGATAATAGCTAAATTCACTAGACAGTGTAATAAATTAATCACATTATCTAGTTATTATTCATAATATCGTGTCAAAGTTAGCCAAAGTAATAATACGGTCTTTATCTTAGGTTCACCCATGTTTGATCGAATAACGTTTGATATAATATTACTCAATCGAACAACGTTTAAGAAAATCATCACTTTGTATAATGTCGTTTGACATAATTTTCAGTTCGTCGAATATTTATTTGCTATATCAACATTTGCGCTAATGATCAAAAGGTATAATGTTCATTTGATATCCACACTCCTGCCTAAAAAAAACCTTTAGGTGAGGTTAGGTTTTTTTTTTTTTTTTTTTATAATATCTATGTTTATTGAGGTGAAAATATTATCTTATGTTATTTTAATTGTTAAAATAATCTTTCTTATATGTATGCTTAAGGAAAATTGAAATACAAATTTATTCTTAAACGAATATCTACTTGTTTTATCACTTTATCTAATTCTTTGAAGATATTATGTATAATAACTAGTTAATGTGATTAATTTTGTGTGAATTATCACTTTATCCAAATTGAGTAGATATTATTCATAATGACTAGTCATTATGTATAATATCTAGATTAATCACTTTGGCTGTAACATATATAGAAGATAAATTACACCCAGACACAGAACAAAATGATCGTACTCATCAAACAAACATTTGTCCTGGCTGGGGATCTAACTCACGTCATCCGGTATAGCAGTCACGGCCGCTAACCACTAGACCAACGGGCCCGTCAATAACAATATCTTGATCGATCCTTAACTAGGTATAAAACCAGCCTAATTAAAGTATAATGTAATTGGGATTAAGTAGACTGAAAAGCCTTCATTTTATAATACTCGTATATGGTATACATGTTTTAAATATTAATCAAAATCCGCTTTGGTTTTTGCGTGAAAGAGTAACAAACTTTTAGTTTTTGGGATGTTACGAAGTTTTGTGGGATTTTATAAATATTTAGGCAGATGTGTTCGGTACTATCCTGTTGTTTATGTTAGAGTACAGAATTTTGTTTGGGCATATTTGTATAAGCTTTAAAAAAATTGCAGAAAAAATAGTTGTTGCCGTAGGTACGCAAAAAAGAGTTGTTTAAAATTAATAAAGACCTTGCGAAGCGCCTTGTTGACATTTCTTGTGACCCAAAGGCTGATTTTTACCTCACACAGAGGATAAGCATTGCCATCCATCGTGGCAATGCCGCCAGCCTTTTGGGCACACTCCCGGCCGGCAATGATGCCGACGAATTTTTAGATGCTTTTTTTAAGCCGCCCCGAAATGCGCACAAAATTTCATGAAAATCAGTCCAACCGTTTTGGAGGAGGATAGTAACTAACACTATGACACAAGAATTTTATGTACAAGATAATTTCGCATACTAGAATCGCTATCAAAGACCTTAATTCGGAATATATCCTATTATAACATTTTTATCGATAGTTTTTAGCTAAGAATTGGATCACCTTGAAAACTTAAGACCAAAAAATGAACTGAAACTGTCCACTCAGTGCAAGTTATGTAATAACATTTCGGCAACTCTTCTTAACTGCAAACTTGTATTTCGCCGTCTTGTAGACAGAGTGCGCTGAAAACTGCATACCAATGACGCAAACCGGAGACGTGATCAAACTCATAATCTGTTACTTAGGAGACAAGTTAGAAATAAAATAATAAGTAATAGGGATTGAAAGGTAGTCTTTGCAGCTGGGTTTGTATGCAAACTGACGAGTATATAAGAACGTTAGAACTAAAAATCGTCGAGGTCGTCCGTGGTGAAAGTGGTGCGACGATCAAGTCAGATATGTGGGGCGCCCGTGGCCAGAAATAGCAAAAGATAGAATGGTTTGGAAGAAAATGGGGGAGGCATTTGCCCTGTAGTGAGATCTCGGACAGTTTTCATAAAAAATAATGTTGAAAATACATTGGTATGGGCCGGGATCTGAACTCACAACCTCTGACTTGATAGTCCTACGGTCATACCACTAAGCTATCACTACTTTTTTAATCAAGTCACCAAGTCAAATATGGTGCTGACTGTTGTTAGATAGGCAGTCGTTTTAAAGGTCCAAGCCTATATGGCAACAGCAAAAATAGCCAATGCAGAAAAGTCACGCAGAACGATGATTCACCAAAATCACATGGACAGCAATCATTGATACATTCTTGTCGCCAAACTAATTTGTAACAGCTATAATTCACTTTGATCACTTCGACATCAATAATCGTCCACATTTCGCCATAAATTTCCTAGCTACATATGCAACACAGCCAGTCATATAGTCCGCAATAAATAACAGTTTTCTGTCATTTTTGCGATGCAAGTCGGGCGCGACACGCTATCAGAATAATCGCTCAGTCGTGTAATTTACTGTTCGATAGAAAGATAGAATTGTGGAACTTGCCGAGAGGTTCCCGTGGGACTACGGGAGCCGGCTTCGAATAAACTGTAAAAAGTAATGGATCCTAGATCGTATTAAGTTTAGTGTAACTTAAAAGTAATGGTGCCTAGAATGTGTTTGTTGAATGCTTACGTTAGGAAGTCTGTGATTGTAGCAGTCATTTGTTTTAATTAATTGTCGTTTGGTGTACTTTGAGAAAATATTAGTAGTATTTATTGGGCATTTGCAATAGGCATACTACGAAGTACAAATACCAATATACTATGGACTTCCTTATACGCAAATTTCTTTGTCCAAATTTTTTGAATCTCCCATTTCTATTAAACCTATTTTGGCTTATTCTTTTATCTCACTAGATGATTAAAGCGGAGTTATCTATTTCTCCACTCATAAATGTAGGATTGATTGATAACACATTCCTTTTTACGCTTTATAAAAAGCGTAAAAAGGAATGTATATCATGGAGTGAGCAAGAAGGTGGGAGGGAAAGGGACAAAGCATGGATCAAGACAAGAAAGAGTATCAATACGTAAAGACTTATGTATTCAGTTTCTTGTAAGTTTAATTGTCAGGTTTAAAAATCGAAGTTATTTTAGGAATATACTTGTCGGAGAGGTGGTATATGTCGAAGAGTTCGTATACCTATCCAACCTGCGTGGTGTAACGCCGATGCCAGTGACAATAATTATGATGATTATTTGTGGAACGTCAAGTATGACAGTTGGAGTCTAGCGACTGAATTACTTGGGTGTGGTCTGTACTGCGGAGCCGTGGAGTCTTGGAAGATGAACCCAGAAGGCGAACGGACGGAAGTGCAGAACTCGCCAGCGTTTCACAATATAATCTGTTATCATCTTCCACGTGTTTGTAAAACCAATCATGTAATTGTAATAAACGATAATCAAGCGATGTAACGAAGACTTTATTTCAACAAGACATTCAATATGGCTGATGAAGACTATCTAAACGCTCTGCCAATACATATCCTGTCCGTCTCATCCTACATCAGAAGTGGGATGAGCCCGCTGCCCACAGAGAAATAATGAGATTCGCCAGCCCCTACATAGAAGCAACGATGATATTCAACGAAATTTGTTGAAGCTGCAAAATCGAAACATTTTGACAAGTTATAGAAGCCATGAAAACAAAAGAAGAACTGAGCGTCACAATGTTAAACGAGCACATCGAAGGAGTCAACCTACAAGGAGTCCGGCTTTCGTCTGCTGCAGTCGCCGTGCCGCGCCGCGCCGCAGCGCCGCGCCGAGGAGCACTACACGAGTAGCTACGACGGGAATGGAGAAGTCGACGAGTGTTGCAGTCACAGCGGCTGCCGAGAGGAGGGTCGACGTGTGATACTTTACCAACACCTGCGTACATTGATGCATCCGGTGAGCAGTTTTCAGTTTGTTATGTTAGCACCGTAAAAAAAAACGGAATGACCGTGACGGCGTCAGATTGTGTGATGCGATTTGGTAGAAATGGCGGTGTTGCCCGGTTCTTATGCTGTAAGTTCGAAGGGGCGCACTTGTCCAGTCCAAATGCGTTGAAGGGTCGAAGGGGCGGTGTCATCCGGTCTGCAGTAGGCAGTCGAAGGGATGCACTTGCTCGGTCCCGTTGTGGTTATGATTCGGGTGCTGAGGGCTCACTAATGAGAAGAGTCATCGAGTAATGTGGTGTGTGGAAGGTGGTCGAAAGGATAATGTCTTCCGGGCCATGCAGCTGATAGCGGCTGGTTGAAGGGACACATTCATCCGGTCCAACCTTAAGTGTTCATTGGTCGAAGGGACAGTGTCGTCCGGGCCATGCACGTGTGGCTGGTCGAAAGGACACACCCGTCCGGTCCAAATTGATACTGTGTGAAAAATTGTTGTTAAGTGATCAGAAAAAGGTGCCGTCCGGTCCATGAGTGGTCGAAAGGACACACGCTTTTTCTATTCTGAGACAGTTATAGTTGTATGACTGATGACAGTAACATTACGACTACTAGTCATAGCTTGTCAGGTTGGGCGAGCGGGTAGATTGATTCTGCCCATGTCAGATTGAGGAGGACGCCTGAAGCTCTTAATGTTGTAAACGTATTGGTTGATCAAGATAATGATCAGGTATCTGACACATCACGCGATTGAGTTTGGTGGCCAGAGGCAGCTGGCCTGAGGCGAGGTGGCCAAAGGCAGCTGGCCCGAGGCGAGGTGGCCAAAGGCAGCTGGCCCGAGGCGAGGTGGCCAAAGGCAGCTGGCCTGAGGCGAGGTGGCCGGAGGCAAGGAGGCCAAAGGCGAGATGAATGAGGTCGCGATATGTGTTGAGATGTGATAATGATGAGTTAAAAATTGTGAGAGAGAGCTTCAGAAATCCCTCTAAGTTAATTGATTACAAGTCAGTAAGAGAAAATTGTTTCTGGTATAAGTTGGATTAGTACTCGTGATTGTCTTAAAGCGATGTTTTGTTGGTCAGAGATGACCGAGCGGTGGTAAATACTACTTGTGGTATTTTCCTTTACAGATTTACACGAGGACGTGTGATGCGTCAGGAAGGCCGTGTCGGAGAGGTGGTATATGTCGAAGAGTTCGTATACCTATCCAACCTGCGTGGTGTAACGCCGATGCCAGTGACAATAATTATGATGATTATTTGTGGAACGTCAAGTATGACAGTTGGAGTCTAGCGACTGAATTACTTGGGTGTGGTCTGTACTGCGGAGCCGTGGAGTCTTGGAAGATGAACCCAGAAGGCGAACGGACGGAAGTGCAGAACTCGCCAGCGTTTCACAATATAATCTGTTATCATCTTCCACGTGTTTGTAAAACCAATCATGTAATTGTAATAAACGATAATCAAGCGATGTAACGAAGACTTTATTTCAACAAGACATTCAATATGGCTGATGAAGACTATCTAAACGCTCTGCCAATACATATCCTGTCCGTCTCATCCTACATACTCAAAACAAGTTAAGTTGAAGTTTTGTTCACTGTGTTACGCGCAGCTGCGTAAGGGATATCGTCAACGTTGCATAAAATACTTTATAGTAATAAATAATGATGAAATACCTAACGACCATCGGAAACGTGAAGCTGAGCTTGCACTTCGTGACGCACAAACCTTGTTTACTTAATTAAATATTATATTGTAATATTCATTCCATATTCATACTTCGAATAGGCATTAGATTTAATTAGATAATTGTAATTTTATTTTAAAATAAATTAAGTTAAAGTACTTTTGGTTTTTTTTCAATCTCTCGTCTGCAACTTACATAATTACTGTGTTGTGATCCCCAATCTACATAAACAATGAGCTATTTTTATAAAACTGACTATTTATACAGGGTGAGCTTAATACTTGCCTAGCTTACAACAGTTCCAACACTCCCTGTATGAGCCCTAATCCCTAACTCGAAACACTTACGTTAATTAGGTAATGGTCGCGTTGCGCGTCGCCACAAGATGTCAAATTGCAACGATATTAATAATCCAAATGGTTTTGAATAATATTACGTGATGATAGGAGAACATAATTACATTGAACTATTGAGTATGTTTCACCGGTTTCCTTAGGTATAAATAAAATTAGTGTCTGTTTGTGACATAGAAATAACTGATTTTATACGGTACATACATATATTTTTTTTTTTTACGATTTTTGGTTTGTCTGTCCATCTGTGTGTTCCAGTAAGCCCTGATGTGGCTAGACCGATTTTTACAGGACTTTAATATGTAAGAAAATACAAAAAAAAAACAAAAAATAAACTAATAAATTCCATTAATGAAGAATCATGGTGAAGAAAGATGAAGTCGCGGGAACAGCTAGTAATAAATAAACCAGTCCTAAATAATCATATAAGTTAATAATACTACTCAACTAAACAAACTATTATTGCAGTTACTCAAATAATCAAGTTTTCATTTTAATTCAAACCTCGGCAGGAATTTGATCAATGCAGACGCGATTTGAGACACAAATCACATTCAGACATGGAACAAACATTTGTGGCACAAGCAAATATTGGCCGTTACAGAACCGCTACCAAAGCCGATTGTCTGCCACTGGGCGATTCAATCAAGTGTAGATATCTATTTTGAGGAGTTATAGCTATTTTGCATCACGATTTTACTTTACTCAGATTTAATTTAGTTTCTACAGCTCTGGAGGCCGTCTTTTGTTCTCCTTACAAACCTTGGACACAATTTATAACAATTTTAGTTAGCAATTTTGATTTTATTAAATAACTATTTCTATTTCAGCCATTTATTTATGAATTCGCCTCACGAAATTTACTATAGCAGAAAATATTTTACTCCAAATACACATCGAAATTAAACTTTTTGTGAACTGTTATTTTAATTCCAAACATTCCCATTTTTCACTTTCCCCAACTTTCTCACTTTATTGTATCTTCAATAATATTTTCTTCATTTCGTCCTTCCGTCGGGCAGAAACTCGAAAGATGGAATAATCATAATACCAATTGTTGAACGACAAGAAGCCACTACTAGGAAATTGATTTAACTCGGTGAGATTAAATTTTATAGAAATGAGAATTTTCCTCTTGTATTTTTTATGCTAAACGACTTAGCTTCTTATTGGAGTGTAATTATGTTCTATTGATGACGGACTAAACGTTTAGATTGTTTTAGTTCTTTTACAGAATTTACTTTTTTACTTTGTCCTACCCTTTTTGCCATAATTTGGGGTCGGGTCTCATGGTCCCTAATGGTCCCATCGTCACTAAGTCGAGATCTGACGATGAGATCTTGAAGAAATAGAGAAAACTCTTAAAATTTTAAGGGAAATTGTTTAGCGGTTTTAGGTTAGGTTTACTAATAGAGTTACTTTTAAGCATTTAGTGCTTTAGGGTGGTTCGAAGTCAGTTTGATACATTAAAAAGTTAGTGTGGTTTTGATAGTAGTTTTGGTTATACCGAAGCGATCTATGGCTTTTACCTTCACCGAACAACAGACCTTACAGTTAGTACGAGTAGCTATAGTTCTCCAGAATTACATACGCATTAACGCGGGCGTATTACCTGGTGGTTCGGTTCACCTGAGACAGATAATTAATTGTCCAACTCATCGTCCATTACAGCGGCCAACGACTCGCCTGGGAGTTGTTATGCTCAAGCTATGCTGCGTCATGCTGGGTAGGCAGACCTTACACTATTGGTAGGGCTATAGACAAGTTATTCTTTATTGTACACACACATTTAACAAACTCTTTGAAAAATTAATTCAAAAATGAATTTTCTACTAGAAAACCTTAGAGTGATAAAGAAACTGGGATTTGACTTCGAAGGATCGTATCGCGGGGGCATAGTCGAGGGTAACAGGTTCAAAATACTACTAGGCTTTATTTAAAACCGTATAAGTAGGTAATCAAAAAAAAGAACTAACACAGTTTTAAATTTAGCTCGAGTCTCCATCGAACCACATCTTCGCACTGACGTCACAAAAATAATTATGTACGACATGTAAATGTGATATTCTCTATCCAGAATTAATTCATTTCATATTTAATTTGCCAATTATTACTTTAGGCTCATATGTTTCCTTTTTTATCCCTGCCTTCTATCAGTGAGAGATAAGTATCAATTCAACATTGTATTCAGAGTAACTCAAATTAATTGATCAAAAGATTCATTCTTAACAATCACGATGTACCTACTCAGATCTAAATAGACTCATGTAAAAAGAGCTTCGAAAAACTTAATATTTAGTTTTTGTACCCTGTCATCATCCCTACCATGGAGTTTTGTGAAATGAGTAATAAGTGGAAAAAGAAAAGAAGCGACGTCTAGTGGCCGTGACTGCTATACCAGAGGTCGTGGGTTCGATCCCCACCCAGGACTAATGTTTGTGTGACGAGCACGACCATTGGTTCCGTGGGTGTAACTTATCTGTAGTATGTATGTATTTAGAAGTATATCTATAAGTATGTTTATCAGTTGTCTAGTAGGTACCTACTCATCTGCTTAGTTTGAGACTAGAAGGCGTTGTGTGAAAGTCGAGGAATATTTATTATTTATCATTATTTCGCTGTAATTACAGTAAGACTGAATTGTATGCGAAAAATACCTCCATGAGTGCCTCAAAGCTCTTTTTCAATGCGTCAACCTTTACCTATTTCTTATTCCATTGAATACATTGTTAATTTTCTCATTGTAGCTTCGTGAAATGAAAATTTCCCAATCATGAATAACGATACGATATATTGAATAGAATAACATTTCTAGAATTAGATTCAGTAGGTTGATCCTGAATTTCCATTGCCAAAGACATAATCATAATGATACTAGCTGTTCCCGCGACTTCATCCGCAAAATAACATAATAGTTAATGAGTTTATTTACTGCATAAAATATTTCTTTAAAATAAAAGTAAACTAAATTAAGCCGCATTACGCCATCTACCTGTCAATAAAACTCCGGTTAAAATCGGGCCAGTCATTTCAGAGATTAGCAGGAACAGACAGATAAACATACAAAAACCGTAAAAAAGTCATTTAAGTGTATGTACCGTATAGACTTATATATTGCTATGTATGTAGTAAAATACAATATACATAATGTATACATAAGCACTTTTACACATTTTCTTACACTTTTCCATACACAGAAGCTAAAAAAGAAGTCCTATTTTCAGTTTATTTCCTTCCTCCGACGGACTAATGCTCCCTGCGAGGTTTCTATGCACAAATAAAATAAATGCGCTAGCGGACACCGAGGAGATTAGATCTGATTAAATTGCTCAGATTACAGATTTAATCTAGGTGTAGCCGACGTATTTTATTCTCACCGACTAATTAGTGCTGCGAATGGAATTGTTTTGAATCATTTGTTGGCTTTTTTGTTTAGTTTGTTTTGGTATTTTTGTGTACGGAGGCCGTTTAGTGCTGTGTAAGTGTTAATCTTTAATACAATGACGTGTTGCGATTTGAATTTAATGTTGAGGGCTTAAATACCTGAATATTTTATGGAGTATCCAAGATTTACTTTTTAGATTGCCAGGTTAATGATGACATTTAACTTGTGGTTTTATACACCGTGCGGGTGTATAAAAGTTTTTACCCTAAAATAGGGATGACCTGGTACGAAAAGTAATAATCTAATTAGTCTGTCAACTAGATGATTAAAAAATCGTCAACTTCTGACAGTTCTTTTTGAGAACGCTAGAAAAAACATAATTTAATATTATTCTTAATTTTATTTTACAAATTATAGCTACCTAACTTATATTGTGTCTCATTGAAAATTTAATTTGTTTCTTGCAAGTCAATTCTAAACACTGAATATATTCACCAAAATAGATTTAGACTACTAAATAGAATTAACTAACAAATCGATTTATTGAAATAATCCACAATTCTACGAAAATTGAGTTGCTTTGTTTAAATATTTATCATTAACACAGGCGTATTTCAATACTGAATCCATTTTAAACAAGTTTGAATTAATCCCCAGCTTTTAAGTCGATTGTAAAGAGTCCTATAAGTACATAAAACAGATTCAAACTGACACCACAAGCAAAAGTACGTGCAATAGAAAACTCATCAACTGGGAAAGTCGCAAACAAATCTACAAGACAATAAAAAAACTTCTCAGCTTTGAGACAGATTCAACTGACAACACCAAGACGAAGGTGCTCAGTTCAAGACTTAACTACAATTTCCTACTGATGATCAATCACTTAGCTTACCTTTACCCAACACTCACAAGTCTAAGACCCAAATCATAAAAGACAAATCCATTGCTGCGCATCTTAGACAAGAATTTTTGCACGCCAAACAAAAGCGTCAATGCTTGTTGTATATATTGATGTAGTTGTTAGATGTGGTATGTTTTGGTAGAATACATTGCGAGGGAATACAGTTTGTGATGAATGGACCCGTCGACTGTTTATTCTATGGATTGTGTGTAGGATCAGCGTGACCGAATGACCTGATACACAGATAATGCATCTGACAAAAGCACGCTACAATAACTTTGATTTTTTTTTCACATTGTTCTCGGAATGTAGAATAAAACGCGAGCCACCCGCAATCTGTCGCGAATTGTTGAAGATTGAAAAGCTTTTGATATTAAAAAAGTGTTTTTACGTACGACTAAAATTGTGATTGTCGCTGTAATATGAGGTCGGGAGTTTTTTTATTTTAATATGTATGTTTGTGATTAAAATAACTATGCTAGACCAAGACTAAGTCACGTTGACAGTTACATATGTCCACACATTTATAGTGCTACAAGGATCTTTTGGCACGTGGCGGAAATCGGAACTAATGCTGTTTTATGTAAATTAGATGTATTAGTTTATAGACATCGTTAGATATGTTGAGTCCGTGTGGTGTCCGGATATAAAGAATAGCCCCACCCCATATCCTCCACTGGGTGTCGTAAAAGGCGACTAATGGACCTTAAGACCCAGTGCACTGTACAACCTTGGGTCACCCGAATGGTGGCGGGTAAGCCATCAACAAACGCATTCCCAAAGAGGGTTAGTGTCAGGCAGGCGGCCGACTATAAAACCATAGCCAAATCTTTAAGCAACATGTCTAGACACATGTCTAGACGTGTTGCGCCGACCCCAAGTGAAATGGGATAAGGGCAGGAAGATGATGTTAGATATGTTGTACAAGTATTATGTTTTCTATTAGCCCTAGTTGCCTGAATTTAAGGAAGTCAGGTGGACAACCCTCCTATCGCTGTTACGTACCACGCGGCTATAGGCATTTGAGCTTGAGAAACGGCCGAGTTAAACTACTGCTTTTGCTGACGCCACAGTTTCCCAAGACTAGAGATCAGAATAGTAATCTGCCAAAATCGTATGACAAGCTAAACGTGCTTAACCGTTAAACAATAAATATTTACATTGTTATGCCTAGTACAAGTTACAAGTAACTTCTCCCGACTGTAAACCGTTAATTTCCGTTGAAACTACATAAATAGGTACTATTACAGACCGCATATCAAAACTTACACTTTGGATTTCAATAACGTCTTTATTCCAATGTGTTAAGGTTGCTTTTCGTTTGTTTTTGAGGATGTTGACTGTATGAGGGTTCACGCAAATCCGCGATTAAAAACAGATTGCACAGCGGTGTCATGTAGACGACTGTCGCGCACAATTTGTATAATTCTGTCAGACGGCCATTTTGATTCGGAGTTTTTGAATTTCGAATAGTTTTTCGAGGAAAATTAACCACTATAACAACAATTGCATTAGAATTTGTTTTTTTTTATGACTGGTATGCTACGTTTTTTTATTTTTTTTTCCAAGGTTCGTATTCGTGCATAGGCATTCTTCGTGCGTGCTTCACGAAAACTGACTGAAACATTTTCATAGCTTTGCAACTTCTTTAGAAAACCTTATTACAATTTTATTCCTTTCTTAATATCAAGTTTCCTTCGTAAATATTTTTATTTCAAACATGAAATGTGAGTGTACTCACAGTAAAGCTTGTTAACCCACCACGCTACATAAAATGAACACGACAGTTTTTATATGAAAGCAATTTAATTGCAAACGAATTGCAGTATTAATTACTATTTATACGGCAAATCACACAATTTCCTGTCTCGCGATGCGTGTTATAGCGACCTGGATTAACGGTATGAAAATCTACTTTGTTGTAAATGCAAAAACAAGGGATTTTTGTCATTAAAATAGAGTTTTACTTGTGAATAGGAGAGATGTGAAGAGTCATTTGCCCAATAGAGGTGTGGATATGGCCAAGACTGAGAATAAACAACCCTTTTAAGCTACTGTTGCTTTATGTTTCGATTCTTGTGATCGGGGTATACCTACCTAATACTATAATCAATTCATTGCATAGCTACTTTTTTTTAATTTTAAAATTATTGAATACAAGTAAGTATCAAGATTCTAAATTACACAAATTTCATGACACATGCATTAATATTCACAAATTCATAAAAAGTACATTGTTTCTACCGAAGTTAAATACTCCAACACTCAATAAAAATCAATTTCGCCAAATTTTATTTGACCGTCAGTTCATTAATAGCCAACATGGTTACCATTTAGCAAACAAAACAAACCGAATTTTTATTCCAAACACGAATCAATTGAAAAAAGAATTGAATCTTCAAAATTCAATTTTAATAATTGAATCAAATTCAATTGAGCATACAAATTAATTGCAAATCGCTCCGTGTGAACGTTATAATTGGTTTTATAAAATCAATTTGGCTCCTTTGTGATGTATGCAAGGCTATAGAAACAAATGATATTATTGCGGGATTCATACGATATTATGCGTAATTGGGAATGAATTTCTGTTTATTTTTTATACGAAATCATGTTGAGTTTCAATTCGATTGAAGCGGTTAAACAATAAATGTTTAAACGATGGCATAGCTACTCACGCGATATTATAAGATAAATACTACAAGGATCTGAAATCGGAACTAATGGCGTTATACATGAAAAAAACATATTTTTTGACAGATAGTATGATTTTTATTACTTGTGGGTCTATACACTCGATGCAATACTAGTTTAAAAGCTGATTGCGGGCCCATGAAAACATAATACGGTAGAATCACGCCAAGTACCTTGCGCGAGTCAGAAAAGTACTATACCTACCTGTAATCCGGGTTCTTTCCGCTCCTATTGGTCGTAACAAGGTAGGTACTTAGCATTCTATAATAAATCTATCCAAAGAACACATATTCTTGTAAATGAAGCCAATACCTGAATTTTACGTGTTTACACACCTAATCTTCAGCTCTATTCATCAGAACAGAGTCAATGTGTCTTTAAACAGTTTATTATCCAACATACTGACCAATCTAGATATTGAACAAAAAATATCTACATTTAATTTAATGTATGCACTGAAAACAATTAAGTAAAGAAGCTTTTAAAACTTGCTTGTAAAATCTCACAGTACTTTAGCCCTTGGATACAAAAAACTGTCTGTTTTAGAACATTTCTTGCCCGTCAAAGGACAATATTAATGATTAATAGAAGTAGGTACAAACGATTGATGTTACCCATTACATCAAAACGACTTCCTCGTCAAAGAGAAATAGTTTCCGAGCAACTTTACCTTTTCCCTTTTTTTCGACAAATTCCTTTAACATAGTTTGGAATGTCTCTCGTGTTTGGACGACACAATATTTTCGATAGATCGTATTTTTCTTATATGACCAAGGTTTTTTCTTTTAAGTTACATAACCGTTTATGGCCAGTGACCACAAAAATACTGTTCAAAATATGAAACTTTCATGTTATATGACAGTAAAAACATTCTCTCTGATGATTTCTTCTCTCATTCCCTGTAATGAATACAACATTCACACAACGCCATCTAGTCTCAAATTAAGTAGGTATATTATTAAACATTACTCACCTAGAACACATGAACACACACAAGGTAGTATACAATACATCTCACAAACGTACGGCCTAAATCCCATTTAACAAGAGAAAACAATCCTACATTAAATTCTTAACAAATAGCGCGGTACACTTGGTAACAATCGGCAATCTGTCTTGTTAACAAATTGGGTGAATCAAATACTGAAGTCTGATGTATTTGTGGTCGGAAGGATAATTTGTAGCTGCGTTTGATCGCCCTACAAGTCTGTTCGGGTTCAGTAGCTCGGAACTTAGACGATTCGTACAGGATAATAATTAAAAGGTTTGTAGTATTGTGTCGTTGTTTTTTTAATTGAGAATATTGTTGTTAATATTATTTTACAGTCATAGAAGTCATAGATTGTAGTATGAAAGTGGTTGTAATTTGGAATCTTGTTAAGCTCTAATAGGACTTTATAAAAGTTTTTTTAAGTTGAACGCATACTTATTTAAGCCGAATGCGTCGAACGAAATAAATATAGAAATCTGCATATAAAATCTTTCGACTCAGACGATTCGAAGAAGGAAAATGTTGGTTTCCTGAGATTTCATATCCAGTATTTTAGTATTCGTTTCGTCCGGAGCTTTTGGCGCGTTCTTCTCTGGTGAATGTGCGTTCACCTTCAGTTCTTTCTTCAATGACACTATTATCAAAATATGAACAATGAGTTTAGATTCTAAAATATCTAAACACTTGGACTATGTGAGGTAGCCACTAACTAACAAATCATCCACCAAAAATCTACCGAAAGGAAAAGACATAAAGTCTTATTTTGCCGAAAACACTCTTAATTACGAAAAAAAACCGTGAACATTAATTATAGGCTAGTCGATAGGATATTCCTCTTGTTTTAACAGATAGCTGATAGGTCCAAACGTATTGATAGCACAATCTTTGGGAGGATGCCGACTCATGCCCAGTGGGGCCATTTCCCGCCAAACGTTTACCCTATTCAGCCGTGTTTTTGTATAATCGACATGTTTCTTATGACCACATGGTATAAGTACTTATAGTTGGTATAGTTTTTATTTAAATTACTATAAATACGAGTATTTTTCATGAAGGATTAAAATAGAAAAATATAACTAAATAATAGCGTTTCATGCAATTTTTATGCGCTAATGCAAAAATAATTGTAGGTATAGAGTAATTGCTTACTTATTAACTTAAGTATTTAATAAAACTAATAATTTTCTTGCATGGCATAAAAGCTTTTAGAAGTAAATTCTTAAACACAGTCAATTAAAATATTTAATTTCGTTCCATTACCACAGTATAGTAATAAATACAGTATGACGTCTTAGTAGGTATAGGTCAAACGAGTGCAACGCGAGTTATGTCAACGCTTTCGGATCGTGGCCTCCGGTCAGAATTCAACAGTCGCGAGCGTGTTGCAGTGACGCACGGACGGTGTGTTGTATGGTACTGTTATATCCGTGCAAATGTAGGCATTTATTTTTTAGAAACGGAGTCATATTACTGTATTTATTTATACTGTGCTCTTACCTTCTATAAATTAAAATTATATGTAGTTACTTTGGTTTATTTAAAGAAACGAAGGTCCGGAGATATCATGAGAAAACCACCTGCGTCTGAAAGAGCTTAAGGGCCCCTTATTCGAAATTTACGTTTCTAGATCGAGTTTTTTCAGAGAAATCACCATATTTAAATTCTTAAAAAAATATATAGTACAGATACATGCTTTATCTAGTGACTTTTTTGGATAGAAACGAATTATTTAACATTTTGCTCGATAAAAAAAAATTCAGAAGTAAGGTCGATTTTAGAAGTATTTTTAGTTTTATAAGACTTGGACTGAACGTAATTTTACATAAATTTAACATTTCATTTACTAATCGGATTTGCCAGGGATATTATTGGATACAATTTTAATATGGCGCTTTTTTTTTTTAAATAAAATAAATACGTGAAAAGTGCTCGCGCGCACCGGGCGCTCCGTGCCAGTGTCCGGCCGGACGCCATCGAGGTAGGACCTATGCAACTTTTGCTCGCGATCACAAATTTACGTAAGTGATTGAAATGGTAAATAAAAAAAACAAAATTAAGAAAAGAAGGGTGTCTGAAGTGAAGATAATCCGAAAGTGTATTGCGTAAGTACTTATTCTATAAATACGTCACAATATGATTACTTCTATACACAGAGCAACGAGAAGTCAGTATGTATAGAATTTAAAATCTATAATGGGAATATTCACCTTTATAAGGTGCAGATTTCCATCCTGGTCAAATTCAAGGAGATGTACTTACTAATATTGTGTTTTGATTTTATTATTACATTATTTTATTACGTATAAGATTTGAAAGAAATTGAACATGGCTATCGATCACAACTCACCGATACCACTCTCAGGTAGGTACAATATCACGGTTTATGGTCGCGATGTGTTTAGTAGGTAGAAATAAGCCGGCCGCGCGGCGCGGCGGTCTCTCCTTAGTCACACATTCATAACATATTAGCACAATATTAGTGTTGACAATCAATAGTTTAGTGGATAGCACATCAAGCTAAGTATATTATTATGTTTTTGTTGCAAACTACTACTTATTACTAGCACAATATATATATGAACTACTGATTTATTTATTTATACTGTGGCGTGCCCGCCCGCCGCCATAGGTCACCGGAGTTCAAATCGCGACGGCTCCTGGGCAACGCGGGCGCAAGCCGTTTCGGTGCGTTAAATGCCTAAACTTTCGGAATAAGGGGCCCTTAAAGTTTTGCAGCTATAACCGACATCGCGTACAGCAGGTAGTTATCACTACATACAAAACAAAATCGCTGTCGCTGTGTGTCTGTATGTCTGTTCGCTTAAATCTTTAAAATTACGCAACGTATTTAGAAGCAATTTTTTTTTTTTATGGAAAGAGTGATTCAAGAGAAAGGTTTATATGTATAACGCATCAGTATTTCATCCGAAGCTGGGGCAAGTTACTAGTATATTATTTAATAAAAAAGTTATAAAAAAAACCTCAAAAAATCATAATCTATTTCTAAAAATTCAAAAAATCTCTCTTATTTTGCAAGCGGATTTGCAATGCCACGAAAAATGTTTCCGACGGACCGCTATATCAGCGAATTACAGTATCGTAAAAGCGACTAGCCGTGAAAGGTGATTTCATTGAGATACTTCCACGCTTTGCCCGTTATTCCGAACTCGTATTCCAATGTCGGATAATATTGGTGCACCTTCAGAATTTTACAGTTCATTTTCTCTGACCGTTTGCGTAATAGTAAATGCAGTTCGGGATGTAGGAACTTACTTATATATTCTATTGGTGAAAGTCTTTAGGAATATCGTAAGTATTAGAGGTTTAAAAAGTTTTTTATTGATACTTTGTTTTAGAACTTATTTGACGACAAAAAATACAATTTTATATCAATTTGATATTTGAAAGGAAAGTCGCTTTCACGATTTTGTCATATTCACAATTAACTAAGATATTGGCATAATCTCATAATAAATATCGCAAGTGCTTGAATTTTGTTAATTTTCCAGGAAAACAGAAATGACAAAACATTAATTTGTAAAAGCAAAAAAATTAAAGGAAAAATAAAATAGCAATTACACGCGCAAACAAATACCGTCTGATATCGCCTGACATTGTTACGATATTTGTCACACAAATGTCAGGGAAATAATGAGTGACGTACACCAACTTACCTATATACTTAACAAAATAAAAATCAACCGATTATGAACCTTAAAACAACTACATAAGGGTAAAAGAATTAAGCTGGTGTTAATCAAGGAGATTGGTAGTCAAGGCATAATTATAGCAAGTTGAAAAGTTCCGTGATTGCCTTCCGTATTTAAATGAAAGACAAAATAATTGCTACTTTTTTTCGAGTTTAATCTTTTGGAATTAAAGTTGATTTTTGTTTACTTTTTTATTTGTTTTTTTTTTATCTGTGTTTCCTTTGTTGGGTTGAAAAGACGTTATCTTGGTGTTGCCAGTTAAAAGCGAACATTAATAAGATTTAACAATGAGGCCATATTAATTGTCAGAGGGCGAATTGGACAAGTTGTATTTTTAAAGCATCCCTTTAACGAGGTTTTTATTATTTGTTTCCTTATGAAAAGTTCTGAAATCAGTGAGAGTGACAGTGATATCTTGAAATTAGAATTAGAAGAGCGTTTAAACTAGACAGGTCAACGATATTCAATTTAATTCACTTATATTTTTGTAGTTTTTTTTTATTACAGCTTATTAATTCAGACAGGATAGTAGTCAAAATACAAATTTACCAACAAATCAAAGACAACGTAAACTTTTAATGATCTTAAATTAATAAATAATTTCAATTGATGACACGAAAACTTTATAATTGTAACTAACAAATTGATTAATATTAATCATCCAATATACACGTTGTAACACTTGTGTTGCCTCCTGTATAAAGGGGTGAAGTCTAATAATTTACGATTTGTTACAGAAGAGTTCATGCAATTTGAAAATTAATTAATTTGATACTCGTTTCAGTAATAAGTTGTTTGAAACTTAAATCTTTAGGGTGAAAATGAATCTCGACTGAATTATAATAATGGTATCATGATTTATTTTGGCGTTTCGTATCGTTATAAATTAAAATTCTATAGGTATAGCAAAGTGGGGCAATTTAGGGAACGTGCGTATTTGAGATAATATTAAAATCTGTTTAAGGTAATATATGAACTGTAATTTTGAAGACATTGAAAAAAAATGTGCTGTTTTATAGAATTAAAAAAATATTTTACAAGTCGTAACGAATGCCGAGAAATATAGTACTGTAGATACAATAAAAACCGTCACAGAAGAATTCCCGCCATTTTAAGTTTACATCTATGACATTTAGGAATGGCAACTAGACAGTTCACTAGAACTCCGTTTTATTTATTAAAAACCTTTTTGATTGAAAACCAAAAATTGAAACGCATTTTTTTTTTAATCTAATTACCTACTTTGTAAAAAATATAGTAATATTATACAGATTATTTGAATTTTTAACTTTGAATTTTTATTTAAAATTTTATCATAAAATACGTACACACAAAATATTTTTCATTGCATAATATATTACATTCATTTCATTACAACCTACTGCGAGACTTTATATTACGTTCTAAATTTAAATTAAATTCAAAAAGTTATTTAAAATAGAAAACCCATTGCTTTTGTTTGATCCTTCCAAGTTTAAAACTCAAGAAAGTTTCTGAATTCAAAAATATTGTAATTATTTATTTCAGTCATTTAAAATATGAATAGCCTTCATTTTAAAATTACCTTTTTGTAATAGATACTTTTTAATACGATCCAAGTTTGCCAACCCTAGAAAACTAATAATGGTTGGCACTACCGAGAGCAATCGTGTGGCCTGTGTTAAATGAATCGATTAAAATCACATGAGCACTTTGTGAGATAAACGATTGATCGAATCAATAGCTCGCGAGCTGCGGCCAGTGACGCGGCGGTACTTTCTATAGATAGTGTTATCTTGATGGTATGGTAGGAAGAGGGGTGTTAAAGTCCGTAGTTTGAAAGAAAAGATTTGATATAAATAGCATAGTCGAATATAATAGGAATTTTATATGTAGGTGCATATTTTTAATGAAAATCTTTAATGAGTAAAAATTAGCTTTAATTGAAGTGTAAGTGTTAAAGTACGGAAAGACACGGAAATACACTTAATACTCGTTGTAATTTTACAATAAAATCAATTATAATTTTGCACACAACAAACATGCTGTTCCCTTGTGTTCTTGAATGGAAATTGCGTAAATGCCTGTTTCTTTTTTTAATAATTTAATGATAATCAACAAAACACTTATTTTAATATCTTGTCAAGCATTGAAGCGATTTTAACTAAAAGTAATAATACCATTAAAATTAAATATCATTCTATTTTATTCAAACCAACCGAATTATTTTCAGTCACTCAATAATTTCGCGTGGTACCAAACTAATATACTAGGTACTATACACGTATTCGGTACTCAACTAAATGGGAATTTATAGTGTGCAACACAACTTTGGCATTAAATGTAACTGTTATAATATGTAACAGTTCCGCAGTAGTAAATAGCTGTTATATATAACAGTTAGTGTTCAGTATTCGGTAAAATGTTCGTACATTTGTTGTATTACTATACTATACTATACATATATGGTAAGGTCAGCATCAAAAGTCGATTAACACATTTAGATTTTCAAACGAACTGTACACAATCGAATTCAATGAATTACTGTTGGGTTATTAGGTAACATAATAGGCTTGACACCTGGTACACCGTACAGTTAAAACATACTAAGCACTAATTCCTACGTAAAAAGTTTTTTATTTCAAATAGACCTTCTCAGGGCCTTTTGAAATGTTCTAACTCTATTATAGTTGTAAGGTTCCAAAATGTCATTCATATTGAAAAAGAATCGGCAGGAAACTTCATAAGGTTTACTAATTATATCAGGAACTAACAGTCTATAAATTTCCCACTGCTGAGCACAAGCCTCTTCTCAAATAGGAAAGATTTAAACATTGATCACGCTAGCTCACAGCAGGCAATATCAGTATTTCATAAACTACTCTTTTAAAATAGAAAATTCTAAAATTGTATGTAATTTTAAATATACCATTCGATTTTGAAAAATCAAATACCATATCGAAAATAAAAAACAGCTTTAAAAATTCGTATCGAGATTTAAATTTGATCCTTAACAAATCCTCGTAATAGCCGTATAATACGAATATCATGGAGGTTTTAATAAAACGTCGAATAAATCCTGACGTCCATACTAAAGGCGAACCCACAGTATAAATATGTTTAGTAGTTTAACTCGGCCGTTTCTCAAAAATAAATGCCTACAGCCACGCGATACGTAACAGTGATAGGGCAGATTACCTACAGCATTTTAATTACATCAATATCACATCGTCCATTTTGCGCCGACCCCAAGTAAAATGGGATAAGGGCAGGAAGATGATGATGATGATAGTTCGTTTGTCACTGCGACACTCGCGCGACTTTATCATGTCACGTTCATCACGATCCTATAGCGTAGGTTAAATTTGCGTAGCGTTTATATGACGACTTCATACTGTATTTGTTATTATACTGTCCTAAAGGCAAACCTGAGCACTTACCACTACCTCTTAAAGTAAGACTGAAGCCGTTGTGAAAGCGAGATGCCCATCTACGCTGTGTAATGCTATCTCGCTTCTACAGCCGCAATAGTCTTACTTTTAAAAGTGGTAGTAGGCATTCAATAGCTGCTATAATAAACCGATCAAAAGGGACGAACGAGTGGCCATTTTGAATTTGCTGAAATTTCAACAGAAATACCAGTATTTGTAGCACCAATTTTTCACTTCTATTTTGCGTACCAATTTTTATAAGCCTTTATTTTCGTGTTCATAATTCATACATCCATTCTTTTTTTATTTGCGATCGTTTTTTTTTTATAATGAATGCATTGTTATTGTCGAATTATGTTGTGTTGGCCAAATATTTTTCCATCATAAAATGAAATAATCTACTTATTTATTCAATGTTATTTAAAATACATGCATCCTGACGGTTCAGGATTACCTAGTACCTATCCAGTGTTTCGTAAAATTGTCACTCTCATATCAAAAAATGTCATTTTACAATAGATTTTATTTGCTAGTCACATGTAAAACATTGAAACATCGCTATCGGTTTTACGTAGAGTAAAAAAATGTACAGTTATTAGCTGTTGTTTTGGACGTCGCCCGCGCGAATATCGGTTATTACTGCCGGTTATAAATAATATCCCTTAATCAGTCAGTAAAACAGTGACCTATGTGTTAAATATAAGTCGGATTACAGATAATATAGAAAATTGTTACTTAGGTTCTAAAACTACAAAAATGACTTAAATGTATATTCGAAATTTTAGTTTTAACTCTATACTTTTTTAAGCAAAGTTCAGTCTAATCAAATACTCATCTTTTCTTCCCCCAACTCTTGTCCACATGTATTACAACGTTCATTTGTAAGAAACAAGCAAATATAAAAAATACATACATCTCATACAGGAAAATATAAGGCAGAAATAACCGAGGGAACATTTCTGAAATGAAAAATAAGCCTTGTTTTCTTGCCAAGTAACATAAGTGTATTTTTATAGGCGGTAACTTTTAACCCGTTTATACACGGTACGGGGAATTAGGGCTTGTTTATACATGTGTTAGAACTAGTTTAGACACGCGGTTTCGCCCGAGTTCTTTTCATTATAGGGGTATATTTTTTTTTTAAGAAAGAACGACCTCCGCACTAAGGCATTTAATTCTTGTGTCGCAGTGGGTTTTACATGCACAAATACACCCAGACTCAGAAGAAGTATTTGTGGAACGCACAAATTCTTGTCCTACGCGGGGATCGAACCCGTCACACGTCGCACACAGTGGTGATTGGCGTGGTAACCTATATTACTTTACTATCTGTGCAGTTAATTCTATTTATATATTTTAATTCTCTTAGTATTGGATTTTGTTAGATGTCGTGACTGAATCGGAAAATATTTTTGGAAAACAAAGTCCTTGTCACTGTCTGTCTGTCTTTTCGCTTAAACCATTAAAACTACGCAACTGATTTTGAAGCGGTTTCTTTTTAACAGATCGAATGATTCAAGAGAAAAGTTTATAATATGTATAATACATCAGTATTTTACATGTGCGAAGCTGGGGCAGGCCGCTATTAGTACATGTATAAAACTGTCTGTCCTTAGCTAATTCCCTAATAAATGTTATGAAAATCTATAGAGTCGTTAAGATTACTTTGACATAGACTACCATGCCTATACATTTTCTTGTTTTATTCCCGTTTTTTCAGACAGAATATAATTATATTTCTACAATAATTCTTTCATATAAACAAGTGTGAACCACCTTTACACTAATCCTGGTAGGCGCTATTCCGAAGGCTGTTATTTTTTTAGGGTTCCACAGTCAAAGACTTAATCCTATTCGCGTACAAAGCGTGTTGTATTTGTAAAGAACCTATTTTTTTTTTTTCTTTTATAATGTCCTTGCTTTCGAACAGTTTTCCAGGAAGAATAGTTTTTCTGTTAAAAACGTAATAGCCGAAAATCGATAAGTTGAAAATTAAGAGAGCAGGACTTAACTGTAATAGAAGTACGTTTTGTACTGTGAAGAAAATTGTAATATTGAGTGCAAGTACGACGAAATCAGAATAATTAAGCATCTGCTTTTTTCTATGATTGTAAATGTTAAGTTTTTTGTCATAATTTGCATGCTGAGGAGCAAAACATTTATGCTCTTGTAATTATCTTCAGTACCAACCTTTAATACCATGTTTTTGTCATAAAATCATTTTTGGTTCTTGAAAGATAGACTTCCATCCAGGTATTGCTTGCAACTCGCGGCCTCTCTGTAGTTGTAGTTCCTTCTTAACAATTTAAATGAACAAAATTTGTTTTTTCATTGGGCATTTCTATAAAGGACATTTATATTACGTTCTAATTAAAATAAAATAATGGATGGAGTTTCTTGTCGGTTCTTCTCCATAACAATGACATTTTGGAACCCCGTAACTTGAGTCAGTAACGTTTTGAAAGTGCCTGAAAAGGCTTACTCGAAATAAAAACCTTTTGATTTTGAGAAAGTAATAGATGGCATTGTGTGAATGTTGGGGATTATTCGTATATTTATTTCACGGAACCATCGTGGTACTTATTCATTTCATTCGTAATCCGTACTTGGCACGTTTAAAAAGATCAAAACGTGCCGCACAGTTCGGAATTATGTTTTGTTGTGTTATTTTATGTTTTGTAACAAAACACGTGTGTTTGTATGTTCGTGACCTGTTTGCGGATTATAAACAAGTTTATGTTTACATGCAAAGTACCGGAACAATGGATTGCGAATATACCGGTAATACCACAGTATAAAAATATACAGTACCTTTATCTACGTATAATATACCTATTCCTCAACATTGACACAATCTATCTAGTCTCAAGCTAAGCATACTAAGTAGCTTGTGTTATGAGTACTAGACAAATTGTATACATACCTATATACTTCTAAATACATACATATTAAAGATGAATAATACCCAGACACAGTACAAATGATCGTGTTCATCACACTAACAATTGTCCTAGGTGGGAATCGAACACACGAGCTCTGGTATAGCAGTCACTAACCACTAGACCAACAGGCCCGTCAATATATAAACATAACATAAACGGGAGCAACCCGAGTAATACTCGCGCTATCGGGTCGTGGCATAACCGTGGCATGATACAGTCGCGAGCATGTCGCAGTAACGAACGACGGTGTGTGTGTTGTTGATTATTAAAATGCTGTAGGTGGGTAGCTGTTAAGTACCGGGTGGCTGCGGGATTTTTTTTTAGGAGCAATCGAGTTACACTGCTGTATATATTTATACTGTGGTAATACTCTGTGAGGCACAGTTATGTCAAATAAAAAAAATAAAATCATATTCCACATTACGCAATACCTACGCATAAAAAAAATCTCAAAATGAGGAAAAATATAAAACTATGCATGGTATCGCACAACACTAAGTACATATAACATGTTGTATAGGTATACAGGTGTAAATGTTCGCGATATTTCGTAGTCAGCGATCACAAACCTTTAAAAAAACGAAAAACTGCCAATTAAAAACGGATGAAAATGTTGATTTCCAGCAAACATTGAGTGCATCAGTCGCGTATCAAACAGCGTAAGGCAAGAGTTGGAAATAGGTCGCGTCAAGTATCGTCCAAAACGTTCAACGATTCTGCGGTTGTCGAACCTGAAACATGTTTTACACATTTTTCTTTGTTCGATACCGAAGGTTTGTAGCCCCTGGTTTATTGCCTTTTATTGAATACGTATTTTTAACATAGAAATGTTCTATAATGAGACTCATTCGGTTCACTAAATAAATTTTCAGATTGAATCAGATTTTTTGAATACTTACATTTTTTTTATGAATATCAAATAAATCAAAATATAATAAAAATAATGTATTCTAACGATCTGATTCAGCAATTACTCGTCTAAATATAGTTTTACTGTTTTAGTGTAAAAGTTTAACAGTAAATTCGCTTATGAATTTACTGAAAAAAGCTGTACCTACTGCTTTGAAATCAAGAATTAGAATATAAAACGTGCTATACGTCACGTACATGGGATCGATTTGTCTCTGCTTTTATTCCTCCTGTAGTGTACTTGCCACAGCCGGGCAAAGGTGCTTTTAAAGGTGATAAAAATCAGCAACTTAATCTCCGGTTTTAATCTCACAATCTAGCCTTTTGACCAACACGACAGTCACATCGCATGAAATACTACTCAAACCAAAACACCCTATATACCTATACACCATAATATTTTCGTCTTATTATTAAGTTGTTCAATGAACTCCTCGTGCTAAGTAGATTACGACTCTCTATTGTTCAAGATAAAGTTAATTTCAGCCTACCACCAACACCTAAAGTAATATTATTGTGAGTGTGAAGAGAGAGACGCCGCTCTACACAGTGTAGTACACTGTCTCGCTCCCACAACACCAATTACATTACTAGCGGTCATGGTAGGTCCTCGGAATTTTGGGATATGCATGTATGGTTCAAATGTTGTGCGGTCCATTACTTAATTACTTAGTTTCGAATCATGGGAGGCTTTTAAGTGATTTAAGGGATTTTGGTCGTTAATCCAATATGAGTTACATAAACCAGTTTTCTTGGCACTTTTGTGTAATCCAAGCAACGTAAAAGTGTAAATGTGGCTCAAAACCACGGCGATCTAAATTAATTGTTCGATTTTACATTTGTCCTTATTATCCACAGTCTTACACAAGAGAGCCGGCAGCGACTGGATGCATAAAGCAGCAGACCGGGCTATGTGGCGTACCTTGGGAAAGGCCTATGTCCAGCAGTGGACTGCAGCACGCTGATGATGATGGTGAAGATCCAAAGCCCTTGTTCCCATTTTGTTTTTATTTGAGACACAGGTTTCTGTTTACGTGCTTTTCTTTTTAAATCCGTGCCGATCAGATCTAAAGCTTTACTTAAACCATCATATCACTTTACATTAAGCTACACTATAAACAGTAACCAAGAAATGAAACCTGAAATTCCATACCTACTTCCATAGGCACCTCAGTGACTTTGATGCCGACAATTGGATTAATTAAGGCCCCCGCCGATCCATCAAGCGGGCTAATTAATAAGCGCAATCCTCAATCCTTTCCAACGATCTTACAGCCCACGAAGTATTGAGATTAATTTCCGAACATTTGGAACTTGGGAATTGATTCTAAATATTATTTTAGTGTCGGTAAGGAAAGACTGAGGCTCTGGAAAATGTAGGTGGAAAATTTGATACATACGAGTAGCTCTCTCTCTTAGTCCTATACTCTATTCTTACATATGTATGTATTTAGAAGTATATAAATAGGTATGTTTATCAGTTGTCTAGTATTCATAATACAAGTTTAACATAGTTTGTGACTAGATGGCGTTGTGTGAAAGGCGTGGAATATTAATATATTATATTATTATATAATATCAAGATCCTTTGTAAGTATGTAGAAAATACCATATTGTTTTCAGAATTTTCCATAGCCTATTCTTCATATATCTTTCTAGTATTATTTTTCCTTTATCTTCTGATGTAGTATAAAAATCAGGCTTAGTTTTAAGGTAATTCCGGATTTCAGAGGAAACACACATGGAAATTTTTACTTTAAAGTTTATAACATAAGATTGATTTTCAATTGATAGCTTAATAACGGTGTTAAACAGTTGTCCATATTAGCAAAGTAAAGGGTTTAGTTAGAAACTGTTTTCGAAATGAATTATTAATATCTGTGTTTCGGTAATTAGTTACAAATTGGAGAGTTTGTTTTAGAACTTGTACCGTTCGATTTTAGATAGGCTTTTCAAGCTTTTAGTAAACTGGTGAAAACGTAGAACTAGTTTTTTCTAAATTATGCTAGGATGTCTAGAATTTTCCAGTACTCAGGCTAAGAGGAACTTTTTATGGAGGTCACACTAGGTCGTATAAGAGGGTAGAGATTTATTATTAAAGTGCTGATTGATAGTACTGTTACGTACGTCTTTACTTCGATTCCAGTTTTTGTAGGCATTTTTAAATGTGCTAGATCTTTTTTTGCGTGTGGAAACTTTTTATTGCGCCCGATCTTATAAGGATCAGTGAGACAGGTGAGTGTAGATTTTTTACTCACTAAAACCACCCGTTGGTCGTCCGCACACAGTAATAGTTTCTGTTACCTCTTAGAAAGAACAACCCAGAAACCCTCTGAAATGTATTAGAGCTATTAAAAATTTAGAAGACAAAGAGACATGAGGTATTCATATTACATTCAATAACTTTCAATTGTTTTAATCCTCAATATGATCTCAAAAACATTGTTCAAGAAAATTTGTTGTTTGACTGCACGGATAACCGAGTGGTATAGGTCACCACGCCAATAACCATTGTACGCGAAGTGTCGTGGATTCGATCCCCGTGTAGAACAAGAATTGGTGCGATCCACAAAGGCTTGTTCTGAGTCTGGGTGTCTTTGTGCATGTGAATTGAATGTCTGTTAAACCCCCGCGATACGAGGATTAAGATCTTTAGAACGAAGTCGTTAATAAATACAATACAAAACATGTTTTCTTTTTATTGTGTAATAGTAAGAAAGACTCCTAAAACAATCCAATACTGTCAGTATACTACTAAATAAACTACCCCGCTTCAATCTTCTCATTAAAACAACAAAAAACACTTTTATTCTCCTATCGCCATCTTTACGAGTATTATTAATGGAATGTATTTGCTGGGCGGTTGCAAATACAGTTTTTATGAGAGGAGAACTCGATAAAAATGTTTATTGCCGCTTTTGGCCCACTTACACTTGAATATACGTTGTATTGAGTGATTAAGGGTATAGGAAATGGTGGATTATATCGAGAATACTTAAGAACTACTTGTGAAAGTACTTGGTACTCTTTTGTAGGTGGGTTACTTAACAGAAGTTGTATTATGAGCCTTCAAAGTAAGACCATTACCGATGTGGATGCTAGAAAGCGCATGCACTTTCAACAATCCTATTGGAATAAAAGTGCATAGAGCAAAACGAGTGTTGTTTTTAGTTTTTTTGGCAAAGAAAGCAGAATACTAAGCAGACGCTGACACAATAATTACCTTTTATTAGGTGTCGGCTAAAAACGCAAAACGAATTCCGTGGTAAAAGGCTTTAATTAAAGCACAGTTTGATTTAGCAATACTGAAAACTTAGCACGAACGCTAGATATAGAAAAAGGTTTTGTATCGCCGCGTCAAGATTTGTAATTAACGTTACAAATATTTTATTTATTGTGTAACTTTAGTTTCTAATAAGCAAGCGACGAAGACGGAATCAAATACATTCAAAATTTACTTTACAATAATAAATCTATGATGGGATCACAACAGCTTGAACCAGCAACAAACTGGATTCAAATAGAACCTCCTCGTATTTACACAACTCCTAATTTTCATCAAAAACTTTCCTAGAATTCGTCTTTCATAGTTCGACGACCCGCGTTAAATAAATGTCTGGAAGTAACTTGGTACAATGCCTTTCAGTAAATAGGTTGGTAACTGTTTGGTGTTACCCTGTGTCATTGAAAATGGGTGGGACGAGGGAAGTGCCCCCACATTGCCATGCCCCTACACTACTGGAGCCAGTGCTGTCAAACTTACTTATTACGTGTCAGATTCTTCTCGGACGGTAAGTAAAAAAATACGCCTAGGTTTTTTGACAAGCAAAAATTACGACAGAAATAATATTTTTTTGGATATGATAAATATTTTTAAAGTTGTGATAGCCTAGTGGTAAGACTGTAAAACAAAGGTCTCGAGTTCAATCCCCAGGCGCGCACCGACTTTCAAATGTTGTGTAGGTTTTAGAAATATATAACACAGCTTCCGTGTTTCGGAAGACACGTTAAATTGCGGGTCCTGCGACTGATTTCTATCCGGTCGTGTCAAATACGTCCAATCGGGCTATGGGAGTACGTAAGGATCCATGTGCGCAAGCACAGGCGAACAGAGAGTGCGCCTGTGCTTGCGCACACACTTGTGTATTATAATATCCCGTGTAGTTAGCTAGTAACACTAGCCGTCGTGACCGAAATCGATCATAACATTTTTTTTAAATGAGTCTTCTTAAATCTTACTAATTTGTATTATAGTGAATTGATAATCATTTCCCAATGGTGTCACGTGCCCCAACAACAGAACCACTTCCATCTACTTCTATATATTCCATGGTTTGGTTTAACTCTGTATAATTGTTTCGGAACATTGCGGTCGATCAACTTTGTAACAATGTTGTAATAGGCCGTTAATGTCCATATTCGGATGAATAGAACCTTCTGGTTGGATCACAATGACTCGAAGTTAGACGGGGTTGGTGACCGAAATTATTAATAAATTATTTTTTAACGTTCTTTTGTTTTTTCAGCGATATTTGTTTCGTGAACAAGTTTTGGAAAGTTTTATATTTTTATGATTTCATATCGTATCAACAAATTAATTTAGGCGCCTACGTATCGTCTATGACTTCTTTAAGTATGATAGCAGTTTCAAATTTAAAAGACAAACACTTCTCTACACTACTTACAGCAACCTTTCGTTTCTTCTTACGCTTCCTTTAAAATTCAAGTCAGTTACAAATTAATTTAAAAATGTATACAGTAGTACCATTTCTATAAGTGTCAGCTTATCGAAACGTTAAAATATACGATAGTGATAGGGCTAAGTAATACACGTTATCTACACTACAAGGAAATCATGTCATTTGCATATATTTGAGCAGTAGGTACCTTGACGTCAATAGCATTCATCTACGGACACTTCAGCTGTTGTGAAATAACTTACAGTACATTTACTTGTAAATAAAATAACAATAAATAGTCCACGACATTCATACAACGCTATTTAGTCTCAAACTAAGCCGAGCTTGTATTATGAGTACCAGACAACTGATAAACATACTTATATACTTCTAAATACATATATACTTATTATAGACTAGCTGCTGCCCGCGACTTCGTCTGCGTGGTATTCAAGATGTGTAGTGCTGTACAAAAAGTAAAGCTAAATAATGTTTAATGCCAGCTCCCTAATCCTGTTCCGTTCCAAACTACCTAATTTCTTTACTTCCTAATCCTAACCTCTAGTCTTACAAACATATTTGACTTAGTTAACACTGCTAGTTTTTTGCTGTGGCCACTATCTTGCACTGATTTGACAATTTGGATTGAAGGACTTGAAAACGGGCGATGGCAAAGAAGTGTACTGGACTCTTACTGGCTAAACCGCCGGAGTGCTTCACCGTATCCTATTGTCGGGGGCCACGGGAACGCTTTCGCAATCTACCGCAAGCCCCGACAGGAGAGCTCTTTTTAACGGGAGCTTCTTCGTTAACGTGGAGCCAGCTTTTGCCAGCCCTTATTAAGAGGCGCGTGGAAGCACCACGCATTTCGTCTTTGCTTTTATCCAGTACAGTAGACTGTCCTGAGTCTACTGGCGTAAGTTATTTATGGTGGTTGGAGGAGGGCAAATAAGGCCCTTCTTTTATCCCTTGCTCATTTAACATGGATAAGCCTGCCGTGCTCTGTCCACTTTTCTTTGAGCGTCATCACTTCTTCGCAGAACTTGGTGACGGCGCACTAACTAACCGTGGACACTTTGACCACTCTAGGCGGTGTGACATCGTCGTTACGAAGATGTCGCATTCTCACTGGATGTGAGAGGGGTCTGTATACCCAAATTTGTCAAATTTTGTTTACCTACCTATTTGGGTTCTGAGACGGTTGAATGCTTTCCGAACAGGCCACTGCAAGGTACCTCCGGGCGGCAGATGTTCCTGCGGTAGGACATAATTAAGTAGTAGGTAGTAGTTGTCGATCTGCCCAGATCTTGCACCGAGCTCGAGTTAGAGTTGCAATAGTACCTAGTCAGTGTATATCGGAAGAAGCTCTTTTAGCTGTTAAGTCTACCCGATTTAAGTCTCTTCTAACGTCAGGTAGAGCAATGCCAACCAGGAGGAGAACTTATTGAGCGGGGTTGGTCTTAAACAGCCAGATATTATTCGACACGTTTGCACTGTGCGCTGTGGTGCGGAGAACAGCAGGCGCTGCTCCCCATTCATCTTCTATTTCGTTTTCTTTCTACCCTTGACAGATGTTTTTTTTTTTAATCATGAAGTAGTGCTTACTTACATGGTTATCAAAGTTCACAATCGCGGGAGTACGCGTGCGGCGCATATTCATACGCAATATTAAACAAATATTAATAATAACAGCCTATCTTTATAATATTTTACCTATGCAACTACCCTATACCATCGCAATTGGTGCACAATTTGGTGCACTATCAAATCTTTACAGCCACGCGTCACACACACCCAAAATTGCAGTCAACAGCTAAGCAGTTATTTAAGTAGGTATAGTAAATTATTTACCGTCCACACTATTTTTTGTTTTAGTGTAGTTGGTTTTCTTTCACTTCATATCCACAGCTCCTCCTGAATTGGATAAGACTGTCCTAGCTTAAACAGTAAGTAGGTAGATACCATATAAAAGTGTCTTAAAGATCAATTTTAGGTATGGTAAAAAAATCCAAGCGCTTCTTACAATACTTTTGTACTACCAAAAACGATAGAAGAAAAAAAATGTTATGCTTGACTGAGATTCGATTCGTATTAAAAAAATATTAAAAAATAAATTTAAAAAATATGTGTCGAAATGAAATTTGAACTTAGAGTGAAAAAATACGAAGCTCGTACTTCCCTGAGCCCGCTATTTTAATTTCTATATTGTAAGCCAAATAGCATGTTAATATTAATGTCAAAACATAAAACCATAGCAACAGTATTTTGGTCGCTATGGTAACATTGTCAGTTATACCAGTTACGTGTTCTTTAAAAATAAAGGTTTATTGCTAAGACCCCATGGTTAATAACCTGATAATAAATAGCCTATATGTTGTCTAGACCTGTCCTTAATCTTCATGCAAAATTTGAACAATATACTTATGTAGGTATATTAAGTAGTTTTTTCGATTAGCCGGTAGTTGTCATAAAATTCGTGATTGCTCACAATCCATATCAAATAGCGCAATAATATGTAGAATTTATGCTGTCACGACCTCTAGTCAATATATTCTGAAAATCTGAAATGAAATGAAAATGAAATCTCTACATTATTTTTTTGGGATTATCCCGGACATATGTTTACGGATAGTTTAACAGTTTTATGACAATAGTTCTTTAAACAGGTAACCGTCACAAAACGATGGGCAGAAAAACTTAGTACTCACGTAAACAGTTTTAATTTTCATCGACTTAGCTTGAAAACAGTCGGAGTTTCATAGAAACGTACCTCCCCCTTTTTTACCCCCGTTAAGGCAGAATTTTCAAAAATCCTTATTGCGTCATTCTTAACTTCTAACTAAATAGCCAAATATTAATTTTAATCGAATTAGCTTCAAAACTGACGGAGTTTCATACAATCTTACCCGCCCCTGTTTACCCCCTTTAAGAGCAAAATTCCAAAAAAAAGATAGCTTAAATGTTAGCGAGGACTAATAGCTACATAATAAAAAAGTTTCATCAAAATCCGTCCAGTAGTTTTTGAGTGAAAAGCGGACAACAAACAGACAGACAGACAAAAATTTTTTTTTTCATACTTTTGGCTTCTATTGGTTGTATGAAGATCCTCCATCTAAGTTTTTCTTTAATATCTTTAATGTACAGACATGAGCTTGTTACAATTTTATTATATGTATAGATTAACTTCTAACCAAATAGCCAAATATTCATTTTAATCGAATTAGCTTCAAAACTGACGGAGTTTCATACAATCTTACCCGCCCCTGTTTACCCCCTTTAAGAGCAAAATTCCAAAAAAAAGATAGCTTAAATGTTAGCGAGGACTAATAGCTACATAATAAAAAAAGTTTCATCAAAATCCGTCCAGTAGTTTTTGAGTGAAAAGCGGACAACAAACAGACAGACAGACAAAATTTTTTTTTTTCATACTTTTGGCTTCTATTGGTTGTATGAAGATCCTCCATCTAAGTTTTTCTTTAATATCTTTAATGTACAGACATGAGCTTGTTACAATTTTATTATATGTATAGATAAATTACATCCAGACACAGGATAAATGATCGTGCTCATCACACAAACATTTGTCTTGGGTGAGGATCGAACCCACGACCTCTGGTATAGCAGTCAGGGCCCTAACCACTAGACCAACAGGGCTGTCTCTGTAAGTTCTCTCCAATCTCTGTGAGTTCACCATAAACGAGTGGGTAATTAAAATCGAATCTAACCATACCGTGACAATATTTTGCAAATTGTTACCGTGAATGATGGATGGGCACTCCAGAGTTACGTAATGTGTAATAAATTAATTAGCGACGTGATTAATTGGTAGGCTTAGGAAAAATACACGACTGAATTAAATGCACGAATTAAGGAATTACTTTTAAGTGATATCAAATCCTGTTTAAGGTATTTTAGATTTGTTGTAGCTTTTGTAGATTCTAAACGATTTAGGAGATTATTAAACATTATTGATAGTATAAAACAAAGTCGCTTCCGTCTGTCCCTGTGTATGCTTAGATCTTTGAAACTATACAATGGACTTTGGTGCGGTTTTGTTTGCGGGAGGTTTCACAGACATTCAATTCACATGCACAAAGACACCCAGATTCAGAACAAGCATTTGTGAAACACACACACTCTAGTCCTACGCGGGGATCGAACCCGCGACAGCACTGTGGTAATTGGTGACCTATACCACTTGAATATCCATGCAATAAAATTATTGTTAAGTATAGTTATTGTGAGCAAAGTCGCATTAATAAATGAAGTAATAAAGATAATACAGAGTCATCAAAAGCAACAAATTTATTCACGTCAGACAAACGAGTTTTTGTTGTAATGACTCTTTATGGGCAAAATGTTTTAATATCGGACCTTTGTTGTTCGTCGGTAGAAAATCACGGTCCATTCATCTGATCGGGCAGGAAATGAGACATTTCGTTATTAATTTAGGTGATTAAAATTATTAATGGACAATAAAATTACAACGTACCTACTTTGATAGATCGTTCATAGTTTTAATACATCATGTGTATGGATGGAAATAAACAATTTTCTTCAAGGAAGCAATCTTCATCATTCCCTGCCTTTACCCCAATTATTATTTGGATTCGGCGCAGCATGTCTTCTTCTTCCACATGTTCCTATCTGACGTCTTACTTCTCTAACACTTTAGGCTCGCTTCAACGTCGCATTCGCCCGTTATGATGCGACAACCTTACCCTTCTTTTGTACAAGGAAGCAATCGTCTATTCCGAAAAAAGGTTTGGTGTTACAAAATTCGAAATTTATTAGAAAAATACAAACAATTTTAGGTATATTTAGTCTCCAGATTGACTATTCCGATCTCATCGAAGCTATATTTAAAACATGACAAGTACTTCTTCTCATATAAACACAATAAAAATTTGTTCGTAGACAAAAAAGTACGTAAATGTACTAAATATAAAAGAACAAATACAACGCATCTTCTAAACTACGCCCTCCAGCATACCAAACACAACAGAATAACAAACAGACATATATTGAGTAAATTTAAATGTGATTTGATCGCAGTGTTAACAATTGTAATAAAACGAGCGACGGGAGTAACCCATGTTTTTTTACTGTACCAGTATTGGTCGGTCCGCCCACCCTATTGGGGCACGGATATAGAAAACGAACTGGATGTGACTAAACAAAAGGTAATTACTTCTGCTAATACAGTAAGTACAGGACTGGTTCAAAGTGGCGCAGGACAGAAAAACGTGGAAAGTCTTGGGGGAGGCCTTTGCTCAGCAGAGGGATACAACAGGCTAGGAAGATAAAAAAAATACAGTAATATTCAGGAGGACTGTTCCATAGCGGCGGTATGTCCCTGCATGGAGGAGTGGATCGGCTGAAGATACGGGGTACTCACGTTTCGTGCGACGCAGGCATGGATGTTTCGGTAGGTACCTGTGTCGGCACAGCTCCTCCTCAACTGAGGATTTTCGTAGGATAAAAAAAAGGAGGACTATTGCTGTTGGGGAAGGGAGAGGTAATGTGCCAGTTCGCTTCAAGTATGGCATCAGCCTTGCCATGCTTTTAATATCTACTCGTCAAAACAGTCAAGATTTTTAAACAAAGTCGATATCGCGACTTTAATAATTCTTGCGGTAATAAATTGACAATCCGTTCAGTCAATCAGAAATTCAGTCAATGCAAATGGATATAGTTTATCGCACAAAAGTTGAACCGAGATGGCCGGTTGTTGCTATGGTTATGCGTTATCTCCCGCACCGTATGCCGCGTACTGTACACGGTTTCCAATAAAGTAACCGTCTTTTAAACAGACTTACGCAATACACATTCCAGTCCGCTTCTAAGCTCCGTGGTCAGGGGTCCTTGGCTGAATAAATTAGGATGGGACTACTTATTTATTTATGTTAGGGTTAAGTAAAGTATTGCTAACATAGGTTGTGATGTACAGTTTTTATTGTGTATTATATTGCATGCACGAGTGCGTGGGAATAGGGGTGGCATGATGTTCGCTATTTTGAGGTTATTGTTATGATTTATGTTGAATCGTTCGGAAAGGATATTTGGTGGGCATTTGATGCGAAGGATAAAGGGTTAAAAGAAACATATGAACTGGACTGCTGTGTATGAGAAAGGGCAATTTGATCGCTTCAACAACTATACATTAGAACGTTTTTCTGTCATCTATCTCCATTCAATTTAAAAAACATTTTAGTTTCAACAAGACTAAGATACCGTCATGTAAATCGACCCAATAACGTAACAACGACGGTACCCCTTCCCCCCCCCCCCTCATATATCCAACCTCCTTAGACTAAAGAACCTTTAGACAAGGGTCAAGATAAAGCCGTAGAAAACACATTCGTAACACGGGCTACAGACCGACAGATCTACGGGACCATTACTAGAAAAATACCAATCGTACCGTGTTTTATGCAAAAGGGGTGTTGGGGGTTTAATACCCCCTAAGACCTGCGACCTTCTGCCTTCACGGGTCATTCGTTCTAAGATCTAGGTCTGAGTAATCAGACGGGTCTAACGGTACACGATTTACGGGATAAATCGAGCACTAAGTAAATTTAATTGTAGCGAACAAACAGGTATTACTGGTCTATTTATTTTGTGCGGTTAGATTTTATAGTTCTACTTATATTATATTGGTACGTGAAAGTTTGTTCGTATGAATGGATGGATGTAAAGATAGATGAATGATTGTTATTTTTTCACGCTCAAACAGTTGGATCAAATTTGATAAAAAAATATTTGGAATTAGCTGACACTCTGGATGATCACAGGCTACCTTTTTAACTGACTGCATCAGAGAAAGGTAATGTTGTTGTAGCTACAACCGACATTCACACTAAACATAATTATACACAGCAACTAACATTTGTAATGTTGAGTTACTGCTAGCTTTTTAGATGTGGAAACCATAATCCTTCAACCTAAATAATTATAATCAGTACAAGACGTTCCTACTAAAAACAAATTAATTGAAAATCCACCGAAATCAAATTATCCAATACACTTCGGATCCTTAAGGACTTATTGGATTAGGACGTTTCTCGAGGAAATCTATTGGCAGCATCATTATATTGTCAATTGGAGGGCCTTTCTAAAACAACGGGTTCCAAGCTCTCGTAATTCAAACGATTAACAAATCAAACAGTTGACAATCGAACGTTTACAAATTGAATCCTTGAAGCTCATTACTAGGTTGTAATTGATTACGAGAAAAATAATAATAAACTAGTCTATATACGTCCCAATGCTGAGCACAGGCCTCTTCACATATAGGGAAGGTTTGAGCATTGATCACCACGCTAGCTCACTGCGGATTGGCGATTTCAGATTCTAATATTTGAAATCCGGGTTTCCTCACGATGATTTCCTTCACAGTTTGTGACAGTTTAAGTAGAAAAATTCACAAATATACTAATTGCACGGCTAGCCACGACGAGCCGTGGGTTCGATCTCCGTGAGGGAGAATAATTTGCGCAATCCACAGATGCTTGTTATAATGTCTAGTTTTCTCGTTGCTTGTGTGTCTTTGTGCATGTGAATTAAATGTCTGTAAACCCACTGTAATAATGCGACAGAAAGATTAAATTCCTTAGTATGGGAGTCGTGTTTCATTTTAACCCTAAACCACAAATTGAGAGAATCTTTAAATTATAAATAAATAAATAAATAAATAATTAAACTATATATTATGACTACATTTGCGGTCATATACGATATTCCTATCCATTCTGACATAAGTGCCTATATTCGGTTCTTCGGTGGAAACACATCACTATTGAAAACAATGTGTATCTATTCTACATATAGATAAGAATTTAATTCTCAAATAACATTAATGAACTTCAAAGGTATTAACATATTAGGTTTAAGACTGGCTTAGTATAACAATAAATTCCTGTATTCATTAACTACATAGTTCGGTCTTACAATCTGTTTGTTAGAGAGGATTTCAATAATCCGCTGTTTCGGGAATCTACGATTTAGTTTAAATACCGCTTATACAGCTATTAAGATCGGTAAGGCTAATTGGAATACAGACAAGTTGAAATAATGGTTAAGCTTGAGTTACATAGGATACTAGCTTTGCCCGCGACTTCGCCCGCCTATCGTCATATTTTAGTAAATATATGCAAAAACCTTCTTCGATAACCACTCTATACATTGTTAAAATCATACAGCTTACTAAGGTACATAAAAATTGCATGCATTTACAGCATGAAAATTGGTGCAGCAGTTTTTGGATTTATCGCGAACAGACAAACACGGCGGAGGACTTAGTTTAAATTATTATGTAGTAATGAGGAAACTAGAAAACTCGTAAATCTCACGTTATACAATACGCTAGTTCGAACGCTATCTCACAAACCTCTCTCTGTAGGTATACATACCTACCAAAATGATCTTCCACGTAACATTCAGAGCAATTAATTCAGTGTAATACAGGAACGAATGTTGTATAATCGTGTAGTGGAAAACGTAGGAAGAACATGCGCGACGTTGCGATGGTACAGCTAATTTTGTAATCGTACAACTTCACCACACGTTATGTAACTGTGTAGTGTATGAACTTGTACATTTTGTGACGATGCTTTGACAAGATGGCCGACTGTTAACGCTGGATACGTTAGAACGTTTTGAGGTTAATATAGACGGGTTTAAGTATAAACTCTAAAGTCATGAGTGTCTTTAAAAACAACAATCTAGGAAAAAAAATGCTGCCGTGTAATACGCTATCACGCTTCTATAACTGCAACAGTACTTTAAGAAATAACAGACTACCTATGTCTATAAATGAGCATGGCAAAGAACTATATATACAGTAGCATAACTCAGCAGTTTCAAAAAAATAAATGCCTACAGGCACGCGGTACGTAACAGCGATAGGGCTGGCCACCTATATCATTTAAATTGCATTAACAACATACCGTCCATTCGTCACTGCGGCACGCTCGCGACTGTATCAAGCCACGGTCATGCCACGATCCGATGTCGTAGGCATAACTCGCGTTGCGTCTGTTTATATGTAGATATTCATGCTGTTTTATGTTCATACATTATTATACTGTGTGTACGGCTTATGTAACAAAACGTGTCCACCGTTAGCGAAAGCGAAAAAAGTTGTAAAATTTCCAAATCCCTGAAGTCTACATAGTTAGTTGTTTCACCTCATAGCTCAGACTTGTGCTATTTAATAGTTGATCAGGGATTGTGCAGGAGCGAATCTCCACGGATGCACAAATGAACTAACCAAATGTAATTCATTCAAAACTTTCAGAGTATGTTACTGTTGCATATTCCATGTGAGTAATGCTAATTCTGTTTTCTAGAAGACAGGTTAGAATTGTGGAGCTGCAAGTCTTTTGCATTTTACACACGATATACAACCTTCACAACATACTCCCATAATTTTCATTTTTTTTTACTAAAATATAAAGCTTTGTAAGTTTAATACCTAAATCAATCGGCAAGTGACGAAGCTTTGCAGTTTGAACAAATATAAAAAAAGAAATAGAATCATTCGAATTATTGAGAATCTCCCGCTTTTTAAAAATTGGGAAAAAAAAGATTTTGTTCTAAGTACCAAATATCGTAGTTACTTTTTTGAAAGGTCTTTGTTGCGATACGATTAAAGCCCAATCTGCTCTGTAAACAAATATTAATAGGTCATTAAATTACTGCTTATAATAGACAGACATCTCCCATTACGGGTTACGGTTCCTAATTCAGTGCATTGTAATAGCCGTTGAAACCCGTTAACATCAATACGTAACTATCTGCCCAAATATCGTCGACAATAGATTGATGGATACTCCGCCCGACATGACGTTTCCCGCTTTAAAATTCAGCTAGTTTCACTCCATGACAGTCTATTAGGATGTTAATATTCTCATCCAATATTCATGTACTAAAGATAATATTGTTATCTAGTCTTTAGTATGTATTACTTGTCAAATACGTGATACCCACGTTATGATTTTATGAACAAAATTGACAGTTGTTCGTTTTTTTCGCATGACGGGGCCTATTTCGGACATTTTCGGGGTTATTCTGCTGTTTTATTATTTTGTTTGTCTGTTGCTTTTTGGTAAATATTATTTTTTGTAATATGATGATGGTTAGGTTATGTAATAGTAAGATTAGATACTAATTATGGCTTGACATCTTTCCACCTATATTTGTGTTCAAAACTTACGATAGTAAAAATTATATAATGTGTAAGTAAATAAAGTTACAGAAACGCTTTTCACCATACATCATACACAACAGACACGGAAAGGATTGTTATGTGCACGAATTTTTACAGCTCAGTTACTTATATTATAATAAGCTAATTTCTAAAAACTACAGAGTTTAACCGAAACATATTTTCTATCAAGTGTCTAAAAATAGAAAAATACCATACTTTTCTGAAACTTATAGACAAATTCATTCAAATTTATTCAACCTTCGGGACAAACATACTAACTTCCAACAATAACGTATAATAGTTATCACGCGTCCCTTTTCTATGATCTGAAAACAGCCTTGACACGCACCAGACTTTGGACCTACAAAAACAATGAGAAATCGCACACACGCAGCTAAATTAAATTTTGAAGCGTACCCTTATAAAACATTTACGGCGGTACTGGTGTTTGCCATAAGTTAAAGCGATTTTCTCATCATTTTAAGTAGAAAACAATTTACTAGAAAACTCTCTCTCTCTTGAATGTTACCGTATAAGTAGGTATTACGTTTATCCATATTTTTTATTCTAGAAATATTAATTGTCAGTTAAATCGTGCAAGTTCCTTAACAATTTTATACAGCACCATTAACAAAAGAAAGTCATGGTACAATGATACTTGTGAACTTCACAAATAAAAAACTATACGAAGAAAAATAACATTCGATTAATTTTTCAAAAACATCAACACAAAATCGCTACCGCTTGCGTTTAAAACCGAAAACACATAGCAAAGAGAACCGCAGCGCAAAATGAACCTTATCGCACAAACATAAAGTCTATAATCCATTAACATTACACAACTAACGAGTATTTGATTTACCATTTATATTACGTTTTGTCCCAGTTCGATTCTATCACAAACACATTAATGAGTTCACCTCACATAATTTTGAGTGACTTTATAGGAAATCTTGGGAATTGGTATTGTTTTTTTCCGTTACGCCAATACTTCGGTTATTATTTTTGACTTATCTGTTTTTGTTACCTTTTTGTTTTAGGTCGTTAGAAATATAGAAATATACCTTCTAAAGGTGTCATCTTGTAACAAAAATGGGTATTTGTAGACATGGGTAAAAAAAGGGATTACCTATAGTGTCCAGTTAGTTTGAAATGTAGCTTTACAGACTTCAATTTTTAATTGTTGGTGTTGATAGAATTGTTATTAAAAATCTTATCTGTTTGAATTGACAATCCGTACTATCTCTGATATCTGATTGTACGTTTTAGACTTCTCTAGTGTCAGTACCTATATCTCTCCACGAAAATTTTCTTTTCTGGTGTAAGACAAAAAGGTAAAAGAAAACAACAAAACTGATATCAAAATATTTAATTCATTAACATTATAAAAGAAAATACATTTTTTAACATTATAAAACACTGTGATTTCACCTTAAGAGCTAATATATCACAGCAGAGCATGTGTGACTGCATGCAAAAGGCGCAACTTATGAGCGGTAGCGGATAAGCGAATAAGCTAAGGTCAGGAGAAAAATAACTAAATTAAATCTTGCTATATTAGTAGGAAATTAATATGGTATATATGGACAGTTTTGAACAGACAAAACATAATTTAACAATATTTTATAAGGGTCTTGCTATATAAGTAGGAAATTATTAAACGGACATTTTTGAACACACAAAATATAAGTCAACAACATTTTAAAAATAATTTGACTTCACTTTTTTAAACAAAACATGAATCGGATTTAAAAAATAACTATATTACAATTTCACAACACATTAAATAATATAAATACAGGGTAACAACTTGAACACTTTCATTTGTCAAATTATTTATATTTTTTAACAACACTCATATTATTTTACATAAACAAGTAATATGACTCACAATTTAAAACAACCCTAGGATACATTTAATAAATATAATTATTCTGTTACAGACTTAGGAATACATTTTGGACGATTTGCGATACATTTTCATAACACACATAGAAGGCGAAACCATGATTTAAAATTTGAAGACTATACATTCTATAGAGTTACAAGGATCTTTTGGCACGTGAATGGCATTAATACGAGAGCGTTAGAGTGCATATTCGCAATAAAAATCAATCTACAATCAACTGTCTGTCAAAAGTGATGGTTTATTTTTTTACGTTAGTACCGATTTTGGGCACGTGCCAAAAGATCCTTGTAGCACTTTAAAGTCTATGACAAAAAAGGTTCAAACCTCACATAACATAATTGGAAAAGAAAAGGTTTTGAAGGTTTCATAAATACTCTTTAGATTTAACATTGATCCCACATCAACTACAAAATATATTTATTTTATATTAATATAACACAATCTACACATACCTACTCAAATTGAACACCTATACTTGCTAATCTACTCCTACTTCTAAAAAGCTGCTTAAAATGAAGTACTTAATTCCAGCGACTGTTTTAAAAACCTAAATGCATTTCGCAAAGAACGCTGAGTAAGCATTCATATTAGGGCGACACAAAACCTGAATAGATTTGCATAAACGCAATTAGCGGTACGTGGTTCATCCTACCAGTATCTTTTAAAACAAGACTAGCAGTTGTGAAAAAGAGATGGCGCTATTCACAGCATAGAGCGACATTTCTGTTTCACACGTGTAAGTGCCTTATTTTAGGATTTGTTGGTAGGACCCCGAGCTACACGACATAAGAGATTCACTTTTGTTTGTCGCTTTGCAAACTCCGTTCCGACACGTTTTAAATGAATTTAGAATTGGTGGTGCAAAAAGTTAGAATCTGTGCCACATATTGGCTCGAAACTTGGACCCAATAGTTTTTGTTCGAGGATTTATTGGGCCAGTGGCCTGAGACTAAAACTAAATTTACTTTAAATTTAATATAGAAAAAGGAGAGATGCCCATTGAGACTATCAAATCATTTCGATCTATTTTCGACTCTAGAAATGTGTAGGTTTAAAGTGGTTGACAATATTTATTTGTTTTTAAGGTACTTGTGATATATCTTATTATTTTCACATCTTTTCCTCACGCTTAACGTTTCTAAAATCTAGCAACATTTTAATTTGTTTCACTACATTGCTCAATCTACATATGGGACAAATAACTTGCGGCCAACATTTTTTAACAAGTGTGGCCAACCTTTAGTCCAATAGTGTTGGGCCAACACAGACAGGACTGTGTCGGATGTGTGCCACATAGTTAAGTGAAGTAGTTTACTGTTTTTCCGTTTAGCGAATAACTGTTTTTGTTGCAACTAATGGAAATGTAAATGTGTTGTGTTCGCTGGGATATGTTTATTACGTACAATTTAAAGAGGTAGTTTTTAGTAAGGTTGTTACAACAAACATGTTGTTTTAACTAATTTTATAGATTGTGTAGGTTGATTATAACTTTCTAATTATAAACTACTTCTTGATTATTAAAAGGGCGATTAATTTCACCTATTACCTATTAGTCTTACAGCTGATCATGACAGTGATCAACGGACATAATGTCTAAAAAGAAATCATAACGATTGATTATGAACGATGACACAAATTCTCGATGACCAACTTTCAAAAACAAGAGAAGAATCGACGCATGTTACCGCGAAGTGTTTATTATTTGTAAACACGCTAATAGAGTAAATGAAAACATATTATGTATAGAAAACAACAGTGTCATATTATTATTACTACTGCCTAATAAATGCGTGAATCGATTAATTTTCTGCGTGAAGCTTTCTACCTTATCATATGACCGTAAAGGCACAGATCTAATACAACACTACAATTTATTGTCAAAACAAAAGGCAAAAGCCTAAAACAAAAAAATACTAATTTACACACACATTTACAAACTATTATTATTATTTACACATTTCCAATGATATAACTTTACTATAAGACAATTTAACGGCCACATTGTATCACTACAGAAATACATGTTTCATTTTCCATTATTTAGGTAAGTTAGACCTGTTGCCAATTATATTATAGATAGGTATCAGTATAAATATATTTTTATGTTTTCAATGTAATAGTATTGTAATATTATAACTTTTTTAAGAATTATGAATTGAAGTTGTTACTATTAGTAAAAAAACGTAGAAAAAACAATCCGTGAACCATCTAAGCTAAGCAAAGCATTGCAAACAATTATGATTATATCAATACATAGGCTTTGTATCAAAAAAATATACTTCTTTAGTCACTAACTCATGATAAAATTCATACATTATTTATTATTTAAATTTATATTTACAGTTCTATAACAATGATTTTATACTGGTAGATGATTGACCAATTCGTAGACATAAGATAGGATACTTAAAAAGAAGAATGCTAGTCTGTGTTCGTTATAGTAGTAAAAAAACTAGAAGCTTTCTAAACCATGTTAACCGATTTTTAAAAGGTGAGCGTGTATCAAATGGGATGTTGTTTTACTTTTAATTAATGATACCCAGTATACATCCCCATTCTTTACAAACTTTTTTGTTGATATTGGGCAAGTTCCACCACGGAATTCGAAAATTTCTTCTCCAGATCTTAAATTCAGTGAATTAAAAGAGATACAAATAACAATATAATTACTTTTCTTACCAAATTATTTGATCAATCTCTACCATTATTACTGAAGTTTGTTCAACATAACTTAGCCACTTATTCTTCCTCCGATCTTAGTCTGACAGATCCACCCCATATGACATGACTCTCCTTTTTAGCATTTGCCGAAGTGACATTGTTTATCTACTTTTCATATCAAGTCGTTATTGGTCAATCTCTACCAATACTACGGAAGTTTGTTCTTGAGTTCTACAGATCTTAACCACTTATTCTTCCTCCTATCTTAGTCTGATTGTTAATTTCTAGGACAGGTCTGATTATGTCACTTTTTCGCCTAAACCCTAGCATCATCCTGCTTCCACCGACCTACCGCGCGCTAGTTCCGCCCCTCGCATGTCAGAGGGCAGGTAGACCGTAACTCCAGGAAGAACGGCCCTTCCTGCCCGGGGTAGAAGGTAGAGGGCGTGAGGATGTACCTACCTGCGGGTAGGTTGCGGAGCTCGAGGACTACGAAGCCGGATCTGTTGGGAGATTTTAGTATAAATAGATTTGTAAACGTAAAGAATGTAGATTTCTCAACATGTTGCAAGGGGCCCTTTTTTCTCAGTAGGCGGGAGATTCTTCATGGACATTTTTTGAAGAGATTGGGGAAGCGAGTAATGACAGACTTTTATTGTCTAAACCGGAACCACCGTGCTAAATCATCAACGTTTTTGATGTCGGTGCATGGCATTGCGTTGCAATTCTCCATCACTTTATTATCACTACATAGTATAAAACAAAAACAAGTCTGTATGTTCGCTTAAATCTTTAAAACTACGTAACGGATTTTAAAGCGGTTTTTTTTAATAAATAGAGCGATTCAAGAGAAAAGTTTATACGTATAATACATCAGTATTTCATCCGTGCAAAACTGGGACAGGTCGCTAGTCTAATATAACCCTTACCTATAAGCTCCAGACGACTCCTTCAAGAAAGGCGCAGTGACATTAGGGTCGTCTAACACTTCGACCCTCGCGTCGACCCCTATCTGGTACTGCTTGGGGCCCTTGAGTTCCACCACTATGTTACAAGGGGTCCTCGCTTCGGGGACCGTTATTATGAACTTTGGGTTGTTGGGGTAGGTCGCGCGGTGGTTTTCGCAACCGCCAGCGGTGCGGCCTGACCATTCGCCGTTTAGCTAGAAAAATAAATAAATATTGATATTGTTATATTTATTCCTATATTATTATATCGCAATCCACGGCGGAAATTGATAGATATGATATTTAAAAAATACTGTAAACGTGAAGACGTATTAAAAACGGACTAAGGTGGATTGATTTTAAATGTCACCTGGGGTCACGATTTCGAATATTTTTTGCGAGATCATGACGTCATTAGCCCTAACATCCAGAATTTGGATTAAAGTTACACTTTAATCTGAATTCTCTAATTTGTAATTTCACATAAGTAAATTTAATATTTTTTGTATCGAACAGCTGATTGATTAAATATAATTAATTTTAATCTTAGTAAAAAAAAGCGATTGAAAACTTACCGTCTTCTTATGAGGATAAGGTTCAAGTTTGCTTAACGTGAAGGGGCACGTGGCATACGCCCTCAATGTATAGAATATAGTCTTGCTCTTCTCATACTGTGATACCACTAAAGTGTATTTATCTGCACTGCCTTCGCCAATGATCAGCTCGCATAGGTAGTGCGGACTGTTGATCCTTATTCCGTCTTTATAAGGTTCAGGATCGTCTGAAAAATATGCGAATTTGAGTAAAGAATATACATAGAAATTGTATAAACATTGGGATATGGTATGACTGCACGGTTAGCAGAGTAGTTTAGTTCACTACGCCATTGACTACGGTAGGTGACGTAAAGCGAGTTCGATCACTGCACGTGCAGCGAGAACTGCGGGTTCTCGCCGATGTTGTACTTATACTTTACTAAGCTTACACTCTATACTCACAGGGATAATACACTCTCCTGCCATTCTTGTAGACTAACAGCGTGATGTACTCCTTGTTGTCCCTGAAGTCGTCTATCTGCGTGATGTGTCGCGTGAGCAGCAGCCACACCGCGCCGCGGCCCTGCACGTGCAGCGAGAACTGCGGGTTCTCGCCGATGTTGTACTTATACTTTACTGAGCTTACACTCTATACTCACAGGGATAATACACTCTCCTGCCATTCTTGTAGACTAACAGCGTGATGTACTCCTTGTTGTCCCTGAAGTCGTCTATCTGCGTGATGTGTCGCGTGAGCAGCAGCCACACCGCGCCGCGGCCCTGCACGTGCAGCGAGAACTGCGGGTTCTCGCCGATGTTGTACTTATACTTTACTGAGCTTACACTCTATACTCACAGGGATAATACACTCTCCTGCCATTCTTGTAGACTAACAGCGTGATGTACTCCTTGTTGTCCCTGAAGTCGTCTATCTGCGTGATGTGTCGCGTGAGCAGCAGCCACACCGCGCCGCGGCCCTGCACGTGCAGCGAGAACTGCGGGTTCTCGCCGATGTTGTACTTATACTTTACTGAGCTTACACTCTATACTCACAGGGATAATACACTCTCCTGCCATTCTTGTAGACTAACAGCGTGATGTACTCCTTGTTGTCCCTGAAGTCGTCTATCTGCGTGATGTGTCGCGTGAGCAGCAGCCACACCGCGCCGCGGCCCTGCACGTGCAGCGAGAACTGCGGGTTCTCGCCGATGTTGTACTTATACTTTACTGAGCTTACACTCTATACTCACAGGGATAATACACTCTCCTGCCATTCTTGTAGACTAACAGCGTGATGTACTCCTTGTTGTCCCTGAAGTCGTCTATCTGCGTGATGTGTCGCGTGAGCAGCAGCCACACCGCGCCGCGGCCCTGCACGTGCAGCGAGAACTGCGGGTTCTCGCCGATGTTGTACTTATACTTTACTGAGCTTACACTCTATACTCACAGGGATAATACACTCTCCTGCCATTCTTGTAGACTAACAGCGTGATGTACTCCTTGTTGTCCCTGAAGTCGTCTATCTGCGTGATGTGTCGCGTGAGCAGCAGCCACACCGCGCCGCGGCCCTGCACGTGCAGCGAGAACTGCGGGTTCTCGCCGATGTTGTACTTATACTTTACTGAGCTTACACTCTATACTCACAGGGATAATACACTCTCCTGCCATTCTTGTAGACTAACAGCGTGATGTACTCCTTGTTGTCCCTGAAGTCGTCTATCTGCGTGATGTGTCGCGTGAGCAGCAGCCACACCGCGCCGCGGCCCTGCACGTGCAGCGAGAACTGCGGGTTCTCGCCGATGTTGTACTTATACTTTACTGAGCTTACACTCTATACTCACAGGGATAATACACTCTCCTGCCATTCTTGTAGACTAACAGCGTGATGTACTCCTTGTTGTCCCTGAAGTCGTCTATCTGCGTGATGTGTCGCGTGAGCAGCAGCCACACCGCGCCGCGGCCCTGCACGTGCAGCGAGAACTGCGGGTTCTCGCCGATGTTGTACTTATACTTTACTGAGCTTACACTCTATACTCACAGGGATAATACACTCTCCTGCCATTCTTGTAGACTAACAGCGTGATGTACTCCTTGTTGTCCCTGAAGTCGTCTATCTGCGTGATGTGTCGCGTGAGCAGCAGCCACACCGCGCCGCGGCCCTGCACGTGCAGCGAGAACTGCGGGTTCTCGCCGATGTTGTACTTATACTTTACTGAGCTTACACTCTATACTCACAGGGATAATACACTCTCCTGCCATTCTTGTAGACTAACAGCGTGATGTACTCCTTGTTGTCCCTGAAGTCGTCTATCTGCGTGATGTGTCGCGTGAGCAGCAGCCACACCGCGCCGCGGCCCTGCACGTGCAGCGAGAACTGCGGGTTCTCGCCGATGTTGTACTTATACTTTACTGAGCTTACACTCTATACTCACAGGGATAATACACTCTCCTGCCATTCTTGTAGACTAACAGCGTGATGTACTCCTTGTTGTCCCTGAAGTCGTCTATCTGCGTGATGTGTCGCGTGAGCAGCAGCCACACCGCGCCGCGGCCCTGCACGTGCAGCGAGAACTGCGGGTTCTCGCCGATGTTGTACTTATACTTTACTGAGCTTACACTCTATACTCACAGGGATAATACACTCTCCTGCCATTCTTGTAGACTAACAGCGTGATGTACTCCTTGTTGTCCCTGAAGTCGTCTATCTGCGTGATGTGTCGCGTGAGCAGCAGCCACACCGCGCCGCGGCCCTGCACGTGCAGCGAGAACTGCGGGTTCTCGCCGATGTTGTACTTATACTTTACTGAGCTTACACTCTATACTCACAGGGATAATACACTCTCCTGCCATTCTTGTAGACTAACAGCGTGATGTACTCCTTGTTGTCCCTGAAGTCGTCTATCTGCGTGATGTGTCGCGTGAGCAGCAGCCACACCGCGCCGCGGCCCTGCACGTGCAGCGAGAACTGCGGGTTCTCGCCGATGTTGTACTTATACTTTACTAAGCTTACACTCTATACTCACAGGGATAATACACTCTCCTGCCATTCTTGTAGACTAACAGCGTGATGTACTCCTTGTTGTCCCTGAAGTCGTCTATCTGCGTGATGTGTCGCGTGAGCAGCAGCCACACCGCGCCGCGGCCCTGCACGTGCAGCGAGAACTGCGGGTTCTCGCCGATGTTGTACTTATACTTTACTAAGCTTACACTCTATACTCACAGGGATAATACACTCTCCTGCCATTCTTGTAGACTAACAGCGTGATGTACTCCTTGTTGTCCCTGAAGTCGTCTATCTGCGTGATGTGTCGCGTGAGCAGCAGCCACACCGCGCCGCGGCCCTGCACGTGCAGCGAGAACTGCGGGTTCTCGCCGATGTTGTACGCGTCTTTAGCTGGGCCTGTACCTGCGTCCCATTTTCTATAGGAAAAATAGTAAAAAAATTATAAACTTAAACTAAATTTCGTGAAACGTCGGGTCAGTTCATGATTAAGGTCTCCGGTTTGTTACGAAACTAGACGGGCAGCAGGGGCGTGCACAGGAATATGACACTGGGTATGCAGTGGAGTACTAACTAGTTGGATCATAGTAAAAAGTAAAATATTCATGCGATCCAACCTGTTGGGAAGTGACCAATATATGCGCAACTAGGGAATACACGTAATGATTAAAAATTTTGACAGAGGTCATTAAATGCAGGAAAATCTTAACACCGCGATTCAGGAATATGACGTCACCGTGACTGCGCCATCTAGTATGTCGAGACGGCAGTTTGTGGTGTTACTTTGGGCGTGGATAATAGATGGCGGTGGTGACTACTATTGACTTTAGTTAAATGGTTTGCTACAATAAGTAAAAAGATAGCGAAATTATAACTACCTTATTATAGTACCTTTGTACACCGATTTGCTATTTAAGTGTTTCTAGTAATTTATTTGTTAAATAAATAAACTACTCACCTAGTCAGCTAAAATTTTCACATATTCAAGGTTCCGATTAATTTGTTGTAACTCGTGTACACATCTTTAGACACAATTTGAATCTTTTTACTGACCGGCAATTGTAAGAACTTATTATTTTTAATAAACACACATTATTAACACAAACGTCACAATCAAATAACATTTCGTAAAAATCACCAAAAAACTGGTAAAAGCGAATTACTACAATTAATATAGAAACTTTTAACTGTTAAATATACACACTTTTAAATGTTAAAATGAAATAGATTCTAAGAAAACTAATAATATACTGTCCAAACAAAATTGTAAACAATGCACAACACATGAAAAAAGTAATATGGCCCCCGCAAAAAACTAAACTTTTTAGCAATTCAAACAAGTAAAACCTTACCAAACAATAATGCACAAAGTGCATATTTGATTTACTACTAGATAACTGACTATCACATTTCGTCGGACTACTTCCGAAGATTTCCGATTACACCCGACGATTGCCGAAACCCCGAACGTCAAATAAAGGCCGTAGTTCTTGCGACGCTAGCGCCTTTAGATATTCATGGATGTGTGCGTGAGCGAACTGTGTACGGACGCCAAAATAGGTATACGCACACGAACCTAGCTTACGCGGCGAGCGGCCGCCTGTCTTGGTTGTTTAGGTACATTATTTTGCGGCGCCGCGGCCGCTTGCTTATCGTTAAACGCTTACGTGTGTAGTTGCTGTCTAAATATTAGGCGTTTTTAAGTTATTACACTTTGTTTATTAATTTATTTACTATTAACGACTATTATTATTATTTACTATTGCGAACATTTTAAATGATTAAGTCATCTATAACGTTCGAAAGTTTTAAGTAAAGCACTGCTTTTGTGCCTATATGGAGCGCACGCCCCTGACGGGCAGTTGCAAAAAAATAGCGTGAGTAAACCGTATAAATAATTAAATAAAAGTGGTAGGCATTTTTCAAATACTATGAACGACTAAAGACTTTAAGGCAGATTTTTTTGTGATAGTCCAAAAAAAAACTATCCTGAATATTAATCATCATCTTCTTGCCCTTACCCCATTGTACTTAGGGGTCGCGCAATACGTTTTTGTAAGCTCAATATAAGAATAATACAGAAATTCAAAATGTAACTTACTGGTGTATACAATAAGTAAACTGGAACATTTCAGGGTTCCAATTCAGGTAGAAAACATCAAAGAAGTTCAGTATACTGGCGTAGTCGATCCAGAACACGCCGTTGTCGTACTGCGCGGCGCTGTCCGGGTCGTAGTTGAGCAGTGCTCGTAATGCGGGCGTCCAGTGCGAGAGGTCAAGCTCTGAGTAGTTGCCTCGCCAACGTAAGTGCGACCAGGGATTCTTGAGCTTTAGGAGTTTTACTCCCTGGTGAAAGAGGAAAACTATATTTATTTATCGTCATTCATTTTATTTTATTTTTCGTGTCGTTGTTGGAAACGAAAGCGGAAACTGAGTTATTTAATCCATAAAATAATATTTAAGTTTTTTTGGAGCTATGAGATCTAAGAAGGAGTTTTTACATATTAATCGTAGAACAAGTGTATGCGTAGATGCGTGCATCGTTGCTATTTCTTACAAAGTTGCTTATAACTACGCCTAGTAATGTAGGGCTAGTCAAACTCGTGTGATTTTAGGCATCAAAATCACTGTTATATGTTAAAAGCCAAAAATTAAGGGTTTTGTCTAGCTAGATATCAAAAAGTACAATACATGTCTAAATATGTCAGTCGTAAAAGGATTTACAACAAGAACGATAGCTACCAACACGTAGGTATCCGTACCGGTTGCCATGGTAACCAATAGCCAATACCGTCCCCCTCTCTCCAGCCGCATTCGGATCTTGTCGTATGTAATACGTAATACACCTTATGAGGATACTCACATTAGCCAGTCCGACACCCAATACTGCATACGCGTGCGTCGCGACCAGCCCGGTCCAAACCGTCTGCGCATCGGACAGCGCGCCCGTTGCCATAGTAACAATTACCCAATACCCCCCCCCCCTCCCTCTCCAGCCGCCTCCGGATCTTTTCATACGTTAATACAACATACTCACATAGCCAATCTGACATCCAACACTGCATAAGCGCGCGTAATGACAAGTCCGGTCTGTTCCGCCTTTGCATCAGAGAGCGCGCCCGTTGCCATGGTAACCAATACACCCCCCTCCCTCCAGCCGCGTCCGGATCTTCTCTTACATTAATGCAGTATACTCAAATTAGCCAGTCTGACATAACAACTAGTCCAGTCAGTTCCGCTTCCGCGTCGGACAGCGCACCCGCTGCTATGGTAACTAATATATACCCCCTCCATCTCTCTCCAGCCGCGTCCAGATCGCCTAAATTCATAAAGCTAGACTACTCACATTAGCCAGTCTGACATCCAACACGGCATAAGCGTGTGTAGCAACAAGTCCGGTCCGTTCCGCTTCCGCGTCGGACAGCGCGCCTGTAGCTACGGTCACCAGAACATCGCCGCGTTCTAATCGCGTCCGGATCTTCTCGTATAGAGCGTCCGCGTTGAAATCCGCTTCGCCGTTCCGGATCGCACTCCGCTCCGGAATCCAACCGGTTAGTGCGTGGAGATCTATGTTCTAAAGGAGGATATGGAAGGAGTATAAATATTTAGTGAATAGACTTTTTATTTATGTATAATAATTTATAAAAACAGGTCTAAATACACAACATAACAAACAAGACGTACGAAAGTTTTATGGCTTCAAAGCGAAAATTCTGCTTTGATAGGACCAAATGACTATTTTTCACAGAGTGTGTTTCATAAAAAAAAAACTATGAATAAACTAATAATCTACCAAACATGTAGATACAATTTTGCTCAACCCGTGCTATATCCAAATAGAGCATACTTTTGTTCTTTACACGACAATGAGCAGCAAAAAGTCTCAAAAAAAAGCATTCACAGAAAAAGAAAAATCAAGGCCACATTAAAATCTATAACAACATAAAAAAGGCTAAATACTCACACTATTCGAGCCAGGAAAATCATAGCCGCCCATGACCTTCATGTACGCCTTCTCTAGTAAAGACACCCAGAACTCGTTCTTATTGCTGGAGTAGGAGCAGAGGAGGCGCCCGTACTTGCTGTACGGCAACCGGTCGTCGATTATTATCTGTTGATGATAACCTTGATATAATTTATGGTAAGTAGAGACCATGTTATAATAGTGTTTTTGCCTTTGTGGAAGGAAGGCAAGCTTTTCGCATTATAGTATGTATGAACTTGTAATAAAATCTTTCTCTCTCTAATAAAATTAGAATTTGGAATTATTTTCTTTAAAATTTTAACTTTCAATTATACCAAATCCAGCCAGATACAAATACTACACTACTATTAATGCGAAAAAACTTTTTCCCCGACCTAATATGTATAATAGCGGTCCGGACCGATTTCGGCCACGGCGGCCAGTGTTACTATGACACCAGCCAGCTACGCAGGACATATTATAGTGCACAAGCGTGTGCGCAAACACAGGTGCACTCTCTATTCCTTTACTCTCATAGCCCGATGGGACGGTAATCCGACACGACCGGAGAGAGATCAGGCGCAGGACCCACATTTTTACGTGCCTTCCGAAACACGGAAGCTGTGATATTTATCTCTTAAACGCACACAACATTCGAAAAGTCGGTGCGCGTCGTGGGGATCGAACTCAAGACCTCTGACTTAGCAGTCCTACGGTCTTGCCACTAAGCTATCACAGCTCTTAATATACCTAATATGTAGAGTGAAATGTGCCGTTTCGTCTGTTCTTATAGGTAGAAAGGGATGGGCTCTTTACACCCACCCCTTAGAGAGGGAGTCCAGCAAGACTGAGGCTTGCTAGAGTCACGCAAACCATGCGCAAGCGATCCTGCGACTATGGTTTTGGTAATAGAATGGGCCCGGGGTGTTTTTAGTCGGTGCGAGTCCGACATACCCTCATGCCGTGCACTCGGCATGGGTTGAAGTCATTAGAGTTTCACCTAGGAAACCAAAAAATAAATCTTTTTTAATGTGTACTCACCTTCCGCCTAACCCCATTGAGATGCAGCTTCACCATGTACTTGCCGAAGGGGTTGTAGACCGGCGACTTGCTCTTGTTCTTAGGGTATATGATGGACGTGATGATCTTCTTGTTGAAGCGCTTCTCGTAGAGCGCGCTCACAGCCAGCGAGGCCACGAACGAACAGTCCGATACTATCTAGAAGATTTGGGGTATTATTAGCTCATCATTGTTTTGATGCAAGTTAGCAAAGCGACCGAATCATATACAATCCACTAGACACTAGACGGAGAAATCGATTCGATTTTTTTTGCAGCTTGTGATAGGTGTGAACCTCTCTCGTACAATGTATTTTTTTTTAAACACAAGCTACTTTATAACCTATTCCATCAAATAGGGGTAATATTTTTGCAACTGTACATTCAGACATTCGCGCGGGCGAAATCGCGGGCATAAGTAGCGCATATTGTGCCCTTAAAATTTCATTAAAATCAGTTTTGGCTGTCAAGCGATTGGCCCATTGTAAAAACCTCTTTTGAATATTAGTACAGACACATCAAAAGAAAAAAAATTAAATACTCACAGTCTGCTTAATACTAAAACAGTCAACATGTTCTCCTACTATCATCTTCGGATCCGTGCAAATCTCATGCGGTCGTATCCAACAATCAAACTCTTTCTCCTGTTTCGAAGACAGTTTCAACGCACTAGCCCTATCCTCAAACGGTATCGCATATTGGAACCTCTCAGATAGGTCCACATCCATGAATGGTAGGAAACAATTGTTGTTGATGTTAGATGTTGTGCGTAAAACCTCCTTTTCTTCCTCAGAGTATGTTGCTTGTTTCCCACTCACTTTTAAGTGGACGCTTTGGTCTCTTTGCAGTACAGGTCGGGTTGGGGTGACGGCTGAAAGGAAAAGCTTTGTTGAGGATTAATTCTCCGATTCTTGATATAGTAACGCAAAAACAATATACAATAATAATTGGAAAAAATCTTTTATAAAAATTAAAATGAGAAAATTCAAAAGGTTGTTTTTTTTAATTTTAATATACCTCTAAACTAATATACAGGGTGTAATGAAACGACTATAACGATCGTGAAGGGGCATATGTAGTCTCGTGTTACAAACACATTGCTGCGACTTTTACTTCGATACGCGATTATGATTTTTCCCCGTTCAAATTAATTCATAATGCTAAATTTCCCCACCGTTATTAGTGGCCACACTGAACATATGATAAAGTTCGGGTCATGACCTGAACTCAAGAATGGCCGCTAGCGCAAGCGCAAGTGTTTGATACTTTGATCATATCGCCAAAAATACCGTTGCAAATCAATTTCAACTTTACTGGTAACGACACAAGGTTAAACACTTTACGTAAATTATCCCAAAATTGTATGCTATTTATTGAATTTATTTTCTATTTTCTACAAGTTTACGGCGGTATCTTCGTTGTGAGCCGTGAGCTGACATTATTAATTGAACAGTCATTTTGTATTTATCTACCACAAAATAATATCAATACTACACTAGGTAGTAGTACGACAAACGATACGATGATTAATAAGTTGTTTTCGAAATATCAAAGATCAAGAATTGTCGATCGTGCTACTCCGTCAGCTGGCGATCGAGAATTCGTAACAATGACTACTTGGGAGATCTCGTCAACGGTTTCGACATACAAACTCTCTACTACTACTACTTGACCTCTGTTTACCTGGTCCTTGCAATACAAATCTAACCAAAAATAATAACTATGAGAAAGGAACGTAGGTATGAAATTCACTTGACTAGTCTAGGTATGTTTAGCGAGTCGTTAAAGTCGCAATAATTATTTTGATTTTATTTGTGTGTGTGCGATGATAACAATGTTAATGGTACTTACAGGTGTATGTAGGTGGCCAGCAACCTGGTATTCCGGCAATTTACGTGCGTAATAAAGCTACCACTTTTAATTGTAAATTTTGTTTATCGTGCTTGACTTTAACATTCCTCTGAACCGCTTAATCACATTTCTTAATGTAACACTGATACTTTCTCACCTGTACTGGCTTTAAGACTCGCCTTAACACTCACAATTTGGCTCGTTATGTGAAGATGATACTAGTAATACTTGTACCGACGGCATTGTTACACCACTCGCAAACAACATTGCGCGTCAAACTTCCTTCGGACCCTTGATATTGAAATAAGTTACGTTAGAGTACGCCATAACTTCTCGCGAAAAACTTATAACTATTCGGAGATCTTATCGACACAAATTTATACACGAGACTGATGTCGGGATAAGGATGATCAATAGTCATCGATGGTAAAGAAATAACGATGTTTAGCTGGAAAACAACAAGCAATCGTACGTCTTGTCGGAAGCGCTTTCTACACGAGACTGAGTGTCGTCAGTGTCGCTCGGCCGGTCGGCGGCATCATCAAAGGAATCCGCGGTAGTTGTGCACGTGCCGAAAGGGCTGGCGGTTCCTTTGACATAAAATAAATAACATTATTTTTTGACATTTTATTTTATTTTGGACTGGTCGGCTCCTTTGAAGCAATAGTACAATAGATCACATAGATGCCGCGGTGGTGTGGAGTATTGTCAGTGTTATGAAATTTTGCCGAGTTTTGGGGAGAATTTTGCGTTAGATGGATGGAACAAAAATTAATAACTTTAACAGTTTTTGATATTGACCTCCAAAAATACGTTTTCTGGTATTTAGATTGATAGTAGTATACGCCTGTTCAGGATCGTTATAGTAGTTTTCTTACACCCTGTATATCTCAACTATAACATATTATTATATCTAACAAAAGAAATAGAAACATCACATTCAAAATAACAATTATCGTAAACAAAATTTTCAAGCAAAGGTTAATAATATAAAAATTAAGCTATAAATCAAACCGGTACATCCCGCCACCTTCTTAATCTTGGAAATTAGTTCTTGTTAGTATGACAATAAAGTCTAAAACAGCATGGAATGTTACCTGGCCTCTTCTGCTCACTAATAGAGAGAGATCCAATTCTCTTAATACCTTTCAAGTCCTCCGCCCTGTCCAGAGCTTGTTCCGCTAAACCTTTTATCTTCGCTTTTATTTCGGGATCACTTGCTTTCTACAATATAAGATAGGTAATTATAAGCAGTAAATTAAAACAAGTGTTTCTCCGACTGAGTCATGAAATAAATATGTTCTATAAAATAAACCATTTATAACTAAATATGATTTGTGACTACATTCTAAATAAAAAAAGTGCATTTATCCAGTGTCTAATAGAAACTCCATCACCGCTTCATACATAAATATTGGCACAAACATTTCTATATTATATATTTAAAGTAAATTATTATTCGCTCAGAGAAACATACATACATTGTAGAACATAGATGTGGATTAATTACTGTTTCCTACAAACCATACTGATCAATTAATTCAAATGATTCTTTGTTTGTTATGAAAACATTTTTCTTTTTTTAGAAAAACCACTTACAATGCTAACAGCCAACTCCACAGCCTGTGTGTACAGTTGTAATGCCGAGTCCTTCTGGTCCGCTTCATCTGCGTCTAAGGCTTGTTGCATTAGGAAGTAACATTGTTGCATTCCACGCTCGCTCTCCGCTTGTTGGGCCCTTTCTGCAAAGAATTTAATATATAACACTTTTTCATAATACATATAAAAAGAAAAAGATAAAAGAAGCATAGATGAAGTTTGAGCGGAATATGTCTAAAATAGCTATAAGCAGAAAGAGATGGAGGCAGGGAAAGGGGTTCTAAAATCTGCAATGAGACACTCGGAAAAAAAGAAATATTTATGGAAAAACTATCAACATTTTGTCCTAACTAATTCTATATATTACTATCTGCTGTCTGCAGCATCATCCGCACAAATATCATTATTTTTGCAAAAACATTACCCCCTCTGATGCAGTCATTTAATATGCCTTCGTTACTTCACTGTGTTAGCTAACTCCATACAACATTTCATCAAAATTTATCCAACCATTAGAGTGTAAAAAAGTAACAAACATCCATCCCATTTATCCATACTTACAAGATTTTGCATTTATATTACTAGTAAGATCCTGTATGTAATTTGAAAAGATTTTTTTTCCAGCAGAGTATCAATTATAAAGTAACATATATACCTAGTGTGCAAAATAACACTAGAAAAAAAATGAATAGTAGTAGAAAGAACTAGTTAATTTCCTGGTAAACTACAAAAACCAGGCAAAGTTAAATTGAATTGTGCAAAAAAATAGTAGAAGTAGTAAACTAACATTATGTATTATCCACCAGGCCATTAAGAAAATGATATCATAGACATGAAATTATTGTGCGTGTTCATTGACTGTTTACGGTGCAAGCTGGCTGTATGTATTATGAGTCATAGCCAAACAACGATAGAAAAAAAATACAGTTAGTCATTCAATCATACTTTCTGTAAGACATTTCTTTGTATTTATGCTTATGAATAAAGTTTATTACCCCGTACCTTGTTGTTCCTTCAACACTGTTGCTCTTTCAAGGTATTCCCTGACTTTTCTTCTTACTTCTTCTTGTTTATCTGGGGGGAAACGATCGCGAACCCTGTCCAACAATCTCGCGGCAGTTCTATAGCATTCCACAGCTTTATCCGCTTGTCCAGTTTGATCAAATTGCACTGCGAGAGAAGCAGCCTCAGTTGCATTAGCAAAATCTCCCATTTTTTACTACAGCTGCATTAATAATACTTCGAAATAAAATCACAAACAAAAATGAATTGTTTAAATTATTGACAGTGACACAGTATTTTGACAGGGAGTATTATGATCATAAATGTGATTCGGTGCCATACCTTTGAAAAAAAAGCTGAAACAGCTAGATATAAATGCATTAAGTGTAACAAGAGGAGCAAATCATTGATCATTTCAAAAGTTAATGGAACGCTAGAATCAAATAATTTTGAAGTTAAAGGCTTCGTTTGGAAATATTAAAGGAAGATAACTTTGAAATTTTAATGAGAAACTGGTTTACAACGGGCAGGTATGTGTTCAAAGACTGTAATGTAAAGAATAACAACTAAATAACAACAATAAAGAGTATTCTACTCTATTCTGTTTTATGCCACGTCAGCTTGTTTGCTAAACCTGAAACAGAATTATAATTTAAAATTTAATCGTTTTACGAATAGACTAGACTCTGTGCCTTGTTTTGTGTTTGCTTACAAGCGCTTATAGCCGTTCCGATGAGATTTAAGTTAAATACTAATTGTAAAGATTTTAGGTATGCGCCAAGTGTCAAGTCCCAGCAGCACCGGACGTTCTACGTTAAATTTAAAATGACTTCAGAAATCCACTCATCAGATGGGTCTACACCGGTCGATTCGGCGACCCGTGACCCACGATCCGGGATCACGGAACGTAAATCGTGGATCGTCCGATGTAAGTCTGGCTGGCACCTTTGAGGTTGACAAAGAAACATACTGCGTACATATCAGGGCTTATCGGGGCGTAACAGGGTGCATGCGCTCCAAAACATGCGTGTGGATTATCCGCAGCACCTTTGCACCACTTGCTTCTTTAGGTTTCGCTTCCGTCGCGATCGACCTTTGTGGACTTTGCTACTGAAATGGATTTGGCTTTAAATACCTAATTCATTCAGCCATCTTTGTAATGTTGATTAACAACGCCTATCGAATTATTAGTCCCGTGTCTAATCTTATCAGTCATAAAACATAAATCCCTTACCATAATTCTTTGTCAAACTTAGGAAACCGTTTGAAAGAGCTAGGTCTATTGGCGCTGATTACTGAACGTAAAGCATAATTGTTTTCAAAAGATTTTTTAACCTGTGAACGATTTAAAAGCAAAAAGGAACAAATGAAATGTCACTGTCACCAAGCAAGAATTGATTAATTTTATCGTCTCCGTTATTACCGATTATAATTATAGTTTTCTTACTTTCGGACTGTGCATACACACAAAAATCTAATTTTATTCTTATTAGTAAATTGATAATCGTGTAACTTAAATTTCTCTGTGGTATTTGAGTGAAAATGGCTACAGAGGCAGTGGCGAATGTCGGGGCAGAAATTAGGGAGAATTTGGTAAATTATTTATATTTCTATGATGCATAGTGAAGATCTAACTATAATTAGTAGTTCGTGTTTAATAAAGTTTATATAGTTAGGTTTTTTAATAAGACTTTGCGAATCTTTGTTCGAACGACCTTCGCACCACGACGATGTGTTGATTTTTATTACCTTCTCTTACCTAATCAATTAAGATTCCAATTTAATACATGCAAGATATTACAAATCAAATACATTCAGAATTGCATTATTGAATAATATTTCTCTTAAGAGTTAATATCAATAACCCTGCTTCTCATTGTTTGTGCCAGTTTGATTATCTCAGATAATTTTAATAATAATTGCTTCAAAATTAGGTCGTGTTAGGCGCATTAAGTTGTAGAATATTCCAGTTTAAAGATAATATAGGCTTCAAAGTCTTTATCTATACTATTATGCAAATTAAGTGCTTCTTGATTTGTTTAAACCCTATTAGCAAGTAAATAAATAGTTTTCTTATTGTCTTGTGTAAACAAAGAGCTATGTTAATCATTGTTACTTAGCATGCATTATTTTAATGAGATGATAATAAATGGACTAACTGTATCAACCAGTAACTTTTAAATTAATTTAAAAAGTTTCTTGAATTATTCCTTTCTAGTGAATAACCTAGTTAAGTACTTGATTGTCATAAATAAGCTGTCTCATAATCCTTTTATTCAGTCAATGAATTATTTGTAGACTGAATACAAAACATTTTTATTTAATAAGAAATACAAAAAAAAAACTATAAAATGTATAAAAGTTGTACTATAAAACAAAAAAATAGAGGTTGCTGATAACTCATCTTAATGATATTTATACCTTTTCCCAGCAGTAAAGTTAAGGCTAACAAAAAAAACTATACCACAAAACTAGCAGTAAACACTTTCTTACAGGTAACAACTGCAGTAAAATTCCTGACAAACCCTAGTGTACAGCGATGCACATTAGAAAGCAAGGAACGGTTCCTACGAAGCAAGGGCCTAACAGACCCAGAGATACAGAAAGCCATAGAGAAATGCACAGAGCTGTTAGATGTTCCCTCGTTGACGTCAGAACTTATGTTCTTCCATCAATCAAGACGATCCTGGTTCAGAGACAATGTGCTACCGATTATGGTTTACGGAGGCTTCATGTATGGATGCTACTGGTTTTATAAAGTAAGTTTTTTTAAATTTTCCTATCAATATTCCAAAGGTTTCAAAAGTCTTATATTGGTTGTGTTGTTGGTCTTTTTAGCTTAAAGGTTTTTTTCTAGCTGTTGCCCGCGACTTCGCCAATGTGAACGTCGGCTATAGTTGCAAAAACTTTACTTTTGACATAGTCAGTCAAAAAATAGTCTGTGTTCCATTTGTTTGACTGTGAGTAACAATTATACATTTATACATCTATACTCACAAAATTTCGCGTTTAAAACACTAGTAGGATTTTTTGGCAAAAAAAATCTACTTACAAACCAGTTAAAATGTTTATTTTGACCTACAAGTGTCATACAAACCTAGGTTCCATTGCCTAAACTTAAATACGAAAAACAGGTTTTCCATAACCCATCAAAGTCATTAGCATTTAAATTCTAATGTACACAACTTTTTGTTTGAGATTGTATAATAAAATAAACAGTCAATGTTTACCTAATGTTACAGTGAAAAGTACTCTAAAAAATGAGTAAAGTACTCTTATATCTGCATAACCAATTATAGTTAGAGTGCTATTTACTTCAAGGGGCCCGTAATTTGGTATTCAGGGACAATACGCCTATATTAGGGCCCCCTTTTCGTGTAAGGCATGCTATAAGCATAGCAACAGAATTCTGAATACCTAACGATTTTCGTCTCGTAGCGAAATTAATCGTAAATTCTTACTAACTGGTTTAGGGGCGTTTCCATTGACGCGTAGGGTGAAAGTTCGCGGTGTGTTAGCCAATATGTGGCGAAATACTCATTTTTATAGTAGGTACCTACTGTTTCCACTGAGGCTAGGTGCAGATCGGTTTGCCAAACGGTTCGCTTCGTGTCTTTCCACCTCCACCTCTCTAACGAGAGTTATAACTTTATACCTTGTAAAATATAGCTTGATACCTGTGACATTACCGAACGTTTTATGAAGACAGCTACAACCCAAATTTTATTTTTAAAAGTTCAAATTTTTTAACATAAAAACGACGTTTGTGTATAAAAATAAAACGAATTTTTAAAAAAAATCATGTAATTATAAAGATACCAGTAAAAATATGAGTAATTTAAATAATATTTAATATTTCTTAAATAATTTTTGGTTCGTAGCTTACTTTATAAATGCACTTTGGAAGAGCTCTAGGGACGTGCAAGTGACTGACAGATGATTATCGATAAAATAATACTATGAAAATTTCACTAGTATAAAATGTAGTTATTTAGTTTGGCAATAATGGTTTCGCGTGCTGGAAACATGCGGGCGCCATCGTTTTTGAGTCAGTACGAGTGCTGACGCGATGCAGACGCCTTGTATACGCTACCATTGTTTTGTTGATATTTGTGTTACTTTGTGTTACTATGGTGTTACCTTTTTTTTGTTTGCCAAAATGCCGAAAAAACAAAAAAAGACTGTTTTGAATAGTGAGTGTCGCGAATTTGTGATCCGTTTGCGCGATTATTTTAAATTATTTTTGTTTTATTTTATTTAAATCAACTATAAATACATTTATTTTTAATTTACATCTTTACAATGACAATGACTACAATATCACTTTTAATAAAACTCATGACGTCACAGACATCGATAAGCTACTAAACACGCCTCCATCCCTAGTAATGTCATTCCGACAAACGTCACAGGTATCAAGCTATATTTTACAAGGTATAACAAGTTCCAACTTCGTGTCTTTAAAACTTGACGAAATAATTTTCATCAATGTTAGTTCCCCGTTAGAAATAATTACTTAATTTCATGTTCTTATCAAACAAAGGTGTTATGATAATAGATAAATCTTATCATCAAAGTACTTCAAAATGCCTGTAATAACAGCATGTACGCATTATCAGTTCAAAACTCATTTTTTCAATATTCGCTTAGATTTAATGACTTCTGTAACTGATTTTTATCAGTTTGAACTTTGCATTTATAGTGATTTTTTCTAGTTTATTTTACCTCTATTGAACTTGTATTTATTTATGTTTTTATTACGGTCTTGTACAGAATTATTCAGCTTATAATGTCTAGCTGCTCGTTCACCTGTGTCTATTATTTAAATTTAGGTGCATTCCGAAAATCGATCCCTATATTTTTGTTCTCTTCACATAACGAGTCTGAGATGCGTGACGCTATTTAACTAGCAATCTTAAGAAGCTTGCAAAAGAGACCTAGTAAAAAACCTCATTATACTTAAGACCAAAAACGTTTGTGAATGATATTTATATCACAACTGCTCCATTAGCCAAGCAGGTCACCACACCTATAACCTCTGTATGAAATATGCTCCTTAAGACAAACTTTTGTATCCTACTTCTTATTTTAAGTCTGAGAGTTCTTTTTTTAATGTTTTTTGAATCTTTACTTGTTGTTTATGAAACTTTACACTTCAGACTTAACCAATCCTAAGTGCTCAATGCCATTTTTTTCTCACAGAACTACGTCAGACACTTACTCTTCGTCGAGCAACCGAAGCGCAAATCTACATCAGAATGCATTGACGAGCTGCGCAAGAGTTTGGACATCCTAAACGCGAACGTGACGTCATTGCGTGGCGAGATGACAGCTAACGCCCACCAGAGTGCGCTGAGATCGCAACTTGATAATATCAAGTCCGATATCGCGTCGGTTAAAGGAATACTGCTTAATAGGTAAAGTTTAATTAATAGTTTGTACAGTATTATGAGCTATTAAAACATTATTATTTGCTATTTGAGAAGTGAAACGGTGCAATACACTTTGTGTAGTGCTCTTTCGCTTCAACCACCATCAATAGTCCTACTTTGAGAGCACATAGTTACCAAACTGGTCTTGTATCATTGTCGTATGCGTATGTAGTATATTTACAGACAACAATAGACATGTTTCATGTGTGAATTAGGGCGCTCAAGTTTCACACGCATTGTTGATCGATTACGAACACAAAACTACTTGTATTTAATCTTGAATGGTCTAAATGTATGTGTCGGTTGTAATTTATGTTTTTATGTACTCCACTAACAGAACGAATTATAATCACGTGAAACGTGATAAGAACAACGTTGTTTGATCCATAAATAACAACAAACTTGAACAAACATATAATTATTAATATTCCATGTCATTCCCTATTCAGTTTAAGAACTCTTCCAACTGTGACAGACAATAAATGAATTTGAATTTTTCGTAACTGACTAAGAGTGAAGTCAAACATCGTAAGGAAACGTAATTCCAAAATTATTCCGTAAAAATAACAATAATTATTATTATTAAAAGCCTATGTTGTCCCACTGCTGGGAAAAAGCCTCCCTTTTATCCTAAAAATAATTATAATACCTTATTTCGTAGGAACCAATTCCCTGCCCTAAAAGCGCGGCCAGACCCCCCCTCGATCCCAGCATGGCAGCGGCAGTCAGAAGAGGCGACGTCCACAGAAGTACCTTCTGAGGAGAAGAAGAAGACCCACAGGAGTCGCAGCCAGAGGTCAGAGTCTGGTGGCTCGAACTCGAGTGAGGGAGAGCAGGCGACGAAGAACAGTGACAGCAGTTTGGAGATTATGTGAGTGGAATATGTATTTATTTAAAGCAATTAATTATTTTTCTGGAATAGGGATGACAACTTTTTATTGTTCGTCTTAAATGTTTTTAAATTTTCGCGACTTGTACACATATTTTAGACAACAAACGGGTCTTATTCGCGATGTAATTCGATTTTTTCCTTTTATTTATTTACTTCCTGATGCATTCGTTATCAGTCACCCAAGAGGCGGTGTAAAGAAACAAGAAATAGGTATGAAATTCAGTGAGATGATTCTCCCCTTGCCTATAAATTGACCAAAGTACAGTGAATGAAAAATACACGTGACTTTATTGCATAAATTTGACTTAATCGTTACGTCACCAGCCGGGGGTCTCCTAAACTTTAAAGTACTTTATCTTTGTAAATTTTTACTATTCGGAAAAAAGACTAAAATACGTGTGTAACATTTTTTTTACCATCTATCTGACGGACTAATTAGATCTTTCTTTTCTGTACCCTGTCGTCATCCTAATTAATATGAGACTTTCGTAATGTGTAATGTTATTGTCCTATACAAATATTACCTACAGAAGGACAAAGTGTTCGTACTTCGTATCGCAATAACGTCATATATATAAGAATACGAAATTTTACTGCGATAATTAAGTGCTGTCAAATAAATCCGAAAAAAAGTGTATCTGGTTAAACCATCTAAAGACTGCAATTAAATTAATTTGATTATTCCATAAATTTTATTATTGTATTCTTTATGGGAAGTTTTCTCATGTCATTTTATATTTAAAAGAAATATTGTTAAATGTTCACATCTTATTTAAGTTTCTTTTGTTATTCAAATTCGTTTTCATTCTTTTCACTGTATTTTTTTTCGTTTTGTAATGTTTAATCCCAGCTGAGAATGTGTTGATAAATTGCATCAATTAACTATTTTAAGAACCTATGACACACTAAGAAAACTACAACTGCGATTTATAAAAAAATAACAACAAATAAATAAATTACTTTGGTGTCAAACTCACAATACTGCTTACCTTGGAGCTTACTATCTCCTTTTAAAGCAGTCCTGCCCCTCTATTCAAGTGTCCTTTCTACAATCGTTAGCTATTTGACTTCAATAGACATTGCTCAAATATATGGATATGACATTTCGTTTCGATAAATCACGTGACAAAATCAAAAAGTTTTTACTACGAGTAGGCCTTCTCAGGCACTTTCAAAACGTTACTGTCTCGCGCGGTTTCAAAATGTCATTCCATACATTACGACCTGTCATCTCCATACATTTGAGCGTTTATGATCAACATTAATAATTGTAGAAAAGTCATTTGGCTAGAGGGGCTGTTATGGTACCGACACCACGCACGCAGTAGATATCGTCGAGCAGTGTCACACCTGTACATCAATAATCCTATTTCAACTCTCCACAACTTCAAAAGTTAATTGTCTTTTTTATTTCCAGCACATGAAATCTACACCTCGAGAACTCATAGCCAGGTATTAGGGTAGTGCCACACAAGCGAACAGCTCCCGGGATGAGTGTGGCAGGTATTTATCAGTGCAGTGTGAACATTAGACAGTTTAGTGATGATAAAATCCTCTTACATGTTGTTGCAATAGAGTTAAGTAGTTTAAAGTCGATAGATGGCGTGGCAGTCGGGTTTATGCATTTATAGCGATAGTTTATTACTCTGTGACATGGGTTGGACTTCCAATATATTTAGTTTAGGATTTTGATTAGGGTTTGTCCCACTGTAGGGCAAATACATATTTTCCATCTTTACATTTTTTTTCCGTGTTGAAAGCGTATATGTTATGGACCAAGTGATAAATTGTGCAGTATACATAATGCCCGGGCACTATGAAAAATGCCCAATATGAGAGTGCACTTAGATTATAATTATTCAAATAATCAAATTGACCGGGCACTATACATATGGCCTATCACCTTTTGGGCAAAGTAATACAAATGTTAAAGCCAAAGTGATCAATCTGGATATTATAGATACTGTTTAGCTTATTATATATAATATCTTCGAAGAATTAGATAAAGTAATAAAGCAAGTAGATATTCGTTTCAGAATAAATTTGTATTTTAATTTGCCTTAAGCGTACATATCATAAAGATTATTTTAACAATTAAAATAACATAAGATGATATTTTCACCTCAATAAATATAGATTTTGACAAATAAAAAAAAAACCTAACCTCACCTAATTTAGGTTAGGTTAGGTTTTTTTTTTATTTCTAATTATTATCAAAGTGCACTCTCATATTGGGCATTTTTCATAGTGCCCGGGCATTATGTATACTGCTCAATTTATCACTTGGTCCATAACATATACATCTCTAAATGATTTATGATCATTGCTTTTTAAAGATATATTGAGCTATTTTATTTTCTGATTATGTTAAAGTTTCCTTCCATGAAGACTAAGTAATAACGAACGTTTCTTTCTATTAGAAAATGAGTATCTTAATATCAAAATCGAACAAACGCCCTGGCATGTAAATATTTTTGTTTTTGAGGTCGTCACAATGATACGCGTATAAAACGACTTATAAGTTGCGATAATCTCTTAGCTTGTTTGTATCACAAAAACAAAGAGTCCTCATATCACAACGTTTTTATTTCAATAAACGTACTCAAATCTTATACAAACCGACTGCCACTTATCTAACGACTTTATCATATAGTAATAAATATTTAAGAACTCTGTAATTCGAGTATTATTTGCTAATGCATTTTAGATTCTAGATTCCTTTGTTTAAAGTTCAAATCGTAAGCTAGTGCTTATAAGACATTGTATAGAGGAATTTTGTCGATATTATGGTTGCAATCATGTATACGTTTTAGTTTAGAATGTGTTTGAATTGAAATTGCGAGGGTTTTGGAAAGCATGACAATTGATCTTATATTAAAACTTTGTTATATTTTTGAGCCTTCCTAAAGTAATTTATGGTCCTACCATCCTGTCAGATGGCACTCCTTTCCTGATTTAGGACAATAATTTCAAACCACGCCAAATGGCGTTTTTGTGAATGTACATATTAAGGCGGTAACAAGATAATTGAGCAACGAGCCTTCTGCCGTTTATCTATGCATATTATATGTAAGCAATTGACATCAAAATATTGTTGTTGCAACATAAGGAATACAAACTATAAATGATAGTGCAAAATGCGCTGCAAGATATAATAGTAATAATGTCTGGACCGGTTTCGGCTACGGCAGCTAGTGTTACTATGACACCGGCCAGCTACGCAGGACAAATTATAGTGCACAAGCGTGTGCGCAAATACAGATGCACTCTCTATTCCTTTACTCTCATGGCCAGATGGGACGGTAATCCGACACGACCGGAGAGAGATTAGGCGCAGGACACACATTTTTACGTGCCTTCTGAAACACGGAGCCGTAAGATATGCCTCCTATGTCGCCATTCCCAGTTTTTAGTTATAAACACATTCACTGACATTTTGTTTTCTTTGTGGTCGCTCGCAAGGTCGCGTAGAACATAAATTTATAGCTAAGAGCTGTTGTTAAGGACGGAAGGCACTTGTCTAGAGTACAACAAATACAGCGCACCGCTTACCGTCTAGTGCTTAATAAATATGGATGTAAAGGGCAATTCGGTATGTGAATAATTTTATGGTCAAAGAAATTAGTGATAGACAAACTTTTTTCTATCTAAATGAAAGCATGGCGGTAATTTTATGGGGATTTGAAACGTTATTTGCGAGGACCAAACCTATCTCCTCAATCTTGCCAGAGTAATGTATGGCAAGTATCTTGAGCAAAATCGACCTGTTTCCAGTTTCCACTATTTACATACCCAGTCATTATCCCAAAGACTTATTGCGGACGCTCAATACCCTTAAAAAAGTGGTCCAGTAGCTATACCAATTGACCTACGCGAGTTTGTTGGCATTTAAAAGGAAATTGTTTATTTGCATTGCCACGGTTATGAGCCTTGCAAATTCAACAGGTAAAAAATAAGAATAAATTTATTCCGCTGTGAGTAAATGTCAAGGACTGCAGTGAATGTGTGTTAAGCATTTTATAAATTGTAATTCATAAAACATCTTGCATTGTAAAATGTTTTGTCAGATGTTAAACTAATTAGAAGTGTAAGACAATTGGAATAGGGTTGAAATTATGTTGTTACGGTACAAAAACTAACGAAAATTCAATTGATATGTTTATTATATTTCTAAATTAGATTTTAATTGCGATTTTATATTTTATACGGCCAAAGTTGATGAACTTTTTGACAAAGATATCTACTATTTTGGAATTGTGATGGCTATTAGGTCTTATTTGCCATTTTTATTGAGTGATGGTTTTATAGGTGTATGGAATAGATGTATATAGGTAGGTGTGTGTGTGTACTTGGTTTTGGAACCCTAAACTTTAGCGGCCTAATTTCCTGATGTTTCTCATAAAAGCTTGCAGGTCTATCGTTTAATAACATGTCGTTTTATGAGTTGGCATTGATATAACTTGTTTAGCACCAAGAAAAGGAGAACAATAAATTTACAATTTATTAATCAAACGTCAAATTGAAAGATTTTTACAATTATTGCTCTCAAACCGCTTATTTGTAACCTGATATAAGTTTATGTATTTAGTGTTCCAAAAATCAAGATAATATTGCATAATCATGTTGTTTCACTGTGTGCTAATTAGTCATTACTACTTTATTAATTTCGTTGTTGTTATACTACTAAATAATTTTGTGAATACCTAAACTATCTACTCATAGCCGATATTTTTTATCTTACTCTAAAATGTTTTTTTTTTTTTTATTCGGAGTTAATAACTATTAACAAAAATTATAAACTTATTAATTAAAAGAAACTATTATTAATTATAACTAATTAATAAATAGTATTTTGTTACGCCCATAATTTAGAATAGGTACGTCAGGTACCCGACCCAATTAGATTTAATTTAAATGAAAATTGTTATTCTATGTATAATTTTATTTGACACATTTATTATAATTTCTTGTCACTTCAATATCTTCCAATAAATTGCTCAGTGTATGTTAGACTTACGTTGTATGATGTACAACATTCCATATTGGTGTTTTGGTGTACCCTCGTCGTGATAAATAAACCAATGATAATGATACATAGACCTTTTATTTGTGTCCTTCCTTTTCAGATTATTTATAATGTTTTCGCTGCTACATCATTAAAAAAATATGTGTTTAACTTTTTGAACGGTACACGTGTACATCGGTTTAAAACGGGACTCAAAAATAAAGGTATTTAATATAAAAAAAAATAGTATAAACAAAACAATAAGGGTTAAAATTAATAAAAAAAACTCATGAAATTGCATGTTATGTACGACTTTATTTATAAAAATACATCACAAGGTATAATATTTTGAGCTTAATAATTGAAAGTCCTGTATCGAGATAGAACACACTCCAACAGTTTACCAATGAGATCAACGAGGAAACAGGTATATAAAAAGGTACAAATATGACACTAAATAACTAGAGCTGCACTATATCAATAACAATTTTTATTATTAATGCTGGCAATACTAAGTAAAGCTACTTATTTTATACTGGCAATACAAGATAATCAATGTTATGCAAATGCTTTAGTCAGTTGTATTAAAAAAGCTAAAGAAAGGGTATGATACCCTACTGGGTTGCAAATAGTAAAAAAGGGGTAGCTGTAACTGTTTTTCTTGGTAAAAGTATTCCATATTCCTAGGACCTGCTAGTTATACCTAGTCTTTATTTAAGCTATGTTTGGTTCGGCTATCAGTGTTTCTGGCTTTGGCTAAATATCGTGTTTTACATGGAGCGATGGCCTCCACAACCCATTTCACTGGGCAATTGTCTTCGTTGATGGAAAAGAGATACAACTATCATTGAATATCATATCCTTATCTGGCACACGTTTGAAACTTCATATTACGGAGCTGGGCCATATTATGCCGTTGCCAAACTTGCGAATGATAAGAATAACGATGTTTCAAGAATATTGTAAAAGATGGTAACGCCAAAAATGTTAGTATGGTAGGCATTTCGGAATACCCTATAGTTTCATTATGAGGCATCTGAAACCCGTTGGCATTTACTACAGCACATCTTCTATAACCACTTAGCGTATTTACGTGGCGTGGACCACATGAGCACATAAGCCAAAATTCTTTAACTAAAACCTTTTTGGAACATTGTTTACTGTCAAAAATACAATCAATTCTTGACAACCTCTACTACTATGACTACAGGGGGCTGGCACCATCTCCTGAAATAAGACTGTTATAAAGCTACAAGGATCTTTTGGCATATGGATGACATTATCATGAGGGCGCTAGTGTGCATATTCGCAACAATAATCAATTCAACTGTTTGTCGCAAGTGATAGTTATTCATATAGGTATATGAAGGTATGCGTTCTGATTTCGGCGACGTGTCTAGAGATCCTTGTAGCAATATTCAGTAGCGAAAGTGAGATGCCGCGTTACTCTGAGCCGTCTTACTTTCGCAACTTCAAATCTTATTTTAAGAGATGGTGGGCCCACAGGGGCGGGGTGGAGCTATGCAAAACATTAATCTGTTAGTTGTGCGTCTTAAATACATTTTTACATTAATTAGTCAGTTCGATATCAAAACGATATCTTTATCCGCTCTAGTTATTTAGTGCAGTGTAAAGCTGTAAACACCAAAAATCTTACAGAGAATCAATACACTTATATTTAGTGTAGTATGGCACACCAAATTTCAAGAGAACAATCTGGAAAACTCAGAAGGAAGTACGTCTCACACAGTTGTAGTTACTAACTTTTATATTAATAATCACCGACAGTTAAGATATGCATGGAATTAATTTACAAACAATATTCTTAAATCATTTTTTTTTATTTTTACTTTTTGAACGCCAATACAACAAAATCGCAAAGCAAGGAATGTTATTTATTCTTTTCAAAAGTTTTATACAGATCATTTGTGCAATACATAAACCTCGAAATAAAACTGGACCAAACAATATATTCGATTTATTTGAGTTTTAATTTTCATCTTTGTTCTACAAAATAAAACATACAAATAAAAAGTCGACAAAACATTAACATCGTTTAATGGTGGGATAAAAAGTGGGCGTTCAAAGAGTGATTTAGACATTTTAGACGTTCAGAAATAAATGTATAAATCTAATATAAAAACACTTATACTACAAGCCATAAGAAGTGCATCACTGGGAAAGACAACAATTATAAATAACCACAAAAATATTATTGAATCCCCGAAGACGTATACATAGGCTGTTAAGTGCAAAGAACCGAGTTATTTACGAATACTGAAACTAGCATTTATGTTATACGCAGTAAGGTTCATATTTAAAAATACTATCTTATCCTAAGACTGTTAGGTAAAACTTAACCTTACTGTGGGGTGAATAAATGCCATTATTTATTGCACAGTTGTTTAATATCCCTTGAGTAAAAACAACATATACCTAATCAGATCTACTCTTCGTTTCGGGCCCAACAGAGCTCACCTGTGTCTTTGGTATGATTCTATCTCTTGTACAATAAAAAAAATAAAACGTGACATTACTGGCCATAAAGAAAATTCCAAAAAGAGAATATTATCAATTCATAACAGATCTCTTTGTGGGCCAGAATGAAAGAATAGGCCAATCGGAGTCAACTTAAACTTAGGTTTACCATTTCGTTGCGAAAGAAAGAGAGAGAGCATTATATACAATCTTTGTGCAAGAGGGACAGACATACATTGAAGGTTACGTCCTAATCGCAACGGAATAATGTACCTATTTATTAAAGATAATACTTTTCGGGAATGCCATGTATACGCCTGACAGACATTGTTTTACAACGTATTACACCGATAAATATATTATCAAATTCAATTTATATTCTTATAATAGGTAACACTAAATAAACCTTTATACTGTACTTTTGATCGAAAAATATATATCATATAGATTGTCGACTAAATAATAATATGGATATCGATATAACATTTCTTTTCCTAATTTTAGGTAACTAAAATAGTCAAGCAATGCGAATATACCTTTAAAAGCTTTGATTTTGATCTATGGTAACATAAAGAACAGTTTAAATGCAGTGTGGATCGCAGTCTTATCGCTATCTTAAATAACTTGATAGACGAGAAACTAGATAGAAAAGGGGGGTATTACGTGAACAATAAAAATCTCGGTAAATACTATTAAACACTAATATTTTATGTGACTACACAACACTGAAAACAAGACATATTATTATTTAGTCCAACAATACTTATCAACCACAGTTAGCAACGCAAAACTTTTTGTATACTTTCAAGATTTTTACAATCTTTAGTTTCCGTTGCTACCCGTACGCGTCGAACAGGTGCAAGTTTACATCAATCCGGGATTCCTCGGAATCTTTGAAAGTCATGTCTGAATGACGGTCAACAATCGTGTCATCGTACTGACAACAAAAACATCTATGCGGAGTAATAAGATAATTGTATAAGAAAACAAGGACCCCGAATTGTAACTATCCCACCTATTGCCAGACGCCCATCTAAAACTGTGCCCAAAAACCAGTACAATATCAATTTACAACAATATCTTCTTCTCAAAATTCTTATTCCTCTCGCATTGCACATACAAATCGTCCTTTTTCCCGCCTAACAGTTCATCAGCCCTAGCCAAGTCGTCCAAAAAGCACCTGCCTTTCTCAGTACGCATAATTTGCCGCTTCGGGAACAAATTTTTGGATAGGAACGATATGAGACTGTTCCATTCGTCTATGAGTTTGAATTTCGGGGCGAAGGAGGTCTCGATCGGGGTTTGGAGGCTGGAGTGGTTGAACCTGATGTTGATGATCTCCTTAGAGCTCTTTTGGGCTCTTGTGGCCTTGATGAAGGAGAGTAATAAGGTGTCGACGTCTTTGTGAGGGCTTATGATAGGTTTGTCATAGATGTTGTTGTATACGTTCGTTTCTATCGGGGGTCCGACGATGTACAGGACGTGTGAGGCTAACCTGAAGGCTTCCTCGGCCCAGATGTAGGGGTCGCCGTGCGATGTGAGGGAGATGTCGCCGTCGAACATTACTTCGAAGCCGTACTCAGAGCGTAGGTATGCCACGAAGGACGACACGCATTCGGCGTGGAGGCGGTTCGTTGGAGAGTATGCGACCAGGATTTTCGGTGGAAGAGGTATTTCAATTCCTGGAAATAATACACAAAATTGATAAACTTGCAAATAAAATAAATAATAATACAATTGCTAAGAGATAATTTGTAAATTACAAAAAAACTGTAACTACAGTTTCGTGGTACATAATAACTGATGATTTCATTGCATTTGGTCACGCGAGTATATTGATAATTATCGGATAATTAGAAGCTGAATCGTAGCCCTTAATCCGATATCCTTCTATAAGTAATAAATTGTTCAGTCAATTAACTTTGCCACTGCCCGCTGGCTGGACATAACTCGGTTTTGTTATTTCTAAGTTGAACTTAATATAAACTTAATATAGTTGAAACGACGGGCGTGTATGAAGCGCTTGATGAGTGTGGATGAAGCTAAAGTGGTATGCCAGGATCGTAGCAAATGGAAAGATGTGATCTCTGCCTACCCCCAAGGGAAAGAGGCGTGACGTTTATGTTTGTATGAACTTAATATATGTCATGGAAAAACGTTGTAGGAAATGAAGTGTTTGCCATGTTTCATACCGTCTGTACATCGGGCTTCTCTTTTTCCTTTATTAAGATCACACAGCTGGGCAAACGTGGGTTGCTTTTGCCCAGCTGTGGGATCTTACCCTTTTTTTTCGTGGGAAATCATCAAAGGACCCCACCCGCTATGGGTGCAGTGGGAGTGAGTGTCAGACTTTTACTGACTAAAACCCACTATGTTCCTTCTGGAGCCCTTTGGGTGCCGGGCGAGCGGTAACCCTCGCGAACATCCCGCAGCCGCGGCAGGCGTGGGACCTTACACTACCATTACCTATTCGCTTTCTCCACTAAAAGACTCTTCAGCTCAAACATCTTTCTATCTCTCAACAGACAATTACTAGAAAGAAATTAATTACTGATGACATACCCATAGCTAGCTTATATTTGTCGTTGCACCAGTAGCGCCTGATAAGACGCAGCGCGATGTAGTACGCGAAGAGAGTCGCCACGACCAGGGCGGTCACACTCGCTATACAAATGTTTAGGGTTTGCGGCTCGCTGCCTGGAATCAATCATTTTGGATAATTAAAATAATGAAAACTGATATTCAAAATAGTACGCCACATATTAAAGACGAGTTTGTCATTGCAATTACTTGTAGAAATGTATTGTATTATAAGCTGTAAGGCCAACTATTTTTTTTTTTTTTTATAATTTCCCGATTACAATTTTTTTAATGACATTATTTAACAATGGAATAAATTTGACATTTACTCAGTTTAATAATCTTTTAATTTCATTTCAAGAAAGAACTTCTGCTTCAAGACAGAATTCATCAAACACAAAAAAGCTCAACCTAACTTCAATAAACCAACTTACTTATCATAATTCTGGGACTCTCCACAACTTGACACACAAAGTCCTTAGTCACGCACTTATCATGCAGGGGTTTGACAACAAAACTGAACGATCCATTCGAACCGACGAAATTAAAGTCATAAGTCACTTCATCCGTGTTATTCATGAGCCTGATAGTCGTGGCTTTCACTTCCCTTACAGTTTCTTTAGTAGTGGTGACAACCTTTATGTGGTATGCCGTGATCTTCAGCTGTCGAGGCGGCGGCATTATATGTAAACGCATCACCCCTGGGAATATCTCTATGTATATGAATGGCTTCCATCTTTCTTCAGTTGTCGTTAAACCTGGAATTTTGTGAAGTGTTAGATTTTCTTTTGATTACCATTTTTGGCAGCAACGAAATTGGGTAATATGACATTTATCGCATGTTATAGAGCTAAAAAGATTTTTTGGTACGTGGATGATATTACCATGAGGGCGCTGGTGTGCATATTCGCAACAAGAATCTACTCAATGTACGTCAAAAGCGATGGATTTTTCATTTGTGATGGGAATCGGTTTCGAATTCAACCAAGTGCATAAGATCCTTGTAACACAATAAGGAATTTGTGTGAACTGGTTTATGATAGTTTCAAGTTAAATGTCAAAATGTGTAAAAACTTTGCTTAACAGCGAAATACTAAATCGTTTTTATCTATGTGTTTGTTACAGAATGGCTATTTTATTTATAATAAAAACAACATTTTAATAATATAGCATGTACTGATTTTATATTTAGAGTGCACAATAAGGAAAACTTAGCCTTTTTCTACGCTTGATAAGGTCTAAACATAGACGATATAATAAACAGAGCTTAGAGTAATTAATACTCTATGAAACTATACTAAACAAAAAACATCTACATTTAAAACTAAACATAAATTCCTATAATATATTTACAAAGCGTCAAAAATACTTTACTATAAATTATCTTTTGACACAAAAATCAAGTCATTTATTCAAATTAGGTTAGCAGCACTTTTTGAACAACAAGATTTGTAAATTATGGACAGCACCCCAATGCCCACCCTTCGCCGCTTCTTGTGCTATTGCTACGGGAGAAGAAACGAAATATAGTTACACCATAACGAAATGTACATCAATCTTTTACTTTCGATATAAAACCTTTATCAATAGGGCAGCAGGTGTAGGTGTACCTACTGACAATAAAACAAATGCTTGTAAAATGATAATGACGTCATCGCGTAATAATTCAACCAACGTCACAATGCGGACACCGTTCTTGTAACTGTTTTTAAGCCCGATTTGGTTATCATATCAGCTTTGGTTTATATCGAGTACTAATATAAATGTCAAAGTTTGTAAGTATGGATGGATGAATGTTTGTAACTCCATCACGCTCAACGGAAAAATTTTGACAAAATTTGGTGTGGAGTTTGCAAAATGACCTGGATTCATATTTACCGAACTGGTAACTCGTGGCTCTTGAGAGAGGCAATTGGAAGAAAAGTAGGAAGGTCTTTGACCAGCAGTGGGATATTTCAGGCTAGTAAAAATAATAATAATTGGTGGGGTGTTAGCTGACACCCTAGATTAATACTTAGTCAACTTTTAATTCGACTGCATCCAGAGTGGGTGAAATTTTTTTGCAGCTATAACCGATATTCGCGCGGGCAAAGTCGTGGGCAATAGCTAGTCAAGTTATATGCACCAACGTAATCTCTCCATCTACCCGTCTACCTAAATTCATATACACAATAATAATATGTAATCAGACATGCATTGCTCACCAAAATAAAAGTGACGAAGCTTGTTGTTAAGTGAATCACCGGTGTTCAAGTGTTATTAAGATAACAGTTTCCTTTGTTACATAAAATCCAAAGGATGGATGAATAAATCGAAGTATAAATAGGTACATATAAACTTAGCTCAAAATGAATTTGCATTGTTTTAGCAATACGTACGACACTTATTTGAACTAGACTTGAAAGGAGCTCAAGAGTTCATTTACACTTATATGTAAATTGGAACCATCAAAAAACATACATACATACATAAACGTCACGCCTCTTTCCCTTGGGGGTAGGCAGAGATCACATCTTTCCATTTGCTACGATCCTGGCATACCACTTTAGCTTCATCCACACTCATCAGTCGCTTCATACACGCCCGTCGGTTTAGGGTACTCCTGACCTGACCCTTTTTTAGGACTTTCCCTATTTGGTCCTGGAACGTCTGTCGTGGTCTTCCCCTCCCAACAACTCCATTCAAACTACACTCATATATCTGTTTCGTTAGTCTTCTTTCGTTCATCCTCTCAACATGTCAAAACCATTTAAGCATCCCTTTCTCAATCCTTGTGACTACATCTTCTTTCACGCCACATCTTTCCCTTATCACATCATTTCTTATCCTATCGCTCAATTTCAGTCCTAGCATACTTCTTAGAGCTCTCATTTCAACTGCATTTATTCTACTTTCATGCTTCTTCTGCCACACCCAACTTTCACTCCCATACATTAGCGTCGGTACCAACACACCCCTATGAACTGCTAAACGTGCTTTATTCGACACTTTCTTGCTGTTCATAAAGGTATGCAGTGCACCATTCACTATATTTCCAGCATTCACTCTTCTTTCAATATCACTATCATACTTCCCATCTCTCGTAAATTTCGTGCCCAGATATACAAATTCATTTACTTGTTCTACTTTTTCACCTCCAATCATTACGTTACATGCCGTCACACACTCATCTCTTTCAAATACCATAACTTTTGTCTTAGAGACATTCACATTCATACCTTTCTTCTTCAAAGATTCAAAAAACATGATTTTAATATTATTCCTATACATACACTATTGTGGTTTGACAATATTGAAAAAGACCTAGTTCCGGTAGTTCGTTTCAAATTCCCTTATTGTATATCGAAAGAACTAAGGCGAAAAGCATTGTAATGGTTTCAACCAACAAGAGTTTAGCGTAACTCACACCTTTCTTCGTCCAAAACCAAATCTCGTTCCCAGGATAACAAAGGAAAATATACCTTAACGTTAACAACATAAAAATTAAAATAGCTTACTTAGCATCTCAGCGGAGGGTATATTGAAGTAATACTGCCCCCTATTAACGCTCCCATCGTCGGTGGTGGCCTCGAAGTCTAGGATGTGGCTCTGTCCGTCTTTATCGTCAGTTTTGGGCCAGTAGCAATCGTAGTAGAGCACCGATTGATCGTCAATTGTCACGTCATTAGATATCATTATGTTCCTGCAGTGGTTCTTCATGTCTCTATACTTGTCTTGGAAACGGAATTTCATGGCTGGAAAAGAGTTTTATTAGATAATTTTTGTTTGTCTTTTTAGAAACTTGATTCGTGAATTTGATACTCTGTCCTGATTAACTAAGTGCTGATACTATTAAATAACTGGCTTTGTCGCAAAATTACCACTTTTCAAAATGACTACAAGTAGCAAAATGTCCCTTTCTGAGTATGTTTCTTTCGCAAAATGACACTAATTCCTAAACACAGCACAAATATAAGATCTTTTTTAATAAACTCATATCAAGTAGGTTAATTAAAACGACAAATTATTTCATCACTACATCAGCCGAAAAGATATCAATCAAAGATCTTAATCAAACAAATTCAATATAATGAAATAGTTTATATGTTATTGTTTTTTAATAAAAGCTTGCTGAAGTAATTACCTAATTAATAAAAACTTACTTTTCCATTTAATATTACTGAATGTAATATTCAGAACTGTGTGGTTCACTGCAAATGGGGCTACGCTGTCGTAATGGAACATAGTCATGATGTAGGGTTTCAGGGTGACCCCTCCGATGTGAGTGTTGGGTGAGAGTGGTCCAAAGGTCATTGCACCACACTCAGGGCTGTCTGACTTGTATACTTTCATCTTGCACATGTCGTAGTCCACATGGTCTTGGCCGAGAATCTGTAATGGATGGAGGTTACATCAAACGAGGCTTTACTTACTATGATATTTTATACCCTCAGATTCCCTTGCAAGGGTATTAGTTACAGCTGTAAAACGTATTTAGCCTATACCTTATGGAATTTTATCAAAATTAGTCTATTTATTTATGTAAAAAGGTAGCAAACATACACATAAACACACTACAAACTTTGGTCTTTGTACTATTAGTAGGGTTGACATGAAGTATGATGGATAATGTTAGATAGCATGGTTGCATCATCTTTTACCTTGTGTAAAGTTTATTCACACAACAATATAAATATACATTACTAGCTTTTGCCCGCGGCTTCGCACGCGTTAAGAAGTATAATTGTTTAGCAAGTTAGTGTAAAAAATTAAGGCCTACAAAACTTCTTTATACACAATATTCTTAACTAATTTGTCATTTGGCGCTAAAACTATCTTAAATTTAAACAACAAATACAATGAAAACAACGAAAATTTCCTTGTGCAACGAAAGTACAAAGTGAAAAATCAAGCTATTTTATTGCGGGGTATAACACCTCGGTACGCGCGATCGCAAGTCCCGTCGTGGTACCTCGTCCCGCGCCCCTCACTGCAACTCGCCTCGAGAGCCGCGTGCCGTGTGCAAAAATATTCGTGCGTACTTTTTAATTTCACGATATATCAGAAACTATTCATCCTATTTATAAACTGTAAAAGACAAATATTATCTCCATGATATGACCTTTTTTTTAAAGTAAGTTTTAGACGTAAGAATTAATATGGTAGTACTAAAATCATACTCAGAAAACATGTCTTATTTTTCTTTATCTGTTTAGCTTCATCATGGATTTCCCCTAAAAGATAGATATAGGGCATCGCGAACTTTTTTGTAGGTCTATAGGAGCCCTACATTTTTGTAGTACATAGTATTCATATATACTTGAGTATTTCGGCAGCGTACGCGATAAAAGTGATTTAGCGGTAATTTTTTTCCGACTTACTTGACTAATATCCTTATTTGAAGATAACCGAGAGAAGTAGGGTGATTTCATATAGCCCATGGCAATTCGGAATGATGTAGCTTTCTAATAGTGAAAGAATTTTTAAAATCGGTTCAGTAGTTTTGAAGATTAGCGCCGACAAACATACAAATATACAAACTTACAAACTTACAAACTCACAAACGCTTACCTCTTTATAATATTAGTATAGATTTAAACTGTTCAAAAAGCAAAAAATGTTCAGCAAGAAGTTTGTCATATGTAAATTACCATCAAAACAAAAAGCTAGCAGATAGTATACAATTGGTATTCGCTTGTGTTTTTTATAATAACCTTTAAAATATTGAGTTCACTAGGAATATCCAAATAAGGACATATTTTTAAAATAATTTTGCAAATAATGTTTGATTAACCTGGCATTCAGTTATTACTACTTGCTGCTAATTAAGTTTCTGCTATAATTGATTTATGATGATCACTTTCTATATCTATTTGTTTAACACAGTTTTAAGTTGAATCATTTCATAAGATTATAAACCAGTAATACACAAGTGGTTTAATAAGAATATGGATATGTATGTATTGTTGTGTGATCCAAATTATGATTGACTGATGATAATTTGTTGCGACAACCTTTGTTAGGCCAATTATTATTAATAATTATTTTATTAAAGAGTACAGAGTGGCCAAAGTACAAAATATTATAGTTTATCAATCATTGATGTGATTATTATAAATAATAAACTACTTAGTCATTTCCAATAAAATTGTATCTTATAAATTAAGGTGTACATATAGGTATATACTAATCATTAAATGAAATCAAATTGTGCACAAAAGCATCCACAATTGATATTTATCACCTGAGAACTCAACATTGTGGAATGCAGAACAGATAAAATAGTCATTTGAATAACAAAATTATTTGTCATCATTTTAGTTTTAAATGTTTAGGAGATTATTACTCTGCCTTCAACGGCTCCAGCTTGGTTATTTTTTCTATGTGAACAAAATCTGATATTACTATTTTTTTATTAGCATTCATTGAATGCCTGGGTAAGTAAATAAGGTTTTAATTGACAAATCTTGTCAGGACAATTTTTATTAGCATCATCTGTTCAATGTTCCGTGTGGTGTCCGGATATAAAGAATAGCACCACCCCATATCCTCCACTGGGTGTCGTAAAAGGCGACTAATGGACCTTAAGACCCAGTGCCCTGTACCAACCACCTTGGGTCACCCGAATGGTGGCGGGTAAACAACCAACAATCGCATTCCCAAAGAGGGTTAGTGTCAGGCAGGCGGCCGACTATAAAACCATAGCCAAAACTTTAAGCAACATGTCTAGAGGACGTGTTGCGCCGACCCCAAGTAAAAATTGGGATAAGGGCAGGGGCATGATGATCATCTGTTCAATGTTCCATTTAAGTAGTAAGCTATTTTGTAGTCCTCCCACACAGTATTGATTTCTATCTATGTATAAACAAGTCAGGAGTACCCTAAACCGATGGGCGTGTATGAAGAGTGATGACTGATGAGTGTGGATGAAGCTAAAGTGGTATGCCAGGATCGTAGCAAATGGAAAGATGTGATCTCTGCCTACCCCCAAGGGAAAGAGGCGTGACGTTTATGTATGTATGTATGTATAAACAAGTGATGACATGGCTTATCAAGTTCAGACTAGGGACAGAAGAAAAATCAAGACAGCTAATTTGCAATCAATATATTATGATATGTGGTAATACATGCCATAAAAACTTAATTCATATGAAGACATGATTTACATAATTATTTTCATACCTATATGTAATTATGTATAAATTGATGAAAGAACATAATTTACAATTACATCTGGAGCCTTTTGGCCACTAATGTCTATAAGATGTTTTGTAGATAGACAAAATGTTAATTAATACAATGTTATGCTTTACTGATTAGCCTTGAGAATCGAGTTTGTGCCTGCTTCTATTATAATTAGATTTGTATTAAATAACAGAGATGATACATCTTAATCTGTACTATATATTATGTATCCAGCTATTTAATGTTATTTGAGTATTCATAAGGAAAAACACGGGTCAGAGTAATCAAGGACGCATATGTCAGATAATGCAACCAATGCCTTGCTACCTTTCTTTGTAAAAATCAATACCGATTGCTGCAGTTTACTTTTCAATTTATACATAAAAGTACAGTGTAATTACCTCAGTTGTACAGCTGACCTCCGATCTATTACCACAAAGCTGACTAAATCCAGCCACATATTGTAGAAAACAAACAAACACAAAAAACACTGCTGAACCCCACATTTTTAAGCTATGTCCGTTTTTATTCAAGTATAAGGTGGAAACTTATGCATATCTAAGATAAACACATGATTAAGTGATTATCTTGTCAGGATATTTTCACTATAGGATAAACAAAAAGTGAAAAAATAATAAAAATGTTTACAACGCGATAACCCAGTCGCAAGCAAACAGCAAACTTGAGCAAACTACGCAATGGGTGCGTTCCATAGCAAGTATAATCTGTTTGCGACATGTTATTATACCTTGTAAAATATAGCTTGATACCTGTGACATTACCGAACGTTTTATGAAGACAGCTACAACCCAAATTTTATTTTTAAATGTTCAAATTTTTTAACATAAAAACGACGTTTGTGTATAAAAATAAAATGCATTTTTAAAAGCAATCATGTAGTTATAAAGATACCAGTAAAAATATGAGTAATTTAAATAATATTTAATATTTCTTAAATAATTTTTGGTTCTTAGCTTACTTTATAAATGCACTCTAGGGACGTGCAAGTGACTGACAGATGATTATCGATAAAATAATACTATGAAAATTTCACGAGTATAAAATGTAGTTATTTAGTTTGGCAATAATAGTTTCGCGTGCTGAAAACAAGCGGGCGCCATCGTTTTTGAGTCAGTACGAGTGCTGACGCGATGAAGACGCCTTGTATACGCTACCATTGTTTTGTTGATATTTGTGTTACTTTGTGTTACTATGGTGTTATTTGTGTTACTTTGTTTGGTGTTCCCTTTTTTTTGTTTGCCAAAATGCCAAAAAGACAAAAAAGACTGTTTTGAATAGTGAGTGTCGCGAATTTGTGATCCGTTTGCGCGATTATTTTTGTTTTATTTCATTTAAATCAACTACAAATACATTTATTTTTAATTTACATCTTTACAATGACAATGACTACAATGTCACTTTTAATAAAACTCATGACGTCACAGACATCGATAAGCTACGAAACACGTCTCCATCCCTAGTAATGTCATTCCGGCAAACGTCACAGGTATCAAGCTATATTTTACAAGGTATACTTGATACAAAAAGTATTTTTTTCGTTATCCTATTTTTTTAATTAACTTTTAAATTTTACAATATTGAACCAATAATAATAAGCTTGTGAAAACCGCAAACATATTATGTATGTTATTGACAAAATATGAATAAAGATAAAATTCCTACTACTCGAACGAAACTGCAAAAAATATTTGACAATTGGTGAACTGGGCGACTTTGACATCTGTTGTTGATAATGCCGTGCAATTTGCGATAATATTTGAACTATTGACGCCTCTTATTAAATATGGAATAGCTATTTAGATATATACTGTGTAACATGATCAAAATATGCTCTTACGTCGCGTAGGAAGTCCAAAATAAACCGCCAGGATGACCGTAAGTCCGACTAATCAATTTGTCTTATTTGATACTTATGTTATTGAATTAACTAATGATATTGTTGTTATAAGTTTCATTTAACCTACAGTGTAGTTAATAGAGGTTAATTTGTGATGTGTAAAAGTTTCGTAAGCTGTGTTAACCAACTAATATACGTACGTAATGTTCTATTCTTATTTGTTTGTTTATTGAGTACGTAAAGGTAAGTTTGGGTATTATTCAAATCTATCAGCTTTATGTAAAGCTCTACTTCTATCTGCCGCCTCTTTTACCTGAAACTTACGGGTGTAAATTACTTGTAGAGTAATAATACTTGTAACTGGTGAAATAATATTGTAATTGGTATTTTAACACAGCCCATTTGTTTAGTTTAGTTTTTTAATCAATTTTAGGTGCCTACAACCTTACTTGCAATAAACAAAAAATTGTATCTACTTTTAATTAAGCATATTACATACACCAGCATGTAGGTAACTTGAAGATTAAAATTATAATAATGTATTGCAGAATGTTTATTGAACATAAGCTTGAATGTATAAACACATATCTAACGTTGGACTAAACTGTTGATAAACAATATCCATACTAGAGTACAGAGTATTGATCAAGCAGGTTTATACATATGAATGAAAAATATTGATAAGTTAAAAACAAATTACCGTGGTTAATAGACAAAAACGGTTCAATAGCATAAAAAATACACATAGACAGGGTTATTATTGTATTGCATCTAAAAGACGAATATTTTTTTTCCCATGTTATTATTTACACATTTGATTCAATGCATTCAAGTGGCATTAAAAACAAAATGTTTTATCTCTGAAAACTATTTATATAAACTTCAAATATAAAAAATGGGAAATACACAAAAAATTACAGTGCCTAGTAGGTAATTAGATACTGTATCTATTATTTACCACTATAACTATTTATGCTGTTTTATATGGTACTACTTACAGTTGTATTATACAACGTTGATAAAAGCGAGAGGCATTAAATGAAACCACATATTCTGTATATCATTATAAGGCTACACAACAAAAATCAAATCAATGTAAGCAATAGTTTAGTCACAGGATATTTTTTTAGTTTTTTTTTAGTTTGAACATGCTGTGTCTTCCTGATTAGGTGACTAAGTTTTATAGGCATAGTTATCTAGTTGGCTCCGGTTGGGTCCGAAACTAGTCGGGCTATCCCGATAAATACGCGTGAGTAAACCGTTATAACGTTTTAAGTATGAATCATCCTCACGAAAGTTATTATAAAAATATTGCTTACATTGATTTGATTTTTGTTGTGTAGCCTTATAATGATATACAGAATATGTGGTTTCATTTAATGCCTCTCGCTTTTATCAACGTTGTATATTAGTCAACCAAAACACAGTTGAGAATTTGTCATATTCTTATCCCAAAAACAGTACATTTTCAAGTCATAAATTCATTCTCAAAATATATTCAGTACACGCCTGACATGATTTAAAGTTCCAGTAAATCTCAGATTTGTTCCAACTTGCTTTAATTAAAAGCAAATTATAGAACTAATTAATTTCTCAATGGATTAATGAGTTAAGTAGAACATTCAACTGTTTGAATATACATAGGCGAAAAAGGGTAGAATAGTTAATAAGCATTTTATTTACATTTTTCTTAGGTCCTTTGTGTAAGAGCAATGCAAGTCTTTGATAACTACCATACTATATATTATGGGGACAAAGGTACTATCACCATGTCATTTTATAGTGGTTTGTATTTGTACATAGATGGTGTGGTTGGGCTAAAACCCCTCCCTCCCTCACACCCTATTGGAGACCTGCGAACTTCCCAGACAACTTCTGCATTTCTGGAGGGTGTTGGGCTGGCTGGATTATCTGCCCCCAACACCACTGCACGCACAAGGGGCCACAGTAGCCTACGTACGTAAAATGGAGCCCACCACAAAGTACTTAGTGGATTAAAATCGTTGGGTATTAGAGACTTGTGTTGCTTACAAAAGCCTTTAAAGTATTTATAACATAATTATGCACCTACTAAAATTGTTTAATAATAAATTTGCTGGTCCTTGGCATGTTTAACCTCTACAAGCTATCTCACACAAAATTAAAAGCACATTAACTGATAACTTTTGTATTTGTTACACAACGATGAAAACTTTCTGATATTGTTATCAAAAATCCATTTCAATGCTTGAAAAGCAAGGCTGCGACTCACACTGCGCCTAGCGGCGTCTCTCTCTTTCACAACAGAAACAATTTTGCTCTAAGGGCTAATAATAGAGTTTACTAAGAGTTGTCCATAACATACGTAGGACGGGGGGGGGGGGGCTACTTATGTGATGGACAACTGTAACCTACCACCATTAAAGGGTGGTCTACTCTACACTCTACTCTATTTTTTTACCAAGCCTTTTGTGTCCCCTAAGTCCTTCCACGTTTTTCTGTCCTGCGCCACTCGCGATGTACGTTCAAATCATCCCGCCATCGCTTTTTGGGCCGGCCTCGGCGGCGCTGTCCATCTGTTGGGTCCCTGGCTGTCTATTCTATTAAAGAAGCATAATTATTGGTGCATTTCCAATTCTGAAGACCTCATGTATCTAATACTGAGAGCTAGGCTAATTTAGGGTCGTTCATCTTTTCATGCCTAAACCATAGTTTGCAGACGACAGGGCAGCAAATACTAGAAGGAGTTCCATTTTTTGATCATTTCTGCAAAATGATGTCGGGAATAAGATACTGAAGAATTCACATATTTTTTTCAATTCCACATTGGCCACTCGTCCACACAGAGACAGCAAGTTTCAAAGATTTGGCCAAGTTCATCTATGTAATAATTTTAGAACAGTACAACAGACAGTGCGTCGTACCTAACTAGCTAATAAGTATCCATGCATACAGATTTTGATCTATAATATTCACGTGTTTTGGCACCAGATCTTTCGGCATGTATTTTAAGCAATTACAGAGCTCTCCGCTCCTTGAGAGAGAAAAGTGGAAGAAGAATCGGGAGGCATTTGCTTTGCTGTGGTACATTTCAAGCTAGTAATAATAATAATTTTAAGCAATTCAAACTTTATATCGTTAAATTTGCCTATACAAGTATTACAACCATCATTTTTATCAAAGAGGATGTTGAATATATTAAATTAAAGATAGAGATATATGCGCATTATAACTTCCTGTCCATCCATGACTTTAAAACTTTTAACTAGTTACAATGTGGGGCATGTTCCAATTCTGGTAAAATATTATTCGTTATTCATTTGTGGACGTGTATTGTGAGAAGCGTTAAAATAGCTTGTGTATTTCCAGTAATCATTTAAGTTGTGGTTTTAAAATTAATAAAGTCTTTGTCATTGTGAGAAATACGCTGATACATTTAGTTTATGTATACCATTTGCCTACGAGTGGCCAAAGGATTTTACCAGTAGTGTGACAGTTGCAGACCGTCCTTTCGGACGATTAGTATAATATTACAAGTAATGCAGTAAGTAAAATAAGATTGTATTCTATGTAACCGTACGTATTTATAGTCTGTAAAATCCTTATCGCAATTTTTACCCTGATTTTTCCTTAATTGGTCATACGATAAGATTTTATTGGCAATTTAAAGTCTTAATTAAGACGCTTTATATACTTAAGCTATACGATTTGATACACGAAGAATTTGATTTATATGTATGTAGTAAAATGGACTATACCTAATTTTTCTGTATTAACTTTTTAATCAAGATTTAAATGACCATGCACGGTTATACTGGAATTTTACTACTAAAGTCTACAAAGGGGTATTTTATTAGTCGTAAAAGTGATGTTTTTAATTGATTTAGATTCATTTTGTAACTCAAAAGTCATGATGGCGGATTTGTCGAGTGAATTCGATCTGAAGAATAAAAATGTATGTACCACACTTTTGATGGAATTATGTACTTCAATTTACTTGTTGGAATCATGTTGTATTGACGGAAATGTGATTATAGGTTGATGATCGCATTAATAAAATATATCCTTCATTCTCATCCTTCTGGCAAATGGTACAAAAGTTGCAGCATTTTATTATTTAGGCAGAAAGCTAAAAACGATCGAAGACCCTAACCGCGCTCTCTATAAAAAAATCAGAACTTATAATAGTTACTTTTCTTGGTATTCATTTCATAATTTCTTCGACCTTCTACCAAGACTCGGTACGTCCTAAATACTTTTTCAGCGAATTTCACCTGTCCATTTTATTTTTGTGTAGCCATGACATTTTTATGTTCCAATCAAGCTTTCTTGAATCCAGTGACAAATGCTCGCTTGGCAACCAGCCATGTATACCGCAGATGATTGACGAAGACTTCTTACTAATCCGAAGATTCATCTCATCTCTGCATCACTTGTTTATTCAAAGCCTTGTTTTGCGCGCATTTTCTACATTCTTAATAAAGAGACAATAGCTTGTGTTTCAGATTTGACGCACCGATTGATTGTCCATTAGTCTTCATGCTTAATCCTAAATACCATTAATTCTTTATCCGCGGTAGCAATCAGTGGTAGAGAGTCGTGTTTAAAAGAAATTTATTAGCAGTTCCGTACGGCCTTTGCCTTAAGCTTGTTAAAAACTAAACTGAAGTGCAACAATTTAACGATTGCCGTTTAAGAAAATTACGATAAGTGGCGGTTTTTCTTTCGTTCCAACTGTGAAGTACAACATGGTTTCAACAAAAGTGCGTCGAAATATGGCCTAAATAAAAACATAAGACTGTCTAGTGTTTAGTGATGTGTTAAGTTGAACCTTGTGTTGTGTCGGACCAGGCAAACCATTGAACATGTTCAAAACGATACGAAACACGATTTTGTATTTAGTAAGTGTGTCTACGTTACGAGTCGTTTGTCCTTTTATAGGTCTAGACAGGAAAAATATAAAAATAAACTTGATCGCTGCATTTGGAGTAAAGTTATCTATGTTTTATGTCATGGGAAATGATAACAAACTCGAATTGAAAAGGGGTATAAAATAATTGTTGAACAGAAATCGACTGATGTCGTGATTACAATTCAAAATTGCCGAAAAGATTTACATTTTCCAGTAGCCTTTATATAAAGGAGTTATTAGATAAAGTGCTACAACGATCTTTTGGCACGTGGCCTAAACCTGTCAATTATGAATATCCATCACTTTTGAGACTGTTGAGGTGATTCTCGTTGCAAATAAGCACACCAGCGCCCTTACACTAATATCGTCCAAGTGTCAAAAGATCCTTGTAACACTATATGTATACGGCATTAAAACTAAAAGTGTGCCAGTTGTCTACGATGCTGTTCAATTTTATTTAAATAGCATTTGACTAGTGTTTGTATCTAGGACGCCAATGAGACCAAATTGGTATTATTGAACAATACAATATTTCAATGCATACTCAACTGAACTACCCATACATAGACTGTTTTATAGAAGACGCACGACGATTTATATCAAGTCGTTTGTATTTTGTTTTTCAATTAATTGATAAATATTTTATCTCTTAATTGTCTTCCTGTGTAATTTGAATACATAGCAAGTAAATGTGTTTAGACACGTTGTACGCTACATACATTAATTTTATCAAATACTTTTGAACGCATAGTTAATACAGGGTGCTAAAGTGTTATGTACATTATTGAAAATAAGTTATTACGCCTTAACAAAAGTTTGCACTTGATTTTATAGTCATGTAAAAGTTACGTTATGTCTAAGAGGTTTCTATTAATGAAATAAAAATTTCGGAAATGAGAAAAGAGCAGGTTTTCGTACAGTGGGTCAAGTAAAAAATAGCCAATAGTTTCTCTACAGCTAGTGTCCCTGTACCGAGGAGTTTATCCTTCATACAACTTGGTGAAACAGGCGAAATATCCAGAAACATTTAATCCCTTAATGAAATAGAAATGATACTTATAAAAGAGAATGTATAATTTAAAGCCAGACAAGTAGAAATTAATCATAAACATCTTTGCTTAAAATCTATGCTTTTACCAAAGAACTCGGTTTTAATGGCTGATAACATCAATAATTAAATTTATTACGAACTTACTTTTTGAAAGTATAATCAATAGGTACACATATAATCTATTAAAGTAGTATTACATGGGGGCTTACGATCATATCGTAAAGTATTATTTTTGCCACCGCAAAGTTTTTAACGAGAGAGGTAGGTAGGTAGAGACCTCATAAACCGTGATAGCGTATTACATGGCATAGAGCGGCGTCTCTCTTCCACAACCTGCAATTATATTATTGTAAGAGGTGGTGGGAGGAGCTGCGGGATGTTCGTAAGAGTTACCGCGACCCTGGCACTCAAAGGGCTCCAGAAGGAACATAGTGGGTTTTAGTCAGTAAAAGTCTGACACTCCCTCCCGCTGCACCCACAGCGGGCGGGGTCATTTGATGATTTCCCACGAAAAAAAAAGAGGTTGTTGTTGGAAAGTATTATTAAATAAAACGGTAAAAAAATGTGCAAATATTTTGTCATTTTTAATAAAGAACCTAAACTCTCTCATTTTCTGCTGCATGTATTTACAAAGTTTCTATTAATCAACAGTTTGTTTACAATTTGACGTAGGTACTGTCAACGAAACAGTGTGATTGAAACATCTGTTTTTTTAATAATTTATTGAGTCGTGACTAACATTGTAATAGTACACCTTGACGTACATGTAAATAATTTAAATAATAAAAACAGATGCAAAGAAAATATGCAGAATAAATTTATTTCTACGAAAAGTTAGACATAGTTCGTAACAAGAAAAATATAATTCTATGGTGTATGTTTTTATGAAACAACAAATATAATTCATTATAATAATTCAAGCCTTAAATGACCTTTTCCCTGTATGAAGAAGGAATAAACGCGAACGACGAGTTTGAATATTGAGGAAAAATATTTTTAAATAAGTTTTTAGTGCACTAAAATATCTCCATTTTTTTATTTAAACAACGATAGAACGAAAACAGTACTTTGACACAATTTAAAATGAAGAGAGTAAATGGATATGTTATAATTCTTATTAGCATAGAGGCATAGAGATTTCCAGGATATTTTATATCTACACAATTCTAATTAACATTTACAGATACAGCTATCGTCACTGATAATCTACTAACCTAATGCAATAATTTAGTATTTAATATAACGATTTAATACTATTATCCAAATCAGTTTCGAAATACAGGGAATTTCGTAGGTACCGATAATCTTATCATTTTGTCAGTCGATAAGTCTGAACAGTACTGTCGAGGCTCATAAAAATACGCTCAGAATAATAATTGTGTTGTGATAAACTTAAAAGAAATTACTCATAATTAAAGTGCAGGCCCTGTCATAAATACTTGGTACTTAATATGTAAAGTACAAGTAGTTTAGTGTTTTATTTATAAAGAAGAATTCGTATTTGTTTAACCCTACGTGCGTATGAAACAAAACTTCCCACAACTGGCAATTGTTATCAGCAGCACTCGTGCGAACGTATCCATATTAACAGTCGCTTTTATATCTTATTGATCGCTGAAATAAATTGTATGTAAACGTATTGACATGTCTAATTTCTGAAGTACAAGTAGTGTAAGGCCACTCGACTCGTCGCGTAGACACGCCGTTCGCAGTCTGCGATCGAAAAATATAAGTGAGAAATAAATTTGAGTGCGGATCGTAAACAATGTACCACAATCTACAGGCAGAAGGTCGGGTGATGGGGCGCCGGTTCTTTCTAACTCTGGTGATTGGGATTTCCGCTGGATTTAGTTTTGCATACATACTATTAACATCGACTGGATTCACCCGAGAGGTTGCTTGGCAGTCCTACAGGTAACTCTATCTAGTTTATGGCATTTTTTCGCATGACGCATGGCGCCTTCTTTTTCGTTTTCTTCTTTTTCTGTTGCACCAGTTGCATGTTTGCATGTTAGTAAGCTAATTTTTAATATTATATTTTTAAGTATTTTATTGTGCTATGATTTATCAGGAATATTCTAGTTTTTAAGATGAGTGTACATAAAGTATTTTTGAATAATTGCAAGTAAGTGTGTATCGATGTTTATCGATCTATTTTGTGATAAATAATTTTAAATTCTATACGAACTCGTAGACACATTAGTGTCTGTATTGGAAACTATACATCTAGTTTATAAATTAATGTAATTGGTAATTGAAAAAACTATCTTTTACGACGTAATCAATGATTTCTTTCATATTGGTTTATTTATCAATATTATTATTTGCGAAACGTATTCTTGTCACTATCGTACGTTAAATATTTGTCTTAGATATAAATCGATAGACACTCAGGAATTTGAAATATTTATAACGACATCAGCTAGATTTTTTATCTGTATTAATATAGTTTCAATATTTAAATGAATCGATTTTATTGAAATGCCTAAAAATGTTTTACCGAATAAAACAAATGAAATAAATGATATCAGGAGGAAATTTAAACATGACTCGCTGTAAAATGTCGCACTTTTCAAATGGGCTATCACGTTAATTTAAATATAACTTAATAAACTAAAATATTAGTAGTATAACCGGTAAAATGTACTTGAATTATTTTTACCTCAAACGTAATACAGTCAACTGGATATTTATGTGAAATATGTGGTGTTAACAGAACCATTTTATTAAAGCGATAAGGTTGAGGTTTGAAAAGTTTTGTTAGCAAAAATATGCGGTACACTGTACCTTTTACTTACGTCCTTACTTAGTTTACTTACATCCCTTTAGATTAAAATGTTCGAGTTGTATTTTTAATTAATGTATTTGAGAGTTTTAACGGGAATAGTTTGATAACGAAACGTTTTAATTATGGAATACCCATATGTTACTACGCGATAATTGGCTGGTTTTAAATAATTAAAAAGGATGTAATAATTAGACGGTTATTTTTTTCTTGAATATCCTGTTATAGTAAGTACTACAACTACTACAAGGATCTTTTGGCACGGTGCTGAAATCGGAACTAATACCGTCCAATATGAAAAATAATTTCTTTTGACGGATAGTTGAGTTGATTCTTATGCGAATATGCACACCAGTGCCCTCATGTTAATGTCATCCACGTGCCAAATGGTCCTTGTAGCACTATAGATAAATTAAATCAATTATTTATTATAGTGAAAGACTAAACCAGCCAGTGTTATTGTTAATTAAATAAATTTAAATTTCCTAAACGATTTTATGTGTTTTGGTAGTCTATAGCTTTGAGTTTATTAGGTATTCAAATAAAAAAAAATGGATACCGTATTCTAAAATTAAACACGAGGTCTAGGAAATTAAAAAAAAAAAAATCACATTGCATATTATAGGATAAATTAAAAATACTAAGACTTATTGAGATCTTATGATGAGTAGTAGCAAGGTCACAAACTTGGTTTAAATTAATTAGTTAATTTGCTTTATGAAAATGAAACGTTTGTTTTATTAATTAAATAATTACAGGTATTGTTAGTATGTACAGCTGTTTTCAATTTAATTACTACTTGATACAAAAATTTTCGTGTTTGACACAGATTATTACATCAATAGCATAGCACTATACTAGGACATAGACTTTAATATATTCAGAAATATCATACAACAAGTCAACTATTAAATATTTTTGAATAAAAAGAGCAATTCTGCGTGATACTCAATAGTTACGTCTAAATTATTTTTAGAACACCTTAAGATTAAATGTAATTAACGATATGCTTTCTGACTATATAATTTGATGACGTGGTTTATGCAGAATGTTCAAGAAGTACTAAATTATTTTGAGACTAACTTAAGAGACAACACGTGAATTCCATATTTTAAAAGGTTATAGAGTTGGTAGCTTACTCTATAATAAATACCTTTTTTTGAGCTATATTAATTGCACATACTACACTCGCAAACTAGAATTAGTACGCTACGAAAGCGCCTGAGAAGGCTTCCTTGAAATAAAAACATTTCGATTTTTGCGGTTATTTGAAGAAATCGCTACTATTCATGCAAAACTACACCATAATAATATGTACCTATATGCCGTTCAGCCACATCCTAAGAACTGTGATAATGTGATCAAAACCTTGGTCAGCCATTATGTTGAGGCTATTTAGATCCTCAGCATGAATATTTTAAAAAATACAATTTTCTAACATCATTCATCTCGAGTTAAAATTTCTATACGACCCATAAAATGCAGCACGTTAAATCAAGAAATTTTCAATGGTCCTATTTTATTATACCGATTTTTCTATGGTAATTAAGAAAATAATATTTTATTTAAAACAAAAGAAAATCACGAAATATTATTTCTTGTTTTAGATTGTGAAATACCTTCAAGGTTTCTTGCCCTTATGTATTAGATTTTTGGATGTTTGATGAAATGTAAAATATCCCTAGATTCAGTTGTTGTGAATATAAAAAACAGGTTTAGACTTTCGCATTTATTATTTCCGGATAGGATATAAGGTGTCGAAGGCCTATTATCACACCTCTTAAGTAATTAAAATTATTGCAAAAATCAAAATCAAAAGGTTTTTATGTCGAGTACTACTCAGGCACTTTCAAAACGATTCTGATTCTAATTGCAATAGTGAAAGAGATGCGCTGCTTTACGCCATGTAGTGAGTACGCAGCCACGCAATGATAAAAGATTAAAAAGAAAAAAGGCAACTATGTAACTCAATTATCAATGGGGAGGGGGCAGAACACCTCCTCTCTTTTGGCCATCGCCTTGTTTTGGAGTATTCGGGAAAATCTCTTTCACTTTCGACGAGAACAGAATTAGCCTAAAATAACTAAGACTCATTACAAACTTGATGTAAGTAGAGTAAGAAGCATCAAGGTTGCAAACTTGATTTGACATTAAAACTTCTCTGAAAATGTACGGTACTCATACGTGTTTACAACAGTTTTAATTTAATTGTCATCTGATATAAAAATGTTTGTGTTTGACACAGATTGTTATGTCAATAATAAATTCTACAGATTCTTGTGTACACAAACATATACTTAATCCCAGTGCCGTTTACCCTAATTTGAATCTAAAGTTATTGCACCAACGTTTGGTAACTGTATTCCCATCCTCGCCAAAAAGACTACCACCAACCCCAACCTTTTATGGTGCTGATACGCTTGAGGATTTCCTTGCATTAAAAAAAAAAAAAATAATGTCTCCTGACCGATTTCGGCCACGGCGGCTAATGTTACTATGACACCAACCAGCTACGCAGGACATATTGTAGAGCACAAGCGTGTGCGCAAAGCCGCAAACACAGATGCACTCTCTGTTCCTTTACTCTCATAGCCCAATGGGACGGCAATCCGACACGACCGGAGAGATAAGGCGCAGGCCCAACATTTTTACATGCCTTCTAAAACACGGAGTATTTTGGAACCCTTGCAATGTATCGTTCGTGCGAATGCCCGCCGCTCCGATCATGAACGGTAGATATACAAGAGCATTTCAGAGATCGGAGCTTTGATCTATTACGAGCAGAAACTCAAGAGTATTGTCGCCATTTATACCGGTTCCAGACGAGTGTAACTTGTAATGTAAGATGACGAACCTATCGTTAGTGTGCCGTCCACAAGGTTAAATTACTTCTTTTGTTTTGAACCCGGCCTTAGTCTACAGATTTTGAAGAGAAAGAGATGCACTACACTTTGTTGTTACGATGAGATCAAATAACTGTTTGACAATACAATCCATATAGATCTCGACTTGGGAACATTTTTGGTGGGATGTTATTATAAAATTTAAATAGATAAAAAGCTTCAACAGGACACTGGTCTCGCTTCTATGCGCTTACCTACATTATTATGCTGAATTATCCGATATGTTCAATTCTTCAATATTTTATGTTTCCATAGGTTTTATGTATATTATGAAATATTTATGTTTAAAATAATTGGGACTTAGGGAGTCGGAGATATATTTATGAGTTGTTTAGTATTGTGTGTGTTTATTTTTATGTAAATAGATCTGTCAGCATCAAATCCTGTTGCGTCCATTATAAACGGAGCAATTATTTTGAAGATGTGTGTGTCTACTTGTCTTAGCTTCAAGTATTTTCTAGTCTTAGAAATTTATTGATACTGACAGACATGGTTACTTATTATTAGAAAATAGTTGTAGAATAAGTTTTGTTTATCATTTTCATGCTTTTTGAATGGCTACGAGCAGACTGGGGCGCTTGCTGTGACATTTAGAAATGAATACATTATATTATTTATCATCTATGTATCTAATGTCTGACATGGTAAGACATGCTGTATACTTGTCTCTCAAAGTACTTAAACATTTTTTTTTATTAAAGTAGCGTAATTTGAAAGACAAGGGTGATCTATCAGTGAAGGGTGTATATCCTTTGAACTCTAAGAAGGATTGTTGCTATAGTACATAAGAGAGACGTGATTGCTCGTTAAGACTTTTCGCTTCTATGACGGCAGCAGTCTTGTTTCAAAGCTGGAAACATACTCCTGTATAGTGGCGTGTCGTAACACACCAGAGGATAATCGGATTCATACATTTAATATGGTTAGAAACATTTGTAAGTCGTGTCGTATCGACAATGGAGCGCTACGATTGGTTTACGGCGCATCACGATACGCCACGTCACAGTAGTATGTTTTCAGCTTAATGCAGCTGTTGAGCTCATTGAAAACGCCCTGAACTTCCAAATATCTCCTCTTTCTGTATTTCTGTAAATGGACTCTTACGCAGAATGAAGTGCAAAGAAATGCGTGGTTGAACTTTCAATAAATCTATCATAAGACAGTCGTATGTACATAAAAATATGTAGTTTTACAATCGACCGTATCTATTATTATTACCCCATATATGCTTCTGTTCGCGAATGTAAATGAAGGTTTTATGTACTGACAGTACAATGATTTATTTTATACCTTGAACAAATAAACTCGTTAAATTGGATAGATATGATTACATATTGTTTGATCCGTCACCTGTGTACACACTCCCTTTAAAAATATATGAGTAATAACTCAATAACGACGACTCTGAGAATATTAAAACTATACTCTAAGACAAAGTATGAAAGATCAGATTCATTTGAACACTTAGCAGCCCTATTATTAATTCAACTTGTGGGTATCAGTTTTGATTCTACCAAGAAGTTATTTATCGGACCCATTCATTGTTTTCAAATAAATTCTAAGAATTAAATTAAATAAAACAGGATTAAAAGTTCTCTATAAATTGGTATTTCAGGAGACACCCAATTAATAAGTACTTAAATTTTAGTACTGGTCTTGGATTCAGTTTAATCTTAAAATGATGAGTAATAATACTGACTTGACCCCATTAGCTGTCCGTTGCACTTGTAACGGATATATCTACATACAATGATAAGGCGGGCGTTATCAAAGTAAACTTTAATACATCACATACATTGTAAAGAATAATATATCTCAAAAAGAACCGCTAAAAATGTTCTTTCTGAAAAAACAATGCGATTTACGCACGTGCGTAATATCCGCTATAGACACCTCCCAAATGACACATAATTTGTTTGCTGATAATTAAATTGATGGACGATATATCTATATCCTTGATAAAAGGTTTTTGTCTTTACTTAATACGTATCTTTCGAATCATCGCTGTTTATTATGATAGTCTGTCGCTTAATTATATAAGTACAGGATAGTAGATAGTGTAGATACAAGATAGTATCGCGATGAGGATCCGTGTCTGTACTATGAGCTCTAAATGTAGGACTGTTGCCATTGTGAAGGCAAGACGTTGCTCTATAATACCTGTAGCGTTGTTTCACTTCCACAGAGGCAACTGTCGTATATATCGATATCCCAAAGAGATGCATGGCTCCAGAGTAAGCGTTGATCCTGTGACTTAAATAAAATACATATTTGAAGGGTAGCGGGATAACCCGACTAAAATGTTTGACTCGCGAATCCACCGCGTCAGCTCCATAATTAAGGGCTCCGGTTGGGTCTGAAACTAGACGAGCTACCCCGTTAAATACGCTCGAGGAAACCGTTAACATATAAACATGAACCCATCTCACGGTAATTATTATAATTCTCCTCTCATGCTCTTCTCATGTAATCTCTTCAGGGTATCCACGAAAGTTCTCTTACCATAAACCTTGCAATATAAGCATTCCATTCTAGTGTATAGAGTCCATTTTACTTTAGCAGTAAGCGTTTGCTTGAGATCCGGTTCCGCATCAAAAGCTATGAATTGCATAGAGCCTAGAGTTTTACTCTTAATTTTTCTCGCATGTCTAGCTGGTACAAAGTAAAATATATATTACTATATTTTTTGCCCAAACATTCTGAATATTCTTTCCCTTAAACTAAGTATCGATGAAAAAGAAATCTTAAATACAAAATCATAGAGTTCAAAGTACCCCAGCAGTAAAACAGTATTAAGTACTAACCACCACAAACATTTCAGGGACTCAATGAGAGAGCATCCAATCCTAACGATCGGTGAACACAGTAGCGATGAACCAGCACACAGGGATGAGGACAGATCTGTCGCAGATGAACTGGCTAAGAAGGTCAGAGTGCTCTGCTGGGTCATGACACAGCCCAAAAACCATGCGACGAAAGCCAAACATGTGAAGGCGACTTGGGGAAAGAGGTGTAATAAACTGCTGTTTATGAGCAGTAGTGAAGGTATGAATATTCTTTCATCATCATCATCTGCCCTTATCCCATTTTACTTGGGGTCGGCGCAACATGTTTTTTTCTTCCATTCTCCCCTATCAGACGTCATACTATCATGGTATGAATATTCTTTGATTATTTTAAATTTAAGGCCTCATTTAGAGGCGTGAAATTAGTGCGAGTTGCAATACATTCTGGCGAAGTTCGGGTGTCAAAAGTGTTCGAAGTTCATCGCCTTAAACTCTCGTGATATTTCTTACCTCGTCTTAATGCTGACTTGACTGAGTGCACGGATAACCGAGTGGTATAGGTCACCACGCCGATTACCACTATGCGTGACGTGTCGCGGGTTCGATCCCCCGATGAGAATGTGTGCGTTCCACAAATGCTTGTTCCGAACGGTGTCTCTATACATGTGAATTGAATGTCTGTAAAATCCCCCGCGATACAAGGAGTAAATGCATTAGTGCAGGAGTCGTTATAAAAATAATATTGTGTCCTAATTTTGCTCTAAATCCGTTGAACTTTACGTAAGGCATTGGCAATTGTCCTCCATAATTCGAAGAACATCAGTTAAAAAAAAAGCCGCTCGCTAGAAAATAATTAAGTGATTGAGGGCATTCAATAGCATCTATATAATTATATAATATAAATAAATAAATATTCCACAACTTTCACACAACGCCATCTACGTCCCAAACTAAGCAATGCTTGTACAGTGAGTACTAGACCACAGATAAACACGCAAATCTGAAGATGCGGACCTAAAATCAATCTGCAGTCTACTATTTGTTCGTGTGACTTTGCTAATTCTAACTCTATAATTTAAAACAGACTTTACTGGCAGTGTGATAGTTACTGGTGTGATAAAAGTTTGCCAATCACACGACCTTTGAAAGAGAATTCATCAGAGCTTATCTCCATTTTGGCTTTTCTAATTGGCTTTTAATCCCTTTACAAAAAACTCTTGCTAATAGGTTACAAATATAACTGTTATGTAAAATAAATGTTTCTCTTTCCAGACGAGAGTCTACCCTCAGTAAAGCTGCCAGTCGGTGAAGGCAGAGACTACCTCTGGGCGAAGACGAAGGCGGCATTCCGATACGTGTACGAACATCACAGGAGAGAGGCCGACTGGTTTCTTAAAGCTGATGATGATACGTGAGTAGTTTAAAGTATTAAGAACGCTGGGTTGTTGGTCCCCGAATTGCCGATAAAACAGAGTATCCGAGAGGATAGCCCCAGCTCACACCGCTGGAAAAACTGCAGATAGCATTTGAAGACGGCAATTTAATATGAACCTTAAGTACGTTAACATACGGTCCCATATAGATCCAGCGCACACTTCTGGACTCACAGCAGAGAGCATTTGAAGATAGCAGTTTAGTATGAACTTTAATACTTTAATATACGGTAAATATTAGAACAAATTCGAGTAGCTTGAGCGCGCTCCGAGCAACATATGCAAACTTATTCTAATATTGACCGTATGTCAAGGTATTAAGGTTTATATTAAAATGTTGTCTTGTTTTGTTCTTCATTGCGCTTCAAGCGGTATGTGCTGAGCAATTAGTTTAAAGTTCTTCGCCTACGACACAAGGAATCCATTCCTAGAATGGGAAATGTTAAAAAGAAAAATAAGCTTAAGGATGATATCTGTTAAATCCAATTCAAGTTGAGCCCAAAATAATTTAGTAAAAATATCTTTGAAATAATTTAACATTTTTAAAATACTAGCGATAATTTCTGAGGTTTAAGTGGTGGTGGATGGTGCCGAGTCTAAAGCCATATATTTATCTATTCTCTCGATAAATAATGACTATTAATATCAAACAATAGTATAAAACAATGATGTTGTGTATTTTGTGACTGAGAATACAAAATAGCTAATATGTATGTACATAGCCTATGTTTGTTTAAGAGTGTTCGAGAAGGAATTCTACGCATTTTCTTATAATAATGTTACAAATATTATTAGAAACTGCACATTCTTCATTATTTGAGCATTTCAAATTAAAATGTTCCTATGGTCAGAATAGTCTTTTTGTTAAAATCTTGTGTATTCTATCAAATTTATATAGTAGACCAACTTTCAAACCCAATAAGAAACCACGTGACGCAGAAATAGCCACATTTTAAGCATAGTTTCGATATACATGGGCATATTAAAGCACTTAACAAACTACCCATACTCTTGTTGTCGTGCAAAACTAGGCTGTCGTAGAACGTGCTTATGAATAACAAGTAAAGTCGAATACAAAACCACACGGATATAACGTTTTATCAAGATATACATAATAATATAACAAAACAACACATATTATGCAGTTTCTTCCGTAACTACAAATAACGTAATACCACATTTGTAATAACAATTGAAAAATATCTATTTATTGCCCTTTTTCATCGGTAACAAGAAAAGTCGAGTATTGTCCGCTCGAAACGCAATAAAACATGCAATTTGCATATGGAAAACACATTACACCCCTTTTAGACACGGTCGTGTAAAACAACACGCTTCTATTGTGTTTCCAAGTATAATATTTTATTCATTTGTCAAGGTTCTGCTCGAATAAGAAAGGATGAACTGTCGTCGAATGACATTCGTTTTAATTAGAAATGCATTTTCAATGCATGTTAGTAATGACTTTGAGTTAATGTTAATTTTCTTTTTGTTTTTATTTTGGTCCTTAATGAATACAAAGTATTTTAGTTTAAATTCTTTCTATTGGAGGCCAGGGAGTTGTCTTAAAGCAATATGATTGCATTTGTGAAAATGTGATAGAGCGCTACATGCTGTATAGTGGCATCTCTCTTCCACAACAGACACTCAATTTAAATTCAGCGTACCTACTTATATTTCATTGTATGTGATAGTCTTGTTTAGTTAATATCATAAATAACCCTTGATTAACTTTATCAGTGATTCACTAAGTAGTATTCTACTGAATTAAACGTGTGTTGATAAGAAATCTCTAGATGTACTTATTAAAAAGTTAAGCCAATTCATGCCTTTTTTAATACTGTTCAAACTATATATTATACGGGGAACTATTATTACATAGGGTTTAACATTGGCGTTCTCACTTGAAAACACTTGTGCTTTTGGGAACTAATATAATCACTTCATCAATTCTAGTCTATTTAAGCAGGTCCTATTCGGTAAAACTTTAGAATAGATAGAAAAGAGAATAGAAACTCGATGGAACCGATTCTATCGGTTTTGCTGTCCACTGCCGTTGCATTTGTAATGAAAATAAAGCGTAATCTGTCTAGAAAATAACTAGGATTTAAATTTGCTAAATTGTTTAGCTAAACATAGTTGCAACACAACCTATTTCCCTGAATAAACTTTCTATACCACCATACAAAGTAACTATAATAGACTGCACTACAATAATGCAAGCGTGTCGTTACTAAATTGTAATAAATTGCCAGCCTATTCTCCATACACTGGAGTAATTTCCGTTTGATCTCATTTAATTCAAATCGCAAATTACGTAACACAAGAAAACCGTATATAATTTAATGTTTTGTCCTTAAACCACACGTGGATACGTTTTGCAACTAATTTATGGTAATTTTCCGCTGTGTGCATTTAAATGTTGGTACTAGAAACTTTTTTATATTTTAAATAGAGTTACAATTTTAAACGATTTTTCCATCGTTTCAGAACTCTAGTTGGATTGGAAATTTCGTTTTGTACTTTTGATATCTAATGTAACTAGTGGTTAAAGTGAAATATAAGCATTAAGATTTGCAATGATAAAAAAGTAACAGTGACAAAAAAAAACATTAAAACAGAATTTGTATTAGGTACCGGATAATCCTAAAATCTTCGTGTGTAAAATATAAAACAAAAATGAACATAATAATAATGAATACCTATAGCATCTCCGTTTTGTAGACAACCTTCTCTAATTGTTTTCTGACCTGACCCATATAATAAGACTCCGCTTATATTTGCAAACTGTAATACAGCCTTCGATGTCATTTGCCTCATGAATATTGCATCACATTTGTGACGTTTTAACAGATAACGTTTTATTTTTAATCTTTACTGGATAGATAAAGCTAAATTTTGGTATGGACGTGTGATGAGGAGGGATGAGGCTAATGTGACTAAGAGAGTGATGAGTATGAATGTTGATTGATGGAGCGGAAGGAGAAAGCCAAAGAAAAGATGGATGGACTGTCTAAGGAATGATATGAGTAAAAAAGGAGTAAATGATAGATACTGTGACGGAGTGTGACGTCTGGTAGGGGAGAATGGAAGGAAAAAACATGTTGCGTCGACCCCAAGTGAAATGGGTTAAGGGCAGGAAAATGATGATGATAAAGCTAAATTTTGAACCTCGACTCTAACGACCTTTCATTAAGAAACAAATAATGACATGTAAAGTAAATATTTATTCTATTTACAAAAATATTTTATGATCCCGATTGAGATGATGCCCACAATTCTCTCTAGATTTAATCATATCACTGGAACTCTTTTCAGTTGCTCAGCTGTTCATAAACAGGGGTACATCGTCTACTATAAATAAATATAATTGTGACTATCTTTACAGGTATGTGGTGGTAGAAAACCTGAGGTACATGCTTGCCGACTTCGACAGCAAGGACCCGATATACTTTGGATGCCGTTTCAAGCATTTCTCACCTCAGGTCAGTATTTTCTAATTGCACTAATTAATCCTGGGATGTCCTTCTTAATTATAATAAAACTTGAAATACGCCTAAATGATTTACGAGCCAAAGGACGAAAGACGAAATGTAAAGTCATTGGGACTTTTGGATAATGCATATTTATTAATGTTTGATGAGCCTGTTGGTCGTGGGTTCGATTCTCAGGACAAACGTGTGTTTTATCTATTGTAATTTATCTATTGTATGTATGTATTTAGAAATATATCAAGTATGTATTTGAAACTAGATGGCGCTGTCGGAATGTTGAGAAATAATTGTGTATGTACATAGTATGTTAGTGATAATATGCTAGACTGTTATAAATCAAGATAATTACGTAATTTATACATACTTTAGACCATCTACCTTTCTTTGTCTGTAGTTAAACAACATACTTTAAAAACTAATATGAGCCACTAAATAAAAATGCATATAATAATTGCTTTTATCCTATCCAGGGTTACATGAGTGGCGGTGCTGGCTACGTGCTAAGCCGGGAAGCGTTAGACATGTTCGTGAACAAGGCACTGCCGTCACCGCAGCTGTGCAACGCGGGCGATCACGGTGCGGAGGATGCTGAGATGGGTAAGATGTCTAAACGGATACTGCTAGACTAATAGAGACCGTATTTGTTGGGTCTTAAGGTCTAGTTTTGAATAGTGTTAGTTGTCTTTAGGTTATAGATCGAATTTTCTGTTTAATGGTAATACCACTTTTAGACAACTCCATTTGTCAGCAATGGTCGAATCGCTTAAATGTATAGAAGACGCGCCCGCGACTTCGCTCGCGCGAATATCGGTTATAGCTGCAAAAACATTAACCCTTAAGTACCGGTTATAACTGCATCAGAAAGGTGACAACACCTTACCAAGTTTCAATCAAAATTGATCCAGCCGTTTGGGCGTAAAAAAGTAACAAACATCTATCCACCCATACTAAGTTACTAACAAACTTCTTTTTGATCGTCATTAGTATGCATCAAATGGAATCAACTGGACACACGTATGCGTCTGAGACACATAATGTGTGAATTATTCCATACTGCTTCTATGGAAACTAAATCAAAAATTCATCAGTATCTTATATCCAACACACAACAAAAATATCCACATTCGCTTCATATACAACCAAAACCTCTACTCAACATTTCCCTTCTTATTCCAGGCAAGTGTTTGGACAAGATAGGCGTCCGTGCGATGGACTCGCGCGACGAGCTGCAACGCGGCCGCTTCTTCCCGTTCGTGCCGCAGGACCATCTGTTCCCGAACAAGGATAAGGACTTCTGGTATTGGAACTACATTTTCTATCCCACTGATGAGGTTAGTATATATTTTGTACGTATTTTGAAGTAAAATTAACTGGCCGATCCCTATCTGTTGGATAGCACAGTGAAAGGAAATAAGTAGTAAGTAGAGGAACGCTTTTGAATACACGACTTACAGTGTAATTAAGAACTTGCTCTACTTTGGAGTCGCTTAAAACGGTAATATAAGAAAATTAAGTCGGCCAATCCGACCATAAAAAAGGAAAACAAAACCATTAAACATGTAAGCTAGTCCCTAAGAATTAGTAAAGTAATCTTCGCAATTTATCTGTGTTTTAAGGTGGAAAAATCAAAATATTGGCTTTCAACATCATTATTAAAACATATAAGATAATAAGAATATGGCACTCTTAAGGTGTTAAAACAATGTTTAATCCATAATGACGTTACCCAAACTTTTACAAAACAATCTCCATCCTTCCAGGGTCTAGACTGTTGCTCCGACCACGCCGTCTCTTTCCACTACGTGGGCCCGGAACTAATGTACGTGCTCGACTACCTCATATACCACTTACGGCCATACGGCATCCGCTACGGCAGCGGGACCACGCCCAAGATACTCAGAGGTAACGACACCAAAGATATAGCGTTGACGTAATAATAATAACTTATACCGGGACACATTTACTTGAGTACTTGAGTAAAAAGGGATAGAAATATTGTAAAGCGAAATGGTAATTGTTACTATGTAAAAAGATTGGCGAGGGTAGGAAAGTGGGGGTGAATAGAAACGAATTTTGGAAATGGATTTCTTTCTCTCGAGGCGTCACAACCATTTTTACACGAAAGTTGTTTTTTTATTTATTTTGATCGACCTTAAAAAAGGAGGTTCTCAATTCGTCGGATATTTTGAACTGTTCGTCAGATCGTCAAAAGAGAACCACGTTTTACAAAAGCTACGAAATTATTATTTTATGTAAAACGTACCAAACACATAAAATTTGTTTTTATTCGCCCCGTCATCCCTATCCATATAATTTTGCCGTATTTGATGATTCACTTATGAGCATACAAACCGTTGAATAATTCTAATGTAAAAACTACTAAGTCCCTAGAATTATCGCTATCAACAAAGCATACCTAACGTAACACTGAACATTACGACGCTACGCTACGTATACTTTTTTGATAGATTTTGTAATAGAAGCGTAGTAATGCAATTTGTGCTTATTTTGTAGTTCTGATGTTAGATAAAAAAAAACACTTTAACAAAAATTAATACGCCTCTGACTACGTAATGAATTGACGTATATTTAAAAAGAAAACAAATTTTAATGTCAATTGTTTTTTAACGCTATACTTTGAACACCATGCCGTCGATAAGTTACTATTTGAGGAATAACATTTGGCTGACGCGGCGTTCAATGAATTAAAAAAGAATGATTTTTTTATTAACAAACGATGTTATTTGTAATAACGATCAGTGTCTATCAAACAAATTTAGTTATAGTATTAATTCGTAAAAACAGAACATTCCGAAACGACTGCTAACTTCTTAAGTCTGAGAGATCTACAATAGCTTCTGATTAATAGATATTTGTATATATTGAACGATGTAATATAAATTGATATGAAACGAAATTATTGTTAAACTTACTGTAATATTGGGTACTGTAGACATATAACAACGTTGGATACGAGCCATTGGCGACTACAAACATTTTATTATTTTTAACACACAGACCGCTGCATATCGGCATAATTTTTGCAATAAAAATAAAACGATGAAATAATTTTAACTCTCGTACAATGACCTCGTTATATTGTTGGGTAAACGACTGATGCGTTTAGCCAGGTTTTAATTTATTCATCGTATAATTAGTATTTATTTTATGTTACAAACTTTATATTAGCCGTTGACCTTGGAACTTTAACAGTATGCAAGTTGGTATATGTGTACTTTTCATAAACTTTTATACTAATTAAGTCTGTAGTGCCCAGGGGCTCTATAAGCTTTCTATGTATTTGTTTCTAAGCAATAAATATATTAGTGCAAGACAATACCAAAGATATCCATAATCAACTCCGTTTTAATATCCTTCGTGTTTTCTATTAGAGTAATAGCTTTTTGATTAATTTTAATGTTTTCAAGTAGATTTAGGGTAAGGCCTATCTTTCTGTCCCATAAAATCATGTTATTCTAATTTAATTATTCCCAAAGACAGTAGCATAATTGTTTTAATTATGTGTAAATATTAAACATAAAAAATAATTATATGAAAGCTGAATTTAAGCCCTACCTTAAAAATTATTTACAATTTTTCAATCAATTATTTTAAACATATCTTGCCATAATATATTAAATATAATTAAGTTGTCATAATAATTTTGTCTTTTATAAATCAGGGTGTTTAGACATTTATTGAATTGTCGAACTTATTTAATTGTTTAGATGTATTTTTTAATTGTATTTATTTGTAATATCATCGTCACTTAGTTTTGGCATGTTTAACAGGTTTTACCTAGCGACTGTAATAACTTTTTAGAAATCATGTTCTGTCTTTCAGAATAAAAAAAATTGGTAACAAAAATGAATATTTTTGCACAACCGTTTCACAATCACAAATGCCAAATACTAAAGTGACTAAATAATCATAAGTCATATAAACGTTCCTTATTATAATTTATTTAGGTTAAATGTTGTACCTCGTTTAGATAAATTGTGTATAAAAATGGATGACTCCATCGTCGCCATCGCTTGAAGAAAGGCCACTTGTATATAAGTGGTAAATACATGATCAAGTTGTTTTTAAATCATACTTGTATTTGTCTGTTCTTTGTGCTCGGCGAGTATCTAAATGAGGCATAAATGAATTAATTGCCTCTACCAAAGTAGTGTTAATTGATATAATATGCTGGGTATTAATAACATCTAGAGATCTTCCCAGTTTGCGTTATAGCGTGGTGCGAAAACAGTGTAATTATGATGTAACTAGAAGTGTTTAATGTAGTTCAACAGTTTTGAATTTGTAGCACGTAGCATTCAGGTTAGTGTAGGAATATAATAGGCATTGTTTATTTAAAACGATGTACATAACTGAAATCACCCGCACCAGGTTAGAACGCAAAAAAAAGCTCTATTTCCGAGAGGTTTAGCAAGGCTTTTAAATTTGTATAATTCTATTTGATCTTTGAAAATTTATTTCTACGCTAGCGTGTCGGAAATGCAACCTATTTAGACATAAATAAGTATGTTTATCAGTTGTCTAGTACTCATAATACAAGCTCTGCTTAGTTTGAGACTAGATGGCGTTGTGTGAAAGTCGTGGAATATTTATTTATTTTTTAATTGTTAAAACCTCTATGTTATTAATATCAAGCAACAGACGACTAGTCGCGAGATACGGGGTGTTTTCATACGAACGTAAATGTAGTTTAATGAAACCGCAACTGCCGCTTGAAAAGTAACTTAATATGTCATAGAATTAGCTTGTATATGCCAGAAACCCTTAGCTTAGGCCTTGTGAAGGTTGTAAGCTGGTGACGTTATCCAATACATAACGATTAATTAATGTTTCTAACACCAAAAAACGTTGATACGAAATATTGGATATAAAATCATAGTAGACTGACTTTAACAATAATATTTAATTGTTGTATTTTCATTTTTGATCGAAATTAATTACCCAGTCTCCCTAAATTTTTAACTGCTTTTCGTACACGAAGTGATGCAGGTCTTCGATACCCGATGCCATTGATCTTTATGCGAGCCTCTATATGGTTGGTGTGCAAGTTGCTTGGAGTCTGAAATCGTTGGGTATGAGGCTTTCCTGCCTGGGACTTAGTTCTGCCGTCTTAATCATAAACAACGCACTTGTTTGGCGGTAACTTTTCAGTAAATGGGGCTTTGATTTTTTTTTGTGGTCAACATGAAACTAGCTGGAATACTCTAACAGTTTAGTTTCGTGTTATGACGAAAAATTCCTTCAGACTTCAATTAGCTTACTGTTTTTGATTAGCACGGCAGAGTTATGTTTCAACATTTCATAACTTATTTTTACACCTGACGTTTAAGTGGTGTGTATACTATGTATGTTCGTCTGTACGAATGTCTTAAGGCCTAACTTTGTATGAAACACCAGTATCATGTTTACCAAAGAATCTTAATAGATTTAAGAGTAAATGTAGCCATTTTGAATGCACGCCGTAGCATTTTATATCACATTAGTTACCAGTGTATTGTATGTGTAAATAAACTTTAAAATAAACGATTTCGATAGACTATTAATTAAATTTAGGCAAAGATACATTTTTATAGTAATGCCCAGTGTACATTTTTCTATTGTATAATATCTAGGTTTTTTTGGCTGTTATTTTGCTGTATATTATTTGTCGTTGTAACAAATAATTATTTTAATATGAATTCCAAAATGTTTTCCAAAGATTTGCTATTTTGATTTGTCAAATTATTTGCTCAATTTGTTTTATTTATTTCCTGAATAAAAATGTGATATGATGATTGGGAAACTGGGATTTTATTTATTACCCTTGCGTCTTGAAATGTGGTAGCTCTATATGTATAAGGTTGTCTGGCCTTACTACCTTTACTGTATATAATTTATTTTTCACAGCTGTAACTACGGTTTACAACAAAGAGTATTCTCATAAGAAATCTATCTACACGTAAAACTAGAGAAAATGAAGGTTAAAAGAAATAACAAAATGTGTTAGACAAAGTTTATTTCATTTACAGTCAATGATTACAAAATATATTAAATCTAAAGGTACATACAGTATACACAGTTGTACAACGAACTAGTCAATGACTAGGCATATGTGATGATACTAACCAAATGATTTGTCTAACATAAGACTGTATTTTTAATCATTTTAGACAGTTCAGGTTTTTTTGGTTATAAATGCGAAAAAAGTTTAACTAACTACTAACTTATCCATAAATAAAAAGAAAACAATTATTTATATTTAGAACTATTTTTCAAATATGGACCTCAACTTTAAACTTTTTATGTAAGATTTTTTGAATAGAAGCTGCTTTAAAAAATATTAATCTAAACATACTATCAACTTTTTTTACATAATTTAACAAATATTTGGTGAAGTCTTGATTAAAGGTCCTTACTAAGCAATAAAGTCTGGTGAATGAAAACTAGTATATGAAAGAAATGTCAAAAATACTTAATATTTAATACAAAAAGATCTCGTATCAAATGTTTACGATACCATAAACCTAGTAATTAAATGAAAATGAACATTTATACAAATAGAACATAATTTTATTCACGATAGATAAAGCAATATAAAAATCTTGGTTTTCTCTCTCTTTATTATTGTAAAGGAAGGAGACAAAACAACTGGTATTGCTTTACTTTTTTCATAACTTATGTGATGTATGTCTAAAGAACTTGATTCTTTTTACATCGTAAACTAAATAAACCAAAGCTGCGAACATAAAGCAAATATTCTGGGAGAGTTGAAATGCGCAATGTATGTGTATTGTGTATAGTCTTTAATGAAATTAATATTTTACACCCAGGTACACAGTTTTTTCGTACTGACCCTTTATGAGAGTAAAGAAATCTAAGCCCCTAACAGAAAAACCATCAGATATATTAGTCCCTTTGCATTATAGTTAGTTTAGAATTTATGAAGATTTTGTATTACGAAAAAGATTTTGTAGTTGCGAAACCTCCTTTGGTATTAAAGTTAAAATATCGTTCCCGAGAGTGCTTTAATTTTTTTATCTCATTAGGTCTGTTTGATAAAAATTCTGTGACGTTTTAGTTATTTAAAATCGTTACGTTATAAACAGATAATGATTATGTTACAAATAATATCTAACAGTGTCTTTGTTAGGGGTCGCGATCCCAAATATTCAAAAGGTTCTAAATTTATCTCAGGAAACACCCGTGTAATTTAGGGCAAACACATTTTCACATATATTTTTGGAACTTGTACACACAACATTAACATTAACGGTTTTCCCAGGAGAGAAATATTTGCGAAGCTGTAATTATAATAACGTAAATATTATACAAAGACGTTGATCGTAGGCGGGACCGTGACGTCACGATAACGGAAATATGAACTTAAATAATAAACACTAACTACGGAACGTTTTACAGCAAATTTTAACGTTAATAGTTTTAAATAACAACGACTTAAGGTCTAAAGTTGCTTGTTTCTAATAGAACTCTTAGGAAACAAGAATGTGTTGAGTTTCTATTTGAAAGGTTATATTTGAAAATTCTACTAAATACTTAAAACTTATTCAACATTAAAATTCACTATAAAAGTTAAACAAAAATACTGAATATGCGTCCATTTTTATTGTTAAAAGTGGATAGATTCAGTTACTATGATACATTATAAAGAAACACTTAACATCATAGAAAATTAAGTACAAATAAGGAAACGTGTTTTGAGGTTGTAAAACAACGAACACACTATGCATCAATGTATTTTACTTGGCATTAGTGTAACAAAATAATGTATGTAAACGAAAAAAATATTTGCTTATCCGAAATAAACTTTAAAGTAAGAGGGAATATGGCTCAATTTTGCACAAAATGCGAGAGTATCAAAAATATTTATTTTTCTTATATTATTTATTGAATTAACCAACCTTTCCGAACTAGCCAACAGCGTAAGACATTTTAGTAAAAGTGTTCGTAATATATAATCGAATGCCTTTTCGTCTCTTACATTCGATTCGAATCAAAGGTAACATTAATCTAGACATTATTTAATTAAATAGGCTTGAATTTTATTTAAAAGTTTAATAAACACAGGACACTTGAATACTAATCAATTTTCATAGTAACTTACTGAGAAATGGTTTTTAAGAATCAAATTAAACATCAAAATTATTCAACATTTTGAAAAAAGGTAAATTAATTTGGTTCGAAAACATGGGATTCTATCAATGTTGTTTTATCAAACTCTTACTAAAACTAAAAAAAAAACAAAATTAATGAAAAATTTACACAGAATGTCACTAAAATTAATAATGATAACTTAAGTTAGGTCAGAATTATATTAATAAGGATGTGAAACTAAATGTTATTTTATAAATAAGTTGTTAATGTACATAGAAAATGGTTAACATAAATGTTCTCTTATGAACAAACGAAAATCAACTCTAAAGCACTTACGGTAAGGTTGTAATTTGAATGACGTTATTGTCACTGGAAATAGTTTCTCTTCTTTCTGGCGATACTGAAAAGGAAAATTACTATTTAAATGACATAATTTGAGGTCGATGAGATGTCACGAGAGAACACAGTCTAACCACTTAACCAAGTAAATCGAATCAAAATAATTCGTATATCTGAACATAGGAACAAATATTTTTAATATTACATCTGAACAAAATTGAACTTACTCGAGTGGTAGCTCAGACCGTGATTCACAACTTTATTAGTGGTAGCTCAAGCCGTGATTTACAACTATATTCGCTAGGTGGAGCTACGGCCAAAATCTACCTTCTCATTTTCTGTGCACTACAACTTCTAGTAGGCTAATAGATCTAGCTTCTCATACAGTGGTGACATCATCATCATTAGTCTATCACCATCCACAGCTGGACATAGGCCTCTCCAAGTGCAAGCTACTGAGATCTGTTTCCACTCGCATCCAGCGGTGACGTAATTTGTATTATAGTATAAATATATGAAGGTACTCACCCAGTATCAGCAGGCGAGAAGAAGAACCCTCTGGGCCGGGTGAGTGTCCCGGTGAGCGGCGAGCCTGCGTCGTTGTTGGGGCAGGCCCACTGCGACCAGTAGTCACACGGCAGGCGCAGCAGTAGCTGCATTACCTGTGTAATACCAAACGTAGTTATGTTACGGTCACAATGTTACGGAAGGCACGTTAAAATGTGGGTCCTGCGCCTGATATCTCTCCGGTCGTGTCGGATTGCCGTCTCGGCTATGAGGGTAAAGGAACAGAGAGTGCACCTGTGTTAGCACACGCTTGTGCACTATAATATGTCCCGCGTAGCTGGCTGGTGTCATAGTAACACTAGCTACAATGGCCGAAAATCCGTCAGGAGACACTAGCTCACACGATCACCTTTACGATTGGAGAAGATTAGAAAGTTATAACTAGTCACTCCTGTTACGAAATGGATGTTTAAATTAAAACTTCGACAGTAAGTGCCGCAACCTTTTTTTCTGGGAAGCCCAGTATCCACTACTTTGTTTCCCCGAAAAAAAGATTGTGGAATAAATAGGCAACAACAAATACAGTATTAAACTATGATCTATACTACTGAATAGATAAATAAAATATACTTTAGGCAAGAAACTAAATATTATAGCTTACATTAAACATTTGCGCCGTAGCATTGTACATCTCTGCGGGCTGCGACATGAGCCCGTAGCCGATGAGCGTGGGACCGAATATCTTCGCCAAGTTGTCGATACCCATCTCACACTCCTCGCTCTCTGCTACTCTGTAAATTATTTGAATATTTTAAATATGTCATATTCATTTAGATTAAGTGGACTGAATGTGCTCTTACATATTCCAGCAAGATTGGCTATTTTAGTCGTCACAGGGCGCATCAAGACACCAAAGTTCTCACTAAGTGATAGCAGTTGCCGTATTCGAAATAAGCTAGGATAGATATATAAATTCATTTAGAAGAATGATTTGAGTAAGAAGAGAAAAATGAATAGTCTAAGGGCTGAAACCGCAAGAAAGTTAGTAAGCAATAATTTTAAAGAAGACGCAAGAAATCTTTTAGATAGTGTTGTAAGTAAAGATCACGTAAAAAGAGTTTATGATTGAGTATGTAGTTGGCGCAAGATAGGGAATCGTTGAAGAACTTGAGGGAGACCTTTGCCCAGCAGCGGGTCACTAGACTAGGACAAAAAAAAGTAGTAGTGTTACTTCTGTAAATGCAGCACTAGAAAGGCTAGTGTATCACGGTTAGGCTGCGGCAGTTGGCTGACGGCCTGCACGATAGCGGCAGTAGCATCGCTCTGTTCCCGCGCGCCGGCCGCGTCCAGGAAGTCGCGCCACAGCGCGGACGTGACGAGCGGCTCGCGCAGCCCGCGCAGGAAGTCCTTGATACAGCCGCACACCACGTGCACGTCCTCCGAGGACAGGGCCGGCGAGCCGCAGCCGCGGAGGAAGCGCTCCTATACATGACATATTGTTATAGATGATTCTTTATTGCAGACCATATGAAAAACAACGCTCCTACACGGACACAATATACAATATTCTTTATTGTATACCACATGGAAAACAGATTTAACAAATGTAAAAGTTAGCGGAACAATATCTGTAAATTAACGAGATTTTTCCCGTGGCTTGGTAATTTTCGTCGTTGAAGTCGGTTATATCGAAAATACATTTTTTTTTCATGCAGTCAAATGAAAAGTAAACATTTTGTAAAACCAGTGTCCAGGTAAGTCCATACAAAATTGAATTCAATTTTTTTAAGAATAACAAACATCCATCTATGTTGACTAAATTTCTCGTTTAAAAAAATAGTAGATTGTTTTTACATATAAGTTATATTCGAAAGAAATTCTAGCAATTCCTAATTAATGGAGTGATTTACTTCATTCATTTTTAATATTAGAAAACATCTTAAATTGTTTGGTAAGTTAACCTTTTGAACGCCACGCTAATAACGAAGAACCGTGCTCCCGACGCCAAGCAATAAGTAGATAGAATTGTATGCTTATTTCCGACACTAATTGTTACGTTATTACATAATTTTTTTAACACAAAATGTATTCTAAAAGTTATGTTCATCTTCTAAGAACATTTTGAAAGTCTATTAACACTCAGTACAGAGTGCTTAGTACGTAAAAATAGTATTTTAAAATACGAAATTGAGACAACTTTAGTTGTCGTGGCGTCTCAGGCACGAGATCGTTGAGCAACTATAGTTGTCATTGGCGTGCAAAAGGTTTAACAATCGATCTATAATGTAACAATTTAACAAGACGAGCATACCGAAAACAAAAACAAAAGTGCAATTGAAATTACCTTAAGTCTCTTAACTTCCTTATCAGTGGCACTGATACGATATATCCCCTTCTCAGTCAGGCCGCGCTTCTCCACCTCGTTGATGCAGTGCACGAGCAGCGCCGGGACCATGGGAGGCGTCGATGGAGCGTAGTCTGAGATGCAGCCCTCCTGAAAACGAACAAAATATTAAAGCTTGTTTGTTATAACGGACGTTATGCGTTTAGTAGACGTGGGTTTTCGACCTGATGAAAACTCAGATTGATATTGGTGTAGTAGAAAGGCTAACTCCTGGTTTCTCAAATCAATTTGATCTACTTTTGAGAAACCAGAGTAATGTCATCTTAAGCTCTATGATTAGTTGTTGTCATCTTAAGTTTTATGGTTTATGGATCATGATCAGTTGATTCGACAGATAAACCAATTGATCAGCTTTACAAAAATCAGGGGTTGGTGTTAAAAATATCTAACATTACTTGATCAGAGATATTTTCCACTTGCTAGGAAAGCGATTACCGCTGCAAATGAATTCTTTCAGGCTGAATCGGATTGACATTATTAGGCGGAAAATGGAGAAAATTTTGAATTTCGTATAAAACAGCTAATTTTCGTTGAGTGCAGTTGTTGAGAAAATATGACATAGAAGGATGTTATAATAGAGGGCTACCTGTGCGGCGTGCGGGCGTCTGGCGGCGGGTCCGGGCGCTACGCAGGGCAGCGGGAGCAGCGCGCGACACTCGGGGTGGGCTTGCGCGCGACACGTCTCGCACTTCACGCCCAATTTCGCGAACTTTATGCTGCAATTGATATAATAAGGGTTCATATAAAAATTTAATTTATTAAAAGTGGATGGAATGGGGGAGACCTTTGCTCAGCAGTGGAATAAAATAGGCTAGTAAAAAATTATAATAAAAAAATAAATTTTCTGCTCCTTTCCTCCCTTCGTAGTTAACAATCTTTTGACGTTAGTGCCAAATGTGTTCTACTTTTTCCTCTTAACATTCACCCCTTTAATCCTAATTTTTAGCATTGAGTTCATACTGCTATAACACATTTGCTACGGAGTTTAGTTTATAAGAAATTTAGCTTTAAGAATTAAATAATATTAAGAACACTTACATCTTCCCACAAGGTCCGCAGGTCTCTCGCTTGTAGAATGTCTTAGCGACGAAGTTGTGTTGCCGGGGCCGGCCGCGCGGCGAGCCGCCGAACGCTGCGGACAGCACTGACGGAGTGCGCTGAGGGACTGCACGCGGAGTGTCCGACCCACTCTCTGTGTCTGTGGACATTTATTAATTTAGTTATCAATAAAAATATAACAGAAATGATTGATTAAATTACACTTTTTTCATCTTTATAAATAATATGTCTCCTGACCAATTCCGGCCACGGCGGTTAGTGTTACTTTGACGCCAGCCAACTACACTATAAGTGCACAGCATGTGCACTCTCTGTTCCTTTACTCTTGAAGTCCGATGGGACGGTAATCCGACACGACCGGAGAGAAATCAGGCGCAGGACCGACTTTTTAAAGTGCCTTCCGAAACACGGAAGCTGTGATATTTTCTAAACCGCACACAACATACGAAAAGTCGGTGCGCCCCATGGGGATCGAACTCGAGACCTTTGACTTGGCAGTCCTATGGTTTACCACTAGGCAGGCTATCACAGCTTCTAAGATGCTCTTCTTCTTCATCTTTACGTAAGTTAAGATGAGGTAAGTTACCAGTGCGTGGCGGTGCGGAAGGCGCGGAGGGCGTGTGTTGGTGCGGCGGCACACTCAGTTCCACTCGCGTGTGTCTGCCCGACATGCGGCCCGAAGACTTGCGCGGTGGGGCCTCGTCACTGCTCTCCGAGATCGGTTGCTGGAGATAAATACGAGCTCAATGACCATTTCTAACACATATAGTTATTTTTTTAGACAACAAACGGGACTTATTCGCGATATAATTCGATATTTCTTTTCTCCCGACGTTTCGATCGAGTTGCACCGACTGTGGTCACGGATGGGCTGAGTCACCAGTCCAACTACTATCGCAATCAAGTCTATAAAATATGTGTACAAGTCGCAAAAGTTTGAAATTATAGTTATTTTATTTAGACTCTCGTCAGCTTCTCTAAAATCTCAGTTTGTATTTACAGATTATTAGTGATTATGGTAACTTGGTGTAACTTACGAAGTTTTGAGGCGGTTTGAGGTCGTGGCTGGTGGGTGCTCGTTCCAGCGTCAATGTTGTAGTGGCAGTTGCGAGTACTTTACCTCCTTGCAACTCGACAGTCTACAGCACAATCGTATAGTTAAACATTAATTTCATATGTTTATAGTAAATTAGCCTGAAAGGTAGAAAAAACGTGTTGCGTCGACCCCAAGTAAAATGGGGTAAGGGCAGGAAGATGATGATGATTTGTATAAATTAGCCTAAACAAAGGTACTAAAATGTAAAATATAGTTAGTTTTAGACCCATCCATATTGCTAACTTGTGGGAACTAGAAAAGAAGGTGTTGCACTAACTTTCAAGCCATCAGAAAAGTTAATTTAAAGAATACTATTATAATATCAACAGTACTTGGTACTTGGTGATGGGCTCCATTTTTCCCCTGTGGCCAGTGAATATCAACAGTATTTTTATACCTTGGTAGCAGAAGAGGTAGAAGACCGCCTCTTCTTATTAGCAGGCGCGTTTTCCCGCGCCGCCCAGCCGCCGCGCTGCACCCACGAGCGCCGCGTGGACGCCAGCGACAGGTCCAGGTCGTCCTCGGAGCGGGAGTACGACATCTCTGATAGGAGGGTACCTGGAGGGCAACAACCAAATGTATCTAGTTATATTTTTCTAATTATATTTTTTTTTTTCGTGGGAATTCATCAAATAACCCCGCCCGCTGTGGGCGCTGTGGGAGTGTCAGACTTTTACTGACTAAAACCCACTATGTTTCTAATGGAGCCCTTTGAGTGCCAGGGTCGCGGTAACTCTCACTGACATCCCACAGCACTTTTTCTAATCACCTTCAGGAGTCCATCACTACCATAATAATTATAAGTTACAATCTAGATGGGTAATAAGCTTTAAAAGTACCACATCTGGTGGTCATCAATTAACAAACCCTATATGGGAAGAGGCCTGTGCCCAGCATTGGGACATATATAGGCTCACTCATTCATTAATTCAAAGTTTGCTAGAATATGTATATCTCTTATATTCTTTTCACAACTTTTCTTTGTAGGTATTACCACAGGTTACTTGTAGTATAGTACAATATTGACCACTAATTTTACACATTGGTTTAGACAGGTAGTTAAAGCTATAAATATCCTGAATATTTACCTGTAGAGTTCAACTCTGGTACACCAGTGAGTTTAGCATTATGATCCTGTTGGGCGGTACCATTGAGAAAAGCAAGCTTCTGCAAGGTTTCATCATTCAATTTGGCACGGTTGTCATTGAATAGTAGATCACGAGCCATGTCCAGCAATTTGCTCTGGAATTAAAAAAGTGATTAATAAGTTGATGCAGAAGTTGTTGGTTTCTTAATGTAAACTTTAGGTCTCATAATTTTCAGTCAAGGAATAAATTTAACTTGTGATATTACCACCATAACATTAGTTCCTGCTTTAGAGACCGGTGATTTTGAAAAATCCAGTCAACCCTTTTAAAGTCTCTTTCCACAGTTCTCTAAATATATCATATCCAAATACTTATACATGTGGAGGTTTGTTAATAGCAATATTCAAGTTTATCTTTTTTTTACTCCTAATAGTAATTATATTAGTCTGTAAATTTTCTTTCAACAAAACAAAAGTAACTTACCAGCTCACTATACTTCTTCAGCACAATATTCCTTTCTCTCTTCTCTCCATCAAGCAGTTTCCTCACGTGTGCAAACTTAGCTTCCCACTTGGAGAGGGTCCGGAGAGCCTCGTCCAGCTCTGACTGAAGACGGGTGGCTTCAGCCTCAGCAGCCGCCCACTGTCCCCGGACCCACTCCATTTGTTTCAAGAATGCTAGGAAGCCTGCAATTTTGGTTTAAATAAGTTTATTAAGTTGCATGTTGCCAGAAATCACAGGCGGGAAGGTTTGGAAGGAGAAAGGGAGGCCTTTGCCTAGCAGTGGGATCTTATCTAGGCTAATGGAAAAAAAAAAATCATTGTCAAATCAAAATAAAATGAACAATTAATTATATAAATGCCTGTTTATGAATTATTCACACAGAACTGATTCCGGTGCTGATGCAGTTTACTGCATGTATTTGTATCTTGTTTGAAAAATAGCTGATTGTTGGCTTTAAAAAAATATTGGATAAGATGTGAAGATAAAAACTCCATAATTAACTTATGTTTTATTAACTGTTGTTCTGATAATGCTTTAGCATCAGAAACTGTTTCAAATTATGCATTACAATATTTTAAGTATAAATAGACTAGAGTACCTAGTTTGTTTACAATTTACCCCCTTACAACTCTTGGGAGGTCTATTTCTATCATAAATAGATTCTAATATAGTTGAAATAAGAAAGTTTGAGAAATAATATAAGTGGGTAAAGCCCAACATTCTAAAGATTATGTGTATAGCCTTTGTTCATAAAATAACTTTCAAGGTCATAGGAAGTCGGTACGTATTGTAATGATAACATATTGTAGGAATTTTTATATTATGAGTTACCCAAAAATTTTGATTTTTTATTCGAATTTGTTGGAAATGTTGTATTTGAAATCTCTGTTATCCTATAAAATAATGTAGGTAATCTTGGCGCCAAGAATCTTTACTTTTCCAGAATGTAGGTGGATGGAAAAAATGCAAGATCTAATACCGACTAACTTTTAACAGAATTTAAACGAATCAGAGTAAATAAGTTTACATGTTAAATTATTTAAAGTATTCGTAAACTTACAATCCTCAGCCGCCCCATCGTTGAGAATACCGTTCAAACGATTTATATCATCAAACTGAGCCACCAACGACAAAGTTATGCCTGGGCCCGAATCTGAATTTTCTGAACTCATATCGATTACTTTACACGATATATACACAAAACAATACAATCACTTCAATAGTTTTTGAATAATTCACATTTCCAGTCGCAAAGAACAGCAACACAATTTTCAACCGTACAAAACTTGAAAAATAACGGCTTCACGCATGAATGGCTGACAGATCAGGAATGCAAACAGGTTACGTTCAATAACTTATCTTATTACACTGGTTGTTACAAGATTTCAAGATCTCTAAAGATGTTTAGAAATCGCAAAAGATTCTTCACTATTTTTGTAAAATATCTTTATATATTTAATAACCAGTTTTAAACTAAAATAAGATCGCCTAGAATCAAATTACAAGTAAAAGTACGTTTTATAGTATTTGAACACTCGTCGATTTTTAGTGTTACCATAACCGACTGTTTTCATTTAAATCGGGTTTTTTATTTGGTGTCTAAAAACGTGCGTTCGCTAAAATGATATTAGATTATTCTCAAATCTGTGAAGAAATATCATTTGACAGCATATAAATAAATCGGTGTAAAAGCGATTAAAAGCGTTAAAGTTAACTACTGTTATTATGTTAAACTTATTAATCGGATCACAACATTCTCAAAAGTTTCATATAAACAGTAACTTTAAAAAATAATGTCAAAGTAGATAAATAACTGCAAATTTTGCGGCAATAATGATTACAAATAATCTTGATGGAAGAATTGTTCAAGAATTATAGTAGAAAGTTTTCTTTGGAATGGCAATGAAGAAATGTACTTCAGTATGACAGTGACAGGCCTGCTCATTGACAAATCGCGATGACGTTCCGTTGAGAGCGGTGGTTCGTTCGGGTGGGCTGCGCTCTCTGCCGAATATTTGTGAGATAATTATTATTTCCGATTAAACCGGCGCCTTAGCGACCGCGAGTAGCTATGGCGGACGAGGAGAATAATTGTGATGAAGGTGGTGAATATAAAGCGGGGCAGGCGTTCCGTTTGCGGGGCCGCAAGGGTGCGCTCAAAAAGAAGAATGTTTATCTGGTGAAAGACCACAAGTTCATGCCGAGGTTCTTCAAGCAGCCTACGTTCTGTTCCCACTGCAAGGACTTTATATGGTAAACCATTAATTTAAGTCGGCACCTTTTTTGTTTGCAGCATATTATTAATAAAAAATTAAAAATACACTATTTGTTTACAATGAGGAGGCGTCCTGTGTACGCTTTAGCTTTTTTTGGTTGATCGAGCGATGATAAGAGGCGATTCAGCCTATGCTAACGATCATATTGTGTATAAAATAGGTTGTATATGATTGTTATGGTGTAAGTGCAGTTACCTATATTAGGCGATGTATTGTTTGGGATCACTATGATAACACGTTTTCCTGTACGTGTATTTATAATTCGCTCGTTTCGATAATACCACACATTGTAGGCAATTATATTAACACCAGTAGGAATTTTAATTGAATCCTATTAGAACAAAATATTTATGTCCCTTATAAAAATGTGTAGGTAATGGGTAAATAAATATACATTTCCGCCTAGATTTCTAAATTAATTTATTTTGTAAAATGAAAAATAATTAACATTAGAAATAAATTATTGTTTTCCTTGTTAAAGTTACATTATTACTTCTATTTGCAAAAGGCACCTAACCAACCCAATATGAGAGATTATAATATATTTTTAATAATATTAATGTTTGATACATTTTATAATTCACATAATATTTATTATTTTAGGTAATCAGGGCAAATATCTTTTTCATATAAATTGCACTGTTCTAGAATGCCCGGGCTGCATAGGATCCAATTATTTATTTTAAGAGATAAATGGATGACTTTTCACCAATTAATTTATACAGTCATTTAATATAAAAAAAAAACTGGTACATAGCCAAATGGCCAATTTAAATAATTTAATAAAATCAACAAATCAATTCTAAATGAACCCTTCAGCAAACATAATTCTCTTACAAATAACTGTACTGTAATAATTGCTTTTAATTATTCTCTCAGTAATAATTTATTCATACTTCACAGCAACAATTAATCTTTAAACACATAATTACTGCACAAATTGCTTCATTCACTTCAATAATGAATGAGATAAATCATACCATACTCAGAAAAATATAAAAATCATTTATTGGGCTATACACTAATAGGCCCAACACAAATAAAAAAATAAAAATTAAAAAGTCCACTACATGTCAATTAACTTTTGACAGCTTGCTCATAACATTGTTAATTTGTATTACAAACACAAGTCATATTGTAAGCACACTTCAGTTATTTTTACATTATGATCAAAGTACTGGGTGTGCCAATCAACTTTATTTAGATTTGAGCTTCTGATCAGACATTTGTTAATGAAAGAAGTCTGGATTTAGATAGGAAAGACTTTATTATGACCAGGTTATCATGAGGCTGTATAATCGTAATTTTATGGCTGTCAGTTCGAGAATGAAGTATAACAGTAAAGAAAAGTGTATTTATCAGTCACTCTTATTTAATTACCGACTGACAAAATTCATCACAATGTTCAGGAAAATAACTTTCGCCCTAATTCATAGAAAACATTGTTAAAAGTCGTGGATAGAAAAAACGCGAAAAGGCAATATCCTTCCTTTTTTTCGTAATGCACTTCGCTGTACTCCTTGCACGTCGTATTTCAAAAATTATGGCACCGACATCAACTGCTCTAATTTAGGGTCAAAATAGATACCTACCATCGATTACAAGCAACACAAAACATTACAAACCTTTACAAACTATAGCAGTCGTCGCTACTTCTATCACGTTGCTCCTACAAACATGTTGAATTTAATGAGATACATATTAATTATAATCATATGTGAAACCATGCTTAAGATCAGAAGTAGTCAAAAAAGCCTCAGCGAACCCTATATTCCTGATGAGGGATAACCGGACGACATCATTATCATCATACGCGAAACCCTTTAAAACCCAGGTTTCTCTTCAAACCATATCGCGCAATCGGCACTACAGTAAAATCACTAAAATACCTCTGCAAGCCCTATGTCCCTGATGAGGGATAACCGGACGACATAATCATCATCATCATCATCACCATACGTGATACCCTTAAAACTCAATAACCCTGGTTTCTCTTTAAACCACATCGAGCAACTGGTACCTACTATAGTAAAAACACTATCCACGTTTGAAAGCGCAAATTAGCACGCGTTCCGAAGGGTTCCGATCGATCCGCAATCGCTTACGACCGACCTGAAGAATGTTTTTGTTGGCCGATCTAGACAATGCTTGCTCTCTTGACATACTTGAACAATCGCTTTATACGCCATAGAACAGTAACTAGGAATCCTGTTATTTAACACGAACATAATACTCCAGAATGTAAGTTATTTTTAATTGGGACGTCTATTAGCATTAACGTATTAATAGAGTCCTACCTACCGCAGCTTATACTCTTAATACATGCGCCCTTTTCCCACGTTTTAGATTTAAGAAAAGTTTAACGGTATTTAATCTTCTGATAATCGAACGTAGCGTCATGGCATTTAAGTTTTGAATTTCTAGAATCGGAATAAGGAAAGAGCAAACCGCTGGATTTCAAGAAACGGTAGATTAATTTTGATTCATGATAATGCGATAGGTAAAATTAACTATACGCATTCTCAATAACATATTTTAAATCCTGACCTTATATTTTGGAAAGGACAAGGATTCTGTATCACGATCCAAAAGTTCATCACGTACCCAAATACAGAAATACAGATGTATCCACGAGATTTGGGTAGATTGACCTTTTCCAGAACATTTGGCCTCACGTATCGCACGATGGATATTACCTATTTGTCAACGGGAAACGGCCTTGTGCTGAAGGAAAAGTAAAGACTAGGTTGCAACTAAGAGATAGAAAATATAATAGAAATGTTATACTAGAATACGATGTGAAGAAAAAGTGGGAAAAGAAATCAGGCGGGTGGCAAAATAGGTCTTTGGTTTTCTAGGTTAAACTAGAATTAATAGAGCTACTAGGTACATAGACGAAATTGAAGAATGGAGGGACTAATATGCAGTAATACTCTAAAGAACATACCACTCCATCTTACCAGGGACGAAGAAAGTGCACTAGGTATTCCATGCGACCAAAAACAGTTTACCGGCATTTCAGAATATTTACGTAGATGACTATCGATAACAGATTCAACAGTGAGTCAGGGATAGTAGAAAATTTCTTAGTCAGTCCGCGCTTTCCTAAAGACCACACCGGAGTTCAGTCATCATTAGACAAATATTAGTCTTTATCATAACGCATACAGGTTAAAACCAACAGTTATTGTTTAATGAGATTATGTATTGATAAGATAAACGAGATATGAAGTGTGTAATCTATTTTTAAATAACCGTTACTGCATTTAATAGCAAGTTAATGCATGTTTGTCGTCATCGGAATACTTTTGTCATTCTAGTTTTTTCTTTCGCACGACGTCCGATTATTTGGTACCCATTGCCATATAGCGGAATTGAATAAAATTAGAAATAGTTCATTGTAAAGGAGTACAATGTTTTTGCTGATTCAAATATTTGCTATTAACATTGTACGGATCTATAACGTACTCTAGGTAAAGATATAACTAGTACATAGAAACAATTGAGCAACCAAACATACACACTCAATTATTTAAGTAAACCATGGTAGACTGCACTTTATAATATGAATAATACGCTGTCACCGCAGATCTATTGAAACTACACACACATGCATACAGCCGCACTGAAAATCTCAAAGAGAATTACCGTATTCCCGAAATATGAGCGAGTGTATTACGATCATCGTGTCGGTCTCTTAGCACTCCAAACGTAGACAAAACCATTATTACGTTAGAACTAATGGCTTCGCTCCCAGGTTGGAGAACCTCTATTAATATAACACTGCAAAATATCTCATGCATGTATGTGTAGACATTTATACACATCGTTTGTTTCCTCATTGTAAATCTGACCAATCTGCACGTTCCATTCCATCATCCTGATATCTGTTACGGGTTTATGTAATCATAAAATAAACAATAGAAGGAAATAGTTCTGGTTATAACTCATCGTATGCCTAGTCTTTACCCGAACAATGTTGTGTGCGGTTTCAGTCCGAAATTAATGTTAATGTTCGGATTCCACAAAGGGCGTTCGTTTGACCTCTATAACTGTACTAAACGCTGGTTTTATCGTATTGTTTTGCCACTTCGTAAAGTTTTTAATTTTAAGATTGCATTCAGAAACGCAGCATTGATCGAAACAGTAAAGTCTGCTGATAAATTCCACTGCATCTAGGAACCCACAGTCTGAGATATCTTAGATTCATGATGCGTAAAGAAAGGTTACTCATCCAATTCGCAATACATAAACTAGCTTTGTTCCGTGGATCAAGCTGAGCCAGGTCTATTGCTATTTATACTGTCACTGTAAATTCTGGAGCGAGTTTATTATGAAATACTGTTATACCACACCATTGATGCGATATTATTTATTTATTTTGAGGATATAAACTATTTGCATAACACGCATGAAGCGATTTTACATCGTCTTTCCTTCCCTGATCTAGACCAACGGAGGAATTGACGAACGGTTGTAATGAAATGATCAGTACCGTAGAACACAGCTCGTCAACTATTTTTGTTTACTTTATGGCAATATTACGATCTGTATTAGACAGACGACCGATGCGGACTGATTTAACAGGAATTTTTACTACGAAAATAAATATAACGGAGACTGTACTTGTGAATTTATTGACTCTATTTTTATATCAGAATGGTAGTGGAAAATAGTTTGTTGCACAAACCGCACACCAGTGACATGCTCTTGGCTCCAGAACAAAATTTATTGATTTTGCCTACTTTAATGTTATATTATTAACTGGTAAATAATGTCGCGTATATTTGAGGACGTTTATTCAGAAAATGTTGAAATAAGGCCAAGGTGATGATGTCACGGCGGCTGGAGGCAGGTACACTTTAGATTGTTTGCGAATGAATGAGGAATGATTTACTGGTACAATATTAAAGAAGCGGCTATAGTATCATTTTGATTGATGAGTTTAGACAGCAAGGCGAGGAGACAATGCGGTTGTGAAATGCTTTTGAATACAGTAGACTGATCGTGTTTTGTTATTGAAGATTGCAAAACATGCATAAACTGTGACTCAACCGCTCTTTAGGTTAATATAATAATGTATTATGTACTCTTGTGATTTAATCCTCTCCGATCATGTCATTATTTAGCGATAAACGTACTCAAATTGTCATAATATCTATCAAATTCAGATGATTGAGATATAATAACATTTCAGTTGCCACATAACTGAAATAATAGTCTTTCTGTCTGAGAGATTTGAACACACGTGGAAAGACATGTCTGAATAGCAACACAGCATATAAAGCAACGTCTTTTTACGTCATCGAGCAAACAAGTAGCTAATACTGAAATGCAATATAATAGCATCTCACCTTAGTGTGAGGCGAGCGTGAAAATCTCCACGCAATCACAACCGCGCGATCTAATTAGTTTCGGGTCGTACGCTTGATTATAAAATATTGCGTATAAGGTAAAATGTGAACAAAATGTGAGCAAAATGTAATTTGTTTTCTCGCTAGTGTTGTCCTTTTCTTGTTTGTAATTTAATCTTATTCTGTCTCTTTCTTAATTAGGAAACTAAATGGGAGCCGTTATTTGCTGGAGTTGTTTCGTCGTATGGTTGTGCGAATTAAACATTTTCTTCTCATAACAATTTGTACGTTATTTTATTACTTTCTGTACGAAAACAAATCCTCTTAGGGACTTACTTTGGTTCTTTAGGTTACTACACAGTTACTTTTAAGTCTTATTTCGTAAGAAATATGTAGATTAAAATATAAATATTTTTAAATGCACACATTTAAGAATTATTTTCATTATAAATGGACATATTTGTTTGGACATAATTAAATTATGTCTAAACAAATATTAATACTAAATTTAGTATAAATATTAAAAAACACAATACGTTAAACACATTAACGTTACGTCTCTTCTTCAAAGTTACAAAATCTCATCATACTTATAGTTACAAGATACCTTTAACATAATTGCTTATCACCGTAATTCAGCTATTTTGATTCTATTAACAATATGATTTTATCGCTATTAGGTAATTCTGCTAAGATTCGTAAGTCTGCCGGAGCACGTTTTACTCCACCCCAATTAAGGCGGCGTTGATCATTTGCGCTTGTTCCAACCTTTATTATAATTTCAGTATTTGTACGAAATATGTGGGCTTATTTATCTTCGCGTAATTGTTCTCCCGAGGACTTGTTAATGTAGATAGCTGTGAGGCACGTGTAAGCCTTAATATTATAATGACGTTGTATATTATTGTTCAAAAAACTTATCTAGGTTCGTCGGTTTTAGTCAACGAAACGTTGTTTTTAGGCAGGCGTTTTTCTTTGATATCAAAGTCTAACATACATATTATCTCATATGGTTACGGCCTTGATTCAAAATTATGACGTAGGCTTACCTGCAGCCAAAGTCTATTTCGTGCCATTTTTTTCTTCTGATTGGGCTAAACTTGACTTCCCAAATTCGGAACCTAGCTCGCCTAACAACGTGTTTTTTTTACGATAGTTCAGTTTTCAATCTTCTGAAGATTTATTTAATAATGCCCAGCACCACCTCTAAGTAAAACTTGCACTAGCAGTGGATGCAATTTATTATCCGATATCAGTTAGCTATTATTTTTTGGAACAATAGAAACAATACCATATTTCAATGCCAATGGAAAGGTTACTGAGTACGTTACGCTATTCAGGTAATTGTTTAATACCTTTTCGCAATACATTACGACACGTCGAAATCACAACCAATTATATTACAATAGATTTACTGGTCAACTGGTATAATAAAAAAAAACGATTTGTGTCACTTAAAAGAAATTGTATAAATGACCAGATTTATTTATCACTTTTTCTGTTCCTCTTACTAAAAAACAAATGAATGAAAACGTTGTCTTTTCCATACCTTTACCGCACTGTCTTCACAATTTCATTTAACCCTTGGACAGGCTATTTTTTGATTCGTATGTATTTTCAAAAATGTTGCGTCTAAATAGCTCACAATTCGATGTCAAATAAACAAGTGAACAAGCCTCCGTCTGTCTTTTATCTTCCAAAACATTTCCCTGCAATAATAATATAATCTACATGCAGATATAATAAAGTTAGAGTATTATGAGAAAAGTGTCTACAATGAAGATATGACGAACTTACTACTGGTTCGCAATTATCTTCTTAAAACTTATTTGAAGTTCATAACGTGGGCGATGCGGGCTAAAATACGCTGATTCATTCTTACGCACCAAGAAATTTGGAGGACGGAAAAAGCAGTCACGGATTTTTTGCAAATTATGTTTTTGGCCTAATGAGATTAACTAAAATATTTTATTTAACGTTTTACCTAACCTGGAGCTGAAAAAACTAAAAAGTATAGGATAAGGGTTGTAGAAGCCGTAGTCTTTTTCTATCTGACAAACAAAACAAGATTTTAACCTCTTTAATAAGGAAACAAAGTTTTTTTTATGTTTATTGTTTGTCCTCACTGCTTTCCAAAATCATTGAACAAATTGCCGGAGCCAGACAGCGTTCAATAAAACTTCCCGACATGCATCTATACTCGTACCATGTAGGTTAGTATACTGGCATAATAGACAGGTATTCATTAATACCTCACAAGTCAAGCAATGATTAGATAAGAGCACTAAAATTATTAAACTGGCGCCTTTATCCCGTGTTTGCTTTGCGCCACAGCTGACATTGAGAATTCATTCAGTTTTTTGTGTGACACAGTTCTATTCTATACTGTGTTTTGTCAAACATGTGACGTCACTCAACGGACATGTGCTCAGATATGACGTCTTTGAATCTAAATGATACGCCCGTAGATAAGTTGACAACTGTTTGAATGTATAATTGTATTAATTATCTTCGGCTTGTGATTTCCTTGATTGAGAATATTGAGTTTCATATTCTTGTGTTCCAAGAGTTGATTACCACGCTTATCGATTCGAATTCGACATTCTCGGTATAAATTTTCTTCGTAGGTACACCCAGATATTTGCGCGTATTATGTACAAGGTAACAAACAATATTACTCTCAGTAAAAACAGTAAGATCCGCAGACAGCGAGGCATGACAGACAGGTCGTAAAGTTGTTTTTATGCTGAAAGAACCCGAGATCGCGTTTTACTCACGAAATAATAGGTCGTATAATTACTTTCTACTACGTTCAACGGTAGGCAAATCCCTAGCACTTGTGTGACAATTTACGGTACTTTAAACGCTTGCTTTAGTGCCGGGCACACACTATTTTGCATAGTAGTTAGCTTCACCTGTAGCGTGCACGGCGTTGACCTATATTCTCTCTAGTAAAAATACGTTTGCGCCGCGTTGCTTACCAATTGAAGTTTCCTGCAGTAGTAGTAGTACAAATTGACCAATCACGGAGATGACATGTTACAGAGCTGTTTAAACATGTACCACGCTCTACGTGCTATCAGGTTTCCGGTGGCGCGTAGAATTTGATTGCGTGTGATTACACCTAATCTAATCTTTGGCTTAAGCTCAAGGACTAAGCTTTTTAAGCAAACATCGGCGTTGGCATAAAAGTTGTATTCAAATGTATTGCTTTTACCGGTGACTTAGTAATTTTTTTGGGTAGTACTTATGCAAATAAAAAGGTTTTAAGAAGTCTTATCGCTTATATTGTTTAAGAGTCACGAACTTTCACATTGATTCTTGAAGTTTGAAGTTCAGGACCGAGTTCGATACGTTAATGTAATGTAAGACTTTTGTTTCTCCTTATTGAAATTTAGAGGCTTCTGGTCCAGCACGGTCTTACTTAATGTGAGATTTATGTTTTAGCTATATCACGTTCCATTCCTATTTTTTTGACCTTTCTTTCATTTTTCATTTTTCCTAGTTAAATGGCCCAGTTTTGCACAATTTCAACAACGCAGCGTGTCCCACTTTTTACATGACAATTACGTTTCTCGTCAGCGTGTTGGGTCAATTTACATGCTCTTTTACATCCAACAAATATCATCCATCTATTTTGTTAAGTGAATATACGAACATAAGTGGCCTATTAAGTACCCTCATTTGAGGGTACGTGACTTTTATCTGCAAATGTCTCAGAGAGCCATCTCGATACTAAGTTCATAGTTAGCTATTCCTTTCACATTAATTATAGCTGTAGTCTGCCCTTAGGGATTATCTGGCTTACTCTTACCTGTAAACAGGAAAATCCCTTCATTTTCTGTTAACGACGAACCATTAGTAACTATATTTTTCTCGATAAAGGTCAGCTACTTAAGGAAAACCTCGCGGTGCTTAATAGCGATTGGCTGAATCAGCACAATTTTAGCTATGTAAGAGCTCATAGCCAAATTTGCGGGAAACACACGAACTTGTTGAGTGGAATTAGAGTACTGAGCAAAGTATGCTTGTCCTGCATATTGGACTAAAAAACAGATATTCCGACATTTTTTCATCCAATCAGATTATTTTTGATAGGTTTATTTTCTCATCACTAATCCTGCGCCGACCCCAAGTAAAATGGGATAAGGGCAGGAAGATGATGATGATGATGATAATCGCAATGTTTCTTGCTTATGAAGACGCACTGAATTTGTTTTTAAACTTTAAGGGTAAAATTCAAAGTATAGACAAAAATCGTATAATAAATTATTTATTGTTCAGAAATACATATTTATAAAATTAATTCTTAATATTCGTGTATCGTTTTTCTAAGAACTAAGAATTCAACATGTTTTAGAATAACCAGCGAAAATAAAGGTTATATTTTTGGTCTGCCATAACAAACACTTTTTTTCAATAAAGCCTGGCTATCCGGTATTTTGGTGTCACTTTAGAACAGGTTTGTTTAATTAATCCTCTTTTTACCTTAGCAACTATTTGATAACTTTTCCTGTTTATTTAACAAAACAAGATATTGAAGCTTTATTATCTAACTTTTTATAGTTGTCCTCTTGAATAAGACTCTCGCATTCCGACATTTGAATGGACCAAGCAATTTTTGAATTACTATTTCTTCGTATTCTGGCTAACCTCTAAAATCCGAATTTCTGTAACACAACGTTAGCCCGCATACCATTTTCCCAGTCGGCTTTTAGGAAAGATTACTGGCCTACAAATGTACATCCATTTTTCGCCGGAAATTAAACAGATATACGTAAAAGACCTTGTGTATCTACAAGAGGTACTTATCCACCATTAATGGAGTCAGTCAACCATCGAATCGGATCACATGTCATTCGTTACAAGCAACACGAGTATCGGTTGTTTGCGTGTTGATCGCTATAATGTGTCTTTCACGAGTTCTCCTTTCAATCTATCACTGTCACATTCAAATATTTTGACCAAATAACTCCCTTTAGCCGATTTTATACCTTAAGTTAGACTTGTTAAGTTTCATTTTTGGACTTGTTGGTTTACCTTCATGATTTAACGATTGAACAATGAAGTGATACGTCATTTGTTTATTGTCGTTTTTGTGTTACGTTAAGCTTTTGAGTATCCAACAGACAACTGCTAATGAACAGTTTGATATCGTTGTATCTGGATAATTAATGTGTGTACATGTGTATTACGGACGTTTTATACTTGGCCCATTCATTATTCAAATATGTTATGAACCGTTTGGTTCTTAGTAAGTACAGTGGTGCTTGATACCTCATCGGGAAATACGTTAGTAGGTATAAAATGTGACTCATGCAGTAATCTCTCTGACCATTGTACTTTTGCATTCGCAAACTTTTTTAAAATCAAAAAGAAGTCAGACAGACCACAACACATTCAATCGTATGAGCTCATGAATAGCAACTATATTAGTATTGTCAATTGAGTTATTTACAATGACTAATAGTTACTTAATGTTCTATTTAAATCTCAAATGTACTTGAATTAATTAATTGAATAACAAATGTTTGCGTAATATTATTATTAGTGCGTATTAAGTGAAGATAAAATCCTTTAATAAAGCGGGTAAAATATTCAATCATAATAATTAATAACAGGTTTTTTAACATGATATAATACTACCTGTTTTTGTGAAACTATAGATACAAATATAGTTCAAAGGTAACTAAAGAACTGGTTTTACGTTATCAAAATGATTTTATCTATAGATAACTAAAAAAAACAGAACTTGAATATCTTCTTTATTGCGATACTGAGATCAATAAGTTCAAAGGTTGTTAGAAGAACAGGTTTTCACGTAACTGGTATCGAGTGCGTACCTAGTATTTTTTTACCTATTACGAGAATAGTAAACAATACTCATTTACCTTATTATTATCTGGTCATGACCTTGCCAAGAATGAATGACCATCATCATTTCTAAGTATTGTGAATTTATGGTCGCCTAATAAAAATTGGGAATTCCCGCCAATTGTTTATGGTCTGTCAATACTTTTTAATGTCTGTGGTTTAGACTAGTTTTTACTGTATTATGTAATTCTAATATTTTTATTAAGAACAGGTAATAATATGAGATTGGTAGTAATTAAAACATTATGTTAAATATCTATACTTAAAAGAAAATCAATATAGGTAATTTAAAACAATTCTTATTCTTTATTAAGCCTATATCTTACATTCTTAAAGCAATATCAAGTTAAACGTAACCATTAAGATTGTCAGAATAAATGGATACAACATTTAATGTGATAAAGAAATAAACAGTGGTGTTTAAATTTAATATTATTTTACTTATACGGACCGAATCCATTTAGAAAATTGTCGAAATAAGTGTAACATAAAGTGTCGGCTTTATAAGGGTTCGCCTGGTCTTTTTACCTGTTTGAATATTAAAATTTAAAGATAATGTAGGAATACTAAGTATTTGGGCTGTTATAATATTTTAAACTTATTTAGGTAAGTATACTGTTGTACGTCAACCCGTGTCAAGATGATCTCTACTAAAAGAAAGACCGCACAAATGTTATCAGTCAATACCTAAATCATACTTAAATTCCATCATTTCAAGAATAAAGAAATACGTATACGACTGTATGAGTAGTAGAGTATTTTAATTATTATCGTATTGCACAAAGACTCGTGTCTATACTTTTTCTTTAGATGTTTTTGTCTGTGGTCTAATGACCTAAACCCATGCTAAAGGTACGGGCTCCTTCCACTGCGTAAACCAGAGTCACGGGTTCACTCGCACATGCTGTCGTGTCCGTACCAGAAGCTCTTTAAACAGGACAACGTATAACGCTGCGTATAGCTCTCGCCGTCGCATCGGCATCAACCTTGCTTGGTAAACCACAGCAAATGCTCTTACCCTTCTGTGGGACATTTCCAGCCTAACATACATCTACAAACATAAGTAAAACGGCATAATTGCATGCAAGTTTAGTAAGTGAGGTTAGGCGATGTAATTTTCCTTGTGTTTTAAGTTTCGCGGTGTGGCAAGCGGGTAATCTGTGCGATGAGTCCCCTGGGTCGCTACCGGTCTTAATGAACTGTCGCTAATTACATGTACAATGATACCGCTTTATCAGGACAAGCTGTTTAGTTTAGTCTTAGCTTTAGAATATGCCTAAAGAGTTTATAAAATAGGAGAGAAATAGTGCGGAAATTATGTAGAAATTGTTTAATAGTCAGCTTCATATTTATGTTTTCTTAAAATATGAAAACCGTGGAAACTGGTAAATGTAAAATCTATGGGAGAGTAAAGAGTAGGTATAGTTCTGATTGATGACGTTTAGCATTATACAACAATCATTACTAAAAATAGTAAGATCATCGTGAAATTTAGTCAGTTCCCTTACCCAATTTGTTTTCATGCCCATTTCATAATATGTCATTAGTAACACTAAGACAAACATGTCTAAGATAATAAAGCCCTAAGATTACAACGCTAGAGCTAGTTAGTAGAGCCATCAGATATTAGTAGTTACAGAACGTGTGTAGTGTGGCAGAAATGTTCCAGTTCGCTACAAATCTCCGTTATATTACGTAATGCGTCGTATACTACACATCTGCCAGATGTTTTCACAGGTGGCATATATTACTGGCCATCATAATACTTTGCGGAATTCCATTGATTACACAAATTGTCTTTGTTAATATCGTCCTCAGTATTGGCTGTATAAACTTGTGCATTGATTTTATTAGGTCACGATTAAAAAGTAAAGGTACATGCACTCAGGTCACATAATAATATGTAGTTGTCATAATTTGTAGGTTAGATTATGTACCTAGTAATAAAATTGTTCATATTGGTTGAAGAGATTTAAAAAAAAGGTTTAAAGATTATTTAAAAATATGGCTTCGGTTATAGCTGCCAGTATTATTAGTCTATTGATTTTCATTTTAAAAATAGAAGGGTATTTTCTTCAGCTATGGACACGAACGATTTTATAAAATCGTCTGGCAGTTTTATCGACCGTTGAAATATGCAGATATCATTATATTCTGGATCATTCATATTCACTGTTTATTTAATATGGTGGCTAACAATATTGGCTTCAGTTATGTAAAATTTATTTATGTCTTTGCGAACTGAAGTGTTCTATCCGAGCCAAAGTAATCATAACTCCATATTCTGGCAAAGGTGAATTGTTGTATGGAAATAAATTATTTTACTACCGTCATCTGGAAAACTGTAAATGTTTCTTTCTTCCAGTTTTCAATAGGTTCTTATTACTGTTTTGAATTAAATTTGTCCCCAAATCCCTAATCACAATGTCATAAATTAAGTGGATACTAACCAAAAGTGTCAAGAAAAGAGATTTAAACAATATTCCCGTAAAAATGGAATATCTTTCGGGGAGGACCGATATGGAATACTAATCGGGTCGTCTCAATAGGGGATTCAAAGAAAATCCAGCAGAGCTTGGCCCTAATACTTTGAAAAAGTCCCGTTTTGACTAGGGTCGAGATAGTGTCATGAGTTTCTAGGAACGATTTACTGTAGACCAAGTTTTGGTCTAAACTTGAAGATGTATTTGAGGACGAAGTGTTAGGTATTGTTAGGGGACTTTACGTTTATAGGTTCTTTGTCTTGTTACTTTGTTTCGTATTATAGTCGATGCGTGATGATCGAGGTGTGGAAACGATTAAGATCCTTGCAAGTCTATCAAATGTGTTACGTGACGTGCGACTATAAAAATAATTATTTCTTTCTATGTTAAGTGTAAGTGTAATCATAAGTAAAGTTACCTAAATTAAATGATATGTTGCTATTTTACACCCAAAATAAGTCCTAATGAAGATAAAACCCTTTTTTTTTCTTTACGTTACCAAGATAATTAAGGCACTTCTACTGGGTCTACATTTTATTTCATAAAGATAATGTTTATTCATAAAGAATATTTAATTTTTGAACCCAAATTAAATTCCTTTTCATATCCTAGGGTCTCAACAGCAAAGTGATAATTAAATTCATATCTAAAACGACAAAATTGATTCTATTAAATGCGAAAGTAGAGCGGTCGTCCTGAGTGAGGTGAAACAACATTTAAGCAAACACAATTGTATCGTTTGCCGGTAGGTGGCGTTGAAACGTAATATAATTACCGGCCGACAGCCGTCACTGGCGTCTTATCTCACAGACGCTTTTGCCTTTATAATATCCGACGTCCCCGTTTCACTAAACAGAACTTGAATAGTTGAATGAAATTGTATCCACTTTAAAGAAAATGTTTCGCGTTTTACTTCATTACTCGCTGAAATTCAGTTACAGTTTAACCTCATAAATACATTAAGTCTAGACCGTTGACCCTTGCTTTTTATTTATCGTTCCTGTTAGTAGAAAGAAAAATATTAAGCCTATTAATTTGGCCTGTTTTTTTGCCATCCTAATTACGCACCTTTATCATATCCAATGGTTTTCGTGACTGTCGACAATAATACTACGATATAAATGTCTTACGTAATAGGTTACGTAGTTATTTTACCATTTTATTGACTGGATGTCTAAGTAGAATATCAAAAACTAGTGAATATATCAAAGACTTCATGCTTAATTGCAGTGGTTACTTGGCGCCCACAGTGGGGCCTATAATAGATATTTTTATTCTTGACGATATACTGCCTTTACTGAAAAAGTAATTTACAGATAGGTTTAATGAGTACATTACCGATGTTATCTACCATAGTCAGTTAATGAAAGAACTAAATTACCTAGTTATTTTAATCTGCAATCAAAAAAATTGCCCATAAAAGCAGAGATTTACTGTATCAAATGTCATTAACGTGAAAAAATGGATCATAAATGTGAGGGTGCCATTACAAGGGGCTAATGAAGCGCTGCCTGGACCCTTTGCGACTTCCAAATGTACGGTCGACCGCACGGCAGCTGTTAAAACAGAGTAAGAAAACCAACCTTACGTTCTTTGATATAACGACGCTGTTCAAGAAAATTTTGACAATCCTGTGTGGTTTGTTGTACGAAAGGGAATAATTTACGTTTTTATGATTAAGGTCAGGTGGTACTGAAAGCATTTGCTCTGCCGTTTGTTACTCCCGAATCTGGTTGTTAGGCAGGATATCTATGGATCCGATAAATTGGATGTAATGTAAGGCGAAGCCAAATTAAGGATCGACTTTTTCATTTTCGAACCGGGCTCACAATTTTTTTCACTGGTAAATTTATTTAAAATAAGTGACGTAAATATAAAACTTCTACCCATGCGATATATTTTATTACCGTCACAATTTTATACTGTATGTTTGTAGTCTGCATGTATGAATCTCTTCGCTTAAATTTTGTGAAATATATTTTGTTAAACAGCGCAACTGGGAGTTGATTCTAGATATACTTCTATTTAAGCTAAAAGGTTGCTCGTCAAACAAAACAAATTTCGTTGCATAAACATTTAGTTTTGGTACACAATTTTCCAGTCGGTTTGAACGAAATGGGTAAACATCTAATAAATAAACATGACTTATTTCTTAGAATTATATGAACGCGTAAATAAATTTGTTATTTTATGACCAGTCAGAATAGTAGAATAATGGCGATACCCTAAAGTTTTATTATCTTTTATTTGACTTCTCAATGTCAGAATCGAAAGTAGATACTCGTACAAGTAATATACCTAAGAATACTGCTTAAACAGTTGATATATAGATGTATTAGATATTTAGTGTGGCGCCAACTTAACATACTATTAATATTTACAATGGGCATAAACGCTTTAGATTTCCGCAACATTTTGCTCAAATTCCCACATAGGTTGGCGCATAAGTCAGTTCCGAATGTATCTATTGTGTGATAGTCCATTAATGCACGACAGATTCTCTATTTCCGTTAACATGAAGTACTGTTTCAAATTCGGTTTTGGTTCTGTTGTCGAGTAAAATCAGAACTAGGAGTAATTTTCGGCGGACTGTAAAACATATTGTTCGTCGAAATATCGGGTATTTTGAATGGCGTCCTGCGTATGCCCAAAAAGGAAGTATGCTTTCAAAAGTTCATGTAAGATAGCGAGTTCTTTATTGTATGATAGTTTAACCCTTAACCATATTTTTAGATGAGGATATTTTACTATGAGAGTATGAGGGTGTTGTTAGATTTCTCGGAGTGAAAAAAGGCAATATGATAGTTTCTGTAAGCCATTTTAATTCTCGGTATTCGTGTTATTAATTTGTGTAATATACTTGTTAACAGATTTCACACATACATGGTCATATTAAAATGTGTACAGTATTATTGTATAATTATAATTATTTCCATTGTTATTACCTTTTAATGAACGTTAATTCATTGGAAAACAGTGACCTCAGAGTTAAACGAATTTTCTCTCAAATGTAATTAGGCCTTTAATTACAGCGAGTAGGTAACTAATGTTAGGTTAGAAAGTAAATTAGAATTTGTGAGCGCGGGCAATAAAACAGCATGTAGCCTAATGTATTATAATAATGACTACATATAAACGTAAAAAGACTGACCTTAATGAAATGAATATCTGAACCCATTCGTTACCTGATAATAGTCAAAATCAAAACGTTTTTTTTTCGAGTAGGCCTTTTCAGGCACTTTCAAAACGTTACTGGCTCTATGTTTTTTAAGTAATTTAATCTAGATGTTTTGGTTTAAAAACTGGTTTACTGAAAGTATTTTTTTTTCAATTTGGTTTGAGACCACACCGAAGCATACTCTACGCCTGATTTCATAAAATTTATCTTCTAATTCCCGGCATTACCACATAACAAACATTCTAAAAATAAACAGTCAAAGTAACAATCTCACGCGACACATCTAGAGTAGGTAACTCCAAAACACAGGCTGAAATTAAAATTTTAAATTCAAATGTGTTTATTTTAGATTATTATAAAGACATTCGCAGCCGCCTTCCGAATCCATATTTAATGAGAGCACGTTTCATGTTTGTTTTATACATTATAAATCTTCGTTGGCTATCCTCGGCAAACCATTAACATAAATATGATTTTGGCGTAATATTAACAAATATAATGTTGTGTGTGATTTGTTAACAGAAATTATAATTTATATGTTTAATATATGAATAATGATTTGTTTGTGATTTTTGTTTTGAAATGTTATCTCCGTGACTAATGTCTTCACACGTATCCGCTTAGAATTTTGATCGGAAGCCAACAAATCTCTTTCGCAAACTGCAATGTTTTTTTTACCTTTAAGCTTTATTTTATATTCCTCTTTTGGTTAGAGTAAAACAGTAAAACAAAAAAAAAATCTTAAAAAAAATAGAATGCGACCAAACCTATGCGGTATAAATACATCAATAAAAAAGTTATGATAAAAGCTGATCCCATTTTTTTATCAAATACCCAACCGGATATGAGACAAAATAAAAGTTATTCCCTCTTGTGTTAATTAACCATTTGTATCCTTTGCTCCGAGAGAACCTATATATTTTAAAAGCAGAACAGTTGCCGCTGTGGTATCGAATCATCTACGCTCGAATGTAGTTCGCCGTCTCACTTTAATGGCATTAATTCTGCCATTAAAACCCATAGTACAGGCACTAAACGCAAAACTTGTTAGGTATCCAACATTCTAAGGATATTCGGAACTGGCGCTGGTAATGGGTTTTTAAGTGAGGTGACCCTGACCTTGGGGCCAACAATACAATTCCTCAGCTACCCCGATGACTGAGTTCTTTTCCTGCATTATTAAATCGGGCAACGCGAAGGTATTTCATAAAGGATTGTACGGGCTATTGCGTACAATGCCTCGAATTTTAGTTTGATATGACTTGAATGACCTTATAAAACCTTATGGGAAAATAGGGTTTTTTACTAGCTAAGAAATGAAACCGTTATTATCTTTTTAGCGAATATAATACGAAGTTTTGCATCTCATTTGTAGCGAGTTTAGTTGGACATCAATAAAAGGCAATCAGGAATTGGAAATTGCCAAAAAACCACTGCTAAAACTGGATATAGGTTCAAATTCAAACGTAACTTCAGGGCTTTTTTTTTGTCACGTAGGTACTAAAACAAAATTCACAAGTAATTATCTGTATTATCTACCACATATTATAATGGATGTATCATATTCTGATGTCGTAAAATAACGGAGATTTTCAACAAAGGACAAAGGAAAGAAAAACAAATAGAACTTAGTGCATCGGAACATGCAAAGACGATGCGGGCATGTTGTGTAGAAGAACAAATATGGAAGCTTTATAATGTCGCTGGAAAATATTTGTTCAGATTTTCTGGAATATTCAATATTTTTGTACTAGGAAGAATATTTTAATAGAGTATGGGTTTGTTTTCAAAGACAAACAGAAAAATACTCAAAGTGTAGAGCTTTTTTGGCGGTCCAGATGGAATTCAATACAATAGAAAATATGTCATTGCCACACGAATTTTTTCTACACCATTTAGAGTCCGTAGCGCATGCTTTGTCAAAATTCCCGGTTTAGGTATAAACGGTATAGGAAATTCCAGACTATTGTATTTAGTCTAATTAGTATTCCACTAATTAGACCATATAGACGCAATTGAGCTAGTAATTTTGTATGTATCGTATTAGCTTCGGCAATATTGAATTATCCTTCGAATCTCACTTTTAATCTAAACAGTGCCTATATATTTGAATCTACTATCATTATTGCAACACTCATCTATTATATTATCTCAAACAATTAAATGCTAATTAGTGAACTTACACATATTATATTAAAAGGCTTTGTTTCGCTAATGGGAACTCCACACGCTACACTCCGTACTGTGTATGTTTTCTGCATATTAATATTAACTTGTATGGTTTGGGGTACGTGGCGCTGCAGGCGACTGACGTAACCTGGCGCAGGTAAGCAGAACTCCTTGGTGTTAGTAGTGGCGCGGGGAGGGAGGGGGTGTGATCGTGCAAGGCAAAGAGTTGACAGATAAGGACGGTGAAATGACATTTCGACACTGTCGTAGAACAAAGACGGATCTGCAAAATATCAACTTTACAGGAGAGCAGTTTAAAGTTTAAGTTTTACGTTTTTCTGTATAACTTTTTACATATCAAATAAAATTGAAATATAATTTGTAATAGCTTTTTGTTGTAAAATCGTCATAATAAATACATTTAGAACATTCAATTTTATTAATTTATTAAAAAAAGGCTTCGTATGTATAGATGCGACATTGTACTGCGTCCCTTGTTTGGTTTGGTGTGACTTTGCGACGTTGTACTACGGAAACTAGTACAACGAATGTATACATGCCACATTGTTCTACGGAATTTAACGTTGATTTAATGTCGTATCCCTAATATAAAGGGGTAAAATATTTAAATTTAAAAATAAAACTTTTATTTTTTACGTTTAAACAAGGTCAAAATGACATCAGCAAAGAAAATTATATTAAAAGTTAGACAAAATACAATAAAAAGTTTTAACATGGCTTAATTATTATTTTAATCATAATCTTAATTCAAGACAATTATAAATGATTAGGTACACAATAATAAAACCATATCATTAAAGAAATAATAAAATCAATTTGTTCTTAACAAAGTATAGATCAAAAACCATCATATCAATATGAATCAAGTAAAAATATGAATATCATGAAACACGACATTAAATATTTTAATTAACAAATCAGAAATATTCCAGGCAAATACTTATAATTTTATCGAACTTGTACAACCTACTTTAAAATAAAACTGAAATAAAATTATCAATCTTCTGGTCTTTTACTGAAGAAATAAATATTATTCATTATTAAAAACACATTGTAGAAAGTATGTAATTACCAAAAATAAGGAATATCACAGTTTCCAAATCACTTTTTAAATTAATACGCCTAATCAAACTTAATTAAAATTATTGAAATAATACAAAAAAAAATCAATCACAAATTGTCTGTACTGTACAAACAGCTCACCACAAGCTGCCTTGTGGATGTATGCTCCTACATAGACCTTCAGATACATTTTTTATTTTTACCTCAAGGTTTGAAATAGCATGTTAATATCCTCTATCCTCAGGTCTTGCGTTATCCCCGTGATGAGGTAACGACTCGCCCCGAGGGGTGTATGTTTATTATTCTTCTTAGAGTTAAGATTTACCTTCTTAAAATAAGGCCTACGTAATAATCATAAAAGAACACAACTATCGATACATATAAAAGTTTAACTTATAAAGAAGTTTCTTTTTAACTCCTAGTCGTTGAGGAGTTCTCTTGATTATCCCTCGTTTTTTGCTCCAGACCTTTAATGACAGTCACAACCTATCAAACTGTAAAGAGCAATACAAATTACTCAAGCTCAAACACAAAGTAGCACCCGCGAATCTTTGAGGTTTCCCTTGTGTCTCTCGGTACAACACCAGCTGATCCACTCTAGACTTTTATTAAATTATAGTGTTTTCAAATACTTAACGAAAAATCTAACAAACACGCTAGTCAACCCAACATTTTAATCTGAAACCCAGACTCCAAAACATTGTGAAGCAACACAAACTCTGTGTACTTATGAGTAATTTTAACAAAACATTTAAATCGTCACGATCATCTCATTTTAACGTATGTTTTTCTCTAAATCATTTTCTCTGACACTAACCACGAACCCTTGCACTTCTTACTTTCTTTCGACCTAAAGATGACACAGGGCTGGTGTCTGATTCAGACACTGAATTTACTCCATTTACAGTATCCAGTAAAGATGGTGAAGGTGTCATGTAAACCCATGTTTATGTTTACTCCTGAGTTTGTTTCGACATTTCTTCTCAGTGTAGTCAGTTAGGAAATGTCGAATCTTGCGAGCTCAAAACATTTATAGAACATATATAAGTGATATAATTATCCTAGTTACAAAATAAATGATTTCATTTCATTTTATTACAAAAATGTCTTCATAATTTCTGTGAGAATTTTTAGGCGAAAGCATAGAGATATAAATTTTATGTAGTGATTTAGGTGTACCTACAACATCATCTCCGCATCCCTCTATAGTGGTAGAAGAGGAAGCCTCAAAATTTCAATAAAAAATGGCGAACTAAAAATGTTCGCCTCCACGCCTGGTGGTAACGACGAGTCAGATTTTTCAACACCAGGACCTGCAAATTATGAAATTATTTAGAACTATACATCTACAATACAAGAAAATAAACAAAATGGTTCTGATTTTACATGAAATATGTTTTATTAGCATTTAAAGTATGCGAACAAAGTCGTATGTGAAATTATGTCAAAGAACACCGTCCGTTCTTAATATGCGGCATAAAAAATGTAATCATACTCCGGAATACAACGTTGTATGTCTACAAGCCACTAGTAAAATCTTATTAAATTTCGAAGAAAAACGTTACATTTAAACATATGACATCATAAAATCAAAAGTAGGGATTCAACAAATAAAGTACATGAATAAATGTCTTAACAAAACAAGGCATGGAAATAGTCAAATATTAAATAAATTAAACATATTTTATCTCCGTAGAACAATGTCGGTTCTGCACAATACGCTGTATCGTATGTGTAAAACCGACCTTGTTTTACGGAACTTTCAATTTTTCATGATAAAATGCTATTAATAGCTTGAAAATAATAAAACATAATATTTAATGGCTCTTATATATTTCAAACTAAAAATAAATAGCATTACGTACCTGCTTGAAGTATATTTTCTTCCAAATTTGAATTACTGGCCGCCTCAACAAATAATTTATTTCTTGTTTCCTTGTTATTTTTTAAATTTTAAGACATTTTTAAACTAAGTTCATTAAAAAAATAACGTAATCAAAACAATTACACAGTTATTTAACTAAACTGATAATTTAGCAGCGTACCTGGCCGTTTGCCGTCGGACAACGCCGCTAGTGACGATAGTACTGGCGCGCACGGCGCTCATTTCCAACCGACAGCGACGGTACTGATCTTATAGCTTTGTTTTTTGGAACAGTTTTCAGAACCGACTTTGTTCTACTCAATATCTCGGAAACTATTCGGAAAATTTCTGAAGACTATTCTAAAATAAAAACGATTTCGTTGTTTTGTCACATCTGTCTTTGTTCTACGACAGTGTCGATTTGATGAAACAATAACGTCAAAATAAGATTATACCACAGTCTAAATATATTATTGTCATACAGTCGTCCGACGAAGGCGTCTAGACAGGGCAATCGTGCGGGGTGCGAGGGGTGGGACGCGGGAGGGCCGAGCCCGAACTGCGAACAAAATAATGTTAGCAGTTCGGACACGTCATTCAGGGCTTACGCGTGTTTGTTTTCGTAATTATTTTATGCGACGTGTGCTGTGTGATATTGCAAGTCTTCATCTCGTATTAATAAGGATCTGCGGTTTCATCAGCCTCCACGAACAGAAGAAAGGTAAATAAATAATGTTTTGTTATTGTAGAGTGAATACGTAAATTTAATAATAAAAATATTTGGCATGCCCGTCAAAGTTGACAACGCCAACAAAATGGCCGAATGGTGGACGGAAAGAAGTATGAATAGGTAGGTAGGCTAGGTACCTGAAGGCAAATGAAAAATCCTGGAAAATGGACGCCATTTTTTTAAAATTCGACACGGCTGTCAATTTCTAGGCTAACTGGGGTGTAGAAATTCTAATCTATTAAATCTAGAAACCGAAAATATTTGTCAGTTACCCATTTATATTTACTGTTTTATTTAATATTATTTCTTGTCATAGTTTTTCAATTGGTTCTCAGCAAGTTATTATAATATTAGGTTACACTTTTTTAATGATTATAATGTTAACGATGTTAATCTGCAATAAAAAAATAATTTTATTAATATTTTTAATTTTGACAACCCTTGCCATCGCGATACTGTCAAGACGTTGTCGGCATTTTCCACAAGATCAAAGGCGTCGGACGACTGTATGATATTTAGACTGTGATTATACCCTATCAAAGACATTCGGAATAGACGTCAACTCTCATTTTTTATCACAATTTGTTAAGGCACTGTATGTAGGTCTTTACCGATCTTATACCGCCAATTTCGATCATAATTTGCGCTTTGCATAGATAGTATTTCAGAGTTCTTTCTACGTGTTTTTTTTACTATCAGAGTTAGCAATAAATATAATTGCTAAATACTACTATAATTATGACAATCATTTTAAATAAGCTACGTGAATTAAACTTGTCACTTCCAGATAGCGCGACTTTAGCGAGTCTTGCCCCTTCTGTGTAAAAGTTTTATGTAAATTATAATCATGTTTTCGTTCTTCATTCGATATTTATGATGTTTTTTTCTTTTACAGGTAAGTTTGCTGATAGTTGGGGCATAAGTTTCGTAAGTATGTATGATGTATGGACTATATAATTGAAAAACTTTGGCCGCGAGATCGCTGAAATAACGGTATAACGTCAAGTTACCTTTTTAGTTCGATATTTTTTTGTAGACATTTAACTGTAATAATAATAATACTAACCTGTTAACGTGTGCGGAAACACCTTAGTATTAGAAAAAGATTAAGTATTGATCGTTTGACTTTACTGTCTAGAATGTAATATACTCACACACTTAATTTAATCATCAGCAGCCATAAATAACCCACTGCTGGGCATAGCCTAGGCCTTTATGTTTATTCCATTCTCCACTCTTGCCCTTTGCTCTTACACACTTAACTAAGACCCACTTAAAACAATACTCAGTTCTACACACCTACATTATTGTCAAACATATAAAACTAACAATATACATAATTAAAGTAAAGTAAACCAATTTACTTCGTCATCAATTAACGCATATTTGAATGTGTTAGCTAGTTTTAAGTTATTAGCGGCATAATTAATGGAACGATGTTTAATGACATTCTATTATTACGCTGTATTTGATATTAATGTTTGATTGCTTTGGAAATACTATTTTAATGTTGTGATGATGGAAACCAGAAAATCGCCATATTGGAGTTAGAGTTTTAGTCGCCTATTGGTGCTAGACTTTTTTGAAATATTTTTTTTTAACGACTCCCGCGCCTGAGTCACCCGCATTACCGCAAAATTCTTAATTTTAAGTCTTGAATTGCGGGAGGATATTCAATAAACATGCAAAAAGACACCATGTGGGTCGCCAAATACTTGTCGTACGCGACGATAGAAGTGATTGTTATATGTGAAGTAACAGGTTTGGTGACCTATACTACTAGGCTATCTGTGCAGTCAAAATTTGACTATTACTAATTATTTTGTGTTCTAATCTTGCAATAAGATTTACTTACACGTAATTTTAGAATCTCTTACATAAAATAAGCAGGTATCTAAAACACAATAGCTAAATCATTAAATACTTTACTCATTTATGGCAATTGTTCTAAAAGTGCAATGTAAACAAATAAACACGCTACGACTCAGTAAACGATGTACCAATTACACCAATAAAATAGTAATTGACTAAATTCTTATTTTAATGAGTCGCACAAAGCGCGCTCTAAATTGGGAGTCGAGTGCCGAGACACGCAAACGATTCGCTCAGGGTCGTTCGCATTAAACGAATGACAATCCACACTGGCCGGCCCATCTCTATTCTCCTGATTTTCTCCTCCATCTGACGTTTGACACATGTCAAAAACCACGCAAACACGACACCCGAGTGACGTCATAATCACAACCGATATTAAGGCAATCTTTCATCCTTTACTCACACGTCATCTCCCGGAAAAGTATTTATATATTTTTTTTTCAACTAGCCGACACGTGTAAAACAAAAATAAACTGTGACCCAAATACATACGGCATAAAATCCTTTATTACGCAACAAGTCATTAACGAACCCTTGATTAGTCAGTGAAAGTTCGTCCTTGCCTGTTTTGTGCTTTTGTAAGCTTGATAATTAGCTGTTGGTGCGCTGTTTTGGGCCTTGTATGCGGGATGTAAGGTTGAAAATGGAGTGGGGATTGGTTATTACGTAAAATGTACTGTCGGCCCGTTATACAGGTGAAATCTCAGCGAAAATTTAATGTAACGGCTGAATTTCGTATAGAGTGTGATCCTACGTTTTGAATAGGATTTGTAAATAGCAGAACTCGTAATCAGCGCCATAAACGTGTTAGCCTGCCTTTGTGGTGTCGAAATTGTAATTAGATGTTGGTATTGTTGCGTTCCATTTAATTTTCATTTGCTTTTATTTTCTTTGTCCATTACCTCTAATGATTTCCCTTCAAATTAGATTATTCTGGTCATTTTGGCCAGTGGTATTTGTGTTCGTATACAAAATTGTACCTACTTAATACGTTGTTTAATAATTTTAATTCGTTTTTAACTAGTTTCCTTTTGAATTCCTTACACAGTTCAAGTCAGCAAAACAAGAGCAGAAATGTCACATTTTTTTCTATTTCTTTTTGACATAAATTATTATGCATAGTCAGCAGTTTCGCCGTGAACTCATTCGAACGTTATTTTAGCTGACTCTGTTCAATAAACGCCTCGTTCGATTTTTTGCAATACACAAACATTGCAAAAAATGTCGAAGGCGTTAACCGCTAATACATCTTACGATAAAATCGCTGCAATGCTTGCTATATGCAAAAGTGTTTGTCAATTTATAAAAAAAAAAACTGCTTAGAATAAACTAAGTAGAGGACATATTCCTCTGGCAGAAAAATAATAATGAACCAAAGTAAACAAACATTTAAATTCTCATTCATTCTTTTATAAAAAGACATTATTTTCACCGAGTAATAATATTTTCCTCTTTGTACATGCTCATTGTCAGCCAACCCTTTGATGTTATTTGAGCAATTAAATGCGAATAAAACTCGAATGCATTCAATAAACATTTCATTATTTATTTTATTAATTGGCGAAAACACCGCGCACAAAGGTCTTGGGTTTTACGTCATAATGAGCTCTTTAATATGCACAGAGCAAATAATAAATAGAGGTGACCAAACAAAAGATAAGCGGTATTGCACTTGACCAGTATATATGGTATTTATTTTACGGCCATTTTCCTTGTCCAACCATTGCATTCCAGAATTTTTCCATTATAGCAAAGGAAATAATTTTTCAAAACCCCCATAATATAGGGAATTCAATTCGTATTTAATTGAACACGAGATCTCACGGTCTGTTGTCATTTAAACGCATAATTGAAGCCTGTCTCTCTTACGCCGACGAAATCAAAACATGATGGAGATAATTGGATTCTGGTTCCACATGGAATATTCCCTGCAAACATTTTAATTGACCAACGTAACTAACCGTTGTTCAAGGTAATTGATTCTTCTAGGCTATGACGCGAGCGTTATGAGATATTGTGTAACCACTTCCTTGGATCGCAAAGGTCGCGGTTTCATATGGCTGGGAAAATGAAATGCTAATTAACACCTGTTTTTATTATTATTACCAGCTTTTGCCCGCGGGTTTCCTCGTTTTGAATTCCATTATCATGGCAAAAAGCTTACGTCTTTTTAGCCGGGAAAGCGTAATAAACAGACTCACATTCTCATTTGTAGTCAAGTTAATTAAAATTTTATCGATCACTGAACTATCAGTTTCAAGTTTAATCTCATCAAACGGATAACTAGGTTCAGTTTTACATCTTATGATTGTTCTAAATACTGCAGATATTGCTAGACCCTCAAGAAATGATGTGGATATTGCGGATGAGACTTGAGAATTCAATATGCATATCGAAGTCAGATTTTATTCAAAAGACCCTTTATTAAAGATGCAGATATGAAACTGCAAAAGTGTAGACTGGAGTTTCCCGTCTTTTATAGTCCGTGGTGTCTTTAAGAAAATAGTCATAATAATATGGTACTTGACTGTAGTGAGTTTAATGTTGCACTATTCAGCTACTATGATACTACTTGAGGTTGGTTTAACCTTTCACCAAACATCACAAGTGATGGTATATTAAGTCAGGTACTTGCAACTCTATTAATACCTGCACTAGTTAGATTACTGACTATCAAGTTAACTCGCTCACGCCTGCCTGATACACAGATCTCATTTCCGACAAACTTGAATACGAAGCAAGTTTCGCTCGTATTAGCGAGGCATTTAGTGCAAGCGGTGACGTGTACGAAGCGAAATTGGATTTTGTAGTGACAATTTCAGCCGAAAATTGCTATTTGACCGAAATAGTATGAAAGTAAAAAGAGTTTTGACGTGAAAATGTAATTTATTCCAATGTTCGAGTCTACTATACAGTGGAATTCATATTCTTTTAAAAATTGTTTTTTTTTTTCTAATTTCAATTTCTACTTAAAGAAAAATGTAAAACAAGTAAATGTAGTTGGAATCGCAGTTAGTCTTTTGAAGAAATAATCCGAACGGATTTAAGTTCACCTACATATGCCAAGCTTGCGTTTCCTGAAATATCTCCTGCGAGAGATTCGAGGAAGTTGGAAAGATGTAATCCATATTGAATACGATTTGAACTGTAGCTCAAACTGACATTTCCAAACGATTTCACATCGCCACTAAACCTTGCACTACAGAATTCGAGGAAACATTTTCAGTAACAACCAAGATACAATCTAACCATCCTCCAACCTTGTTCACAATTGTTCCGTAATTGTTCCTTGAAATGTTTAAATTCTACTTTAATAAATCAGTCGTTTAACAGAGCAGTCTTGCACCTAACAAGGTTTATTATCGAATTCCCGATCCAATTCAGTTCTCTGTAATTGAACGTGATCGCCTTAGATGTAGGCCGGCGGACAAAGGCGTATCGTCACGATGCAAATTTAATATAGGGATTACCTGAATGTATTTATGATTGGACCGAATCATCCTTTCCGGAGCTAGCTCGATGTGGGTCGCTTGACTTATTTGGCATTCATAGATCCCCTATTCTGTTGGAATGCAAGACGAATTCTAAATCGTCTAGTCTTGTGCTATATAGCTGGCACTTCCTTTGACCGTATGTCTGATTATGACTTCAAAGCAGACAAAGGCATCCTTGCTACAAACCAAGATGTTTCAAAAGTTGAATCCGTAGATTTGAGTGAGATAATACAAATGGCTGGAAGATAAACCTTCAGATCTTTGCGTTGTTCGTATGTAAGTAGGTCAGTGGGCTATGTTGGTAATGTGTAGGTCAAGTATTTCGAAATCTAAGTGTGGTCATTTCGCTGCGGATTCTTGAAGAAAGAAAATGCAATGGACTACTTTATAAATTCTAAGAGATTCTTGGATTAAAAAGTTTAGAATATGTTGTTTTCATGATGATGTACAAAAATATCGAGTTTCGGTTCGTGTAAATACGTGTTTGTATTCGATACTAAAACAATAATAGTATAATTGTATTCTCCCAGTTTGTGCCAAACAACCGAAATACCGAAATCGTTACTAGCTAATTAGTGAGGAAATTTAAATCAATGATCCCAATTCAGAAATAGCAATTGCAATTCCGGAACTCCATCCCAAATAGTTTTAAATTGTCCATTTAATTAAATTCTGGTTACCGGCACTTGGCTTGCGGGGTTCGTTATTGGATTCCAGTTTCGATATATTTCCTATAGTTGAGCGTGACGGGATGGGAGGCGGGACAGTGATGGGCAGCGTGATGCCCAGTCTAGGATTATCCCCCATGCGTTGATTAAGTTTGATGTTGCGTGCTAGGTGAGCGGATTCAATTCTAGGTAATGGTTGCATCTTGGACACCTTTATCGATACGTGTTGAACATAATGGTTTGAGAGGGATTTCGATATACTTAGTTTTCCTTTAACTGATGGTCCGATATTTATCTTCATTTCAGATTCTGTCGTCACCTTCTTTTTTGCTTTGCTCTTCTCGAGTTATGTTTTGGTTTACTCCTAGTGTTATTAGATGAAGTACTGTTAATATTAGTCAGAACTTAAAACCAAAAAGGGCTTAGCAAACATTCCTGAACTCCAATTTCAAACTGCATGTTCTTCCCTGTAAGAACAAAGACACGACCTACTATTTTAAGACAAGCAAACTAAAAGTATCTCTACCTCCCAAGTATAAAGTCGAGTTACTTACATATTATCTCAATTCCATTCATTTATAATGTAAGATTTAATTTTAAATTACATTTCTTTGTTGTATGCTGCTCTCGCGACGTCGGGGATTCGTTGGATTCGCAAGTTTTAATTAATTGAATCTCTTGAGATTGGATAGCTAACGAGGTGAAGGAAATACTTTGAATGAAGCTTCGTATTGTATAAAATATGATGAACTGAGTAACAAAGGTTTTAGTGAATATCCCGTTGGTTTCCTGCTGGTAATTCCTTAAGGAATTTTCTTAATGACGTTTGTGCATTATGCTTGTATTGCTATAAAGAACTGCATAGATGATCCTTTGTCTGCGGGATATTAAGAATAATCTTATTATCTATAAGGTGCATCCTCAAAAATCTGCTTTTTTCTTCCATTTTCCGAGACAACTGACATAGTTGATCACTGTACCACTAGAACGATTTACCAATAAGAAAAAAAATGTTAAGCTATTTTCATCATCATTATTCGTCAAGGCTTTTAGAAGTATAATTTATATAAAGTCTGGTTCGAGCCCCGCGTTTCTGAATAACATACAAGTCGTCATATTTTATGTGTAGATTAGATGTGTGTCCCGTGAAGCGTTATGGTGTGTAAATGATTTAATTATCACAAGCGCCATTCGCGGCCCAAATTGCGACATCATCAGCTTACGTATCTCTTCCGCTCTTTTTTTTTTGGATAAGTCGAATAAATTTTGCGCTCTACATTTGGAATTCTATTTTACTCGTTGATATTAAAAAAATCTATTGCATTTATTATACAGTACATGTAATATTTAGGTTTTTTGCCGACATAACTACAAAAATGAGTATCTTTTGTATACTACTTTACTGTATTTGTGTTATCTGTAATAAAGGAATATTTAAAAAATAAGGAACAGGTAGAAATTATTAAAAAATAAATTAAATATTATTAATAAAGAAATTATTAATATATCAATAAATAAATCAATTAAGATATTTTTGTTAATTAAATAAGTTGATACACTTTAATGAGACACAAATCCGGGAAAATTTCTCGCTCTGAAACCTTCTCTAAGTTTACCCATTTATTCGCCGAAACGGTTTGTATGCGATCCTCTTTATATAAAAGTAAATAGAGTAGTCGGCTCGAGCCGTCCACACACAACTATGTCTACTTGAGCAAATAGGTTTTCTTAAATTGTTTGTATTTATAGTCAAAAGATTTGAAGGTGACGACACTTAAAAGGTTTGCGAAACCACAATACATTATGTACTCACTATCGACCCGCCCCAACTTCGCACGGGTGCAATACTGATGTATTATACACACACCACTTGAACCATTATAACATTAAATCTATTAAACAAAAACGCATCAAATTCCATTGCGTAATTTAAACAGTCTAAGCATGCATAGGAATAGGAGAGTTTTCTGACACCCTCGATTAACAAATAGGTTTTAGCAGACTGCGTCAAAGAGGAGTAATGTTATTCCGTCTATATCTGATATTCGCGCAGGCAAAGTCGCGGGTAACAGCAAGTAATGGAATATAATTCAAACCTCGTTAAATCATAAATTGAGCGTGATTGAATACCTTTGTTGCTGTTTTATTGTGTATTGTTGCGGCTTGTTTCATATTGGTTTATAGCTAATAAATTTGTGTACGTAAATATATAGATAGTGACGTCAGAGTTTCTTTTAAGTAGTACAAAGCAATCGTATAATAGTAACGGAAGTGTGTCATATCAAAGGAAGATTCAATTTGAGTACATTTGATATATACTAACTTAAGCCCGCGATTTCGCACACGCGAATTTCGGTTAAAGGTGCAAAAAAAAATTAGCCCTTTGATGCAGTTTTTTAAGAGGTAGCTAAGGTATTGATAAAATTTTATTAAGATTGTACCAACCGTTAGAGTGTGAAAGAGTAATAAATAATAATATCCATTTTTTCCTAGCTTATTAAGTCCCAAAGCTGAGCAAAAGCCTCCCCCAAATCCTTTCACGTTTTTCTGTCCTGCGCCACCTCGAACCAGTGTAGCAGTTAATACTATTAGGATTTCATTATTTATACATCACTTGAACAACATATAATGATAATAGATTACTTTTCATTTCATAAATTCGAGATATTCGGTCCGTTACCTGTCATTTGCAGGCTGTGTATGTATTGCATGATGACATATGAAATGTATTTCGGAATAACGTCAGCAATTCTACTAAACCTATAATTACTATGATTTACACATTATTATGGATAAGTATTTACTGATATCGCTCGTCGTTTTAGATGTTTCAATAGGCTGTATATGATAATGAATGCAGCGGACCTGCTGACTCTATTATTTGCTTTTTTTTTTTTGTAAAAGTCGACACCCGCACTAAGGAATTAAATCCTTGTATCGCAAGGGTTTCACAGACATTCAATTCACATCCAAAGAGACATCCAGACTTAGAGCAAGCATTTGTCTAACACACAAAACCCTATCCTGCGCAGGGATCGAACTCGCAACACGTCGCGCACAGTGTCAATTGGCGTGGTGACCTATACTGCTTGGCTATCCGTTCAGTCAGACACATTATGAATGTCAACCAAGGATTCTACTGCAACCTACTGCTGGAAATAAGCCTCTCCTAACGTTAACTATCTGTTCCGATCCTCGTTCCGCAACCAGTCTATTCCAGCCTCCTTTTTGAAGTCATCGGTCCGTCTGGCTAAGAACCGTCCATTATGGGTCTTAGTTACTATTTAACCAATATTTTGATCAAGTAGCTTATATCAGTATTCATTTCTTTTGTTACCTTATGACAGTAGATACTTTGAAAAACGTAAAGGTTTACAAACGTGTTTCTTCCAAAGACAGCAAATAGATTTATATTTCAACTTCTTTACCCAAACGAAGAGAAGTTTATTAATATGAAACATTTGTGTAATAACATCAAACGCTCGAAGTTCTTAAGTACTCGGCGCCAGTACATGTTCCACTCGAACAACTTTCCCAGCTCACTCGTCTGCATCTTACAACATAAATACCTTGAAACCTCCCGGAGGGGTACCTAGGTAGAGAATTAGAGATGCTGGAAATATTGCTAGAAATACTAAAGATGGTACGAGTTATATTTGTATGAAACTGTCTTATGGCTACTACCGCGTTACGTGCTGTGGTTAGGTTTTCCGTGTGACGCATTTATGGGAATATGCATTTCTAGTAGGTGCGTATTTTCATCTACGTCGGTTTACCTACTGTATAAATTTTAATGAATGTACAATGTTCATAGAACGTCATTTAGAAGAACTAATACTAGGAAATCTAAATGAAAATGTCTTGATGTACGCGATAATCATTCTTGATAATGTTGTCTTAAAATGCTTTACCAATTCGACCCTAATTGCCCAAAACCAATGAATAATCAAAAGCATCATAACACGTAAATAGTGTGTTATATATTACTACACTAACTCTACTATATTCTGCAAGTGTGCACTCTACCTTCCAAGCAGCGTCAGGTAATATTTGTAAGACCCGTCTTGAGATATTTACCGTCTTATTCAGCGACTAGCACTCTTCACTCTCGTCGCTAAGCGGGATATCCCAAAAAGCTGCTTAAGCGTCACACCACGGAGCGCGGCAAGATTTAAGAAACTATTTCTGGCATGACATGCATTGCATACTGTATGGATGATAAACGAGAAGAAATTTTAAAAAGGACTTTTGTTGGATAGGTTTAGTATGCATAAGGAAAGGACAAATACTGGGTGTCCGGTGGCAGACTTAGGATTTAAATTTTGAACTATTTCCAAACCGTTCATCGGAGACTCGAGTGGGGGGTCTCGTTCGATTCGTTATTCGTGCGGATTTTTAATTAAGATACAACAGTGGACGGGAAAACAACGTACGTTCGCAATCCAAGCGTATTTGAAAGCAAACGATTTCTGTTCTATTCCTTGTGGAAGATTTAGTTCGCGGTCCTATATCCGACGGTTACATGATGCGCCAAGCAAAGATTTGTTTCGATTGTGAGAGCACAGGTTCAAAACAACAAGTTCAGCAGCAAATAATCCACGGCCGGGGCCGCCGACCGTCGAGGACTGATGAAAACATTAAACTTGTCGCAAACAGTTTGCGCGAAAACCCGCGACAGTCCGCGCGTGAGAGAGCGGTTGCTCTAGGCCTCCCAAAAACGATTGTGCACGAAATTTTGATTACGGATCTAAAAATGCACCCCTTTGAGGTCCTAATTGAGTAAACAACTAAGCCAAATGATTTCAATTTGAGCAAAAGTTTCTGCAAGACAATGTTGCAGCGGATTCGGAGAGTAAACGCAATCTTTTGGAGCGATGAAGCCCATTTTCGTTTAAGTGGTAGTGTTTATAAACAGAACTATCGGTATTGATCACCTAAAGGTCAGAACTTGCGATTGAAACCTCAACAACCACTTCACAGTCCCAAAATGAGGGCTTGGTGAGCCTTGTTGTCAAACAGAAGAATAAACGACCCAATTTTTTAAAATCGTCAAAAACAAGCCATTACTGTGACCGGCGTTTCTTATCGGCGCATATTAAACGATTATTTTCTGCCAATATTAAGAGAACATCCTGCCTTCAGTTCACAGACATGATTTCAGCTAGATGGCGCCACGTCTCACACTGCTAGAGAGACCATAGCGCTTTTTCGTGATTCGTTCCCTAGCAAATTGATAAGCTCCTTTGCTAACATCCCCTGGCCATCCAGGTCATCGGATCTTACCCCCATGGGCTTTTTTCTGTGGGGCTACCTCAAAAGTAAAATTCATGAAACCGCCCACCGACCATTTCAGAATAAAAAAAGAAATTATCGTTCGCAAGGTTAATGGCATCCCGACGTCCCTTCTCTAGCGGGTCGCGCGGAATACTGAAGCCAGATTCCACGAGTGTATCCGAGGTGATGGTCAACATTTAGACGAAATTATTACTAAAATATAAAATCCGCACTACCCTTCTTTGTTATAGTTATTGAAAAAATGAAATATGTTTCGTAGTTTTTTTAGTATTTCATTTTAAAATCCTAATTCTGCCACCGGACATCCTGTATAAGTAGTGAAATAGAAAGAAGGGTGTACTCAGCAGTAAGTGATTCTGATGAGGCATATGATAGGATGTCACTAAATATGGTTTGGGAATACATTGCCATGTGTGAAACAAGTTTTAAAACGAAATCTAATTTAAAACATTGACTTTAATGAAGATTAAAAATTCGTTAACCAATTCTGCAAAATTTCTGGTTTTTATTACACAAATTGAAGGAATACATTTTTTATTTTAAGGAAAATCGAAAATTTATTTGTAAGTTATTGAGGTTGGCCGCGATACTAACCTTAATTAGTTCAGAGTTCAGTAACGAGGCGACCTCAAGATTTAGGGATCGTTAATTCTTTCAAAGTTATAAATGTAAAGTTTTAGATCGCGATTAATTTTCTACAAAACTTCGAAACAGATCTGAGCGTAAAGTTTTCTTGAGTTTTTCCTTTTTTAACAAAGAACGAGTCCGTTGAAGCTGTTCGTAGAAAAATAGAAAAGGAAACTTTGTTGAGGAATAAAATACTGTAAAGAGTGGAAAATATTGTGGACTTGTACGAGTAGTGGTTGCTTTATTTATTTTAGTTTCCTTATTTTGACCACAAGGAAACTACTGTAGAAGAGGCGTTCCGTTTTCCAAGAATTATAACTGTTATTGACCGTATAAGTGATTTTGTTTTGTGCTCTCTTTTCCTACATCTGCAACTTAATTAGTCAAACAAAAATCGTGAAGTGGATAAACAATTATATGTTAAAATATTTATTATTACTAGCCTGAGGAAGTAAATGATAGTTTTACGTCTGATATGGGAGAATGGAAGAAAAAAAACGTGTTGCGCCGACCCCAAGAATGGGATAAGGGCAGGAAGATGATGATCACTAACCTGAAATGCCCCACTGCTGGGCAAAGGCCTACTATTCTTGCCCTTGTCTCTTTCAAGATCCACGAGTGACTAGTTCGGTAAAAATGAATCCAGGTCATCCTTACATCACTGCCACATAATTTAACATGTAAGAACAATAACAATTAGACATAATATATAGCAAAAGAGAGAACGTAGCTTCAAAACTCTCTTTCTATAGAGACATACATATAAAGACGTGATTTTATCACTTACAGAAGTCTGTCGGAGTTGGCAGGAAGTAATTATTAGTTCCATTAATCCGAGCAGGCGACAATAGATAAAATGGGTCAGAGACCACGATCCCGACAGAATGCTCCATTGATTCGAATCTATTTCATCCGTACATCATATTTCCTTTAATGATTTTTTTTGCTTGTTATTATTGCTTATAGGTATTTATAGCAAGTAGAGCAGTATTCAGCTAAATCTCTAAAGCTATTTAAGTAAATTCTTCTTCTATTAAATCTTATTTTTTTTTGTATAAATGTAGATAAATGTAAAGGTTTATGTCTTTTAAAACCATGTGGTGTTTTTTGGTTTTAAGTTTTGCACTAGGAATGCGTTTTTTTAATACTAATGGTTCCGCTTCAAATATAAAAGTTAAGTTTTTTAAAATGTAGCTTACTCTTTTAAGTTGGAATCAAATTACAAACTGCTAATACGATTCTATATTTTACTAAGATAGTTAAGTTTAATTTTGAACTTAAAGCTGTTCACATTGAATACTAAAGTTGCTTTCAAACGTTACCTGCAATTAAGGTAAGCCTCAGTTCACACGAACTGCACACAAAACAGAGCAGGCAGCTCATGAACTAAGCCTTAACTAGCAGACAAACCCGAAGCTCCTTGTAATACTATGAGTATTAAGTGCATTGCATAACATCGCTATTTCAACTCTCCCGTGTTTTGGATGTGTGCCGTCAGCAACAAAAGTTGATGATCTATGTTGACTTTTATTTAAATATGTAAGATGTTGTGTTACATATTTAGTTTCCTGATTGCCATAACCACGTTTACGTGATGGCCTTGCGGTATGCGGATTTGTATGCACGAGGTGCAAGTTCGATCCGTAACGTAGGCAAGTACAATCTTAATTATTCTAAGACGTTACTGACAAACGGTGAAAGAAAACATCCTGAGAAAATCTGGATTCTGAAAACTTGCAGTGAACCAACGTAGTGATCAATGCTCAAACCTTCCCATAACGGGATGAGGCCTGCGCCCACCCGTGGGTCGTATATAGGCTGGATTATTATTATTATTGTATGGCTATATAGCACCATCTAAATTAAAGTTGTAGAAAACGTGACAATTCACTGAACGTGCGCTTCCCTGACCTTTTTAAATTTGATTATGTTCATCTTTTGTTTCTGATTATACTAGCTAGAATTGTTAACAGTTTTGGGTACTGTCTAAATAGTTTCACCGAAGTTTTAACTCGCGTTATTAAGCTCGATTATATGAAATGTATGTGAGCTTTAGAGGATTTTAGCTGTACGATTTTCTTATTGAACTTTAGCTTAAAATTTCAGTATATTTGTCATTTTTTTCATACTAAGTAAATTAAAAAAAAATCATATAGCCCAAAACTATTTCATTTTTTTAGAATGCAATGACATTAAAGTTCTTATTCCATTGTTGAGTCAAGATTCTGTATAGTCTTTGTTCAAAATTGGCGTGAAAAATGCACATTGTATGTTATACGTCTATACCATAAATACATATGTATATAATCAGCTTTCACGAAAACAATTATGTTCTGCGCCTGTGGCCCAGAGTTCAAGATACACGTTATTACAATGTATTTTGTTTCATGTCGAAAAATACATTGTGAAGCATTCAGTAGGTACTCGTGTAGTTTAATTATTGTTTCTGTGTACTACGAATTGATGAATATATTAATGAGGTGAATTCCGTTTTAAAATTAAATGCAATGTAAAGTGGTTGAATTAAGTTTTAAATTGTAAATACATTTTGTTTGTACTGAATATTTTGCTGTGTGTTCTTTTTGGTATACAATTATGTTTTATTAAAGGTGTGGCCTGTATTAAGGCATTTTTCAGGCTTTTTGGCGTAAAAAGTATTACGTGTTTGTTAGGTATATAAAAAAAAAACGCTAGTCGTAATTTAGGTACTGGATTAGATTTATTTTTGTTCCTGAAAAAAAAAAAAAACATGTCAATATGGATAAAATCACAATATTTTTTGGTGTATGATATGGCTTGTGAATATTATATAATTTAATTTAACTTTTCAAAAACATTCCTTATATCGTATACCAGAATTTTTAGAATTTCCCGTTGGAAATTAAGAAACTTTTTTAAATTTCTTGTTAAAACTTCTGATTAATTTTCTTTTTTCATGAACTAACAATTTACTGAAATGTGATGTTTTGAGTATCAATTTATTATTTACAGCTAAAGTAAACAAATAATGTATAGGCGGACTTATATAAAACAAACGAAACTTCTTAAATAATAGCAACCATTGTGTTTATACGAAAACGTATAAATATCCTATTAATCAAAACTACACGTAATATTCGATTCAGGCAAAATTTATTCGAACCTGCCAAAGACGAGGCAGCGACATTCAATAACATGGATTTTCCAACAAATTGTAGCTACGTGCTACGGCTACGGCGCTACGGCCGTAGCGCTACGAAGAGTCTTATTTCCTCGTAGCGCTCGAGTTTGACTAAGATATTCATTGCTTATCTGTTACAGTATTGAATACATGTTTTTTTATGGAAATTGATATTTTTGCTTTCAGTGAGATATTATCGGTTTTTTGCTTGGTGGGGCGAATTTGATTATGGTCTACACCTGTATAATGTGATGGAGGAAAATCATAAATAAATTTTATAAATAACAGTATTACGTAAGAAGAGGATTTTATTTTTGCACGTGTCTTTTTTAGCTATCGTTCGTTTAACCTAGATGTTTGCTATGGAACAGCATGGAGAACAATTTTAACTTTTTTAATCATCTTTGTTAAAATAAGGTCCTAAAACTATGTGTGCATTTTTTTACAATTACATTATTTAGCAAACATACAAATTTACATTTTATGTTTAATCACTTTTAATATTTAAGGTGTGTTGTGAAACATTTCATCTCCGAGCCCGCATTTTTGGCACTAAAAATACCTTTACTCAAACTTACCTTTACTTTTTACCTACATTATCATAAACTACGTTAGCACAGCGTTAAAACTAAATCCTCTTGTAAAGTATTCCCTTTATTCCCTATGTTACGATTCGTTCAGAACACGTGACGATACAGATGTCTCTTTGTGCTCTCGATGCGCACAAAGGGAATAATAACGCGATTCCACGATAGCCGGTGAAGAACACGAGGAAAGATTTAAAATATCTACAGACGATCAAACGTTTGAGTAAAACCTGGTTTGTTGGTTTGATCATTTGATAAAATATTTTTTTTAACCTGTAAAACAGCCTGCTGTTTTGTGGAGTTTGTTTTGCCATGTCTTCTCCTTAACTTGAGCACAGCAAGCGGTGAAAGGAGGATTCTATATGGAGTGCTGTTTATTATAAACTTAGCGTTTAAAAAGTGGTACTTAATTGCCTATTTTAAATAAATGGCGATCAATCGGTTTGTTTACACATGTAGATTTGACAAACATTGTCAAGCATGCATTCTTGTCAAATGTCGCAGTGTTAATTAAAGCTAGATTGATGAAAATTGTATATTTCATTCTAGGGTACAGTCTGCTCTAGTCTCTCCTTAGTTTGAAGGACTTTTAATAGTATATTCAAGTTTTCATGTTTATATTACTTAGCCTATTTTGCACTCTCTCTACTTGGTTTGAAACACCTTCAAATGCTTTTTGCCGTAAGGATCAATTTATACTGGTAGGTTTGGTTTGATGGACCATCGAAGTTTGATCGTCTTCGTAAGCCTTGAGACACGAATAAAGATGGAAACGTATGTTCAATGGAAAAGAGAATTATTGGTACTTGGTACGGGATTAGGGGTGAAGTGTTTAGATAAGGAAATCTATCGCCGTGAGAAGAGTTTCTTTATAGTCGTGCTTAAGGCAGGTGAAAACCTTTTATTGGATAAGCTTACCACGACTTATCGGGACATAAAGAACGACAGTTTTGTGTGTGATTTTGTTTGTATTTAAGACTTCCATCGGCACCTAAACATCATGACAATTTCCCTTTTTTGTCACACACTTCTTGACATCTCCACACCACCATAAAGTTGAATGGTAGAGAACGCCATAGGCATTAAGTCCGCTATTGTACATTTATTTGTATATGAAGTAAATATCAATAAAAAATAATTTGCAGGTAAAACCTCCGTAGGTCAGGTCAGCCACTTCGGTCACCAGTGACCTACTAAGCGATTATCATGTTAAGGCTGGCTAAAATAAAAACAATCATTTTTCATTCGGTTGGTTGAACGCGCTAATTTCAGCAATTAGCTCCATAAAAATATGCTGAATATTGAATATATCGGCAAATTATTAATTGCTAAAAACAGACGGTTGACACTATGAGGTGTCATTATTATACAAAAAGTTTCTATACGATACCCTGTAAACCGTCTTTTCGTGTAAATACTTTTATAAAATAAAATTCTCGTGTCACAGTTTTCGTTGCCATACTCCTCCGAAACGGCTGGACCGATTCTATTGAAATTTTGTTTATACATTCAGTAGGTCTGAGAATCGGCCAACATCTATTTTTCATCCCTAATTTTTTGTTTTCGCGAACGAAGTCGCGGGCAATAGCTAGTACTTTTATAAAATCCACTAAACCCTAATGTATTGGTTTAGTTTTCGAACTAGTTTTAAGTGAAGTTCTAACAGACAGATTGAACGACACTTGACTACAATGTTGTTTCCACTGTGAGCAATTTAGACAATTTTGTTTAAATGTATTTTCGTTTTACTGAACTACTAGATTATTTCAGTAAGTTTTTTTTTAATCATGTGGTAGCAAAATGTCAGAGGATTTTTTGTGGTTATGTGTGTTAGAATGTTTTGATAGGAAAGTATATACAATGTATAAAACATCAGTATAGCACCTGTGCTAGGCAAGGGCGAGTTGCTAGTATATAATAAAATAAACCACTCTACATTAACTAAAAACTTTCACCAACCCGTATATTTTTCCAAATGAAACGAAATACGAAACTCGTACCGAAATCAAAATAAACACAAGGCAACGCGACCGCGGCCCGTTGGAGCGCGAATATAGGACGCTCTACACGTTACATTGTGGATTGAATACAGCCACGCTGATCAAATATTCAGGTGAGGCCGCAATTTGTTTACACTAAGGCCTATAATTGCTTGGCGTTTTTGTTGTATAGCCTACAAATGTGTACGGAATTTAATGTTAAGTGTTAAGTTAAAATGAGGTTTAAAAATTTTTCGTTTGTAACCTAAACTACTCTTCAATTGTTACTATATTTCCTAAATCCTTAGTATTCAGTTTACATGGTTATGCTCTTTTTATAGTTCGAATAGTATTCACATATTTTACATATACTCTATACATATTTCATTAAGTACAAGTTAGTGACATAACTGTCTGAAAAATGAATGAATGAAATGAAAAATTAAAATAATTAAAGGTAAAACACGAGCACTAAGCATTTGTTGTTCAGTAATACTATCTGCTTTACGATAATTTCTTCTCACGGTATGTCTTTTCTTACTACATAGAACTACTCTATTTAAAGCGAGACAGTTTTAAAGCAAGAACGTAGTCTTTGAAATAAAAATGCACATGAACGGGCGTACGGCGTGGGCCGTGGAATTACTCTCATTCGGTGAAAGGTCACAGGTTGGAGCCCGCAGCTTTAACTTTAAAAGGTTCGCAAGATGTGCGGGCTTAGCGCTCATTTTATCCTACAGTACTTTTTTTTTTGCTAGGAATAGACGATAGTTTTAACCCATGTTAAAGTAATTTTATTTGAAAGGAAGATATGTTTAAAGTAGGTACTAAGGACTACAGTTAACGTTGACAAAGATAAATATATTTTTTAACATTGAACGAATTTATTATTGGTCTTTGCTCTTTGAATTTCATATTACTTTCTAATCCATCAGTAATAATCGTTCGTGGTCATCATTGCAAATACTAGGTGTATTCCAATCATACCACCAATGATTACCACCGAGACATTTAAGCTCATTGTGTCCTATGAAAACGACTGGCTGTCATAGAACTTTGTAAGATCATTCATTTGTTTCTTTTTTATAATCTAGTGCGCTTTACGGTTTTCTTCTATATAGCTGTCGTACACATAGCTTATTATTGATCGACCATTGTCTAAAAAAATGTTTCTCTTAAAAGAATTCCAGAGTTTCATCCAATTCAGATACCAGACACACCTGTTAACCTCACTAAACTGTATGTAACAGTTCTATCTGTCGGTCCGATCTCTCGCTAATTACACGGATTACAGGTACTTGGGCGAGGTAGTTTTATTCCCTACTATGTTTTACAGCTTCATTTAGGATAATGCCGGCAATAAACTAGTGGAGTAGTTTGTATTGAGGTCTTGTTTAATGTACCAGGAACTTTTATTTTTGTGTGATAAAAATAAAAGTTCCTAAAAAGTATTTTAGGTATTAGAACTTTTTGAAAATAAATTCAGACTTTATCAACGTACAATAACGTGTAAAAAACTTGTTTGTTTGCATGGAAATCCTCTCATCTGTTTCTAAAGTACTTTGATACTATTTTGTCACATAAATAAGAATACAAATATTTATAACAAAGTTGACAATTGTTTCAATATGTGTTCTCAGCACTATACTATTGGAGTTTACCTATAATAGAAAAAACAACAGTATCACATTTAAACTGACAATACAATTGATTTGAATTTCTCCATAAGAATAACATTTTGGAACCGTGCAACTAGAGTCAGTAACGTTTTGTATGTGCAGGAGAAGGCCTACTAGAAAAAAAAACCTTTTGATATTGATTGATTTTGGTCCTTATATGTTTAGAAAAACTAAACTAATCAGTAGTGCGTCTGTCAGGATCGTAGTATCTGCATAATACTTTATTTTCCCATTTACTTTTACTATTCACTTGCTTCAAAACGCCTTCAATGCTAATATAATGATGTACACACGCCATACATCACACTCTATGTCTAAACATTTATCAGAGTTAGTTCAAAGGGTCTGTCGTAATGAGCCCAAGTGAGGCGTTGCTTCCTTAATTAACAGAAAATTGATATCCTCGCATGACTGCCCGCGGCTTATCGTGGGTACTGCGCTAGTGTGTGACCCGTCTACATCGTAACTGTCTTGAACTTACTCAGTAGTTAAGGTAAGATAATAGGTTTATTAGTGCCATAAGATTAAGTAAATAATAAATATTCCTCGATTTTCACACGTCATCTAGTCTCTAATTAAACAGAGCTTGTATTATGAGTACTAGATGACTGATAAACATGCTTAAATACTTCTAAATACATATTATAGATCAATTACACCCAGACACAGAGCAAATGATCGTGATCATAGCATAAACATTTGTCCTGGGTGGGAACCGAACCCACGACCTCTGGTCTATAGAAAATATTCCGAATGATTCAATAAAAAATATTCTCAACCACATTAAAAACAAAGAACACCAAGAACCTGTGAATTCAACTGGAATATTCATAACGATGTGACATTAAACAAACCAAACTCAACTCGATAAATATCTGAAACAAAAGCAATTCATATTGCGGCCATTAAAAGATTTCGCGGCGGACTTACTCGGGCGCCGGCCAAACAATCGCCTAACGACCCATCTACATAATGGCCGACAAATAAAAAGGGGAACCGATGTAGCTGAAAGTATCGAGGTATTGATTTACAAAAAACTTGGTTATTTTTTTAGAAAAATGTGTATTTTTTTGTAGGAAAAAATGTAAAAGTCTATACTATGAAGTTGAGTCAGTTTCTGTTAACATTAGTTATGGTAAAGTGAATCGCCTTCCCAATGAATTTTTGAGCTTTACTTTCCACTATCATCCAAAAGAAATTACATTTCCTTGCCTGCAACTCTCCCTTTTTCCTACCTTACCTCTTCTCTAATTAATATACAGCTCTACATAGCTCTATTTATCGCCGGCAAACCACAAATTATTCACCTTCACTGTTCCAAAATTTATGAAGCAAAACCCCTTTTCGTTTTCAAAACAAAATTATAAAACATATTGTAACATTCAAAATATTTCAAATGCCAAATTCAATATACACAATCGCATTCACTATCCTATACTGTTTCGATTTAGTCTAACATCGATAGGTAGTGTGGGTGCTGGGTTTGCATTCGCGTATATTGAACGATAGCTGTTGAATATTTGAGAGACACGTCGAGTTGATTGTATGGACTGAATAGTTTTATGGACCAGCAAAATGTTTGCTCTATATTTCGTTTCGATTTGATTTTTTGTTTTAATTTTCATATAGGGGATCGATTAACTTTGAGTGAAGTTTGTGTGGTGTTTTGGTATTGTTAAACAAATGACGGTACTAGCAAGGTTAGATGATAAGTTAATTATGAACAGCGTTTAATGTTACAAACACATATTCACCAGTTCCAGTTGTCAATGCAGTCTATAATACTTAAAGATGTAAAGCGCATCTTAAGTCGTGTTAAAAAAGAAGTTCGTACCCGAAAATAGAAAGCAAAGTGATAAAATTTGAAGGAACCGTAGGCGTTGTTTCATGAGAATTCCGAGACCTAAGTTCAGCTGTAAACGATGAAAAATGTTAATACACTCCTATTCTTCCCAAAGTTACTGCCAACACCAAAGAGCTCTCAACATAAATCTCGAACAAGCTTGCGGACACTTAACCGAATTAATTTAAATAATTTACCTAAGTGGTTGTGTTAAAATGTTTGAGCGCGAAACACGCTCAGTTGTAAAACTTATAGTGCTTGTTGCTACGCCTCGTAGCTCTTATTACTACGTACGTAGCAGGAGTTACAATTTCGTAGGCTCGTAGCAAATTATGTACGCAATTATTCTGAGAAGTAGGTTTATTTAGAAAACAATGAATATTCAAGGAGTTAAGTAACGAAAGATTTTAGTTATTTTCAGCAAAGCTATGTTTCGCGAAATAATTAAAAGTTAAAATTTTACTCTGCTTATTTGAATAAGTTGTTATAAAAACGGTTTTTAAAATTGTATTTAGTTTTGTAATATTACACAAATGGCTTATAATCTCACGGACCCAACCCGTAGCCGTAGCCAAACAGCATTAAAAACGTTTTACGAGCTCTACAAATTGTAACACGATCATAATACTTTGTAACTATAAACATACACGCATCTAAATAACCTAACAATTTTTTTTTGTAGGATAAATTATTGTTCATGTTATCTCTGTCACACTGCATTCTAAAATCCTGATTTTACGTTTTATTGTGCTACTTTTTCTTTTTTTTTTGGGTTCTCCACTTTGTCGATATTTATTAAACGCAAAAACCAGGAAATATTTTGCAATGGCTCGCATCTACGTGCAACATAATTTATGCGGTACTTAAGCAAAATGTCAATAAGTAAATATCCAAAAAGCACATCATCTTTCACGGTTAACAGTAAAAAAAATCTATTCGAATCACTGATAAAAAAAGACTATCGTATCTTCAAATTTCGGCGCTAACCCTCAAATATTTACCGATACCTATACTATTTTCCTTTCAAGTACTAACAATAAATATTGATGGAACCTTTCTAAGAAGGCTGTATCTGTAACTAACAGGCGTCCTTGTGAATGTAGTTCTAAAAATTTATTTCAAATATCTTTTACGTTAGAGATTCAACGATCTTAAGAAACGAACATACGAGTATATTGTATTACTTTCTGCTTACATTAAATAATAAAAACAGACTAGATTTTTAGCTTTAAAGAGTTTTTTACCTTGTACGTTTTTCTTTTTGTACTAATTTCAAATATAACCTTTTTTGATCAGTTTTTTCTTTCGATATTTTTAGACTTAATTTGTGATTTAAACTAAAAGATTTTCCAAGATACAATTGGTCAACATATAATAATAAACATGGACTTACTATAAAACAACTTTTATATAGATATTCTCATTCCGTGAAAAATGAGACGATATTTCGTTGAATCTTAAAATTATTAATTAATTAATTGCAAGCTGAATTTGCCGAATAATTATCACGGTATTTGCATTTCAGGAATTCAGGAATTTGTATGTACAATTGTATGTAAAGTAGGCATGTTGCATTTCAATACATTGTGGTTTGTGGTGAGTAATGTATTCATCCAGTATTGGAAATATATTTGTTGATAAATTCTTATCATAATGAGGTTGACCGAATTATTTGTAATAACAAAAATCAAAGTACCGAAAATTTTATTGTAGTTATTTGTTGAATTCAAAACAAAGCGATGGTAAAATATTCATAAGCATTTTTGAATTTGTTGTCAAAGTCGTGAAACAGACAAAATGTCTTGAGAAAAAAAAAGAAACCTGTACCTAGCACTGGATGATTTGGGATCATCATGAGGAATTATAATAACAAAACCGTAAAAAATATTTTCAAAACAATGCTTTTGCGATTCTCTCCGTCAATTGCCGTCGCTTCGCTTATCCAACACAAGTGATATCACTGCCGGTATTGCCACTAAGATTAGAACCGTATCTGTCTACCTATATGACAATAGCATTTCTTTTTAAAAAGCACTGTCTTAGGCAAAGGAAACTGAAATCCGTTTCTCTACTCTTTTATACAAACAATTGTTACGTGCGGCGAATGGCGAACGTATCGGATATATCTGTGCGGTATCTCACCCGGGTATCCGGGTATACCCGGCTACCAGGGATATAGTACCCGGGTCGTACGGTAAGCGATAGAAGTTGGATAACGGAACCGGATTTTTAAAACAACTGTACTCAAACTCAAAGAGTAGCTGTTGTTAATGGTTAGAGGTAACGAAATGGGCTTGACCCTTACACCAAACATATTGAACACCAATTATGTATTTGAGTAAAAAAACGAATTAATCTATCACAAAGATTTCCAAAAAAAACATTAGATAAGTATTTTTTCTATCAAATCATAAATAATTCGAAGGTATAACGCTACAAAGATGAATGTATCGTGTGGAAGTAAGAGTAGAAACGTCTCTTGTCATTAAAAAGTGTACCGAGGCGTGACGTCACACGAAACTTCAACTTATTTAAGCAATCAATAAAAATACGTGTCCCATATTTTTTTGAAATCTATCTGACAGACTAATTAGGTATTTGGATTTTTGTTTTCTTCTGTTGCTGTCTGTACCCGGCTACCCGTGTCGTTCCCGGGTGAAGGACCCTCGATACCAACGTCCACGGTTTTGATAAAGCACTCTTAACCCGGATTTGTGACAGTTACTATTTGTTGCTTATAGTGGTTAGTAAGAAGTTTGTGAGATTTTGTGGTTGAATTTGGAAAAAATAGCCCTTTGATTATTTTTGAGTTTAATGTGGAGGAGTACACCGTAGTAATAGTAATTCTATTGCGCCTTTATCAAGAGTCTGTTTTTCACTCAAAATGTACAAAGGTTTGGTTTATTAAGAAATGTCCAAATGACACGATCGCATCTTTTCGAAAAAAATACCACAAAATTTACAGCATATGTATGTCTTTGTTTTAATTAATATTTGTGTTTATTTCAGAACGCCTTCCCCATGCTTTCATTTCAGAAAAAAACAAAATCGTATTGCTTTATATAAATCAATTCGTTTCAAAATCGCAAAGACAGCAAGAAAATTTATACCCAATTCAAGAAAACGAGCGAAAATCAAAAAGATTACTCAACGACCGAAACTCTTAAACTTCTAACTCTAAAATTAATTACCTCAATCCCCAAGAATCAAAGTCATAATAAGGATGAAATAAGATTGAAAATTGAATAACTCGTGACGAAGTTTGCTCAGTGAATTCATAATGGAGTTGTATTAAGTTGCATCGTGTATTTTGTAGGCGAAGGCTTACAGGACATGTATGGGGCTTAAAGGCTTTGGCGCAATACAGGCACCATAATGCTGCGCCAACGTACAATGATAATAGCAGACTGTTAATGGGAAAAGCGTCTTCCTATGTAGAGGAAGAGGACGGCTATATAATTAGTTTTTTTTTTAAATTGATGATGCTTTTATTCATTTAGATAGAAAAGTTTGGAAAAAATAGGGGAGGCCTTTGCCCAGCAGCGGGATCGAACGCAGTCTACATAAAAAAAACTGACATATTTACAAATTTATTTATATGGTTTTTGTTTGTCCATGTTTACCTAAAGCCCTTCTACTTACACTGAAATAGAGAAATTCCAATTGAATATCTACTAATACAGCTATCCATAAATTGTACCACAGCTGCACCAAACGCCTAGACGTCTAGCTTGCTAGCGCCTTGTGTTTTCAATTGGAAGCCTTACATATAATGTTAAAATAAGGCCCAGACTATTTCTATGCAGCATCTGCAGTAAAGAAATACATAGTGTAGTAAAAGAGAATGGAGATCTTGGCTAGCGATTTCTGACATGAAAAACTATGTTGCTTAAACTGTCGTGTTGAGAAATGTTCATGAAACCTGCCATCATTTCTTAAAACAAGACTTACGTTTGCGAAAAAGGGAAGACGCTTTACGTTTTGTTATAACGTGGTTAGGAAGGTGCTGGACATGAATGTGGATGGATATAGGGGAAGAGGACGACTAAAGAAACGATGGATAGATTGTGTGAAAGATGATATGGCTGCAAAGAGTGTGACTTACGAGATGACGTCAGATAGGAACGTGTAGAAAAAGAAGACATGCAGCGTCGACCCCAAATAATAATTGGGATAAGGGCAGGGGAATGATGATGCAGTCTCGTTCACACAACTTCAACAGCCTTATATTAAGAGGTAGAAAGCAGACTGTTTTTTTTAACAAAGGCATTCAACAAGTCATGTCTAAAGAAATAAAACACGATAAAAGGGTTGTGACGCCATTATTTTAATTAAATGCCTGTTCTGCAAATAATAACACGCATTATAATAACGTATGAAGCTATTTAAATAAAGTAATGTTATTGTTCGTGTTTGAATGAGTTTCATTTGTTCAGCATTCTTGTTTTGCTTTTATAATGATAAAAACAAGGGAAATTATATTTTTCTTATTAGACCGAGAATGTGTTTACAAAATACAGGATGTTTATATCTAATTATAATGGTAGTAATAATAAAATATTGTCAACTCTACGAAGTAAATAATTAAAAAAGTATATATATTGTACATTGACTTTACTTATTTATACAGTACGTATAACTAGGTAAAGTCAAATTTGATCACTCCTCAAAATCAGGATCATAATTTAAATAATATTACACAAAATGAATTATAGACATGATTAAAATATCGCGTGAGTACTACATAAAACGCTAATGTATAATATTTTATTAATTCTTTACCTACTTAGCATTAAAATTCCAGACATAGGCTAGTTCAAATTAGACGTTGTTTTTACATTTCAAGTTTATTAGCCTAAACATTAGGACAACTTTTTGTAAGCGTACACGATAAAAAAGGAAAACAATTTTCTTTCGATGGTGGTGGTAGTGTATATTGAGGATCGGGTTAGGATTATAACTTACCTAGAAACGTCTCATGGGTAGGTTGAGCTTGTTCTACGTCGATTAGATCAAAAATGTTAGTGCCCGAATCCCTTGAAAAACGACACACCGATGTATCTGTTTTCTCTCAAAAGCTTTTTGGTTTGTAGTATTAAACGATGAAAGTAGACCTTATAGCAGTTTCTGTTTTCTATATTTCTCTAGTTTCCCGTTTCTATAGCGTTTGTAAGTCAAACTATTTGAAACTGTTCCATAGCTGTAATGTTCCTTGCACCAGTTGCACGTGTGAACGTTTTTCCAACCCCGCCCCGCGCTAATCTCATACAATTTTAATCTTCGTTGGTTTAGTTCATAATATTTGATGTGGCCCAACTTTCTTGAGGATACGTTCAGAATTAATTGAAGTTCACAAGTTTTGTAAACTTCGCTTTATTATTCTTTGATATAGCTGTGTACAATATTTAAGCATTATGTACTCTTTTTGAAGAGTTTGTTGTAATAAATGTAACTTAAATAAAAACATGTCTAAATTTATAAAAAGTTAAGTGAAAACGGCTAGAGCTAATTAAGTACAATAATTGTGATTTAGACGATGGGATTCAATTGTCGTGGCATCGTGATTCTAACTTCACGATGTAGTTTGAAAACTAAAAATGCCTATAAATGAGTCAAGAAGAATCCGCACAATCGTCCATTATTACATAGCTAGCATAATGCAAATAAATAAAAAAAATATCCTTTGTTCCGTTTCAGTAAAGGCTTTGTTTAACTAAATCAATACCCAGGGGATTCAGTGCTGATGACCTAGATTAATTTATTGCATATTGTACCTACGTTATTCCGCCCGGATCCCAGGTAAGGTCTAGCGAAAACTGGCCGTTACCGGCTTGATCCGGTTCGAGCCGGTTGAAACAGCCTTTGTTCAGTAATCACTGGAATTACGTTTGTTGCATGGTTTCATGAAACTGTATTGAAATTGATTTCATTTTATTTCTGATTTTACTTGCAAAAATTAATCCTTTCGTAATACCTGCATTTAAAATTGTTATTTATTTTGAAATGTATTTTATTTTACATTTTATATTAAAACCTTTGTGTTTCGTTGCGTTTGTTATGTTCTTGTACATACAAGTATATCTCTTTGTTCACGTATATACGATTGTTTTACATAATGTAGTTCGTCATACATAATCGTCTTTTTATTTATTTTTATCTGCCAATGGACATAGCAACCGTATGCACCAAAAAGACAAAACTAAGTGACTTTCTTAAATGCCTTCATGATGACCATGCCTCTTTATTACCTACGTACTGTAAAATGATAAAGACCACATGCTACTGGAGGGCGACTTTTATTTAAGAGATTTTGCAAATATTCTCTTTAAAAACTTGCATTAATTTGGTTACCATGGTAATACGATGCTAGTTGTCGCAAGCATTCTCTAGTCTATAATAGAAGGTGAGACCAGTAATGTAATGTTATTCAACATGTAATTGGATTAGAATCCATCCAATACTCCGAGGAAAGGTCAAAATCATTCTAGGACGTTGGTTAACCAGAATGAACTGGTTTTATCCAGCCGCGAGTGTTATTACGCATCGCTGACTGCCGTATTTTGATAAAATCCATTGGAACCAACTGAAATGTAATATCAAAGCGTTTGTTCGAGTCTATCTTAAATTGATTTGATAATTAATTAATCGGAGCCCGGTTCCATTTTATTTATCATTTAATTAATTATTTCGGGATTATTGTTGAGCCGATTATAGAAATGGCTGGAGCTTATTAATTTGTACTGATCGCAAAAAAGATAAATAAGTTATTCAAACAATAGGTATGATACGAAGCTGCTGTTTAAATATTTTTACAAGTATAGAATAAAGATAACTTGAAAAAATAAGAGAATCGCCATCGGCTACTTGTTTGATCTACTCGTATCTTCCAAAGAAAAAATACAACGAAATGTTTTGTAATTATTCTTTTGAAAAAAATTGTTGTTTTTTTTTGGTAGTTGATTATCCTTATATCAAAGTACCTTGTACAAATGCTGGTTTATTTATAGTGTTGGGAGCGTGTTGTGTTAATAAGGATATAGTTAGCAATGGTTCACGGTGATGTCATGCACGTATTGCACATAATTCAGTGCTAGTACTGTGGGCTCTTGAAGCAAGACTGTAGCTGTTGTGGAAAAGGGATGGAAAATACTCATGTAGTGTTGTCTCGCTTTTACAACGGTTTTAAGAGTATATGGGAAATTTGCAGTATGTCAAAGTATGGATAGGTCCGGTGGTTCGGTGTTGGTAATATCTATCTCGTGAAGGATAGGGAAATTTGTTTTTAAGTAGGATGATATTTAAAAATGTTCGGTAAATGAACCAATGCGATTCCCAAAGAGTGCAAATTAATTACAAGAGTCGGCAACGTATCTCCAGAACTTTCGGAACCAACTAGTTACGGTCGTTAGACTGGCCTGTTAGTCTAGTGGTTAGCGGCCCTGACTGCTATATCAGAGATCGTCGGTTCGATCCCCACCCAGGACAACTGTTTGTGTGATGAGCACGATCATTTTGAGAGTAGATGTAGATGGATTTGTGTGAAAGTCGTGGATTATTTATTTATTTACAGTTACAGATGGGTTGTTTGCCACGTATTTACTAACAGAAGAAAATATTCCTACTGTTTTCACTTATTGGTAGAAACAGATAACTAAACCTGACGTATATATTTGTCATACATGCATTAAAATGACAAGCTTTTGTTGCGGTTTTTGCATTTTCATTTTCAGAACCATGCATATTTTATATGGACTATAGACCAAACAATCCAAAAAAATAAATAACTAATGGCAAATAATAAAAGCAGGATTAATATTTATTCGTTAATGTTATCTGTCGAATATTCGCACCAACAGGCATGTCGGTCGACCGAGTATTATTTCGAATGGTAGTTTAAAATCCAATTTGCCAATAGGATAGTGACGTCACAAATTCATGCACGAGTACCGCCATCAATCCTTATTATATGGAATCGTCAATTTTATATGGAATGGTCCATTTATGCAAAATTTTTATTTTTGGCTTTCAACTTTATATAGCTACCATAAAGTTGAATTTTCCGTATTGTATGGACTGGTGAATTCTATTTATTTTTGTCATTTTATAGAATTTTTAGTGAATAATATTTTGCAGATATATTTTTACGTACGGCACTAACGCATGAGTTTATTCTGTCAAGCCTGTTTTTACTGACAGAAATGCTCTTTGTGAATAACCATTGCTCGCTGCAATCTTCTTATCCATCAAAGTGCTCTTTATGAATACGTAATGGTTGATGTACAAAGTAATACTTTACAAGCATTATAGCAACACGAGGTAAACATAGGTACCATATTCAAAAACTGTTGTTAGTCTGTTTTAAACAGTATTTTCTGCCAAGGTAGCTTGAGTCAAAAAAATTGGTGTTTTTCCAAGCACCGCATAAAATAATGTATGTACTCTATTTTAGCCCCCGGGCGTGTAGTATTTTTTACTTTATTTTCCTTGCTACGCCCAGATGTGCCCACCGCACTAAAGTAGCGTGCTGACACAACTTGATGGATGATTAGACTTTTTATTGATGTCCCAAATTCGCACCCGGGTTATAGAAAAATGTTTTTGTGAAGTTCAGAATTTGGTCAGCGCTAAGTAGGTTAGCTTGTTTGTCGTTACGTGCTCTCAAAGGGGTTCGGAGCTAGTTTCCGAGCAAAAATATGTTTACTTTTCTTCAAGTTAGTAGAAAAAACATTTTGCTAAGTATGTTAAAACAGATTCAATTAAAAAAAAAACTCAATGAACAACTTGGTCTGGTCTGCAACTAGCATCAATTCAATAGCACCCACAAACGAATCAAAAGAACCCCCAAATTGTCAAATCTGAATTGGTCAACAGCCGCCATTCATCCCAAACTGTCACGTTACCGAATTGCTCAAAATGTCTATACCGTCCGCTCCACTCCTGTGGCGAAGGAAAATAATATTGACTTATCACCCAATATATACCGCAGTTGTCCCACCCCGGAACTGCCCATTAAAAGCGGACACTGGAATCAATCGGCCCACGTTTATTTAACAGCCTGTTACAATATTTTTAGGGGAGGAAATAACCTTTATTTTACTTTTAAAGGATCGTTATCCCGTTTCCTTGTCAACGGTTTTATTTGAACGGCCTCGGCTTTGTGGTGATGCGTTTTATTGTGATTACTATCATTAAAATTTACAACGATATTAAAATATACCAGATACTGGTCTTATTTTGTGGTTATGCTTTGATAATGGATGGATCTGTTTTCTGGTTTTATGGTTGACAGAAACGTATTTTTTATAATAATTGCTGTCTTATTTCATTGACAATAATTATTGTAAAAGTTTTGATATTGCATTGCTTTTGCAAGAGGCACCTCAAGTGAAATCGCGTCAGAATTTAGTTACGCATATGGCTGGTTAAGTTCATTTAAGTGGCTTTCAGCTTCCACATATTATTATCAAATATATTTTTAATGTTTAAACGACAAAACAAAACACAAAACGTATAAAATAGAATTTCGCGAAAATTACTCGCCCATATAAAACCCTAACTTAATAGACACGAAAACAAAAATCCTGGAACGCAGCACAAAGTTTCAAATGAATTTCGTTACCGATATTCCGATAACAAAATTCCAATGAACTTTTTTTAAAGGCTTTTATTACAAGTTGAATTGGAGCCAACGCTTGAGTGAGCGTAAATTAAACTGGTAGTATCATCGGCTAATACTGCAAAGCAATTCAGTGCGGGAATCAATTCTTCACTGATCCTGTTAGGTACTTTATCAGCGCCCTAGCGAATTAGATTTCTTATTGAATCGGAATCGAGTGAGGCGATTTTGTTACTATCGAGTTTTTAAGTTGACTCTTGATTGGAATGAAAACTAATCAAGACTTGAAATTAATTAGTCAATATGCTCTCTTATCTTCAGGTTAATAAATTCAATATTGCTTTGAATTTATGCAGTATTAGTTTTGGAGTAGGCATATAGATTTTCTCTTAATTTCAAAGTATAAATCTTGTTATAAATGTGACTTTCCATTTTGGCTCGTTTCCAAACAACCCTTGATTTGGCCCAAGAGCTCCTTAATAGAACCCCCTTAAACTTGATTTTGCTGTAAGATCTTTATAATTTTTAGTCTGTTTTCTACAGTGATATTCCAATAACCATCGCTGTTTAAATCAACCATATGCAGGTGACTAGTCCCACTGCACTTATCGAGATGACTTGTCCTTTTTCATACATTTGAGCGATCGTCATTCACCTTTTTAGAAATACCATTTGTCTACCAGGCCTACTCGTCTAATTCCGTTATAACATATAGTTTGGAAAAGTTAACATCCTCATTTGCATACAACATTGACAACGAGTTTTGTACCTTCAATTTGTCATGCGTTACCAATGACAGATTATAGCGATCCCTTATCTAAACCACCGGTAAGTTTGAATGCTAGTTATTTAATACTTCTATCCTGATTAATAGGTTTTATAGCAACTTGGATTTGAGTATCTTTAGCTTCAGATGTTAATGACTGAAAACTGATGTTGAAATATAATTACATAACTCTATAACCCGACTGCGCCAGAAGGAGGGTTATGTTTTTCGAGAGTATGTATGCAAAGTCTGCATGCTGTCTCCGTCACTTGAAGATAAAATGACAGAGATAGGTTAATAAGAAGCAATAGATAGGCATTTTGGTAAGTTTTTAGTACTACTATAAGAGGAATATGTCAATTTCAATATTAAATTGTATGTGCACGTGTGTGTTCCATTGTTCATTTTGCGCAAAAGCTTTTTTTATTTTATTGTTTTATTTTGGAATTGCAGTCTCCTGTAATATTTATGCACGACATTTTAATCATTCTGTTTCATATTTCCAAACTTTTAAATACATTTTTTGATTGGCGTAGTTTTGAAATGGTATTTTGTTTTTAGGAATTGTTGATGTATCCGCTTCGGTGAATAGAGAATATGAAGCTTTATTCATGTTACGGTATTTTCCATTATGAATCAAAATGTTATATATAGTTAATTAAGATTGGTGCGTTTTGAATTTAATAATCATTTATGATTATATTTAAAACCAATATTGAAAACTGAGTCGGAGTGTAAATTATAACAACGAATTAAACAAGCATTGTTAGAACAGTAAAAACTAGGACTCATGAAAAAACATGATTCAGTTTCAACATATTTTCTCCTCAAAACTTGGGCAAAATATCCAAGGAGTATGCATAATGTGATTTTAAAAACAACGTCACCAATCACCTAAAAGCATTTCGTTCCAAGTTCGAAAAAAAAAAAGAAAACGTCCTAGAATTCTACTTTCAAACCCTCATAGCTTTTAGTTTTAGAACACTGGCAGCACATTTCATCAAACTACACCACGAAAAAGTTATCACACCCGCAGTCGTTCCTTTTTTAAAACAGACGGCGCGAACTTTCCCCATTTCACGAGTTCGTGTTCCTCAGTGTTTGTGACGTCACGGCGTGGCAAACGACGCTTTGTTCCTGTTAATTTCCGCCGCGGAAGGCCCGTGCCGTAACCTTTACGGATGCTCGATCGATACGGTTTTTTTGCGAGCATGCTTCATTAGATCTTCGGTTTTTGTAAAGAAACGTAATTGAGGTTTGAGGTTTGTACGAGTAATTGATTCCGTTGAGCGTAATAAAAACGTCAGCCTTTTCCGATGTCGCTTACAAAGAATTACGTATGTGAGTTGAAAACTGTTTCAATTAAAGTCTACCTGTTTTCTTTAACTGGTATTTATAGATATGTCTATAATATTATAACACAGAACTCAACAGTCGAATTATGAAAACCAGGAATAAACCAAAAATTGTAACGTCTCTCTAAATATATTTACAAAAAAGTATACACTGAAACGCAAAACAAAGTAAAGCAAACATTAATATTAATAATTTGTTTGAAACTCCATAAAAATGCTAGCTATCTTTTGAGTACCAGACCCCTTACTACAAGCTCTAAAAACAAGAATGTTACCATTGTGAAAGCGAGATGGCGCTATACATTGCGTGTAACCGCATCTCGTTCTCACAAGAATATTTCTGCTTTTAGGGACCGTAGTAAAGGCATATGGTGTAAACAAAAGAAATATTTTCATATCACAACAACCTGCGGGTTTACGCGGAATGTGATCCGTAATGCGGCAACTTTATTACACAAATATGAAACTGCTAGGGAAAGCCAAAGCCTCAGATTGAAAGTAAATACGCCCACGTCATGAATTATTACAATTAGCTTTGATCGTAGGTGTTTTTGTGGTTATATTTGAGTAATGAGCACGTGTACCTATGACTTGAATTTTAATTCGTTCTAAGAATAAAATTAATTTTGTTTGTATGATTTTAACATGGATGCGAATTGGATCAACTCATTTTCAAATTGAAATTAGATTAATTTGCCAGATATAGCTTGAGTCTTTTAAAACTTTTGACGTTCAAATTGCAAGCAATATAAACCTAGCTAGTTGTTATATCATGCCTGTCAATTACGTGCGGTTCTATTAAAATGTGATAATGATGATGATGATGATATCCTCCTAGATGTTTCCTTCGACGGCGACACCCTGGCATATGCTGATAGCTTGGTTAAATTACATGTTAGAATATAAAATCATCATCATCATTCCCCTACCCTTCTCCCAATTATTAGAATATAAAATACTGACGGAAAGACATTTTCAGAGGTCCTCCACAGAAGCAAATTTTATCAATATAATATTATCTCAATCTTTATAATATTACCTATGCATAATACAAAATTGGGCCATGCAACATTGGTTTCCGATATGTAACCTTTGAGCTCTATGATCCTCCCTGGAGAAATCATCACGCGCGCGACCTATTGTTTTTACTCAGCAGGTTGAATAGCTTGAATTTATTACCGTTTACCATTAAATCTTTCCGCTCATATATTAAATCAAATATAAGTAAAATAACTAAACCTTCTCGAGGGAAATCATGGAATATTTATAAGGTTTTGTTAGGAATGATACGAATGTGTATGAATATGATTATTATTATGTACAGTAGGAATATTAGATATGATGTTGTTTTGAAAATATTTATATAGCGACTAGGCTAATAGATAGAAAGATTTGCACACCACATGAGAAACAGATTTGACAAACGTCAAAGTTACATAGTGCTACATACTGCAACTTAATTTATGCATAACTAGCTCTTATGTTGTGCTGCACCTGTTGTAGCTACAAAAATAGCCTGTGTACCTTTCCTAAGAGTTAAGGTTTCTCAATACCTAATTTAATTAAAACAATTCTGCGATTTACACGTCAAAACATACTTTACACACTTTTAAACTTTTAAAGTTCTTCAATTTACTGCGATTCAATTAACTGCGATTCACACACTTTAAAACTTTAAAAGTTCTTCAGAACATTGTAGTTTATTTAACAGTGTACACATCTTAACTCAAGACTTGAACAAAAATGATTCACTGATCAGCTTACATCGCATGAATAATAAATTTGTTCCAACTTGTCAGCTTCGTAAAGCACAATTCAGGCAACGGCTCTCCATAAATCAAATTACGAAGACACACGAAATTAGCACGTCTACACAAATATTCAAATCTCGAACCACTTCCAAGAAAAGGAATAAAAACGCGAAATTATAATCGAATTAGGTATACAACCTTTTTCGAATAATTCGAATAAACCCAATATTACTGGCATTACTGGGCCTTTCATCAAAATTGTGCCAATGGAGTGGAAAAATGTGATTAATAGAAAATGTTAGTGTAGTAAAAAAATAGTGTTTCGCGAGTAAACGGGCGGGCGATCGCATTAGGGAGACATTTCTAAGCCACTGGAGCGTGGTCTCTGGTGGACCGGAATTGGGTTATGTTGTCTATGTGTATTAGTTTTTGATGTCAGCTCAATTGGTTCCATTTGTAATCCAGGTTGTATTTAGGACAAGAGCCTACCTACTGTTACTATAAGTATAGTGTTAATAATGTTGAAATCAAGTAAGTTTAAGAGGAGCAAATATTATGTATAGGTATAAAAATGTGTGTAAAGGTGTAAATGTATCACTTTCGAGGGCGCACCGCGTTTTTAAGTAAAGGTTTTCCAGTTGTGAAAAGAAGACGCCACCCTTCACTTTCTAGTTAGCCGTCTTGCATTCATTACTGCTACAGTCTTATGTAGTTTAATCTAGAAGGCAGTGGTAGTCTCTACTAGTTAGGTAGAACTACTGTCTTTGCATTTCATATTAGTGAAAATTATTTTACTTATTAAATACTTCGTTGACCAATTATCAGCGAGATACATGAGCTTTATTTTATCTGTACCTTCCCACTCGGAACCTACGAGTAAAGCCACAAAGCTGTTAGTTCATAATCGAAATACAAAAGCAATTCCCATGAATCAAAACAATTAACCACACAAACAGTCACCAAATTGATATCAGTCCCGAAATGAAGCTGCACACTAACAACCCCACGAGGCTCTCAATGCAACAATCAGATCGTCAAAGGACGATCAAAATTATACCGTGAATGCATGTAATCAGGGTATCAATTGTATTGACAAGTTTAATCATGGTAATGACACACGATACGAATACATTATGTGGGAACAATTTGCGTGTATTACCGGTACTCAAATTGATGTGTTTGGGGAATACGGATTTGTTGTTAGGAAAGCAAAGGATTCTTGTTTGTATGACATATTTTGATTTTGTACTTCTTGGTTGTTTCTTATTATCAACTGATATTTCTTATTATCCACGTAGGTGATTTTATTTGAGATTTTAAAGTAGAGAAAGTGTTTTATGGTGATGAGATCTTAAGTAATATTATTAAGTAAGATTACGTGAATGCTGTTAGTTCATGATTCCAAAAGTTTTAAAGACACATTTTTTTCATGCTTTCTCGATTTTAGCATGCTAAGTAGCTCGTACTATGAGTATTAAGCGACTGATTTAAATACTTACATATTTCTAAACATAAAAAATCATATTATAAAAACTTATTTAACCTGTAATATAATGTAGGGTACTTTTATCCTGATTAGGCCTCAGCAAATTGAATTACGGCGGACAAAACTATGAATACGGGTCAAATAGTAATTAATGAGTAACATTCGTTGTAAACATCAAATATTATTAGCGGTTACGAACTATTGTAATTAAGCTCATATTTTTAGCAACAGGCGTTTGACTCTTTTGACCCTTCACAAACATATTTTTCATATTCTAGAGTTTTTTTCTATTCTCTATCCAACTATTTTGAGAGCCTTTATATTCCGGCGACACGTGTGACTAGATTTATTGTAGTTCTTCAACTACGTATGGACCTTTATTTGAATTATATTCTTTATTCAATAAATTAAAGAAAAGGTTGTCATATTTTTGTATACCAACTTCGACAGATTTCGATGGCTATTCATGAAAATGTTTAAGGAAGAAGACATATTGTGTGAAGTATTTAAGCCTGATACGAATATTTAGAAATTGACAAGAAAAATAACAGCTTCTTCTTGTTTTCATCTTATATATAAAATTCTCGTGTCACAATGTTAGTAACCATACTCTTTCTTAACGGCTAGACCGATTTTTATGCTTTTAGTAGGTTTGAGAACCGACCAACATCTATTTTTCATCCCTATTTTCTTTTCCGATAACGAAGTCGTGGGCTACAGCTAGTAATTGATTCTTGTGTAGGTAGCTAGTTATTATTAAAAAAAAGTAAAAACCGCTCACGAAATAAACCTAACTTTAAAGTACCTTTTTACCATAATAATATGTAAAATTTCTTATTTCCTTATCTAAAGCAGTTGCAGCATCCGTCTCACGGTATAATTTATTTCCCCAGCTCTCCGGGGCACTCCGGGGTCCCGATATAAGTGATAGGATTAGGATTTGTCAGGCTTCCTTATTGGATCGACTTGATATATTAATCGTCGGGGACGGGTTAGGCCGGGGTAAAGGTTTTATACGCGAATTGATAGTTTAAACCAGTGTTTGAGAGTTGGAATGATATGTTAAGTAACATGATACGTAGAGATATTTTTTTTATAGGATATTTGTGTGATAGATGTATGAAGATTAGAGTGGTTTTTAATCTTATTCTGTGTTGGGTTCAGATATTTTGAAATCAAGACTTATTTAGGTTTGTATTGAGATGATTTAGTGATTTTCAGTGAGACAGTTCGGCCTATAGTAGCTCTTTAATGTCCTTTGATTTTATTTGTGCAATTACTCGTAGATCTAAAGGCATTCTTTGTTTTGAAGCGTAGCTTATATGTTTCAATATTATAAAATATGGTTTAAAAACTTTTGCATACAAGAAGTAATGAATTTTATACCCTACCGGAATCTTCAAAGTCATTTTCATATCCCTAGCCTATCCTTTTCTACCTAGTATGAAACAAAGAGTTCATATACCATTTCGTTTTTACAGTAAACGATGTCAGATGTTTAATATTCCCCATCGTTTTCACAGTGATTGAAAAGCCTCTATTCCCAACACAACGAGACACCACATAAACCTTCAAACGTACTATGATAACACACGGCGATCAAATCCGTGCCGTACAAATTCCCTTTTGAATATTTTCGCTCGGCTCACAGGCTGGGTGCCGGTTCAGTAGGCCGGTTCAAAGCGGGCATAGCGCTCAGCTATTAATGTACGCCGTGACGTCATCCCCTGCATATATGGGTTTTAGTGTATGAAGCGCGTGTTGAGGTTTTGATAACTGGCGGTTAGTGCATCTGTCAGGCCTTTAAGGGCGATTTTGGTGCGTCTGTATGTTATGGTGCTTAATATACACACCCTGTATACAGACTTTTTAACTGTCGCGTTGTTATGTATTTATTAGCTGTTGCCCGCGACTTTGCTTGCACGGATGTCGATTACAGCTTCAAAAACAGGATCCGAATCGAATTGCATCCTTTTTCTATCGCTTGTTCACACGTTTTTATATTACTTTTATAAGCACAGCATCAGGTACTCAATTTAAACAAACTAATTGATCTGCAAAGCATTTCTTATCACAATAACTTTTAGTCTATTTTATACAAATACAACAAATTACATATACCATCAAACATGCGTTTAGTTCTACATAATACACAAGCTTAAGACTACCAGTACATATTAACTGCTACATATTACCTGTTCACGTTTACACAAGCAGACCGCACATCTAACAACCGTTGAAGCCTGTACCTGTAATATCCAATAAACCACTTCCACTTCGGCTAATGGTATTTGCTGAGATTACCTGATTAACTAATAATATCTAATGTTCAACTAATGACCTGGAATACAATATCAAGTAGGTTCGATGATAGAATCTTAATAGATTTTTGGGTCTGCGAGTGTAATGTTGGTCTTTAAGAGTCCATTGTTTAAACTTTCTACTTGTGGTCTTTGTTCACAAGGGTAAAGCTGTCAAAAAATATATGAACTATTTATTCAATATAGGCTACTAGCACTTTTTGAGGGTCAAAAAATAATAAAAGACAGAACCCCATCGTTGTCCAACATTGTCCATTGTTGCCCATAGTTGTCAATTCTTCCTATTGACGAGAAATTTAAAATGTTAAATGATCTAAGACGTAATCATTTAACATTTAAACTTTTTTTCTGATCAAGACCTCATCTGGGTGGCCTTTGTAACGTTCTAGGGAATGCAAAAGCAGATCTTTTTGTTGTTGGACAAGTGCAACATAAAATCTAAATAACACATGCATGTAGAATCAACAAGTAAAACTTTACTCTGAAAATAAAAAGCCCGTCCCAACCCCAACCATTTCAACCTGCATAAAACGACATACAATACTACTGAAGATCCAAAAATAGTTCCATATTGGGAGCAATTTCCACTACACTATCGGCAATGGAACTCGAGGTCTATTAAAGCCCTGAATACGTATCGGGGGAGTCAATTCCATTACCGAATGCCTATTCCGTTCACAATTTGTTTCTAAACACGTTCCGATTGGACCTTAGACCAGGGGTTGTAAACCTAATGGGTGGGATCAGTGGCTATCGGTCAGAATTATTCATGTTTTGTCTTTTCTTGGTTTTGGAAATTAGCTTTGAGAGGAAATGTTGGTAATTGTTTTTGAGTTTGTTAAAGTGATGTTTGTTAATTGATAGAGGTGTTTTAAAGGCGCTTTTCTGACTTGGAAGTAAAAGAAAATGTTAGGTATTTATAATTCGTTGTAATATGACGAATTACTGTTACAAGGATATTTATACAGTTTGGAAATTTGGAAATCATTATATTGTTTTTATTTATAGCGTAAAATGTCCAACTGCTAGACATTCAATAATATTATACCTACTATATTAAAAAAAAATATGCAGCACTACTTACGTTTATAAATACCTGATGCCTGGACTCTGCCACAAAAAAACTTAGATCTAGAAAATGCGACCAAAAAATACTCCCCAACAAAATACCACAAACTTCCAAATTCTATTCTATACACACATAAAAAAAACAAAACACAATAGACTGCCTTTCACAGCGTGACGGTTATTGTTTCCCGTTGTCCCGTGCCAAAGGTTCGCGAACCCTGGTTAGGATGCCCGGGAATACGCCGCGCTTCACGTGTTCCACTTTTTCTAGGAAATGGATAGTGTAATTTAATCATAGCTTTTGTAGTAGAAAGAAATAAAAAAAAAGAACAACAGCTTTACATTTGTTATTTTGAGAATCAATTTTAGGACTCGGGTTTTATGTGTAGGTAATTAATTTGCTTACAAATAACTTAAGTAATTAAGTATATGCGTGTATATTCTAGGTTTTCTAGTTCACGACTATAAATTTTCAGGTAAAACTACTTTTGTCACGAATCCCAAAAATACATAAACTAGAATTGTTAGGTATGAAATAGTTTCCATAGCAACAGTCACATCTACCATTGTAATGCTGCGTCGCGAAGAATGTGTTTTATTACTTACCTCTATTAATTCTCACTCTATACTCAAATATAGCTGTTGAACTCAGTATAGAATTATATAGAATCAGTAGATTCACTTAATTAACCGTTTTAACCAAAATTTAATTAGGACATTTTACACCGTGTACATCGTTTCCCACCTCTGGTAGGAACGCTACATTGTCATCATAAAACAGTCAAGATTTCAGCCCCTATACAAGTAAAAATAATATATACAATATACAAAACGTAACCTAACAATAGCATTCCATAGTAAAACTCGACATGTACTAGAAGATTAAACAAGGCATAATTAATTATAAACATTGTAGCTGGGCCGGTATTAAGCTGTGTCGAGGGCACGCGGGGCTTCCGAAGCCTCTATCCACTTATGCGCCGGCTTTGCCCGACGCCCGACGCCTACTTACTTATGTTTTATGGCTTGTTGCTACCTAGGATGTAGACTGAAACACTCGTACTATTTACTAGTTAAATTGGATTGTATTTGAGACACGAATTCTAGGATTATATGTCATGGTTTTGCGAATTATTGTGTTAGTTGTTTATGTAAATGTACTCGAAATCAGTCTGACATTTGCGGTATATTTACTTTGATATTATTTAAAAAAATTTTCATCTTAATTGAATTTACAAATAATTAGATTTAAATTAATTACTTAAGTTAATTTTAAAGGAAATGCTAATTACTGAAACAAAACTAACACTAAGCAAATTTAAAATATATTTGAATAAACTGTGAGCATTATTATAATTTCATCTTTTGATCTCGAACCAGTGAACTAACACTATTATTGATTCTGTTTAATCCAGCAATTCACTAATTTCTAGATTTCTCTTTTTTATATTTAAGTGAGATTCTGACTAACGAGCCTAATCCGTTTGATCGCACAATTTCTACTTAAGGCGACAGTTAATTTCTCCATAAGAACGAAATAATTGCAGTAAATGCAAATCAAATAGTTCTAATACCCTCATATAAGTTTTCGAGTTAAAAACGACAATATACAATTGGGTTATATTAAAATAATTGACAGCTGCAAAATGCTAATTAATTTACAAACTTACCGCAATGTATGTTAGTTTCTTGTGATTATAGTTCCCAAATTTGACAACCCTGTATTACCAGACTTAAAGTATACAACAGTCGAAACTAACTTTAGTATTATACCACTACAAGTGTGTATTAACATTCATAGTTTTGCAGTATTGTGTGGAATTAAGCCAAGTTAGAACTTATTGGATTCTAGTAACAATACATGTTGATTTAAGCTTGCTCTGTTAATAGTTATTAACTTTAGTTTAGTTTATCATTTGAAGGTTAATATTATATTTAATGGTCGTGACGGTTGTTATGTGGTTTCTTAATTGGATTAAAGTTTTCCTTTATGAGTTATAGAGTTAGAGCTTAAGGAATTTAGGCTTTGGTTGTCAACCCTTTGTTGTTTATTATTTATTTATCACCAAAATGTAAAACAGTTTTCCGGTGACAGAAGCGCTCTTGCAACAAGCATTTCCTTGTACAAAATATAAAGTAATTGGCTAGCATTTTAACTTTCACCCTATCCTCAAATATAGCCGTAACTGTTAAATTCAGAATAGAATCGTACAAAAACTTAGATAGGATTGGTTGAGTCCTTTTTTCCTTTTTTCCCCCACCATAACCAAAATGGATATAGGATAAAATGAATGTGTTAATATCCCCGATTCTCCATTCATTCAGTATTTGTCATGAGGAGAAGGAGCGTGTCCTCAATTACTTATAATACCAATAACTTATCGATGATAATCTCTCATCATTACAATCGATTATTTATCATCGAGAGATTAATCCACAGATCGGGGTAATGAAAGCCCAGAGGACCGATATATAGGTTAACATTTTATTTGATAAATCGATTTGATTTTATGCGGTTTCTGACATCCCATTCAGTTTCATTCAGGTCTTGGCACCGCGTCAAATTGTAGTCATTCCTTTCAACTAGTGTTATAAAAATCGACTCTCGCACTATGAAATTAATCCTCGTGAAGCTGGGGGTTTTACAGACATTTATTTCACATGCACAAAGACACCCGAACTACCATTTGTGGAACGCACAATTTTTTGTCCTAAGTGGGAATCAAACCCGCAACACTTCGCGCACAGTGGTTATTTTCATGGTGACTTATAGCACTCGGGTGTCTGTGTAGTTAAATCAATAGATATTAATTCAATAGGGGCTTCGAAATAATGATGGCAATTACAAATCCGGTCGTGTAGGCCTCCAATAGAGTAAATAAGTTTTTCTTCCCTAAAACAATGGTCTTCACTTTTCACCTAAGTAAGCTACTTACGAATAACAATATTTCGAAAAAAAAAAAAATCGAGACAAAATACACAAACCTTTACAAGTTTCGCACGTACCTTTCCTTTTTGTTAGACGCTGAAAGTCTAATGAAAAATATAACTTAGTAAAAAACAAATATTTACTTAAGTAGGTGGTAATAGAACTAAAAAAATAGGAAGGTGTAAGGAAGGTGTAGGTGGAATATATTTGCCAAAAAGTTTGGCTAAAGTTTGGCAAACTTGCCTGCGGCTTGTATGAAATGTTACCATCTAAACTGAATATTGAAGGAAACCAGAATTCAGTACATTCGTCCCGCCATCGCTAGCGCATGAACATGAATCAGTTATCTTGCGTGTTGACCCTATTCCAAGAATCTCGGCGATCTATAGCCAGCCTATTACTTAACATTGAATTGATCATGAATCCTTTAGACGAATTGTCAGGGATCGCGTGACTGCTTTCAGAATATTGACATCTTGATTCTACTTGATTCTAGTATGTATTATTCGTTTCCAGTGGATTTATTGGGATGATGTCGTTATTTGTAACTACAGGCCTTGTAGCCAAGTGGCATGTTTACAAGCATTAAATATGTAGAGTATGAATTGCTTAGAATAGGAATAACGAGTTTTTCGAGATGTTTGTCTTTGTGCGATTTACCCCTTGTTTCTCAAACGCTGATCAACACAGAAATTTGTCAATCGTCAGTATAATTTCATGTTAACCTCTGTGAGTGGTCGTAAGGTTTATGGTTAACCAATCAGAGTCGTGATCACTGATGATTTAACAGCAAATTCAATTGATCAGCCTTCTAGAAACTGAGGGTTATAGAGTTAATGCTTGTAAAAGTTTTGTTTGTCAAAATATCATCATTAAGTAATCGAAATTCATTAAAAGATACACTTACGATCAGATATCTCATTAAGATTGTTGATATCTCAGTCCATCTGAAGTGGAGCAAGATTTAAAAGAAAAGCCGTCGTTTTAATTGAGATATAAAACAATTTTATTATATAAACCCTAGTTTTGTGACTCACATTGTGATTTATGTTGTGTTTTACATTTCATTACGATTTTACGACCGTCATAAAAATAGATTGTATCTCACTGGGTGGTCCGATACAAATAGCACGAACTTCCGAGATAATATCAAAGGCACAATAAAAACTCCACGAAATCACGACAAAGGCCGAAATCCATTAGACGAGTATCAATTTCCGAGTCCTCTGTTTCCTTTTTCAACACCTCTTAATCCTGTAATCGATAGTCAAAGTTCACCTTAAAAATGTCCAACGAACAAAATTGATGTTTCCCTACCCCGAGGGTGAAAAGAAAATGACGAGAGGGGCAATATCAGGTACCGTTCTGTGCCTGTACCACGACCTCTTGAAAAAGGATTTCATGTCGTTGTAGAAGCGAAATACCGCTACACTGACGCAACATCATCTCGTTCACACGATAAATTATGTGTTGATTTAAGAGATTGTAGTAAACGCACAGATTTCCATGGAAATCAATTTTAGTTATGGCCACTGGAGATGTCATCCATCATATTTCTCGCTAAATGTATATTATGTGTGCGAGGGAGTTATAATTTTGCGATTGGAAATTATGTCGTGACCTACATAGCGTTGAAATGACAGGATTGCAGTGATGTATCGATCGGTTATTAAATCATGGTGGCCAATTTGTCTTTGTCCATTTATAAAGGTGGGCGGGGCTCTCATTTATATTGAAAGAGAATATTAATGTTGATGATAGGCTTATTGTACGGACGGAATGACGGAACCGCAAAGGGTTGGCTTCCTTGTTTTGTTTTGCTTGGATTCGTGCTGTTTGTTCGCGATAGATGTTGTTTTTTGATCTAGGGGCAAATGGGTTATTGTCCAAATTATGTCGCAACGATTAATTTTAATATATTTCGTTCTATTGAGGCCCTAATTTATTTCGTGCGGGAAATGTTATCCGAATTTTCAGTACAGTGCATTTTGGACTTAAAAACGATAGATTAATTCTTGGCTGATGAAAAATGACAAATGAAGCTGTCATTTCCTAAGAAATCTCCACGATGATAACTGCTATACATCAAAATTCCACCTCTACTCGCAAGTGGCCCAGTTTACCTCAATAACATACTTGGCAAAGCTTCAAAAACGGGAGAAAAACATAAAAATCTATTGCTTGTCATAGGGCTGTGAGTACAAACAAATATTTGCCTGCGAGAGTGGTCCAATTGTGTTAATAGATTCAATAACTCCAAACCCTAGCGTTGATTGATCGTACAGAAATTCGTTTTGTAATTCATCAATGGTTTGCGCGGAGGCTGGACATATGTAAATAAAGGTTTTCGCCCGTACGAACAATTTATTAATTGTGTGTGTGTCGTTTGGACAGTTATTTAATTTGAGTCGGTGATGCGAATACTTTGTCGTTCGTTTAAAAGGTTGTTATTTTACGCGCGTATTGTTCTTGAATTAATATGGGTAGCGTCTATAAAATTACAATCAGTTTTGTATTTTCTGTACCTTCGTCAACTTGTGTGACATGATAAGTAGGTACACTTTTTACCGTTTCCATATCTTACACGTTTCCAAATGGTATTTATATTACTTTATCAACGTATTCCAGACAAATGATATAGTACCTAGGTAATACAGTTTTTGTAATACCTACTTGGGTTTATAGACTGAAGACAAACGAATTTGATTAGCCATTCACCACAGCTCCACTCTGCAGCGTGTATAATTAGTAGGATCCCAGTCTCTGTATTAAATATTCGTGTACCCGAGCGTGTCCTTGAACCAGTTCCTCCCCTGCGTCCGACATAATGCCCCAAATTCTCCCCAGTCTGTTCCCCGCAGCTAATGGTGTTGAACGATTCACGGCGGGGGAAATGTCCCTTAAAAATGTCAAAACGTATCAATTAATATGAAGTAATGGTTATTTTCATAGTATAGTTTATGACCGAATTTATTTTATTTTACGTTAAAATGAACTTTATGTTCTGAGAGTTGTGTTGTAATAAATAAATCGTGGGGTAATATATCTTGCTGCTTGATTTTTGCCGTTTTTTTTTCTGAGGAAAACTATGTGGCTTTAAAACAGGTCCCTGCCCTTGTGCAAGTAATATGTCGTGCTCCACAGCGTGTAGCGGTACCATACTTCAAACAAATCTACATCAAAGATCCATTTTAAACATCTCCATACATTTTGGTCGTTAGACACTTAAATACTTTCAATAACTCACTCCAAATTCCTACAAACCTAGTTACCTATTCATACCTAAAGTCTAAGCCAGCACTTTTATAGTACCTAAAAAATTTACGAGCCTTCTCCACACATTTTCGTCCGCTCTATCGAGTTGGCCGTCAGTTTCCGAAGTAAAACTATTTGTTTTATTGATATGGGCCTGGGAAAGTTTCGCTGTCGAAGTTTTCGGGTCCGCAGTAGTTGGTTGTTGCATTTGATCCCGTTGTGTTGGATGACAGACGAAACGATTAGGTTGTTGTTTTGGCTATGTTTAGAGTTGCTTTTGTTAAGTTTTTTTAGGCGGAAATCTTTTTTTTTGGGATTCTTTGTAGCAAAATTTTTCGTTGGAGAAAAATATCTATTGCCGAATGCCAACTTCTGTATTAAACTTATTTTGGTGTGTGCTATGTCATATAATGCAAATAATTTTCAGTATCCTGTCCTATTCCTAAATAAATAGGGTTGTCGCAAAGCGTATCTTGATTTAATTCCCACTTCAGACAAATATAACATAAAACACTATATTTTCACATGAAGCTAATTAATTAGTTCCCAAAAACAAAAATGATGATGTATTTGCATATCATCACATTAAACAGAGTACCAGTTACGTTATTATCGCTGTCACGGGATGACATTAACTATGTATCCCATAGGGGAATACCGGGAACTTCCGAAGGTTAAAGTCACTCCACTGAACTTTATGATATAGGATATGTATCAGGTCTTTAGTTTACACGAGTGGTTTGAAGGTCAAGAATTTGAATCGGCTGGTGACGGTCGATGAAGGCAAATAAATACTATTTTTATAGCTGTTTTAAACCCAATACAGGGCAAGGGTTTCTTTACATCCATCTTTCACAGTCCAAGCTTATACTGTACCATTTGCTTTTTGATCTTGCTTCCACGATTGCAATTACGAGTACTTTTAGAGGTGTAAGTAGAGCTTAGCTTAGTTAGAGGGAGGACCCTTTAAGAGCTCTATAAATACAGAATGTGCACTATGGACTATATATTGCGATTGGGATCCCCACCAGGTACTTAAGGGGTCGATATTATAATTGCTCCACTTGCGTAGATTATTTCTGCAGCAACAAAATTTGGGCTCTCGACTCTACAAAAAACTCTAGATTCCGTACAATATATCGTATCCAAACACGCCTTAAACATTATCGGAGTAACATCACGTAATACAAATACAAAAGTACTGTTTACAGATGTATCTACTTTTCCATTACTTTCAGATGAATACAAAACCAAAGAACAGCACGTACACACTCGCTCAATAGTCCCCGATCACTCGAGATGAATCTCTCAACATTCTAACGGAGATTTCGAGTACGGATAACAGCGCCTTTGATGATTCTGTTTTGTGTATTGCTTTTACTGATATTCTTTATTTTGTATAAATTTTTCGGATGTAAAATATAAAAATTCTTGTTCTATTTTGTGAAGGAATATTTTTTTGGCAGTTCAATATAAGCGAGCTAGGTTATAAGTTTTAAAGTATTAGGAGCATGAAATATCCATCGCATCGAAATTGAAGAAAGAACTTCGGTCATATTTCAATTGTAAGGAGTATTTGAAATGTAATCTTTAGTTCGTTGTATGGAGTTCAACAACTACAAAAAACTGAAAGTAAAGGAAGACTATTCCGAAAACGTCATTTTATGTTTACAATATGTTAATATGTGACCAGGTAATGACAATACGGAAACCACAGATAATTTCTAGAATTGTTTTTCTTTTTTTAATTTTTACCAGCCACAGAAGCATGAAATTTGACTAAGCCCCCATAAAACATGTATCCACTTACGCCTAAAAGTAAAACATCAGCTAACTTTATTCATGACAAATGTTTGTTCACATTGCGTATGACAAATAGATGTACGCTGCCGACGGGCGCGCTATAAGCCGCGGGAAGAAGGCTTACTTGCGAGGTAATCTCTTAAACCTAATTATCAGCATTGTAGTGGCTTGTCACGCGAATGTGAAGGCTCTTGACTTAGTGACAGTTCAAACTAAACGTATAGAGTAAACGTGGAGCTTTATGTTTTCAGCGACTATCAGTGTAATGACTACATGTAGTAAATTGTCGGTTAGGTGTCAACTATAACTTTTTACTCGTAATATTATAATATAAAAAAAAATGTTATTTGTTATTTCTGGTTACCGACCGCTGGTCACCGATTTTATCTCATATCTGGCATATTCAAGGAGTAGGGGGAACGGTCTTCCGTGTATTCAAAAATGAAACTATTTATCTAACAGCAGAAATATAATTGACTAACGTAAGAGTTTCTTTATAAAGCCTCTTAATTAAACTACCCAATTACACATAACTTCTTTGCATCAAAAAATACCAAACAAAATCCCTTCTAACAGGCCAAAAGCATCTGAAATTAGATTAGGTACTTTTAATTTCGATTCCAATTCCTTACAAATCCTTTCATATTTAGAAAGAAGTTCGTTGCCCGAGCTACTGGTATCTAATCTGAGTAAAAATAATTAATGAGGCTGTGCCATGTAGGGCCAGTACATTGTAGGATGCTTGGGCCCGCCCACGCGAGATACGATGGACGCTTTAGAATTTTCCCAAGGTATTCTTTTGCGGAGGTTTATCATGTATCGTGTGTTATATAGAAAGTATATATAGGTGTATAAGGGCTGTGAGATATATTATGTATGGTACAGTCTTGATGGGTATCGTTTTCGCTCAAGTTTGATTTTTTATTACATTTTAGAAGTTTTAATTAAGTTGGTATTATTATAGATCTTAGCGAAAATAGATATCTTTCATACTTACTCTTTTCTAAATTTTGAATAAAGTATTATTTTACTGCAATATATTGTACTGTGTATTATGGTTGCTCAGACTTTAATGTAGCTAAATATTACTAGATATGATGCTAAGAAGCACATCTAATTTTTAATTATACTTTGCTGAGTACTCATTTTAAACCTAAATGTTCCTTATTTATAAATAAGGAACATTTAGGTTAAATAGAACACACCCTGATACAGTTCCTAGAAAATATTTTTTTTAAACGAAACATGAAAAGAAGGCTTTTTCAACCCATAATTCATAATATAACGAGTATAGAATTACTTTAATAGCTGCAGGGCGGAGCGTCCGCTTCCAACCAAGGCTTCGCCATCGATTCCTTAATGCAGAAATATATTCACATGATTTGCATATCTTTTCATCGCATAACTTGAAACAAATTATGTTATGTATTGGTATATAAAGTTTATGGAATGACTGAATTTGGTAATAAATTATACAAAACTCAGTCTTTATACACTTCTAGAACCTATCTCTCCATTCCTAAATAATTGTACAATTGTGCAACGAGCTAAGTTCTCTTTATTTATTTATAACAACATATTCATTAAACATTATATTGAAATATATGGTTTAAAAGTAAAATATCTGGAACATCTGCAGGCCTTTTTCCGCATTTCAGCCTTTTTATACAGTTTTGTATTTTTAATGCTATTAATAAATTACTTTGCATTTTCGATAAACCCATGAAATTTTAAACCAGCAATTAATCTTAAAAGATGTCTTGCTCAGCTGAAAAAATTCTATCTAATCCAGACATATTACTCCTTGGGGAAATCAAAATCTTCGCGGTTTTTCTTCAGAATTTGTATTTTTTTTCTCAAATTCTCACTTATCATGCATTTTATTGCGTAGGATTTCGCTAACGAATGAAGATTGTTTCAAATAAAAGGCAGAATTCCTTTAAATTGCGCAAGGGAGTTAGGTTTTCAGGGCAAGAAGTGTGCTGGTATTTTCTTAAATAGCTAATCAAGTCTTGATATTATTTCGGCGCTTTTAGGATTAATAAACAATTTATAATAAAATTTTCCTTTTCTTGATTTTGTCAAAAATTTCATTATGATCTAATTAATTTTTTTTCCATAAGATTGTTACAATTTTGTACAGCAGAATTCGTGTTTGGACTCGGTAAGTCGGTACAAAATTACTAGGTATTGGTAAAACACAGCCAATTACACAAAGGGCCTGCTAAACAAAACTAAACAATACAAAACATACATTTAATAACTACCTAAACTGACAGCATTAAATTCATTATAATTATGAGTAGAACAGAAAATACTTCGCCATCGCCACACGAGTAGAATTCCCGGCGGGTTTAGTGTCACGCGAACTGTCGACATTACCACAAATTAGTTCACCTTAGTGAGGACTTGACTTTACTAATACATAGTATGTCGGCACGGAATTACTCCCGAATGTATGAGAATGTACGAGTTTGTTCGAGCTTCCGGATTAAGGAATCACTTAATGTTTTAGAAGTATGTGAACCCTTTTAGACTTGCGTTAACACCCATCGAATCGGTCGTATGTATGGTAGTGTCAAAGTCATATGAAACTTCGGCAATAATGTTTCGTTGCAATACATTTTTTAGCTTTGTATGACACTAGTAGAAATGTTACTTGTGTAAAAGAGATCTGTTTCAGGATCTTAAATAATAATATTTACCTGTCACGGTATTGTGTAAATATCTAAATTATAAATGTCTTTTACATAATATTTTTTTAAACTGTCAGCAATGACTAATTAATCTTCTTTGCGACATGCAAACCGAAGATGACACTGCACTAAAGAGGCATTTAGGAACGCAACTCACGCAAAAAAAACAAATAATAAAAATTAAACAATCTCGGCGAAAAGCAAATTGCATACAAAATGTAAACCATAGCAACATTTTAGCAACACCAAAATGCTGGAAACCGAAGTTCCCGTACCGTAGTTCACTCTTATTAATCCTCAATAACTTTATTTTTTAATTTATTGAGGAAACAAATCTCGTCACGTCACGTCTCTTACAAACTAATTATAACAGTGCAATTAATACATATAGACTTTGAGTTCCATAACTCCTGAATTCCCTAACATTACACCCGACACATAGTACGTAACATGCACGTTACTGTACTCATTGTGCACGCAACACTTTGCTGCGATTATCCTACGTACGTTCGTGCGTCCAATGGAAAATTATAGTGGACTAATGAAGCTGTTGATTTTGTGATATTGCTGCGAGCTGTAGCTTTGTTGGCGGATTATGGGCTGTAATTTTACTGCAATATATTGTTCTATGTATTGTCATGGAAGATAGTATTGTTTTAGGAGCATTTCCTATACACACTTGCTTTTGCCCGCGAGTCCGCGTGTACCTATATCGGTTATTATAATACAAGCTCTGCTTAGTTTGAGACTAGATGGCGTTGTGTGAAGGTCGTGATAATCATTATATTCTGGCAACATGTGACCTGCTTACTCTTAGGGTTAAATAAATCTTAAAATTTATTGATTGGTTCCACCGTAATCGAAACAAAAAACAAGTATAGGTATGTAAAATACTCATAGATAAGCCAATTTTTTTTATTGGACTATATTATACCAAACCGTTGGACCCAAAACACTAAAACTTCCAGATAACATATTTTAACACCCGCATATTAAAACTATACTTCTAAATAACACATTTATAGTACCTACCTACATGTAGATAGAAACAAATGAAACGCGTTTCATAAGCTCGGGTTAATAGTGCAGTCCGTTGTTCCATCTTACTTGACTATTTCCACGCTAGAAATGAGAGCGGTTTTAATTCTAATTTATTGTGTCCTGACACTGGATATTTGCTGTTTGTTTCGCTTTTTATGTCAGTAAAGATTGCCGTTGCTCTTTTGTTTATTCGTACGATCTTGCATGAAATAATGTTGCATAGAAATAACGTATGCGACAGTAAATTCCGTGCCTCTGGCCATAGAAAGATGAAGACGCTCCAGTGATTTTAGCCGGTGAGAGTCTGAAACGCCCTCCGTCGACCTCCCCACGTCCCCACATTCTATGGTATACCCCATGGGATACCAAAAAAAGAAAGAACTTTTGAGTATTTTTTTAGGAGATTTTCGTTGAACTTCACAGGAAATTATTACATTTTTTCTTGTTTGTTTTGTCATGATATTCGGGTGACTTAAAACTCAGAGTTATTTGCACGCTTTTGGCCAATAAAGCAATGTTTATTTTTAGCTATTTGAATAGTTTCAATACTATTTTCTATGTATTTTCAGTACGATATTATTAATCCACATAGTAACACTATCGTGCTACAGTATAATATTCATAACACTATAATAAAATATTCATCAGCACTGCACATGCTTACGCGATTAGTTGTAGCCGTATCATTATATTGAAATCGGGTAAGCCGACCGCTGGGTTTTTAACAATAATGGCTGCGGCATCGATTACGGCTCGAACAATTAATATGATTGCACAAAGAGTTTGTTTGTCACTGCCTTCACGCAAACACGAAGGATAAAGGTATAAAATAGTAATTATTAATTGATATTGCGGTATAGCTTAGTGATAATATTTATAAATGCATACGACGGTAAGAGTACTTATAAATAGTGTTTTATTGATTCATGAAGTTAAATCCGTTTAATAAAAAAATGTATATTATACTTATATTATGCGAGTGACATTAGTCAATAAACGCCTTTGAGGTTATATTGAATAAACTAAACATACAAAATACACTTTTTTGTACGGCTCTAGAGCTTAATTTATAATTACTTTTAAATAATAATGTTCATTTTAATTAGCAAAGACATTTATCACACACTTAAAACAGTTGAAAAGTGAATCAGCTGTGCTATTAAAGACAGTTGCAAAACGAACACTGTGACGATTTCGCTGATAATTGCCAACAAACTCACTACCGTGATCGCCCAAACTTACATAATTGTAATATTACATTAATATTCCTGCGGCTCGTTCTATAGTAATAAAATACGATGTTCCCATAATGTCTCTAGTTACCGGGCAGTAATATAAAGAAATTAGTCTATTACGGTAATGTGGGCCTGTCGAAACGACCGGCCGACATGACAGCTTTATTCCTACTAATGAAGTATTTTGCTAGAGTAATCATCGTTTGTACTAAAATGAAGAACTTTTTAATTGAGTATTTTATATTATATTTTATTACTTTTAAAAATTATGAGTTTCGAGTTGGTAGTTAATTTTAATAGAAATTTTAGTAGAGATAAAAGAGGAACGTAAAAGGGAAAAAGAATAAATTTAAATTAATTGGTTCGATTACGACACCAAAAAACACATTTGGTGCTACTTATGGACAAAACTATTCTCTAGTCTTCCAAACCTACACTTCATGAAGCAACTTGCAGTATACAGAATATGTTAGGTTGCAAGTCGATAAAATAATGTTCCATTAAAACTATTACAGAAAATTGATTGTTTAAAATTACTTCGCAGCTTGAAACAGAAAAGTTTTATGAAAAGACGACAGTGTCTGATGGCAGCATACTTTAAAATGGCGCGAAAGTCCCGGCCGCCATCTTAAAGTTTTCACTTTTTTTTAAGAGATTAATGGCGTTGTGCATTCGTCTTTTTATATGTTGCCAGTGGTTGTTGTTTAAAAGTGTTGTCTGATTTAACGCCAGCTATATTTTCGTTAAATAAATTGTATGTATATTTTTTACGTATTCTAATACCAATTCCATCACTTTTATTGCGTATCTATCTTGTTTTCCGGTGTGTGGGCTTAACAAGAACAGAATAAAACCGTGACAAATAGATTTCCCTAACATTTATGGAGTAGGGAACTGACAGCTGAATGACACTGACGTTTGACGCGCACTCGATTCGTTATTTGCTCCGATATAGATAAAAAAGAACAATACAGCTCGTAATTTAAACTAGTTTTTTATTCTTTTGTTTGGTTGTGATTTATTTTGGGATAGTTTGCTTTTTTACATCGAATAAAAGTGTAGGTAAATATTGTTATGGAAAAATGTTACGTCGCGGGATGGGTTCTTTTAATAAGCTACTACTATGATTAAGTATTACAATCGATCTTTTTAAGCTGACTACAAAAAAGAGGAAGTATCAATTCATCTGAAACCTTTTTAATGGCGTTACATTATTTATATTAAGCCATAAATTACATTTTTAAAAGTATCTCAAATAGTCCCGCCTACCTAAGGGGCATAAAACCCCAACAAGAGCGATTTATATCAATTTATCAGACGGCGTTATCAACGTTGCAGCTAAGTCGACAAGCGTTTTACTTAATACCTCCACAAATTGTTCGTCTTTGGCACTTATCTGATGAATTTTCCGCGGATATTTATCCGAGATCCTTTCACTGAGATGAACTTCCAAAGTCGTTTGTTGCTTTTTGTAAGACTCCGCTTAAAATGTCTTGTTTTTTTGCTGTAGAATCGATAAGGCTCCGTGATCTAAAGGATGTTGTCTGTACTTTTTTTGCTGCTATTGTTTTGTTTTGATTTGTTTACTACGAGAGCTGATGTAAAAAGTTGTTCTGAATAGCTCACAAACTTATACTATTGTTACCACTAAACTCGTTTCGCGATTATTGTACACAGGAAAAGAGTTTTAAAAGCCCAACAATCATAAACTGCATTGTTTACTGGATTAAGTAATTTCGTTGTCACAAAATCTAATGAAAATACTGGAACCAAGAGTAAAACAAATGAATTTACATCTATTCTTAATCCGGTAAACTGGAATACGTTCCCAGCAGCAAGTGACATCGTACAAAGTGGGAGCACGTGTAATCTGCACCATAATTCACGTAAAGCTTACTTATGTGCCGAGACTGCGTCGTTTCAAGCATAATTTTCTGGAACGACGAACGCCACCCGTATATGTTGACCTCTAACCTTTGAGCATTCAACCCATTTTTGTATAAAACACTCGTCTCTTTGTGAATGGCCGGTGTCATTGCGTAATCCATGTCTTTCTGCGGTGCGTCGTACAGAAATAAAAATTGAACAAATATTTTTTTGGTCGGCCATTTTAAACAGAGGTGGCGACGTATTAATTTGTCAGGGTATGTGGCCTTTCAGAATATTCGTTGGGACTCGGGTTCACAATATTTCGGGTTTCCGTGATTTCGTTTTGCACACAATGAATCGTGTTTGTATAGAAAGCTACCACTCTGATTGCGAACGGGATTGGAACTGTATTATATAGCTATAAATAAAGCAATTGTTGCTGAGAGATTATGACAGATACAGTATTAAAAGAGAGTCGGGTGGCATTGGCAATGTAACAGGTTTTAATTATAATTTTGTATTTTAACTAGCGATCGACCTTAGCTTCACACGGGTGCAATGCTAATGTGTTATACATATAAACTTTCCTCTTAAAACATTCTACTCATTATAAAAACGACATCTAAGATTGTGTGAAGTGATTTTGTATAGTATGTATTAATAAAAACCTATGCAGCAGTCCTTTTAGCGCTAAAACACACCTACGCAACAAAGGGCGCTTATCTTTCCCCTTAGTTTCTCTGTGGTCTTAATTAATAAGTCTCAATATTCGCACACTTAGTTCACCATTCCTATTCCGCGCCTGCACAGTTCATCTACCTAATGAATAACGTATATAAACATTCCGCGTCATTTCCCGCATGCCGTGAGCCGTCCAACTTCAAAGAGCGCAAACAAACTGTACGAGAGTACGAGTTCCACCTGTCTCTCGGTGTCTGTACTGAATCGCCCTTTATGTAACATGCCGGCGACAGAATGCAGAATATATGCATACGTAATAAAAGTGTATGAAGTTATTTCATATGTTTTTATTAAGTTTTGCTGGTATTGTGAGGAGAAATAAGTGGTTTATTAAAGTGGAGTGTTATTTGTGAATGGATGTTTGTTGCTTTGTTAAAAGTAAATTTAAATATATTAATATTTTTTGGATTTTCTGTGCGATATCACAGTTGTGATTTTTGCATATGCTAGAGGATATTACGTATGGTTCTAATATATTTTTATTTTGTGTCCGAAATACTTCGAATATGACCGAAACTTCGACCTTTGACCTTTGCAAACTCATCAACGTTCATCAATACTCGTCGAGAGTTAATGATTTCTCCTTGACAAATATGTCTGCTCTGCATCCAGGCTCTAATTGAATTAGCCTTTGCCAAATTGAAGTGGTTGTATATTGGGTTCCTACACTTTGTTTTTGCTCGTTCGTAACGTATGAATCGATTGATTTAGTAATCGATCAAGTCATTTGAATACAAAGACATTTTTACGCGTATTATGCGCAAACGGATATGTTTGGATCGTTCTAATGAATATGGAATATGTTTTTTGTTTCTTAATCGGCCTCAATTGTTTGCGTTTTACACTTCTTGGTTCTAAGATTTATAAGATAACTTAAATATAAACAGAATTATTGCTATTTATTACAGATTAAAGTGTCCATATCTCAAAAATTACTGAATCGATTTTAGTTACATGGACACATTTAGTGTGATGTAAAAAGTTTTTTATCGGGATAGCCCCACTAGATTCGGACCGAACCGGAATCCTTAATCATGAGCTGACGCGGCAGTAGGTTGACAAATTAATCTCCAATATAATAATTATGAATCTGCCTCAAGATAGTTATTATGATAAAATGATGTTAAAATGTTTCCGTTCTTTGAGTAACCATGAATGTAATTTTCGAATATTTGAATTTGTAAATATTGATAACAAACAAAACATAACAAAAGATATACGCGATTACTTAAATATCTGTAAGTTATTGTTCTGTAGATTTTATTGCAAAGTTTACCGAACAACTTTGTAAGAAAGCGAGCGCGTGTGAATGATAAAAACTTTGATAAAAATGTCGCGAAAGAATTTATCTTTTTAACACCGAACTTTTTCGATATGTGTTTTCTGAACAAATGCTTTTAAGATAGGATAATGTAAATGAAATTCGTTCAAATAATATTGTTTAGCCTTTCAAAGGGGTTTTTTGCTCGATGAGTTGTATTTTGTATAGGGTAACACTACAATAGCAAAAGTTGAAGATTTTTGTTGATGTTACTAAATTGTTCGAGAACTTTTAGTTGTAAAATAATTTTGGAAGCTGTTAATACGAAATAGTTTATTATTAACGTCAGTCCACACTTTCTAATGAATATAGCCTGATATTATTTAACGCTAATATTATTAAAAATAATTTCCTTTTAATTTTCTAGAAAATAAATATATTTTGATGAAAATTGTTTTTTGTACGTTAAATAACATTCTCGCGGGTAAAACCATATGCAAAGATTAAGTCTCATCAGTCTAATATCAGTTTAAAATTTAACTAACAAAAACTTAAATAAATTATTTATAGACGAAACTAAACAAAATCCATTCCCAATAACAAAGATGTTCGTCGTTAATTTAACGTTAACTAAAATATAATGATACGGCGTAAAACGTAAAGATTTACGACACGTAAACGTAACGCCTCGTAAATGCTTTATTGGTAACTGTTTTATCATTGCATCTCTTTCTTATTTCGAATAAAGAAAAGAGATAGCATATAAGGTTTACTTCTTTATGATGTGATGTAATTGCTGATATTTGGTTACGTGTCGTAAAATAAGATTGCTTTAATCTCAATTTTCTGCTAAATTTCAAAGAATTATGCTTTCAAGGAAATTGGTCGTTTTATGCTATGTTTTTTCGCTGCTTCGTTTTCTTTCTTGACTGAGATATTCAAACAAGAATGTTGCAAACAGTGATTCGGTTTTTGTCTCAGTTTAATAAAATTTACAAAATTAAACTTACTCTTAGTTAAGTATAGTTCTTATAAACAGCAATAACATTGATTTCTATTCAGGTATAGGCATCACATACTTTTACAGACTCGCATACATACATAAATCAACCTTGAACTTATTCTTTTTGGACTGTCGAGTAATAACCTTTTCTATTACAAGTATATCCAAAATACTACGAATGTCTTATAATATAACCTATTTTTTCTTTTTGCAGGTAAGAACGAGTTCCCAAGCCAACACAGGACGACATAACACATAGATTTAACATCCACATTTCTATATCTCCAATTATCCAAGTATATAAGGTATGTTGGAAGAATAGAAAAAGTTAATTAACTTTCTTAGCGATCCCAGAACTGTTAGAACCACTAACGCATAAAGTGAGACTGTTGCAGTTGTGAAAGCGAGACGGCACTACAAACTGTAGAGCGGCGTCTCTTTTCCACAACGGCAATAGTTATACTTCATTAGGTGGTGGTGGGGAACTGTTGCTGTTGTGAAAGCAAGACGGCACTATAGGCTGTAGAGTGGCATCTCTCTTTCGCACTGCAATAGTTATACTTAATTAGGTAGTGGTAGATTCTCAATTAACCAAAGCGTTATATTAATGATACTTGCGATCTCTCTGTATTGGCATTAATAGTTCACGTGTCAAATAATATAACACGTGGAATGTGGACTATGCAGTTCTATTTATTTCGTGACACGAGTTGATTAAGTACTTTATAAAGTTAGTAGCAAAACGTGTGCAAGCTTTTTAGATAACTATAACCGTATTTTTTTATGAATCTACTGCATGTTTGACTTCCACAATCTATTTTACTGGGTAAAGACTAAAATTGCCTTTCGAAGCAAGATGGCCAGTGGTCACCCATTTACTGTTTTCGTCGATCAAATCTTTGGATCTTGCTTAAAGTATTGCACATAAATAAAGACTAAAATCGCGCAAAACGGCTTGTTGTTGTGTCAATCTACTATTGGAGTTGTACAAACGTACCGTGACTAACGGTTTTATATTGGTTGGTGACACAGAACGTATTGAAGTAGTAGGAAGTGCCATTAAATGGTGGTGAACAGAACTAATGCCGCAGTGTCGCCCAATTTAGATTCTTTGATTCTCCTTGTCGTTTTTCAAATATAGAAAATATAAAAAAAATACTAGGCATATTTTTCATATTTGAAATATTTTAATTGTTTGGTTTTGATATGCATAACCAACGGCAGACAGAAAAATGTATCATCGGGTTAGTTAAAAAATCTCCTCTCAAATCTCTCAAAATTTTACATGGTAAGGCTACCCTTACCATATAAAAAAATTAAGACGTCTACTCGACTTCACCAACCAGTTACAGTCTACTCTTAGGTATCAGCCACTATCAAGATACGCCACAGAGTCAGTATGATCATCATCTCCTAATGGTGTCACTAACATGATGACCACTTTCAACTTTCCAATATTCCACGTCCCGCGTTGGTTGCGTTTGCCGACGCTCGTCAAAATAAACAATTCTCTCGTTCGAGGGCTCCTGTGAATGATCGAGCAAACTGTTTAGTTCACTTGTCGTTTGATTCGGTTATTTGGCTAATCAATCGGTTGGCTACGGCTTTACGCTGCGAAATTTGATTAGGAGAGTTGGCTGTGTCGCAGTTTCATCTATAGGTATGGTTAGGTTATAGCTGTACGTGTTTAGTGCCTGTACTTCTTATTTTTTTTACGAATATATCATTAATTGTTGTTTAGTTATGCGATTTCGAATGCATTGTTATGTATTTAGTTCTGAAGTCAAACTTGAAAGTGTTTTTAGTTTCTTGTTGTGAAATAAACATATTGCGGCATTTTGAACGGGTGCCAAACTATTTTTAAGGTAACTAATATTTATTCAAATATTTAATAATTTCTCCCCTTCTCTCTCTCCTCCATAAATCTGAATTTAAAGTAATTGCGGACAAAGTCGCAAGCAAAAGCTAGTTATAAAATAATAAGGCAGCGCCGCAGGGTGCCATGCTATTTCTTAAATAGGAAGTCCATGTTAAAACGAATTCGTTCCTCGAATGTTTTTATTAAACATTTTTTACAGGAGTTTGAACAGAACAACATTGCCTTGTTAAGGAATCTCTTTATTTGTTACCAATTTAATTAGCTGCCCGCAGAGTTGTTATTTTGTTTGTGGTATTTTAGTACTGCAGATATTTAGAAATCGCTTTGTTTTAAACAATTATTTAATTATCATTTGTTATAATAATCTTATTAAAACCTTTTGCATTTTGTCTTAAAATGTTTTTGGATTATGCTTCCATTATATCCGCCTGGTGAATCGAATTTAGTTATATTTTCCTTTTATAAAATGAGTTGGCGTTTTAAAGTTTACTGCCTCGTTTCTTCTCCACATCCCTTGTATGAGTGAGCAAATCAGAGTGCCGTCTATATACATGTTGATTTGAAAATACCATTCTATAAAAACGATTTAATTTTGATACTTTTATTACTCAGCTCTTTATTCTGTGTGAATATGGTTTTTTGTTATTGTTTTCTTAACATTTTATTTATGTAGTGAAAATATACCCTAGCTTCCATTAATATCTAAGCACGTAACAATGTGTGTGATATCTTCGCATTTTTTATATCGTTAAAAAACACGGTAAGCTTACAGATTTCTCGTTCATAACTAAACGTGACATCAAAACTCATAATAAGAAATCAATCCGACTCCGCAATGAAACTAGAGTCACACTAATTAGTTTTCCTTGCCAATTAAAAACAGTTGATTAACGCAGAAGCCAGGAGCTAGTACACACTTCCTAAGAATTGCTAGAAACATTGTCCCTCACACAAAAATAGTTCATATAACGTTACGAACAGAGTTGAGTTTCCTTTGTAGTTCGTGCCCGTATTATTATTTCATTCGGTGTCACCCTGTTGTCTGGGCTTCATGTGAATAATAACTGGAAAGATGAATTTATTACAGCCTCGTAAGGATGCCACTTGACCACGTTGAGTGTTGCCATGTAAATTTAATGGTTTGTGTATTTTAGTATACAGTTTTCGATGTACACTATGTTATAGTTTGTGTTACGTCGGAATAAATTTTAGTCTTTACTTGTTTTTTCGGCGTTATTGTTCATGAGAAGACAAACAGCAAAATTTGCATAACTACTGCTGTCGACGGCTGTAGCTTTGTTCTTGGAAGATATGTAATAATGACACTAATATTTTAGATGTGATTTTATTCTTCAAATATTTTAAAATGTCCTATTGTGTCTATTGTTACCTCGGTCGACCGACGGGACGACGTCCCGTGGGCCGACCTAGGTATCGCTGGAGCGATAAAGTGGAGGAAGATCTTCGGGAGCTTCGAGCTAATGAATGGCGAGAAACTGCCCAGGATCGACACAAGTGGCGCTCTCTCGTATCGGAGGCCAAGACTCATTTTGGGTCGCTGAGCCAACGGAGTAAGTAAGTAAGTAAGTATTGTGTCTATTAATATTAGTAATCTAAATTAAAATGATTGAGGACTGGTTCGAAACAGCGCAACATAGAGAATCGTAGAAAGACTCGGGGGAGGCCTTTGCCCAGCAGTGGGACACTACAGGCTAGGGAAAAAACATGCACGCTCAGTACTTTCAGTCATTTTTTAGTAACTATTTTGAGCTATCCATATTTCTTCTGAATCCTGTAGTAAGGTTTCGTTTCTTTACATAAGTTACGAATATTCAAACATTTCAAAGATAATTTAAGCACATTGTCTACAATTCATTCACCTTTCAACATCAATTGTATCGCTGTAACGTCTAAATAACTGGAACACTAAAACTCGAGATGAGGCCATTATAAATAATGCATAAAGACATCCTTCCTAGCGATTTGTAACATCGGGCCTCGGTAAATAATGTATTTCACTATTCTGCCTAATACAAGAAACTACAGAAGGTCAAAGGTCTATTTTATTTGGTAATATATATTTTTTTATTTATCTATTTTGTTCAGGCATCAATGCTCATATTAATATTATATACAATACTATACTACAAATAGGTGAAAAGGAGGGCTTTGGTCTGCAATTATATAATTTTTCTCTCTTCGTTTTTATTGTTATTTTATCAGATCTGCCTTGCCCAAAAACTACCCAACGACGTACGTAGGACAATAACGGCTCTCACTAATTAAAATATTAAATTCAATGGATTTATTTAGTTTCTCAGCTGTAAATACGGTGCATAATATAAAGTAATCTATTCTATTCTATTTAATAATGAAACCCGCGAAATGTAAAATACAGTATGCCCTAGCATTTTGGAAGAAATATCGTGGATTTTTGTAAAGAATCTTTCCTAAGTCCATCGTATTTTTTTCTTCTAGAAAACAAGTGAGCTCCTTGCTAAGCTTCCCAATCCTACTTAAAATATGTATTTGACATTGAATTGTTTAATGAATACTCTGATATCTGAGGCCTACGGGTGGCTTAAATTCTGACTCCAGATTGTACACCAACCATACGATATGAAGAAAAAGTAAATTAATACAGTATTTTATGGGTAATATATTACATTTAAATACACTTACTGGAAAAGAGGTTGCGCGTGCGTGTATTTTCAGTTTGACTTTTGTTATTTCTTTTCAATTGCTTTAGCAGAATGATCGGTGCTTATCTTTAAAGGCCCTTTGAGGTCAGAAGAGAGAATATTTTAATACCAATGAACTCGACTATATTGTTTTGGGCGAGAAAAACAACTAGCCGTTTGACCTTATAAAAATAATGTTTAATTTCATTTAACAATTTAACGTCAAAAAATCAATAGTCTATTCTGAAAAAAAAATTTCGCGGCTTTTATCATTAGTGTTAGCCAGGAATTGCTTACTGCTACCCAGCAGTAGGCAATTTCTGGCCAAGATTTTATATTAATTTTGCATCCCCTCGTATTTGGTGAGGTTTTAAATCTCCTTTCTTTGCGCTCCTCTACGATGTAAATGATTGTGATTGTGTGTGAGTCTTGATGAAGCAAGAGGGTTTAAAATTTTAAATTTTGCACAGGATTTCCCTGTGCAAAATTTAAAGTTTTTAAACCCTCTTGCTTAGGTCCTACGTTAATAAGTCAGCTCATTCTATATACGACTACATACATGTGCTATAAAAATCTCTCACCGAAAACAACTGTTTTCTTAGATATACCAGAATCTGGAACAAGATTGCTGCAGTGGTAAGTGCATGCGATATTCATGGCCATAAAATGTCGCCACAATACGGAATAAAACTACGACGTGTTCTTTTAAAACCAGAGTGTCTTTGAAACTACTGCGGTCCTTTGGCTGAGCCTTAAAATGCTGCTTCTTGAAATAAATTGTGTTTTATTCCTGAATGTTGCTTAGTTTTATAAAAAAAGTGTTTATTATAAAAACATTTGCTCTGTGTTTTAAGCTTCCTCTACCTTTGATAAATCCTTATTATTGAAGAGGCTACTCGTTCTCAATACCCAATGATTTACTTTCCAAGATCACCACATTACAATCGTCTTAGAGTATCGAAGACTAGCGTTGCCTCCTGTGAGACCCAATTAGTGGTCCCAGGATTATATTATTGCCAAGTAGGCCTTTTTATTTTATACAGGAGCTTGATTAGTCTTTTGTTTATGTTGCCTGGGATTAATAAAAAAAGGAATACATGTTTATTTTCTACAATACTGGTCTAATAAAAGTAATAAACTACGTAAGAGTAACTCTCTGACTCCCTGACTCTATTGATCTGTACGATCCAATCTCTTAAAGTATCTCAATAGAATTTATATTTTATTTTTCATTCAAAATATAAGTATTGGAACAAATGAATGTATTCATAAAGTACATGTGGATATATTTTTAAGCATGTAAGGAAACTGTCGCATTAGTACCATGAATTAATTCGTGCAATTGAATACTCTTAATAGTACAAGTGTGAGATCAATGCATCGAATTTGAGTATTTTATTTCTGCTATGGTACTTGCAGACCATCAATTAGCCTATTGCAATCCACTACCGGACATAGGCCGCTCCCAATGTGCCCAATTTGTGCTGATCCTTGACCTTCCACGTTCATTCTGTCCTAGCCATCTTTTTCAAACCATCAGTCCATCTAGCTAGGGGCATAGTCCATCTTGCAGGCTGTCATAATTATAAAGGCTTGACAGTTTTTACAAAGACACTTTTTGCATCTTGAAAGCAAATAAGTCAAATATTTTATTTAAGAGAAACTTTGAAAGATATAACAAAAGACAATCTCATGCAGCTACAACGGTTGTTATTTTTGTGACTGTTTCCCTGTCATGGAAAACTGAACTACTCAAAGCTAAGTTTGGTCTTATTACGCAAGAAATGCGCAGTTCAAGACGTCTTCCCGTTCATCTTGAAAATAATGATTCGGATATTCTTGTAGAGTATTGCAACTGGCGATGTTTGACAAAAGATTTTATAATATATACTGGTGATGCAAATACGCTCCAGCTTATTGCATAGACCGTTAAAAAAAGATAATTTTAAATATTTTAAGAGGTTTTGGTTCGCAATCAACTGAAAGTATTGAAGAGGTAGGATACAATTTAAATTACTTTCATCATACATTTGTGCGACTCGATCAGCGTAACCATGTATGCTTATCACGTATTTGAGGAACAGAATATCAGTTGTATGGGATCTATTTTTCTTGATGCTGTAGTTTATCAAAGGGACTATCAAAATTACAGTACAGATGATAGTTTTCATACTCCGTCTAAGCCAAGACAGTCAGATATTCACACGACTTTGACTTCCCATTTCTCTAAGTCGTGTTACACAAATCACGTCTTTTTGTCCTCCTGTACCTTCGTACCTTCCTATTATCAATAACCGCGTCTTTTGTTCTGACAACCGCATGAATACGACTCCGGTCACCATTGTCTCGAGATCACAACTATTTTAGACCTCTAACGCCCCAAGTTTGGTAAATCTAAGAGTTTACGGACATTTATCATACAGTTTGTTCGGAACTCATTTGGTTATGAAAGGTGTACTTCTGTGTATTGTCTACTTATAGTCTTGTTGGGTAGACTCCGGTTTCTAGAAGGACGACTAACACCAACCAAAGATTTACTTTTAATCCTGGTTATAATGCGTTTCTACCAGAAATGTGTTGCAAAGGATGTGTTTTGAACTTTAATAGAATCTTCATGTCTAAGCCTTCACAGATGATTCTATGAATGAATCAAATCCCTTGAGTTTCTTTAAGTTATTTGGTGGAAACGCAGCCCAAAAAATAAAGTGTACAATGTGTGTGTGTCTTATGTACAATTCAAATACAGAAAGAACTTTAGGAATAGCTCCTTCTTTTCATGGCGATAGTGCATCTTCATTACATTTGATGCGGTCAGTATTTGGCAACACCAATTGCAGCAGCATTAGCAGAATTTAAAACCTCCAAAGTGCAGGTGTGTGGACAATTTGGGCACTTTAGCAGGTTCACATGGTCTGTACGGAGATGCCGCACTCGGACTGGGTGTTAGTGGGGTCTGTGTACCTCCATTTTGCCCAAATTTGTTTTTACTTGCTAAGCTAATACTCTGTTTTCTAAATGTTGTCAAATCTACAGAATACGACGGTTCTTTGCCTGAAGAACAGTTATAGCAGTTGACATGAGAATTCAAAATTAAATTTCTGACCTAATGTTCGAAGTAAATTGATTGATGAATAGGTATACCTTATTATTAACTACACACCTTGCGTAGTTGATAGTTAAGATAACTCCAAGTTTCGAAGATTTCAAGTAACTGAGAACTTTAAAGTTTATAACTACACGACGTGACTTTAGCGCGCTAAGCCAAGGAGTATTTAACAACGTTAGTATAACTTCATGGAGGAAGTTTACTTTACTCCTTTGGCTGCAAGTTATTCTATACAGGTAATGAATGTTATCGAACATTTTATACCGATAAATACCTTTTTTTTCTAGCCTGTAGTGTTTCACTGCTGGGTTAAAGATTAAAAGAAGAGAGAAATATTGAATGACCTTAAATAGTATGTACAATTCAGAACATAGATTTATTGTTTCCTTTAAATTGGCCTCGAAAAAAGTTATCACGATATTTCAAGAAAAACATGAGGTAACAATAAACAGAGCCTATTTTTTCAAAAAGAACTAAGTGTATCCAGTTGGCGAATATTCCCTAGAACGATCTAACAATAACAATATATTATATTTTCTAATAGTTAGTAAAAAAGGAATACGTAACTTTTCAATACCTATTTATTAGTATTGAAAAATACTCTTCAAATAACCTATCAAATTACTTTCCAGTAACCTATTTTATTCGCTTCAATTTTTACGATGCTACGAGCTATTCGGCAAATTGAAGTTTTCTAGTACTTTTCAATTTGAGAAATTGCGGGGTAATAAAGTTACTACGTATTTAAAAGAACTCGATATGTAGAAGTCGAATGGAAATGTAATAAATGAACATTCGAATTTTATTCGTTTTTGACCGACTTCTTTAAGGAGGAGGTTCTTAATTTTGAATTTTGTATTTTTTTTGTTTGCGCATAAGTTCGCGCTTGCTATAAGAACCATCAAATCTAATGAAGGACTCCAAGAAATATAACAAGTATTGCTTTAAGACGTCATCTTTCGAGCTAAAACCTATAAACCCGTTTTAACTCTATAACTCCGCGGTTCAGAAGTTGAATTAAACGTGAGCTAGGTTCAGTTTAATAAAACCTAGAATAATCTAGATTTTTGTCCTAATTCTCTTGTACATTCATTTTTCCAGCCCTAAACGTATAACACAGGTATGTTTAAACTAACCCCAGACAGCATAATACGCGTCCCACTGTAATATAACGGCTGTGCCCACAAAAAGTATTCGGGCCCAAACATTTCATCTCATTTTATGATGTGTGCGATATGAGATACCGACGTCGCATACAACAAATACAACCTGTGGATATGGTTTTAGCATTTGTAGAGTAAGCTATGTATGTTTGTATGTAGAATACGTTATATCCAGCCGAATATATAACAATGTTAGGTATATTAAGCGTGAAATCGTGATTGTTCATTTTGCAATCTGAAAACTTGAATCACGCAAAATAAATTAGTTGTTATTTTATTGATTGTAAACGTATCGTAATAGTTTTCAGTAGATAGTTGGTTAATCAAGGATCAAATCAAGGTTTTTATCCAAAATCTACCAAATAGGCCATAGATACATAGAGTCGAAGAAGACCGCAGTCTTCAAGTATCAGACACAAACGTCGACTTGTATAACATACATGCTACATACATTTATTTATATAGGCTTATATCGAAATACGTTCCAAATATGGCCTTGAAACTCCAAGTGGCTGTAAATTCATAATTGAAATAACTTGGAGTTGATCTTAGTTACCTTGTGCAGGTCGCCTGTCCCTTATAAACTTACAACTTCGTTAGGAGTCTTATACAATATTAATTTCAAAGTTTTCAACGACTTTGCGTTAGCCTCAAATTGTTTGACTGATTTCTAAGTGATGGACGGGAATTCCACGGAGCTAGCTACCTATTGGTTTTCGTATTTAATTAAGTAGAAAGTTGGTTTCGAAATTGTTTTCTTGCTGTATTTTTGTATAAATTGTGTAGGTATTGATTTTGTTTTGTGGAGTACTTTTAGAGGAAATAGAGATGTCTTAAATGTAGTAGAAGGGGGTATTTGTTAATATTTTGTGCATTAGTATGGTTGATTAATTTAGGATCATAATAGATTGTATACTATGAGCTTTCGACGCTAAACTCATTTCGTATTGTCAAGCGAGTTGCCGCTTTTGGGATCGATATTGCAGTAATATAACTCATTATATAACAAACGAAGTCTGCCCCTATCAAAATAAATTTTAAAACTAGTATAAAATAGGTAACATGCTACGATGGCTGTAAAAACTTTTATCTGCCATACAATCGTAAATCCGACAAGACTTGAGTGTACCTCCTGCAATGTTATGGCTATGCCAATATTTATAGCTGCCACATGTGTGTAAATAACGATTTTATTACTATATGTAGTTCTCACTGGTTGTGCTATGAATTTTGAATATAGCAAACTTTAGTGGTAAAGTATAGCCTTGTTTGAAATTACCCTTTGTGATCACAATAATAAAATAGACTACTTAACAGCAACGCAATGTAGTGTTGATATACCTACATGAACATATCTATTCTATGATAAAGCGCTGTTTTAATTTTAAGACGTTCTTAATGGTTATTGAAAAGGCTTACAAATTCTAGGAGTCGCAAATGTTAGTAACTTTTTTAAAAAACTATAATTGTTTTATACCTAGTCAAAATCCCTATTCGTTCGCATTATCATAAGCAACGAAGTTTACTTCACTTCACCCAAAAAAAAATCAAATGGTGTTAAAAAGGAATTGCCATTATAAAAGAACTGTGTCAAACAGTGTTTTTCTCAGCCCTACTTCCAAAGTAGAACCACTCTCAAATGAACATTGGTAAGAACAACTTTGACAAGTGATCGCCTGAAGAATGAACGAATGAACGAAATGGACCAAAGCTTCCAATCGTTCCTCAACAAAAACTTCGGAATGTGTACCTCATCCTCCTGTTATTTGTTTTGCGGTCTAGTGCTGGGCTGAATTATTTTTTATGGTTTTATCGATATCGATGGTCGATATTAAACAAAATAAATGTAGTTTAAATTCAACATGACATAAATAAAAATCTTAGGTATTAAACATAATATATGAAAACAAGACATTTACTTGAGAAATTGATGACTGTAAAATTAGTGCTAAAATGCACTGTAAGAATTTTAAGTCACTTCGGTAAGGTAGAAATCCACAGAGTCAAAGTCTGACACGTCAAACTGGCCAAATCTAGACTGGACTCGGCTCTAGGTCTCATGATGAACTCTACGCCAAAGAAGATAAGAATAAGCGGTAGAGCATCATTCGAAATCCACAAAATTGATATTATTCTTTAAGATAAAACTATTTTCCTTTAAGTAGGTAGTCATCATCATCAGTTGCCTCTAGCATCTATGACAGATGATTGAAACAGCAGCCGTGTCAACTTATTTTCTTTTGGCACTTGCACTGGTGGCTAGCAAGTAGTATTTCCTTTAAGTAGTCAACACTTATACATACAATACTAACTATACCGATCGTATGCCAAGTCTTTGTAAAACAATTTATCCTATTTATAACTCAATCAAACAATTACATACAACTTCATTAAGCATGTGGCATTTGATTAATGACTGCAATTAGCAACTAATCATCAGTATCGCAACTGTGAGGATTATAGGCATAATAGTAGATATATGACGCTGGACAGAACTGGATATTGATTTGTCATCAGTATAATTTACATTTAATTAATAGATTATAATTATATCAAGGGTGACTAAATTTACAAATATACTATGAATATACGTTGCATTCAAGTTTTAGGCAAACAAATGACTTACTGTTTTACGTAAATAAATGATACCTACTTACTTTACTTTCTTACTTAAACCAGACAGAATCGTTATCGTAATGTATAAAGATATTAAGGTATAAAACTAAAAAAAATAATCATCACAAATTATTTCTCGCAATTCCAAGCTGTACACATATTCTTTGACTAAAGACAGCATACTGAAATTCACACCTATCGAAAACTAAATAAAATCTATCGATAAACACTTTCCCCACACTATTCGAAACTGATCTGATCGTCGGTATGCGAGATTGCAGTTTACTCAGAAAGTCATTATTCAACAATGCCTGGTCAATCCCTCTAAATACCTTTGAATTGTGATTGCTATCTTTGAACGTACTCGATGTATCCCGACGGTACGTCTACCGTCGGGATACATCGAGTACGTTCAAATACGGCCATAGCATCGCTCGGCATTTTCCGTCGAAAATGCCGAGCGATGGTACGGCCAACATTGCCAACATTATTTGATTTGTTTCTAAAGAAAGGTAGAATGTAGTTTGCAGAATGCTTTTGTAGTTAGCTTGTATGTGGTTTGTTTTAATTAAAGTTTAAGAGGAAAATGTTTGGATTGTAGATAGATAGAATATTCTTTATTGCACAACACATGAGAAACAGATTTGACTAAGGTAAAAGTTACATGGTGCCACAATGGGCGGTCTTATTGGTAAGAGCGATTTATGTATTAAACATTTGTAATACATTTTTTTCTCTTTTCCCATGAGAAAGATAAAAGTTAATACAATGTTTTTCTTTTCTGCGATGTTTATTATCTGATGATCAGCATTTATTCTTATGTTTTTAAATATTTGAAAGCGTATAGGTACTTGGTCTATCCTACTAATATTGTAAACTTGAAATTTTGTAAGTATGAATGGCTGGATGGCAATGAATGGATAACAATTTTAATAAAATTTGGTATGGAGTTAGCTGGCACTGTGGGACTATAAACGACATCCACCACGAAAAGTCTTAGAGATCTAGAAGAAGTAATTTCTTTTTTTTATCGCCAAATAAGCGTGTCACACAATAAATATAATGTCGTAAACTAACAGTATTCCAGAATTAGAATACAATCTCTCATTCATAATTAAAACATACAAAATTCCATTTTCCCATAACAAACTAAACATTTTTCCCTTTTAACTTTTCTCTTAACCTAAACATTTTGATAAAACTACTAGAATACGTTCGTTACATTCATTTGCACTTAATCGCGAATTCTCATCTTGATCCGGTAATGGAAAAGTCATGTATGAGCGTTTGATGGGATCCCTCTAAGTCTGGGCTAAGGTAAACGGTCCTGTTTCGCTAAGTGATAGCGTTTTGAGTGCCTCAAATGGGAGGTTATTGTTTTAATTATTTTTTCAACTGCCTGAATAAATATCAATGATATTTTGTTAATTCATACCGCACGCATTCACAAAATATTAAAAAAAAAAACGATTGATGCTTGAAAGGCGACTTTAAAATATTTATGCGTTAAAAAGGATAGTCAAGAAGGAGAACTTAATGCAAACATTAACCCAAAATAAGGAAAGGTACTGTGGTCTTTGATTGGCTTTTTACAATGAACCTTGAATAGTTGAATTAAAATTTCTTGAATATCGGTCGGTATCCATAGTAGATATTTTACAGTGTCTTCAACTATTCGTTGTAAATCCTTTAAGGTTGTTTTTGACATTTAATTAGTATAATCCCAGTAGTACAGTGATGTAGAGACTACGAAACGTGTCAGATATAATACTGATTCTATCCAAAACTTTCCTTAAACAAATCTATAATGTGAATTCCTCTCCCGTCGTTTATATTTGTCATTGAACGTGATCGCGTATATATCTGGTTAAATAAGTAAGACTACTAACACACTTTCTTATATCTGTTCTACAAACTGTAAGGGTGAATATTTCCCTTCCCTTTTATTTTGCATGTAAACGCTCTTATTTATACAGTGCCTTTGCAAATTCGACCTTATTGTCTAGGGAATAAAAACTACTAATGTTTAAGTGTCACGAGTGTTTTGTACTATGTAGTAATGTGTATTTACATTGAAGGAACTGAGCCTGTGATTTTCTTTTCTAGTGGATGATAGTACTTTAGGCAAACGTGTAATGTGACACTTGTATTATTACAGTTATCTGTTTCGAGATGTTTGGGGATGTATTGACACACACGTCTTTTGTTCAAGAGTAGAGAGGTTCTTCTTAAGCTATGGAGTATAAGAAAGTTAACAAAGAAAATGTGTTGTTCGAATCTGACCTGTTTTTTTTCCCAGCCTGTAGTGTCTCACAGGTGGGCAAAGGCGTCCTCCAAGTCCTACCATGATTCTCTATCTTGATCTGTTTAGAAATGTTAAAACATTGTAAAGGTTTTTTTTAAGTTCTTTTTTGATTTTAAAAATTTTGTAATAAGTTTTTGCCACCAAACATGGTGATAACAATGAGCAATTTATCTAATCTGGGTTTGAAATTTGTTCAAAACCCAAAAAAAAAATCTTTTCAATTGTATGACTGTAATTTTTTATAATAACACAAACATCCCTCGCTGCAAATTAAAACAAAAACAACTCTTAAACAGCGAAAAATCCGGAACGTTCTATTTGTTAAAAGAACGACACTTCCCACAAACTTTGTATAATTACGGTCAGAAAATATCAATAACACTTAATATTCGGGCCCTTTTTAAAACTGATATTAAAACAAAATACAAGTTAGGAAAGGGATAATTATTTCGGACCGCCTACCGGAGCCCTTCTACCGGTCCTTAAATATTTGGGATTACGGCCGGAGCCGAGCCGGATCGCCGGGAACAGCGAACCGGTACGGTACTGTCAAAAGTTCCCAGTTACATAATTAGTCTTAGAACTTCAGTATTTCGAAAAGGTTATGAATTTCGTGGTCGCTAAGTTTTTGTCTATTAATTATTTCGTAGTTGTAGAAAGTTTTCTCATGTATATTTAAGTTGTAAGCTGAAGATTGAATGTGGAGTAGTAGAGAACTTTGTTCTGGTGTAGTTCGGGCACTAGAATTACAAGCCGCTGAGGGCTTTAGGGTTGTTGGCTAAGTCGAGTAGTTCGGTTTTAGATCTTAGTTCTTTTGTTTAATTGGACCTCTTAGGGTCTATGTAGGAGTAGTTTACCGACTGTACATATATGAACGTATTGTATAGTGCATGTAGACATAATTAGGTATAGATAAAGGTGATGGAATAATTATGATGATTCCAAAAGCGCTGTGATCGTGATTGGTTATATACACTAAAAACTACTGACTCAAACTTCTTAATTAAAATGCATAACAAAAAATATTTGCGAATCTATATAATCTATCTCATTAAACCACTTAAAATATCATGTTATTGTGTTTATACAAAAACATAAAAAGCAACCAAAAAAACAAAACATTTCCCATAACACGACCAAAAAAAAAGAATCAAAAGCTTTACAAAAGCGTCGAGTGTTTGTTCCCAGTTTAATTTAATAATGCATTGCATGCAGTATTTTATTAATTACGTAGAGTACTTGTATCGTGGGCGTGCTGTGCTATTCCCAGCGGCCGAACGTAAACACATAAAGGGAATATTGTTTCTGTAATTTATTATATGACACAAGCCTTTGTGGGATTGACAGAAAATATGCGAAAGGAAAATGTGAACTGGGATGTGATGTGAATTGTGTTGAATAGTTTAAAATTGAATGATGGAAAGAGATGGATGGGCTTTGAGATGGTGTGTGTGAGAGAGAGAAAAGGTTAAGTAGCGAGATGATAACTAAAAAGGTGGAATAGAAGAAAATTATAATTTCCACCGATCATAAGTGGTGTGGAAAAACGACAAACGCTTGTCCCATGCACTCGCTATAAACGTCCGACGAAACTACTATAAAAGTCCTACTACGGAGTCATGCTGACTTTGACATTTCTTTAGATAGTGATAAAGACAACATTTGACAGCTCTCTCTACATTTTAATACGACCTTCAAGCATTACGTTTTTTTATTAGTAACTGACGTGTGATCTATAATCATTTTGGTCTTGGTGGATACCAGGATTGGTGGATAGTAGGTAATTACTGTTGAAAGTACAAAATAAACACATTTCTCATCGTTTCATCTTTAGAGTTGTTCTTAAGACTTACATTAAAAAGTCGTTAGCTATCTTGCACAATGTAAGACAACTCACACTTAATGATCTCTAAAGCGGTCAAACTCTTAAACGTTGCGTAGTACTTTGTTAGGTATCAAAACTTTATGTGTGTTTAGGTAACGTTACATAATATTTTATTTGTGCTACGGAGTAATGTTGTTAGAACAACTTCGGACGAGGCCGTAGCGGGACGTAGCGTAAGACATCGCTACGAACTCGTAGCCAATGTCTACGGGATTTACTTACGCGCTACGAAACTATAATTGTTTAGAGTAACCTTATAGTAGTAAGACATGAGGCGTATAGGTTCATTGTTATCTTATATATAAAATTCCCGTGTCACAATGTTAGTTACCGATTTTTACCAAACTTTATGTCTGAGAATCGTCTATTATACAACGTTGATAAAAGCGAGAGGCATTAAATGAAACCACATATTCTGTATATCATTATAAGGCTATACAACAAAAATCAAATCAATGTAAGCAATATTTTTATAATAACTTTCGTGAGGATGATTCATACTTAAAACGTTATAACGGTTTACTCACGCGTATTTATCGGGATAGCCCGACTAGTTTCGGACCCAACTGGAGCCAACTAGATAACTATGCCTATAAAACTTAGTCACCTAATCAGGAAGATACAGCATGTTCAAACTAAAAAAAAACTAAAAAAATATCCTGTGACTAAACTATTGCTTACATTGATTTGATTTTTGTTGTGTAGCCTTATAATGATATACAGAATATGTGGTTTCATTTAATGCCTCTCGCTTTTATCAACGTTGTATATTTTTCATTCCCATTTTTTTTGGGAACGAAGTCGCAGGCAAGAGTTAGTAATACTATAAAATTTTAAAGCAGCTTTTTGATGACAAACCGTACACCTAACTCAATTTACTAAACTACACTCAACACAAAGACTCATTCACAAAAGTGGCACGAACAAAAATGTCCAGAAGTAATAAAAGTAACATAAATAGGTAATTTCGTTCACAAACAGAGGCTGTAACAATAAATCAGGCTCCCGCAGCTTGACGCGGGCCGAAGACGTCGCTGTCTCAATACACATGTGTTAATACTTACCTGACGGGTACAAGTCGATGGTGAATTTAGCTTTGTTGAGTTTGGGGAAATTTAGCAAATTATGCCTTTGTGTGATTCAGTACTACGAGAAATGTAATAATATATAGTCTTTAAGTCATTTGTGATATTTTTAGGGTGCGTTTACATTGGCTGGGTGGAAGGGAGCGGAACGGACTGAATTGTTCAATCAACCTCCACTTAACATCGGAAACAGTGTCAAAAAATCTGCAAGCTTTGTGATTAGTCATTTTACAATGCACTGTAAAATAATCAACTATGAAGTACCTAAACAAATTAAACCTCAACACAGTTTAGCTTTTTCCAACTTATCTTATCAGACTTCAGCAATACAAAATTCAGCCGAACACCCTATACTCTATATGTGTATGTAACTCCCGAACTAAGACTGAAAAAAAAAGAATTCACATTACACTATACCTACATCGTTAAACACAGTTACGAAACTCGACCATATAAAGTTACCTAGTAAATTTTACTGCAAAGGAAAAGTCGAAGTTATCTAAAGCAGAAGTTATTAGGTCTGAGGGCTATAAATACATGTCAACGAGACTAACTCGGAAAGTTAACGCATAAAACAAATGAGTGCTAAAATGTCGAGATTCTGGCGAGTCATTAATGGGGAAGATGGATTGTAAATAGGTTAGTTTGAGGTGTGTTTTCTTTGGATAGTGGTTTTGTATGGAAAGTGTTGGGTATTAAAATCAAAACTGATGTCCCGAGTAGGGTTTGAAGCCGATCGAACGAATACAGGATGTTTTTTTTTACATATTAATATTTCTGTTACTAGATTATTGCTGGAATCAATTCAATCTCTCTCTCCTAAAAATGTACTTTTAAAGCAAAATAAAATGAGCCATTTATGTCCTCTTCACTCCTAAATAGTTTATTACCCACAAAAAACTACACAAACTGAGCAAACTTTGTCCACATTTCAACATTGCGTTCGAACAAAGTTTGCGCTATTTCTGGCGAAAATTAAATAAAACGAACTGCCAAAGTAATACTCCATCGTAACGAACAAACGAATGGTGTGTCAAGTTAGTCATTAGTTTGGAATTAGATAGTGGAGGGGAGAAGGACGAATCGAAACTTCTGGAAGTTTTCCCTTTTGCACGACGGGTTTACTGCCTTGACGCGGAAAGTTACGCTACTACTTTGTACAAGATGAAGAAAATGCGTGGTTGTGGTTATATACGAGATCATGCTCCTACCTATTCCTAATTATAGTATAGTTTGGAAAAAATCAAAGTTTAACATTGTTAGAGGGGGATTTCCTGTAGTTACAAAAATAAAGAAAAATTATGCCATTTCCATAGATTTATAATTTTCTATTCTAATACGGTGTAACATTTTTTAAGCCCTCTTTTTATACATTGATTGAGATGTGTGTCTTCTAAACTCTTGCAATCATCGCTTTCATTACAAGCATAAGAGAAAGCGTATTTTAAATATACACACACAAATGTATCGTTAAGCCTTAATGTTTTATGATACGGAGCTAAATAGAATACGGAAAATCCCGAGATTAATTACAGCAGGCGAAGAATAAAGCTGAAGAGTTATTATTCCTTACAAACATTATCCGCGAGAAGAAACTCGTTCGGGTTTGAAGTTTCTGAAATTAAAGCCTTGCTCGTCATAGGGGTTTATTATTTCGTATCTGCTTAAGTGGAAGTACTTATATATAATGTATATATAGGTACATACAGTTTATAATGTAAGGCTGGTGGCTATAGCAACAGTACGCTACCGTTAAAGCGATAGTACAGGTTAAGCCGCGCTTGCCCCGGTTAATCCATGGATGGGTGACGTAATCTTAAATTATTTATTTATTTATTTAGGTTTACCAACAATTGTTTACACAGAGTATATTTAACTTGGTATCTAACTAACATTTTTTGTGTACCAATAACTTATAGGTTAGCACTGCAAGCACAGAATAGAATACAATACAAACTTGAGTACATTGTGATTACAAAAATTTAAAAAACCAAGGGAGAAGAAAACTATGAAAAAAGATAGAAACAGTAAAACATTAGATAAATAAGTATAATTTTTTGGGGTATTGCCTGCCATACCTTGGAAAGATGATTCCAAGTTGAAATATTGTCATTTGATCAAATCTGTAACTTAAGATGTCAGAAACTTGGTATCGATAAAGCACTCAACATTTTTCCCACTGTAGCACGCATGTCAGAAATGTCCCGTACAATCAAAACCAGTTTTCACACCAAGTAAAATTGTTGTTAAGTGAAGTGGAATTCTAAAACCTTAAACTTCCTAAATTAAATTCCATTCAACGATAATTTTGTCTCTCCATTCAAACTGTCGATAGCATCGGATCATTAAATTACGTCATTAGTGATGACGTTTTAAGTGGCCGAACATCCTCCGACCCAGAATTTATCGATAACTCCCGAGAGGGGATTCAATTTGACAATTTATTTATTAAAGGCCTGAACGCTCCTTAAATTCAGCTTTAATTAAACCATTATTGATTTCAATAGAAAAATTGTTTGTTTAATATTCCAATGATCTTTTTACTGTTCGAATTTTTCGTTCCAAAGCCATTTGTAGTCGTTAGGCACTTGTTTATTGCCTTCATTTGCGGCTCTAATTGTTCATTCAGAAATCGTTTATTCCTATGGTGAAGGTCGGTCAAGAAACTTTCCGCCTACACTTCTTTGCGCAACTTCTAAGAAATCTAAAATAATGAACTATGCACATTACAAAATAAAATATTTTCTCTGTTGTGTAAATCATTGTCGTGTAACTCGTTTGTCACCCACGAGTTTGTTTTTATACCGTTTTATTTTTACACTCTCAATCTGCATCGTAAAAGAAGAGTAGTATAATTTTATACGCCGGCTATCTTCCGAACATCGGGCAAAGTCACGTATTCTGCGATAACTGAAAAACTCGCGCCTATATAAACTGGCCTAAGGCGAGCAATAAATCAATCGCTACAGTAAACGATGCCGAGTCGCGACTCGATTCATCAAGAATCGATTCCGAGTCGAGAGCCATCGATTACCGCCGAAATATGTCTATTTGTTACTTGGAGATTCCTCACTTTTTCTTGTTATTTAATAACTGGACAGGATTGTGTGTCAAACATTGTTTTCATTCAAGCGCTTTCAATTCAGTTGACATTTTGAAATGAAGACAGCGCATTACAGATGTTATTTTAAACGTATGTTCATCACATAGAGGCATAACCACTCAGATATATTTAAATACAAAAAACAAATCCTTATAAAACTGTAGAAGGCCTACTCCTAAAACCGCTGATAAAAAAAAATATCTTCGAACGTTCCAACCTTTATTACAGTCACGTAAAACTTTGTCCCTTAAATATTTTCGTCTTGTCTAATTCGGTTTGTCTTAGAAGCTACTTGGGCTTTACTATTGGCTCATGTGATTAGTTCTTTCCAATTACGAACAGCGAGTTCCGAAATTAAACAGTTTCTATCGAATTGGCCAATCAAGAAAGTTCTTGTTTTCTTGTGTACCTGTACCAAGAAATTATAAAGTAGTGGAGCATGTTTTTTTTTTGCGGTTGTGGAAGCGAGACGTTGCACTACATTGCATATAGTGGCGTCTCGCTCTCACGATGGGATATACTTTAAGAGCTCACAGTCAGTGCATTGTTATTTGCTAAACAAATTGTGACGATTTTCAATAGAGATTTAAGTTTTTGTATTTTCTTATAAGCGTTTGTGCAAAAATATTTTATGAAGAAGTTATTATTGAATCATCTTATAAATGTGTCCTCCCACTAGTGTTTTGTCGAATGTCGTGGGCGCGTTTAAAAATAATATCACAGGTACAGTTGTTCGTATATTTTCGATAAAACTGTGATATAAACAATAAAATTCTTTAAAACGAACTTGGTACTTACATTATTTAGTAAAATCACACTAATATAAATTATATATATTAACGTCATCGTATTAAACACTTTATCTCTTCCAGATGTCATGTAAAATAAAAAGTGTTATAAAACCAAAATAATTGCATAATTAAATTAACCTAAATTCGAATCCAACTATCTTACAAGACAAAACATTAATTTTCCTGGCACGAGACAAGAAAAATCTTTAAATTTAAAATAATACTTCTTAATCTCGCTGAAAACAAACTGGCAAGTTACAAACGCCTCGGGTAGTAACCCAACTGAGTTCAAAAGCACAATAGCTAAGAGAAAGACGGTGATCTTCTATAGACGGTATAAGCAGCGTATAGCGTTACTCCATACGCAGCGTCATGATGACAAATGTTCAGAAATGCAGAAATTTTGTCTCATTGAGGTTCTCGTTCCAAAATAACGTAGGTATTATGATTTATCCGTATTCGTATGTAGAAGTTTCAAATAATTAAAAATTCAGGCAAGATTTTAGATATGACTGTATATGAAAGGCACTTTTCGGTAGAGCACGCCAGTCCTTTTATTTATTCATTTTACTCTTACAATGCCAAAAATCCAAATGTCAAAAATCCGAAATGAAAACTCGAAATTGTGTGGAAAGTGACCGAATTCAAAATAGCATATTCATAACATCCCTTCTGTCTTTGACGCGTCGACGTTAGTTTACATTTATGCTGTAGTCGTGATTGTGACGCGACGTGCGGCGTACGACTTGATGCTATACGCGGTCACAACCAAAAGTATTTTCTCAGTACACTCATAAATATTATAATGACATTCTCCGATCCGTCTTATTTGCGCTATCAAAAGAAAATTGTCACGTTTTTTGCCTTATAAAACGCACTTCTTACTGTTTTGAATAAATCAGTGTATTCCTTAGTAATCTTGATTTGTTTTAGTATTTTCTTTGTTTGCGAGGATTTATAGAGGCATTGCTTGTTGAATAATAGAGAAGGGAATAAAAATAAATGAATGAAATGTAGGCTTACGACCTCTTTTTGATGTATTTGAACGATAGCTTACGAAATCTGTACAACTGAATGAGAAAAGCTATATTAGTTTCGAATGGTAATTTGAAAACACACAGTGAAGCCTCCTCATTTTTTGAAAGTCGGTAAATAATATTCAAATTCGATTTACAACCTTTTCCGTCGCTAAACACGATGAAAATTGGTAGAACGATGTAATAAAATATATGAGTAGGTGTATAATAAATTCGGCAGCCATTTTCATTGAACGAATCAATTTGAATTTTACAAGCTCTTTGTATAGAAATGTAATATATTTTTTCGTTGTAGGAGGATATAAGCGTAAAGGTTTACCCAGAAAAAATATTGACCTTTATTTTTTTGTATAAAATATACTCTGTTCTTGTCATATATTTTTTGACAAATTAGAATTTCAAATTATAGCAGTGTGTTATTTTTAGTGTGTTGTAAATTATTTTACGATGTTATAAAGCTTTAAGCTACGACAAAGTTCCACTCCAGAAAAAGGGATTACCTCTTTAGAACTCAAAACTACAAAAAATCTATTCAATATATTTACATGAACATCCATACAGTATTTATGTATGAGCACAACGTATGACGCAGTATGATTGCGCTTTGTGATATAGGTCAGGTGGTTAGTACGCGAGTGCCTGCAATGGTCGTGTGTATAGAACATAGACAAGACAAAAGTGGCACTCAACCTCCGTTCGTATCACTATTGAGAGATGAAGATCAACTTTAACGTATAATATGGCTATAATAGTATAATGTCTACATATACATAGTATGTATCTGTCTTAGATTTGAAACAAACTTTATTTTTAAATTATTCCAGAATATACGAGTATTTTTCTTTCTGCCGTCGCATCATCGTAAAGTATCATCATAGTCAGCCCTGAATTATAAGGGCATAGGTCTCCCTTTGCTTATGGCATTCTCCTGTCTCTTGCCCTTCTTGCATTCCTTCTGTACTGTAATTTTATCTATAATATGCATGTAATAATTTATTTTAGTATGGTATTAGTTGTCTACTCATAATACAAGTTTTGCTTAGTTTGACACTAGATGGCGTTGTATGAAAGCCAAAATATTACTACAAACTAAATCACAGCAAAAACCACAAGAATTTAGTTTCGAGCATTGTTACATTATAAGTAAGGTACGTTCGTAGAGGGTCTGTACGCAAATCTTGTACCTGCGAAGGTCAGGCCTGGCCTATAAAGCTGTCAAACCTGGACTTGAGGCCTGAGATGTGGCCTACAAACTCCTTAAACGAGAGAGATGGTGATATACAGGGTGTATAGCGTTGTCTCGCTCCCACACAAGAGTAAAGCTTAAAGTAAAGAGTTTGTAGTACAGGTTGAGATGTGTGGTCGAATGTTTTGTGGCAAGGGTCGGGGATAGCTTTGTCGAAGGATTCTGTGAACAGATTGTGTTGGATGGATATGTATTGTTACGTACGAAAATTGTGTTTTGTTTAATGTTGATACAATTTTCTGTATTGTGCGGACATTTAACAGATTAGGAAGATAGTAGTACAAAAGAAGATCTGACTTTTAAAACTTTAAAATTACTTTTGTAATGTTATCAAAAATTGAATAATAGCCAGTTCCTGTGATTTAGTCCTCGTGGGACTTAACAAAAAAGTTATTTTTTTTTTTAATAAATGGTTTTTACTAAAATATAAGTAAGTTACACCTTATAACGTCAGCTACCTTCCAAACCATTTCAGAGATGAGCAAGAACAAACAGACAGACAAATGGACATTCAAAAATTTAATTATTTTCTTTGGTGTATTTACATGCATATATTAAAAACCGGTTATTTTAATATTACAAACAGACGCTCCAAATTTTTTTATATGTATAGATAATAAATAGTCGAAGCATTCTGCTTGATACAAAATAGCTTAGTAACCTAACCTAGGCACTGACTTACACAGATTGCCACTTTACAACACACTAACTACAAATACTCCAAAATTGAACTCTGAAAATTGCCTCGATATTTCAGGCCTCAAATTGCAGGCACCGGCAGGTACAATTAACGTAGAATGAAGGCAAAACGTATGCTAATACACCCTTTCAAGTTGACTGTATTCATAGAAATAAGCAGTGCATTAAGCGGGCTCGAGTAGGGCTGTTACTTTACCGTTACTTTATGACAAACCTGGTGTGAGTGATGACCCTTGTACTAACAGTTAGGATAGGGATGGATTTTATGATTAGTAAAATATGTAAAAGGAGGAGGTTTGGAGGGAGAAAGGGGAGGCCTTTGCCCAGCAGTGGGATCTTGTGTAAGCTATAAAAAAATGTAAAAACTGTTCGTGTAATCTGTTAATATGAGGTATGAACTGATTAAATAAAAGAAACCCACAAATATAGAGCAAAAATGTTGTAATAAATAACTTTGTGAAATAGTCTACATCATTCAACCGTTCCACGACATTGTCCAATATTTTACTCTGAAAGAGAAAACAAAATAATACCCAAACAGCATAAAAAAAACAAACATATATTGTCACTCCATAGCGATATTATCTCGTCCTAACTCAATAACCCAAATAAGGAAAACCCATGCAAAACTTGTTTCCCTGCATATAAACACTTCCATTTGCAAAACAAAAAAAAAAACATTTATTTTATCCCATACAAAGCAATTGTTCTAACAAAAATATCGATCAGGATTTCAATCGGAACATTCCGTACATCCGTACAATAGTCGTTGAGTTCCGTCCAACCATTTGGAATAGGAACGTAAATATGCTCAAATCGCTCCCTCCAGTCACTACGTACCTAGTACAATATACTTGGTATCAGCCCTATTCTGGCTTACGAAGCTAATGGGACTCACAGCGCCAGGATTTGCATGTGAATGGAGCAGAATCGCGGGAATAAGGGGTGTGCCTCCGTACAGAACAGATGTAAGATGAATGTATGGATGAACTTGAGCAAGCCTGCTTTACGTGAGGTAATACTGCTTGCGGAATCTGTTTAACTGTGTCGGGGGAATTAGTTTTGGATGCGGATAATGGTAGTATTCTTGTTGTCAGTCATATATAGAGTAGTATGGACTGAAACTAGTTCCGTTAGTGGAATCACAACATGGTTGTTATAGACAACATATTTGTATCAAAATCAGGTTGTAGGCTAATTTTCGTCTCGAATACTTGTTTGAGTGTTAATTCTAAGGTCTATTTTTTACATATGCGTATAAATATCCTTCCCAGAAATAATCATGGATGACAAAGCTTAATACATCGACAAAATCTGTAATTCAAATATAATTAACACAAGTGAACAAACATGACACAAAATTCATATTTCAGTTTCCAAACTAAAATTCTCGTGCAGGCCTTGAAGTAGGTAATTGGTGCGGCACTCACAAGCTTCAGCATCGATCGTGTACAAACATATTCAGATTTTGGTTAGCTTTCCCTTTGACGTACAAGTGCTAGCTCTCCGCTTAATATCGCATACTTCACGGGAAACCTTAAGTAATGCTCCGAGTGGTGTTAAGACTCCTTTCGATGTATCGATAAAGACTTAATATTCACCTCGTTCTAGTGGATCAATAGAGAATGGGAAAAGCTACTGGAACGAAGTGTTAGAATCTTTATTTGATGCTTGTATTTATACAAATGTAAAGTAGTAGAGAAACTAAGTTAGAAAACCGAAATTCAAACTATCTATATATTAGAAGATATCTTTATTTGAGAAACGTTGTAATATGCCTCGGAGGTTCAATAAATACTATTTGATTTCGTCTTCATCAAACTGCTGAAAACTATTTATTAGTGTGCTTAGTGTAGCAACTAAAGCAATAACTCTTTGGGATCATTTGTCTTTGCAGTCCGCAGGAAGCTAATAGTTTGACGTTAGTATTTAGCCTTAGATTACATTGTAAACAGAAATGGAAATACACTTTTAACTCCTCAACAAGGAAAAAATATTATTATTCTAGTTTATCTTTATATTCAGTGTAGTTTATATTCAGCTTTGTAAGCTCCATCCACATTGTACCAATGAACCTATAAGTCAGTAATTTTTAAGTTTAGTATTCATGCCCATACACAAACTGTGCAAACAGTTTTATGGGGCTTTAAGTATTATTAATAAGGATGCATGTAGCATTTTAATAAAATAAATACAATAAAAACAAAAAGAGATAAAAAATCCATACACATTACTTTTTGTCAAAAAAGTGTAGATTAAAATTTTCACCAATCAGACTGTGTCAATCAATCGCAGATGATTATATTATTTCCATTCTACAAATCCTAACAGGAAACGTAACATATCACCCTTAAGCCGAGGAGTCACGTGCCTTTAACTTCATGTGCCACTCCAATATTCAGATCCCACATACCTGACCTTTTAAGACACATCGCGAAAACACCTTTCCCCATCTAAAACAGTTGGCTATCGCCCTTGAGAATCCCAGATAAACATCCATCGTCGTTGCGTACGTACTTGGCGTTCCGACACGCGTATGGAATGCCCTCCTGAGGAATTTATATGAGGATCCTTCCGCGCTCCGTCTAAAATTTTGTCTGACTGAGGTCAATAGAATTTCTTATGAGACGGGTAATGGAACAGCTGTAATGAAAACTTGAGTACGGTAGGTGCTTGTGCAATTGTGTCGTAAGTTTCATGGTTATGATCTGAAATTTTATATTCTGTGTCTGCTTCAAACATGCTCTAGAATCTTCCAACGTGTTACTTCCTATGTCTATCAGCTACAAACGAAAGTACAAAAACTAAATAATGGCTGAACATTTTGCGCAACCTACTTGCCTGCCAATTGGTATCGATTTATTTATTTTTAAATAAAACTGTTTGCAACGGACTTCGAGGGACATTGACGCTAATAGATAGCGGCGCCGGCTGAATTCTAAAAGACATGCAATTTAACATCCAGGCGAGCTGTCTGTTTGAGTGAATTTTCTTGCTCGGAAGTTTTGTAATAAAGGGAAGGCTTCCAGTAGTATTTCATTTTAAAGTACTTGCCTTTGAACCTACTGGCTAGGCGCTGTTGTATTTTTTATTGCTTTTGAGTTTGCAATGAGTTAGACAAGGCTAGGCTATGGTGGTACTCGTACGGGTTTTTCATGTCAATTTTGAGTACTCTCGTTTGAGTACTAGAGTAAAAATAAATTTTGTTTATTCAAGAATACTCTTACTATTTTCTAGTTTTAAAAAGGATCGAACAGAAGCTAAACTGGCAGTAATACGTGTCTATGTGTTTAAAAAATGAAATATCGAACATGCACAACACATTCTGAACTCTCCAACAGCATAACAGCGTGACCGATCATTTCATTAGCTCCGAACTCCAAAGTTGTATGATGTTACTGAAACGTCGGGCATCGGTAATAACATCCAACGTTACTGCTTGTGACTCGCGCAGAATTCGTTAGGCCGAGCAATTCGAGGCTTAGTGCCAGCCTTTTCACCAGCCGGTCGTTAATCGCCCTCGTGACCTATACCGAAACGCGGCTCAGCCGTTTAAAGTGACAAATTGGGAACGTTAACTTTATTGGTCTGTTTCGTGTTAATATTTACTTAGACTTGAGTGAGAATTTTATTTTTTTGTTCTTGTGTCTATTGGGCATTTGTGAAGATGGTTTTTTTTTTAATTGATGAACCTTTTTATTAATACTTCAGAACCCAGATAAAAATAAACACCAGTCAAATACAAAATAACTTAATTTCCTACACGTAATAATAGACGCTGATATGTTGAGCATTTTTTGTCAAAGATCACGTCTTCTCATGAATATGATCCTTAAGGGGTTTTTATCATCATCATTCCCCTGCCCTTATCCCAATTATTATTTGGGGTTGGCGCAGCATGTCTTCTTCTTCGACACGTTCCTATCTGACGTCATCTCGCAAGTTGCACTCTTTGCAGCCATAATTATCATCTTTCACACAATCCAGGGGTTTTGTCTAAATTAATCACACTAGCCCTTTATACATACGTTATCGATAGCCACGGTTATCACTGGTCATCACAGAGTTTTATGTGATCACAAAAAAGGAAGAAAGGGTTATCGTTCAGTGTCTTCCTCTATGCGACATTACGGTAGGGCCTTCACTGTTAAATTTAATCTATACCCAACTCCTTTATAGTCAGTTCAATAGACCGCCGATATTACGTTGGGAAGAAAACCGGATCTGAAGTACGTACATAAATATCTACGAGTTGGTCCTGTACGCTTTGAAAGTAGGCTGCCTACATACCATACTTAGAAACTCAATATTAAATTCCTTACAAATTATTCGCATTGAAAGTCGTAGAAGGCTTTCCCATTTGGAAAAGAACCAAAAGCGCCATGAATGTCGTTACTTACTTCAGATTTCGTGATCATATCTATTTAACGTAAGTTAATATTTTCTCGACAATCGATAGTGACCCTTACTTCTCTTATTGTTTCAGTGCCCTCAAACAATATTCTCGCTACATATGCACAAACTAACCACTATCCTAATGACCTTTTATATGTTTCAGTTTCTCCCATTTACTCTTGTCCAGTAATTGAATTTGGTCCCAAATAAACATTGTATAACTAGGCCAGAGCTGTCCACGATTCAGGGAAAACATCTGAAGTGTAATTGAATTAACATTCTTTGTGTTTATTTCAGGTAAGAGACTCGTAAAAGTTCAGGCGAGAACTTAGTGAGTTGTGAACTGTCCAGTCAGGTGGGTTGTGGTGCAAGTCACGAGGGACAGGTATGGATGTCTGTCAGAATTCAATGACGTCACTATAGTAAAAAGAATCACCCAGACAAGAGGTTGAAGTATTGCCGTTGGAAATGATTTTAAAAAAGGGTACTTTTGACAGTAATTAAGACAGTAAAAACAGTGTTTTTCTATCATAGTCCAAAAAAAACAAAACAATAATTGTAATCCGTATCAATCCTAACTCAACAATTTCTTCCTTAAAACGTACTTCCACGACCAAAAGTGACGAAGGACTCTTGATACTTAATCATGCGTCGAACGTATTTAAATGAATTTGACAATGACATTTGTCAATCTCGCTTATAACTTAGACCAAGCACCAAAGCGCTTTACCAGTATCTCGTTCGCTGTAAATGGACCGCAAAACGCAGCCGCTTTTAATTAACTAAAGGGTTCTAAATCTTCCTTTTTTCTGAGACCTTAAATTACATTTTCCCGCGCTTTTAAACTTCTGTGGAATTTGTGAACATTTTGCAACTGATTTGAATTTTGATTATGATGGTGGACGATGGTTCGACGTTTGAAATAATTATAGATTTTCAATGTAAACTTGTTTCGTTGAACTTCTTTTTTGGAAACATTTAAATGGTTCGAGAACCGATTATACACGGAAATATTTTTATGGTACATTATTTTTTATAGTTTTATAAGTAACAAGCAGTTACCCGGGACTTTGCCCTCGCGAATGTCGGTTATAGTCGCAAAAACATTACCAACTCTGATTCAGTCAGTTAAAAAGTAACCTATGTGATAATCCAGTGTGACAGCTAACTCTACTTTAGACCAATACTTAAAATGTCAAAAAAGTGCACATTACGTCATTTCTGGCTTCGTAAACATGTTTGTTTTATTCTGTTTTCTTAAATAAATAACTTTTTGAAGTTTAATAAACGAGTAACAGTTTACAAACTCTTTTTAAATAGTGTAATTCAAATTTATAGTTACACAAGGGAACGCCTGTGGAGGAATGTTGCCAGCTTTATAATATTATGTTGCCAAGTTGAAAATTCTTAGGTTAAAAACTATTACTTACTTAGAAATAAATTAGAAACTTATTTAACAATAACAGCTTTAAATGTATGATAGGATAAACTATAGTTACTTATAATTCAATTAAGCCTAAACTATCACAATGCTTATCTTAAATAAAACTTAGGACTTTAAAATTAGCATTTGCAAGATAATAAATACTCTTACAAAATAATATGTATCTCACTAATTGTTTAACCATTTCTCAGCTAACAAGTAAATTTACTTACCTATGTATAATTCTTACTTATACACAAAACAATATTATTAAATGTGACTAACAGATTCAACATTTTTAAATTCCGCCGTCCAAAAATCATTTTAATATCTATTAATTAACGTAATTGAAAGCGGCCATATTGTTCCACGTTTAATTTCAAAAAGTGTTCCAAACAGCCAGTTATCTTCGTAACGACGACTCTACTAGCCCTTTTCACGACATAAAAAAGTACTTTAATTTATATTCTTAAAAAAAAGACATGAATTTGAAATGTACTGCCTTTGGTTATTAAATTAAGGGGAAGTTTCGACAATGCGAACATCGCGGCCAATTAGACGCGCCCACAACGTGTATTGAATGCTTGATAGACATCTCTCGTTCATTGTTTGTGCTCTCAACGAGATTAACGGACATTTTCGTGGAACTAATACCGCGTTTTATTGCGGTTTTGTAATAAAATTTGTTGTTTGAAGAAATGTTTTCGACGAAATTCCTTGTTGATTTTGCGTTTTTACTAATAGTTTGATTGAAATCGCTATGGTATTACTTTATTTATTCATAGTAGGTAGGTATTTCAGTCAATATTGGCAAGTATTAATATTAAATTTGTAATTTCACGAGAATTATTAATTTTCCTAACTGAACTTACACTTTCAAATAATCGCGACTCTTATTCAATTTCAAATTCATTGCGCGTTTAGTTGGGCAGCGAAAATTGTAGATTATTATAAAACAGTATTGTATATAAAATAAGACAATATTACACCGGGTTTGGAATAAACATGGACAATTTAATCGCGAGCCAATTCGATTGTGGTTGGTTCAAAGCCCTTTGATGTCTCCCTCAATTTAGAGCAGACATCACAAAGGCGCGTTCTTTCTGAACAGAACATGGACTAGTCTCGTCCTGGTATTGCTTCAGGCTATTATGCTTCGGATGAAATGAAATATATATTTTTTGGGATGTTTTTGTTCGCCCACAAGTCACTCGCGAACTTTTCTCATGAAGCTATTAGTTAATTATATGATGTTTATTTGAATACGTATTTAGGTTAGGTATAAATGTCGATTAGAGTAGTAACAATTAAAAATCTGCTTTTTGTGAGAAGACACGAGATGAGGCTCAAATATATTTATATTGTGAATATCCTATTTGCTTACAAATGTGTAATTAACATAGAAAATATCCTCTAAAACCTAGATCACATTGACGGCATCAAAGCATTAAACTCCACATAATTAAAAGTAACTTTTAATACGAATTTCGTGTTTGCGAGAACGTTTCATAAAACCAACTTGAGTGGTTAATGGATGAAACAGCATACTTTAGTTCATCAATTTCAGTCTGTCGCGCAGATTAATGATACCTCAGTGTGATTGACGCGGCTATATTATAACGCTACATCGTTTTTGAATAAACCGTTTAAAGAAATTTCTAAAGCCTACGATTAGGTTTTCCTCTTACGACCTGTAAATTGCTTCACAGTTAACGAAATGTCACAATGTTGTGATTAGTTAACGTGTATATAAATTGTTTTTTTTGCATATTTAGGTGTTAAATCTTTTAATATTTCATAGGGTATATATTTTTATTACTGTCTGTATTTGGTGATGTGTTTGGTAAAAAACAAATTATACACTATAGAGTATAGGATAACACAATTTTGGATATTATGTGATATTCAAAACAGTTTATTTTTAAAACATATGCATATCAGCAAGGGTTAAGTTAAGATAAGAAATATCAATACAAGCTGAAATACGATAGCATTGCTTCATTTCTTCTAATCCGTTTTTGACAACATGATCAATATATTTGAAAGAACTATGCTGTTGCATTGTCACCGAAATATAGAATACGCGAAAATCCTTTTCATTGTTACGAGGATAACAAAATATGTAAGGATATGCAAGAATTAACAATAATGCTTGGAGTTCGGCCACGGCGGCTAGTGTTACTATGATGCCAGCCAGCTACACAGGACATAGTGTGCACTCTCTATTCCTTTAGGTACTCCCATAATCTGGTGAAATGGCCATCCGACACCACCGGAGAGAGATTAGAAGCAAAACCCGCATTTTTGAGTGCTTTTCGAAACACGAAAGCTGTGATATAGCTGTGATATTTCTAATACGCAAGCGATATTCTAAAAGTCGGTGTGCGCCGTGGGATTCGAACTCGAGACCTTTGGCTTAGCCTGTTGTCTGTCCACTAGGCTATCACAGTTTCTCGTTTAGGAACAGGTTAAACAATAATAAAACTTGCAAAAATGTATAAAAGAAACACCAATACCGTTTACACTTACATTGTGTTATTTATTGATATTCAACATTTTGAGTCACAAATAGTAGATGGAACACATGAATAAAGTGATTTTATGCATAGATATAATCATAGCAGTAATACATGATGATGTGAGCATCAGAGCATCCGCTTACGCAGCACTCGTCGGCGATCTGCCGTTTCGCCTTAACGTGCAAATAAGTATCCATGTTGCCCATCCAAGATATTGCTCTCTTTTGTCCTTGGTTTGAACTAAGTAACTTATTACAAACGTGTTCAACTCGCTTTGACAATGATTTGCTACAATTGCGCTTGATTATGTAACAATCATCTGTGGAGCTCACATCGACGGCGAGCAAGAAGCACAGTAGTAAAGTGATCGCGGTGTTCATGATGTTAACTGAGCAGTGAGTGTGTAATGAGGAGAGGAACCGCGGCCTCTTATAGTGGCCAGAGCTCATTGTTATTCTGTGATTATGCACCAGATTGTGATAATGAGATGTCGGTGTGCACATGTCACGGGTCTCGATAGCTGACGCTGTTCAGGTGTCAGGTCGGGAGTCTTCGGCTCCCACTTTATGTGTCGACGCGTTTAAAGCTCATTTATGAAGTATATTTTTAACCCTCGACGTATACAATGTATCGGAAATTTTGAGCTAATGTAGTAGATATGCTATAAGGAGAACTGGCTAGTAGATCGATGTGATCCAAAGCGTTTGATAAGCTAAGCCTAAAAATTAACATTCATTTTGGCCTTTTATTTTCGTTTCTATACATGAATTTGTATGCAGGAGACGCAAGCAAGTATCAATGTGGTTTTTCAGAGTTAACGACGGGGTAACTTCAAGGGAAGAATACCGGTCCTTTTTACAGGCTTACACGAGGACACAAGTCCAACAAGCAGAAGCTTTGTTTTTCTTAATTAACTTTTGAGGAAACCTGATATCCAAATATTAGAATCTGAAATCGCCAATCCGCTGTGAGCATTCAATCAATGCTTAAGCTTTTCCTAAATAGCACTGTGCCCAGGTGTGGAATGTTTATGGGATGATATTTTTTTCATACTCAAGGGTTAATTAACGCATAATATTAAAATGGTACTAAAACTGCTTCAAAAAGTAATATATTTACGTAAGAGGAACAACTTCTTCGAAATTAAACGTTAACCTTTAATTAAGTATAAGATAAAAACTTATTTTTACGAATTAATCCAATCATAGAAGCTGTTTTATACAGCGTGTATTTAATTGTAGAGAACTCCCTTTTACTCTACATTTCAAGTCGTATCTGCATAAGCAACAGTCGTCGCTTAAAACGTCTATACAATACTATAAATAATTCCACGCATTCCCTTTAAAGCGGTCTAACTATATAAGCAACGGAATAATAAAAATCTACATGCGAAATTATCTCGATAAAGACCTCAAAATGTCATAGAATACTTTAATTTTATTCTGGAATTTGACCTACTTGTGCTTGATTGTACCAAGTTTAATTGAATTTAAGTATTTATGGTAAGAGAGCTACCATCGAACTATAAAGTAAGACTGTTGAAGTTGTGAGAGTGAGACGGCGCTCTATGCCGTGTATGCGTTATCTCGTTTCTACCCGCTGCAGAAGTCTTAGTTTGTGATTCTAGGTAGGGATATTGGTCTTGTAGATAGATTCGAAAGAATTATGGCACATGTTTGTACGTTTCTCACATATTAAGTGTTTTAATAGCTGTGCGATTGATTGAATGGCCGCGGCTTTTAAGGCAGCATTCACATTTGACAAACGTCTTTTTTGCGGATCTGTATTTAGTCATACTAATGTTGGTAACATTTGTTGTAAGTTTGACAACATAAGAATTGAGTTATCTTAATCATAGATACCGTTAAGAGTAAGTGCTAACCTGTTTTTTTAATACGGCCCCCGCACCAAGGAAGTTAATCGTTGTATGGTGAGGGGTTTCACAGACATTCAATTCACATGCACAAACACACTCGGATTTAGAACAAGCCTTTGTGAAAAATTCTTGTGCGATCCTACGCGGGGATCGAACCCGTGACACGTCGCGTACAGTGGTAATTGACGTGTCCTAGTCATATGATTTATGAAATCGTATTTTGTTTTCAAACTAAACCTCTTATCAGCTTCTGAAATTTTGCTCGTTTCGTTTTTGCTCCAGAATGTAGATCAGTTTACTTTATCAAACGAACAACTAAAACGTCGTTTTTCTAAAGGCATGAAGGACCAACTAATATAGCAACTAATAGCAATTGACGCCGTCGACCGCAGGTATCTCGAGCCAAGCTTTTTATAGATATAATTCGATGCTAACAATCCCGTTTGCCCGTTTGAACATACCGATACTCGTATTTAATTGGCTTAATGCACATTTCAGACGATGTTTACCAGTAATCGTGTCATTTATATGACTTGAATCTTGATCGCTAAGATGGAAAGCGGTTATTGCAATCTTAATTGAAATAATCTTAACTGGATGTCGAGTAATCTATTTGAGCTGTGTTGATTTAAATTTGTGCAATGATGACTCTAACGAGTGTATTAATAACACTTTTTACTCTAATCAGTGTTTTGGCATACACTGGTTGTTTTTATTTTTTGAAGACTGAGCTTTGGTAAAGTTCAGGGCTCTATATTTTCCAGGCCTACTATGTTTTCTTTCATTGATTCATACCATATTATATTGCACAAGCGTGTGACCAAACACAAGTGCACCCTCTAATCCTTTACTCTCATAACCCGATGGGACGGCAATCCGACAAGACCGGAGAGAGATCAGGCGCAGGACCCAAATTTTTCGTGCCTTCCGAAACACGGACACTGTGATACATATTTTTAAAACGCACACAGCACTCGAAAAGTCGGTACAAGCCGTGCGAATCGAACTCAAGACCTTTGATTTGGCAGTCCTGCAGACTTACCACTAGGTTAAAGAAGCTGTGATTCTTTCAGTTACTCGTGTACCCAATTACCTTCACGAACAGCTCCTACAGACCTTCAAGGCCGTATTTTAAGAACTAATTTAGTATTTATACCTTGAAGGGATTCGCAGAAACGTACCAAAGAGGTTCTGTATTTGTTAAATATTTTGTGAGATCCTTAATGATCGGAGCTTGCGGCTTAAATTCTTGGTAATATCGGTTTGTAATGGTATGATCTTGTTAGATGTTTCAATGTTTAACAGTGCTGATCCCTTCAGCATTGTTACTGTGTTTTAAATTAGAGTACCTGATTTTCTGTTTGCAGTATATAAGCTTTATGCTCGACTACAAAAAAAAAACTATTTTTACTACAAAATTAAGATTTTTACCGTATTTAGGCAGATAGCAATGATTTTGACACCTCCAAAAAAAATTGAAACTGTTTATTCAACAAATATTTGACATCGATAGCTACTAAATTGCTACAGCAAAGTGATGAGTCAAGTAAATGTTGTATTAATGAGTGTTACACCATTGCGGATGATATTAACAGTGCGAGCTCTGAATTTTTAATAAAGTCCCGAGGGACCTGGTTAGGCCAACGTTAAGGAAACAGTCCACACAAAGCTACGTCTAAGAGATAGTGAAGCTATCAAATAAAACATTAATTTTATTATATTAAAACTAGACTTTAAGTTATAAATAGTTTTAACGTTTTATTTACGACCAGGTTTTCGGTTTATCTATACTTTCAATTCTGGGTATTACAAAAAAAAAAAAGAATTTAGACATTTGCTGGACATCCAAAATATTTTTTGGCGCTCAAAAGGTTAAATTAAAGTGAAAGAAAGAAGCATCAAATTAACGGTTACAATGTGTTATTTATTGATAAATAAACAATTGAAGTTATAACAACATGTTGGGTGAGTTAGCTTTGCATTTCATTTGTCCGAATCGCAGTACAGTTTTACAGTTTCATCAGAGCAGCCTCTTTCACAGCATTCCGTTGCAATCGGCCTTTTCACTACAGGGTGGTCATAATTATCTCCATTTTCCATGGGCCAAACCTCCCTTTTTAAAGGAACTTCTTGCGTATTAGCATTTAAGTAACAGACTTTGTATCGACGTAACGCCAAGTAGGGACCACAGGATACACGTATTTCTGAAGTATCGGAATTTCCAAAGGTAAGTAAAAAGCACAATAGTAAAGTGATCGCAGTGTTCATGTTGGGAGCTGAGCAGTGAGTGTGTGATGAGGAGAGGAACCGCGGCCTCTTATAGTGGCCAGAGCTCATTGTTATTCTGTGATTATGCACCAGATTGTGATAATGAGATGTCGGTGTGCACATGTCACGGGTCTCGATAGCTGACGCTGTACTATGTATGTTTTACTGGTCTCTAATGAAGAAAATTTTAATTATATACACATCAATGTCACAAAAATCTTACAAAGAAAAAGTAAATTTATCTTTTCAATGTTTTTTTTTTTATAAACCACTCCTACACTAAGGAGTTTTGTTTCGCGGGAGGCTGCCAACCATTCAAATCACATGCAATAAATAGCTTGTCTTAGAACATGCTTAGATCAACAAATAATTGTCTAACACACAAAAATAGTCAAATTTGAACGAAATACTCGAATCAATAAGTATAGCATCAGATATCTTTGACTAAACCATAGCATATCTTTGAGTGTAACGTTATCCTATGACCCGCTAAAGCAACAGTTTACATAATTTATGTTGGAATGAGAGAAGTGGCCCAAAGTCAAAAGTCGTGCGGACATTTTAATCACATTATAGTACATATTTGATTACGCAGCGTGAACTGTGACTATTTATAAGAACTTACTGGTTATTTTAGAACTGAATTGTTAGAAAAACGACGTAGTATACCAAGAATTTCGGAAAAGCGCTGCAAAATTTAAGTAAAGTTTTCATGCAGGGAATTTAAAATGTTAAATGTTGGATAGAAAGTTGGATGGGCGGACCATAGATTTTTTTTTCACAAATTGATTATGGCTTTTCGGACATATACATTTTCTATTTTCAAAAGAGAAACTTGTAGATTTTCTTGCCGTTTCTTTTCTTAAGAGTGTTTTTTTTTTTCATTTCTATTTATATTATTCTCAGACTAATTACAGTTACTAAACTCAAAAAAAAAACAAGCAAACGTAAAATAATCCTATAAAGCACTTTATATTATAACTCGCGTATCCCGATAGGCTTTTGAAACGGAATCGTAGTGAAGTGCACTCGTATCAACCGCTGTATTCCACAACCAATTAACGTATTGCAAGCAAAGCCAGCGATGTATTGCATACATTGGTATCATTCCGTTATAAAAGTGATGATCAGTCAATTCCGGAACTAGTAACAATGCTAACTCTCTACTATAATGTCTAAGATTTGCATGAAATTAGATTACTTAATATTTCTACACCAGAAATGGTAGTGTATGTGGAACAATGTTTTAATGTATTATTTCAGTGTACCATATACTTAGAAATAAATATATATTTTTCTTCATCTGGTTTTTTCCGCCGTGTGAGGGAGACGCTATTATCTACAATGTATAACGCCGTCTCGCTTTTATCGTGACAACGGTCCTGATTTCATTTATTTATTTTGTAATTTATGACACCGTTACAGACCTTCCAGCTATGCTATTGATTTAAACCATTGAATTAATAACAATAATGTGATAAAAATGTGTGTGTGCACTAAACAGAAAAACGACGTAGTATACCAAGAATTTCGGAAAAGCGCTGCAAAATTTAAGTAAAGTTTTCATGCAGGGAATTTAAAATGTTAAATGTTGGATAGAAAGTTGGATGGGCGGACCATAGATTTTTTTTTCACAAATTGATTATGGCTTTTCGGACATATACATTTTCTATTTTCAAAAGAGAAACTTGTAGATTTTCTTGCCGTTTCTTTTCTTAAGAGTGTTTTTTTTTTCATTTCTATTTATATTATTCTCAGACTAATTACAGTTACTAAACTCAAAAAAAAAACAAGCAAACGTAAAATAATCCTATAAAGCACTTTATATTATAACTCGCGTATCCCGATAGGCTTTTGAAACGGAATCGTAGTGAAGTGCACTCGTATCAACCGCTGTATTCCACAACCAATTAACGTATTGCAAGCAAAGCCAGCGATGTATTGCATACATTGGTATCATTCCGTTATAAAAGTGATGATCAGTCAATTCCGGAACTAGTAACAATGCTAACTCTCTACTATAATGTCTAAGATTTGCATGAAATTAGATTACTTAATATTTCTACACCAGAAATGGTAGTGTATGTGGAACAATGTTTTAATGTATTATTTCAGTGTACCATATACTTAGAAATAAATATATATTTTTCTTCATCTGGTTTTTTCCGCCGTGTGAGGGAGACGCTATTATCTACAATGTATAACGCCGTCTCGCTTTTATCGTGACAACGGTCCTGATTTCATTTATTTATTTTGTAATTTATGACACCGTTACAGACCTTCCAGCTATGCTATTGATTTAAACCATTGAATTAATAACAATAATGTGATAAAAATGTGTGTGTGCACTAAACAGAAAGAAACGCAAATTTAAATTTAAAATAACTTAACGTTTTATTGGTATCATCACCTGATATATAAACCACTGCTGATTACTTTCCCGAATGATTTGAGTCAGCTGATTTTAACTACATCTGAAATAAAGTTAAGTTGCAAAACAGGAAAGATGGAAAAGAAATCGTTCACAAAAACCTCATCTCACACAAAACATCGCTGAAAACCTAAAACAAAGATATTGAAATAAACAAAAAATGTATTCCTATTTTTAAATAAACATTTACCAAGATTACAGAAGATATAATGGTCATAGATTTAAAAGAAAATGAGACACCAGACTCCCGGGGTTGCTCCAGATCTAAAGAAAAATGAAACGACAAGACTTTACTCAAATAAATAACGAATAATCCATGTGGTATTATTCAATAATGTAATATAATAATAATATAAACTTCCACGACTTTCACACAACTCTATCTAAACTAAGCAGAGCTTGTATTATGAGTACCAGACAAATGATAAACATACGTATATACTCTAAATAGATACATATTATAATCGACGTCTTTTCTTCGAATAAACATGTTATAATTTCAGAGACGTATTTCTTGTAGCGTAATTTGCCAAAATAAAAAAGTTCCTTATGAAGTGCAAATTAATTAATCATTAGCAACTTACTTGTGAGTTACAATCAAGAGTAAATTTAATCAAGTATCCATTTGAAATGAATTGGTCGTGTCCAATGTGTAGATACATAATGCATTGCAATTTCAAATCAATCATATTTGGAACACGAGGTGTAAAGTCTAAAAAACTGGTTAAGTGTAAGTCGGACTTGATATAAAGGGTTCCGTACTATTTTACGAAATGACGGGCCTGTTGGTCTTGTGGTAAGTGACCCTGACTGCTATACCGGAGGTCGTGGGTTCGATTCCCACCCGGGACAAATTTGTGTGATAAGCACGATCATTTGTTCGTGTAATTTATCTGAAATATGTATTTATGTATGTATTTATCCAGTACTCATAATACAAGCTGGTATAGCACGACCTCTAGTATAGCTGTCTAAGCAACTAACCACTAGATCAACAGGTCAGTCAAACTGTCCAATGTATCAAATGATATCTATAAGTATAAATAAAGGGACGAATATTAACAGTCCTCGTTTTTAAATAAGATCCATTTAGCACCCTACACTACGGATCACTAAAAACAGCCTAGCCACTATCATAATTAAAACACTATTTGCGGCCACATCCAGTAGCGATACATTCTCGCTCAAGGCGGTACCCCGCAGCGATTCAAACTCTTATTTACGTAACAGCTGGTTTTTATACCACCCTATATAAGGCCAGTACTATTTATACTGCAAATTAATTGGCCCTCTAAATAGCAAAGCTTGATTTATTTATAATCTAAATAATTAAAATTAATAAGTTCGCAGTTCATTTTAATTACTTAATGTGTGAGACGTGTTCGCGCAACACCTGTGCTTGTCTATTATTAATTTATGAAGTTTCGATATATACACACGTGTGAACTTAGTTTTTTGTTTCTTCAATGTATATAAGTATCTTAACTTACTCTGAACGTAGTCTAAAAGTTGGAAACTATTCATAATGTGGTGTGCTCTGTGAGCAGCTTGTGAGCGAATCATCCGCCATATCTAGACAATTTTGTCGATAATTCGTCAACTGTCTGTAATGGTCGTGTCACAGTTTTCGTTGCCATACTTTCGTTACGTTTTCGCGAACAAAGTCACCGGCAACAGCTAGTTATAATCTATATTAAGATTGTAGTGCAATGTCTCCTATTAGTGTGTTCATAAAATATAAACGGCATTAGAATATTAATCTCTTTCATAACCCAATTACTTTAATTACCAACCTAAAAACAAATAACTTACAATTCATCCCTAAAAAAATCCAACCAATTTTCACGAATAAAAGTAGTTAACAAACAAACACTTTTGTTTGATTGCATTTCCCCTCATTTAGCGCCGAAAACAAAGAGGCGACGCGACATAAGAAATATAATCCTTACAAATATACAAAGTACAGTCAGTAAAACAAGTCAACTCAAAAAAAAATGCAAGCATTTTTACTGACACGTAAAAAAATATGTTTCTTATATTTAACTATTCTAGGAGTCCGACCCATCCTGTTACCTGATCGGGTTAATTAATATATTATTTTGATTGCGTGCAGTTGTTTGAAAATAGAGAAAATGACATTTCTTTTTATTCTCCGTTAAGTACGTTAATGAATAATATGGTATATGTATTTTTTCTTGTGTCCTGCATACACAAATTTACCAAAGTACAGTGAATGGAACCTCTGCTTGTGTACAACGTATGATGTATAAGTGTTTCTTGGTTGTCGCGGCACAAGCCTTTCTTCTAAACTTTAAAGCAGTATATCTTTTACAAAAACACGTGTATTACAATTATTGATAATCCATCCGACGGATTAATAAAATACGTTTTTAATTATAATTTTCATACCCAATCGTCATCCCTATTGTGCTAACCGACTTCTATTGCTAACCGTACACATTTAAACCGAAGTAAACAAAAAACAAAGTGGGAACTCGCTCACGTCCCCTAACTTACTGAATAAGATTCATTAATAAAGTTTGTACGCACTCCATCATTCGTCATCACTTTAATTAGTCTACTAAAGGCTGATTTTACGAATAAATATTGCTAACAAAGTTTAGCAAAATCGGGTTTAAAATGTCTTAGGCGAAATGTAAAATTATACCATCAAATACCGTGTTACTAGAAGGATTGGTTGGATGTGAATTGCTTTACTTGTATGCAACGTTTTTGTAACTATTTAATTCTTTTCTCACATGTATTTTTTGGGATGTGGTTTAGTGTCTGTATTTGTTATTAAATTAAGCAAGTAAATCAACACACTTTACTACAAAAAGCGGCGTTTTGTTTCCACGTTAAGCTTTTTTGGAAAGCAAAAATAACTTTATCCCATACCGAGGACACAGCGAGGGTATATCGCTCTGTTGGGCCCCTAGGTCTCCGGTGGGTCTTAGAAGGACCCCTTCTAGTAGGGTTGGTGTAAAGTGCCCACACTTCTCCCGAGGACGAACGACGACTTCACCCCTGTATCTCCCTTAGGTGATATCAATAGACCTGCTTTGAGCAGAGATTTGTACAAGTATTTTAGATGACAAACGGGTCTTATTCGCGATATAATTTGATATTCCTTTTTTTCCGACGTTTCATCATCGACCACGACCACCATTAGTCTATGACCACGGTCAGTGCAACTCGACCGACACGTCGGGAGAAAAGAAATATCAAATTATATCGCGAATAAGACCCGTTTGATGTCTAAAATATGAGATTTAGCTTATACTAACTGCGTAGTAAAACGCATATTGGACAGAACTCAATCAATCAAGATTGAAAACGTTCAACTGATCAAGTTTACCCACGTGAAACCCGTCCAAAAACTTCACATTTGTACAGCCTTTGACGTCCGCACTAATTCTATTAAAACTTAGCTCTTATCGCCTCGATTTCAATAAACCACCGGTTCACTTTGTATGTAGTCAGCCGTCCGCCTCAGAAAGGGGATTTGACGAACTTTGAGATTGATGTTAGAGATTACTAATTGTTTAAGTTTGTTTGATTATGGATAAATATTAATTTTCAAGTTTCAATTAAATGTTTAGCTGCTTCTTTTCGTCTCATTCTTAGTTGAAAGTCAATTAACACTTATAACTAGCTTCTGACCGCGGGTTTGCCTGCGTAGAAGTCATTTAAACTATTCTCAGGCAACTTTTTTGCGTAATCGGTTTAGTGGTTTAGTGGTATTAACAGTCAGAGCTATGTTTACTTTTACAAAATTATCGTCCTTTCTTATAACTATTTCCAGCTTAATTTAAAATCCAGATTGCCGTAAAACAAACCAAAATACAACACAAATTTCAATAAACTCATTTACTTACCATAAATACCTAAAATGAAGAAACCGCACAATTGTTTCAAGTTGGTATATTTCTATCTTAATTCCACTCAACGTTAGCAATTAAAACGATTCTACATTCAATATTATCTCTCAATTACAAAATAATAACAAACTCGTAATGAAAGCTGTTAATGAATAAACAGACAATAATAATTACTGAGTCGAGTAAACGGTAACAGACTCAACTGAAGGTTAAGTGGCCTTTAAAGGTAAAATACAGATGTACGTTTATGAACGACTGTTTTTTTTTTGGTTCTTCTCCATAAGAATGACATTTTGGAACAGTGCAACTACAGTCGATTGCACTTATACGTTATAAATACGTTTATAAAAACTTTTTGACTTTGATTTTTTTTATTTTGAGAGTTTTGATTAAAAGAATGTCAATAGGAAAGTTCCTAATCGATATTTTTTATTTGACTGGCCTGTTGGTTTAGTAGTTAGTGGCCCTGATTGCTATACCAGAGGTCGTAGGTTTGATCCCCGTTCAGGGAAAATGTTTGTGTGATGAGAACAATCATTTTTTCTACCAAGCCACGTTATAATCAATAGGTTATTTAGGTAGAAAGTTTCAGACGTTAATGCAATAAGCAAGAAGGATTTCAAGCAAATCATTATGATATTATATAGTCTAAATTCTTCAAGTTATTCTAAAAAACAATCAGATACATATTTCTATAAAGCCGGCAAATGCTGCAAATTCATGATTTCATTTTCTCTAAAAGAATATCAGTTTCTACGTGATATGTTCACCTTTTCATCTCATAGAATATACATTATTTACAAGAAACCTATCCAATTACATTAATATGTATTACATCTAGATTTGTAAATAAGAAAAAGCGAAAAGGAATGACATTTAGAAATTACTTCTTGGCTTAGCAAAGAAACCTCCCACACCTGGTAGAATAATACTATTATTCCAAAAATATCCATTTTCAATTTTACAATGTACTTAGAAACAGCCAATTTAAATAAAGGTCAGCTAGCTTAACAATAACAACTTATTTTCTGAAGTATTTATTTAACCATTTTTTAACTAAACTTGAGAAAAATACATTTTACTACCTTGCTTGTTTTTCAGTTTTCCTTTTTATAGAATTTAAACAGCTAGTTTTGTAAGAAAAACTAAAGCTGTACTGTTCACGCATAAATTCGGATAAACTTAATAATATGTTAACGGCTTACTCACGCGTATTTATTGGGATAGTCCGACTAGTTTTGGTCTCAACTGGAGTCCTTAATCATAAGCTGACGCAGCGAGGTCGCGAGGCGAAAGTCAGTCGCCAGTTCCGAAACTACACGTACTTTTTTAATTGTTCTAAGACACTACTGACAGACAGTGAAGAAAAACATCAAAGGAAACCTGAATTCTAAATATTGTAATCTGAAATCGCAAATCCGCAGTGAGGTAGCGTGGTGATCATTGCTCAAACCTTTCCTATATGAGAAACAGCCTGAACCCAGCAGTGAGATGTGTATAGACTGGTTTATTATATTATTATACATAATCAAAAGGAATCATAAAAAGTCGGTCAAGTCGCTTTAGCGGACTTCTTTAACAAACTCTGTCACGCGAGATTAAGAAAACTAAAACAGACGAAATTATATCCCCAGTCATAATTTTAGTATACTTTATCGTACAAACTATACCATCGTCTTCCACTTCTTATAGTGGAGTAAACCCGTATCATAAACTATGTATTCTGCCATCAAATAGTACATGTCATTGTATACGGTCTAACATTTCGGCATTCGGCCCACGCCTCACTCTAGAAAAGGTCACAAATTAACTTTTATTTCGCGTATAAACGTCGCAAGCCATGTTCCTTGATGTTTTTTTAATACATTAGACTTAGGTATTGAAGTGGTTAGGTATTCGATTTTGATTTATATTGTAAGTGCTACAAGAAATAATAATATGATTGCTTAAAACTTATGTGAGTTAATTTAGAAGGTATTACACACTGTGATTAAACAGATTCTGGTCCTATTCGAAATGTTAAAACTTATCTTTATTTTAGAAATCAATAGTCGATCGAAAATCGGAAAATAAACTATGCGAATATTGAAGGATGGCAATTCCGTTTGAGAGTACCAAAAAAAAATTTTTGGGAATTATCTTATTTCATCAATATTTATCGTCTGAAACTAGTCGGGCATTCCTGATAAATACCCGTAAACCGTTCACCTGTACTCAATATTATCTTTTCATAATTACGAAATACGCTTTTAACCATCTCCATCTAATGAAGATAAACGACTATCAGTGCCATAGCACACCCATGAAGTCATCTCTTTTCCTACCATATTTCTCTAACATCAATAAAATTGAAGTCAACATCTTCACAATAACATATCTACGAGTTATTCAGTTGGACTCGCAATAAGCCAGGCGTTCTGATTTTTCCATTTCACTACGGAGCTGGCAAACGTCGATGTGTCGTGTCCACTCAATTTGCTCACATCGAGGCATCGCCGTCTAGGAATCAATCAACTCGTTTGCTCGGACTAACTGGTTATGGTGGCGTCCTGAATAGTTTGAACTGTGCTGGCTGGATTTGCTGTTCGTTTTTGGGTTTTAGATTTTTGGTAATTTTATGGTATACTTCAGAATTGAGTAACTATTTGTTGAGATACTTTTAATAGAAGATTTATGTGTTCTATCTCATCATCATATGGTGGTTTGTCTTGAATCCACGGGAGCTTTTCATGTGCTTATTTATCAAATTAATTTTAGTTCAATAAATACCATACTACAGGACTACAGATAATGAAAATGAAATATGGGCATATCGACATCTTAAGATTGAGCTAAAGATTCATCCCATATTGGGAAGGCCGAAGCTGAGACGAGGCCAAGACTGAATTTCTGTAAGTTTACGTTTACTAAAAATCTGCTAAATTAATATTTATCTCATTGTAATCTTCACACTTTGATTCTACCTAAGCTTATACTAGTTCAATAATCTTTTTAGTACTTTACTCTCAATTTTACACCTTTACTTGTTCAATACCACCCAATACTGGTCTTGACAGATCGTCATTGGTCATTGAACTTGCAAATTAGCATATCCAGCAGCCTCTACCCTTCCTTCAGAGATTGCTCAACCAATCGATTTAATTCCAATCTATTTAAGCTAAGGATATGAATAAGGATAGGGTACACCTTCTAACTCATTGGACACGTTTCCGATACAATAATTTGGAGGAAACCCAATTGAAAATCAACCTTAAAATCTTTGACGAAGGTCTGTTTTTGTTTAATGTTCTCCTGATGTTTTCCTTACATTTGTTGTGTAAGGGTATTGTGATTATCTGGTAACAATCCGAAAGGCCAAAATTATGATAACAGCAGGCATGTGATTAACTCGGTATATTTACAATCTAGTGAGTGATGATGATGAGTTGACATACATATTCGTAAATGAAACCTAGTGACTAACGTTCTTAAATGTCTATGTACCTTAAAATTGTGAGGAAAATATGTTTGACTCTCCATTAAACTTGTTTTCTTGTCTTCGATTTGACTTTTTACCATTTGAGCAGAGAGAGTCATTTGAATACCTTTAAAAATCCTAATTCTACCACCGTTTCTCTTCACATTGAAAAAGTTTTCCACCCAATCGAATGGCTTATAAAGTTACAAAAAAACGGGAAACAAACACATTGGAATTCTGTAAGCAACAGGTATGCTATTATTTTTGCCTGTTGTCTTTTTGGCTGACCTCAAACCGCACACGCCAGCCATTCCATTCTACCTCCTTTTATTGCCTTTTGTATTCAAAACGATACTTCACCTTTTTATATTTGAGACTGGCTGCCAATTTTTAAGTACTAGTCATTTATAAAAACCTTTTTTCGCGGACTCTGACATTTGACTTGAAATTCGCTTTTTGAATTTTCCTCATCGATCACCCTTAATTGTCTGTGGTAAACTAACTTACTTGCCTTTGAATGTTATTTGAATTTGGGATGAGGTTCGGAATTGTTGCTTCTTTTGTGTTGCCTTCTTTATTATAACAGAAACACATCAATTTACATTGATGACTGTATTGATGATATTGGCATTTAGTTTGAAACATTATAACAATGAAAATAGTAAGATGTATAAAAATAGATTTATCACAAAAAATTGCTCCAAAGCGATTTTGGGTCATACAAAAAACGGTTTTTTTTTGTATGACCCAAAATCGCTTTGTGCATTATCACCCCCTTTAAATACAACCTAACTTAAAACCTAAACAGCACCCCTAACTTCACCAAAAAAAAAAAGGTATCATAAAAAAGTGAGAACTTTATTAAAAACAAAATCCGGCCTTCACCCCGCTATCAAAATCGCAACAATGGAGCCTAACATCCACAGATTATGTAGAGGTCTGTTCTGTAATTCACAAACAGCGGGTGATTAGCATGGCCGCCGGGCCCGCGCACCTGTTGCGGCGCGCGCACATCGACCGCTGCACTGTAGCCTGCAAATATGGGTCGCTTGTACTCGTGCCTCATACTTGTGCTAGCCAAATGCTAGATTGATTTCTGGTTCATCTTTTTTTTTGCGGTAAAGAACTGTGTAAAAAGTCATGTTTCATGCGTTACAGAGTCAGAACCTCTTTTTGTTTTTTTTTAGTGAGTGAAATATTGCAATAAAATATGGAGGCTGGAAAAACTGTATATTTTTCTATTAATAAACTTACATTTCTATAACTTTTTACTGCACATTCACTAAAATTGTCTCTTTACAGATAACTCACTATAAGTTCTAAAAAAACAGCTTAGAAAACCACCCAAATAACTACGAAAAGAAAATATTAATGTACACGCTTTTGTTTCTAAAATAAGTAGGGATACTTACGGAATGTGGGCCACTACGTAACCTACTAACATTCAAAAGAGTTTTCCTTATAACGGGGCAGCGGTATTTGACCTCAAACTGTCTTATCCTATTTCACAAATGCGGCTTGTCCATCCAAAGGTGGTTTTGTAAGGTATCTCCCTTAGAGATAATACCCGCCTACTTAAAAAGCTTTTGCGAATATTTTGTTATTGTACGATACGAATTTTAAGGTAAACGGTGACGGTTTTTAGAGTGAGAAGCTTATTTCGGTAAACACGAGGTATAATTTATTGTAGCCATTTCGTGTTTATTACATGAAAGTTTAATATATACATGAAACATTATAGATATTTAAATAAATTTAAAATGTACAAAGGAAAATGCAGTAGTAAGCCTTTGTCCAATAGAGCAACAGAAACCGTGCAAAAAGCCCGATAATTGAACTTAATTATTATTCGGTATGACTAAAAAGAACGCTGCGTCTAATTTAGAACGATTTGAAAATGACATGAAAAACAAAATAGAATCACCGCTCTTTTCTTTACTCTTTTCACTTGTTCTGACTTCCAATATGGCGCCAATAGTTCCATTCTACGTTAAATAATTTGAAAATGACATGAAAAACAAAATAGAATCACCGCTCTTTTCTTTACTCTTTTCACTTGTTCTGACTTCCAATATGGCGCCAATAGTTCCATTCTACGTTAAATAATTTAATAAGAGTCCAGAAGGCTGGCGCAGAGGTAAGAGGTCCTTTGTTCTGCCAATCGCAGCTGAGATGTCCGTTTGAAGTCGTGAGGTACCCTCTCATAATTCTATAAAGCATTGTCAAGCATTTTCTCAACCATTCCTTTAAAGCAAGAATTTATTTCGTATTGAATTAAATTTTTAGATGTGAGATTTGTATTGTTTTATGGCATTGTGTATTGATTTGGTTTTAGATATTTCTTGTGTTCATACTGTAATATTACGAAGTTAGTATAGCAAATTGATTGCAATTTCTGCACAATTAATACTGATCACAGTAGTAATTAAGATTATTATAATTGGTGTTGCAATAACGTTGCTTGATACGTAATACAAACATATTAATATGTATGCAGAATATGATAATAACAATCAACTAATAAATAACGCTAATACAGTGCTTAACTACCGAAACGATGATATGCTGAATCCAATCTGGTCCTGTCATAATGGCTGAAAAAAAAGCACATCCCCAAATATTGTTATTTAAAAATACACTACTAAATAAAGGTGTATTTCCCATCAAAAGTCTCAATAAACTCTACTAACAATGGCATTATTTCTGGCATACGAAATGTGGGTCACACCCGAAGCACTTGACATGCTAATAGCAGTCCAATAGGGATTTGTGATTGCTGACAATCACGGCTATGTAGTTAGAAGATTATCGGCTTACTGCGAAAATTGTATTTATGGCCCTAATAATAGAATCTCTATTCCCTTGAACTTTGCTGTAAATATCGACTACTTAGTCGTAATGATTTAATGGTACGATGTTGCGGGTGCTATTAGTGAAGAATATTACGTATGTGTTGCAGTAGTGGGTGAAAAGGTAGGTTCTAGTTAGGACGTACCAATGTAGTAAGTTTTTTATTGGTGGGTAGGTGTTAAGACGGATTTCTAGACGTGTGAATTTCAATAGTTAAAAGTACTACATTCTTGGTATTTTAAGTGGGTAGTTGCCACTATTTCGCCACCTGAAAAATCCTACTAACAAAATCCACACCAGACCAATTGCCGTCGCCAACGTGTCGAATTGTCAACCGTCAGAAATACCTCGAGTGGCAGAAATTTCCTAAAACATTGACTTACGGACAATCGGGCGACGACCTGTGGCTGGAATTCCGTAGGATTGTAGGAGAAGGAATTCTGTAGGACTGGGGGACAACGGTTGTAGGATTGGAGGAATTCCGACGCTGAATACTGAATCCACAATCGCTGAACGCCAATAATATTGTTAGCGCCGGTTAGCGAGGCGACAATCCTTTACAAATGATGTTTGGACTGTTTCTGTGATATAGGTTAGTGGGTCAAATAGGCTTTGTTGCAAGCTTTGGCTTTGGAATGAGTTGTGGTACTTTTATAGTTGTTATGAGAATATTACGGTACACAATTTGATTTCTGTCATCTTGATTACAATGTAATTAAATTTAAGGCAAAGATTGATTGTCAACATTCATCCATTTCTTCATAAGACTAAGACGAGAAGAATAAGACATTTACTGGCTGTCTGGGCTGATGTTGGTATTAAAATATAAAATAAATAGAATAACCTCATTTATATGTAGCAATACTCTTTTCTGCCTTCCTCTCGAATATTGCCATTCCAGTACTTGTTATCCTTTACTCTTCATGTCAATTTACTAGATTCGAAAAAGATTATCCTACACAAAATACATATATTCAATAGAATCTTTTGCTATAGTCCTGTTATTTTCTAGTCTCTGTTCAAACTTACACTCCATTACATTTTAGATCCATTATATTTGCTATTTTGCTGTCAAGGGTTCGATCTAAACTTAACAAATATTGATGTAACCTACAGCTGTTTGTTCAAAGACTTGATGTTTGTATTGCGCCTACTCTCAAACAATGTGGTATACAAATAACCACAGCGTAAAGAAAACAGTAACTCAAGAACTTATTGGCTTGGTTATTTTGTGTAAAAAGTGTAGAACCACATGGCACAGTATAATAATGAACACAGTATGGTGTTTTTATATAAACGGACGCAACGCGAGATATGCCTAAGTTTTCGGTGCCTGTCGCATTAACGAGCGGACGATGTGTGTTGATGTAATTAAAATGCCGTAAGTGGGTAGCCCTGTCGCTGTTACGTGGTAGAACGATGTATTGGCATACTGTGTTTTTGTGAACTGTAGCCAGTTTCGTTTCTATTTATCTATTCCATCCGTAGTCAACTCTATCTCCTTATTTACATATATCCCTTACACAATCAACATGACCTTTTCCTGCCGCGCCATGTCAATATACTTATTCTCCATACAAATATTTTTTTACTACTTGGTTCAAGAATAGATGAGTTTCACAATCAAACTGTTTTGTCAATAACTGCGAAACCTCCGACATTTGAAACTGATATTAATGTGATTTTCAATCACGTGGCATATTGTCTTGTAGATTAATCTTCATAGTTAGACAGCTTACAGATCTTGCTAGTATAAATAAAAAAAAACATAAAAAAATACAATAACGAACTCCCCAGCTGCACGCTGTCTTTCAATTTACAATATTCTAAGATTTTTATTTTAATAGGAATCATGCCAGATAAATAAACATTTGAGGATGCCTACAAAGAATTATGAAATTAAAACTATTTAGTGACTACGGAAACCAAGGTCAGCAGACCGACCAGCCACCACAAGCAGCAGCCGTTTAAGCAATCACATAAATATCCATTTTAATTTACATTCCTACATATTTTGTAATGTGATTTTTGGATTGACATTATCAGTACGTCTCAATATAACCTCATTTCCATAAACTCTTTATGTTGATTATGGTCACGGATCGCGAGCGTTACCTCTCATTCAATAACCTGATTCGTTTGACTGACGGATATTTTATTACAATTTAATATCTCGTGTGTAAGGCCTAAAGCAAAGAATATTGCGAACGATCTGAGTACGATGGGCTAAAGTTATAATACTGTAGACGAGCTACAGTTAAGTGAATGTGGTTTAGTTAAAGTTTAAAGAAGGAAAAAATGAGTTAATTACTATAGAACAATTGTTTATATGGTTATTAAAATATTGCCGGCTTTTCATAAACAGTTTAAATAAAAGAAGCCACATTTTCGCAACAAATTCAACAGAACAATTTTCAAAACATATGACATTAAACAATAATTCCAAGGTAAGTAAACTACAAACAAAGATTAAAACTTAAAGCTACGAGTATGTTTTACAAGTCCATATTTCATACTCACCAAACAAACTTTTAAATTAGCCTCCGTTGGTGTTATGACATGAGGCTAAAACAAACGGCCATAAAAAGGCTAAACAGGCCGTAAAATTGCAAACAGCGTAATGGAATGTAATCAAATAATTTATTCTTTTGATGGGTCTTGAGTTCACGAAACGAAAAATTTTCAGTCATTTTTCCGTTGAAACCTTTTTATCCTTATAACGTGAAGCCGAGGTACTTCATATATCATCGTGCTTGTTTAATCCGAAAAGGGTGTATGTGTAGAACATGAGAGTTCAATTTTCTGTTATAAATCTGTTTTCTGTTTGTTTTGTTGTAATGAGTATTATTATTATCTTGGTAGCAGTCATTCAAATTTTGTTCAAAATTTCGAATGTAAAATTGGTTCAGCAGTTTAGCCGTGAAGTAAAACTTTAGCAAACAGATACAGCTACTTTCGCATTTACAACTCTAAGAATTATATTCTAGAGCTTCAAAATACTTTAATAATTTATGAACACAAGTTACAAATCTAAAGTCCATAAAATAATTTAGCCGCAAAACATCAGTTACTTTCGTATCTACAAGCCCTTCATCTTACTTGAAGGTCCTGCGGCTATAAATTTACACCCACCTTATAGTTATAAATACATAGTAATCTACCTGTTGAGTAACTTGATTAGCCCTTAAGGGCTCCACTCAAACTTTGATCAAAGCGAAATGTCTTGGCGAATAGTTTGGACGGATAATAAACGGGCGCACTGCGCTGTTTGTTCATTATTCAGTTATTTGCACAAAGACTGATATCATTAATTCTGTATCTTCCAAGAATAGAAGGAGATGTGCTTTTGCTCAGTCGAGTGTAGCTAGATACAAGTAAAAGTATATTGCAGGCAAGGAATGTAGTAAAATAGAAGGAAGTCAACTTCAGGCTACGCGCGTGTAATATTAGAAGATGACTAAAACTGACATGTAAAACATAGTAAAATTTTGTATCGGGTTATTTTTCACTGATATACAATTTTATACCCTCGAATTTTACTTGCGGTTTTTTTTATAAAAATCTTGTGCTACTATATTCGTGATTGTAAGGTAAAAGAATAACAATAACTAATTAGGGTCATATAAATCTAAATACAATTAAAATCATATTATTCTTATCATTAATCTCCTAACATATTATCAGAACGTTGAATGGCACGTAATCTTATTAGGCTCTGTATACTTGCACACAAATTAATATTAGCTGAAACTAATTGCTCATTAGAATATAATTAATTCCAATGCTTATCCTTAGGGACTGTCTACACAAATTATTATTTCGTCAATTTATATCGACAGAAATCCATCATAATTCTGTTTACTTTTTGGCAAAGGGTGGTTTATTCTGTGTTTTAAATATTAAAAAATGAGTGAATAACATCTTAAATAATAAGTATATTTCGTGAAATATGCACTTTTGCATAATACGAATACGTGATAAGCTTGCCAGAGTCGCGCAGAGCATGCGCGAGCGATCTTGCGACTCTGGCTTAGGTAACAAAAGTGGCCCAGTTGGTGGGAGTCCGACATATCCTCACGCCGTGCCCTCAGCGTGGGTTGAGGTCATTAAATTTAGAGTTTCACCTCGGAAACCAAAAAGAAAAATATCTATATTATGGGACTTAAACCACGTTTTAAATAGTGGTGCTAGAAAACGGCTATTGACACATGACAATAGGCCAGAATTTACACCGCATAAGATTTACTGCTTTTCTGCAATTTTAAATTACTCTTTGCAGAAAGTAAAGGATAAAAAAAATATTCGTTATTTCTGACATCTCTTATAAAGATCGATCATCATAATATATTGAGACATCAAAGAAAAGCTATAAAATATACCATTATTACCTACTCAATAATATAGCTTTTCTAGCGAATGAATGTTTGATCACAAAGTAACGTAAAACAGTTTTACGATTGCTGAAAGAAATATACTTTTTTGAATAAATCTAAATTCGTGTGAAGTTCATGTTTTATTCTTATATTTGATGTTTATTTGATACACGTGTCTGGAAAGACAATTGTATGTGAGAATATATTATATACCTACCTATCTATACTTCTGAATAAAATTTAAGCGTCTACCTATATGATAATATCTGAATGTTTTTTGGAGCTCGTAAAGTAAGAATTATTTGTTCATATCAAATCAGTTTTTAATGTTTGACTATCTTTTTGTTTCAGGTAATTCTTCAAAGCTGATTTCACAAGATTAGTTGCAAGAAGCAGAGTTTTACATTTGTAACAACTCAGGTAACGTGTTGAAATCAATTTAATTCGGACAAAAAAAAGTTTTATACGAACAATTTTAATAACAAGAATAAATCACTTCAATATTGCTTAAATGATACGACGGTTTACTCACGCGTATTTATCGGGATAGCCCGACTAGTTTCGGACCCAACCGGAGTCCTTGATCATGAGCTGACGCGGTGGTGGTGTCGCGAGTCGAACTTCAATATTCTTTACTACTCTCCACATAGGCTGCAATAATTCGTCAAATATTTTATTGTACTGAAACGTTTAAATTTCAAGTGAAACCGCGGGAATCAACTAGTCTACAAATACACGTATGCCTAGGTTCTTTATGTAAATGAGCTCTTCTGATATTACTACGGACTTGATATATGTACCTTCCCGCCATTTTTCATACTGTATAAAACCTATTTTATATTCTATCGGTTTTCTGAGTACATTGCCCGAATGTTATAAGGAGAATATTTTATTTAGTCGATGCTCTGAAGTTAATCGTTTTAGAAAAATATTCGAATTTGTCTAAAGGCTATTTTTTGCGTTTTACTTGGCCAAAATTCGCAAAAAAAAACAGGGAAGTTTGGAAGGAGAAAGAGAAGGTTAGCTTAACAAAAAAAAAGCTTAAATCACTTTTTAATTTTCCACCATTAGGCGTTGGAAAGGGTAAAGAAATTAACAATTTCAAAATAGTATTGCTAACAAACCTTTTTTTCCTGGGTCTTGAACTCCTTAGAAGAAAGACTTCTTTTAAACATTACTGCTACGACCTTATACTAACTACTACCATTTTCTAACAACAATTTTAGTATTATACATTTACCTGAAAATAACCACTTCGCAATTTGGCTCACCAATAATTTGTAAACCAATATCTTTGATGCTTTGTTTATAAACTTGCTTATTTTATTATCGGAGTTGGCTTACCATTAAGCTGTATTGACATTTTCTTGTTTACGTTTATTTAACCAACTAGAGATCGTTGTTTCGGAGTCAACTTTTTCTTCACTGTGTCAGAGATATGATTATGATTTTTGTGCATCTATAAAAATGTTCCCAAATACAGGTTTACCTCATTCTTGCATTTTTTGTTTTCCTTTCCTTGTTGAAACAAAAAGGAGACGTAAATAATGCCTGCTACTTACTCCTCCAATGTTGTCACATCACTGACACAAGACAGGAAAATAAAAATAAATCTTCCCCGCCACTTACCTCGACTACCTTAAAAATTCGTTCCGAAGTTTCCTTACTTTCCCATCAAAGAAATAAAACAACACCTAAGCCATCGGCAACTTCGTTAACATCTAATAAATATTTATCAATCCTGTTCGCTGCCCCTGTTAATATATTAAAATTCTCTTTCAAACCTAACTTACAAGGGAAATAGCCAAATTTATTTGCTCGAGTGTTTGTTTCGGAGCCCGATGGGCCTTTTGGGGATCCCGGCTCATTTTCTTCAATATTCCCGAGTTTTCTCGCAATTGGATGGGAATTAAGTAATTGTAGGGAACCCCCGGCCGGAGATCCGTTGCTCATTCGACGGCTGAATCGCAACTTGATTATGACGTAAATCAACCGTTGATTGCAGTAATTTGTTGAACTTACGCAATTATGAAATTGGTTTCTGATGGTCCTTTGGGAAGCAGAAATTTCTTTCGCTTCTTTTAAGACGGTAGGTATTCTTTTCCGTGTTCTTAGGTACATTCAAAAAGTAAAATTACAATTTTGTGGGGGTAAGTTTTGAGTACTTTTCACATGCTACTCAGAAATGTATTTGAAGCTTACTAATCTTAAGTCAAAACTAGTCTGTAACATTAAACACGAACTACACCAGAACATTCAAATCAACTACAGCCACTACCAAGTAACCCCAACGACCACACAAACACCACTCGAAGCCGCAGCAACAAAACCAATTTGGAGTACATTGCTGGCATACCTACAATGCTCAGTACATATTGGCAGTCACGCCGACTTGTATGCCGTGTAATTACAGGCGGTCGTGCTGCGGCTAACTCCGGCATTACTGGCTGAGGAATCTCAGACAGGAGCTTTGGGTATTGCACAATAGTATGTACAGGTAGCAACAGAAGTCGAAACCTATGCGATTTACAAGTATTTTCCGAATCTTGGTTTTAGGTTTGTCTATAATAATATAATTATAAGAACCCACTGGTGGTCCGAAGCCTTCCTCTCCTCCTTCCCTACCTATATTATGTCTTTTACGTTTTTGACAAGATTATATTCTTCGCTGGGAATCGGTGCTTAGTATGTTTTAACTGTACTAGGTTTCGAAACATTTTTGTTTCCTAAAAAACATAAAACAATTTCATCATGTATAGTTTTGTTCTGACTGTATTGATTGACTGCTGTTGCTGACCGTACTACCTAGGTAGGCTAGCTAGAATTACTGCCTAGCGGTAGTTCTAAACTGTTTGGCTTTAGCAACTGTTAGGACAGGCTCGAATACTTGTTTGTAAGGCTGTGTTCAATTTACCTGCATGGTTTAGACGTTGCAACTAGGTGTATTGTTAGATTTGAGGTTAGAACTAACTGTACAATAAACTTATTTAGTACTTTGTATGTGCTACTAATGGGGACATTCTTAAGACACATACCGTCTCTGTCTTCTTAAAGAGTAAAGTAGAGACAGATAGATTGTTGTTAGGACCTTTAATATTAGGTTGAGTTTGAGTATTCGAGGCTTAGGTGTAAACAAACATAAATGATGTTATTATTAGCATTTGGTATCTGTCTATCTGTGGTTTAGGGACATGTCTCTTTCAGTTCTCTGTTTAACCGCAACTGTCTGTAGCATTCACCGGTGACTATAATGTTATAAGTACTATTGAATAATACCTCCTGACCGCTTTCAACCATGGCGGCTAGTGTTACGATGACACCAGCCAGCTACGCGGGACATATTATAGTGCACAAGCGTGTGCGCAAACACAGGTTCTCTGTTCCTTTACTCTCATAGCCCCAAGGGCCGGCCAATTCGACACGACCGGAGAGAGATCAGGCGCAGGACCCATATTTTTACGTGCCTCCCGAATCACGGAAGCTGTGTAAGCATGTTTATCGACTATAATTATCTAGTATTCATAATACAAGCTCGCTTAGTTTAAGACTAGATCTCTTTGTTTTTTCCCCTGGAACTTGGAATTTCGGGAGCATAATCCTTTCTAGTAGGCAAAGTAGTCTTATTATTAATTTTATTTATATTAACATCATTGCTTAAATTGAAAATGTCTATCAAATAGGTACTTTAGTCTTTAAAACATAAAAGCGTTATCCTTTATAGTAATACTTTAATTACTTCACACGGCGGAAATATCTGACACAGAATTACGCGTAGCTTATTGCATGGTTAAAGGCTTTAACGGATAAATCAGTCGTCGTCTTTTAGCTTTCGTTTACATTTTAATACCTTGTTTAAATATTGTAATATTAATTAAAGGTTTAATCAATAAGTCGAGAATATATAAATTATTTAGCGGCATGGGGAGCCGAGTGGTATAGGTCACCCCGCCAATTACCATTATGCGCTACGTGTGGCGGGTACGATCCCCACGTAGGATAAGAATTTGTGCTTCCCACAAATACTTGTTCTTAGTCTGGGTGTGTTTGTGCATGTGCATTAAAGTCTTTAAAACCCCTCGCGATACAAGGATTTAATTTCTTAATGCGGATTGTTTCTTAGTTGTTCCAACTAATGGTCTTACTAATGGTCAAATATAAAATCTAACACTGTGAAGGTGCAAATTGACATTCTAATCTAATTGCAAAAATAAAATATAAAAATATTCTCGATCCCATAGAAACCGTAGCTACGTGAATGAATATGCGGGGCATCGCTAGAATGTAATTAACAAACATTGTGTCCTTACAAGTAGATCACACATCCGTAGTAACAAAGTAATACAAGACAAAACAATTTTGACCTAAAAGACGTTGTCAACGTCAAAGAACCATTTAGCACTCATGTGCTAAAATTCTAACCTGTGCCTTTGTTCATAAATATAATTAGCAGCATTATATTCGCACTAAACGGTTGAACAATATACTTAACACTTTGAGGCCCTACCATATCCCCTTTTAAGGTAAGAGAATTGCAGTTGGGGAGTTGAGACGATGTACCTACTATTTGGCGAGGACTGACGTCTCTAGCGCATATGCAACAGAAATGCTTACAGTTGAGTTGTCGGAAGGCCCCTTATTGCTTTATTAAAAATCACGTATCCAAAACCATGAGGTATTCGACTACAAAATAATCAGTCCGTCAGATAAATTAAAAAAAGGATTGGAGACGTATTTTTTCTTTTATTGAAAAAATACGATACAGTGAGTATAAGTCTCGTGTGTCATCACGTCTCAGTACACTTTTTACTGACAAGTAGGCCCAACTCGCATACGACTTGCCATTTTTGATAGTTATATCTTCGTACTTTTTTACATAAAAAAATACGTGTCCAATATTTTTTGGAAATCTATCTAACAGAATAATTAGATTTTTATTCAGTCAAATACCCAATTTTCTTTTACTGCATACTAACAAGACTATCGGCTATCGCTACCATAATGAATATCAAGTGTGAATATAGTTTAAGGGAACTAAATGGATTAAAACCTCCATGGGGGCGAAATATCCTCTCTAGTGGCGCGATAACGCATTTACACTCAACTTTACTCGATTTACTCACTATAGAGCCGCTATTAATAACCGCTTCCATTTTTGGGGTTCCGTAGCTTAATATTAAACCCTTTTGTCACTTTGATGTCCGTTCATTGTTTTATTATATTGGCTTAATTGGTTTCAACTTTTCTTTGGTGAAAAGTGGTGAAAGGTGTGATAAAAAACTTAATTAAGAAATGACCTGTTATACCATCTAAATCTTTCAGAAATTTAATGACTCGTCGTTTTTACTTTCTTCATTCAAGTTATAGTTATAACTCAACTTCATATTCTTTTTAATATACACTTATAGAAATGTACTTCTACATGTCGTTAAGACACTATTTTCTTAAAGAAAAGAAGACTAGATCATTAAGAGACTGCTCTTACTAAAGCTAAATGAGTTGGCAAAACAAATAAGTATTTATCCATCAAAGAACAAATGATTACAGCTTCCTAAAATCATTACAGCAATTCTCCAGTAACAATATTCATGAAACAATATTAGCACGCAATAAAACATCAATTTATCGCGGTAATATAGATCCAACGAAATTGGTTTTTTAAACAGATTTAAATGACTTTTTTATGTGGTACACGCACCCAGATTATGCGGAGAGAAATTAAGCGCGGTTGCTTTATTTCGTCATAATTTCTGTGTTGATTTTTGTGCTGAATAATTTATGGTAGACTTTGTTTTGTTTTTTTTTTATATTTTTAATTGTATGTGATGATTTTAAATTACTATCCGTGATGAATTGCAACGCACCAACCAAACACACGAGACGTTGCACAGCGGTTCAGGTTTATTTAGCAAGAGTCTGACACCACCTACTGACTTCCTTCCCAAAGGATGTCCATTAGATTTTCCTCGTCTCAATGTCCCTGCTTTAAAAGCTCATAGTGCAGACATTGGAAATCAAGCAAAAGCAAGAAAGTAAAAAGCAAAGGCAGCTGAGGAAAGGTGTAATTTAATACACTACAGTTCTCGTAGATAAAACTACAATTCATATCGAATAGAAATAAAAGGAATATAATAAAAGTTTCTCAATAAAAACCTTACAATACTTCATCTGAATATTCATCTTCACAAGAAATGGGTAGTTCTTCCTTGGTTTTGTAATAAAATATTAGGTTTCAATTAAGAAACTCAAGTCGCTTAAATTGCAAGTCGCGGTTTGAAATTGCAGCTGGCATTTTCAAACCGCCCGCGCCGTGCTATTCTTGAAACTTGGTAGCCTCCATGTATATTGTTTAGTATATTTTCAAAGTAATAGAACTAGGGAGAAGTCTTTAGCCAACAACAGACCATGGTTAATTTAGTTGATTGTATGAAAAATTACAGAGAGCCTACCTCTGCGGGCCCAAAGTCAGACTGAAATGTCCCACTGTTGGGCGAAGACCTTTCTACTCTTCTTCCACTTGTCTTTCTCAAGAGCCACGAGTGACCAGTTCGGTAAAAATGAATTTAGGTCTTTTCGCCATATCCCCCTGGGTCTGCCTCGCTGTCGTTTATTTTGTATAAGAGACCATTCGGTGACACAACAGTAATAATATGACTTTAAAAGGCGGTTGTAGAACAACCAAAGTTGATTGACCCCATTTTTCCTTTCAAAGTAATAAGCGTCGTAACCAAACAATAGAATTACAATGAAGGCGAAAGGAATCAGTGTTTACTTCTGCTAGTCATTTTCACTTACATTTATTACAAACGGATCTTTTATGAGTTACGAAACGTACATAAATTCCTCGGGTACGCGTGTGTAGGCTTTCTGCAGATGCGGCTTATTATCGCGTTTGAGGCATCTTAGCACGTTTTCTGTGCTTGAATGGTACGCGTAAAGGTTTTTTTATGGGTAGGTTCTCTTTGAATTGAGTGCAACATATCGTAAAAAATCTTTTTCGACTTTATGAGATAAAATTAACATTTTCTTTCTAATCGGTTATACTAAAGCTTTAAATAGCTATTTCAAATTAGTCCTGTATAAAATCAAATTGAAAAGATTTTTATTTCTAGTAGGCCTTTTCAGGCACTTTTAAAACATTACTGACTCTAGTTGCGCGGTTCCAAAATGTCATTCTTACGTAAAGTGCGTTTTCTTCCATAAAAAAAAAAACAAATCATTTACGTGAATGTAAAGTGCCACGATAGTTTTAAATCTTAGAAAAGCTAAAACACTAGCTTCTTATAAAAATAGTGGCAAGTAACATCTAGGCATGTCAATAAAATACAAATTTCAACATATCGAAAACTCAAAAATCGCTAAATCTACAAACAGCCTAACATCCTGTCGCTTTTCGCTTAAGCAGTAATAAGTATTTTCCGTTTATACTCTCGTATGGGAAATGAAAGAATAACACAGCGCCACTGTTCTCTGTGCATCATTAAATTTTACGCGTTTCATCAGTTACGCTCAAATCATACGAGATGGATTGTTTGGATGGTTTGGAGTTTATTGGGATATGATGCAGTGATTATTGGTTTGGTATTCGAGTCTCCACACTACGTATTGCTACTAATCTATTGGCTTATTGGTCTAGAGGTTAGTGGGCGTGACTGCTAAACCAGAGGTTGTGGGTTTGATTTTCACTCAGACAAATGTTTGTGTGATGAGCATGATATTTTCTTCTGTGTCTGGGTGTAAATTATCTGTAAATTGTCTCGTATTCATAATCCAAGCTCTGCTTAGTTTGAGACTGGATGACGTTGTGTGAAAGTCGTGGAATGTTTCTTTATTAATTATTATTAATTTCAGCTTGTAGTCATTCCTTTGCTGTAACGTACAAAAAAAAACTTTTATAATTAATTTATCACAATATTGTTATTACGTGTTATATGTGCATCTAACAGTTAAATTCAGGATACGACATAATAATATGTGTCTAATTGTGTATGTAGTGTCAAAAATTACCAAAGTCAAATTAATATCAATTTTTACATAGAACCAATAGAAAATAGAAATCACAAAACAATCCCATCTTTCTTAACGAGAAAACTACACCCCGTACCATACACCCACTTTCCTCCACTATCACTAAAATGGCGGCCAATATTTTCCCGCCAACGCCAACGTAGTGTGCTTCTATCCTAATCAGCTGTCACTGACAGCGCGAAACGAGCAGACGTATTAAAGTTTGACAGGCCAATCAAAGTTGTATTGACTGATTTCAATGCGGAACCAACACTTCATTCTGACGCACAGTGTGTTATGGGAGCCGATTTGCGGTCATGTCTCATTTAAGTGTCTATTAGAAAGATCTAGTCATGATACAGCCTTGCCAGAAATACTGACAGCATTTTTTTGCTTAGTTAAATAGATATGATTTTTTTAGTGAGAGGGCAATGACCTTTAGAAAATCTTAGTTTCAAGATTACTCCAAAAATATAAAACTTATGGTTCTGTTTAGAATTGAAAATGATGTTGCATGATTATATACATTTACATATTAAATAAGAGGGTTCTAGCTTTAATTATTTAAGAGTAATTATTTTTTTTCTGAATTTCACATTTTTATTTTTTTTAATTAAACTATAGCGATGTAGCATTTTATGTTTTTCACATAATATACTCACTAATATTACTAATCATATTCTAAAATTTCACAAACTAAAATCGCGTTGCAAAAGAGATTAAGCGTTTCTATGTATTTTAGGAATTTCTATGGAAGTAGGGTTGTCAATTTTCGTATTAAAAAATCATAACATAAAATCCAAAAGTATTATTCCATGGTATTATGGATTTGAGGCGCAAGGAAAAGAGTACATGGAAGAAGTTGTGGGAGGCCTTTGCCCAGCAGTGGGACTGTATAAGCTAGAAAAAGCAATTATTCCATGCTGTCATCATCAGAAAAAGTTATAGTTTCTTCTGATAGCAGTGTCAGGGGTTCATCATCTGTAGCCATTTCTCTGTTATCACTATCTATGGAACTCAGAGGTAACTGATCATGAAATGTTACATTTTCCGTGGATGGTTTTAACAGAGAAATAACTTTTACAGGGAGAGTCAAATGTTTCATTTTATTGTTTAATTTCATGCGGACCCCTTCCCAATACTACACGATGTCCATCATCAAAGAAAATTAAAAATAACATGTTAGAACTCCACTGCGGGTTAAGCAACTGACGACAACCTTATTATTTGCGGTTGGTACAGTAATCGTGACTAGGGATCGATCCACAAAATTAAGTTTGTTTTTATTGTATATACTTTTCCGAGATACAAAGTACCCAGTGTGGTGCCCAGGATCTTAAGGAATAATTATGCCGAGTTTCATCGTAATCGAACTGGTAGTTTTTGCTTAAAAAAACTGACATTCAGACAGACAATTTTTTTTAATCCTATTTTTGGGTTTGGTATCGATCTAGTAACAACGTCTGCTATTTATTTTGTTGATATTTTCAATGTGCAAAATATAAACTTCTACAGTTTTATTATGTGTATAGATCACTTACTTTGTTGACAACCCTAAGAAAATCTTAAAAAATCGATATCTCTGGTACAACGCCATTGTAGTGTCTGATTTTTTTTATAAATATACATATATATGTATAAAATATAAATACACTGAAAGAAAATGCGACCATGCTAAGTTTCGTCAGAAAAAAAATAATTATGGCAACATATAAAATAAAAAAAAACTGCTTGTGAGAGCTTGATTAATCAGTTATTAATACGTTAATTTGTTCCTTTAGACATAATCTATCAAACCATTAATCAGTTTATACTAAAATAATAGACAGAATGGATATAAACAGTTTTTTTGGTTTCTATGGACTTTTCTCGATTTTTTTTATTTCTCAAAAACTACTACAGATAAAGTCACGGGGATTTTTTTTAATGCTTTTTTCCATGAATATCTATCTATTGAGCATTGAAAATGATCATGACCGCAAATCGGGTCCCATAACACACTGTGTGACGGCTTTATTACTAGCTATAGGCTGTATAATGATTTAAAATGTTTGTGGAAGTGTTGAAAATAGTTTTTAATGTTTTTGGCTATAATAATTATTGTTTATTAGTATGACACTTTATTAGAGGCTTCGTTTTTTTTTATGAAAAAACATGGCGTTCATATTGCCAGTTCGAATTTCAAATTTAGAACCAATTTGAAATTCCTTTTTTTAGGTGTAATTCTTGGAGGTTTCCACATTTTTTTATTAAATTGAGGTTGGAACGCCGACATGTAAGTAGGAAAGGTACTTTTAAGAACCTACTTCTATAAAGTTCCTAATTAAGTTACCAACTCTAAGTTTTGTTATCAGTATTAATTTACCTGCAAATATAACATACCAATGTTCAAAATATCGACATCACTTTAATTCGAAAACACGAATTACTTGATGAAATTGTTCTACAATTACCATTATGAAAATATTTCGTTCACATCAAATAGTGTTGTTCCACGCTATTATTCTTGTTGCGATGAAATCTAAATATCGTTTGACGAAAAATTAATGGACCAAATGTCTTCGCTTTGACGAGCTGTGTACACATCGTCGGTAAATACAGAATTAGTGTAGCGACTAGCGACATTATTAAGGCGAAGCCGTCTATTGACTTTGATAATGGTTTTTGGGTTCCCCCCGTAAACGTTTTATTTATTCTAATCTGTATTTTGATAAACATTGCGGAGGTATGCTGAAAGAAATTACGTACTTACCTACTTCATTTTCTGCTTGAAGACTTTGAGGAGATATTTTTTAACGCTTATTTTTAATCTTATAGTTGCTACTAGTATTTTGTTTTACTTTTTATCGATAGTATCTGTGGAACGTACTCTACAGTTATAAAACAAGACACACCTCTGTTCATTAGAAAATCGAACGATGAAAGTTCAAAAATAATTTGAATCGAATAAAAAACGGCAGTGTAGTATATCGATGGTACTCCCGAGAGCCATTGTCGAGTGGAACTGGCACGCAACATCCCCCCGCCGCGTTCCACTTTTAAATCTGGAGAACCGAGGCGGCTTCAACGACTTTTTACGTTTTTATTTTTACTTTTTTTACAGAGATTGCGGCCAGCGTTTTACTCGAGTTATGAATCGCGTACCGATTATTATGTTTGCCAGTGTTACTTTGAAAATGCGATTTCAAATTCATTTGTTTTTCGAACAAAAGACTTTCAGTTTCATAACGATAAATGTTTTTGTATGTAGCCCGCTCTTAATACGCTAAGCGTTGGCTGAGGAAATATATTTCATAACTAAAGTAAATGAACAAGAAGGGGACTGAGTGACTGAGTAGGAGTGCAAAGGGTAATAAACGACAGGGGTTTGATGCGCACTTGATTATTTCATGTTTCCCTTTCCCTAAAAGAACTAATCCGGTACGTAGGCGTGACATTCACACCTCGCCATACTAATCTCAATTAAGCCCTCTGCGAATGTTTATGGCGGTCGTTTCGCACTTGACCGTTTCCCGTTAGGGCTCGGCTCTCGGTGAGTGCTCTCCACGGCTCATGGAACAATTTACGAGCTAAGGCACGCGACATGTTGACAGCCAATTGTGGTCCAAAAAGAAACGTTTTGTCTACCAAAAATTGTGTATGTTTTATGCTTAATTTTAATTTTTATGAGGTTTGATGTTGCGACGTTTGTAATCTTGAATACGTTGCACACTTTGAATACCACGAAACGATCAAGATTTTTTAAGATGAATGAACAAACATTTTAAAAAAACGTAAGGTTTATGTTTATTTCACCTAAATCCAAATGTTTCATAAATTCATTTCCAAATATACATTAGCATTCGTCGGAAGGCGTCGATCCGTGTCTAACAAACTATCCCGTCGTAACGCAAGCGAGTAGGCGTAACTAATATGACAAAAGAAACTATATAAATAATAACACTGGCCACCATCCAACGTGCTCGCAATACAAGTACGATAATAAACGCCTAATCATATGACGCCGCTAATATATTACTGGCTGAAATAACAATGAAAGAAAACTTTCAAAATAAAATTAAGAAAAGTAAAATAATTTAAAAAGAAGTTTGTTTTTCTGTTTAAATTTCGAACTGTCACATTCACATGTGCCTGTAAAATACTTTTCTAACGTTTACTGAATCTCTGACGTTCTTAAATTGAATTGGCGTAATTTGATAAGAATTTGTTGATGGTAAATTCATTTATTTATTGACTGTTACTTACTTTTATTATAGATAGCATCTTTATTTCAAATCAACAGACTATGAACGAAAATTATAATGTACAGTATACCAAATAGGTACCTACTAAAATTATGGTTTTTATTTACGTCATATAAATGGATATTCAGACACATAAAAAGTACAAAAAATTGCTGTGTAACAGAATAAACTACAGGCCACATAGAAAAGCAGAAATTTTGTCGTGCTATAAAATCTTAACGTAAAATCCGAGTGGCAAGCGATACGTGTAAAGGCGAACCAAGGAAATGTTATTATTTATTTCCACATGTGGGAGAAGTGTAAAAATGTGACTCCATTTTATGACCGTTACAATTCAAAAGCAACTCGAGACGCTCTGAGCACTGAGGTTTCATACCTGAAAGTATTTTTATGTCACATGAAAAGGCTGGGCTTTTTATAGAAATACGGTGCTTTTTTATGTAAAAACATAGACAGCGACGTGTATTTCTGAGTTTTGGAAAATCTGAAACAGATTTTGTGTTCTAACGTTGGGTAATAATTTACTAACAATAATGAATCGGAGACTTTTAAAACTATTGCAAATTATTCGTTAAACCTCATTTTCTATACATTATATTTCTCCGAAACCTAAAACTCATATCCAAAACAACAATAATAATGTGTCAAGTCTGTCACATACCAAAAATCAAAACTGTCGAAACATTTGACAGCTTGACGTTAGCTGTCAGTGGTAAGTGACTTTTCAGTCACCATAGACTAAAAGGCGCCAATGTTACGATTACGAGAGTTGTGTGAAACACGTGATTTACGACCGTCACTGAATTAATTCGGAATGCGTTGAAGACAATATTATTGCGGAGCCGTATATTTGTGGTAATAAAATAGATCGTTATTGTATGTTAAGAGTAGGTATTTAGAATTTCGATATTCCTTTGAATTATCTTATGGATTTACGAGTATGTTGAGATTCAATTAACACACTTTTATCCGAGATGTTTTATGTCATTGGTAATAGCAAGAAAATGGTTTTGAAAATTAAAATTCGTGTTTTTTTTTTAGATCAAAGAGTTCAAGGCCTGTTTATTCACATTGTAATTTTACAGTGTTGCCAAAAGCTATCTATATTCTGTTGACGTGATATATTTATAATGCCGAACTTTTGCACTATTGAAGGAAATGTAATGGTTGTATCTATCCAAAAATTCTAAGAATGACAAAAATCTCTTGCCTCAGTGGTTATTACGTCAAAACTACATACCAATGATTTTTTTTACATCATTAACAACATTCTTATTTAAAATCGTACTAAATAATTGCCGTTTTGATGTCAACACACACCTACTATTTTCACTAAATCGATGAATACTTTTAAACTGTAGGCTTTTGCTAATATATAGCGAAGAACTGAAATGCTCGACTAAATCCTAAGGGACTACCAACCAACGGTTTTCCAACGTTATTCGAATTTGAAATATCGAATTTCGAATACCGTTCTGGGAGATGATGTCGTATATTTGGCGGAAAATGGATAGGATTTTATTGTTTTAAGACTTCTATATTCGAATTCAAATATTTATCGCTTTCTTTTTTAAATCTGAGCTTGTAAGAAGGTTTGATACTTTGATCGCGAGTCGTATACTCTATATTTTTTACATTAAATTTATACATGATAGTACCTGTAATATAATCTTCCCGTACAGAAAACATACTATTAATTTGGTGTAGTACTTATGCCTTCAAAAGTTTCAGGCTCTGAATCACTCGCAAGTTTTGTCTCATTTTCATTATTAAAATTTAATAGATATCATAAAATAAATACACAATATACTCGCAAAGTCGCTTTCGTGGCATTGCAGCGTCCTAGTTATTAATTACAAGTCTAACTTAAGCTTCTTTGAATGCACCGTCTATTTGCAAAATAACTTTGAACATGAAATACCAAGTTCTATAACAGAAATGCTGATACATTTCTGTACTAAGACAAAATCCTCCGTACCAAGTAACAGAGGATTTCTATACTGAATGGAAACTACACTGTATTTACTATTTTATGAAGAAAAGTCGAAGTTGTTATTTTTTTATTGAAACAAAATAATTTATTCTGTAAGGATAATTATAACACTTTTACACGTCTTAAATTTGTTTCGAGCTCGCTGGATTTGACATTTCCTAACTGACTACCCTGAGAAGCAATATTGAAACAAACTTAGGGGTCTCTGTCTCTTTTAGATTCCAGACAGTTGTTGTTAATCTAGTGCGAGTGTATAAACAAATGCAGAGTATTTACTGGACTGGCCTTTTGTGTATGTTAAATACGTGATAGCATACAAGGAGGTTTACTAAATTATCTTAAAGTAAGAAGAAGATGAGGGAGACGCCACTCTTTGCTATGTAGAGCGGCATCTTACTTCCACAATCACAACAGTCTTGCTGCAAGCATTCATAATACTTTATTAAATATTTTATTATAATATGTGGCGTATTAATAGTTATTCTGGAAGAATGCCAGGTACCTTAGTATAGGGACACGCTTGTGTCAAATAAATTACTTTAATTGTGTCCGTGGGAATTAATAAATAAATCATATAATTGTAACAAGACTCTAGTTATGAATAATGGGAGTGAGATCAAAAGATGGGAGCTATGTGGGTGTTAATACATTACTACATTGTTGCTAGATTTGCATAAATGCATATACGTTATACTGTAGAGGTACATTCAGTACGAGCAAATAAACACCACGACAAAACAATTGAAGTTTAAGTCCTTGTTAAACTATTTATGAAATCGTGAAATATTCTTTCAAATTAAACATTTTATGTTTGGCTTACAATATCAGGAATATTCCATAACAGCTTCAGAAATTTCGCATAAGAAGTATACTGCAACTGTGTGTGAAATGTTTTTGCTCGTGACTGTACACAACGTACGAATAACGTTTCCGCAAAACGCTTTACTTCAAGCAAGCTTTTACTTCAAGATATCACAGTATGTTCGTTGATTACTTCTCATAACTAAATGTTACTGTTTTAGGTCCATAATTTTGATATTGAAATATGTAGTTTATTTTAAATCTGATAGGTCCGTATTTAAAGTAAAGCTTTCAAACCCTAAATTACGTGAGGTGAAACATAAGTGCAAGAAATTTGATAAATATTGTTCGTTCTGAATATAGGTATAGGCCTTATACTCGTATATTCACAGCTTATATCTAGGTACAATCTATAGAAGAATCGTAACAGATTATTCCCCAGAAATACCATACTTAATATAATGCTATAAGCCAAAACTTTTCCTCATAAAGCGGAATAGTTACTTACCTATTTCGCCCACGTAAACCTCGTTTGTCAGGACTACACAAAAATATACTATAACCTCTACTATTGTTCTAAGAGGGCCAGATGTTATGATATAGAGTCATGTGACACGTGCACTTTGAGATACCAAGAGGTATTTACTCTTGGGATAAAATGGCTATCTGAATTGAGAGGTTGCGTTATTTACGATATTATAATTATGATTGTGTTTCTATTAGTGATATCTACATGAAATACTCGTATGCGTTTGGAAAATATCGATGTTCAGTCGCTATCACAATGATTTAAAAACATTCAAAATTAAAAATAAAATTAAGATTTGTGTAACATTTACAAATTCTGAAATCAAATAAACAAAATTAATTTATGCAATGCATATTCTCACTCGAATTCATACTCGAATAATTACATTCGAATTCCAAATATAAAACGGTTCAATCACCCGAGCTTCGAGCAAAGAGTTCCTTTACTTTTTTGCGTTCTATTGTGCTGCCAACATAAAAACTCGAACGGCAGCGCCAATAAGGGTCGGTGGCGGTGCAGGGGTGCCAATTTTACGGCCCAATGGCGCGAGAGAGCCGATTGGAAAACGCTGATGACTAGGCAGTGATTATACTCTGTGCTCTAATTTCGTGTACGTGGTTAAAATGTAATTAAACATTTTATAGGTTTGCATATTGATAATATACAGTAAAAGAACCACATTTAAAAATTTTACTCGAGTATTGTATACCTACCTATAACATGCAGTACATTTATCATAATCATGAATGAAAGAATCATGAATCTATTTTATCAGTCTTTGTATGTAGGTATAATAATGTATATCATATCTAGCAATAGGTTACACAGCAGTTTATGTTTTTCGTGCCTTCTAAACACTTGAAGAAATAAGCTTATCTTATACTTTAGCTTGACTACAGATAGAAGACGTAGACCAATACAGATACCTGCAACAAAATTCTAATACTAAAACAGATAAATGACTAAAGCCACAAAAAAGATCTGTAACATATGGAATGCAATAAATAATTTGAGTTTGAAGGTCCTATTCAGAGTTTCTACACCTTAGTATTCAAATAATCCCAATAATGGTAAAATTATAAAACAATACACAACCATAACAAAATTTAAATTGAGAACGGCTAAACAAACAATCATAAAAAGCAACCCATTCACAAGTATCACCTGCAACAAAAATCAAATACTGAAATAGATCAACGACAAAAAGATTCCCATTCACAATTTCAACACCTTAGTATTCAAATTATCCCAACATTGGCAAAACTACGACAATACATAAACAAAATTTAAATTGAGAACGGCTAAACAAACATAATCACAAAAAGCATCCCATTCACAACTATCGCGGTGCGGAGTATTCAAAGCGATTTTATCGCGGCGTTTAGTTGTCGCGTTGTCGCGCACCCCATCCGGCGTCTGTCGCACTACCGCGTTCAAAAGACGTTTTGTTCGTCTGGTTGTTTTGTGCGCACGATACAAGGTGTTAGTGTTTCATTAAATTATTTGTTTTTAGTTTTGTTTTGTACTTAATTGAGTTTGGGTTGTCTCTGTTTTCGGTCTCTTGTTTTGTGTATTTATTATTTTTTTGTTATATAAAATGGTTGTAACGATTTTTAGTACACAATTGAATTAAACTACTATTTCAATGTTAAGACGTTTATCATGTTTTTTTCTATCACAATCAAACTATAATCTCAAACCGAAACGTAAAAACCTATACAAAAATAATTACACCTAAACTTATTTTAGACAAATCACGTCTTAATGACATCTAAACTGTTTGATAATTAATTACAACCAACCACTACCAACTCGAACTAAACTGTCAATTTAAACTTCGAATTGCTTAAACCATCAGAATATACCTATCGCAAGTATTCACAAGTCAAGCTAATCTGAATTAAACTAGAATCGAGAAGACCAAATTTGTATTTGGTCAGACATCTTGCGTACAGAATCACTGAGAACTGTCGCTCTGTTGAATATGCAGTAACCATTCGAACTTATTAATATTTATGATTGAATAAACACTAAATCCCCTACCACCATATCTTGAAGCAAAACTTTCGTCAGTGTGGAAGAGAGATGGTGCTACACCGCGTAGCTTTCCGTCTCGCTTGCACAGTCCGAACAGGTTTTTCTTTGTGAGTTATTGGTAGGTGTTCAGTTGACTAGTGTGGTTTATAGTCTATGGTGGGACACCAAGCAGTAATTTGTATACAGTTAGTATTTGTATAAAGGGAATGCCTGAATGTAATTGTTTTACGAATATATTTGTTGAATTTAATTGATTAAAAGAGCAAAAGTAAACGTCGAACAGAGTAGTTTTATTAAACTCAAAAACTGACAACCCCAGTTAACAAGAATCATAAATAAAGGCGAATTTACAGGTTAATGACACCACACACACGTAGTAATTACCTACCTCAAATCAATAGAGTTTTATTATGACAACAGTATTCCTATTTTACGCCTCTAATTATTGATATAAATCACGCTGCGATTTTATAGCTACAATTTTTAAACTTATGGAATACTTTGTTTGTCGATTAGATGAATCCTAACAATATAGATAAAAGGAACCAATTGTACCCGATCGTTATTTTATAAAGAGGTCATGCTAAATATGATAATGTAATTTTTTTAAATGGCTAAACCTCATAATACCTTTATAATGATTCTAATATGATTCGGTTACGGCAAACGTATATTTTTATTTAAATTCAGTTTTTTTCTGTTAGGATAACAATTTTAATCTTGATCTTCTGTACTTTCCGCAGTTTTATTTCAACATAATATTATTATTTTCCAACCTATTCAATTTAATATAAAAAAGATGTTTGCCTACGTACTAAAATGTCGGACTAACCTTTAAAGTACCAGAATTAATGGAACACATTTAAATAAAAAAATAAGAATCCAATTTCCGTTTTTCCCATTTAGCTTACAGTTGGTAATGTTGGTATGTTCATTTCCTGCGCACTGGCTGGCTAAGCGCTTAATACCTAGATAACTATTTAAAAAACGAATGCGCTTTAAAACACATTCGAATTTTAAATGTGTAGGGTTTACACTGGGTTTACTTGGTGTATTTTTAAGTGTTTTAAGCTTTTAATTAGAAAGGTCTTTTTGAATGATATTTGAATGTTTAGACAAAACGTTGCATGAAAAAATGGATTAGGTGTAACGTTGTTTGTGTAGGTGTAAATTGGGGGCGTCGTAATATTTAAAACTCTAAGACTGTCATGTTAATCCCTCGCCAAGTCTAACTCATAAATCAATTGCGTCAAATTATTACATATGATTTTACTAATTTAACTAAAGAAAACTGTATCGAGTAAGGATGTCCGAGTTCTTAATAAAAGAGGTAAGAGTAAATATAATTTATAAACAATAAAAAGATAGGCACTTAAATTAACTGCATAGATCTATGCAAAAAAAAACCTTCGCGATTAGGCTTTTAACCCTTAATAAGAGGAATTGTAAAAAAAATAAAGAAACAATTTACTCCTAGTCCATTTCCAATAAAACCCTTTCACAATTGTTACGCCCAATCCTTTTATTTGTCACAATAATATCCACTTAGCAAATGGAGGCTGTCCATTTGCAGTCGGTCCGATGCGATAGAGTAGCAGGTGTCCACTCGTATACGTAATTGTAGTAACGGGCGCTTGCGATCGGATCCGATTCAATTCTCGATGCATAGTCTATTAGAACATGGATAGTTGGGCACTGGATGTGACGAGATTTTAGATTTTATCTGATTTATCGGAGTTAATCCGAGACTGCGATGTGAAAAATGACTATGGTATATTTGTAGTAGTATAGATTATTCCAACTTCTATGTATTTTAGGTAAAAAAAAATCGGTACCTATGATTAATGTTGAATTAAAATTATAAAGTTTTAATTTAATTAATTGTAAAACCATATACTGCATCTACTACAAGACTGCACTGATATCCGAGTTTTATAGGTCAGTAAGCCAATTACCGCTGGACACGACATGTCGCGGGTTCGATTTCCGCGTAGGACAAGAATTTGTGCGACTCACCGATGTTTGTTCTGGGTCTGGGTGCCTTTGTGCATGTAAATTAAATGTCTGTAAAACCCACTGCCGCACAAGGACAAAATTCCTTAGTGCGGAAGTCGTTCTTTAAAAAAAAGTACTCACCATCATTAACACATTATTAAAATGTTACATAGTTTTCAATCCTACTACGCCGTATCGTCAAGTCAAGCGTTGTTTGCTGTCAATCCCTCACTGCTCCCACACACACACACACACACTCGATACGCTAATTGTTTGCTTGTCCTGTCCGTCTGTATACCAAGCTATCAATCACGCATTATGAATCTTTTACGAAGTTCGTGAGATTTCAATACTATTTGAATTTAATTTACATGTTAATGATTTATAGACGGATTTGGGTATTAAAATGGTTTTTGAGGTTATGCGTTAGTTTCTTTGTGCGTATAGTGAAAAGGTTTTTACAAGTTTTTGGTTCTGGTTGTCATTTTTTTTCAACCACTAATCTATTCCCATGGACATCGCAACTTCTTTCTTCAATTGACAGTACTTTTCTTCTTCGTGTCCATAGTATTCTTATCTACTTTTTTGTTGATTTAACTGTCGTGAGGTTGATTCATAAACATATGTTAACAGTTTATTCACGCGTATTTATCGGAGTAGCCCGACTAGTTTCGGACCCAACCAGAGTCCTTAATCATAAGCTGACTTGAATAACCGTTAACATATTATTCTAATTTGCTTTAAATACGCTCAGTAATTAACCACATTGATAAGATTTGCAATATCCTTCTTATGATACAACATTTTGTCACTATCTCAGAAAAAAAACCATCATGCACATATCTGTAATCTTGTATATAAAATTTTCGTGTCACAATGTGCGTTCCGTACACCTCCAAAACGGCTTGACCGATTTTCTTCAAAGAGAAAGTATGTGCATTCAGTAGGTCTGGGAATCAGCCAACATAAATTTTTCATCCCTACGATTTTTTCGCAATCTAAGTTGCAGACAGCAGCTAGTTATATTAATATTAAATTGACGCCAAATACAATATTTACGTAACCCTCATAACAAATACTGACCTCGGCAGTTTGTATAGTTAAAACAAAACACCATCGGCGTATGACGTGTGCAAGCATTGTTTGTTTGCCACATTTTAGGATCAATCTAATGATATAGGTCAGTAACACATCTGTAAAAACAAGGAGAATCATGTTTTTGATTTGTTATAATTATAGGTCATTGAGATTGTTAGATGAATGAGATGAATTTGGACTGTTTTTCTATCGATTGAATGAAATTGTGGTGTTTGAATTTGCAATCTTAATAATTTATTGTTTAACGAATTCCTCGGCAAAGATTGAAGTAAAACGACTCACTGTATTGAATTATTCAATACAGTAAGTCGTTTTACTTTAGTGGCTATTTATTCCAGTTTTAAAACATAAAATAAAATAAGCTAGTAATCATAATGATACAAAAATAGTATAACGATGTAATAATCATAAATATATTTTACAACATATTTAACGTTATAATACTCGTTGCTGGATGCCATTCCCAAAGTAATTTAAGGTAACCTCAGATTCGTATTTTTCGAAAGAGATTTATTACAAAAACATACATTTTCAGGCGTCTTTTATGAAATTCTTTTCTACCTCTTACCAATAATTTGAACAAAAACCTTTGCTTCTCCTTAAAAACGTGAACCACATCTAGTAGTCCAAGGTCTAGGTGAGTCGATACCAAGTCTATAGGTTACTTACAGTAAGCGTTCAATACTCGTCCATTTCGTACTTCAGTCACAAACCTGTTTAGTTTGATAGCCCATAAACGTTTGAATAGGACTTAAAAACTTCCAGCCGATAAGTTACCTTTGTTGATTTATCTGTTAATAAAATTCTCAGTGACTTCTTTAAAGAAATAAATTATCCGAATAATAAATTATTCGATTAATAATAATAAATGCAAAACTTTGTAAGTATGAATGGATTAATGATTGTTACTTTTTCACGCTTAAACGGATGGATCGGTGTTGATGAAATTTGGTATGGAGTTATATGACACCCTAGATTAAGACATAGGCTACTTTTTTCCTGTCTGCGTTATTGTATATGTAGCTATAACTGACAATCGCGCGGACAAAGTTCTGGGAAACAGCTATAGCTACTAAACAGCTATAGCTAAAAAACTCGCAAGAAATCTTCTAAATATATTCCTTCTACTCGTAGATGTCATTTTGCTCTCATCGTATGTTAGTATTTTTTTTTATATTTATTTATTTGGGATGCCAACAGTTATTAGGTACCTACATTATGTTTAGGAAAAATCGTTACATACAAAAAATAGTTACAAGCTAAATGCATAACTAGTTACAAGCAAACACCACATGCCCCGAAAGACAGGAAAACTCTAATTTTGGTTTAATTTGTGAAAAACCGATTCAGCGTCTAGGATTAGGTACAGAAACTACAATAACGAACAAAAGCAAGCTTCTAAGTTACTTCTACTTTATATGGCTTGAAGATATTGTACTAAAATTGTATTGTTTTGTTACAGGGGCTTCGGAAAACAAGGCTACCAATGTCAAGGTAAGATTTACAATAATTATAATAAGTCGTGCGATCGTCAGCGTCGATAGCTACGCGGAGCCGACGCGCGACGCGTACGGTCGCGTAGCTATCAGCGCTGACCACCGTGCGCGTCACTAAAAAACGCTTCCTTTACGTTCATATATCTCGGCCATCAGCGCTGACGGTGCGCATGCCGTCGGCGTAAGACTAAAACCAGCCTGATATCTCAATAAATAGCAGGCTTAGTTTCCACCAGGATACATGATGAAGGATGTCTTTAAGAATCAATAGAATATAATTTTTTTCTTTATTTTATTTACCCGTCTACCTCTACGTAGCCTTTTTTTTCGTAGGAAATCTTTAAATGACTCCGCTCGCTGTGGGTGCAGCGGAAGGGAGTGTCAGACTATTACACATGTACATGTTCCTCCTGGAGCCCAATGAGTGCCAGAATCGCGGTAACTTTTACGAACATCCCGCAGCACCTTTATGTAGCCTATCACACTTCCATTCATAAAGCTTATTATATTGGTTCTTTCACTTAATGAATTATAGTGATTCTATAACCACATCTCTCATTACTTAGACTTGGAGGGATAATTTTCTCCGAAATAGATAATATTTTTTCCTTTGAGCGATACAACATTTTTCCTTTAATAGGAAACTCTAACTAAACGAGACAATTTAAAATGGCTACTAATTGAAGTCACTTTACAACATGTTTCGACGAAGCCCAGTCATAATTAAAATACTGTTTTAATGTGCTATCAATATCACATTTTCTTCAGAAAAAAAACTTAACATAAAATTTTAAAGGAAGACTCGGCTATATTTTAACACGCAATATATTACGTATAGTACAAACCATTACAAAGGAACAATTAAAAAGCATAGAGAACAATTACATACGCGTCATTATCACATGCGGGCGCTAACCTCAATCTCTTTGAGGCCGTCCCGTGTCATGGTGGAGCGATAATACAGGGTACCTTTGTCTGCAGTGTGCAGTTTCGTGGTGCACAAAAGATGCCACGAGTACGTGACGTTCACCTGCCCCGGTGCCGACAAGGGGGCGGATTCCGACGTGAGTATTTATAAGTTTCATTTGTTTTTCTATTGTTTTTTTTTCGGATATTTAAGATAATTGAGTATCAGCTGTATTCAAGAACGGTACCTTGTTAAGTGACGTATTTGAGTAGGTATGTCAGATAGACGTCTTTTGTTTCTCGATTTTTAAATTAATATTGATCATGGCAGTATGATATGTACTGATCTAGAATTAGAACTGAGTGAGTGCGACTCTTTACTTGGTGTTGTTCTGGAATACGGCTGTTAGAATAGGCCATTTGATATTTATAAGGTTGTATAGTTGAATTAACTGTCTAATTAAATTGATTTGATAAATTATTCGTGAGGTTGATAACCTCAATTCAAATTCGATTATAAGCTCTTGAATTGGCTTTCAAAAATGCAGGCTGTTATTTTTTATTAATCTTTAATGTTTCCTTTTTCTCAATTAACAATAATAAGAATAACTTAGCTTTAAGTGACATTGCACAATATTTCTAACTTGTAAATACAACAATAATATAATCAACTGCACAAACACATGTAATTTGTAAAACAATACATTTATTTCATATTAATAACACTACTGTAAAGGCTTATAGTATTTACTAGGGATGTAATGGAGCTGTAATTATCGGATATTAGAAATAAAAAAAATATCCGCATCTGGAACCGACATTCAAAAACTTTCAGATATTTTGGGGTTTGGGCCGAGTTTCTTACACAACACGTTGTGACTGGTTTTTAAATTTTAATCCGTCATACAAACTGGACTTTCCTGAATTTTCCTATATACTTTAAATCCCTTAAAAGTTTCATATCTTTTACCGACACAATCCGAAACAAACGGAAAATCCAAAAACAAAACTTCAATCCGTAACCGTAACTATATCCGAAACCGTATCCGAAATGACTTATCCATAACATCCCTAGCATTTACTGTTATAAAGTAATTACTGTAAGTTCGCGTGCCGAGCCTGAAGCCGTCCGTCAAATTGCACTACACGAAATTAGTTTATATTTCATACACATTTATAAAGTATTCGTCAAGTGCGAAAGGGAAGGGTTGATGTTCTATTATTTATTATAGTGGTCAATTGACAATAAACTTCTTTGTGATATTTTATTGTATTGTAGTTTAGGACTAGCACGCTTTACAAGAGCCTACTATTTTGACTGGCCTGTTGGAATAGTGGTTAGTGACCCTGACTGCTATACCGGAGGTCGTGGGTTCGATCTCCACCCAGGTCAAATGTTTGTGTGGGCACGATCATTAGTTCTGTGTCTGGGTTTAATTTATCTATAGAATGTATGTATTTAGAAGTACATAAGTAGGTATGTTTATCAGTTGTCTGGTACTCATAATGCAAGCTCTGCTTAGTTTGAGACTAGATGGCGATGTGTGGAAGTCGTGGAATATTACCATAATATGATTATATTAGTATCAGTTTTGGAGGTAATATTATTGCAGTTGTGGAAGCGTGACGGCGTGTTACATGACGAAGAGCATCTCTTTTCAACAACTGTAAAAATACTACTTTAAAAGCTTATATATATGTACTAAGCGCGCTGATCTATAAAAAAATTGTGTACTAAAAACCGACAAAATCTGATCACAACCGATGTATTACTTCTACAGTCTTATGTAACTTAAATCTTGGTTAGAAAAATGTTTTTTTAATGATGTGGCACTTGGACCACTTACGAAATCATTTTTAATTCTTGTATTTACAGTAAAACCTTTGTTTTTATTCAAATTAACTTCCACTCTGTTAATTAAAATAATTCTGTAATTTATAAAATCTAGAATCAAGCTTTATCGTTGAAGTACTGAAATTCTTAAGCCGACTTACTTGAGTTATGTAAGTAATACAATTGTTGAGATTAAATCAAGTTTTTGTTATTTATGTTCTGTATTAGTAAAATGACTCGTAAATATTTAAGTTATTTCTTATAAATCATATTATAGTTACAAAGGCTAGTTAACAAACATTATAGAATCTATAAAGCATTCGTAAAAAAAAAACAATCCCATAACATGAACATTGTAAACTTGCTACGAGATAAAACTAGTAAGCTACGTGGCTCTTATCAGCGTACACTATAACGCTACGATAATGCTACGGCAGAATAACCTCTACGGCGTAGCAATCCAGAGTTTTACCATAATAGTTAACAATAAGTGTCTCCCAGGTGCGGTTGGTTGGAATTGTTTTAATTGTATACGTTTTAGTGTGTCTTCTATGTAAATATAATTACATAAGATAAAATTGTTTAATTGTTGTAACTGAAGCTGTAATTTGGAATTAAGCACTTACAGTATTTTTTATGTTTAAATCTAAGATACACACGCCTCAGCACAGCAGAGAGACTATATGACATGATCTAACTATAGAATGTAATAATTTCTAAGGCATTTTGTTTATCGATGATTGATAAACTGTAAAATAGTTATTGGGTAAAATACCTTATCGCCCACAACTATTTTACTTTAACATGTGGTATTATATAAGATTTACTGTATTCTAAGAAAGCTTATAAAACAACAAATTGAGGATAACGTTACTATCAGGAAGATGTTTGGAATAAATATCTTTGGCACGTGTAATTTATTTAAACTTTGCAATAAATTCAGTGAATGTCACGTTAGTTCAACACACGTGTAACCTTACTTCAACAGAATTCCACGCTTTGCAGTTATCTACGTACTATACAAAAATATAAAGAAATGAAAAAAAAACTAACGTGAGTTTTATAATATGACAAAAATAAATTTTTCATTTTATACTCCACAAGAAACAAAATTAATTGCGTTTAGAACGCGTTCATTCGAACACTCTTACACTTAATTCCATACCATTTTACTCCATGTATAAGTTTGCAACAATAAAGAACAACAGTTTACGTACGTATATAAATATCAGATCCACTTAAAGTCATTTTACTAAATAGTCAGGCGAAAGAAAATGCCGTGTCTCTAGCACATAATTGTATAACAAGCGCGCATCGCTTCAAATAATAATACGTTACAGGCGGCCATACTGGAGTAATTGGCGGGAACTAATGCCGCCATCTTGTATCAAATAGTTCTGAAGTGGAGTAATTTGTTAATCAACACTACTGTTACAGCTACTTGTGTAGTTATTGCATAATGTAAAGAGTAAAATGTTGATTTTTGCAGAATATTGATACTGTTGATTTTTATGAAAGGGAATTGAGATTAGGATTATCAATTACACTAGTCAAACCAATTAATTTACTAGGTTACAATAGTTAAGCAAATTACTTTGATAAAGTACTTAGATTTATTTGGAAATATAATATTTAGAAATTTAATCTACATAGCTACTGGTTTCCCATGTTATTTTTATCTGTTAGGTAGGTCCTTCAAAATATAATGATAATGTTTTATATCTTTGTGTGACACAGAGAGCTCACTCTTATACTATAATTAAAGCAGTAATTTGTGTAAATTATCAAAGGAGTAGCTCAGACTGTAACTTACACATAAATGTTCACATCAAGTTAAATGAACATTTCCATTTCGAGAGCAGAGAAATATTCGAGAGACGCCATTTTTAGTACAGACGGCTAATTAAGTCAAAAGATAACATTTTTATGTTGTTTCTGAGCTTTTAAAGCTCTGTTTACTGATGAAAATTAAGTACCTAATTATAATTGTAACTTTGAAAAGAAGAGGTTTTAACAAACTCTGTTCTTTATAATTATATCTGTAATTTCTTACTAGAACCATAAGATAATTTATTTTTACATGTATTATAATTATTTTTCCAACCTTCAAGGAAATTACAAATTACTTTTTCGTAATATCAAAGTTTGTGGTAAAAAAACGTACAACTTCCCGCCAATAGCGGCCATATTGGAATGAGATGACGCGAGTGGAAATGACACCTGTCATCACTGACGTTTATATTCTTTGACAAGAGGGAGATTAAATTTGTTCAAAGGATAATTAAAGCTACCAAAATATACCTTTTTATTCGTATATTACATAAATTTAGGGACAATATTCTAAATATACGAAAATAGGTAGTCAATGTTATGACAATCCAACAAGAAATCCAGAGCCAATAATTCTAAAATAATTATATTTAAGATGTAACATAAATTTACAGTAAACTTTGCCATACTTATTAAAAAAAAACTTCACATCGTATTTCTTAAGAACATAGTCAAAACTGCAGTACTGAAATAATGTTAAGATTTTATCACGTGTCTATCGTGACTAGCAATCGCAGCAACAGGGGGCTCTGGAAAGAAAAAGGAGAAACCTTTGCCCAGCCGTGAGATTTTATATTAGACAAAGAAAATAAATACCTTCAAAGGAGACAAAACAAGAATATACATTATACAGAATCCAATTAGTCATTAGTTATAACTACTTAGTCTTAGATACTCAAATCTTCTTTTTAAAGAACACATTTATTTTAATATGAACAGGAAAATCGACTTTACTGAAATAAAGATTAAATTAAAATTAAATAGGGTCTTTATGTACGGTGGTCTGTATACTGCCTCAGGCTCAACATTGCTGTGGTTGTTATTATAAATACAATTTCCCAGCTACGTGAGCTAATTATATTTATTTAACTTGCAACACTGTAATTGAACTGTAGATGTTAGAAAAACTAATTGGATACTCCTTGAATGTAGCGGTGTGTTTATTTTTTAATTGTGAAGATAATTCTTTGTATGAGAAAGTAAAAACGAGGTATGAAATATGTACGTAATTTTAAGTAAATATTTCACATTTACTGGTGCTTAAAATGTAATAAACAGTTTCTGTTTCAATGAAATTATTTTTAATTATTATTGTAAATATCAGTGTAAATAAATTTATTAGAGAACGCAGGTTAAGATTTCATTAACGTGATGTGCTGACACAAAAGCGGTACAACTTTGTAAAATGCTTTATAAATATAAGGTATGCTGTTATTATGCCGTACCTAAAATTTTTTTTTTCTTTATTTATAAGTGTACTTTCTTAAGAATTAATGTAAAACATAGTGTTTAGAGATACTAGATTTTTACCATCGATATTACATGATCTGATTCTGTATTCCTGTCTATTCTGTATCTGTATAGATAGTTCCATCCATAATTGTATGTGCTTATTTACTTTAAATGTATATAAATAATGTATAGTAAGTGTTCAAATACAAAGATTCCGTTAGATGATTAAGGATTAGATTAGTATGAAGCAGTGTGTGATGTCCCAAACATGCCTCAGCCATAACCGTCGGATAACATGTGGTACATACACCAACAGGACACGCGCACGAAGCACAACTTCCGCGCGTGCACGTACTCGTCGCCGACCTTCTGCGACCACTGCGGCTCGCTGCTCTACGGGCTCATCCACCAGGGCCTCAAGTGTCAAGGTACCAAGCGAGGACCTAACCCACTAACGCTTGGTCGTGCTTCTATCTGTGTTCTAGACTCTTCATTACAGGGTGATGGTGATCGAACGCTTTCTGCTAATGCTTTTTATCTTAACTTTTTTTTGTCTTTCCGTGTCCGTAGATTTAGGTTTCATTCTTCTATGTAGGGTTGTCACTGTTACTACTCTCTTCGGGGCCCTTGAAATTATATCATAATTTATATTGATATGTTTGTGATTGCAAAGGCGGCCTACGCTCCTCACAAATGGAACACGTGGACGTTCCTTGCTCCAACTTTTTGTGAACACTGCGGTACATTACTCCATGGTCTCGCCCATCAGGGATTAAAATGCGGAGGTATAATATAGACGTATCTATAGAATGACACTAACAAGGGGAAACTAGTTCCTGGATAGCGAATGCTTTAACACGATACGACTAATGTATGCCTTTGCAACTAAAAGATTAAGTGTTGTCAGCACAGAGGTTCCAGCCCCAGGTATTGGCTCCCGATAGTGAGACGCGGCCCGCTTGCACGATGACGCGTGGCTCTGTGTATAACATGAGTAACTAATTCGAGTCCCCTCGTAGGAACCGTAACGTCGATGAAAGTAAATTCACTTCTGTTTCTAATTTGTTTGCATGTGTCCCCCCTGTGTATGTTCTGTCAACTGCAGCTAAGTTTGTTTGCCGACTGTGAGTGTCTTGGAATAACGCACGTAGTTGGATTAATGTTGTTGTTTGAACTTGTTGTTTTCTCATCGAATGCATGTAATATTAACAAAGGCTTTATTCATCGAGTGTATTAAAACTAGTTCATGTATTGTAATGTTCCAAGTTTTGTTCTGCCTGGCTTTAAGTTATGCATTTATGTTAAACAGTTAATTATTCGCCGGCTCTGCCGTATTACCAGTATTTGCATATTAATCGATATAATTTCGACTACCGACTACCGCGATGTTTTCATCGTTCCTCATAATTTCATCACTAATAAGCTCCTTGTTCCCTTTACGAAAATTCTTTGATCCTTCACTCCCCAATTAATTCTGACGTTGTAATATAATTATTTCCTAGAATGTTATACAATATTTAATGTTAAAGCTAGAATAACGCCTCTTGAAAAAATTACACAACTGACCTAATTAGAAACCTAGTTTCAGTTTGAAAAATGTCGAGAACAAAGCAAATTTATAATTCTCATTTCTCTTGAAGAGTATTTTACAAATTAAAATGGTGTATTTTTTATATTCATTTGTTGAGGTAGCGTTTGTTCCGAGCTCTTTTAATACGAGCTTATAATATCGAGGTTTATTTACTGGGATCTATTTCGTATAAAATGTCGATCAATTTCCCTTTAATATTTTGTGGATCCCGCCTCTTATCTTCCCTGTTATCATATTAATTACAGGGCGGTTGTGTACTTAATATTATATTTACATTGAGTAATTACTGCGAATTAAGGAGCTTCCCGACTTAAGTCTGCCATAAAGCTTCTGTTTTTCTTGTGATTGCTGCTTTATTTATTTATTATTACTGGAAATTCAGTGGGGATTTGATACTTGTATCTAAGAGCTAGTCTTTTACACGTAAAACAATTGATTTTCCCCTTCTATTTAACCTCCTTGACTATTCTAGACTCTTCTTTATTTAGGCAAAGCTTTGTCTATCTAGATCTCTCCTTTTCCCTATATCAGTAATTACTTATACTTAATTAGAATATTTCCACTTAAAGTATGCTAGTAAGTAGTTACTAATGCAAAATTCTTCGAATGATTGATACCAACATGTTTTCGTACTAACCGTTTGTGCAGTAAGTATTACATATTAGGTGCTGTTAACCGCACGCCGCATGCATGAGGCCATTCATCACTCAATGCTGTTACTACGACCGTTTTTGGTGTGATTTATGATATTATCTATCTATAAATATTTTAATGATTTGTTTTTAATTTGTATTTTTTTACATACCTACTTGATTGGAATACATAACCAATTAATGTAACCTTTATGAATTTTAATGAAATAATTGGAAAATTATGAGATGAAGTTTAGATTCAGGATCCAATTTAAAATACTCTGGATTTTCCTGATAAGCATTTAAAAAAAAATAGTTTTTTGTTTTGAAGTTCCTACTTTAAAGTTTACAGTCAGGATTCGAGAGGTAAAACTTTAGCTAAAAAAAATGGTAAAATAATGTCTTATTTTGGAAGTTATACTAAGTGTATTGTGACATACTAGCATGCGACATGAACGTGCACAAGCGCTGCGAGGAGTCGGTGCCGAACCTGTGCGGCTGCGACCACACCGAGCGCCGCGGCCGCATCCAGCTCACCGTCTCCTGCCAGGGGAACAAGCTCACTGTTGTAGGTAAGGGAACAACAAAATGTTCAGAGAATAGAAAATATAAATAATATAACAATGCTATTTCGACCACGGCGACTAGTGTTACTATGACACAAAATTTGGAAAGGTCGATGCGCGCTGTGAGGTCCGAACTCGAAACCTTTGACTTAGCAGTTATGGCCTTATAACTAAACTATCACAGCTTCAAAGGAAATATAAAAATTATACAATCGTAATTTGGCTCCTCTGAATAGCCTTATTTGTGCAATATAGTTTTCCAGTCGCACCTACCAAGTGATGTATGGATTAACTATCTGTCCTCCACACCGTCATTAAAAATCTTAGTATTGCCTCGTTGGTCGTTGGTTGTAAGCCAGCAGAGAAAAAGTAGCGTATGAATTTAGAAATATTATACTTTTCCCTACTTATGTCTTCAATGTCCAAAATCTACCCACCAGTACTGAATATCACTTACCAATTTCTAAAATTCTGCCCCCAGTGATCCAAGGCCGCAACTTGATCCCGATGGACCCCAACGGTCTGTCGGACCCCTACGTCAAGATGAAGCTGATCCCGGACTCCGACAATGTCAAGAAAAAAACCAAGACGATGAGGAGCACCCTGAACCCCGTGTGGAACGAGACGCTGGCCTTCGACCTCAAGGCCGAGGATAAGGATAGGAGGCTGCTGATTGAGGTAGAGTCGACATTTCTGTCACTGTCAATTTCTGGCACTTTATCGTCTTTTTTTTAATTTAATAAAATCATGAGATCAAAACAATAGTGTAACTTATATCTAAACTCGCCAAACTGTTACGTTTCTGCATCTGGGTGTAAATAATCTGTAATATTTTACATGCATTTAATAGTATATTGGTATGTCTGTTATTTATTTAGTACTCATAATACAAGCTGTGCTTAGTTTGAGATTAGATGACGTTGTGTGCTATAAATCTCTGATCTTACCTTTACTACTGAAGGAAGTTCAAGAAGGCTATGATGTAGCCGGGTCACACACTAGCGCATAACCCACGATAAGCCGCGGGCAGTCATGCGAGGATATCAATTTTCTGTTAATTAAGGCAGCAACGCCACACTTGGGCTCATTACGACATTACGGTGAAACACAGCAATGATGTTTTAGTTCTTGAAAAACTAAATCAGTGCCAAAGGACTTTAAATAAATCTTAGTATTTTATTAAGGTGTATAACACAAATTGGCAAGTGCCATTTAATTAACATCAGCGTTATACAACCGAATTTTAATGAAAACAATTTCCTTATAAATAAAGCCAGTAAATAATATTGGAATTAGCATAGAACGTTTCTCAGGCGCTTGAATATTTTCTCAAGTAACGAATACGTTTGACCCCGAATTCTTAGAAAAATATTATTTTCATTACGAAACGTCTTTGTAAAATATAGGTTCAATTTACTAAAAACATTTCAGTAAAACAGACTTGGAAATTAATTTATTTTATTTTGCCCTCGGTCTCTTACTGCGTACTATAATATTTTTCCTATTTAAATAACTTCGTTCTGTGTAGAATTTACATAGATAGATGTATATCGAATATTATGTTAGACCACATCTTGATGTTGTTTTAAAGGGAGTCCTTAATAACTTGTCTAAGAGGTGTGTAACTTTTAAGCTCAGATTAACTTTATTCAAGTTATAACGTTGCAAAGATTATTCCTCTCTCTTTATACGCGTAGATATTTGGCTTAAATTTGAAGTTTGTCGGATTTTCTTTAAAAAAGGCAAAATTTTCACTTACTAGTCTTTATGTACGGTAACTGTCATTCCAGGTATGGGATTGGGACCGCACCTCCCGCAACGACTTCATGGGATCCCTGTCCTTCGGGATCTCGGAGCTGATGAAGGCGCCCGCTGAGGGCTGGTTCAAGCTGCTCACCCAAGAGGAGGGCGAGTTCTACAACGTGCCGGTGCCAGAGGAGGGCACTGACCTCGCCCAGCTCAAGAACCAGATGCGGGCTACCAGCGTGGGGGCACGCCGAGCCCCGCCCCCGCCGGATCGGGAGGTCCCCCATAATATGGCCGCCGCTGACGTCATCAGGGCCTCTGATTTCCACTTTATTATGGTGCTCGGAAAGGGATCTTTCGGAAAGGTAAGTTAACTTGTCCTTTTATAATGCTCATACTATTGAAGTTCTCAATTCTGAAGAAATAATAATAAGAATTTCGGTAACAAGCTTTAGATACATTTAAGCTTAAGCAACGGAGATAAGGACTACTTTTCCTACCAAGTATTCGGTGAACTTTCACGGGCAGATTTTATTACTCTTAAGACATCGGAGTATATAAGTTAACCCTCCTCACAAAAAATAAAACTAGGAAAACAAATAGTCTCTTTCCATCTTGACCAAAATCTTAACGGTTCTCCACAAACCTTTACTTTAGGTGATGTTAGCCGAGCGTCGTGGCACCGACGAGCTGTATGCCATCAAGATCCTGAAGAAGGACATCATCATCCAGGACGATGACGTGGAGTGCACCATGGTGGAGAAGCGCGTGCTGGCGCTCAGCAGCAAGCCGCCCTTCTTGGTGCAGCTGCACTCCTGCTTCCAGACTATGGTATGTCATGACAATGTGACTGACCTGTTAGTCTAGTGGTTAGTGGCCCTACCAACAGAGGTCGCGGGATCGATTTCCACCCAGGACAAATGTTTGTGTGACGTGATTCTATGATGGATATTCTATAACTAATTTTGTTAATTTTAAATGTGAAATTTACCTTAAACGTGTATACTAATGTAATGTATTTTTTTTCTTTCTAGGACCGCCTCTACTTCGTGATGGAGTACGTGAATGGCGGTGATCTTATGTTCCAGATTCAACAGTGCGGTAAATTCAAGGAGCCAGTGGCCGTGTGAGTAATGAAAAATTAAAATCTATTATTACTGCTACTTGTAGTCAAAAAACATTTTAAACTTAACACGTGTAATATTGTCACCTTAAGCATTTGACATAAAGTAACTTTTATTATGAGTTTATAGGTGGAAATTTCTGAACCACAGAATTTTCATCCCAAAATGGATCATAGTATTAAGGTTACAGACACTGGTTTTTAATACGGTCGTTAACCAAAACCCGAAATAAGAGTGTTAGTTTTTAGTATTAAAATATGTGTTTATATAAAAGGCAAAAGTTGCTGTATAGTCTATGGTTTAGCAGCATGTCTATAGTACGTCTATTCTGTTCACAATAAATAATTCTTACTTCATACCGTTGCTTGATTTATAAAGAGCTTTTCCTTTACAATACTAACTCGCCATATTTCTCAGCTTCTACGCATCAGAGATCGCTATCGGCCTGTTCTTCCTGCACTCCCGCGGCATCGTCTACCGTGACCTCAAGCTCGACAACGTCCTCCTCGACCAAGACGGCCACATCAAGATCGCCGACTTCGGCATGTGCAAGGAAGGCATCACTGGCGACAAGACTACCAAGACCTTCTGCGGCACCCCAGATTACATCGCCCCGGAGATCATTTTATACCAGCCGTATGGCAAGTCGGTGGACTGGTGGGCGTATGGAGTGCTGCTGTATGAGATGCTAGTCGGACAGCCGCCGTTTGATGGCGAGGATGAAGAGGAACTGTTTGCGGCCATCACTGATAATAGCGTGTCGTATCCTAAGACGTTGAGCAAGGTGAGTATTTTTTTATTATTCGGTCAGTCAAAGTTGTTTTTCTTGCCAGTTATTTTTGTTCGTCATGTCTTTCAAATGCCAAGCAGTAAAAGTACTTTCATTAGGTATTTTTATTTTACTCACTTTATACCAAAAAGCTTTAACGTGAAAGATTCGCTTAACTTTAAATCTTTTTCTTAACCATCATCTTCCTGCCCTTATCCCATTTTACTTGGGGTCGGCGCAACATGTTTCTTTTTCTAAACATGTTGCTAATGGATTTGGCTATGGTTTTATAGACGGCCGCCTGCCTGACACTAACCCTCTTTGGGAATGCGATTGTTGGTTGTTTACCCGCCACCATTCGGGTGACCCAAGGTGCTTGGTACAGTGCACTGGGTCTTAAGGTCCATTAGTCGCCTTTTACGACACCCAGTGGAGGATATGGGGTGGTGCTATTCTTTATATCCGGACACCACACGGAAACCGGACACCACACGGAAATCTTTTTCTTAACCAAAGCTTTAAAATCTGATAGATATAGATTATATATAGATATAGATTTGATATGTAACAGAAAAATCCCGTTAAAAACAGGCCATAGCATTTCGGAGCACATATTCATCATTTAAGTCACCAATATATAACAGTCACTAAAATGGATTCTGTGTTAATATATCAGGAAGCCAAAGACGCATGCAAGGCGTTCCTGATGAAGAACCCGCAGAAGCGGCTGGGCTGCAACGCGCGCGGCGAGGAGGACGTGCGCACGCACCCCTTCTTCCGCCGCATCGACTGGGCGCGCATCGAGGCCCGGGATGTGCAGCCGCCGTTCAAACCTAAGATTGTGAGTATATGGCATCTACTGGTGCTAAGTAACGTTATGATACCAAACACGAATGATTAACTTCTGTTCGAAATTAAATTTATTCGTGAATCGATCTATGTATCGCGAGATATTCACATGTGTACGAATTATGTGCAAATGGGCAGCAGCCACGGCACGTGGCCTCACGGCCTGTTGATTAGTATGAAACTTTACAGACAGTCTTATTCTTCACGGCATGTAACGTAGCAAGGCATCGAAAGAGAGGAAAAATGCGCAGAAGTCCTTTTTCATACATATTTACAGTTTGCGCATCTCTCCTCGCGCTTTAACTTTTGCCAAGTTAATACCGGCAATAATACCGTAAATAATAACACCGCCTTTTATCTGCGTGTAACACAGCAAGGCGGTTATTTGTCCAATAAACCGACTTCAATAACAAACCACAATAACATGACCCCTATCTCCTTCCAGAAACATCGCAAGGACGTATCGAACTTCGACAAGCAGTTCACGCAGGAGAAGACGGAGCTGACGCCGACGGACAAGCTGTTCATGATGAACCTCGACCAGACCGAGTTCATGGGCTTCTCCTTCCTCAACCCCGAGTTCGTGCAGCACGTCTGAACAACCAAGGTAAGAAGGAGCTTTTGAATAATGTCTTCAATCAATATCTTCAATATCAATATATTTTTTAGCATTATTATGCTTATTCACTTTTCTTGCTTTCTCTTATCTTTTGATATCCCAGTGGAAATCTTCATAGACTGTCCCTCGTCAGAGGGTTGACGAAGGGTTGTGCCGAACTTTTACCGGCTAAAACCACTGGAGCGCCCTCATCTGCCTATGGCCGGGGCACGGGGTTCGCTTTCGCATTCACCGCGCATTTCTGATAATCATTTTTTCATTTGCCTACCTAAAATGAGGTGCCAGAGATGGCATAGCATTGTATTGATTGAATCTATGAAGATAGTGGCTCAAGTTGACTTAAAATTGATGTTGATTCCGATGTCAATAATTACTGTAGTCTATCTAGGGATTAGAGGATGGTATGATGTTACATCTGAATGTTCAATTTCCATTGTCATTTAAATGTCCCGGAATTCTTTAGTGACTTCATGGTTAACTGGGCTATTATTTTCATACCTAATAAAAAGCATGGAGGTTAAATGAAGTTGTTTTCTGTTCCAGGGTTGAATTTCTCCTCATTATCGAAGCTGGCTCGTGGTGGGGCGCGCGCCCGGCGGACCAGCCTTTCACTCCATCTGTCGACTGTCTCTGTCACTCATGCGACGCGAGTCGTGCTGTCTCACTCTCGACTATACTTTATGTATCATTGTATCGTTGATTCTTGAGGGAATGCCGTTCTTAGGCTCTTCCGAGGACGTTTAGGAGAAATATTTGCTCATTCCCGTTAATTTTACTACTCTTATTTAAGTCAATGATATTCTACATACCATCCAATACGACATGACTTAGTTTTTTTAATTTTTACGCATTAATATCGATATTTAGAAGGCATTTTGGACTTTTATCTATCTTTGTCGTTACCGAAAATGTTACCAACTTCTAAATATCGCTGTTTAGTAAGCGAGTTATTCTAAGAGTAGTCATTTGTTTAAGTATATTTTTTGCAATAATTAATTTATTTAACTGCAATAATTATGATTGATTCGGAATTGTAATCCAACGAATTTCGCTAAGCAATACTAATCGAGTGTCAACCTATTGTTGTTTATGCTCTCTACGTATTTTAACGTTGGCAATATTATGTTTGACAATTTTATCGATATTTTATTTAGTAACTGGAGAATCATATTCAGAATCTCGACGCATGGCAATCTCTATATCATGATCTTGGGGCCACTTGGTAAATATAGTGAATGTTGATCACCCACTCAGTGTTTATACTTTCTGTCAAAATATACTCTATTAGAAGTTATTAAAGTTTATAATCGCTTGCAATTTTGACAGATCGCGTCAAACTGTGTGGATTTTCGTTTGTTTTTCACGTTTTTATCACATATCAGTGTTGTTAATAATGTAAATACTGTCGTGTCGTGTGGATGGCAATATTGTTAGGCGTTATACGAGTCCACGAGAGCTTGTGAGGAACATATTTAGCATACGCTGCCCAACCAGAGTGTTGTGGAGTACCTTAGAGCTTCTATCCTTATAAACGTAAGATAACTAAAATATTGCTAAATGCATTTAAACTAAATAAAGTTGCTATACGTGTTATCTCTATAAAGCGATTTTAAAAGATCAAATTAATTAATAATTGGAATGGTGTGGCGTAACCTAAATATGTTTCAAATTAATTTATTCCCGCGTTTATTATTATGATTACCTAATTCGAATCTCGTGTCTACCTAGTAGTTAGTCAATACTGTTTTATTGTTAACATTTTAATATTGGGTGAATTCATTTAAATCTTACATTTTACCCAAAGATAGCGTGACATTTTTTTTATTACGTGTGACTGTAAGTCTGTACTATTAAGTTTTCATTGTCTATGGTTCCACGTTGTTTGTTTTTAAAGTTTTTCACTTGTCGTGAATGCGTTTTGTGATGTGTATTATCTAATCGTGTAAGCTTGACTGTCTGTTTGTCTGTTTGACTGTGTGTGACTGTTCTTGTGTGTGTGGTTTCTCGATTCGATTTGTATCGATATTATACTGTCTACATTTCACATACAATATACAAGTCAATGTTTCAAGTTAAAAAAATTGAAAGTTCAATATTTATCTAAAATTCACTGCCATAACTATTTCTATGCCTTGAAGATAACAATAACTTATGTAGATTCTGGATAACATGACCTTAGGCCTCTTATCACAAATATAGCAAATTTCAAACGATATCTAACCTGTTTGGTTCTTAAAATTATAATATTGCTACAAATCGCAACAGCTGTTAGCTGTCATAATCGTCTACTAAAATAGCCTTACTAACTTAATTAAAATTTAATCGCTAATAAAAATACATTTAAATCGTATATACATTCTTGCTAGATTAATCGATGTGGATTTAAAAAGGAAAAGAAAGCATTTGATTCTAAATTGAAATGTAATAAAATGACATTTAGGTGTTTTTCGTTTTAAAAGTACTTTTAGCTTAATTATAATATTATCTTTCAATAGTATTCTCGATTTGCCGCGCATTTCCAATGCGGCTTTGCTAAACAATATAATTAGGTGTAATAGTAATTTTTAAAATTCTTTTTTTAGGCTTAAGTCATAATTTAAGGACGCTGGCTTACTTTCACAGCGATTAGAATTGTATTTTACGTCAGTATTTTTTTAACGCATTTAACAATAATTATTTTGATCGTTACATTTAATTTCTTTACAGTATTCTTCTCTTATTTAAAAAAAATACTATCAATTCCTTTTTTGCTCTAGTAACACCAACCAACGGTATTTCATTTTGATTAGTTTTATTTCTTCTTTTATTTGTCGATGGCCATGTGAAAATAAGCCAGCATCGTAGGTTAAAACAGCTGGAGAGGGAGACAACGTAGCCCACCCATCCCCATCCCTGTGCGCGTACAGAGCGACTTAACCCAACATCCCGTGTTCTTATAAACACTTGGCTATACTTATTTGAAATTACATTCAAAATTATGTTAAAAAAAATATTGTTTCTCGCAACATTGATTAATTTTAATATTTGTATTTTTGTAAATGTTTTAATTTACTTTAATCTTTATTTTTATATAATTTTGAGACATTCCGTGTAATTTTTTGTTCTTGTTGTGATTTTGTATGTTTTTTTATCTGTATTTTTTAATCTGTTTACTTATAAGTACAAGTGTTTATAAAAACACAATCTTCAGCCCCGCTAGCCCAGCTAACATTTTCTTTATATTAGAATTAAGTAGCTGAAGCCTTCTGTTTTCGAGTACTTAAATTATTAAGATTTGTGGAGAAACAGTTTCATCAATATCAAACGTAGACATTGTGCATAAGAAATTGCTTTCTAAAACTAAGTCACGGTAATCACTCGTGCTTTTAAAGTATTAAAAACTTAGTAATTTCTTAGTATAGTTCGGTGAAAAACTTTTGGAAGTACGCCTTATCACTCCGTAGGCTGTATAGAGTTAAGACCTTTGCCTGTCATGTTGGTAATATAACGATAAGACATCACCATTGTTATTACACTAGCAACACATCGCTATCTGTCAAAAGTTCGTGGACCACGGTTTGAATACAACATCTCATTATTGCCATATTCAAAAAACACATTAACATCTTGAAGGAAGAAATGAATAAAATGGTTCTTCAATTATAATACGTAACTTTTGCGGTAATTACTGGTAAATACGGATTGTTAGGTTACATGATACAAATAGGCAATATAGGCAAGTCTCTCTGATACCTTGAGACGAAAACCACAGTTGCATGATACGTGAACACCAAACTCATATCTCTACACTCGTAATTGTACTCGTAATTGTTTTACTTCTAATTAGTGTCTGCTAGCTTACGCCTTTTACACCCTATTTTATTCTGACTTGGTCAATAATAGATTAAATTATACATTAAAAAGTTTTTAAAACTTATAGCTATTTATTTATCTAACCGTTAATGTAAGATCTCACTTGTAAATAAGGCATAGTTATGGGTAATCCATGTTTGCGAGCGCGGTATTCTGGTAGACTCGACAGACCCCTTCGATGTTGCCGCGTAAGTGAATTCACCTTCTGGTCATAATATTAAGTAATTCCCATGTAACCCGATTGAATATATAATTGTAGTTTAAGTATTTTTTTCTAGTTCATATAAGCCATTTATCGAGTTTCCAAATCTGTCTTAAGCTTGCTTCGTATGCTTTGACATTATATTTTAAGTGCTGTGAAGTTAACCAAGTATTTTGTTTATGCCTCGGACATCCATTACTGGTTCCCGTTGCAAACGATTGATGATATTCCATTTCTGGGTAACAATGAAAAAAGAAATTTATGAATAATAGGGAATAAGCAATGGAATGGAAGAGTTCGTCTACCTGGACAGTATGTTTAAATATTAAATAGTTAATGTATGTGTTCAGTGAGAGTTAGTTTTAATCTTGATATTATTTAGCATAGATATGATATCGTTAGTGTTAGGTTGCTCTTACAGTCTCTACCCTTTACCATGGAATATTTGCTAGTGCAGAAACATTAAGTGTTGCGAATCGTCCTCATTGTCTCATGCGTTCGTTTCATTTTATCGATAAGTGTTATCATTTTTACGTTTAAATCATATTGGAATGACAAAAAGGGTTAATTTGTTATCTTACAATTGTAATGGAGATATTATTTGTTTGGATTTGATTTAATATCTCATAATAGGCCTAAACCTTTCTATAGATTAAGCCCGTAGTTAATACAGGTCTTAGTATACTTTGGAAATATTTTACTAATGGATATTCAAGTGTTTAAATTTACAATGAAGATGTCGCTATTTGCACCATCACCTGTGCCAAAGTATGTAAATATTTTCCATGATAAATTAGTATTCTATTGAATATTGTAACCAGTCATTTTTATCTTGTTACCTACGTATATTTTGTGATTCCTTATTTTATTAGTGGTGGCAACTTTAAAGGTAATATTCCTACTGGTAACACTGAAAGCTGTAAAAGCTACTTCGAACTTAAACATTGTACGCCACTAATTTAATAAAGAAAAACATCAATTTGTAATACATTTTCGCACTTTGTCCAATTAAGCAAAATAAAGCACTGTTTATTAACTTATATTCATAAACATTTATAATTCCCAACCTTATTAATGTTTGTTCGAATGTTAGCCAATAAAAAAACACAGTTTTAACATAAAGAACTCGATCATGACAAGAAAAGAGTGAAAATGGTTTTATCTGGAATTTTGAAAGAAAGTCAACATTATTATAGAAGTTCATTATTATTAAAGATTACATATAATTGCAATGCTTACATGAATTTCAACTACACTGCAACTATTTCTGTGATATATCATCATTTCACGAGCTACTAGAAGAGTTGTTTAGAAGTGACTATGAAGAGCTGACATTAAAGAGGAAATATGATAACACCATACATAAACTTCATTATTTATTTAAGAAAACATGTGCCAAAATGTTAATTTCATACATTTAGTTACAAAAACACATCTAAACACCTCTTCTAAGTAAGTTTTGCGGTCTGTTAAAATTGGCGCGAAAACCTCAACTGTCACAAGTGACAGTTGGAAAGCGCGCGAATTTGAACTGAAACGCCATGTTTGAAAAGACCTATTTAATATTTAAAGTGCACTTTCTAATTTCCGTTAGTCTACCGTCGCCTCTCACTAGAATTAAATAATTAATTAATAATTACTTATTACATTTTGAATTTTTATCCATTTTGCGAGGATAAAAGATGGTTGTGTGCGGGCTACTACTGTAGTGAGCTGTCTGCACGCGATCATGGTTTATAAGATTTTATTGCATATTCTATCATTAATATCGATAGCGTAGTAACAATATTTCGATTTGTAGTATTAAATTTGTCATTTTCAAGGGTTTTGGACCGTTTAGCCCAGCGCTGGGAGTGTTCCACTCGGTAGACCTGTTAACGGTGATCTGTGGTTGATTGTATGGATTTTCTCGAAAGTGAATGTCGATTGTACTCAACAATATAAATTTCTAATCCATTAGATTTTATCTGTGTTTTATTTACATCCCTTATACAGTATACGTTAATTACAATCTTACTTATATTACAACTTTATATCCTTTTCCCCTCTCATCACTTGACTCAGCATTTGGTTGCAAAGCGCCGCGTATGGATTCAGTTCCACAACCTAAAACAAAACGTCGTTTAAAATGAAATATCTATCTGGCATATTTGATAAGAAAGAAAAGATATTATCCTGACAGAAAAATTAAATATTTGATTTGTCTAATTATTATTTTTCTCCACCTTATCCGAATTTAAACACATCTTGCAGCCACGATCAACTGTTTCAGAAGCCTTTATACTCATTCCAAAAATATACATTTATATCCTGTTTTATTTGTCAGGCCTGTTAGTCTAGGTATTAGGACCTATTATCGGGACCATACCTGTTTCTTAGCAAAGCTGCTGCCTAGCTTAGCAGCCTCAGTGAAGGCGGCGCGCGCGTCGTCGTCCTCCCCGCGCTTGCGCAGAAGCACGCCGCGCTGGCAGAGCGCCAGTGCGCGCGCGCGGGTCTTCTTACCGACAGTCAGGGAGAGAGCGCGGTCGATATCCGCTGACGCTTCTAAAAGATTAATTTTATAATGAGTTTAATATAAAGAGATTACTATAATTTCTTTTGGTTATTTCGTATCGAACGAGATTGTTACAAGGTTTTTGCATTCTAACTAGATTTAGCGAAATTACATAACTAATATGTTACTAAACTACCATGCCTGTTCACCTAGTATTGGTTGCTGGGGGCTGGAGGCCTTACAATGAAACTTGACGGGCTTATATGATAGATACGAATTACTAATTAACCTAACGGCCTCAAAAAAAAAACCTGTGTGAATTAAAATATACAAAACTACTCCGGTAAAAGCGGGATGCGAGGGGCTGAAAACAGATCTTGGTGGCGTGCACTTGGAGAGCCCTTTGTCTAGTAGTGGACTGCGATAGACTGATGATGATGAAACTTCTACCCCTAAGTATGACCAGACTCCATTAGAAACAGCTTAACTAACCGTCATCCTTCTGCATAAGTCGCAACAGTTGCGCCCTGTCATTGTACGCGGCGGCTCTCTCGGGCGCGGCCTCCACCCCTCTAGTCAACGTCTCCAGAGCCTCGGCCAGCTTGCCACTCTCCGCCAGACGCACTCCTTCAGCACATAATGCGGCTGACTCTTTGTAGTCATCGGTAGCTGGGTCTAGAAAACGAAAACGATACTCTTAATACTAAATTATGATTAACTAGCTTTTTCCGTGGCTGAGCAAGTGCGCAGTCGGTTATAGCTGCAAAACATTAACCTCCTTTTATGCAGTCGAGTAAAAAGTACCCTATGTTTTATCCAGGATGTCAGCTAACTCCATTTCACTAATTTCCATTCAAATTAATCCAACTATTTGTACGGTGTACTGTATAATCTTCACACTAAATTATAGAGCTTGTTTTTCCCTTTTGCAGTCTACTAGACTACCTACTAGTAAACTAAGTAAGTAGTGGTTATTTTATGCAGTCGGGTTTTAAGTTTTTTATAATAATTATTATTTTGTTTAGTACATTACATTTTGTATGAAAACTGCTTAAACTGTGATTGAGAATACATGTTTTGTTCATGACTGTAAAAGATAAGTAGCTAATTCATATGTATAAGTTGACATCAGTGTGTAGACTGTGTCTGGCCAATAGAACGTTCAATAATGAATCTCTTAACATCCAAATTAAAAGAAGAAATCACCCGAAAATAGCCAAAATAAAAACACCACAGAAACCATTTTTTTTTTTGGTCTAGTGGTAAGTGACCCTGACTGCTTTACCGGAGGTCGTGGGTTCGATTCTCACCCAGGACAAACGTTGTGTGATGAGCAAGATCATTTGTTCTGTTTCTGAGTGTAATTTATGTATGTATTAAAAATACATAAGTACGTTTAATGATCTATTAGTCAAATATATAAGTATGTTTATCAGTTGTCTTTTAGTCCTAATACAAGTTACTCTCGTATACTTAATTTGAGACTAGATGGCATTGTGGGAATGTTGAGGAATATATAATATATTCTTCTTATATCCTTAGATAAAAACCTCTTTACTCACCATCGTCTTCGACAAACTGGTCCTTTACATCTTCGACCACATCAGCCGCTATTGTCACTGTGGGATCAAAAATACTCCTCAAGACTGCCTTGTCGCGTTCACTCAGGTTATCCAAAGCCATCGTAAGGACGTCTATCACACACAAAGATAACTTCTATACTGACGCAGGAATGTAAAACTTGTTTTGATCGTAACTTAACTGAGTTGCTCCGCGAGTATGCTTATTAGAAAAACTAGTATTTTGTTGAAGCGTATTTGAATGAATTGTAATCTTGTTTATTTTTGTTTTAGAATTTAATTAATCTTAAGTGTTGATGGAGTTTAATTCCAAAGAACTGAGGGTCTATTATTACTTCTAATAGTAATATTATTGCAAATGTGGAAACGAGGCAGTGACCTTTTTTGAAAAGTTTTGTCCTTATTCCATTGTCATTTTGGTTTATCAATTACAAATAGATTAATTGAAGTAAACGATAGAAATAAGGCTAAGAAGATCCATGATCCAGGAACAGACAGACATAGCAATAAAATATATAACGACATTAAAAATCTAAGCACGTAAGGAAATAAACAAGGTTTCATAATGTTTCATAATAATATATTATTCTCGTTTTATTGGAATCGAACATAGATCTCAAATATGCTAATATCGTAACTGGCTACTTACTTATTTATAATTCGTCTGCGCAGTGTAGATTTAAGACAAAAGATTATGATCTTAATATAACTTAATTTATTACGAAATGTAGAATGAATTAGACCTCATTCCCACGGTTAATATTATTTGATACACCTATTTGTTTTCAAATGTGGGTGAACTTAGCAGATCAATGTCCAGCAGATCAAAAAAAAAGAGAGTTCTATTCGCATGCAGCTGAGTTCTATAGTTCCTGATAGTTTTTAGAAATAGTTCTGCTGTTTTTACCCCAAAAAATTTAAATTAATGAAATGCTCTGCTAACTTCACGTAGCAGATCAATTTGCAGCAGATCAGAGCAGACGTTTTTGTCCCAAAAAAAGACAATTTAAAAAATGGTCTGCTAACTTCCCGTGGCAGATCGAAAACTCGAAAATATCATTTGCATTGCCTCATAATATATTCCCACGGCCTAGAACTCTTTTGTTATAGACAGAACTATAGCAGAACTGCAATGCACAATTCGATTCGAGTCCAGAACTCACGTCCCAGTGCCAGCAGAGCATGTGAGAATGTTTAAAAACTCAAAAAATATATTTTTTATCACTTGTGAAATTGCTCACAGGCTAGAACTCTTTTGTTTTAGTTTATATTACTTGACATGACTAAAGCCTACGATAAGGTGAAATTTAGAATACTTTTAAATAAGTTACACGGGATCGGGATACGGGGAAATGCGCTAAAATGGTTTGAGTCCTACTTAAAAGATAGAGAACAAATTATAGAAATAGAATATTTTAATAAAAACAATAACGTAATAGAACAAATCAGATCCACCCGTAAACAAGTGACCGCGTCTATCCCACAAGGCAGCGTCATAGGATGTCTTCTATTTCTCATATACATTAACGACCTTCCCAAAACAATTAACGGACCATGTGTGTTATTTGCAGATGATGTCTCTATTCTCACCTCGTGCCAAAAAATAGAAAATATTAATGATAAACTCGATTCTATTCTTACTTCAACATTCAATTGGATGGAAAACCACAACTTAGAAATAAACTTTTTAAAAACCAAATTAATTACCTTCCACCCCCATCAAAAAGCCCCGATTCAATTAAACTACTCCTACAATAATAAAAAACTAGAACAAGTTAGCGAATTCACACTCCTTGGTTTAACAATAGATACGCATGTAAATTGGAAAGCACATGTTCAAAAAATTCGAGCAAAACTTTCTAAATTTTCATACGCATTACGCGAAATAAAAAAGCCACCAACCTACAAACAGCACTTGTCTCATATTACGCCTACGCCCAAGCGTGGCTCAGTTACGGCATCTTATTGTGGGGAAATAGTACCGATTCGCATACCATTTTTACCTTGCAAAAGAAACTCATTCGAATAATAGCCAATATTAAACAAACAGACAGCTGCAAACCATATTTCCAAAAACATAATATTCTCACACTTACCTGTTTATACATCCTTGAAATATGCAAATTCACCCGACATCATCCAGAATTTTATACTATCCGACAAGATATCCAAAATAAATATAGCCTACGACACAAAAATAGATTAAATCTACCTACATCAAACCTAAAAATTCATTCTTCCGGTCCGCTAATTATGTCAATAAAAATATACAACAAGTTACCTAAAACAATCAAAGACGAAACGAAAACTACCGTGTTTACAAGTAAATTAAAGAATTTTTTACACTCCAAATGCTATTATACCATAAATGAGTATATGGACGACAAATCAATAAAAAAATAAATAAACATAATTTTACACAGCACACACACACACACACACACACACTCACACACACGCACGCGCACACATAAATATATAATAATGTTAGTATACTTAAGTATTTAGCTATAAGCAAAGATTTTACGAATACTAGGTGATAAGAAATGTACTGCACTCTCTAACCTCTTTATGCTGTGCCCTACCGGGTCCATATTGTTTCTAATATTGTCTTAACATTATAAAATACCAACTATGTAACATATGGAATGCAAATAAAGATTTGATTTGATTTGATTTGATTTGTTTTAGACAGAACTAGGTATAGCAGAACTGCAATGCCAAATTCGATTCCAGTCCAGAACTCACGTCCTAGTGCCAGCAGAGCATGTGCGAAAACTTGAAAACTCAAAAAATATCATTTTTATCACTTGTAAAATTGCTCACAGGCTAGAACTCTTTTGTTTTAGACAGAACTATAGCAGAACTGCAATGCACAATTCGATTCGAGTCCAGAACTCACGTCTTAGTGCCAGCAGAGCATGTGCGAAAACTTGAAAACTCAAAAAATATAATTTTTATCACTTGTAAAATTGCTCACAGGCTAAAACTCTTTTGCGATCCGCCCACATCTGCAACAGTGGGCGGAAAGGCAGGTACGGAAAGCTGACGTACCGCCTCACGCAGGTGTTGACCGGACACGGGGCCTTCGGGCACTACTTGTGCCGGGTGGCTCGCAGAGAGCGTGTCACCACAGCGTGTCACCAGTGCGGTGATCCTGACGACACCGCACTGCACACGCTGGCCCTGTGTCCGGTCTTCGATGGGCCTCGCGCCGTCCTCGTGTCTGCGCTGGGCGGAGTGGACGTCTCCGCGCTGCCGGCTGTTGTCGCAGCCGCGTTCAGCAGCCGCGCAGCGTGGGACGCACTGGCCTCCTTCTGCGAGACCGTTATGTCGTAGAAGGAGGCCGCAGAGTGCGTCCGGGATAACGATCCGGACGCGCCCCAAATACGCCGACGCCGGTTGGGGCGGCGAACCTAACCAGGGTCCGGGTGGTGGCACAGGGGTGCCACCGTCTGTAGTAGAGGACCCACGACGGGGGGCCACATTCGGTGCTATGGGTGTGGTCCCAGTATCAGGCGAGGAGGCTGACGCCCTTTACACGTCGGCCTCCAACATATTTTGCGAAAGAGCAACCCGCTGGCCGAAAAACGAGGCCAGCGGAAGCCCGCGGTCGGTGCATGAAGTAATGCTATGCGCTGCCATGCACCGACACCAAAACGCGGATGACGTAGCACAGCGGTTCAGGTTTGGTCAGTAAGAGTCTGACACTACCCGCGGCTCCCCCCGGGGTCGCGGGTGTCCATGAGGATTCCCCCGCTTTACCAAAAAAAAAAACAATAACTAGGTTTTAGTAAGGTTAGGTTAGGTAAGGTTTTTAGTTAGGTTAGGCTTTTAGTTAGGTTATTTTAGGTTTGGTCTTTAGTTATGTTAGGTTAGGTTCGGTTTTTAGTTAGGTTAGGTTAAGTTTTTAGTTCGGTTAGGTTAGGTTTGGTTTTTAGTTAGGTTAGGTTTGGTTTTTAGTTAGGTTAGGTTTGGTTTTTAGTTAGGTTAGGTTAAGTTTTTAGTTAGGTTAGGTTAGGTTTGGTTTTTAGTTAGGTTAGGTTAGGTATGGTTTTTAGTTAGGTTAGGTTTGGTTTTTAGTTAGGTTAGGTTAGGTTTGGGTTTTAGTTAGGTTAGGTTAGGTTTGGTTTTTAGTTAGGTTAGGTTAGGTTTGGTTTTTAGCTAGGTTAGGTTCGGTTTTTAGTTAGCTTTGGTTTTTAGTTAGGTTAGGTTTGGTTTTGAGTTAGGTTTGGTTAGGTTTGGTTTTTAGTTAGGTTAGGTTAGGTTTGGGTTTTAGTTAGGTTAGGTTAGGTTTGGTTTTTAGTTAGGTTAGGTTAGGTTTGGTTTTTAGCTAGGTTAGGTTCGGTTTTTAGTTAGCTTTGGTTTTTAGTTAGGTTAGGTTTGGTTTTGAGTTAGGTTAGGTTAGGTTTGGTTTTTAGTTAGGTTAGGTTAGATTTGGTTTTTAGTTACGTTAGGTTAGGTTTGGTTTTTAGTTAGGTTAGGTTAGGTTTAGTTTTTAGTTAGGTTAGGTTTGGTTTGGTTTTTAGCTAGGTTAGGTTAGGTTTGGTTTTTAGTTAGTTTAGGTTAGGTTTGGGTGCGCTGGGCGGAGTAGACGTCTCCGCGCTGCCGGCTGTTGTCGCAGCCGCGCTCAGCAGCCGCGCAGCGTGGGACGCACTGGCCTCCTTCTGCGAGACCGTTATGTCACAGAAGGAGGCCGCGGAGCGCGTCCGGGAAAACGATCCGGACGCGCCCCAAATACGCCGACGTCGGGTGGGGCGGCGAAGGGCCGCGCATGAGCGCGCCCTCCCGCCCTAACCAGGGTCCGGACGGTGGCACGGGGGTGCCACCGTCCGTAGTAGAGGACCCGCGATGGGGGGCCACATACGGTGCTACGGGTGTGGTCCCAGTATCAGGCGAGGAGGCCGACGCCCTTTACACGTCGGCCTCCAACAACAGTGCGATTTTGCAACCCGCCGGCTCTCAACTGGCCGGCGGAAGCCCGCGGTCGGTGCATGAAGTAGTACTACGCGCTGCCATGCACCGACACAAAAACGCGGATGACGTAGCACAGCGGTTCAGGTTTAGTCAGTAAGAGTCTGACACTACCTGCGGCTCCCCCCGGGGTCGCGGGTGTCCATGAGGCATGAGGCAAAAAAAAAGGTTAGGTTTGGGTTTTAGTTAGGTTAGGTTAGGTTTGGTTTTTAGTTAGGTTAGGTTAGGTTTGGTTTTTAGCTAGGTTAGGTTCGGTTTTTAGTTAGCTTTGGTTTTTAGTTAGGTTAGGTTTGGTTTTGAGTTAGGTTAGGTTAGGTTTGGTTTTTAGTTAGGTTAGGTTAGATTTGGTTTTTAGTTACGTTAGGTTAGGTTTGGTTTTTAGTTAGGTTAGGTTAGGTTTAGTTTTTAGTTAGGTTAGGTTTGGTTTGGTTTTTAGCTAGGTTAGGTTAGGTTTGGTTTTTGGTTAGGTTAGGTTAGGTTTAGTTTTTAGTTAGGTGAGGTTAGGTTTGGTTTTTAGTTAGGTTAGGTTCGGTTTTTAGTTAGGTTAGGTTAGTTTTGGTTTTTAGTTAGGTTAGGTTAGGTTTGGTTTGTAGTTAGGTTAGGTTAGGTTTGGTTTTTAGTTAGGTTAGGTTAGGTTTGGTTTTTAGTTAGGTTAGGTTTGGTTTTGAGTTAGGTTAGGTTAGGTTTGGTTTTTAGTTAGGTTAGGTTAGGTTTGGTTTTTAGTTAGGTTAGGTTAAGTTTTTAGTTCGGTTAGGTTAGGTTTGGTTTTTAGGTTAGGTTAGGTTTGGTTTTTAGTAAGGTTAGGTTAGGTAAGGTTTTTAGTTAGGTTAGGCTTTTAGTTAGGTTATTTTAGGTTTGGTCTTTAGTTATGTTAGGTTAGGTTCGGTTTTTAGTTAGGTTAGGTTAAGTTTTTAGTTCGGTTAGGTTAGGTTTGGTTTTTAGTTAGGTTAGGTTTGGTTTTTAGTTAGGTTAGGTTAAGTTTTTAGTTAGGTTAGGTTAGGTTTGGTTTTTAGTTAGGTTAGGTTAGGTTTGGTTTTTAGTTAGGTTAGGTTTGGTTTTTAGTTAGGTTAATTTAGGTTTGGTTTTTAGTTAGGTTAGGTTAGGTTTGGTTTTTAGTTAGGTTAGGTTAGGTTTGGTTTTTAGTTAGGTTAGGTTAGGTTTGGGTTTTAGTTAGGTTAGGTTAGGTTTGGTTTTTAGTAAGGTTAGGTTAGGTTTGGTTTTTAGCTAGGTTAGGTTCGGTTTTTAGTTAGCTTTGGTTTTTAGTTAGGTTAGGTTTGGTTTTGAGTTAGGTTAGGTTAGGTTTGGTTTTTAGTTAGGTTAGGTTAGATTTGGTTTTTAGTTACGTTAGGTTAGGTTTGGTTTTTAGTTAGGTTAGGTTAGGTTTAGTTTTTAGTTAGGTTAGGTTTGGTTTGGTTTTTAGCTAGGTTAGGTTAGGTTTGGTTTTTGGTTAGGTTAGGTTAGGTTTAGTTTTTAGTTAGGTGAGGTTAGGTTTGGTTTTTAGTTAGGTTAGGTTCGGTTTTTAGTTAGGTTAGGTTAGGTTTGGTTTGTAGTTAGGTTAGGTTAGGTTTGGTTTTTAGTTAGGTTAGGTTAGGTTTGGTTTTTAGTTAGGTTAGGTTTGGTTTTGAGTTAGGTTAGGTTAGGTTTGGTTTTAGTTAGGTTAGGTTAGGTTTGGTTTTTAGTTAGGTTAGGTTAAGTTTTTAGTTCGGTTAGGTTAGGTTTGGTTTTTAGTTAGGTTAGGTTAAGTTTTTAGTTAGGTTAGGTTAGGTTTGGTTTTTAGTTAGGTTAGGTTAGGTTTGGTTTTTAGTTAGGTTTGGTTAGGTTTGGTTTTTAGTTAGGTTAGGTTAGGTTTGGTTAGGTTTGGTTTTTAGTTAGGTTAGGTTAGGTTTGGTTTTTAGTTAGGTTAGGTTAGGTTTGGTTAGGTTTGGTTTTTAGTTAGGTTAGGTTTGGTTTGGTTTTTAGTTAGGTTAGGTTTGGTTTTTAATAGGTTAGGTTAGGTTTGGTTTTTAGTTAGGTTAGGTTAGGTTTGGTTTTTAGTTAGGTTAGGTTAGGTTTGGGTTTTAGTTAGGTTAGGTTAGGTTTGGTTTTTAGTTAGGTTAGGTTAGGTTTGTTTTTAGTTAGGTTAGGTTTGGTTTGGTTTTTAGTTAGGTTAGGTTTGGTTTTCAGTTAGGTTAGGTTAGGTTTTTAGTAAGGTTAGGTTAGGTTAGGTTTTTAGTTAGGTTAGGTTAGGTTTGGTTTTTAGTTAAGTTAGGTTAGGTTTGGTCTTTAGTTACATTAGGTTAGGTTTGGTTTTTAATTAGGTTAGGTTAGGTTTGGTTTTTAGTTAGGTTAGGTTTGGTTTGGCTTTTAGTTAGGTTAGGTTTGGTTTTTAGTTAGGTTAGGTTAGGTTTCTAGTAAGGTTAGGTTAGGTTTGGTTTTTAGTTAGGTTAGGTTAGGTTTGGTTTTTAGTTAGGTTAGGTTAGGTTTGGTTTTTATTTAGGTTAGGCCTTTAGTTAGGTTAGGTTAGGTTTTTTTTTTTAACGTAACTAAAAACCTAACCTAACCGAACCTAACTATAAACCTAACCTAACTAAAAACCAAACCTAACCTAACCTAACTAAAAACTAAACCTAACCTAACCTAACTAAAAACCAAACCTAACCTAACCTAACTAAAAACTAAACCTAACCTAACCTAACTAAAAACCAAACCTAACCTAACCTAACTAAAAACCAAACCTAACCTAACCTAACTCAAAACAAAAGCTAACCTAACTAAAAACCAAACCTAACCTAACCTAACTAAAAACCAAACCTAACCTAACCTAACTAAAAACCAAACCTAACCTAACCTAACCTTACTAAAAACCTAACCTAACCTTACTAAAAACCAAACCAAACCTAACCTAACTAAAAACCAAACCTAACCTAACCTAACTAAAAACCAAACCTAACCTAACCTAACTAAAAACCAAACCTAACCTAACCTAACCTAACTAAAAACTGAACCTAACCTAACCTAACTAAAAACCAAACCTAACCTAACTAAAAACCAAACCTAACCTAACCTAACGTAACTAAAGACCAAACCTAACCTAACCTAACTAAAACCCAAACCTAACCTAACCTAACTAAAAACCAAACCTAACCTAACCTAACTCAAAACCAAACCTAACCTAACTAAAAACCAAACCTAACCTAATGTAACTAAAAACCAAACCTAACCTAAACTAACTCAAAAGCAAACCTAACCTAACCTAACCTAACTGAAAACCAAACCTAACCTAACTAAAAACCAAACCTAACCTAACTAAAAACCTAACCTAACCTAACTAAAAACCAAACCTAACCTAACTAAAAACCAAACCAAACCTAACCTAACGTAACTAAAGACCAAACCTAACTAAAAACCTAACCTAACTAAAAACCAAACCTAACCGAACCTAACTTAAAACCAAACCTAACCTAACCTAACTAAAAACCAAACCTAACCTAACCTAACCTAACTAAAAACTGAACCTAACCTAACCTAACTAAAAACTAAACCTAACCTAACCTAACTAAAAACCAAACCTAACCTAACCTAACGTAACTAAAGACCAAACCTAACCTAACTAAAAACCTAACCTAACTAAAAACCAAACCTAACCTAACTAAAAACCAAACCTAACCTAACCTAACTAAAAACCAAACCTAACCTAACCTAACCTAACTAAAAACTGAACCTAACCTAACCTAACTAAAAACTAAACCTAACCTAACCTAACTAAAAACCAAACCTAACCTAACCTAACGTAACTAAAGACCAAACCTAACCTAACCTAACTAGAAACCTAACCTAACTAAAAACCAAACCTAACCTAACCTAACTTAAAACCAAACCTAACCTAACTAAAAACCAAACCTAACCTAACCTAACCTAACTAAAAACCAAACCTAACCTAACCTAACTAAAAACCAAACCTAACCTAACCTAACTAAAAACCAAACCTAACCTAACTTAATCTAACCTTACTCTAACCTAACACTACTACTCTAACCTACTATCTACTCTAACCTAACTTAATCTAACCTAACACGTACAGGACAAGTTGAGGCTGAAAAAGCTAATTGTCCTGGTGTCATTGGATATAGAGGGCGCCTTCGATAGCGCATGGTGGCCGGCCATCAAAGTCAGACTGGCTGAGGAACAGTGCCCGGTGAATACCAGGAGGCTACTAGATAGTTACCTCGACAGTAGAAAGGTCAGGGTTAGATATGCCGGGGAGGAATGCACAAGAAATACCAACAAAGGCTGCGTCCAAGGGTCAATCGGGGGTCCAATCCTGTGGAACCTCCTACTGGACCCGTTGCTACAACACATTGGGAGTGATAATGTCTTCGTGCAGGCGTTCGCGGACGATATTGTTTTGGTCGTCGATGGCGACACAGCGCTAGAAGTTTCTCGCGACACAAACGCTGTTCTCGGGCACATCCACGGCTGGGGTGTTAAGAGCAAACTAAAGTTTGCTCCACATAAAACTTGCGCAATGGTTATAACGAACAAGATGAAGTATGACACCCCAGTCCTAAATATGGCCGGGACCGACATCGCGATGGTAAATAGCGTTAAACTGCTGGGCCTTATAATCGACGCCAAGCTGACGTTTAGCGAGCACACCAAGTGCGTTTGCACAAGAGCTGCAGATATCTATAAAAAACTATCCAGAGCAGCTAAGGTGAACTGGGGTCTGAACACAGACATCATACACACCATATACACAGCGGCAGTCGAGCCGATCGTAACCTACGCGGCTTCAGCCTGGGCTCCCGCTACCGCTAAGCTGGGTATACGGAAGAAGCTGAGCTCCATCCAGAGGGGATTCGCGCAGAAGCTCTGCAAGTCTTACCGTACAGTCTCGCTGAACTCCGCCCTGGTACTATCCGGAATACTACCTCTAGACCTGCGCATACAAGAGGCAGCCGCCCTGTATGAAGCGAGGAGAGGGTCATCCCGATTCGTGCTCGAGGACAGGGACATCGAGTGTATGGCGAGATTTGCAGAAGCTCCTCATCCGGCTCTGCAGATAACCTTGGAATTCGAATGTTTTGAGGACCAACAGCTAGTAGACAGCAGAAACGTGCAGGCGGTGCGAATCTTCACCGACGGCAGCAAGATTGAGGGGAAGGTCGGAGCCGCACTATCCATTTGGGATAATGACGGCGAAACCCGGAACCTCAAGCTTAGCCTCGCCGCGTACTGCACGGTCTACCAGGCAGAATTACTGGCTATATGCAGGGCTACGGATCTGATCCTGAAGCGCCCTGAGGGGAGCTATGGTGTGTACAGTGACTCAATGTCAGCATTGCAGACGCTTGCAAACCACTGCTCCCTCCATCCCCTGGCAGTGCAGGCGCGAAAAAACCTGGCTCAGGCTTTACACCAGGGCAAAGCTGTGGCTCTGTTCTGGGTAAAAGCCCACGCCGGCCTGCCGGGGAATGAGCGCGCGGATGAGCTGGCCAAGGAGGCAGCATTGAAGTCGCGGAGGAAGCCGGACTACGACCTGTGTCCGATTTCATTCATCAGACGCCAGATCCGCATGGGATCGCTCGATGAATGGAATCGGAGATATGTGTCGGGCGAGACGGCCTCCGTGACGAAGATGTTTCTTCCCGATGCCATAGCAGCATTCCGCATTGTGAAACAGATGAAGCCCGTAGGCATACTCACCCAGGTCTTAACGGGGCATGGTGGGTTTTCTGCATACTTGAATCGCTTCAAGTGTAAGGAGGACCCATCGTGCTCCTGCGACCTGGTCACGCACCAAACCGTTGAACATTTGCTGTTTAATTGTCCAATTTATGCAGTCAAAAGAAGCGACATACAAACTAAGATCGACTTGACCTTAAATAAAGATACTGTACCTGTGCTGATGTCCAAAAAGGCCAATAGAAAACTATTTGTTAAATACTGCGTCGAGATCGCAGGACACGCAATCAAATTAAACAAAGAAAATGTAACCATGGTTACATAATTATTGTACTTAATTATAGGTAACCATGACAACAATGCATATAACATAAGATAATAATAGAATAGTAATCTAAGCTAGATAAGAAATATTATTGTAAGACCCTACTCCCTAGCAAATAAGAATTATATAGAATTAAGAAACACAATGCCAATAAAAACCTATAGAATAAGGTCTATAAGTTAAAAACACCCTTGTAAATAAAACGAAAAACCCCTGTGTCACTATTATTTACCCATGTGTTTATAGAAATAAAGATAAAGAAATAGTTAGTATAAGTCAAATGGGAATCCCACCCATCTGAAAGAAAGATGACGTAAGAAAGAAAGAAATAGTATGAAGAATAAAAGTACGAGAGGCATGTATGCGAGAACTAGTATGACAGTGGATAGCTTAATAAAGACTCCAATTATGTTGGAGGATAGCCGCTACAAAAAAAAAAAAAAAAAAAAAATCTAACCTTACTAAAAACCTAACCTAACCTTACTAAAAACCTAACCTAACCTAACTAAAAACCAAACCTAACCTTTTTTTTTTTTTTTTTTTGGTAAAGCGGGGGAATCCTCATGGACACCCGCGACCCCGGGGGGAGCCGCGGGTAGTTGTAACCGAGCGGGAAGTTGTTCCGCTGGCCTCGTTTTTCGGCCAGCGGGTTGCTCTTTCGCAAAATATGTTGGAGGCCGACGTGTAAAGGGCGTCAGCCTCCTCGCCTGATACTGGGACCACACCCATAGCACCGAATGTGGCCCCCCGTTGTGGGTCCTCTACTACGGACGGCAGCACCCCCGTGCCGCCGCCCGGACCCTGGTTAGGGCGGGAGGGTGCGCTCGTGCGCGGCCCTTCGCCGCCCCTCCCGACGTCGGCGTATTTGGGACACGTCCGGCTCATTTTCCCGGACGCGCTCCGCGGCTTCCTTCTGCGACATAACGGTTTCGCAGAAGGAGGCCAGTGCGTCCCACGCTGCGCGGCTGCTGAGCGCGGCTGCGGCAACAGCCGGCAGCGCGGAGACGTCTACTCCGCCCAGCGCAGACACGAGGACGGCGCGAGGCCCATCGAAGACCGGACACAGGGCCAGCGTGTGCAGTGCGGTGATCACCACACTGGTGGCCTCTCTGCGGGCCACCCGGCACAAGTAGTGCCCGAAGGCCCCGTGTCCGGTCCGGTCCGGCTAGAGTTCTAGCCTGTGAGTAATTTTACAAGTGATTTATTTTGAGTTTTGAAACATTCTTACATGCTCTGCTGGCACTGGGACATGAGTTCTGGACTTGAATCGAATTTTGCATTGCAGTTCTGCTATAGTTCTGTCTAAAACGAAAGAGTTCTAGCCTTTGAGCAGTTTTAGAAATGATAAAAATGACATTTTTCGAGTTTTGAAGTTTTTGCACATGCTCTGCTGGCACCGGGACGTGAGTTCTGGACTCGAATCGAATTGTGCATTGCAGTTCTGCTATAGTTCTGTCTAAAACAAAAGAGTTCTAGCCTGTGAGCAATTTCACAAGTGATAAAAATGATATATTTTGAGTTTTTAAACATTCTCACATGCTCTGCTGGGACTGGGACGTGAGTTCTGGACTCGAATCGAATTGTGCATTGCAGTTCTGCTATAGTTCTGTCTAAAACAAAAGAGTTCTAGGCTGTGGGTATATTATATTATAAGGCAATGAAAATTATATTTTCGAGTTTTCGATCTGCTATGGAAGTTAGCAGACCATTTTTTAAATTGTCTTTTTTTGGGACAAAAATGTCAGAACTATTTTTGAAAACTATAGAACTTACCTGCATGCGAAAGGAACACACTTTTTTTTGATCTGCTGCAAATTGATCTGCTACGGGAAGTTAGCAGAGCATTTCATTAATTTAAATTTTTGGGGTAAAAACAGCAGAACTATTTCAAAAAACTATCAGGAACTATAGAACTCAGCTGCATGCGAATAGAACTCTCTTTTTTTTGTTGTTCTGGTGGACAGTGAACAGACAAGAAGTTCACCCACATAGTTTTCAAGACGAAATTTATAAATACTATATTAATACGTCACTTACCGATAACAAATGAATTGGTGGTAAATTTTACACACTAAAATACTCAGGACTTTTTTAATTATCTTAAGTAGGTAGATGTAGGTAGACTAGATAGGTAGTTAGATTAGGTATATAACTAGATCATTTTAAAACAATCAAAAGAGATGTAAAAAGTTTGCATACTTACATTCAAATTATAGGCACAAGTTAAACACTCGGACTCGTGCAAGGAATCGAACCCGTGACACGACAAGCATTGGATATGTACTTATAAGTTGTAGCTAATTTGAGTACTGAACTGCATTTAAATGTAGATTTGTATAATTATAAGGAACGTATATAAATAAAACACTTAATATAATATTATAACAATTTATTACGAGATTGTCAAAAATAGCAATTTTATAATTTACAAATTAATCTATTAATTCCTTAATTTGGCGATACCACAAAACTGGCCAAGTTGACGCTGCTAACCTTACTATTTAAACGTTATAACGGTTTACTCAAGTGTATTTATCGGGATAGCCCGGGTCCGCCGCCGCGTCAGCTCATGATTAAGGACTCCAGTTGGGTCCGAAACTAGTCGGGCTATCCCGATAAATACGCGTGAGTAAACCGTTATAACGTTTAAGTGTGAATCATCCTCACGAAAGTTATTATAAAAAAAAACCTTACTATTCCTAATCAATTTACAGTTTTGTGACATCACCGAAACATTTTGGTGTTGTTTTATCTACAAATGCCGACTATGTGACTTTGATAGGTATTATGTACAGTCACGAGCAAAAATATGAAGCTTAAGTCCTGATCAAATGATTTATGAAATTTTCTTCCAAATAATAATTTTATGTTTAACATTATCAGGAATATTTCATAACAGCTTCAGAAATTTCACATAAGAAATCTACTGCAACGGTTTGGTCGTTTATAGGTAGATACATGTTTTAGCTCGTGACTGTACACCTATGGTGGCAGGACTCTAAGACGTGACATAATGCGATGAACAAATTCAAATTCTTGTGCAGTTACCTCGGTAGCTTAGTTTTTTAAAGCATCTGGCATTAAGCCAGGAGTCGCAGGTTCGAGTGATATCTGAGGTTTGAATTTTTGCATTGTATTATTAATATAAAGGAACCTAATTTCTATACTTTAATAAAAGCACGGGAGCAATAATTTTAATACCTTCGATAAAAATTAAGGTTTTAGCCTAACATTGTGCGAACTGCGAATGACTTAATCAGTGAGAAAACGGAAAGAGGAAGGAACAAAATGCGTCTGTGTTTAGCGAAATTAATCTGTTATTTTAGCTTTTTATTCAGGATACTTTAATATTTGTACTCCAAAAACGATATAATGTAAGTACCTTACTTTGTCTTAACAAACATGTTTTTCTTTCTTAATTTTAAAACAGTAGGTACCTAATTTTTTCTTCAATGTATTCGCGCCTAGAACCCCCCCCTCCTTCAACGATGATCCGCAACTAATACGAATTCTTGAAAGTAAACAGACCAGCTTTACTAACCCCAAGTTTCTCAACCGCTGATATAACATAACAAAATTGTTTATTCACAGTCAAATCTCATGAAGCTCTGTGATTGGTTGTAAGTTTTATGGTCAACCAGTCAGTCATGATCACTTGATTTGACAGCAGATTCTATTGATCAACTGCTTTAATAAAACTGGCCAAATTAGACCACAACTGCAACAAGTCTGTTTTAAGGAGAACGCACATTTATCCGTGCGGAACGCATCGAATGAAATGATTTTTTGAATTTTGTACGCGTTAACATATTCCCCGGTTCGCCTCGAAAAAGTGTGCGTTTACTAATAAGAAATAGTATCTAATAAATTCCCCTACTTAGACAGTATACACTAATATAGGTACTTAGTATTCATGTGCGCATTTAAGGGTTGAAACAATTAACCCATACGAATATGGATAACCATACCAACATATTAATCTTAAAGTAGAAATAATACTAAGGTGTCTTGATAGTGATGCACAACCTTTTCATTCGATGACGAAGTTTAGTTTAGGCACAGAAGTTGGCGATTATAATTAAAAGAATTAATCTAAGCTAAATAAAATAGTATTAACTAATTTATGGTAAGAGTTTAAAGTTTGTCATGGACAAGGCGCATTTGTGAATGCTTGCGCGCCTTTCCACTTTCTAAAATATTAAAAAGAAAATATTAAATAATTTAGATGAAATTAGTAATTCTTAAAATGTATTCTTTTATTAAAGAATGTATAATAGGCAGGTTGACTTATATTTATGCAGTTGTATGTGCCGTGGCCCAAGCAGATGGTGCGGATGACGTCACACCACAACAGCGAATGACGTCACACATTGAATGCCCGTCAATTAATTATAGATATTGTCTGATACTGACGTCATCACAGCAAGGCGCATTACCTACATAACGTTTATTTTGTATGAACAGGGGACAGGAGACAAGAATAAAGCAAGTTTACAGAAAGACCAAGCTCGTGTTTTTTGAAAACCGATACTACCTAAGTATACCGGTAACTTGACATTCACTGGGGTTGTTTCTATATTGATTCAGAATATTAAGGAGTACTTAGGTGATATAAGTTAAGCGTAGGTACATAGATTTGTACATAGGCAAAAACTTTAAACAAGCAGTTTTAGTATTATTTAAACAACCAAATACACAGTTTACACTGCACCTGAAGTAGATAATACCTGTTACAATTTGTATGGCAAAAACTGAAAATAAGATAGATAGACTGATGGTGTAACAACAAATGAGATGTGACAAAAGATTAAAAAAAAATAAAGTAAGAAGAGAAAGAACCAGTCATAAGATAAAAATTGAGATACAATCACGAGCAAAACCATGTTACGTCAGTTTGTGAGAGGTGAACACGACAATATGTTCTGAGCGGGTTCTCTGAACGAGCGCCGTATACCTACAGGGGGTTATCATACAATACAGTAGAATGGTTTATTATATTCACACCCCGACTCCTGTGGTCAAATGACATTTCTACATGTGTAGAAGTTGATAGAATTGCTTATTGATCGTGTAGGTAATTATGATTTCTATTTTATTTCTTGTCAATATTCCAAATAAGTTAATTTTTTGACGTCTACAGGCTGTTCGAATAAAGACATTGTTGTTACATAATATGTATTATGCTCTATGGGTTTAGATTTGGTTAGGTAGATGGGATGGCAAAACTTGGAACTTTTTAATTGAAGGAATGGTACAGGAATGTAATAAGTGTTCAGGATTAAAGGGTTTCCCAATAAGTAAAATTAAATTTGTCGACTATTGTAAATTAAAAGAAAACCAATAGAAAGGACAGAGAAATAAAAGTTGGGAGTCAGAAACCAAAAAGAACAAAACAAAAAGGATGAGATGACTAATATTTTATTTTAAATAAATTATTGTTACAACAATGTTTGTATCTGACAAGTTTGTTGTTCTAGCTAATGTTTCGTTCAACAGCTTATGCACATACGGTCGTATAAAAACTTCAATAATATCTATACTAAAAATAAAGACACAGTTGGTTTATTAAATAGGCCCACAATCAAGTTGGTGATGGATTCGGCTGATCACCAATCTGTAATCCTAGGGTGGTAAGTTTACCAACCCATTCTAGGGTTGTCTACGTAGAATGAGTTGATAAAGTTTAAAATACTTCAAGTTTCATACTTGGCCGGATTGCTACCGGCATTATTCTAGTATATGTACAGAAAATAAAAGTTAAGTGTCAACATTGTTTCAAACAATACGCCGCACATAATGTACGGTACAGAGAAACTTATAAGTAGGAGAGTTGTTAATGATTAGGCTTTGCGCAAACGGGCCACCGACCACGGCCACTGGGGGCCAGCGAAAGTCACAACTTTACACATACTTTTTGACGGCGAATAACGCTGTAGCGAGTGGCCGCCGCCAGCTTCAGGTGTGCGGCGCATCTATACAAAATATATGAAAAAGTATGTTATTTGGCTGTTGCTGGCCACCAGTGACCTGGTCGGTGGCCCGTTTGCGCGGAGCCTTAAACAATACGATAAACACTTACGGTAGTACCATAAAATATTGGTTTAGACAGCTTAAAACTCAAGCAACCAATTACAGCTGTTGACCACATACCAAAAACACAGATAGACAGAGCATGAATTGAAACAGTAAAGCAGAAAATACATTTCATTGAATTTTAGAGAAAAAAAAATCTTTAAATATTTCCTCTCTAAAAAATAACGAATTGACGAAAGAATATGTCTAGCACACTATGTGAATTTTGGCACCTTTTCAGTTTCAATTTGTGAGGATACAACTCTATCCAGAAGCACATATTTTTGGTCTTCATTATAAGTGACAAGAGAGTTAAACTATAATTTTAACCAACATTTTATGGTCTAGCCGTTCTTTTTTAGACATATGTGAGGACGTATAGGATGGAATTGAAAATTATTGCTTTAGATACGTTTTTAACTGGCTGGTCTATTCGCACATATTTCTGGGTAATCCCCGACTAGTTCGCAATATCTACGCCGTGTTAATGATTAACGACTAACATTAGAATCTAGATATAAACCTAGTCAGTAGACCCCACAAAATACGCTCAAGTAATTCGTTGATAAATGATATTCAATTCACTACACAAGTGTTTTTTAATTTATTATTTCGGACACTTAAAATTTCGGAAATGTTAATTTCACTCAAAGAAAAAACCTCACTCATCAATCAGGCTGATGCAAAAAGGAAATTTAAGACTGTACTTTGTTAAATACCTGTTTTATACAAGTCATTATTTGTAAGCCATAATTACCGTGCAATAGCTTGTTGTAACAATAATTTATTAATAATAATAATCATTTGCATAAAACAGGAACAACACAAACATTAAATATCAGTCAAAGCATATGCATACACTAAATAAACGCTATTTTATACACGCCAATTAAAACTAATATAGAAATGGCAAATGTATTTTTAATAAGACTTTCAGTAATTAATTTTAAGTCTTATCACCTTGGAATATAGTGCAATTTAAATTAACAACTATAACTATCTGAAACAACTTGTCAAATTGACAGAGACTGATTAAAAAACCCTGAGAAATTACTTTGAAATTGATTTTAAATTTAGATTTAAACCAAGGCTATTACAGTTATAGTGAATGTTCTAACTACATGATGTAACCTAAATAAAACTGGCTAAGTTTCAAATCTTTAAAAACGCACGTTACAGAACCGGTGTTCTTACGATTATTTGACAGTGCGAGGTTGTATAAAGCTGTTAACCACAGTAATTTATGAACAGAATATTAGTTTCAGATATTCTGTAACTTACTTCAAGAAAGATATTGAACATTACAGTTTATTTAAAAGAAAATAGTTTAGTTGTCAAGAGGCACTATAGACCGCGAAATTGGCTCCGTTTCCCTACTAAAGTCTGATATTCTAATCCCGTATTTCGTCTTCACTCAGATCACTACAAGCACCAAAACTTAGCAAAAAAGACTAGTCACTAGAGTAAAACCGTTATTAGTCGAAAACCGTACCACAACCCTCAAGACTGTGTTACGGTTTCCTACTTTCAATTCCATTCTATAATTACACATATTTAGGATAATAAATCATTGACTTGGTACCCTGTACTTCTTATAACGAACCTTCAATATTAAAAGTACACGTCAATTGATAAGTGTAGCATCTCTCTGTACAAAGACATCTTAACAATTCAGCTAAGGTTTGCAATAAGACAATTATTCTATATCACAATCCTTGTTATATTATGTAGACTTACTCTAGCGTTGGTTTAATCCGACCACTATTATTCTGATTACACTTATTACTATTGGTTAGTAACTAGCATAACAGCTAAATTAATTAACTTCACATGTATCATAAGCTTTTTAATCACTTGAGACACATTTTGTTCTACAATTGTAGATTGTAAAGTTATTTCAGTCTAAAGACTTATTGTATAAATAGGATAATATCGTACATAATAATTATAATCAAAATAATATGTGGTCAAACATACACACATATCAGTCACACTTGTAATGCTAAATCAAATCGTTTGTGTCCACTCCACTGCTTTATAGAACCTCAAAATCTAGCTTATGACTGCTCCGTACTACTCTATAGCATATTAAAATCGCCTTCATATTAAAAAGCTGGTATCACAGGTCCGAGTTGGCACAAACAATCGGAAAGCATTGAAAAACTTAACATAGTAAAATAATATACTATAAATATACAGTTAGCAATATCTTATCCTAAAAATACGCTATACATGTAGAAAAACTGTATATAAAAAGTTTAATGCTAAAACTTTGAATTTTTAGTAATATATAAATTGTATCATCACGCAGTAGTGATTAATTAGACCATTTATTTAAATTCATATAATTTTGTGAATAATGAAATTTCAATTTTTTTTAATGTAACTGTAAATTATGCATATATAATATGTTAATAATATATGTAAATGCACACATACAATTTTGTGAGAGTGTTCATTTCATAAATCTCATATCGACTGTGACATATTTTACAAAAACGTTTATTATAACAATAACATTGTTCCCAGAAGTGAGCACTCTTAATTTTGATCTTATTTCACAATTTTTAATTTATTTCTTATTTTAATTTACGATAGTTTGTCAAATGTGCTTTAAAGTTTATTAATTGACATTCACAAGTACTGACAAAGTTACAGAATTGATTAGTGCAAGTGATTACGACGTAAAATAGTAAGTTAAAGATGTCACGATTTTGCTCTTATTAATAATGCAATGTACAGTGTAGGAATATATTCACTTGTACTAATCAAAGTGTAAACACGCCATTACCAAAGCATAAATGTATGTATCTAGAACATGCAGAGACCTTAGCAAATGATAATGCTGCTAATAATCATAATATATGCTAAATTCACTTTAGAAACTTCATAGCAGTGGAGCAATTCCAGATTCCTAACATAACATTCACCTTTGTGACTATTTGACAGAATCAACACAAGGATGATTTAGTCCATGATTCTAATAAAAATATCACACAGTAATACAATAACACGGGCTTAAACTAAGTCTTTAAGCAGTTGAAACACTCAATACAAATAATTAAAAACTGTGAAACAATATTATGCTAATATCAAAAACAACAGCATAACTGGTAATTTACCGTAACATGAAGTATGGATGGAAGTGTGTTGTGTGTGTGTGGGTGCTACCTCTTGAGGAAGCCCTTGGTGCCGTCGGGCCCGCGCGGCGTGCGGATGAGCAGCACGCCCCGCGGCGGCGGCGACGGGAACGCGCCCGCGCCCGCCGCGCCGCCCGGCAGCCGACTCAGCACTTTCCGTTCCCTTCCTTTGGTATTATTGTCACACTGTGTAGTCTTTGTCTTATTACTATTTTGATTGTCATTGAGATTGTTTGCTTGCAATTTGTCTTGTAGTCGGCTGAGGCTGAAATAGAAAATTAATAATCATTTAATAAGTTTAGGATATTTTTCAGTACTTACAAACACAGTCCAAGGTCAAGAAGTAGGTAGAGCCTTTGCTATGGTAGACTAGACAGACACTGATAAAGCCACTTATGTGAAATTCATACATAAAACACCTATGGACATCACATATAAGTTAGTCCTTAGGCCAAATCAAACCCACAACCATTAATTTAGCTGTCAGAGTTACTAACCACTACACAACAGATTAGTCATATATAATGTAATAAAACATGTGATAGGTATCTGTGACAAAACTAAAAATAGTTATTTTGTAACGGTAAAAGGAAATTGGATATTTTATAAGGTCAGGAAAATATATTTTTATAGTGTCACCAAGGTTGAGGTATGAAACAATAAGCAAGAAAAACTAAAAATATAGCTTGTAATTACTTTATCAACATTTGCGTTAAGTGGTGCTTGATGCAAATGTTGATTTGAATTGCCAAGAACTTACTTTAACTAAGATAGGGATACAATCGCAATTAATCAATAAAATGCAACTTAAAATATATGTGAATACCTAAATGTTTTTAAAATTTAGTTTTGATTCTAAACAAAACTAAATTTTGAACTTGATACTATTACAGTTTTATTCATTTTATTATCTTTCGTGCTTAATGCCTAAATAACCACACATGGATATAATTAGCTTAGTACCATATGTTGTTATTTTCACATCTGTTGAACTTAGAGATGCTGCAGACACACTATACAAATAACATTTTAATATTATACAAAAAAATATATACTAATAACTATATCAAATTGATTCTTTTTCAAATCAACTAGAAACTTTTTAGTTATTTCTATAGACAAGGTCATTGTTAAACTTTGTTTTGAGTAATGACCATTAAATGTGTCAGTCTGACCACTGATAGAATAATTTAATGTTATTTATGCCAATGAAGTTTCACTGAAGCTACAAATATTGAGATAATGTTAATTCTACATAAACTTTAGTTTGTAAACATTTAAGTATGGCTTTGATGAAACCTACATCAATTCTTAGGAGACTTTTAGCTTTTATTAATTGTTGTTAAAACTTTTGTAAAAAGCTTTAAAAGTTTATAAATGGTTTTAAAGGGAAGATATGTACACAGTTTGTCAACTTAAACAACCTAACATTGCAGTGTGTAGTGGTGTTATGTAAACTATATCATGCTGATTTATAAATGAAACCGGCCTTACTTGTCATCAATAACGTCTTCGGGGCTCCGGGCTTCACCCAGGATCCGCAGCCGAGCCTCGGCGTACTCTTTTTGCCTTTGTTCAAGTGTTTTGACCGGGCGCGCGCGACTCTCGCCGTTCAGCTGCCCGCTGCCCGACGATGACGGCCTCTTTAGGATACGGATAGCTGGCTCCGGCATAACGCACTGAGATCCAATACACGCGCTCTCCTCAACAGTAACCTTGCAACCTTTGAGTGAAGTTTGTACTGGCGCGCAGTCACTTGACATCAGCCTGATCTTCTGGTCCAACTGAAATAGACAAACCTATGTGTAAGTAACTAGACGGCGGCCGTCTCCGACGCGGGAAACGTCCAGGCTCGGCTTTCACAGTTACACTTACGCCAATTTCGTCCATATCCTCCCAACTTTCACATACGTCAACTTCATCTTGGGCCGCCATGTTGACTGACTGAAGTGACGTTGCCACACGAAAAAAAATACTTGGTATTAATGAGCGTGTTATGGTTCCCAAGTTACGGTTTTCCAAGTTTACGGTTATGGTGAGAAATATTTATTAATCAATGTTGCCAGCTGTATTAAGTTAATGTCATATTATCTACAATGTACCAAATCCTGATATTTCGATCGTATCAAAACAATGTGCACGAGCGGTGACTGAAAGATCAAAAACGTGAACTCTAGTAGTTTTATATTTAGTGTTGATCAAGTAATTTGTAATATTTATGTTGAATATGATATAGAATGTAAGTACCGAAACCTAGAACTAGATACAACTTGTAATAATATTTATTCTAACAATTTGTGTTCAGATGAGGTTATGCATTCGTGCTATATTTATTTACATTGAAAATATCTTATTACAGACATCGAAAATGGCTTACAAATCAACATTTGCGACTGCTTCGTCGGGCCTAACATCGGTCGACCCGGACTATGTCCAATTCTTGATGTTTAGCGATGAAGATGTGAAGAAACTTAGTGTCGCAAAAATAACCAACATTCAGAGTTTCGACTCTTTAGGAAATCCAACGAAAGGTGGTCTCTATGACTCTGCTCTCGGGCCTTTAAGGGACAGAAATGAGACCTGTTCAACTTGCAATAATGTGCTGTTACATTGTCCTGGACACTTTGGGCACATAGAACTACCGCTAGTTGTAGTCAACCCATTATTCATGAAAAACATCTACACACTGTTTCGTGTGAGTTGCCTAAAATGCTTCAAAATTCAAATGACTGATAGGATGAAGTTTATTCTAAAACTTCAATTGGAATTAGTTGATGCTGGTCATATTACGGCAGCTTTAGATTTAGATAACTTTGTGGGAGATATAAGTGGTGGCAAAGACAGCTCACCTGATAAACCTAACAAAGTTATTAGAAAATATCAAAAACTATTGAAGAATAGAGATCCAGTTGTAGAAACATTTCAGAACAAAAATACTGACAAACTACGAGCTAAGTTCATAAGCCAATACTTCAAAGCTATAAATATAGCAAAGAAATGCGCTTTTTGTGGTAATAAACTAATCAAGGTGACAACATCCGAAAACAAGATCATGTATAACCTTAGTGCTGAAGGCACTGCTGAAAAAGGCACCAAGGGAATCAAAATTATGATGCCAGATGAAATCAAACGGTTTTGTACAGCAATCGCTCAAAACGATGAAGATATACTGAAGCATTGCTTACCAATTCTCAAGAATTCAAAAGTAGAACCAATAACTAATACCTTCTTCTTAGATGTGATACCTGTTTTACCGCCCTGTGTCAGACCCTGCAATGTATTAAAAGGAGAAGTGATTGAACATCCACAGACTAATGTCTATAAAGCCATACTTCAGAATGCTTTTGCTGCCAGAGCAGTACTGCATGTTCTATCTTCTCCAGACCAGAAGAAAGCAATAGACTGCCTCGATCAAGTACCAAGGCTGGCATATGAGGGAGTCCAGGGCAAAACGGCACCAGAAAAACTTCACATTGTTTGGCAAGAGCTACAAAAAAGTATCAACAGTCTACTAAATTGTGAAGGTCAGGGGTTATCAAGTCAGGGTCTCAAACAGATTATTGAAAAGAAAACCGGTTTGATAAGAATGCACATGATGGGTAAAAGAGTAAATTTTGCAGCCCGGTCTGTTATCACACCTGACCCTAATGTAGATATTGATGAGATAGGCATACCTGATGCTTTTGCCATGAAGCTTACATACCCAGTGCCTGTAACAGAGTGGAATGTTGATGAATTACGGAAGATGGTTATTAATGGACCGAACAAGCACCCTGGTGCTGAGAAAATTGAAATGGAGAATGGAAGAGTCATTACAATAGCTACAGACTCTTTACAAAAGAGGAAAAGTCTTGCCAAAAGGTTATTGACACCAGATGAGTATAAGGGATCTGGATTGAAGATTGTTCATAGACATTTAGTAAATGGCGATGTCTTGATTTTGAATCGACAACCGTCCCTGCATAAGCCCAGTATGATGGCTCATAGAGCAAGAATCTTGAAAGGAGAAAAGACACTTAGATTGCATTATGCTAATTGTAAATCTTATAACGCCGATTTTGACGGTGACGAAATGAACGCTCACTTCCCGCAGAATGAAATCGCGCGAAGCGAAGCTTACAATATCATGTCTGTGCGTAAACAGTACCTTGTGCCTAAGGATGGTACCCCACTCAGTGGCCTAATTCAAGATCACGTAATTTCTGGTGTGAAAATGTCCCTCAGAGGAACATTTTACACTAAATCTGATTACCAGCAGTTAGTCTTTCAAGCTTTGCCTAATCACAAAGGCCCAATCAAACTACTTCCACCTACAATACTTAAACCAATAGTGTTATGGTCCGGCAAACAAGTTCTATCTACTATAATTATCAATACGACTCCAAAAGGTAAGCCATGCCTGACTTTAATTGGTAAAGCTAAAATTAGCACAAAGGCTTGGCAGAAATCTCCTGCAAGGCCTTGGAAAGCAGGTGGTACGCCTTTCTCGAATCCAAATACGATGTCGGAAGCAGAAGTCATTATTAGAAAAGGAGAACTACTGTCTGGAGTACTGGATAAAACTCATTACGGTGCCACACCATACGGTTTAGTCCACTGCATGTATGAGTTATATGGAGGCGACAGTTCGAGTGCTCTCCTCAGTTCATTTTCAAAAGTGTTCACGTTTTACTTGCAATGGATTGGATTCACACTTGGTGTAAAAGATATTCTGGTCGTCGACGAATCTAATAGCAAGCGCGATGATTATATATGTCTGGTGAGAAGCGCTGGCAAACTGGCAGCAGTGAAAGCTACGGATCTACCTGCAGATGTCGACGACGAAAAATTAAAAGAAACTATTGAAATTTTGTACACAAAAGATCCTAAATTCAGAACCAATTTGGACAGGCAGTACAAAACCATGTTAGACTCTTACACAAATAATATTAACACAGCTTGTCTCTCTGAAGGTTTACTTGAAAAGTTCCCGTACAATAACCTGCAATTGATGGTGCAGTCTGGTGCTAAAGGATCAACTGTTAATACTATGCAGATTTCATGTCTGCTTGGTCAAATTGAGTTGGAAGGTAAAAGACCGCCTCTGATGATATCTGGGAGAAGTTTACCTAGTTTTCCTCCTCACGATGTGTCACCAAGAGCCGGTGGTTTTATTGACGGTCGATTCATGACGGGTATACAGCCTCAAGAGTTCTTCTTCCATTGTATGGCCGGTCGTGAAGGTCTTATTGATACTGCTGTAAAGACCAGTCGATCAGGTTATCTGCAGAGATGTCTTATTAAGCATTTAGAAAGTTTAGCGATTGGTTATGATCACACAGTAAGAGATTCAGATAATAGTGTCATTCAATTCGCATACGGAGAAGACGGCTTAGATGTGCTCAAGTGCCAATTCCTTAGACAAGACCAGTTTCCCTTCCTAGACGTTAACTCAAGCGCGGTAGTATCCGAAAAAGTTATAGACAAACTAAAAGACGACACTGACTTAAAAACAGTTGTTAAATCCAATAAATCATTGAAAAAATGGAAGAAAAAGAACGGCAGTCCTTTTGAGAAAACTCGTACAAGTGGTTTCGCTCAATTCTCAGCTATCGAAAGAAGCCAAATTGAATTAGATGATTTACCAACTGATAGAACTAGAGATCCATTTTACTGGGAGCTCGAGAAAAAATGGCGCGCGCTGGATGACGAAGAAAAGGCACAATATGCAAAGAAGAAATGCCCTGACCCAATCCCGAGTAAGATGTCACCAGATTACAAATTTGGTGTTATCAATGAACATTTAGATGATTTAGTACAAAGTTACTTGAAAAAGCGCCATTCAAGTACTTACAGTAACTATACAGAAAAGGACAAGTTCATAGATGTAATGAATGCCAAATATCTGGAATCTATGGCAGCTCCGGGTGAGCCCGTAGGGTTATTAGCAGCGCAGTCTATCGGTGAACCGTCTACTCAGATGACACTGAACACCTTCCATTTTGCCGGTCGAGGTGACATGAACGTGACCCTTGGTATACCACGTCTTCGAGAAATCCTCATGACGGCTTCCGCTAAACTGAAAACGCCTAATATGGACATACCTTTCCGCGAAGAAGTTCAGAATTCAACCAAGAAAACTGAGAAGCTGAGACAGAAGCTGAATAGGGTCACTGTTGGTGATGTATTGGAAAAGATTGATGTTGAATGTCAGATAGTTACGCACCCAGAAAGAAAAATGAAGACGACCATGCGTTTCCAATTTCTACCTCATGCTCAATACAAGACTCAGTACGCAGTGAAGCCACCACAAATTATAAAACATATGCAGAACAAATTCTTTGAGGAAATGTTCTCAACGATAAAGAAGCAAGCTAAAGCAACATGCGGAGTAGTTTGGTCGGTGGATAAGAAAACAAAGCGATCCAAGGCGAGTAATGATGATGATGATGAAGACGAGGTACCGGACCCGGAGCCAGCGAACAATGCGGACATCAACAGCTCGGATGATGAAGGGCCTAACGACGATGATGACAATACTGACGTAAGTTGATTTCTGCACATTTCTTTAACTTTTTCGATACATTAAATAAACTAACGCCATATAAATATAACGATTTACTAAATCTAAACTAAATACTAAATTATCTAACTACTATACTAAATTATTAAGAGCAGTAACTATTTATTTATATATATTTTTATGAATCAATCCAATTAAATAGCAATGCATTTAAATAGGTGTAACATTAACAACGCAAGAAGCTAACTTTAATAGAAACATACTAATCCTAAATTGTATCAATTACAGGCTAAACTTCGCAAAAAGCGAGCGGAAGAACAAGAATATGAAGACCCTGAGTCTGGCGAAGAAGAGAAATCTGATGATGAAGTGGAATTCGCAGATGAGGAGCCCAAAAAGAAAGACGATGAGCTCGATTCAACCACAGCCAATGACTTCGAAACCAGCAAAGTCATGTCCGACGTCGTTTCTAACATCAGAGACGCGACCAACTACAATTTCGATACGAAACATCACTTGTGGTGCGAATTGACTGTGCTCTTCCCAATTGCCTTCCTAAGAGTAGACCTATCACAGGCCCTACGCGAAGCCGCCATGAAATCCGTCATACACGAAGTGAAGAACATAAAACGAGCGATCACCAACAAGGAAAAGAATGTTCTATACCTCAAGACTGAAGGAATCAACATCCTACAAATGTTCAAGTATAATAACTTGTTAGATTTGAACAAATTATACAGCAACGATGTGCACGCTATAGCTAATACATACGGTATAGAAGCGGCTAACAAGGTGATAATCAAAGAAATACAGAACGTGTTCAATGTGTATGGTATTACTGTAGATCCGCGTCATTTGACGTTGATAGCTGACTACATGACTTATAATGGGATATTTGAACCTATGAGTCGGAAGGGAATGGAGGCGTCATCTTCGCCACTACAACAAATGTCCTTTGAATCATCGTTGATATTTTTAAGAGAAGCTGTGTTAAATTCGAAAAAGGATAATATTCGTTCAGCGTCTAGTTGTCTTATGTTAGGTCAGCCTTGCAGAAGTGGCACGGGTATATTCACTTTACAACATTTCAGTAAAGTTATCAGCTAAATAGTAATTAAGTGATCAAAGAAATGGATATTGTGTTTAAGAATAAATATTTTTCGTTAACTACTATTAGATGTTTCAATGAAATAATCCTGTTTATGACTTTTATTTATGAGAAGTGAAAGTTGTAAATAAAACTACAAAATGTTTTAAAAATCATTTCTGTATTTGTCGTATTACAATAGAACTTATATACGATATTATAACGAGTAATTAATTACAGCGTTGATGGACATGGCTGGCGTGTCTGACACACCGCGATCCTTGAATTGTACTCTTATATCAAGGCACATAACATTGTCACAGACAAGAACTTTTACAAATCGGTAAAAACAGTATTTTGTTTATTATTTCAAAGCTTGTGATTACGTACTAAGTTTACCTATCTATGTATAACCACTTACAGGGATATAATGTTAAATTTATTATAATAATCTGTACGCGGTTTACAATATAGCTTAATCTTAACTTAGGTAAATAACATAATGATCACATAAGCTCCTGGGCGTGCAGCGTTTTGCAACGTTACATGAAATATAACTAATCCATTAATATTACAATAATCTTGCACAGAAAATGCATTTATAACTGCTTATCTAAAGTAACAACGTCCACTTATAGCGAACTATGAATGATTTTCAAAAAATCTGAACTCACAACACAATATTACCGTTTTGGCACTAACTCAACGACATAGACTGAAATAAATACACGGCTAAATAAAGCCTTGATCGCGTTATCTTTTTGGTTGCAAACTCTACTAAAAGTATGTAGTGCGTTTAATGTTCAAAAGCCATGAGTTTATATTCTAAAGTAGGTATATCAACTTAAAATAAAATAATTTCATTTTTTTGTGTTGGTAATATCTTAGTCTATGGCATGGATTAGTGAAATATTGTTTCCGGTTATTATTTTATTCGAGGGCCTGCAACACGTTATAAAGAACTGCAATGATATCAATCATATGAACTGATAATTAACCACAATTGCGATGGTATAAAATTGTAAAAGTCACTGGCTAGGACGGTAACATTAGGTTTCATTTGGACCCAGAATCACTTTACCTTTCACACGTCTTCATTATATTAAGCTATAAAATAACTATTAACAATACTTGTATGGTATTTAAAATTAAACTAAATCAATAAATAGCAATAATGTTACGGTAGTTAAAAAGTTGACCAAATGCGAGTTCGTAGTGTAGCGTACACAGAATATTATCACAGCCCTATTGATGTGCGTCTCGTCGTATAAAAATACATTTAGACAGGTGAAAAGACTGTTAACGATTAAATAATTAGCATGCACGAGGTTTACCAGAAATCAAATAAACAGCCATATCCAAAGAATAATTAACAAAAATCAATAACAACTAAAAATATTTTGCAAAATACACAGTCTCACCTAAAAATAACGTTTGAACTCGCATTTGGTAAACATCGCCAACAAACGCGCGCATACTAAAACGCGCGGTAAACATTATAATACTTTTTAAAGGTAATCCGAACGAGTGACGTTCGATTCAGCCTTTAATGTAAATCTTGATCATTTGCATTTTGATACACTGCTCTAAAATTTAATTAATAAAAAAAGTTAGACAGTATTTCAAATACGTTTTGATGTAAGATTAAATATAGTTTTCGCTGTTGGTTCAGAACTTTTTAACTCTTATTGCGTGGTTTCCGCCTGGTTCGTGAGTTTGGCGGCCTTCCTTTCTTGTTTGACGGACTTCTTTTCGGCGGCCTTCTTCGCGTTGGCCTCGTCATCGGCAGGGTTGTCCCAGTCCTGTCTCCTGCCTGACGCGAACACGTTGTAGAACGTGGCGCAGAAGATGTAAACCCCTCCGGCAATGTAGAATACTTTTTTCCATTGTGCTTGTGTGGGCTGTTGAAAAAAAATAAAATAAGTACGCTCACAATGATGCATAGCAAAGAGTTACCTATATACGTAAAACGGAATGTAGACGCAAATAGATAATTAAAAGAACGTCACCGGCCTAAGTTTTTGTTATCTGTGGGCAATATAAGTGTAGCAAAGGCTATAACTTACCCTGCCCTCAATGATGTAACCAGCTACAATGGGAGCGAGTAGACCAGTGAGGTTCGCCAGACAGTTGGAGAACGCCATCAAGATTCCAGCGAAACGTGGCGAGATGTCCAAATGGTTAACCTGAGAATAGAATAAAAAGTTATAATATATGCTACAAAATCGACTAAACATTACAATAGACAAAGTTATCATGACTTGATTTTTTTTTACTGGGAAGATCAAACATTTTCTTGATTTTTTTGTAGGAAATTATTTTATATCATGGACAGAATCCGTCAGAAGCGGTATTTCAATTATAACCGGGATCTGTTTAAGTGTATTGCATGACTAGATAAGTATTAAGTAGGTATTGTTTAGTTAGAAGTGAGTCTCCGTGTGGTGTCCGGATATAAAGAATGGCGCCACCCCGTATCCTCCACTGGGTGTCGTAAAAGGCGACTAATGAACCTTAAGACCTAGTGCACTGTACCAAACACGTTGGGTCACCCGAATGGTGGCGGGTAAACCACCAACAATCGCATTCCCAAAGAGGTTTAGTGTCAGGCAGGCGGCCGACTATAAAACCATAGCCAAATCTATTAGCAACATGTTGAGAAAAAAAAAAAACATGTTGCGCCGACCCCAAGTAAAATGGGAGAAGGGCAGGAAGATGATGTTTAGTTAGAAGTGAGTGTGTACCTTGAAACCGGAGTAGATACCACCGTTGAGGCCGACGCCGATGGCCAGCACGGCGATGGTGGCGGCGGGGTTGCAGCCAGTGTTCGCCGCGATGAACAGACCCACTGCGGGACCGTACTGACCTAGAAATTGGAATTGTAACATAAATAATAAATATCTTGGGAGTTTGGGACAATATACACACACGGCCATCTGATCCCAAGCTAAGCAGAGCTTGTGTTATAGTAATCAGACAGCTGATAAACTAGATATATTTCTAAATATGTACGTAAATCACAACCAGACTCAGAAATAATGATCGTGCTCATCACACAAACTTTTGTCGTGGATGGGAATCGAGCCCTCGACCTCCGGCTAAGCAGTCAGGGTCACTAACCACTAGTCCAACAGACCCGTCAATGTTTATTACACGTCTTGGGGCAATAACTGTGAAGTTAACTAAATAAGTATTCGTTTTTACGCTCCGAATGGATTTTCTTCAGTAACTTCCTAATTCAAACTTACAAACATAGCGTAACGGTAAATTTCAACATGATAAATTTGAATTTGGATTTTTATTGAAGTCGGTTAACAAAAAAAAACTTATGTATCTACTTAATTTTTTTCTTAGGTACCTATCTAATGTTTCGTAAAGTCCTAAACTTGTCATTAAAATATAAAATAAACAAGTATGATTCTTACCGATACTGTTGATGACCTTCCTGACTTGCGTGTGGTTGAACCTGCCGCTGGACAGCATCCAATCAGCCACCACGGAGATGAACATGGAGAACAGCCACATGCACAGGTACGGGAGAGCCGACACGAAGCCGTTCTGAAAGGAACAACCAAAACATTATTAATCTATTCAGCATTTCGAAATCAAAAGGATTTTATTTCGAGTAACCCTTCTCCGGCACTTTCGTTCCTGACTCTAGTTGCGCGTTTAATTATGACCGGACGTTCGTTATTCAAAAGCTGGTCATCATCATCATTCCCCTGCCCTTATCCCAATTTTTACTTGGGGTCGGCGCAGCATGACTTTTTCTTCCATACATTCCTATCTGACGTCAACTCGCAAGCAACACCCTTTGCATCCATATTATCTTATTCAAAAGCTGGTATTCAAAATATTTATCGAAAGCCTGAATAAAGACTCTGTGTCTGTTTAACACCACTCAAAGCTACAAGGAAAATCTTTTATCCACTGGCCAGTTGAAAAACTACAGGATGTCGCATTTTAAAGAAGAATAAAAATACGTCATCAAAACTGTCCGTGCAATTTTCTATACGTCGGGCCTTTTATTGTCAGTCACGCTTTGCCGGTATATTTCCGTGGATCAATCTAAACGGGGGCAGTGATTCAAATGATTTATAGGGCTGCCACAGGCCACTTCAATTCCCGACTTCCTTTGAAGTTGAATCAAAACAAATTAATGTTTGTAAACTTTGTAGTAAGTCCTTCTGGGTAATGGTCGGATTTATTTTACGATTTCAGAGATGCATTTTCCAAGTGCTTACTTTATTCTAGAAGTAGCATTCGTTAAGAGCAAGTCTAGAAGACCATTTGAAGTCCTCAAAATTAATTTTGCACCGTGAAATACGACAGCCAACACTCAATTCATTACTCTAATAAATCGAAATTAAATCTAAAAGATGCCAATTGAAATGGTTTTAAGTGTCAACCCTATTCACATCAATTGACCGAGCGTGAACTCCCGACCCGGCGACGGCTCGCGACAATGACTAATAGTCTGAACGATCCAAATTGCATTACGTTCCCGACGTTATTGCTATAAATTCGTAACTCGATTGGCAAAGTGGGCGTTTATTTATTTATTGACCAGCTTCCGTTTGGGGTTTGGTCCACGAAGAGAATTTGCGGGCATCCCATACTGAATACATACGATAGACGAGTAGGTATACTAGGTATTCTTATTACTTATGGCTCAAATCGGTTCACTTTTCCTAATCTCTTTCAGAACCTGTATTTTTTGTAGGAAATCGATATAAAATTTTTCTCATAGTTACTTACTGTGTCTTTATAGTAATTTTGGGCTAAAACTATTATGGCATGCATGGTTGATGGTTATTATTTAGGTAAATCCCTTTTGACGCGTAACGAAAGCTCAAGAGAACGTTGACCAGTCTTCCATTTGATAGTCAACAGTTAGCAACTTTCTACAAATCATAACAGTGCAGTACTCACATCTTTGATAGAGAAGTGCAGCACTTGTCGCATGAAGGTTGGCAGCTCCGTCATGAGCGTCTCGTAGCCGTAGTTCTGTCCCATGTGCGCCAACATAATCGCCCAGAATGGAGTCGATAATACAATCTTCCTCCAAGGAATTGGTGGTGACTGGAAAACGAGAGATAAGTTACTTTATGTATCTATTGAGAAATAGGTATTTAGGCGTTTAAAGCGCTAAACTTGACTATTTTAGCCGATTTATGGGCAATGTGTAAACAAAGTCCCTGGAAAAATTTTAAATTTAATTTTAGCAAACTATAGTCAGCTACCAATGTCTACAGCCAGAAAAAGTAGATGCCAACCAAGTTCGAATAGGATCAGGCAATCATATACGTTTTATAGATTTTATTATCTGCGGCTATAAGGACTACAACTAAAAGTTCATAAATACTCACGCTGGAACCAGCAGCACCCCACAGCGAGCTTAGAATGTATTTCTTCTCTGGCTCCTTAATACTGGGACAGTTTTCAGGGTCTTCCGACACGAAGAGCAGGAAAGCGAGACTCCAGACTGTACCGATGAGACCGAACACGTAGAAAATGGATGGCCACCCGCCGGAGAAACCATACGCTGAGAGCAGACCCGAGAGAGGCATCGAGATCACAGTACCGAATTGTGCACCTGGCAACAACAAAGGAAATCAGTATTTCTTACCATAGTCTTACACCCTGGTGAAAAAGGAGCCTTATATGTATGTTTAAAAACGACACTATGAAGTTCTGAAATCGTAACGCTTGATGGCGTGCGCCTTCCAGTCTGCTCCGATACCCGGTATCTCGGTTCACTCATTCAAGGTAATGGCGAAATAGATCGGACGGTCAAGCACCAAATTAACATAGGATGGATGAAATGGCGGCAGGTTACGGGAACTAAGTGTGAACCTCATACTATGATAAAAGTCACTACGATGTCTTGCTGTCTTTATCACGGTCAAGCGGAATGATAAAAGACACAGCTTATGTCTAGCAGTTAAAATTATCTCCAGCTAAATGCAGTGAAGTGAAACAATATTACTTTGTGAAATTGTTAATTAAGAAAAAACTGTAATTGTGAACTCACCAGCATAAACAGCGGCACCCATTCTACTCCTCTCGTTTGGTGGAATCCACTTGGCTAACATAGCGTGGGTACAAGGCACGATTGGGCCCTATAGATATAAAAAAAAAACAATTTACTATTCACAATTCAAACAAACAAGGGTAAAAGGAGAAATAAAATAGGTACTGTTTAAGAAAGAAAGAAGAAAGAAAATACATTTAATTGCGTAATTGATAACGCATAGGTACGTTACATTATCTTGAGTAAATACTACATTAAACAAAAAGGAGCTAAAATGAAACAATCATAATTATACTGTTTCTTCAAAATAAAACTGTCTCGTGACTTACCTCGCCCAAACCTTGGATGAAGCGGACCAGGATGAGGTATTGGTAACCAGCGTTAGCGGCAACCGGTACAAGGAGACCGAAGACCGAGTTGATCAACATACCGACACCCAGGAACATACGGGCTCCGAACCTAATACAAATATAAAACATTAATTTGGTGCTAAATTAAAATTAAAGGAGGTTTGCAATACAATGAATTGCCAGTCGGGTGGTCTGTAGATATAGTGCGGAATTATATTCTAACGTATTTTTCAATATACCCCAAAAGACCATTTCTTTAAACATATTAGATGAGAATTGATGGTGCCTGATGAATCGCAGTCGATGAAGACTAACAAAATAACTGCAGCGTATTTGAAACGTACATTAAAAAATCTACAAGAAAACTTGATAAAATCTCTTCGAAGTAAGCTCGTCGTGGCAAAAAAGCGTACGTGAACACAAATGATAATGATCGTCAATTGTTTTGGAACGGTCACTCAGGTACAAGGAGTGATATTAATCGAATACGGGATTTATTTTCGGACCAGCATTTATGAGTAAGTAACCGGCATAAAAATAATACATTGTAGAATATTTTTAAGAAGAGTTTTCTTTCAATCAAAAATTTCAACTCAATTGACTTTTTTAATAGCTCTACAAACAAACTTCCATGACTGTCTAGGCACATTGATCCAAATACTAAAGAAACAAAAACCGTTATAGCTTAACAAACAGCCTCCTTATACAAAATCAGAATTATTCGATGGTTTTATAGCTAAATTATTGCTTGTTCTTTAGAAAGATTGGTGAATGAAAATGTGTGATAACTTAAAATTAAAGTCATACAATGTAAACTAAGTATTAAGTACCAAAGGACCAACCATCAGCTCTTAATATAACATTATTGCAGGTGTAGAAGCAAGTACTGGCACTCAATTATATACATTTAAGAGGTGGTGACGGGCCCTTAGAGTTTAGAGTTTAGACAATTGGTACAAACCTTTTTGACAAGATTCCGAAGGGTATCTGCGTGATGACGTATCCGTAGAAGAATGATGATAATATGTAACCTTGTAAGGTGGAACTCCATACAAAGGAACCATCTTGAGCAGCCACCTGAAACAAACAATATTTCATTATTTATATTTAACACTGTTATTTAGCATTGTGGTCCCATCGAAATGTGTAAAGATTTTTCCTTGTTCAAATAATTATTTTTAGGGTACAATTATCGTTTTCGAGCATCAAGTCCGTTTAAGTCATTGCTAGGAACTGATATGGCGTAAATTGGGTAAATTTGAGCTGATTTTATTATTCCCAATTAAAAACATTGGTATCATTCCAGTGACCCTGGACTACCCCGTACCACAAGGCGTTCTTCCTTTCCAGTCGATAAAACTCCTCTTTCTTGAATAACTCGAGTGTTTTATCGACTGAAATTTCTTACTTTCACAAACCGTCATCACAAATTTATGTATGTACTTACACTGGTCTTGTTCAAGGCCTCTCCGCATTCAAGGTCGGCCGCCTCCGAGATGACGGGCAGCGCTGTGTGGTTGACCATGGCCACGATGGCCACGGACATGTTCGTCCTCATGATGTAAGCGTTGGCCATTCCCAGGAACAGCATGAACGTCACCCAATGTCGGGTTCCAAGACCACCTGCGGCAAAGAGAATGGTTGATTAGTTTCCTAGTCATAGAGGTAAAATGACCAAGATTGGGATCAAAAGACCAAGTTCCGGATCAAAGGACCAATGATTACTATTGATATTGCCGTTCAATGCGTTCAATACTACATATATCTATAGATGGACTGGATAGCCTATTATATATTTACAAGTATTGTATATTTACAAGTTAAATAATTCGTTTATTTTCTCTTCACAATAGGTCTTAACAAGTATAAATACATTCTCTTAAAGTACCTATGTGAGAGACTGGAAAATGAAACATTTCCAACGCCATATTTTTAACAACCATTGTTAAAAGTATGATTATCCCATCAAGTTATCTAAATAACTAAACCAAAACGAATACAATAATAGCCTTCGAATAGATAGTGATGATACGATACAATTGGATTATATGGGTTAAGATAATGTTTAACGGAATATTAGATCGATAGGCCGATAGCTGGGTGACGTCATTTCATCACAGAGTAACGAGGAATAGAAGGACCAAAACTCGTAATTTGTTATAGCAGAAATAATAAGTTCATGTTCAATGTTCTAGTTTAATGAACTGAAAAATAAATGTATTGAAGAAAGATAAATGTTAAATAGCATGAGGCGCTTTGATAAATAAATAAAATCATTCTTCTAAGCATATTTGTAGCTTTGTAGCTTAATATTACCTATCCGCAAAAACCATATTTCAGTTCCGAGTTTAATGAACTTTATAAACAAGATGTTTCAGACTATAATCCTATAAACTCATTATAAGCTTTCTGGCTACTCTATACAAGTATTTTCACAGTAGCTCTTCATTTGATGACGTCATATAATACCATATTTCCCGCGCACCAATTCCTTATTTATTAGCATTGCGAGTCGCTGACCATAGAGTGTTTATTATTTCTGTTTATTTATGGCATTAAATTGTAATGCTGTCAGACTGTTTTACTTATTATTCGGAAACAGACATTATCAAATAAATATGAACTGAAAAAATACTTCCAGTAACGTCATTTATTTTTTTTTTTTTATTTATTATTTATTTATTTATTTATTAAAACTTAATCTACCATTACAGGTTGAGAAACCTAATGCGATAGCTAAGCTTACATTTATAATAATTACTATTTAAGTAACACAATGACAACAAACTACACAAACATAACTTATACCTAAAACAACACAATCTTATAATTATAACAATGTAATCTTTATAGAAATTCACTTAAGTAATAAAATTAACAATACCTACAACAACATAACATACATAAATTAACACTATTTGTTGCTTTCGTAACATACTATATATAAAATTAATGTTATATCATATCCTGTACGGAAAAGCGATTAAGTTTCAGTTATTTTTCTTAGGTATAAAATACGAAAAGATCAATAATAATGAAGTAAACAGTAACTGTGAAATGTCTACAAGAGTCTATATTTGTAGAAAGAAGTGTCGTAGTATTTATTGGGAACTATTTTTAGGTACGATTTGAAACAGATTTTCGATTAAAAGCACATCTCATATTGGACTAACGTATGGTTTGTATAAAATATATCATTTCCCATAATAATACTATCTTATCACAGTAATACAGCAATAGTATATAATAATACTGCAAACAAAAGATTAACGATAGATAACTATCATTGTATCTGTGGTCGAGGCTAATAGACAATTTTACGGGATTTGTAAAATTCTACAAAATATTGTCAAGTACGTACAATAGAAAATATAATCACGTCGTAAACATGTAAGCAAATAACAAGACTAAGATTATTTTACCAGTTAAGTACCAATAAAGTATAAACCATCGGAAATTGAAATTGATAAGTACCGTAAGTGTTTACTTATCGTTTTGTACCCAGATATAGCTTGAATATAAGTCTGTAAACGATTATAGCGAAGGAAAGCTCTAAACTGAACCGTTAAACAGTATGATTTACGATTGACGGTTGACGTCACAGCTATGGCGTGGTTTATGCGAATATGTTTTGTAAGTACGAAAGCTAGAGACATTTTCCGGTCCTTTGATACGAGGATGAAAATTTATACTTTTAATAACCTACTGTAAAATTCCTTGGGCTTTTGAATTAAAGTTTGGCTTTTGGCTTTGCAGTATTGTGATTCAACCTAAAGGTTTGGAATAAACAATAAAATGCCAGAAACATGACTCTTGTGGCTTATGATTAATAACTCAGTCTAAATTAGTAAATAATATGATTAACGTAAAACATAAACCACAAATTACCTAAAAAACAATGCTAGGGAACACCGTTATTTGATAAAGAAAAAAAAACACAGAAGGTATCTATCATAACATTACTTTTTAACCCACAGCTAAACCCATTCTTTAAAATAATGATTAGGAAAATAAATAAATTGTATACACTTTCATCCAATAAGTTTCGATTTGTGCATTATTAAAACGACTACTCCCAAAAATACTGCTCTTTTTTGGTTCATCGATTTCTACATGTGTAGGACTAAGAATAACTAGATGTGCTCCCAAGAACAATAAACATAATTATTTAGGTTCTAAGGAACATTTAAATCGTAGCCAAGCATGGAGTGGTTAACAAAGTCGTTTCCTCAATCATGTTGGCGTATTGTTTGCAAACAATGGCCCCATTAGTGTCAAGTTAAAGACCTATAAACACCATGAAATGCTAAATACACATTACGTCTGTAATTTAGACGACTGTTATTTTTCCACACCTATGAAATCAATGAAAAATTTTGATTTAAACCGAACATGTGTTTATTTAGTGGCTCATTTAAAAAAATATGATATTTTGTTTTTTCTTTTACGCCATATTACCTTATTTATCGATTACAGGATGAAAATCAAATCATTTTTAAATAGATTTATGTTTCATTTTATTTTCGGCCAAGTTTTGTTTTTTTTTTTACAGTAGCACGTCTTGGTAAGTTATAAACTGAACAGATGAAATGGTAATTAGTGAAAAAAGTACGGACAAAAATATCTGTATCCGAACATGTGTTGGTCATTCGTTATTTAAAAATGTAATCAAGATAGCGTTAACGAATTTGGCTACGAAATTTAACGTTAGAGCCAAAATGTCAACTTCCTGTCGTAAGAAATATTAAATAATTTATTTTACTTGTCCGTTGCAATTAGAGAAGCGTCTTGATTAAGTAACTTATTTGTTTAGGTTAATAGAATATTAAAAGGAGGAGCCCAGCCTTTGCGCAATAATAAGCTCTCATAGGCTAGGGAAAAACTAGAATATTAATTTCTCTCTTCTTGATAGAATGAGAGTTTAGAATTCTATATACTAAACAGCCTTGATAATACAGATAATATTATGTACATATACCTAAGTATTTAAATCTGTGGGTGTAGCAAAAGGCTAACGATTCTTCGAGTGAATAGTTTTTGTCGTAGGAGATAATTGATCGATTTGTAGTGTTGTGCAAATAGAGCAATTCTCATTCATATGTAAATCTATTTGTTTTGAGTTTATTTGCATCGACCGACTCGCACATAGAGTCAGTGATTTAACTTTTATTATCAAGTCAAAACCAGTGTATGAAACACAGTCTTTTGTTACCTAAATTGTGCTCGTTTCGCATTCTTATTTCGAAATTCCATATTGTGTTTTATTTTTAAAGTTAAAAAAGTATATCATATTACTGTCTGTTCTGTAAGGAACCGGTTTTAGCTGAAATTAACTGGTTGTCTGGAAACCGGATTTATTTTAGATAAGTATCCCGAAGGACGGGACATTAGGAAGGAGTTTATGTTTAAAAACGACTCGTAGACTAATTGTTAATATGGGTGCTTAGGTACGTCACAGACTCGTAGAAAAAAAAATGGTATGAATAGTTTAAAACATCGTTACTTAAATTAGTTTTTTCTATTTAAATTCTTCGGCAACTTTCCATATTTTTACACAACAAAAATAAGAAGAGGTTTTTGTAAGCTGAAATCGTTTGGCATCAAATTTACGTCTATGACAGATTCGTCAAAGAAAATAACAAAAAAGAAATTCAATGTCAGTAAAATCATAAAATTGAAGTCTAAAATTCTCTATACATTTCCTTATCGGTTTCTAGCGTCCTTGGATCCGTCACTGCTTATCTGTGGAGCACACGGTGTTATTCACACAAGCTTGTTCTATGTACGTAGGTCACGGGCGAGTAATCTGGTTAATTGATATAAAAACCTACGAATAACTAGGTATGATACTAAAATTATACTGTAGTTGCTTTGTTTCTAATATGTATATGTATGTAAATCAAACAAAGACAAAATAGTCACAATTTATGTGATGGTTGTTCTTGTTTTGTACCTATGGAGAAAAGGCAATATGTCGCGGGCACAAAAAAAAATAATTAAAAAAAAATTGTAGCCAGTAGAATTTTTCCTGGATGCCAGTAATAAATTGTATGACAGTTTTGACGTTGAACTTAATTTCGTGGAAACATAAAACTTTAATGCCAAAAATACGACTCTGTTTTACAATTTATGTCCCTTAGGACAGTCTTAAAATAATTTCTAATGTTCTATTTAAAGAAGTTTGAATTGTACACGTGTCAGCGTATTTACAGTTACGAACATCGTACGATGTGAAAATTAGAAATGCATGGTTGTTTAAAAGTTCTTGGTATTCGTCTAATGAAAAAATTCACCGAGCGATGTTGTCATATTTGAAAATATGAGTAAACTATTTTTATAATAAGTGCTAGACTGGCTGGTCATAAAATAGAAATGATGAAACGTCATAATTTTAAAATTAGAACACAATTTACACAAATATTTTTTTATTGAAATTGTATGCTCGGGTATTTGATGTTTGATCTAATAATCACGTGATTCGATAAGTTTAGGAGCAAACTTTAAATTTAAAGTTTACACAATAGCTCGGTTTCAGGCAAATCAAATATTTAAATCGTTGCGGAAAGCATCAAACGCTTGCGATGTCTCGTGTGTCCGATAAGCCGCGGCAGACGGCTGCAGTGACGTCAACCGGCTTTCAAATAAGTTTTGCTTCAAAATGAATGATATTGACCTCGTTACAGTTCTTTTCAAGAATTCTAAGAGAACTTTAGAATGATTTGATCTTTTCAGAGTTAGCAAAAACAATGTTATATACATTTTAATCTGCAAGTTTCCAATTATGTTGTAATATACCGAGTGCGCATTTCTATAGTTTCCTTCATAATGTTTAATGACGATGCCGTACACATGTCATGTCAATTTGACTCCGTTGGCGACGCTGCACTTAAAATGCTTCCCCTTGTGGATACACTGGATACCTAAGCACTGTAATTACCAAGACGTATTGTGTTACTGTCTGCTAAACAACATAATAGTTCAAAGAAAATGTGCGCACTTTACGCAGGAATCAAAGACAAGTTTAAGCTCCTTCCAAAAATAGTTTCAAAATACTAACAGAGAATATTTGCTATTACAGGGTTTATGTGTTTCCGCAGCTATTAAAATAATATTTTACTAAGTAAATCTATCACTCACAGACGTATCCATCGCCTAAATAATTTTATGTAGAGACATTAAAATTAATTACACCTTCCGTCAGAACATTTATAATCTGTAGTCGTCATCAAAACTGTAAATTCTTGGAACGACTGGCTGATTTAGAAAAAAAAAAACCGTTTTGGCAGTCTACAGCGGCTAGACTTTTTTGGCGCCAATTTACGTTAACTATGGAACGAATAAAATTGTGTACGCAGTTCACGTGGTTTAAAAAAATATTTATTTTTAGAATTACACATACACGTATTCTTATTGGTATTCTCATGACGTAGGTACTAAAAACATTTTTACATCAGCAATTATCTGTTTGACGTAAAAATTGCGTAACCATTTGTTATCTGTTGCCCACATGAATGAAGAACGTTTTCGGCCAGGCCCATTATCATCTTCAAATATTTAAATATGGATTCAAGAAAAAAAGGAAAAGGCAATAACCTTCAAAAGAGGCCTTAGTCGAAGTTTAAAAAAGAACATAAATCAACGCCGCGTTTTTGGCAATAAGTTGGCATGTAACAAAACATTATAAGAATTAAAAATTACTCTTCCACGAGTTTATAAATTATTTAATTTTATAATGCTCATTGTAGCTAAAAATGGGCATTTTTCGTTTGAAAGGATTTCCACATAGTAATCATAATTTTAGCTTTTATGAAATCATTTCTAACTAAATCTCCCTAAGTCTTCCACTTGTTGCCAAAATCCGCTATCGCACAAAAATTGGACTATTCGTAGGGAATAAATAGTTCGTGACTTACGATTTTACATGGTCGTTACGTCATCACGCAATTTAAATCAGGCTGCACTAAAGTCCAAGCTCAAGTCCAAGGCCACTAGCCAAGGCCACAAAATGGAACGAGAGCTTTAATAAATTCGGAATCTCGCCTTTTGGACGTAAAAAACTAAATTATACTTTTATATTATTTTAATTACACTTATTTAATGTAAAGTGACTAATTAAAATTCTATTTTTGATGATGTAGTTGCTATGGGAATGCTTTTGACAAAGGAGATATTTTAAGAATCATTGCAATTTTATGTCTATAAAATATAATTAGTTTAGTTTATATCATTTTCTTATTTTTTTATCAGCCCCTAAAGATTTCTAATGCTCCTACATTTTCCTATTCTGTTTGAATCTTTTAATATTTAATAACTAATAGCAGTCACAAAACTGAAATGAAGGTCGCAAGGTTAATAACCTATTCAAAACTACAGCCATTTGGCGAACTGCATTTGAACTGAAAATCAACTTTACTGTACAAATAAAACTAACCATACTCAAGATATATTAAAAAACTTAACAAGGCTTTTGGCAATAAGTACCTGCTTCTCTTAAATTTTCCGTCTAATCTGTGCGCTTCAGCCCTGATTTCTCAAACGCTGATCAACACAAAAATGTCATAATCGTCAGTCGAATCTTATTTAAAGCTCTGTGATTGGTTGTAAATTTTATAGTCAACCAATCACAGTCGTGATCTGTCGGTTTGACAGCAGATTCAATTGATCAGGCTTCCAGAAACCGGGGGTCTGCCAGTTAGTGCATCTACTATCTCATTAATCAGAATCTCGATCATAACCTTTCATCTCAGGGGTTCGCCACGCTAATGATTACGGAATTGTACAGCAGTCAGCAAGATTGTGTTCAGGCACTGTGACTGAACATAATAAACCATTGTGGAGTTGGCACTAACCTTGAAATTTGAACCATTTTAAGTCACAAAATGATTGAAAATCTCTTGATGGAATTCCAAGAATCATGCGTTGAAGTGTTGATAGCAAAGAGCAATGATTTTATTAAAATATTCTAATGTAATTCCTACATTACGATCTACGTTAAACCCACTCAACGTTGAGATACTTTATGGAAAATAAAAACTACTTTTCATTACTGAAAGAAGGTTGCATAAGTTTATCTTGTGTAAACATTTACGTATACACATACATATGAACAAACGAACTAATTTTTTATAAGCTCTACAAACAAGAAATGAGACATTCTAAACTCTTGAAAAGAGTAAAAAATAAAACCGAGGCTCTTTGGTCTAAATTAAAATGAGTAATAATACAACATGATTAATTGTTCTAAAACAGACAGGCTACAAAAGTTACGTTTCCAGTAAAAAGAAAAAAAAAACATTTAAAAAGTGAAACTGAAAAAGCTAGACAGGGAACGTCATACGATTCCCATTAATTTGGAATGTAAAGACTAAATGTCACAAAAATAGGTGTTTTACAAACGATAGTATTGAATTGACAGGCAATTGGCAAAGAATCTGAAGATCTAGGTGTTCAGTTAACGATCTAGATTGATTTGTTATTTATAGTTGAAAGATTTATCTATGGCACAAAATCTTAGCTTTTTTTATTTGAAACAGACGCTGCGAAAAACTGGATTTAAAATCAGAAGAAATAAATACTTTTTGAACTAATTTATTTGATACTTGTGACTAGTCACAAAAAGTAAGATTTTAGCTTTCGACAAAAAGGTTGCTTTGATAAAGCAATGCAAAAAAAGAAATTAAACTCAAATATCTAATCTAACCCTATTGAACGATTCGCGGAAACTATCAAACATCGATTACAGAGAAAACACTTGACAAAAACAAGAATTGGATTATTTAGCAATATAATTGTTTGCTATAAACTTTTTGTTAACTTCAGCAATTTTGCGACAATAACACTTTGTTTCCTGTTGTTTGTAGCACGTAGAGATAGAATCATAAATGCGTAAAAGCAATTAATATAATGTTTACTGATTAAAAGATGACCGTGTCGATACATTAAGGCTTTCTTTTGACTCTCTTACAGACTGTAGATTATTTAAACATGTCTAAGATGATTTAAATGTAACGCTGTCAAAGTATGCGGTTAAATCTAAACTAACTTTTCTCTATATCTTTCTCCTTTGCGATAGCGGGCTTAAAATATAGCCCGCTCAAATGAGCTGAGACTTTAAAATTTAAATACACTTCAAATTCAAATCAAATTCCACGAACCATGCAAATCTGTCATGTTCATACAAATCGATTGTATGAATTTTACATACCCCATGTTATCTGAACTTTGGCCCTCCAATCGGGATGATGAAAACGAACAATGGGTGGTATTGACAGGCTCACGATAAGCGAGATTAATGATCCCTGTGTCTTTGTATGACTAAATCACTGGAACAGATTACGTGGTCAATAAAAATGAACTAGGTATCATTATTTTATGAATGGAGATCAACAATTCAGAGATAATGTAGAGCGACGATAGATTTTGTCGTTTTCATTTCCTGATCGAGTTCCTTTTAAATGCTCTATTTATTGAATCATTATTTTGTTATTCTTTTATATAAACATGTTTAATATACCTATGTTTAAAATGAACAATGAATTTTTCGACAATAACTTCAGTAGCAACGAAACTTTGCATTTCTACTAACTTAACTAAAATTTTGCTATTTTCTAAACATAGCCAGTATACAGGAAAACATAACTTTTAAACCAGGAAAGTCCGAAAGCCATATAATATGCCATTTATATAAATTATAAAGAAAAAAGAATAAGTTTCCTTAAATGTTTTTGACATTTTATAGCGTAGAGCCGTAGACTAGTTGCCGACCGCCGCGCGCCGACGGCATCGGCGGAAAATACACTCACGCGTCCATCACGTGAATTCAGAATGCGTGAACGCAAGTTACATTCCTAAAGTATTTCCTCTAAAACTTACCTAAATGTCCAAAATATTGTGTCATTTAATTAAATAGGGAATTATGATTTGACCCGTTTTCGTAGAGTTTGTCTTTTTATTGCTAGCTAAGCTATAGGGTTTAAGTTTGAGGTCGATTAGGGGCCATTTTAGACATTTTGTTATGTTTAAACTTTGATGTTTAAAATATAATTTATATCAGTTAATGTATGCCAGTTAGTTAGGTACGTATTTCACGTAAATATTGGCTTGACTCTTCCCTAATAAATGTCTGACATTGAAACATTAATTTGCAAGGCTTAGAAATTATTTTGGGAAACAATTTGAAGGTTGTATTTTTACATAATATAGTTAGGTGTGTAAGTAGGTGTGTATAATTTCATCAGCTTCAGAGCTAGTGTATAAATTGTTACCGCTTAAGCATAGGACAGAATATCGTGCATTTAATATGTTCGGCATATGTTGATAACTACTGATTATTGGCTGAATTTGCAATTATGATAGATTCCAAATGGATTCATAAATCGAGTTTAGTGTGACCTCTTTGGTAATTTTTTTAGGAAATTTATAATTTAATTACTAACTATACGATTAATAACTGTTATCGGAAATGCGTCTAAGTAATTTACCCAAGAAATATGATATGCCAGTTGATTACATGAAGCTCATGAATATTTATAAGAAGAACAACAATTAATTCTAATATTACATCAGTAAATTAAATCTATTTAAACTGCAACAAATATACTATACTCTTCAGTTTATTTTGTAGAAATGCCTTTAGACATTAAATAATAATACCTGAAATATACGTTAGAAAACGGAACATTCCGTTTAATAAGTTAAAACTAAGAGTTTTCCGTCTACTCTGACAGTAGAAACTCTGAAAGTATCAACAATTATCTGCTACTGTAAATAAATCTTTCACAATTTTCCGGAACAGAATCTCTACGTGGAGCTAATAAAGAAAACAGGTCAATGCAGTGAAGATCCCCATTACATTCGGTGAGAGCGACACGTGGTGAGCATAATCAAAATATTGCATCAAACCGAGATTAATGTGTTCTAAAAGTGTTTTACTGTTCGTACGATAAGGCTGAGCGGCGTCCTTGTGCCCGTGACGTCACGGTGGGAGTGACTACTACAACAGTAGGACGTTTGACGTAATTAGTAAACAGAGACTTACCGGCTCGGCCGCTGGGGCGCTGGTCCTCCAGCCCGGACTGCTCCCACACCAACACGTGGGCTCCGCGGTTACGAGATACCATTGTTACGATACGAACGAGGGGAAAGCACGAAAATAATACTAAATTAACTATCAATTAAAATCAAATTATCAACTAAAGATCTTCCTCCGTCTAAGTCCTACGTAACATTGGACGAGCCAACGTTAAGTGGTTGAGAGTAACTGAGGGTGGACATCGCGAGGGTTGCAAGTGACGGGAGAGGAAGGCTCTGCTTACTGCTGAAGCAGACTGTTGACCGACTGACGGTTGCGGGGCGACGCGACACGCCGGTAAATATAGAGGTGTGCGGGGGGCGCGCGGGCGGCGGGCGCAGGGGGAGGCGGGGCGGCGGCGCACGCGCTCCGAGCATGCGGTGACGTGAGCAGGTTCAACTTTTTACTGAACGCTGAAAGCCGTCTGCGTTTAGGAAATAGATACCGCTACACAACGATGAATAATTCCGCGGCGCGACAGAAATTCGAAAAAAAGTTGCTCAAAGAACGAATATCTAGATAATTTGACGGTTTTTTGTAGAATGTGGACGGAATCGTGATACATTTTCAAACTCTAAGTTTACTAAAACCTAGTCATTGCACACATAACAAGTTTTACCAATGCAGACGTCTATCGTGTATGTATTTCCGTTTTGTAAGTGGAATAATAAAAGCCGCCATAAAGTTTTACAGGCGGTGACGGGTCGTCTCTAAAGTAACCTAAACACATCGGCTGTCGGCATTATTTCGTGGAACGGACACGCTTGTGATTGTTACACACAATGTAACACGAGTACAATATGTAGGGAACCTTTAGGCATAGAATATAAAGGAACATGCTATCGAAATTGCAAGAATGATAAGTCGGGCTTTGATAATGCCATTACTTGAATTTCAGTTTGAAGATCATTATAATTTCATATTAGAACCTTGACCGAATACAGACTTAACAGTTTTATTACCATCTCCAAATAAAAATGGAGCAACAAGAAACTCTACGGGCAAAATATATTTTGAACACGCTTCAAACTCATGTTTAGAGACTTTTTTGTTTGTGTAAATGTTCATATAGGGATACGTAATACTCCGAGAATCATCATTACCCGACTGCCAAGGAAGGGTTATGTTTTTCGCGCGTATCTTGTATGTATGTATGTATGTATGTATGTATGAGCATAATATTCTTTATTACCTCATTTCTTCGAAACGGCTTGATGGATTTCGACAATCAGGGCATCGTTGGATTCGTCTTAATTACCCAAGTGTTCTTAGATATGTGACGTCAAACAAAAACCAACATGGCGGCCGTAAGGCGCCGTAGATAGAAGTAAAAAAAAAAAAAAATATTTGCTACAAATATGGGTATCAAATTAAAGAGCTCATCATGAGGATTCCAAAATGGTATATCACTGACATATAGAAAAAAAATACTATGTGCAATTGTTTCTTTATTATCCAAACTGACTGAAATAACTGGATCGACGTGTGTTACTTTTTTATTATCTTGGTATTGGAAGTAGTTCTCTCGTGTCGCGGGTGAAATCTTGAGAAACACATAGCCGTATTATAACTAACTAAAAAGTGTTAAATAAACATAAATAAATTAAAAAAATTAAAAAACCCGACTGCATAAAAAACACTTTAAATAAAAACTGAAAAGTAAAAAACAAGCTTAGTCTAAAAGTGTAGATAGCAATGCTATTACCACAAAATTAAATAATTTCATAATCAATACACAAAAAATAATAATCTTATGCGAAACATAATTGAGTGTAACAGTCGGGACCCATTAAATAAACTAGACTAAAATCATTCAATATGGGCCCCGACTGTTACACTCAATTATGTTTCGCATAAGATTATTATTTTTTGTGTATTGATTATGAAATTATTTAATTTTGTGGTAATAGCATTGCTATCTACACTTTTAGACTAAGCTTGTTTTTTACTTTTCAGTTTTTATTTAAAGTGTTTTTTATGCAGTCGGGTTTTTTAATTTTTTTAATTTATTTATTTTTATTTTGGTTGTTTTTTTTATCCCAAAAAGTAGTGCAAAAACAACATGCAATGTCTTAATTAATTCAATTGTCCTTGAAAATGAACCAAAGTAAAATAAATGGCATGGTCTAGCTATATCCCAGCCAGAGTCACGCAGAGCATGCGCGAGCGATCCCGTGACTCCGGCTTTGGTAGTAGAAGGGGCCCGAAGTGATTTTAGTTGGTGGGAGTTCGACTTATCTATGTATGTATCTTGTGTATTCTTTGTTGGAGATCCTTAATATAAATAACTATGTAATCATATAACACGGAAATGTGCCCATGATTTCGGTTTCACCCGCAGATAACGGGCCGTTGTGTCATGTCCGATAGTTCTGGACCTATTGAGATAATAATTACTATTATGTAGCCTACTAATATACATATGGTTTATGAATCAAGCATCATTAGATTCATATCTAATTTCTTTAGATCTACTTACCTATATGTTCAGAACGATAATGGCAAAAAAAAGTAGCAAAATATCGGTAGTGTTCGACTGAAAACTTTTGGAAACGGTCTCAAAAAGTGGGTCAAACACCAAAAAGGTTTTAATAAGAACACGAGACGTGATTAGATTATTTGCACACAACCTCCTACCATTATGTAACACACTTAAGTTGTAACTTGTTAGAATCGTTTCATTTCAGACGACAAATCTATACAAATTTGAACCTTATTCTCTTAACGTTAGGGTCACATGACCAGCCTCCGTGAAACTACGTACGCAGAGGGTCAACATTCCTTATCACTACATGACTCATTAGATTACTCGGAAAATCCATTAGAAAGACACGCCCGCGCGTAGACGTCATACGACAATCTCTCATTACTAAAAATACATTGCGGTTTCTTTTGACGAGCGCGAAACAATAAGTGCGTGATGACAGAAATGGATGAGTAACAATGACGAATTCCTACACACATTTTAGACCTGAGTGGATCTATTAATAGAATATTTGTAGTTTAATTTTCTAAATTTCTAGGTATTAAAGCGAATGGCGTGATATGATGGCTACTATTTATTATTTAGAACTTTATTTCAATGAGGCTAATAACTAAATTAGCGGTGAACTGCCTAGTTGGACTTTGAACCAATTGATATGTCATTTAGACCTTGAATGTCGGGACCGTCAGATGGCACGCGAGGCAGCTAAAAACCGAAATTCAAGTTATTTATTCTTCTTAAGATAAATTGGAAGGGTTATAATAATATTATTTGATGACTTTTTTTTAAGTCTGGTACAATCGTATTTACGCCAAAAACGTTTTCTTTTGTTGAACTGCATCCCTAGTATAGCATACCACCTAAAGAAAGGTTATACAAATTTGTCATTGACATAATTTTCAATTTTTCTTTCTCAAATCACCGAAAACCATATTGATATGTGGGTACATTGATCCTCCTGATGAAATCGGGTAAAAATGGCAAGATTCGCGTCACAAAATTCGGTGTAAGTCAACATAAGGTATACTTATCTTAGGCACAAGTTCTACGCAATTTATTATAGATAACTATGCAGAGAAAAGTGAGAAGATTATATCTTTGTGCATACCAGTCATTGCAGAAGACTCACCAGAGTTGTTTGTTTTGCCTCATCGTGCTTTGACTCACGTGTAAAGTTATCTAAATTCTAAAGTAAATAGAACAATACGTCAGAATTTGTAGCTAAAGTGTCACTAGAACGAACCTTGGAATTTTAAAGGTACGTAATTCTTAAAAACTGGTCACTAGGCTTTTGAGAGAGACAAGTGGAAGAAGAGTAGAAAGGCCTTCGCCCAGCAGTGGGACATCTCAGGCTCATCTGAACACAATTTTGTTAGCCTAACTTTTATTTTAGTTCTGTTTTCTGTTGTACAGCTTGTTATGCCGTTCCTTATTAACAGCTGGAACACTTAGAAAGCAACGAAAGCAAGGAACTGACTCTTAATGTCGAAGTCCCGGTTATTTCATTTTCTACTCTTTGAACCTATAAACAAAGTAACCTTCTTCTATAAAATCCTTTACAATCAATAAAGATCGATAACCAGTTGCAGAATTTATTTCTAACTTAATACATTAAATTAAAAATATAATATTAATTGTTTTCTATAAATAGTGGCAGCCCTACATAATTTATTTCTTAGCAAAAAGGTCAAGCAAAAACTAGTGAGTTCAATGACTCTATCGCCTGAGGCTATATCCTCAAATTGCCACGATCATGACCATCTGGTAAACGGTCGTTTATCAAATTATACAATCGGTGCTATTTATTACGAAGATTTGATTGGGGCTAGTGGAAATTTAGGACTTCGGAAGCCACTGAAATAGTGTAGAGGGCACGTAAGTAGTTTTCGTTTTCACACACTGGAGAAAAGTTTAAAGTCCAGATTTAATATATTGGTCTGCAGACCGCGATGATTACACGATTATGGATTTTTATTTGCCCCGGCTAAGACGATGGGATTAATTACTCATATCTGATATTAGTAGAAACTACTGGAGCACCCCTCCATTTTCTTCTAGTACCATACAGGATGTAGCTATCTGCAAACTACCCCCTACAGGCAACTGTGCATACAGTGCATTATTAGATTAATAAAAACAGCTACTTGAATGTCATTTTGAGGTGACCAATCGTAAGTCACATCTCAAAAAAAGAACAAATTGAATTGCGTAAGTATCTGTCGAAAACTGTAAATCAATTAAATTATTAAACTATCAACCAATTACAGGCGTGTAATCGATCACCAATAAAAAAATCTTTCATTGTAAAGTATCAATTAAGTTCCAAGTAGAACTAACAATCGATCCTGACCTTGTACGTTTGGCTGATTCAATAATAACGACATACACGATTTATGTTTGTCTTCAACGTTTCATGGAACTAACATGAATAGCAAGCATGATTTATTGTAGCAAGAAGTATATTTTGCCATGTATCCATCGCCATCTAGCGGATTTTTTGCAAACTAAAATTGAATCTGTTGGACGCCATCTATTGACGCTTCTAGTGTCTGAGTGAGTGTAGTAGTTTCATGTTGTGAAAATAGATGGCGGTGTATTACCTTACGAAAACTTAATGCGCATGAATTTGGATGGCTTTCATTACTAAAGCAAATTTTCAGTACAATATGTGGGTCCTTTTTCTATAACATACGAAGAAGATTTATTACACAAGATAAAATTATTTGCATTAACTAGAATTAAGTAGAATCTTGCGTGTCTCAACCGAGTAATACCTACTAAAATAGATTTTAATATATATTTATCCATTGAGGTTTAACATGACCTTTGTTAGCTCCGTAATCACTGAAATTAAATTGAATTACATACCTATCTGAAAAAGCCGACAAGGAGTGAAATAGGTAAAACATAGCGCCTTAAAACTTGGCCATAGCAAAGTTTATAAGTAACTTGTAAAACAATAACGTAAAATTCTACTTTTCGGTCATTCAAGTTATCCCGTATCGTCCCATTAGACTTTCTCCTCTTTAAAAAGATATAAAAGTTTAATTAAATAAGAATATAGTAGGGTGGTGCCCAGTCATGACCAGTATATTCGTCTTATTCCAACCACTGTTTTCAAACTTAGACGAACTTATACCGATTCTTATATTGTAGCCTACATCCATCCCTACATATTTTGTTTACTTCTAATGACAAATTGCCCAACCTCGTGATCTAGTCCAGCATGTATTGTACACCAGTCTGTAAGCGCTATTGTGTTAAGATTGAATAACAAATATAGCAACTAAATAACACATCGTGGCTCATTGTGGGACCGGATGTGACCGTTTTGATTAGCCCACAGCCCACTGTACTCAGGGCTGTCATTTGGTAGTATTCCTAGTGTTGAATGCAGTGTCGCGGGTTTGTGTATATGAATTGAATATTAGAATGTCTGTAAAACTCCCTGCGATACAAGGATTAAATACCTTAGTGCAGAAGTCGCTTTTTAAACAAAAAAAAAGTTTTTTTAATTAAAAGAGCGGGGTCCTATCAACAAAAATAAAATTGTTGCAGTTGTGAAAACGAGACGGCGATTACTACATGCCCGCAGAGACCCTCTTTTGTTTCTCTTTCATAACTACAAAGAGTTGCTAGTAGGTCCCCTGTTATGGTCAGTATTTTTCCACTTGGTTTTTCAACAGCCACCGAATTTCTAAAGGTCAGTGAAAGTGCGAATAAGCATGTCTGTTGCTAAGACATATGATAATTGATTCGCTTCCCGTTTTCGATATTCATAAAATTTACGTAATATTTTTAAGACAGGTTATTTCAACTGACTTTTTCAAGCTAAGTATTATTGAATTCTCTGAACTAGCAACCCTAAACGTAATATCGTGTGTTGCATGGAATACTACCGAAATATAACCTCACGTGGTCGCCAACACTTATCAAATTGGAGGGAATCGCACGCGAAGGTAAATGCTACTGGTTCTGACTCAGGGTTCCAAAAGTATAGTCAAAATATAGGTAGTGTGTGAAGCATGGCATGAGTAAGAAATTAAGGAATACTGGGAGATGACACACACGAAGAAATAAGCCAGGTAAATACTTAGAGTAGAGTAAAGAGAAATAAAGAACGAGACTTAATGATATTAGGAATTTTCTTGATAGGTATTATTGATTAGATACAGGCCAATAGTAAATAAAAAAAGGTAATATGTAATATCTAATACTGAAAGTTAAAACTACGTTTGGCAACTAGGCCATAAAAATCTACAAGGATCAAATTGTAATCACAAACGTAAAACCTTTAATGAAATATTAATCCACCATGAACGAGCGGTTAAAAAGACCGTTTGCAGTAGGTAATAAAAGTTTTAATAATACTAATAAACAGATACTTTCGTAAGCAATATCAATTAAACTGCGATATAAAACACTTATGAAAGATTTCAAAGACACGTGCTTGGAGTCTATCGATGTAAAAGCATTATTGCGTGATGTACATCCACGAGTAAATACTATAAATATTCAATTAAATACTACAAAAATCATCAAATAGACAATCATGCAGCAATTGTAATATCGATGAAATATAATCCAACTATTTAGCAAATTTCGACGGATTGCATGAAGTGCTAGAAGATGCAAATTGTGATCATACCCAACAGGGGATAAGTCGTAACTAATACATCACACTAGTATTATAAATATGAAAGTTTGTTTGTTTGGATGTATGTCCGTCAATCATGCTCAAACTGCTGTACGGATTTGGATGAACTTTGGTATACAGACAGGGTATGAGCAGACTTAGGTGATAGGGTACATTTTACGTACAAAGTCAGGGGTAACAGCTAATTTGATATTTAAATCATGTACTGCGGTTTTTATCAAAGGAAGCATCAAGTCAAGGTAGTTTACACTTAGCTGACGTACGATCTACTTCTATGTAATTGAATGTAATTCGTCCCATAGTAGATGAGATTAAAAATAGCATGCATCAATTAAACCATTCGTGTTATAATTAAGTTAGGCACGGAATTACAGAATGTGACTGATGAATGATTACATTTTCCGCTAGAATTATGACCATACGACGCGGATAGCAAAAACTTCTAGGGAATTAGATTTTCTAAAGTAAAAACACAAAATATTAAAAAAAACGAGTACTAGATTATAACTGTCAAGCAAAATTCATCAAAACCCCTGCGCTTTGAGCGCGAAAGAGTAACAAACATCCATTCACACTTACAAACTTTCGCGCTAACAAAAGGATTATCAAAACCGATTCAAATGCCAATCCTACACCCGTTATCAAAGAAATGGTCAATAACAATGAAAGATAGGTACCTATAGAGGAAAATTTTCTAGTTTATGGGTGTACGGTACCAAAACAATGGTGACATACTAGGCCGGGCCGCAGTTTGAATGTCAATGGCGACGATGCGATGGCGGCGCGTGGAGTCGATCTCAATGCCTCGAGACTGTCACAGTAGAATAGCCGTTGACTTGATTTATGTATCATACACCGTTACAACTGTATACCTGTGTTTATAATAGCTTTGATTTATGTACACGTGTGTTGTTGTATCTGTTCGCATGTTCGCGAACGGGATTCGGAATTTAAGTAGTACCGATTGTACACCAAAGTTACTAGCTGTCGTGCTACAAGGATCTTTTGGCACGTGGATGACATTAACATGAGGGCGTTGGCGTGCATGTTTATCCTTATAATACTAGGGAGAAGACATCTAACAAAATACACACTACCAGCACCACCAATATTGATCGCCAATGACATAGTTAACAGACAGGGAATCAGCTCATACTGCCATGTGCCAATTTCGTCGATAATTCACGTACCTACTGCGCAAGTAGCCTTCCCAGAGTACGATTCACATGGTTCAACTTATACAGACATGACAAACTCCACATTTACATTGATCATACTATATTAAGTTATGTGGGTGTGCCCTAAACTACTTCACAAGTCACAAGTACTTCAGATGAAAAACAAAAAAGCATCTGCGTCAATGGCACACATTTATCAGTAGCTTGATCGCTTAATGTCATTTCCTTTGTCGTTCTACAACTTTTACAATGTAAATACTCGTACTATGGAGATTGTTATTATCTTAGGGGCTGGTTGTATTTATCTATTATACTTTTAGCATTTTACGATATGTAAGACATAGATAAAGTGCATCAAAGATACCGCGTGCGACCTGCGTCAAAAGGGAGTAATATTTTTGCAGCTATACCCGATATTCACGCAGTAACAGCTAGTATTTTTAGATTTTGATTAATAAGAATGGTTTAAAGTTTAAATAAAATAATTGACCTTAATACATTTAAGTTCCTGATTACTTTGATTTTGCAATGCTCAATATATATTCACCATACGAGTTAATGTGTAAAATACAAAGAAAATACTACAGCTGATCTCACAAAACATCGCATTAAATAACACCGTCGAGGCGTCGAACGACACAATATTTCACAAAACAATGCAATTGAACAAAATAAACTGTACCATCGGCCGATATAATAATGTATAATAAATACGGTCTATTCTATTCTTTATTTAGTCTGGATCTCTGGAATTCTCTCAAAACATATGACAGTGACAGAACAAACGTTCGGAAACGTAATACCTAAAGATCTCAAAACTAAGACTATTGTTTTTCCCGCGTATTTATTCGGCATTACATTCCTACATTGTTCGAATTCCCGTGGCGTGTCTGTACAATAGAACCTAGATTATTAGGGCCTGCACACGTGCGACGTAATTTTAAGTATTGGATTTTTATAACACTCGAAAACTAACTTCAAGACTAAACACATAAAGTGTAAAATTGATTGAAAACAAATTGGCATAATATGAACACAATAATTTTAGTTGCCATTTTCTGTTAAAGGATTCTGTACTTTAATCCCAAAACCTTAAAGTCTATTTTTTAAATCTACAGTTGCGGTCGAGCAAGTGTTCGCCGACCCTTACTGGTAACATTTAGGTAGCATGCTATCGGAACACGCTAATAATATAGCCTTAAGTGCCTTAAGCCCGCAATTAATTCAGACCCGCCCCGATCTCGCATGATTTTTGACAGCCTCTGGACAGAACTTTCACGAAACCTAATTATAGGTAATCTATTTTATGTTATGAATACTGATCTAAAATTTAATGTATCCTAAACAGCTTACTATTATTTAGTTATGCAAGACTTTCTTGGTCTAGTTTTGTAAGTATTAAATATTGTTTTTTTTTTTGTACTCCACAATTTAAGGTATTAAAAATTGAATTGGTAAGAACCCTGTCAGACAAGACCAAAGTAGAAGATACAGTATAAGTACAGAAAAAATATAAGTACCTAAGTAGGTGGTATCAATATTTTCCTTAGGTTCAGTAAGCTGAATAAGCAATGAGAGGTCATTATCATAAAAGGGTTAAAACAAGGCTGAAAATGACGATGAGATAAAGCGAAAAAAGAAACATAAAAAATTGAAGAAGGTTCTTTACCAAGCAAGTCTCTATACAACAATTTGAATGGATTCGAAAACGATTTTCATTTATTTCATCGTGTAACGTCACTTATATTTCGGCCTTGCCATACCTTGGGCCGTCCCATTAGACCTAACAAAGGATAAATGAACAGAGGTTATCAATCAAGCATAGTTACGAATAATCTAGAATAATATGAAGCTTTGATTTATTACTGTTTTGTTTTATAAGACAATGTTGTATTAAAGTTCTGCAGGCAAGTTGGCAATATATGACAATATAGCGCTATCACTAACATCGCAATAAAATGAAAAAAATAAATACTAAACTTTTTCTTTGGTAATTTTCATTTACCGGAGAAACGATGGAGACGTTTACATTGAATAATCAATCTTATGCAACAGCATAATCCTTATCAAACAATTACATAAAAATAATACAATGATACCTAAACGAGAATTTAATAGGAGGCTAATAAACTTAATGCCAATTAAAATCCATGCACGTGTTTCCTCAAGAAAACAGACTCGTTGACTGTAAAATTTACGCAAATATGAAGAAAACAATAGACGAATGATAATCATCAAGTCAAGAGCCATTGTTACAAGTTAAATGATCTTTGTCGTCTTATGTAATAAGTCATTGTTGAGAGTATTTCGATTTGATTATGATAAATGTCCTGTGAATTTTGACGAACTCATTAAAGTTTGAGACAAGACACGCAAGTCGCACATTTAAATGCAAGTAATTGTTTTGTTACTGTTAAATACTGTAGTCCTGTCTTTTTTTTAAATACAGACCTTTCGCAAGCCTGCTTGGATCGTAATCTCGGTAAAAAAGCCTAACAGAGAGACAGTAACTTTCACATTAAAAATATTAACATACAAAAATGATATGTAGAAAAAAATGTATAAACAGAAAATATTAACGTTTAACACGTTTTTGTACGGTCTGTGATAAACGCTAATTACACTATACACGACGTCTGGCCTCATATTAATTGCTCAAAATCTCAGTAGATTTTTATAACAATACTATTATGTTTAAAACTGCCTGCAATGGTATCTTATCGCCAGTTATATTTGCGTTTACAATACATATTTAATTAGTAAACAAAAAGTTTACTTTTGCTGTGGATGTGTTTTTTCTGTTAACAAAATTCTTAATAAATTTAGTCAGCAGGATCCTTTCATTAATCATCATTTTTTGCCTTTTTTACTAGGTTATAAGCGTAACCTCTCTTATTTCGATTAGATCCTTCTTCTTTAAAAGTAATATCGGATGTATCAGAGTACTTTTTATATAACCAATAGTCATTTGACCATGGAAAAGAATCCTACATCCACTCAATATTCCATCATCATCGTTCTATTCAAGGGCCATTAATAGATACCCATTACTAGTCCTCTACTCTTGTGATTAGATTTGTTTATTTTTCTTCCTATCTTTATTTCTTCTTACTATCAGTATACCAAAGCTAAAAAGTAGTTAATTTTTAGGAATTTATTTACTCGACCACCGAATTCTTGGGTGTCACCTTCCATATCCACATTATTTACAGTACGTAAATAACGAGGTGCTAATCACCGTCATTCTGTTATTGACACAAATTATCTACCACACAAGAATATGGAACATGCCTAACATGCCTATTTCCTTATTCGGCAATAGTTTGCTCACTGTAAATATAAGCACACGGTTATCAGGAACAAGTAATAACAAGTTATCTATTAGCTAATACACAAAGGTGCAATATTTAGTTCATTTCACAAGTGATTTGTCATTTGTTTATGACAAAAAAATCAAGAACTATTCGCCTTAGAACAAGTAGTGCTAATGTCAATAATAACAGACTTGTCTTTAAGTTTAACGATAGCTAATAATTACCTAAATGACTATAAACTGGTATATTATGCTATTCAATAAAACAGCCGTTGCTGTATTAGTTCATACTCCTACCACATCTAATTTTATTTCACTTCAGTAATTGAGTTGTGGTTTCTTACCTCACCGCAGTATGACTAAGTCAAGTGTTTTTAAGGACTACATCGCAATACATAGGGGCTTTACAAATATTAGTTGCTGAGCTAATCCTTACATAAGAACTAAAAATAGTACCAAAAAAAGAGAAAAACCTCGATCTTTTTTAAGCGGTCCTATAATATTAAGCATATGCAAACATTAGAACCAGTTGTTATGTTAATAAGATATTTAAAAATTTATTTGCTTATCGACCTTGATCTTGAAAACCATAAAACATTAAGACAATAACACTATCTTATTCAAAAGCCTTGTATTCTTAGATTGTAGCGCAGGCCACGTGCCTAATCAGTAGTTCAGTAATTAACTCAAGTGCCTTTCTATTAACATAAGAGCTACACTTCAATTATCTATTATAATTTATTAGCATATATACAAGTACAAGAACAATGAGAAAATAAATCTTCCTGATTCATTTGTTTATTACGGTAGTATATATTTTGCGAAAACGTCTCCTTGGGGAACCCTTTACGTAGATCTATCAAAGGCTTTCGACACTGTTAACATCTCGTCTTGACATGGTATTGTGTGATGTCGTTAAGTTTTCAACCTTATGCTTACCCTAAGAGTGTTTTTTTAATGAAAATAAGTAACAATAGCAAATTATTTTTGAATAATATAAGACAGCACGTGACAATAGGTGACTAACATCATTGCTGACTTGAGTAAGTGCCCTAGTGTATATGGCACATGCTATTGTTTATATTATTGGCTATTTATAAACAAACAATAAAAAAACTCGCCAGGGACAATTTTGTTATAAAATACCTACTGTTAATTGCCAAGAACAGTAATAAATTAATCAGAACTGTCACGTATTTTTTTATAAAGTTATTGCTAATCCAGGTAAATTATAAAAATAATAGCCTTTGATGTTCATAATCATTTATCATTGTGCCTTTTCTACAATAATAGTACATTGCACTGTTAACGGGTATTTCCTCATCATTTACCTCTTTTTTTTCATTCTACCATACCAGATATCTTCTTACTTGCTAAAAATCTACTTACATAACACGATCTTTGCTGGTGTCCAATTAAGAGAGCATTAAACCCATTATTGGGCATAACTTACCTGAAAACAAAAACATTAAATTAATATGGAGCATTAAATATCAATTTGATTTTATAATAGCACTAGCTTTTGCCCGCGGCTTCGCACGCGTTAAGAAGTATTATTGTTTAGCAAGTTAGTGTAAAAATTAGGGCCTAAAAAACTTCCTTGCACACAATATTCTTAACTAATTTGTCATTTGGCGCTAAACCTATCAAGCTACTGGGAGAACTTACTCGTGAGCAAGCAACATGGAACTGCCCATGAGAGATGCAATGTTCTCTCAAGTCAATACCCGCAAATTTGAGAGTTTGCCCCTGAGACTTGTTTATAGTCATGGCTAGTCAAAAATCTAAGAAGATTTCTACAAACATCCCCTATTTCATCCCCTTAGGTGTGGAATTTATCAAAATCTTAGCGGCTTTCTTAGCGGATGCCTACGTTATAGTACCATGTGCATGTAAAGTCTCAGCCCGATCGGCTTAAATTTGACAAAGTTTCATAAAAAAATTCATCCCCTATTTTATCCCCTTGGGGTTAGAATTTATCAAAATCCTTTCTTAGCGGATACCTACGTCATAACATCTACCTGCATGCCAAATTTCAGCCCGACCCGTCCAGTAGTTTGGGCTGTGCGTTGATGCATTAATTTCGATCGAATTTGATTACCATAAAAACGATTCTAGTGAGTTAATCTTAAAAGATAGACATATACTGTCGTGGACATTTTTTTAGATCATTTCAATAGGAATAATTCTTACATACATATATTGTGTGTATCTTGAACCGTTTTCGCAGCGCACGCAACAGAAGCCCTCAAGGATGAAAAATTTTCCCCGTTTCTTTACACATTTACCATTATTTCTTCGCTCCTAATAGTTGCAACGTGATATTATATAGCCTATAGCCTTCCTCAATAAATGGTCTATTCAACACAAAAAGAATTTTTCGATTCGAACCAGTAGTTCCTGAGATTAGCGCGTTCAAACAAACAAACAAACAAACAAACAAACAAACTCTTCAGCTTTATAATATTAGTATAGATTAATTGCTAGCGTCATAATCGTTAGCCTATATGAGAATGTTATTAGCACTGGACGACAGTTTCCATTAGATAATATTGGTCCAAAAGTTCAATAGATCACTGAGCGACTTCGTGAAACACAAATGGCAGGTTTTTCGGAAGATACGATAATGGCAGTCCGTCGATAATGACAGGTGTTATTAGATAATGGAAACATAAATTGTGATCGAATTTGGTAACGCGACTTTATAGCGCTAAATGTTGAACGGCTATTTTAGTATGAAAGTATATGATGAAATATTGCATATTAGATTACCCATGATAGCAATATTGGCTACTAAGCTAAGACTAAACAGTCGAAAAAACTGGAAAAAACGAAATGTCTTTCTAATACAACTTAAACTTGACATTGCTCATTAACCAACAAATAGGTACTATGGAAAAAAACAATAAGATACATGGAAGTTTAACGGATGTAATTGGATATAGGCCATTGTATTTATTTGATATGCGAGTCGCATTGTAAATCGAATCAATCGTCTCAAATGTCTCGATGAATTACAATCGAGCGATAAAGCGTTCACTAACTGTCGCCAAGATGTCTGTCGTGCTTTGTTTGTGGTAAGAATAACTAAAGACTTAACAGGACTGGGATACTATCAAGTTGGCTATCAAATATATTATTGGTGGGAACAAAGGAACATCATAAGACCCTTCCTAGCCAAATTCAAACACAATTGGCAGAAAACCTTTTTGCCAATTGTGAAGAAGGGTCCTTGTCTTTTCGTATTGGTTATTGTACAATTTGGCGTCAGAATTCAAACCGCTCCGTGCCTATAGGGCTCCGACAAATGACATTACATAGCATGTCCTTAAAAAAATCTTAGTTTGATTGGCTTCCCTTTTTATCAAACAAGTATGACATAGCAAAAATATCCTATTATATTCATGACGAACGTTGTCAATACTGTGTACTTCGAAACCGAACCTTTATTTTATTCATATTATATTTACACTACTTATAGAAGAACAATGTACAATAGCGGACTTAACTAACGGAATAAATTAACTAATCTAATCTAACTGTATAAATGTAACGACGCTTGACTAGTTCCGAAGGTTAACCGCTAAGGTTTAACTACAATAACTTATACTACACAAAGTTTATTAAGCAATGAAAAGGTACTGGCTGTATGGATTTTCATACAGAATATTGATTAAATATTATAAAAGAGCTAGGTCTTATAATAATACCTAGGTACAAAATCTAGAACCAGTAGGCACCAGGTACATTTTTTATAAAAAAAAGACTAGATCACAAGAGTAAAAACTCCTTTTCTTTTCCTGATAATTAAAATGGGTCGTAAATTATATTTCTTGACTTAGGTTCATTTAATTGTGATTACACGGATGAGATTTATGTGTAATCGATAATTATTGTTAGACATTATTGCACAGCCCACCCTTAACAACCTTCGTGGTTAGTGCTAATTTCTCATACTTTTATAGGCACAAGAATTTACGAATACCACCAAAAAAACAAGAGAAAATTCACAAACTTGGTGTGTATCCTATGAACAGAACAGAACAAAATTTCAAAGTATGGGAGTGCAAATAAGAAGATGACAAATGCTACAGCTTTTAGTGAAACAAATAATGATACTAAATGTCCCCTTGACACAGTGCTAGAATAAGAACAATTACCTAATAACTAAACAAGTCTAGGTAATGAACGCCCTGATAACTCTGAACACAATAATCTTAAAACTGACCCAGTGACGTGATTAGTCATAGAAGCTAATACAACTATTCCAATCAAGGTATACGAATTTGAACCTTGGGAAAAGCGGGCTTAAATCTCAATTCCTTCAACAGTTATTATGTAAGAACTGGTAAGCGCAGGTCCGATCAACCCAAAGGAATTTAAACCTTGGGTGGAGGGGAATCAGTCTCAATTGCCATAACTGGTGTTACGTAAGGACTGCATAGGTCTAGTAAAATGGTTTGAAGTGGGCGCATCCTCGGGATGCGTGTAAGTGGATCCGTTGTAATCCGGGCACTTAAAACAATCACTCTTATCTATCTCGTATGAAGTCAACGTTTCCGGTATCATTCGTCAGAAGGTCTTGTTATACTAGATAACGTTACTGATACTAAGATTTACGAGAAATAGAAAAGATTGGGCTAGTAACATAAAACCTTATTTCTAAAAAAAAATGTTTCATTGCATCAAGGGCACTTTTATTTTGGTTGTAACAATTCGCAGATAAAGTTATTAAGATGCACTTCTAGTTTTGCATTTTGTTAAAAAGGTAACCTTAAACATAAATTTTAAAAGTGCGCCTTGGATATAGCAAGATCGTATCCCTAAACTAATAAATTACACTAAGGTCAGACAGAGTCGTTGTAGAAACCAACGAGTTTTTAATGTAAGATCATGGTAACAGAATTTGTTTTATTTGTCCTTTTTTGTCGCCAGGGGAAACCCTAGTGTTCTACCTACTTATAGACTATCTACTTTTACATAAATACCTAGAATTTATGGGCAATAATCACGTTTAAAAAGTACTGCTCCTTTTACTTCCGAGACCAAACAAATTACGAAATCCCACAAAGTTTTTTTGCACTCCAACATTGGACAAAACATTTAAAATTTTGCCGATGATCCAAGAAAAAAAGAGCATTCAGTAAAAAATATAAATTTTAGTAACAACAAGACTTGTTCAAATACAAAGGCAAATGTATACTTTTACGGGTTTAAGCCCGATTTGTACATAAAACACATAATAATATTATACAATAAAATAATACACGTATGTTTGTTTTAAAAGAATGCATGCAAATTGCGAAGACATTTGTCATGCGGTTGGCTTGCAATTAACATTTTTATTGTTATTGGCAAAAGCACATACATTTTAATGTCAAGATAACATATTATCTTTGTTCGTGACTGACGGACACATTTTTTTATTATTATTAGTTTTTACTAACGATATCTTCCGTATACATAATATGATATACAAGCATTGTAAATGTCAATAACTAAATACAATGTGACAAAAGTTTTAGTTTAAGCAACGAAGTTTTTTTTTTTAAATTGCAGAGACAACGCGACGATCGGATAATGGGGCAACGGTCTGCGCATTCAAATTTGCATAGAGTCAAAGAAGTATCTAATTACCTCAAGTTCATTGAACACAATGTCAAAATGCACATTGTAGATATGAGTACCAAATATTAAGTAAACATTTAAATGTCAAAATTTCGTCAAGTCTTAAAACATGGGAACATACAACACGAGTTTCAACCACAAAGGCCAGAAGCAGGGCAGAGCATACGCGAGCGATCCCGCGACGTTGGCTTCGGTAGTAGAAGGGGCCCGGGATGTTTTTAGTCGGTGGGAGTCCGACATATCCCCACGCATGCCCTCGAGGTGGATTAAAGTCATTAGCGTATCATCCCGGAAAACAAAAAAACCTTCAGAAACCGTTTAAATATAAAAACGAAATAATTATCATGACATACTGAGTACAATTTATCAATAAATTAATACTTTTGAAGAAGGTTCCACTATAGAGACTAATTATACTCAGAACATGCGCACAAAGCGAGACGCCCTCTAGATAAAGGAATTAATTAACACTTATCATATAAAGTTTCTTGTCTACAGAAGAAGTACCAATAACCAAGTAGGTACTTAATTACACGTGTATTACTTAGAGAGTTTAATAGGTTCCAAAGACGAAAGGTAAACTTCGGGTTCTAAAAAGCTAATCGATTGAATTTAATTTTCAAATGCGATGCAATTAATGATTTTAAACTTAGAGACTTGTAAATACGAAAATTTCATCATCATCATCATGCACGCCACTGATATAGCTGTTTTCAGCCAAATACGATAATTTTAATTAAATAATTCAGACAAAAAATTGAGGCTAAGTTTAATAATACATACATTAATAAGTCATACAACAACATATTTATTATGTTAAATACTCATACGTTGAAAACGTGGTTAGTAAATACTTTTAAGAATACTTAAGATGCTTAAATAAACAACATTTTACACATGATTTAAGAAAACATTAGTCATTAAGACAACAATGAGACACGAGATTAATTGCTAGAATATACGTTCTAGCTTTAATATGAGCTAGTGCATAAATAAATAAAACATGTATTTCTACTTCAAATGCGGCAAGAACAAAGATATTGTGGCGACTGCAGACAACATAATAAGAATTAAAATATACGAGAGCAAAAAAGGATGCTTTTAAAAAGGATTTTAGTTAACTTGTTTTGAGTATAAAACATTTTTCTAAATGAAACTTTGCAAGTTATATCTACTTATATGTATGCTTCACACGGGTGAAATACTGATGTATTAAATACATAAACCTTCTTCTTGAGTCACTCTATCTATTAAAAAACACCGCTAAATTCGTTTTGTGGTTTTTAGATTTAAGCGGACATACAGACAGACAACGACAGCGACTTTGTTTTATACTATGTAGGGATGAAATTCAAGTATCCAAATATTGTACTTATTTATTAATATTTGTAGAGACATAGAGATACAAAATCACTGTCTTGCAATTTTAACTAATTTTTGATTGCCCTTTACTCGATCCAATTCTTTCTTATCTTACATGAATCCTCCTTAAAGGTTTTTTTCAAGGATCAAAAATTATAGTCTAGGATAATATATATTTAGTTGCAAGTACGCATTATGTTCATCGGTTCTTATTAAGTCGAAGAAAAACATTTTCGTTCATTGATATCATGTTCCATTCAGTTTAGCTCGCTCTGTAGCCATTGAGCGGTGAAGGTTCATTTCTTCGATTGTTTTTTAACGGCATCAAGCCGTAACGTACAAGGTTAGCGATTGGCTATGCGTTTATATTTAATGTTTGCTGTAAATTTCCTATACTAATCTACATTTGAAGTACAAACAAAAGCGTAGCTATATTTATTTTTACATGTAAACTTTTGATCGGCGAATAACAATGTTACACGGTAAAGTTTGTTTTTTTGTTGTTTTCTTTTTTTTTCATCTTTATGCATAAAAGCGGTTTTTTTAATCTTTTCAGCCAGTGTTTAAGCACTACTCAGCTATTGGTAGCTATATTTGTGGTCAACAATGCGGCCATAAATATTGATTTTGTCATTTTCCTTTCCATAGACAAACAAATGCAATGGAAAGTGGAAAGATGTGTTAGTACATTCATTTCATTGTCAATACTAGTACAGTCAGCAATAGAAGTCGGTAAACACAATAAAATTAAAAAAAACTTTCAGTTACATAAAATGACGGGACTGTTGGTCTAGTGGTTAGTGGCCCTGACTGCTATACCAGAGGTCGTGGGTTCGATCTCCACCCGGGACAAATAATAGTGTTTACGCACGATAATTTTTTGTGTCTTTAAAAGTATAAAAATATGTTTATAAGTTGTCTAATCTTCATAATACAAGCTCTGCTAGGTTTGAAACTAGGTGGCGTTATGTAAAAGTCGTGGAACAATGTTATAAACATCAATTTCTACATGTTTCTGAAGAACAACTGGCTGTTTATAAATGGAATTGCCAATCGACTTCTGTAGCTCACTGTACGAATATGTGATGATGCTAATTCTTGATGCACGACCAGTTTTCACCATCTGGCCGCCATTTGAAAGGGCCTGACCATGTGACGTGACTCGCGTCTTAAGATCATTTGCCCCTGTGTTACTTAATTCTACTTACAATTAATGCCAGAGTTTGTTGGTAGAAAAGTATAGCCCGGTGAAGCGGTGAAAGACTGCGCTCATGCTTATTGACATCAGAAAAGGCTTAGTTAAAGTTTTAATTTTCGGTTTTCTTAAGTAATATGTACATACTAGCCGTCCAACTAACTTCGTCCGCGGAAGTATCGGTTGTAGCTGCAAAACATTACCTCGTCTGATGCAATTGGTTGTAAGTATCTCGTATTAACTATAATTTTTGTATCACCTAAAATAGTATAAACTACGTATTTATTTCAAAAGGTATGAATCACAGTCAAAGAAAACAATATATTTAACTACAATATTGTCATTAATAAGTTAAATATTTTATCTAGGTATACATACTTAGTAATAAAATGCAGGAAAAATCTCGTGACTTCTCTTAAACATACCTTTTGTTTTCTCAAAACAATTACATATTGTATACATAGTATTTTACACACATGTATGTTACACATTCTGTTGTGTACACACTGAGAATATGAATCATATCTGTTTCTAAGATATCTGAATTAATAGTAATATTTTAAACTTGGCATTCTTACTTTAAACAGTCAGTTTTTTAACCTTTTTCTCGTGGTGAATCGCTAATGGCTTCAACCCACGCCGAGGGCACGGCGCGGCGGCGTGGGGATATGTCGGACTTCCACCGTCTAAAAACACCCCGGGCCCTTTCTACTACCTTAGCCAGTGTCTCGGGATCGCTCGCGCATGCTCTGCGTGACCCTGGCTAACCTATTATTAATATAGCCTACCTACAAAGTATTCAAACCATATAATATACTATACCATAGGTAAGATATTCTAAAACCATTAGACCAAACAAAAAAACATTCCGTGTTTGTTTAAAAAAATCATGGCGTCGCAAATGTCATGTTTAAAAACAATAGAATATCTGATTCGTAACGTGAGGGCATTAGGTATGGTGGACACGTGATCAAAACATTTTCTCCGTGTTTTTAATTAACTTTGAAATATTTAAACAAAACTACAGAGAGAACTATGTACTACAAAGATAAAAAGGCGTTTCTAGGCACGTGCTTCGTGCGACAAATTAAGTAAGGAGCTCCTAGAGCATTAATAAAACACTGCCTACATCAATCACATGGAATAATTGCCTATAGCAAAAATGATTGAAATCTATAACCTATTCAATATTTACATCGACGGAAATTCGATAAGTTATTTTAATTTCATGTAAAACTAAATATTTACACCTCTTTACACACGGCTATACCAGCTATTTTACGTAAAAACTCTTTTCAGTGTGTCTTATTTACGTCACCAAAGCACTTGATCAAATATTTACATATTTTCGCGGAATTTTAACTTAGTTAGTCTCAGTAAGTTCAAATTGGAGTTAGCCTCTTTTTGGCCATTTAATTCAATTGCTTGAATTATTTCATAAAAAACACACTTATCGTTTGCAACGTGTAATTGCGTTGTGTGCGATAAATGTGAGTCAATGTTTAGTTTTTCTTTACAAAGCGCTAGCGACCTACCCCACCCGTGGGTACAATACTGGTGTTTTATACATATAAACTATCCTTTTCGAATATTCTCTCTATTAAAAACTATTATCAATATCCATTGCGTAGTTTTAAAGACCTGAGCATACGAAGGGACGAACAGATTCGGGCATCGACTAAGTATTATATTATGTAATAATATAATATAATAATAATAAAATCATTTATTTGTCTTATACAGAATACTACAAAACATAAGTGACAATGTATTGAAGAGTACAATTAGGTATGCGTAATTCGTTGCATTGAGAACCAGTTTTACCTTAAATTACTTAAATTGCTTTACATACACTGTAATATCTACTTCAGTTTTGTGGAAGTTAAAATGTAGCTAGAAGATAATATTATGCCAAGTAACATGCTGTATACATACGGGGCGTATTACGAAACGAACACTTGCAAATGCCTACGAAAATCACCCGCATAATTGCAAACCGCTGAACTAATTGCATATTATTGCTGTCATAGATTTAGTAATCACACAGCCTGAAACGTGTGAAATACTCGTTTTAAATAAATTCTTAGTTCAACGTGAAAGTTAAATGACCCAGTAATTAATGGAATGGGTTTTAATCTGTCATTTTAATTGATTTGATTTTTCCTTTAATGGTGTCTTTCATTTGAGTAACTCCTTATAAGTAAGGCATATGATCTTGTTAAGCAATGCACGTTTTTTTAAACGGATTGCGTGTGCAGGCCGTTTACGAGAGCGTATGTGACTGCAGTCTGCTTCAGACGTGCTCCGGTTTGCCCGGGATGAACAGTACAGGCATAATTGTGAAGTAGTCCGTAATGTAGGTATAGCTAGGTAGTCTAAAGAATATACTTTTCCTCACCCGGCAGATTCTTGTGTTTAGAATATGAGGATTTAATTTAGGTCCAAAAATATTGCTGAAAAGACTAAGAATTCAGTTTCAGTAAAAAGAAAATTACCTAAATTAGAGAATGCAAAACAAGGAAATAAAAACGTAATAACAACCCATTCCTCATTTAAATATCAGTTCACAAGCATGTCACTACAAAGAATTAAACATTACAAAAAGTATTTACTCAACAAATTGACGCCTTGGATTGTCAATTAAGGCGTAAGTGACAACTCTTTATTCCGTTGAACATCAATGATAGCCGTCAAACAGTAATTCGTGCCGGAAGATAAAGCTAAATGCGTGAGCCGGGCGTGTCATCAACGTGACTAAATGTTCAATTCTTATTTCAGTGAATCGAATACGAAAACTCAAAACATTTCTGAAATTCTTTACAAGAATTCGCATTATAAGGAAGTAATTTTTAAGGACAGCCGCCATATTTGATGCCCTTTCCTCTCTATGACGTGCCTGGACAAGGATTTGAAATTCGAATTGAATGTTATACTTCGCAAACATAGCGAGGCACTGGAAACTCTATTCTGCCAGTCAGATTTTATAAATTAATATGTTAATCGATATGCCAATGATTTTAGAATTCAAATATTCTTTATTTATACTTATGTAACTTCTCCGGGTTATTAATATTTTCAACGAAACAACACATTACATAATTGTTGCCACTAATTTACATTGCAGCAAAGCCTAACAACATACAGTTTTCATTCGTAATAATGCAGTTGTGTAAGGAGGTTTATCGCTCGATAACAAAATGACACAAAGTAAGCGTATCGATAAAAAAGCCGTACCAAAATATCCAACAAGTAAGTATTTGTTTGTAAATATAATGCCATGACGCTAAACATTAGTTACAGTAGGCTGCAACTATATAACGCTATTTAAAATAAAAAACCAATACAATTGCTGACTCGGAAGATAGACTTTAAACGCTTATTTCCCAAATTGGTTGCGAGCTTCACTTATTTTGTGTAACATAAATGGTTGACATTTAAATGACAGCTAGATTTTATTTTGACAGGTCGTTCTTTTTTTTTAAGACTTTGACAGACAATGAAATTTTCAGCTGATGACTTGTTTTCACATTAAGATGTAGCTGAAGTTCAATGTCATTTGGACATTTTTCAGTTAAAAATAATTTTACGTAAAAAAATATTTAATTATTATGAAGCAGTGAAATCCTTGATTACTCAAGGAAGAAGGGCATCAGTACTTCGCCGTAAAAATCCGAAAAAATCTAAATCTACAAATCTAAATAATCGTTAACTTGTCACTTGTCAGTTCAATTAACATGAACCCTCTAATTGATGTAAGTTTATGTATAATTATAGCAGTACCAATACATGTGTTATTTTTCCGATTTCCGTGCGTCATTTGAATAACAAATACTCAATAAACTTCAATAATAACATGTTTTATACTTTTTTATGGATTTCACGAACTACCTATCTATAAATATCAGGTTATATGTATCTAGATATTATGCATGATTTTATTTTGCAGTGTTTTTGAATGACCTCTGGTGACGTACTGGACTTTTGTCAAGAGCATAAAATATTTCCCATTAAAGAGAAAGATAATTATTATTTTTGTTTTGTTTGCTAAGCTAAATATGGGATAACGATCAACGAATTAATTTAATGTAAGTTTTTATAAGGCATTTGTCACAATCGGCGTATATTTACAGAGAAAAGAAACAACAACCTCTTGAACTACCTAATTTACAAATAGCGTAAATAAAAAGACGAAAAAAAAATCTACAATACTATTGTTACGTGAAGCGTAACGAAATGATCAACAAACAACACTGGCTGAAAAAACGAATACCTTACATTTAAAACTTTAATCGAATAATGGACGGTTGATTTAACATTCAAAATTAGAACTTGACACGATATTTTTTTGTTTTTCATTATTCATGGACATTGGCCAGCTATATTTATCGTACTATACCGTAAAATGAAACTCCTTCCATTAGAAGTGCGAATAGACGTGAAATAAAGCAAAGTAAATTACAGTAATATTACAGGGTTTTCATACATAGTAATTTCATAAAAAAAACTGTTTCAATAAACGTGTTTCATCACGTTTAACATTATCTGACATTATTGACAACGATGACACATTTCATCATTAAAGTAACATAATGTATTGAGGTTGTAACACTTTATCTATTTCTAAGTAAATATTTCCTATTGCAACCATGTTTCAACAGCATAACTGTTAACGTTTCTAGAATAAGACAATGGACGTCAATTTATACTAAGTAGACAAGTATACCTGTCTGTCTTTCAGCCTGTCGCTTTCAAGACTAAAACGAATTGTTTTTGGAACTGGTGTTGAATAGGTGACCTAGGCTCCAAAACTACAATACAGCAGCAGGCTGGCTACTAATTGCTCTAATAACAGATACAATATGTAAGTTCAGGAACATGGAAAAATATGCGACAACAATGAGCACAGGATTTGAATAAAATTGTACCACGCTAGATTTGAAAGTTTACTTCCATTCGTAATAATATTTAAATCTTTTACAATAATTTAAACATCCTTAATTTTGAACAATTTATGCCTTGCTATCAATGTCAAAGTGTTTGCACTATCAACTATACAGACACAATCTTGACCCAAAACACTGGCATGATAAAAGCACCAAAAAAGGATGCCATAAAATCGAAAAACAACAATAAAAAAATTCGTTGAAATCGCAACCAGCTATATACACAGACAGATGTCATTGTGGTAAGCAAACAGGCAGTAAATACTGCACGGTGAGTCATTGTAGCTTTCCACATACATTCATAAGCATTGTTTGTTCAGATTCTGGTAAAATTCTGCATCATACACGATTTGAATAACTATAATAGTTATTTTTTTTTTCGTATTTCCTCATAAAGGAATGGAAAATAGGAAGGATATGTAATCTGCGACTTTAGTTAATGCATTTAATAGCATTTGAAGGGAAGTGTAGGGTAAGAAAACATCATTTATCTTTGAGTCGCCAGTTACCATTAAATCACAGTCTCTGCCGCTTTGAGATGTAAACGACGTCTTTTATGATTAAGTTACTAAAGTTCTTTTCATTAATATATCTCTATTATTCTCTATTGGATTACGGCAGGAATATGATGATGATTCTCTTCATCTTCATCTAATTTATGAAACATAACTATTGCCTAGAATTTTGAATGTCTTCGTTTGAAGCCTTCGATAAACTTGTATTTTATAGACATCGAACGGTTAGAAAATCTTAATGTAATTAGCACTAGCGACCGCCAAGTCCAGCTTTATGACGCGGTACATTAAAGTAGTCCCGCGACTTTCGATCGAAGCTTTCGCAATGTTATCGGTAATGAAGACAGCTAATTTGCTGTCAAATGTCGTAAAATGTAAGAAACTTTAAGAATTTATAGTTAAGTATAGTAGGTAATGTGGTGAATGGTTGTCAGAAAAGACTATACAGTTAATGTTTTAGTAATTTTTAACAATAAATGTAATTTCAATTCTTCCACATATTTAGACTAGGTTTATAACAAAACATTTCAATCATTTATATCCGCGTAAATAAATCAAATAAAATATTTTTATTTAAACTCAAGTCATATGTGGTATGAGGAAATCTCTCAAGGAATACATATTGATACTCATTTGTACAACAATGCCCAAGGCGAGCCAATAATAATAGAAGATCGAAAATTTCCTGAATGGATTCAAGAAATGCAATTTGGTCCTGTTGGTCTAGTGGTTAGTGTCCCTGACTGTTATACCGGAGGACGTGATTTCGATAACCAGGACAAATATTTGTGTGATGAGCACGACGCACGATCATTTTTTCTGTGTCTGGGTGTAATTTATCTATAATACGTATGTATTTAGAAATATATAAGTATGTTTATCGGTTGTCTATTACTCATAACACAAGCTACTTAGTACCTATGCTTAACTTGAGACTAGATATCATTGTTTTAAATATTGAAAAAAAAGTATGTATATGTCTTTGTGCTAGACTTGGCATTGGCACTATTGTGCCTCCATGGGGTCTATCACCGTCTTATAAAGTAAGACTTTTGGAGTTGTGGAAGCGAGACAGAGTACATTACAATGTATAGTGGCATCTCTCTTATACTCAGAGGAAATTTCTGAACAAAGATACCTATCCTATTCTTATTCGTTTGTTGCTGTAATTATAATTTTTCCTGTCAATCAGTAATAAATACCATTGCATAATAGGGCGTTGTCCTCGAGTAATAGGAAAAGTAAAAGTAAGACCACTTTAATTCGCGTGACAGGTCTTATTTGCATTAATACCATAATTATCTTAGTATCTATGCAATTGTTTGTTTTACGATCAAGTAGACCTTCTGAAACAGAGTTATTGTGACGCTGTGCTGTAAATCATATTTGCATACTTTATTCGTGTTACGCAGAGGCTTTAGTCGTTTTCATTCATTCCGATTTTAATAAACGGTAAAAAATAGAAACGTAATATGATTGACTTTTTAATAATGACGATTTTATTTGATCAAATTCTAACAAAAAAATTACACTCAACTGAGTTTGTTTGTATTTTGTTACCTAAACTGCTATACTAATTAAAAATACTCTTAGATACCTAAATTGAACACATTATTACAAAGTTTTAATTTATGTAAAAATATAGTATTTACAATTTAGCTGTACTATTTGTACAGCATTATTCTAAACCATGACGATATCGTATTTCATTGCAAAAAAAAAGATGTTTTTTAAGTTTTTTACTTGTTAAAAAAAAATACAGGTGTGAAATGTGTTCTTTGTGTTTTCCTACTAAAAATGTTGTATCTGCAATATTTTATTATTATAAATTCTAAACAACAGTCAAAAAAGCAATTTAAAATATTTATTAACACTTACAATAATGAAGTGGCTATTATCACTGTTCATAATATTATTTTATCCAAATTTAAATATTAGCCATAAAACAAGACCAGTTTGGAACAAAAAACTAAATTATCTGTTATTGCAATCATAAATAGAATTTTAAATTCGAAACTAGAACTAATTTATTTTTATTTTTTTCTAGATTTTGAGACAGTGTAAAAGAAGCCTTCTTATTAGTTTTAGGACAAACAATGCGATCAAAACTGACTGATGCTTCACTGTTTTTGAAATTAACGTGTAGGTAACGACGTTGTAACATAATTAGTTAGAGAATGAATAGAATACGAATTGCTAATTGTAAAATTATTTTGTTATCGTTTGTAAGACTATCTTAGGTATCAGTACGATTTCGGGTTTTTAGGCAAAATGAAGAAAAACCCGAAACTTTTAAACACGTAACGTGAGGTATTTTCACTTGGATAACGGAGACCTTCAAAACAGGTTTGTAAGGTGAATTATAATTAAATTATTTAAAGACCTAATACCTAAGTTACATAAAAACTTTACTTAATTAAATTCACATAAAACACTCGTTAATAAACATTTATGTAATTCTTCCATTATTTACCCACTATTAACTTTTCTAACCCGTTGAAATAAAATTACCAATATTAAAAAAATATGTACACTTACCTATTCTTTACATCCTATATTGCACAATCCACACCATCAAAATTTATTATATTTATATTGACAAACTGATGACATTCGGAAACGGTAGTCGTCAGTTACATTTTTCAGTAACTTATAAAATAACAATACAAAAATGCGAACACTTTACTTATCGTATATAGGTAAATTTCACAATGGACGCTATCAAAATGCATTAAATTTACATGGCCAAACTTACAACTGCCGTAGTAAAACCGGCAAAAACTGCCAAGGGACGAAATATAACGAGTTTCTGGCGAAATTTCGAACACCAGCGTAAATAAGTTCAATGACCTTATAAGAAAGTATAAAGAAATGGAATACAGCTTTCTGCGCTCACGATCGTTATTACTTTAATAAAACCCCGCGGTTGAATTTACATATGCGGGTGAGGTACATACAGGTATAATATAGGTGCATACCTATCGTATAAAAGAGCATATACATCTGTGTCGAATTATGTCCAATTTGTCTAACTTCTGGTTTGATTAAAAAGAAAACAATCATCCTTCCGAAGTTTGACATATAAAATAATTCGAAAATTTGCAGGAACTTAGTTTGTATGAAAATCGGATATTTTTCAGGCACCACTCTCATCTGTTTCATCCATATAATTGTCCACATCTTTTATATTTACATTGCAAGTATCACATCAAAAAATAATTACAACTTGGCAAATAGTGTTCAATTATATCATACTATACTCGTACAAGCATTCATGCACGTTTACTAACAAAATGAAAATTGTTCGTTCAGTATACCTACGTCGCTGTCGATTTCACCGATAACCTCAATTCGTTCTCTGGTCTGCATTTACAAAACAAATACAGGTGCGATTGTCACGCAAATATAAAATTTTACACACCTACATATATAGGAAATACCAGAACATTTGTCTCAAAATAATATTAAAATGTACCGCATCATCATTCCCATGTCCTTATCCCATGTATTATTTGGGGTCGGCGCAGCATGTCTTCTTCTTCCACACATTCCCATCTGACGTCATCTCGCAAGTCACGCTCTTTGCAGCCATATCATCATTAAAATGTAGGTACCGCATGCATATAATGCAAGAACAAGCTCTTTCAATAAAGGATGCAGTTTTTCCTTGAAAGTGCACTAACCCTGCATGAATAAAGTGTAACTTCTAAGTGGTTTTACCTTAATTACAGAAATTTATTAAGCAAGATCTGGCCACAGCAATTAGCAATGAACATACATAGTCTACCTCGACCTATCCTCGTCTAGTACATAAAAAAATACTATGTTAGCAAGTCATACTGGCCGTAAGTACAGCAGTCTAAGTACATACTCCTCACAGAGTTTATTGAGGAAAACTCAGTAAAAAGGCACTTGATTCACGAATTACCTGTCCGAATGAACTTTACTTGAAACTGTTTTCAAACTCGAACAATATTTGCATTGTAAATGAGCACTTACGGCAAAACTTATCCTTTACAAGTGTTACATGCAATGAATGTAAATTGCTCTGAGCGCGGTACTTCCCGCAATGCATTACTTTGATGACTCCAAATTTTGCGAAACTTGTTGCATATTCTTTTGTTTTTTGAAAGTAGGAAAACGGTTTGTATTATAAGGATATGTTATCACCAAGGATGTATATAATAAAAGCAATTTGGCTGCACGGATAGTCGAGAGGTATAGGTCACCACGCCAATAACCACTGCACGCGAGATGTCGCGGGTTCGACACCCGTGTAGGACAAAAAATTGTGCGATCCACAAAGGTTTATTCTGAGTCTGAGTTTCTTTGTACATGTGAATTGGACAATTTCATAACATTGATATCACAGATTTCGCTTAAATTATGTTGTATTAGATTCGAAAGCGTTCAAAAGAGTTTATTTATGTCTTTAAAACAATCGTCCTTGCCCTTACCGAATCTCTCTTTTGTAATTAAATAACTGACCGTGATCTGAACATGCTTACCCAACTTACAACGTACACATAGCAATACAAGTACGTGACAGAGCCAGCTAAACAAATCTATTATGTATTTTATGCAATTTTCTATTTGAATAATGATAAAAGTGATTAGAACGGTTAATTGAAATATTTGCACGTATTTTGAAGAAACCAGTTACTTCAAATATGGTAAAATGCATTTATCTGCGCTGCAAGCTTAATATGGGTCTATGCCCTAACTTATTTAAGGCCTTTTATAGTATTTTGTTAATTTTTCTGAGGCCATTTAAAAAGGTTACATTAACAGAAATACAAGAGTAAAGTTTCTGCAAATAATCGGTTTATGTTTACTTAAATTATTCCTATTATATCAAGTATCTCTCCTTTTAATGATTTAAAAAGAAAACAATAAATTGACCCATAATGACAACATCAGAAATGTCTTTAACGTAAATAATAACAGAGGATTTAAAAGAAATAACAAATACGAGGTACTAAGAATAGTTCTGAAAGATTTCATCACCAAGGAAGAACTTATGAGTAAGACTAAACAAAGCAATCATAATTCATGACGACTAACAATGTGACAGACAGTAATACCACAGTATAATTATATATACAGTACGACGTCTTCATCTATAAAGTAAAGTAATCTTTATGTGTTGATTGAGTGGGATACAGGTGTAGGCAGTGGTCTTTTCAGACGCTACGCAAGTAAAGTCTACACTTTCCGATCGTGGCATCTGCTCAGCATCCTACAGTCGCAAGCATGTCGCAGTGACAAACGGGCGGTATGATCTTGACATAATGAAAATGCTGTAGTTGGGAAACAGTATTAGTTGTTTAGTAAACAGCGCCGCGCGGTACGAAAAACAATGTTAACGTACCGCGCGGCTAGACTTTTATTTTTAAGAAACTGCTGTCCTTCTACTGTATTTATTTACACTGTGGTGATACAGTACGTCAGAAGCTACAGTGGAAAACATCCAATGACCCTTAGAGACGTGACCGGTAGTAAAGAGGAAAATGAAACCACTTCATACTTGCAAATGGTAGTTTATTTAGTGTACGAAATATATGCAAACGTTTTACCTTTAAGGATGTGCCGAGTATTAGTTACAGGGAAATCGTTGGCATATATTTAAAGTATTAAAAAACAAGTGACGGCCGAATTAGTCACTGGATTTCTATGACTCAATCAAAGTGATTGCCAAAGGAACGATGGATGGATTGTATGAAAGATGATATGGCTGCAAAGAGTTTTGCGAGATGATGTCAGATAAGAACGTGTGGAAGAAGAAGACATACAGCGCCAACCTTAAATAATAATTGGAATAATGGAAAAGAATGATGAAGTAGTAAATTGAGTGTTTCAACTTTCATTACTCTCTTGCCTTTATTGTCCTAAGATCACATCCAATATTACTCTACCTGTTGTTCTGTCACTGACTAATTTTAAATGATGATGCCTATGATAGTATGATGTAACTTGGATTTCATTATCTAGAAGTCATCAATCTAACGTTAGCAACTAGATCAATTTGTCACCACTTCTCTTTGTCCTTTAGTGGTATAGAGATAAATTTCTAAACCACTGTAACATCAGAATCTTACTCATCTTTTAGGGCAAAGACCTCTTTTATTAAATTAAAAGGATTTGTTTTCGTTCTTTACCCTTAAGTTTTTGCTAACTTTGCATTGAAAGGAACCTTCGTTTTAAAAGCCACTGCAATTCTTTTTATTGGAACTTTTTTATAAAAGACTCCTTGTTCGACATATTTAGTCTTGATCACCGATTGATTCATTTAGTCCGAAATTTGACATATACCTAATACGGTTTACCATTTGAAAGCTTCGTAGGATACATTTGACATGACAATGGCTTTGGATAGTCAGAACCACACACGCTTATTATGAACTTGAATAACATCCTCGAGTATGTATTAGCTTCCCTTTCTGAGAACTGACGATCGTAAAACATCTCATTTGATGTGCCTGTTGTTTCGCCGTTACGCCTCTGACCAAAACCTAAGTGAAAAAACTGGGTCAGTATATTGCGACCGGTTTTCCACATGTATATGGAGGAATATTCTGGAACTAAATTAAGTTTTGGAACCTTATATTAACGTTTTTTAACGAACTAACTATTAATAAAAAATATGGGTTAACTATGTACCTATACAAAACAGTCATCAGCTAGCCAACATTTCTGTTTTTTTTTAACTCACTATTACTTTGACTAAAAACTATTTAATTCCCATGTACAGAAGCAGTATTTGAAATATAAACAAGGTCTATTAAAACAGGTTGTATACCTACATAATCAAGGACTAAAAACATAAGATTTCTCCATCGGACTGCTTATCAAACCACCTGTTAGTATATCAGATCTTACGTTTGTCAAGTATAGGACATGAGGACAACCTTCGACTGTCTATTTATCATTTCAGTTAATATACACCCAACCACATTGGAACAACAATGTCTCAAACAAAAATAGACCTTAATCTCTGGTAATAAGGGTGCTCTGCAATTACAAACGAAAATAGACCTTAACGGCTTGTAATACGGATGATTAATTGATTTTATAAACAAAAATAGTCTTTAATCGCTTGAAATAAGGGTACTCGGGCTAAAAACAAATTACAAACGAAAATAGAACGTAAAGGCTTGTAATAAGGACGATTGTTTGAGTGTTATCGTAGTTGGGTTTACTGTAGGTACTGGTTACCTAATGGTGATCATTACACAATCATAGTATTTGTAGATTTAATCTTATACATCGTATGTATTAACGCAATAAAATTTATATTCGTTTAATTAAAATTTTATTCGATAAATGCTACTTGAAATATTTCAATCTGAGAGAGAATTGATAAATTCTTAACCAATGCAGAAACAACTTGTCTAAAGCGTCAAAGTAAACTAAAACATAATAATACATTTCTAATTATTTTATATTAATGCGTCAAAGTAAACTAAACCATAATACATTTCTAATTATTTTATATTAATGTAACATTTTGATCACAACTAAACAAATAGGACTCTTACTTTTTTTCAACTAATCACGATTCGTCAATCGTTCTTAAGCATCTTTTTCCGTTTTTTTCTGTCAATTTTCTCTGCATTGGGCGATTTGTCAATACCAGTAATAATATTTTTTCACTCTTTATTTCGTTACAAGTCTAAATATCAGCATACAATAATCAAAAATCACTATAAGAAATTATAAACTATCTAACTACAAATAATAAAAAAATAATATTAAGAACTTGTATAGGCATTAAAAGTGTAGCTATCATAAAATTGACGCAAAAATAATTTAAGTACCATAACCATTTATTCTTTGTCTTTGTTCATTTATAAAGAATTGTCCATTGTTACAAATGCTCACGTTTTAACAACCGTAGTTAAATAATATAATTAATTAACGTTATAAACTTTAAAGTAAGCCATGACAGTATTTTATGTTTGAGGAAAACTACAATTTGAATGTTAGTTTGTTAATTTGTTTATTACTTGCCAATTAAATTATGGTAATTGAAGACTCAAACCTTCTTTATAAGTACCTTGTTGCTCATAGGTTACCTGATGCGCAAGATATCATAATGGTAGATACTATTATCAGTGGCCTCGAACAGCTATGACATATGGTTGAAACAGCAGCCGTGTCAATTTATCTGCTCTCCTGCTTTACCAGCGCAAGTGCCAAAAGTAAATAAATGGTACTATGCTATCAATATTAATAGACATTGACCTGTATCGTTTTCGAATCATCTCCTTTTCTTCTTTCATACATCCGTTCAGATTAGTTAATGAAACACTATTGAATCTCCAGAGATAATGATACTGTAACAAAAATATACCTACAAAGTTACAGCTGGTATTGAATTATACAACTTCCGGACATGGAAAGATAACACAACTATAATATCTACTCAGAGTGACAAAAATTTGGATTACAATACAAAAAACTGCTGTTCGAGATTTGCATAGCTCAAAGGAAATTAATTATTTTATATGCAGGAAATGGTACTTACAATATGACGATGTTTGTTTAAGTTTAAACACATTGTATTCTACAATTAGGTAGGTATGTTCAAAACATGAGTGTCAAATGTCTTGAAAATTTTACTATCATTTTCTTCAAAGAGCCATGTAACAGAGACAGAAATTGTATTAAAATATACCGGACTGTGATTGTACAAACTATACACAATCCCACGATTCCAAAAAATTCCCCTATATCCAAACTTCTTTGTCTTTTTACACGACCGAGCGAAAAGGAGGGTAAAGTTTTCGATTTCTCGCCACCAGTTTCACCACAGTCAACCTTGACAGGCATGCCCATACAAATACAAGACACTTACGCGTATAAAATTAAAAGTCGTAAGTGTTTTATTTTTAATTCAGCATCGTCAGAGCAATCACAATAAAGAATGTTCGACCTTGAGTTGAACATTTATTTGATTACAAGAAATATTAATACGCCGATTATAATAACATCTATACGTGTTGATTGATTGCATAATCCGCAGATTTACTTTTTATAACATATTATGTAGGCTCTAACAGCTGAGAGTCCGTAGAAAAGTGTCAAGTTTAGCATAACGCAACGATCGAATCAATCAAATGTATGGGATTAACAGTTTCCAACAAGCCACGTCACCCTGACCTGTCATTTTCATACCTTTAAGCGATTCGATCAGCGTCGCTTGCCTAGATAGGCAGGAAACAAAAGCCTTTTCAAGTCACACGCAAAGTAAGCAAACATAGTCGTATATTTTTTCTATCATCTCTAATTAAAGCCTTAGAATATTTATGCCGCCGTATATTCGAAATAACAAAACCCATATTTAAGTTACTAACGAAACCACATTCATATTATTATATTCACACTCATAATTTACTACAAAGTTGTTTGTGCTAAAAATAGTTTCACCAAATAATAGTTCAACGGACGCGATCGTTTACGTGGGTTAACACTGCCTTAAATTATACAAAAATAGACGTCCGGTGGTAGAATGCCATAAATTATAATACCTAACAGCCATCAAATAGGAGTTGATTAATCATTACATTTGCCTGTTAATCAAGGCTACTGCATAAAAACAACCAATAAACCTTATTTTTATCTTATTTACTTGTATTTCAAACAGATCTACACCCTTAGCATTTTTAGTAATACGTGCCACTTTAATCAGCGAAGGTTGTAGTAGCTGATGGAATTATCTAGGTATATCCTTTGCAAGACGAAACATAAAAGGCAGACTTTTCTATTTTCCGCCAACCTTATTTGTTTTTGCAACAAAGCAATATCTACCTACATTGCACCAAAAACAACCAACCTCAACAATCGTTTCTCGTCTGTTTCTTTCCTCACTTCCAAGTTCATGCATGAATACTAATAACGTATTTTATGCTACCGTTTCAACTGCACGTGATATTTTTAAATGACATCAGCAATTAGCATTCATATACATAGTACATATCATTATTTTACTAAGACTGAGAACCTAGCCAAGTATTTCTGCTCAGATTAAATAGTAACAGTTGTAGAAATCCCTTGATTGTCTTTTGTATCTTAGTACCTCTACCTACGAACTTAACTAAACATTTAGTTTCCATTATTTTCTTATTCATCCAAAAAAATGTGAGAACTCGTGAAATGCGCATTTTTGAAACTTACATCCAAAACAATGAAGAATATTTTTGTTAACCTTAACTGCCTGGCAGATAAAAAAAAACAAACAATTTCAACGTATTTCGCAAATTTTCATATTCGCACATGTAAATTCCAATTATCGGATGTTTACGATAATTATCACACGAACTATAATGATCAGGCAAGCGAGACATACGCGACTGGGTCGTGTTAACTTGTAACAATGTTACTACAATTTACATACATACATTGTTTACTATCAAGAGACGTACCAACATCTCTTAGAGTAAAACAATTGCAGTTGTGGAAGCGTGACGCACTACACGGCGTAGAGCGGCGTCTCTCTCCCACAACTAAACCAGTGTTACTTTAAGGCCTCATACAGTATGAAAATTAGAATCAGAGAGTCGGTTCTCTATTGCAAATATACAAAAAGTAGGTTAGTATTACTCACCTGTAACTTAAAAGTGGTTTGGATTGAAATAAAGAACAGACTTTCAGATTCTAAATCGTGGTAGCAGGCCCTCTGGTGGAAGTAACACAATCAGCTGAAGTTTCTCAAGGTGATGTGTAAAGGACGTTTAGAATGTAAACTGTTATTAGTACAGCATACAGATGTAACAGTAATACTGTTTTAAGTACTTTGAATTAACAGCTGTTACATTATGTATGATATACTTTTTTATAATCATTCGTGTGATAAAATTAAGATGCTCAATTTAAATGTAAGTCTACTATAAAACCAATTACTTAAATATTACATAGTCACTTGTCTAAATAAATAGTTGAGTTTGTGAAATAGGCAATGAATTATATATTTAATCGCCTGTTTCACATAACCTTTTTATTTATTTAAGTCCCATAGATTCGCTTTGAATAGATCTCTTGGTAGTCACGCTTTGCCAATTATTCTACAAATTGGGATTGTGAAACGAACTTCAATGTCTTTACTGGGCACGTGAAATCTAAGACTAGCTCACGACGTCGAGACTAACCCCAATCTGAAAATGCTACGCCATTAGGTACTTACTCACAACTAAAAGTCTATTTTTCTCGCCAAGTCTAACGAAATGGGATAACTTTTGTTGATATAGTTTCGAGTTGAATTCAAATATTTACTAAAGAACAATCAATGTAAGATCAAAATCATTGACTATTATTTGTTCAGAGCAAAGTCTACATCTTTTCTCATGTCACAAATTAATAAATAGTTCTGTCAGTAATTCCCCCATCTCCATTACAGCTTTAAGAACACAGATCAGCGGTCGTAGAAATATGACATAATACATACATATGCGCATGTATGGATGTGACATGTTAATGTTGATACAAATCACCCATTTGTATGGGAGTGATATTTCTTTTCGATAAGACACGTGACTAAGATATGTCACGTTTGTAGAAAAGTCACCTGTCTTGTAAGGCAGGTATGTATACCTACTATTAAAACAGACCTAGTCTACGGACACTCTAAAATAAAAAAAACTACGAGGCTAGCGTAAAGTTTTTATTCTAAGTATCCTTTTATCACGTTAACAAGAACATTAAATAATTTATAATTGATAAGGTTTAGTCTCGTTTTGAACCGCCGCCTCTCTCTTCCTCTAAACATCTACACAAATATTCCTAAATTAGATCATAAATAAAATAAAAAAGAACTCCTACACATTATCACACGGCTAGGCTTAAAAGGAAGAGGTCTATTTCCTCACTAACGTTTCCCAACAATGATTAGGTGCGTCAGACCGATTACACGCGACACGAATGGACGGACGAAGACGGACAGGTTGCGAAAATATTCGATTGACCGATTTAACTTAGCTGGAAATGTCTAATGCAGGAAATGTATGAAACTGACAAAAAATTTGATCATGACATAGATGTATCCTCCCTCTATCTAAAAATAAAAGGGTTATGTTGGTCTCAGAGTTGTCTAAATTTTAGCAGTTAGGGCCACTAACCACTAAACCAACTTGTCCGTCAATATAATTTGTGTACTCTTGTAAGTGATCCTTGTGTATTAATAAAAAATGAACTATGGCCGACGTGCCCGAAGCCGCCGTGAGTTATGCCGCGTGTCATTTGTTAGCCATCCCTGGTCTAATGTCTAATGACCGATAATAGACAATTACAACCATGACAACTATAAATTGAAGTGTAGAGTAGTGTACAGCGGTGCCTCTCTTCCACAAATGCAAGTTTTAATTTAAAACGTGTTAGTAGATGATTGAATCAAACTCTTTATTACCGGTCATTTCCTCTATTCATATCCTATAATGGCATCCATTACTTTTAATTACAATTGTTAGATGAAGCTATGAATATCAATGCACTATAATTGTTGGCCTCTATACATTTTATATAAGGATCTGTTTCCTTAAACTTCCTTGTACTTTGCACATCCGAGTGTTAATTAAAACCTGTTTCTACGTTATCTTAATAATCTTATTCTTACTGCTATAATTGAAAACCCATTTTCCGAGACTCAATGACAAGTAAGGCAATAATTTATAATTATAATCTATTTGCTAATAATAATAAATTAAATGTTAACAGTAAGGTAATCTTCATTTACTATTTTTTTTTAAACTTCGACGCAACAGAAACTGCGTAGCCTCATCATTACTTACACTTAGTATAAAACAAAGTCGCTTTCCGCTTTTATCCGTCCGATAGAACGTTTTAAGCGGAAGGTTTCTTCATATTATCATGCATCACTATTGCCTCTGTGTTTCGGAAGGCACGTAAAAATGTGCGCCTGATCTCTCTCCGGTCGTGTCGGATTACCGTCCCACCGGGCTATGAGAGGAATAGAGAGAGTAAAGGAATAGAGAGTGCACCTGTGTTTGCGCACACGCTTGTGCACTATAATATGTCCTGCGTAGCTGGCTGGTGTCATAGTAACACTAGCCGCCGTGGTCGAAATCGGTCCGGACATTTTTATTATTAAAGAGGTTGTATACTATACAAACCGTATACTATACAACCTCTTTCTATAGTAATTCTGCAATGAAGTATAAGCTGATATTGCTAGAATAAATGTATTGCTCACTCGATAGAGTCCGACCTTGGGTAATGCCAAGGTCGAATAAGATAGCTACTGCATGGAAAGCTGACGTATCCACAGACAATTAAAGTGGATTAAGTAGTAAGTGCAGATATAGGGTCCTTCGTTGGTGAGGATATCAGGTATAGGAGTATCAAATGACACATTCTATTACTTAGGTATGATACACAGTGAATTGTTATGAAGGCTCATGAGTTTAAAAACTTAAGAAAGAAAAGAATAGATAATACTTCGATTCTTCTAGGTTTTGCTCATATGTTGCGACTCTAAGTATGAGATATTTTAAATAACGCATTTAAATAACTAAAATACCAAAAAGCAAAAAATACTACAATAAAAAAAACATTGTAAGTAACAAGTTACGCCAACAAAAACACGTAAACAAAATACACACGTAAGTACCCATTTAATTTTAAACTAGTTTAAACTTACAAGTCGACGGGTCCTACGTAGACTAGTACAAGTGCAAAAACACAACTTTTCAAGAGAGCGGTTTAAAGGTTCTGAAGCTTGTAACTTTGTCGTAAATCAATAAAAACACTTGAAATTTTAGTATGTTATATTTTAATATTTAAGGAATAAAACGTCATTATTAGTTTTTCTTCTTTTTTCATACTTTGGAAAATAGGTTAACTTGCATTGATGTAGCCTGTTTTCTTTACTACGGTAGAACCTGTAAACTGATACAAGTGGCCACTTATACCAGTATATAGTGTACTTGCTTATACTTATAATAAAGGAAATCTGAAGGATTTTACTCTATAAACATAGTATTTCCGTGTTATTGACTAATATGAGGTTATAATATTAAAAAATAATAACTACTTTTATCTACTTTTATCGACTTTTTACACTTACAACAGTTTACTCAGTACTGGAAAGCTACTTGCAACAGTTTTCTGTATTATTATTAACTGTAAATATTTAAATTATCGTGGCAAGAAGTTAAATAAAAACATTTAAAATACAAAATAACACTTTATTTTAGATAGTAGCATTCTTAATAATGAAAAATAAAATCATTAGCCTTGCCATCTTAAAAATAATAAAACAAAAAAATGTAATCTTCTTAATTTAAGTAAAAAAAAGGTTTGATTTATAAAGAGGTTTTCTTACGATAATACCTAACTGTTTTTTTTTTATTTTTAAGACTAGCTTGTCTTGAATTTCATGTCATTTTTCTTATAAATACATACTATTTCCACTATTTTTTTCAGTTACTTGTACGTTGATGTTTCTAATTTATTTCTCCCTTTGCAGATCCGCTAGAAAAGGTATTTTAAAGAAATTAGTATTACCTTTGTGCAACTGTTTTCGAACTATGTGCTTCTATTAAGTGTATAGTTGTGTACATAACTTGTTAAATGTATAAAAAAGTAACACAACCCCTAAAAACAGGGCAATGAAACCTTAGAGTCGAAATCAGATTATGGAAAATTCATTACATTTTTACAACTTGTCTTAAATGGTGATTTGTGTAGGACACCCTTCATACGAATGCCTCATCACATCATCACACTCGTCATATTTGTTTAAATATGCATATTATACATTTTAAAATATCCTGCTAATATAGTTAACGCGAAAGTTGTATAAGTATGGATTGGATGTTAGTTACTCTTTGACGCTCAAACGACTTAACCAATTTTGAAGAAATTTCGTATAGAGTTAGCTGACAACCTGGGTTAAGATAAAGACTTTTTAACCAACTGCGTCAGAGGAGGGCAATTTTTTGCAGCTATAACCGACACTCGTGCGGTCGAAGTTGCGGGCGACCACTAAGTCCTTTATAAGTTTTACTTAAATGTTTTTGTATTACTCATCATCTTCCTGCCCTTCTCCCATTTTACTTGGGGTCGGCGCAACATGTTTTTTTTTTTTCTCAACATGTTGCTAATAGATTTGGCTATGGTTTTATAGTCGGCCGCCTGCCTGACACTAACCCTCTTTGAGAATGCGATTGTTGGTGGTTTACCCGCCACCATTCGGGTGACCCAACGTGTTTGGTACAGTGCACTAGGTCTTAAGGTCCATTAGTCGCCTTTTACGACACCCAGTGGAGGATATGGGGTGGCGCTATTCTTTATATCCGGACACCACACGGATTACTACACGTAAGTTTTGATTGAACATAATTGTTTTTTCAATACTACAACTTTACCAAAATAAACTGAGGTTGCGAATATTGTTTACCTCTGGAATATACTTACACCTTTTAAAATTATGAACTTGGGAACATAAAAAAAAAATTGTCTCGTCAGTTACCAAGTAGCAAAATTTGGTAACTCCTTACGTTAATTGCTGCAAAAAATGTTTTAAAAGTAGTATCGCTATTTATTTTATTATGATTAAAACAATGTAAGTTATGTCAGATAACAATATTACAAAAATAAAACAAAGCCACATGTGACTTTGTATACTACTACTAATATAAATGCAAAATTTATTGAAAAAATAAAATAGTAATTAAAAAAAAAAACAAAAAACCCGACTGTAAAAAACAACCACTAACTAAAAAGGGAAAAAACAAACTATAATTTAGTGTGAAGAGTAGGTATACAGTACACCGTGCGTCTACCTTATATAATTTATACGTTAAAAATTAATGCAGGTGGGACAAACAAATCTACAATCAGTACAATCTGTATCTAGCATTAGTCGAACATTAATTAAACCCTTTTGTAGAAATCTTAGTACTGTCAATTTAGTAATTTGTATGTCAATTTTTAACGCATAAATTTATTAATAATTGACCTCGTGAGCCCTTAATTGTTGTTACTTCTTACCACTACTTACACAAAGCAAACAAAACTTGTTAAATATATAAAAAAAGTAACACAACCTCTAAAAACAGGGCACGGAATAGTTTTGATACAAAGGAATACGTTAGCAGTTAACGCAGTTATACCAGTGTTAACGTGCTCCCGACTCCGTCGTAGCGCGCATACTGGAGTAAATGGCACTTGCGCCTACGTAACACGGCGCACGCGACTACCTACACTGGTGCAAGTGACTTACATCAGTGTAGATAGTCGTGTGGCCGAAAATTATGTCACTTATATTAGTTTACAAGTTTGTATCTCTGAAATTACTTAATAAAATAATATAATTTTTTCAGGGTATAAAGTTAAGGTAATTTTAAGGCTATTGATGCAAAAAAACGTATTTTGGTGTTTTGCGGGTTACACCAGTCTACGTAGGACCCGTCGAAGTAAACAATTTATTATCTAACTTTCCACGACCACGTGCGATACCTTGACATGTATTGTACTTATATATCAATAGCTAATGTTAATAACAAAAACAAATTTCCCAATCACCTATCAAAACCGAAACGATATCGAAATATTGACATATCGATAAAAAAGAAAAACGTAATTGTAATTTCGTAATTGGAACACTCGCAGGGACGCGTAGAAGAAAATCGATAAAAAACGGTTTTCTATTTCATAACCGTAAACTATTGTAATATACCGATATAGGTATAGGTATGAACCGGTTAAGTGTGCAATGGCCTTAGTACGAAGCAATGTAACATTATCATAATCACGTGCTTATTTTAATGATAATTATTGCAACATCAGATGTGACGGAATGCCTGTTCAGAAATCTTAATGCTGCATTTTTGTCTCGACATTACTATATCACCTTTTTGTGTTACAGATTTTAAGTAACCATTTTCGTACGCGCATTATATTATAGCAAGTTAAGTAGTGAGTAGGGAATACCCACGTGACCATATAGATATGTCATTTCCATACATTTGAGCGGTTCACTCAATGCAGACGCTTGGAAAAATTACACTTGTATATGGGGACTGATTAAACCTACTAGGATATTTTGGCACGTGACTGAAACGGGAGCTAATACCATCATATATAGAAAACCATCACTTTTAACAGACAGTTGAGTTGTCAGTTGATTCTTGTTGCGAAAATGCACTTAGGCGCCTTCATGCTAACGTCATGCACGCGCCAAAAAGTCCTTGCAGATCTATAAAAAATCTAAAGACCATCATCATTGAATTGTTTCTATTATTCAGCAACGAATTCTAAAACATAGTTTCAGTCCATTTTACTTTAAAATAGGCCTCATTATAGCAAGTATAATCACTCCACAGAGCACAACTCATAATGGAAAATTATCACAAATGTACAGCTATTATTTCTTTTATTCATTTCGCGTGATTCAAAACCTATAATATCGTGAATTCGTGACCAACAATACTAAACATTACACAGGTATTCATAAACGGTACTGAAATGAAACCTAGGTCTTTTTTCGTTAAGGATTTAATGGGTTCAACGACTCTTGGTTAAGTATAACCCTGTTTATGTTTTGTCCCAAATTGGGAACATTGTTTGCTTTATAACATCCTACTAGGTCATGTAGCAAAAGTAATATTTAAGATTCAGATATACTATGTTACCTACTTATAATATACAGAAATAGTTTTCGTATTTACACCTAATTATTTCCATTAGGTAAATTGAAAATGCTGTGCTATTGTTTTTATTATAAATCAAATTCTTTTACATTGAATTTGCGTGCCTCAAGAGTCAGGAAAATTAAAAACAAATAAATTAAATCGAAATAAATCGCGGATAAAATATTATTTATCCGGTCAAATTAGATGCAAAATTTAAACATTTCATCAATTTGGTTAAAAACTTTTTGGTGTGACAAAACTAGTGAACCTCCTCACAGACCTAGTTACTATAAACTGTTATGGTTATAAAAACACTTATCAAAACTTCCATTCATAATGGCAGATGGTTGTCTCATTACATCGTTCATTCATTACAAAGTCTGTTAATGAATGAATGTTTACAAATATCACGATAGTTGACATACTGAAGTGGGCCAGTTTTTGTCATTGTTGTCTTACTGAGAATCTGTTAGGACAGAACTAAGCTTTGTTCTGGTTGTGGGAAAGAGACGCCACTCTACACTATGTAATGCACCGTTTCGTTTTTTTAACTGCATTAATATTATTTAAAAGGTTGTCTTAGACTCATGGTAACAGGATATTAGAATTAGCTTCCTAACAATGTCCAAACTTCGTGTTACCTATTTCCCCCTGTCAGTTTTATTAGCATGTGCCAACAAGACGAGAACTTACATATTAGGCGGCGATTATACGCGCATCATTAAACACACTGAATGCATTGTTTAACAATAGCGTGCATATAAATCGATTATTATTACCTACTGTAAATTTTGATTCGAATCTGACATTACGTAATGTCATTCGCAAGTGACAGATGCACAGATTATAATCGCATTTTGATTATTTGTGAAGAGGTTGGTATTGACAGCCGACGTTTCAGCCAGTGATAATCTCATGATCTTATCGTGGTACAAAGATACGTGTTGTGACTATCGAAGCTAAGTTATTTTATTGAAATGTCTTAGTTAAGATAAAAGTGTGAGGCATCAAAAATGTCTAAGAATTTAAGATTATATTGAAGCAGATTTATCAAGATATTTCAGACGATTATAAGTCTAAGACCTTGGATCAACGTCTACCTAAACCTTTAATAATATGAAGAAATATTCGCTGACGTCATAATAAATGTGTGTTCTATAATTCGTAGGGAAATTAGATCACATTAGCGTCCATATTAAATTTTATGCGTTATACCGTCTGCAAATGAAATTCTCACGTTTTAGCATTTGTTAATAAAACTAGATGACCTAAGGTATAATAACGACTCTATTATAATGCTAATATAAGTACCTATTTAATAGTTATGGGTCCTTTGACACCCACACAGAATGTCATAGGTATAAATGGAAATGTGTTTGAAAGATGAGTTTTTCATATCTTCATTTACGTACTAGTCTCAATAGCTCTTTAGAAATGAGGCCTATAAATAAGAAAGTAAGTTTAGAGCTTACAACAACGAACCAATAAGGCTACCTTGCCTACACTAGACAAAAATCTACGGCTAACCTTCCGAAAACTTGAAATAGGACCATATTCACATTACTGAGTATTTGCCAATGTGGTAGTGATACCTATAAGGAAATACAAGAAAAATTATGGCCCTTTACCTTATAAAAAAAATCTCGATTAATCTTTCAACAATAGCGACACCTAAATAAAACATCATACAAAACCAACAAGCTGTATTTACTTTTCTCATACAGAAACCATAACAAAAACGATTATGACAACAATTAACTGGGTATGTGAGACATCGCGCGCGAAAATATAAACTGAAATGACAAACAACAAACAAATGGAGGATGTGTATTGTGAAGGAGAATAACTGATAACATTACATTCACCTGAGGGCCTAACACCACGTCTTAGGCTCTAGACAGACAGACTGCATTTCAATTGCAATCCAACTACAAATTGCAGTTCAAGGGTAGTTTCAATGCAGTTGACACGACTGCAATACAAACGTGCAGTCTGATTGTAGTCGGCAGTGTCAGCCAGTAGACTAACCAGTCTACTGGCTGACACTATGAACACTATGAACAACATGACATTATGAAGAACTGAATGACATTTTATGAAAAAAAAAATCTCACTTCACTTTTGAAGTTTTGAACATAGCTATTTCTTTTCATCCTAGAATAATAAACCTAGCATTGGTGGAATACATAATATCCGTACTGGCTGCTAAAAAATATAAAACAATAAAAAAAACATCTTAGTACCTTTTTTTTGCCAACAGAAACTGACAAATTACATCGATGTGTCAAATTATTTGCAAAAAGAAAAAAAAATTGAATAAAGAATGTACTACGAATTTCTAAGTGTTGGTACCTGTATGCCAATGTATTAAGGCACAGCCATTTGCCCCACATTTTTATGACATAAGTACTTAAGTTACCATTAAACCGTTATTACTCCATTAAAGTGGATTCTCGTTACTTCACTCTATTTGAATCGTAAGTATCGTAACACAGATCGTTTGGACCTAATACCTAATAAACTAGATCGTATGGAACATAATCCAAGAAATAGTAGACTTCGTATTTATGTGTATTCCACTGACCAGATACCTTTTATATTATTGAAAAGGATGTTTTTTTTTTTTTTTAATAGATTAGGTATTAAATTTGTATAGTAGTAAAATATGTGCAGTTACACAGTATGCAGACATATTTAGAATGTACATATTAAATACTACCAAAGTCACATCATTGCGATTTTAATTTAAAAAAAATAATGTATAACATTCAATTTTGTTCAAAATAATTTAGTTGGCTTAAAATCATAACTTAAATTTCAGTAACAACAATAATGAAAAAAAAAAAATAATATGTACCGAAATTCGAAAGGAAGCCCAGGGCCACTGCCCGGGAAATCAAGTATACAGCCCATCATGATAGAATCAAACCTGTTTTCTTAAAAGGCACAAGTAATTTACAGCCAGCCTTAAAAGTCGGTAGTTTGAAAAACATTGTTTAATTTGCCCTCTACAAAACATACCGATTTCAACGAGTATTCGTTATCAGCCTTAGTTTTATAAATGTCACGAAATGGTCTTATCGTTTTTTAAATTTAATATGGAAATTCGAGGCTACTTAAATTTATTTCAAAAGTTAATGTAAGCAGTTTGTTATTTATAGACTTTTTATTAACTTGCATAATTATTGTTATATTTGCATAATTTTATTACGATGATTTAAAACGAATCCAGATGATTGAACTTGAGCAGTTTTAGCGTGATTTTAACCTTGATATTGGCATCCTTAGATATATTTATAAATTTAAACTTTATAATAAATTTAACCTCGATTTGCTCTCACAATTTTTGCCGAAAATAGTTTCAAAAAATATTAAATGGTTTGTTTCCGAAATGTGTTTAGAAACATGACAATAATTAAGAAGTCCTTTTCATTTATAGCACTTGAAAGAAACCTACAAGAATTTAATTCTAGTTACTAATAGGTAAACCTAAATAAAACCTTCAAAATAAAGTAACTTAAAACTTACTTGGATTTTCCGACGCTTCATCATCCATGATGGCCATTTTGCTCGGCCTTTTGTCATCTTCCGACTTCAAACCCATACTCACTGCAACGTTTGAAAATTAAAAAAAAAATAAAAAAGCTAATTTAAAAAAAAACAACGCAGTTGTTTACTGGCCGTTTATTAAACACTAGCACAAGCTTTGATACGTAAAAAAAATTGAGATTATTTTTTATTTTTATTTGAATTTAATATTTGGAATTGTTGATTCTGTTTTGTTACGCGCGCGTCAGTACGCCATGCTCGCGACAGGTGAGCGGTCCGCGTCAAGCGTTCGCAAAGGTTGGTATCGACTGTCACGGTGTAGTGGCCTAGCCTTGTTTTTAAGGCACGCGACTGCAAGCCACGCAGCTGACTCGCGGTCGTATCGTGTAGGTAGGTTCGGATCAGTGAAATTGACATAGCAATTGACGCGGTGAGGATCATCGAGATTAGCATGTGGGTATGTGGTTCTGTACTCCTTATATTAATCTATTTTGTGAAGGAACAATTTAAAGGAAAATAAATAGAATATTAATGTTACAGTTATGCAAAAGCAATATACCTAATATAAGTTCTTATAGCAGATTTTGTTAGCATCCAAAATTTAACGTGAATGGAAAATCAAAGAATAAAATCGACATGTAAAATGATTTTTGGGTTTTTTAGGTAATAAAATTACCAACTCCCACACCTGAATCATCAGGTGTTCATAAATCTATGAATCAGAAGTAAAACAATAACCTAATTGTTTAAAAATTCTGGATCATCCGTATTTGGCTTGAATTTTACATATTTGAGGATAACTGATACAAAAACGTTTTGGCTAAATACGTCGGCTAAAGAAGTCTTCACTAATTAATGAATATACGATAGTACGCAGGCAGACGTTGACTATCTTAAGAGGCCGTCACTATCAGTGAATGTTGTGTACCGCCATCAGGTAGATGTTTGCAGCGGTGACTAAAGGGGGTAAGACTATTGTGGTAGCCAAAATACTAGTAGCATAAAGCTGCGTCTCTTTTCCGCAATACCAACAGTTTTACTTAAGAGGGTGGTGAAAGGCGTGGTACATGCAATTTGATGACCTAATTTTTTCTCAAATAAAGCAGAATTAGCGTTGCTATCACTACAGGGTTACTGGCAACTGGGCCTGGTCGTGATAGAGGGAGTCAAATGACGGCCTCATTTAGTAGTGTCTTCTTGACTTTCATACACTAGGAGAGAAGCGTGATACATCCCATCTCATGAGTTGAACATGTGCTGTTTGTGATGTGTCACCGCACCCACATCAAAGGATATGAGATTAGATCAAAATATTTAAAGGATACAATACTGCAGAGTCACAGTGACATACATATTGCGCATTTCTCTCTCTTATTTTGGGCTAACTGTCAATGTCTTTATCTTAACGAAAAGATGAAGAGACGGTTTTCCTTATCCTTTTTAAGCATTAAAAATAAAAGGACCACGAAATGCCGATAGTTTACTACCACGAGGTAGTTGCGAGGTTCTATTTAGAATACCCTTCACTTCTGGCGGCATATCACCACCTCTTAAAAGAAGATAGTCAGTGTTACATCTGGCGATTCCGCGTAGCGTGTCTTCCTTCCACAAATGCCATCAGCCTTATTTTAAGAGGTGATACTATACCCCCAGGTATTAAGAGTATCCGTATTCTAAAACGAACCTCGTAAAGCACTTGCGATTTGATTTATGTACACAAGATGAAAGACCTGATTATGACAATTCGGTAATTATACCATGCGTATTATGACGCTTCCGTCTCTATATAAAAGGTAAACGCTTAACTCGAATCATAATTCGGCTTAAGATGTGTAAAAAGTAATCCTTATCATTTGAGACGGATGAAAAGGCTTACAAATATGCAAAAATGAGAAAACATAGCATTGACGACAAAACACAGGCGAAAAAAATATCATTTTGTTATTATAATTGTCAGAACAAGGATAGGGTTGAGAAACTGCTTAATTTAGGCAAGTTCATCGACTGGAATATCAGGTAAGAAAATGTGACGAAGAGGCTCAAAATGATTCACATTCACATTAAACCATAAAGATGATCAGCTCTCCATATTTTGAGTAGACTAAAGAGGAATTTCAAGGTCAAGCTGGTTTATTGAAAGTAAAAACTCACTTTGTTTACATTCAAACGCTATATAATTTTCTGATACGTTGGCTTGCATCACATTGTATTGTTATGTTAATTACCGTGCTGATAAGCGTTATACTTTTTTCCTTTATTTGTCACGCTTCAAATTCATGACATTACACATTTCTAGCTCTATTACCTTATTTGCTGTGTCGTTGATGAAAAATTAAAAAGAAATGTTCAAACAAACGAATGCTCAAGACACTTATCCACCAATGTGAAGAGAATTTGGTATTATAATTAACCAATAAGATTCGATCCTCAATGCTCAATGGACATGAGACGTGGCAATAGCAAAATCTGATTGGTTGAAACTGTCAGGATCGAGATCTTCAGAAATGAAATTCCTGACCACTAAGATTTCCAAACACCGATCTCAAAAAGGCTGATCGAGTTGCTCTGTCGTTGAACATACTAATAACGGCTGTGATTGGTTAACCAATAGATTAACAACCAATCACCTCACGTGGGTTTTGAGAGATGATAATTTGGGAGACACGGTATCGGCAGTGCCTATAGATCAGCCTATGAAACCTACATACGTAAATAAATAATATAATTTGCAAGTCACCAAAGTCCATCACGTAACACTTCTACTTTATCCTGTTTTCGATACCTTCTTTTTTTTCCGGGGTGGTATGCTAATGACGTTAACCCACGCCGAGGGCACGTCGTGGGGATATTGCGGACTCCCACCGACTAAAAACACCCCGGGCCCCTTCTACTACGTTAGCCAGTGTCACGGGATCGCTCGCGCATGCTCTGCGTGACCGTGGCTGCCGTTTTTGATACCTACCGAGAAAGACAGTGCCCTTTATTAGGAGTGTGAGAAAAATATGTATGGATCTATAAATATTATCCAAATATTACATTTTGTTTAACTGATTTGGACTATCTATATCTGATAGATGAGAGAGTATACATTAAATAATATGGTGCAATAAAGAACATCGATTGTCCAAGGCAGGCTACACGCATTAAGCTAGAAGAAACAGTCAATACTGCCATAGTGTCTACTGTGTGAATTGAATGCTTATGAAAACTCCTGCGACCCAAGGATTCAATTCCTTAATTCGGAAACCGTTAATGAAAAAGACCTATATCATAGCTGTTTCACAGCTTGGACGCAAACATACGCAAACTATTCGAGCTAACATCAAGTTACTGCCTGGATTGGTCTTGGTCTAGATGAGAAATCCAGACTCTATCCACGCTGTTCATTGCAGAAAATAAAACCGAAGGCTGGAACAGTCGAGTAAAAGAAGAAAAATAATTTGCCTATACCTATACCTAGGAACTAATATTAAAATTGTAGATTCTCCTTTCAATCTCATCCAAACATCAACTACAAAACCCTTTATTTCCGGTTGTTATAAATTCATACAGGAAAATTGATGATCTCTTTTACTTTACAATGGCATCAAACACTAAGCTACTAAATGCCTAATATACGATAAAAACCACTTGAGATGTATTGGATAAATTGGATTCTTAGGTTTAACTAACGCGATAGCACCAACAATGACGCCAAAAAGTGCGGAAACATTAAAGCGAGAAAACGTCAAGAAATATTGCAAGTCTTATGAAATTCCTAAACAAATTTCAATTAATCAATATTATACCAATAGTATCCGTACCTACCTACAATGGAATGGGAAAATAAGTTTAGTCGTAACTACAAGAGTACAATCTAGATTTCAATTAAGATCGGTGCTAGGAAACTAAAGTAGGTGAGAAATTGAAAGTCTGGTCGGGAAACTAAGAGAGAGGTGTTACATTATTAACTATAAGACAATGTCCATACTAGCCTCTGGTTTTAACCAGTGACATATGTTGGCAGATGTTAAAGTGGTTAAGATAAACAGTTATAATTATTGATATTATACACAATACAATTAATAATGTACACAATGGCAGACTTAAAGCCTGAGGTATTCTCTACCAGTCTTGTCTGTCACGGCACAGTGCTATTAAAGACGCAATATGTTGGACAAAATACTACAAGATTGAAAACCACTTCCTGAACACTGTTACTAATTAGACGAACAACATAACTTTTATCCATTAAGGTCAATCGTATATAAAAATAGATATTATTCAAAAAATTCAAATTCAAAATTCGTTTATTCAAATTAGACTACAATGTAGCACTTTTCGAATGTCAAAAATTACAATAGACAGCAACCCATCGCCCACCCTTCACCGCTTCCTGTGCTTTCGCTACGGGAGAAGAAACGGCGCAACAAACTCCCCAACGCACGCTGTCTTTTTACATTATGACAAATATTAAAGTAGGAACCGTGCCAGACAAATCAATGTTTTAGGTCGATAAGTACTACAAAAAAAGAAAAAAAAAAAAAGAAGCAAACTTAACTACTGAACCCAAGGTCAGCAGACCGACCAGCCACCGCAAGCAGCACCCGTTCACGAGTATGACGCAGGGGTCAGCCATCACCTCCCTCGCCATATTTGAGGGAAGGAGGTGACCCGACCCGAGACGCCACCGCAAGCAGTGGCGACTAAGGGAGCATGACGAATCTGCTGCCGGTTAATAAATAAAAAACAGATGAAATCTTTATCCAAACACTGATTCACTGCATAATTCCTGACAATAAACAAGGTACATAATTAAATAATAATAATACATATTGTATAAATATAAATAATTATATGCAAAAGCACAAAACATGTCAAGATTGTAAATGAATACATGCAAAAGCACAAAAAAATATATTGAAAATGTACTGCTTTAAAGTAGAAAAAGACATTATTTACTTTGACACAGTATCAATGTAATTTACAACAAATGAATTATATAATCGGGTCCATTATTTTTTCAAGCAAAACCAAACTACAAATAATTTTAATCCAAGCAGTAACTAACCTAAATAATATAAGTAAATGACATGACAAAAAAAAAACAAGAAAACGGAATTAAAGTACAATAGAAGCCTTTTATACAAATACAAATGGCCTTGCTCTTCTACTCGTACATAACATACATACGTATATAATAAACGATTAGATAAATAATTTATATTATGAGAATATTTATTTATATAAACCACGACTTATACATGCAAAGGACGATACGAAGAAATATGTGTATGTGTGATAGGTATATGTATATGTATTAATGTGTATCTGTATACTTTGCATTTATAATTGTGTTTAGTATTATACTAGTTAAGACCGCGACTTCCTTTGCTCATTAGCTTTAGCCTTTTGTTTCGAGTCGGTAGAGTGAGATTAGCAGAAGTAAGATTGCTGAATGTGAGTATCATAAGCTATATACATATAGGCTATACATTAAAAAAAAGAAACTGCTAGTCGCGTAGAGCATGTGCGAGTGAACAAGAAGAGGGGACCCAGGGTTTTTTTGGTCGGCGTGAGTCCGAAATATCACCACGCCGCCGCGCCGTGCCCTCGACGTGGGTTAAAGTCACTAGAGTTTCACCCCGGAAAAAAAAGGCTATAATATATTAATCCTCAGATCCTGCTCCTAGACTCTCCGGTTGTGTCGGATTCACATCCTATCGGGCTTTGAGACTAAAAAATAGAGAGTGCATCTGTGTTTGCGCACACGCTTGTGTAACACTGAAAGTAAGACTGCTGCAGTTGTAAAGAGACACCGCTACCTCTACACCGCTCTTTACCAGATCTACTGGACCTTGGTACTGGAATTGAATTGCAACACATTATCATTCGCCGTCACCAAATAACGCGGATGGCGTAGCATGGCTGTTCAGGTTTAGTCAGACCTCCTCGCTTTTCAGGGAGCGGGTGTCCATGATGATTCCCACGCTTAAAAACACCGATTGAATAACTATACCGTTGCGTTACTAAAAGAGATGCATAACAAAAGATTATTTTAAAGAATCACTTCGTCAACGTAAGTACGTAAAAAGTCGTAAATAAAGCAATCCTATTGACATTACAAAGGCAGCCACGTAAGTAAATAATTTCTGGTGTTTCCAGCAAATGTGAATTTTAAATTTATTACCATATTAGAATCTTTATTTAATATTAATATATCAGATGCAAGGGGAAGTCCGCTCACAACCAAAAGTTGATTTCTATACAATAAAGCAAAAAAAAATGTTCTTGACCGCAGTTTTGAGTGCGTTTTTACATTCATTTATACTTCAATTTATTCGTTTTTTTTTTTCTTTTTTTACGTTGTACCTAAGTTAATTAATCATGGATTCTTACCAACCTTCAACATCTCGAAAAATCCTTTTGCGATTATAAAAACGGGATGCCACTACACGTATATAACTTTTATTGAGTACTTACATTGTTTTGATATATACGGATATAGGATGGTATCATCTGTTCTTATAAACGTTATCTACATACAATATAGTTCTAAGACTATATAAATTTATTACTTTTGAATATCGATGACAAGCATAAGATTTATTGATAGTATTTATACATATGTAATTTTATAACTCGGACGTTTCATTTAGGACCTTCGTAGTTTTAAAATTTTTCTCTCCCGAGTTATATTGACAAATAAATATATGAAAGTCGAATAAAAGTGGATTAACCTACATCATTTTCCTGCCCTTATCCCATTTCACTTGGGGTCGGCGCAACACGTCTTCTAGACATGTTGCTTAAAGTTTTGGCTATGGTTTTATAGTCGGCCGCCTGCCTGATACTAACCCTCTTTGGGAATGCGATTGTTGGTTGTTTACCCGCCACCATTCGGGTGACCCAAGGTGCTTGGTACAGTCCACTGGGTCTTAAGGTCCATTAGTCGCCTTTTACGACACCCAGTGGAGGATATGGGGTGGTGCTATTCTTTATATCCGGACACCACACGGAATAGTGGATTAACCTACAAATTAAATTAAAGTAAAGGTAAAGGAATGTGCTTCATTAATCAACAAAAATCACATAAATCAAGCATTACTATCAACTTTCATTCAAATAAAGCGACTTTATTTAATGTTGTCAAACCATTTCGATCGGTGCAGCTATTTAAACAACTAAATTATTTCAGAACAAAATCTAAAAGAAACAAAAGCAAATCCAGGACCAGCAATCAAAAACTCAAATTTAAAACAAATGAAAAAAGCAATTTCGAGACGAAATTCGTTCGAATTTTTAATGGCCTACCCCATGTTTTAAAAAGCAAAAAGTAGCGAATTGTTTGCAAGCATTCCGAAATGGCATCGACAACCAGTTTTCGGGCTCCGGACCTAAAGAAGGTAATTGGTCATTCGAGGCACGTCGACGGACGAGTAAGTGAACATATGCGATCGGCTGATGAGCTGTCGAATTTCATGCGGATTTTGCAGTGACGTAATAACCACCAGACAAATGGACCAGAAGGACTGTCTTTAGTAAGTATCAAAAGGTAAAAGAAGGCGCTTCGCAAGGTCTTTACAGTTTCAATTTTCTTGCAGTGATCTGATTCACCAGCTCAGAGACACAATTTGACATATTTATGGGGTCAGCTCTCAGTTGCCAACAATAACCCAAAACTTTCCACACCTCATTCTTACGGAGGTCAACTAAATTGTTTATATTAATCAAAGATTAGTTGCGGAAAGAATGCTAGACACTACGTAACATCCAATCCGGATATACACACAAGAATATCAGAACAACACAGAAACTATTATCCATTTAAATCATAATTCGAAAAAGAAGGGACAAAAAATAGAGTAGGTACCTTGTTCGTTATACTTTTTATCCTATGATCTACGAGTATGATTAATAGCCTAAGTATTGGTAGGCATAAAAACGCATAAACACAAAACCAAGTGCACAGTATAAATTAATACAGAAATTAAATCGGCCGTTTTTTTCTCTAAATAAAGCTTAAATACCGCTTCGACAGCAGCCATAAGGCTACCAACTTATAGAATGTTATAATATCAACAACTGTAGGATTCTAAGCGAATGCGACGATCCGAAAACATAGGTACAGCTCGCGTTGTGCCGTTTTATATAAAGACGTCATACTGTATATAACATTATACTAGGATTAAGGTTTAAAAAAAGTTGTACGTACGTAACCATGAAATCCGTTTGAGAGAGAGTAATATTGGATCTTACATCACACACTGTTACGTCATGTGTAGAGGCCAGTAAGACCGATGGTTTCCTTTAAAACGCTGAAATTACGGATGCAAAGAAAGGATGTTGCTAAATGCAATGACTGCCGATCGTATATTTACACGTATCGAGGTAAATTATAGGGAAAAGAGTAAATATTAAGTTGGAAGACCTTTGGAAATGAGAGTCTTATTAACATAGCCTGTATTTTGTTACTATATATCCCTAATAATACACAAATGAGACACTACAGTTGTTGCCGCTGATCGAATTACTCAAATCGATAGAAGTGTCTAGTTTAATGCTGTATGTAAGTACCACACTTAGGTAAGTGACGTTCTATATGAATATGTGTACGATATGCCTCTACATTTCACTTAAAACTGACAAAGGCGACATGTCACCTAAACGCGTGCGACCGCTATGCGTCGCTTATGCAGCATGAGTCACGAGACCCGATCACTGACATCATTCCCCTGCCCTTATCCCAATTATTACTTGGGGTCGGCTAACCCGATCACTGACAAGCTTTAGATATTGTCCCAAGATATTTTTTATTGATTTATATTCCTTGCAGGTCTTGTAATAAATATAATAAGTTTAAATGTACTACAAAAATTCAACAAACCTATACTTCTTTTACCACTTCATCATGAAGCGATTCGTTCATACATTAACAAGATTAGTGCTAATTGAATTATTTATCTTGTCCATTTAAAACGTAACTCCTCGACTTAGCCACAAACATATAGTAATAAAATGTGTAAGCACTTGTAATTTATGCTAAAAAATATCCCTTATAGTACTATCGGCAAGATAGCCTAAGTAAGTATAAGAGGGGTGAACCAAACTTCTTGTAGGGGTTACTCAACATTAAAACAACCAAAGAACGATTAGATTGTATCTGTTAGACGTCTATCTTAATAGATATGATGACGGGGTGTACCTACCGAAGTCATAATTATATTTGTTGGGTATTTATATTTTTTTTGGGGATGAAAAGGTAATGACTAAAACTCATGCTTGTTCACGATGTGCAGATATATGGTGCTCGCACCGAAAAAATACACCTGGTCCCTTTTTCGTCTTGGCCGAATTGATGGGACTGCTTACGTAATATTTGCGCAATTCTGTCGGGTTTAAGCCCTATTATACTCATAGGGCACTCCATCATAAAGGGTGGGAGTAAACCTGGGATAAAAAAAGAAGCAAAATAATTCAAAGATTTTCTTGAAGTTTTTCAATCTAGCCAAGTTTTCAATATTGTGCCGGGAACAAACTAACACCAATTTTCCCCATTGATGTAATACAAAAATCAGTAGAACTGCCCATAATTTCTTTAAACACAATTCACATAATCCTACCAATACAATGGATTGTTAAGAGGCAGATTAGAATGTTGATAGAGTTGTTCAAGTTAAGCCCGTTGTAAAGATACGATATCTTGATTCTAGCTGCACTGTTTGTGCGTGCAATCGTCTGTACACACTTCACACACATATTGTTTGATAGGCTTGCTGTTGATGATTGATGCAAGAAACTTAATACTGGATTTAAGGTATTCAACTGAGAATAGAATACAGAGAAAGGGGTAGGACTGAAAGGAATTTTTGCCAGAGTCGCGCAGAGTATGCGCGAGCGATCCCGCGACTCTGGCTTTGGCAATAGAAGGGGCCCGGGGTGTTTTTGGTCGGTGTGAGTCCGACATATCCTCACGCCGCGCCGTGCCCTCGACGTGGGTTGAAATCATTAGGGTTTCACCCAGAAAAAAAAAAGGACTGAAAGGAATAGAATGACAATAAAACATTTCCTCCAGGGTGGGTTCTGCGGTAAATGTTTATAAGAATCATTAGAATGCTTTGATAAGTAGTAGTCCATCTAAGGTAAATGTTATCCTATTGTTATAAAAATAGAAGAAGGAATTGAATGCGCCAGACAGGAAAATAGGAATACTTATGCAACGTCATACCGCAGGTGTAGAGAATTCCATTTTGATGAAATCCTAGTGAAGTGGCATGCTCCACTTGTGACTAGTCAAACGAGACTTTTGTATGTAATAAGTAAACTGATATTAAACTCGTTTCTACTTTAATCTAGCTCGGGACTTGAGCAAGTTGGTACTTTATGGTAAATTAAGAACTAAAAGGGATATTGCATGCATTCAGTGCGTAGAAACCAAATTTTTGTGTTTTATAGGAAAGGTTACCGTTTCAATAGACTTGCAAGGTTTCATAGCTTCTCATCATAATATCGTAATAGAAAGGAAATAATAATTTTCTTTGTATTACGATAAGAGTTGGTGGATAAATCTGATAGGCTTGTTAGCTATATCGAAATCCAGTTTTTAGGTTTAAGTTTTACATCATAGGTACGCCACGGTACAGTTGCCTTTAATCTAATTTTCACTGTCCTAAATTCATAAGGACAACTCAATAAAATCAATGAAATGACTAAAATGTAAATAGGAAAAACATGTAACTACACATTTGGAACGCACTTTGATCAAAAAAGGTGTGATCACAAACAGCCTTGACTACAAGATTTGACAGATAGAAGGGTTATTTAAAGAATGTTGAGACACACGCAGCCTCTGTGTGGAGACTGTCGTACAATCTTATCGAATTAAGCTTACATCTCATGCAAAGAGATCAATGTTATCGATACTTTGGAATCATCAAACTCTTGAATGGTGTTAGCGTGGCGTCCGCGCGGTTATGTGGTGCTGTGGTTCACGCGTTGGCTCCTAATATACGACTTTTATCGATAGTACTTACTTGGTGACTTCAAAAGCCTTCTTTTGTTTTTGCTTGTTCATCATACATTGTATGTATCTTATCGTTTTTTATGTGACAGTCAATGTTGTGACATATTGGCTACAATTAGGTCTAGTGGGCAATTTTGATACATTCGCGTTTAGGTTTCAGTCTTCTACTAGATTCCTTACTGTCAATTTTTTGCATGTGCACTGCTCGAAATAAAACGAGAATAAACGCATACGAAAACAAACACTACAAGTGGCAGATTACAATTATCTGCTGCAGTTTTTCAGATATATGGTCTGCAATTTTGATACGGTGCAATAAGTTTTAGTTTACCAGTTTTTTATGGACTTTCTTCAGCAACTACTTATGATGGAAAATGTTTAGTAGTTCGCAACTGTTATGACGATAATTTCACAGCACGACTTATAAGTTATAACTAATAGGTATTTTGTGTTATTAATGCGTCAATGTTTCAACGAGGAGATAAAAAAAACTTTGCATTATAATTACTTAGATAAAAATCTCGTGTGTAAAGTGTGTGTTCGGACATTATAAGTGCTTTTATGTTCTGATACTTGTTTTAATAGTTAAGTTTGAACCAGGACCAAGGTCCTCGGTTTACAAGACAGGAATACGGAGTCGGCTTAACGTGAGTGGATTTTTTTTTTCAAATCTACTATCATTCGCTTTAAGATTGATCGTGTGTAAGCTTATGTTGGTTCAACTTTAATCTTTATGAGCTGTTTGTTCATCTGTTAATATTTTATGCTAGTATTGTGTGGATCAACCAAATTGACTTACAAAAAAATCCGTATTGAGGTTGAATGGTCTCTATTACTATGTATAGTAAAATATTTATTAGTAAAACTCGTTGCTAAGATAAGTAAATGAACGTTTGTTTATTGTGATAAATGTTCATTTACTTATCTTAGCAACGAGTTTTCCTAATAAACATTTAACATAATATACAGATACATACATAGTATTAGAAAAGCGTTTCCCAAGCAAGATAATTAATTAACTAAATAACGTTTATGAAAATTAAAAGAGACAAGACAACAGCTTTCAATAACTCGAAGAATTGCCATCTTTGTACCAGAGGTGGTTACAACAACTCTTTAAATAACATTATTGCAAATGTGTAAGTGGGATAACGCACTACACGGCATAGAGCGGCGTCTCTCTTTCACTACTGCTGTAACATCACTCTAGGAGGTGGTGGTAGATCCTCTGCGTTGTCTATTAAAACTTGTGAATCATCTGCTTCAGTGATTCACAGTGTGAAGTATATTTGTGATAATATTTAAACCTTTAAGAATTTTATCATGAATATAACTATTTGTCATACTACACAACATTATGTACAAGTACGGGCTTAAATCTGTCTAGGAATTTCATTTGATGTAATAATTATGTTTATTTGTCACTGGATTGTAAACAGTTTGCGAAAAGATATTAAGGTGAAGTCATAACTTATGACCAGTGTAATTTTCAGTGTATTTATTATGACTAAGTGCTTGTACACGTTGACTCGCGGGCGCGGTGGCGGGCGATGTCACGAAATATCAAACATATGAGGTGCTTCCGAGTGTTCATGTTCAAAACGCACGTGCGGTCCAACTAGCGGGCTAACTAGCGACTGGCGCGCGCGGCGAGCTCGCGACAATTTCAAACGCTTGAGACCTGTGTGTGTGTTCACGTCGAACTAGCGGCGGCGCGCGCGTTTCACTCGCGACGTCAGGTCAGTTCAAACAGTTTGAACTTGTCGCTAGATGCGATAGCGCGTTTTTATCATGTCATTCAGTACAGAAGAGTTTATTAGTGCTGTTCAGTCTAGAACTCCTATTTGGCAAAGTAAACACAATCATCATTTGAATAAAAATGTTCTTAATAAGCTATGGAAGGAAATCGCTGAATTGTTTCCTGATATGGAGGGTGAGTAAAAAATGTTTACAACCTCTGAAATACGTCACGATCGCGCGAACGCCTGGCGTTTAATGTGAACACGAGCCCGCCACGTCTCCCGCGCCCGCGCCCGCGCGTAGCAACGTGTACAAGCACTAAGAACCTACACTTTACTATCTACCTAATAATCCAGTCTTCACAATTCCTGGTTCAATGTCAAGTATTCATAAAGCACCTAACATTCTTCATGGAATGACAAAAAAGAAGGAGACACATTCAAGATCAGTCAGCCTTTACTACTTTTGCTATTACCACCTCTAATATTCTTAGTATAAAAAACTGTAATGTATACCTATAAAAGTAGAGTACTATTCGTCGTAAATCGTCACGTTTCCAGAACTACGATAATCTAGGTTTACTTTGAGTGCACGGATAGCCAGGTGGTATAAGTCACCACGCTAATTACCACTGTACGCGACGTGTCGCAGGTTCGGTCCCTGCTTAGGACAAAAAATTGTGCGATACACGAAGTGTGTGTTTCACGTTCTGTTGTTCTGAGTCTGGGTGTCTTTGTGTACACTAGTTTCCCGCATCAGTTTCGGCATCAATACTTTTGTTAAGTCTCCAATGTCCGTCACTGCTACCCTTGCAGTGGAAGTGAGGGACATTAATGACCAAACTCGAGGAACAAAAGATCCCTTGAATCCTATTTCTCGTTATAGTACGGTATTCACTTTATTGCGGCGTAATGTAAGTTCTATGGGGACTTTTTGGCCACTTATACGAGATCGTCAATATCGCATTGGAAATTATGGATTTTTTTATAATGAAACTTAATTAAAAGATTTTATTCCTTGTTTTAAATATACAGCGTGTATATTTGAACGACGGACTTATTGAAGGAGGGTGGTCAGTATTCGATTCTCGTCCCAAATATGTAAAAAAACTATGACCTTAATTTTTCATATAATTATCCGATAAAATACAGTGTTTATGAACACAATATCACTATATTATAATAATGCCTAATATCACGCGCCAAACACGTGCCGCTCCAGCTGTCGCTAAGGCAGCGAGCGCGCAGGCCCCCCCGCCCCTTGAGATGTCGCCGACGAGTGCCGCGCGCCCCCGCGCCCCGCGCTCCCCGCTCTGCTGACCGCCAGTCTATGTGCACGCGCCGCTGCTTTCGCATTGCCTAATCATTCCCGTTTACCAAATTCGCGTAAAGTGCATTTCCTAGTGTTCAAAGTAATACCTACCTAGTAAAAGTAATACCTACCTAGTGTGTAGTGTAATAATGTCGTCGCAGTATTCAAATGAAGAATTTTGGGATACGTGCTTACGCGCTATCAATTTGTACAGAGAAATGTACCCCAACAGGCAAATACCATCATAGTGATACAAATACCGTCATCAAATATGATTTGACAGTGTATCATATTTAAACATTTTAAATAATGTAGTGAGTGAGATGCTGGAAGAAGTGCCATTAAATATCTACCGGGACTTGTACTACCAACATGACGGAGCGCCCGCGCACTATCAGGTGCGCGTACGTGAGTACCTAAATATTCATTTTGGTGACAAGTGGATAGGTCGTGGTGGGCCCGTGCCATGGCCCGCACGCTCGCCAGATCTCACTCCGTCAAATCAATCGTCGTAAATACTCAAATTATTAACCGTTGTAAATAGGTGTGATTCCATTTTTTAATACGTCAAAAATACGATGGTGCGTCACGTCTTATGAAATTTTACATTGCAGAATGTTTATAGTTTGATGTACCTAGATATTTTTGCCTGTCCTACGCCAAATTTAAAGTATAAAGGGAAAATGCATTCATACCTACGTCGGCGTCGGTCATTGACCGCGCATATGTTCTGCGATAAGCGCGAGGGTGTTAAAACGTTGCGAAGTTTTTAGGACTTTTTTGGAACGATTTTGTTCGTCATTAATCAGGGTTTTTTTAATGTTTATACGTTTATTGGTGAAGTCTATGCATAAACTATTGGTGGTTTGAATAAGTCCGTCGTTCAAATATACATGCTGTATATCAGTACAATAAATGTACCGTATCGATAGCATCGCGTTTCACCGTCTTTTCTTATCGCTGTTCACGTGCGGTTGTTAAGGGTCACACGTTTTAGGTGCAAGTAACGTGGTCGGTACTTTGCAAATATTTAGTTCGTTTAACAATAACTTTCTCCTATTCTGTTGTTTATTGCAGGGACTATGAGAGCAGCCGGGGCTGCGGGATGTTCGTGAGAGTTACCGCTCGCCCGGCACTCAAAGAGCTCCAGAAGGAACATAGTGGGTTTTAGTCAGTAAAAGTCTGACACTCCCTCCCGCTGCACCCACAGCGGGCGGGGTCATTTGATGATCTTCCACGAAAAAAAAAGGACTAAGAGAGCCTTGCAAAATTAGTTCAGAATAGAATTTCAAACAGAAATTCTCTTTACTGTACACCGTGGTTACAGCTGCAAATAAGTAAATTATAAACAGTAAGGGTACATTTGCGGTCTTATCGCAGTTTAAGTGTAACTTTAAGTCAGCTGCGTAGACTTGCAAGGATCGAACAAGACAATTGTTTACAACACAACTGGGGTTGTTGGTCACACAAATATAAACTTAAACAACATTAAAATAAAGTGTTAAATACATAAACTCACTTGCATCTGTACCCTCGTCTTTTAAACTAGTCGTTTCTCCTTTTCCTTCAGACATTGCAGGAAATGTATTGTACATAACTATATTATTATACATAACAAACATTGCACAAATCTCACAACACAACTTTGACGTTCATTATTTGACGTCAAAATTATTTTTGGATATCTATGGCTATAATGTCGAAACTTTTTGATTCGATCTCTAAAAATAAGAGGATACTTGGTACACGAGCTCATTTTATTCGTGAACACGAAAAGTAATAATCTTTTTATAATAGGTCTATGAAAGCACCGCTGAAGTATAAGTTTTCTTTCAATAATTCCTGGTACTTTTGGAGTACCTACCCTAAGCATTACCTTGCTATCATACACATATTTCTCCATAATATTACAAGACAACTTTCTGATCAGTTTCTCACTGGAAAATAAACATATTTCAGAGTACTTCATCATCATCAGCCTGTCTCAGTCGACAGCTGGACATAGGCCTCTCCAAGTGCACACTACTGCATTACTTGCAATTTTACCAAACCTGGTAAAACCAACAATTTTCCAAAAACATCGTGATCCAAAACGCAGTCTCCAGTCATGAGACCGTCTGTCACTTGTCACACCTTTGATATACGTGCAATATCTTAAAAACATCATCTGGGGCATATCTCTTCCATCTCTCGTCAGATTAAGGTACCCCATATCTCTGGTGCGACGTGTCCCGTCCGAAGGTGTCGAGTCATAGCTTGATAGCTTCATTTGTTTTAAATAGATATTGGAACACAGATTTGTAGGTACTTTAGGTAGATATAAGACGTCTTTTACTCGTATAAACTCGATTTAGTAACTAAACAATACGTTCGACGTTCATGTGAAAGTTTATAAGTCAGGGCAAAGGGGTATTTTGTTGTGGTAAAATGGTATCTAATACTTTTTTAAAATCTAAATATCCCGGTTTCGTCCTTGGCTGGAGCCACACGATCAGTTCCTCGAACACAAAGAAATAGGTTTGTTACATCTTAGACTTTGTTACATCTCTTTAAAAATCTGAAAAAAAGTGTTAAGTGTAGTGTATTGGATCAAGGTGTGTTGTATACAAAATGGAATCACGAAGATCCTTCAGTTTTTGTGAAAACAAATTTATTTTTTCGGATTAATTTAATTTAAACTTGGAACCACAAACCTGACTTCCTTCCGAACAATATCTGAAATCGCAAAACCGCAATCTGCAAGCGAGGTATAATAGGCTTTAAAACCCCAGTCGACCGACCTAGAAGTGGTTGATTTAAACTTGTTTACATCAAGTTTCGGCGAAATAAAACAATTATGTACGGCGGGACGTGTATAGGCCGGTTATACTATATTGTAATATTATTTCCCTTATTAGTAAAGTACTTATTAGCATGACCGATGACCGAGACAAACATGACCGGCCACATCTAGTACAGATGTATACTTTTATAAAACAAATAATTTAGGACTAAAAGTCTCTTTAGTGGCCGGCGGCGGCATCCCATTTTTGCAGCGTCCACAAAACACACACATTCGACCAAAAAATATCTGTTTGTCAAGTTAACGAGCAGTAATTACCTACCTATCTACTTAATTGAACTATACCTATACTGTATTTCCTAGAATATTATTCAATATTATTGTTTGTCAAACACAGTGACACTTAATTTCGACCAAACATTCCAAGAAACAAGGGTCCGAGACTGATTACACATATTAGCAATGTTTTCGACTGTGAATATTTAGATCTTGAATCAACTTCATCCAAGCTGTGCAAACTGGGCTGACGAACAAAAAAACTGTGTACTTTGTTTTAAGAATCATACCATACCTTAATTACCGTCAAAAGAAAGAATATTTGTTTAGCTGATTTGCGTCTTATATCAAGACGTAAATTTTAAGGCCTCAAACAAAAAAATACTCATTCGCCAAATATCCAGCAAGCAAAACAAAAAACATGTTTAGAGTACATTTGTATGGTAAAGTTCCCGAAATTTGAAAACCGAAATTGCCATGATTTCCAAATTTGAGATCGGCTTCGAATCTAACCGCAAGCAAGTACCAGCAACATGGAGCGACCGCCTATTTGACCACCTCTACACAATTACCTGGGCAACAGTCAGTCCTTGGTAACACTAGACTGCCAGACATTCTGGCTTCTACCACAGTGCTACAAGGATATTTCAGCACGTGGAGCAGCGAAGGAGCTGGTGTGCATATTCGCAACAACAATCAACTCTACTGCCTGTCAAAAGTGATGGTTTTCCATAAATGGCGGCATTTGTTCTGATTTCGGCCACCTGCCACAAAATCCTTGTAGAGCTATAACGACTGGTAAAGATGCACTAACTACTCAATGTTAAAAGTGTTACTCAAGTCTAAAAAAACAATTTACTAAATATACATTCATGACGTGGTAAGCGCTGATAAAGTGTTTGCAGTAATCTGTTGGACTTCGTTGTGATATTGTTCTCTTAGAAAAATAGTGTCATTATGATGCAGCAAAATACATAAATAATAAAGGATTAGTGTACCCGTTCAATATTCTACAACGTGGTTAGGAAAAACTGGGAAATAGGGTATGCCCACCATGACCGACTAATCCCACCTTGATTTCTGTATTTGTGAATCCTTGCAGATTTTTTGGAGTGAGCGCAATGTATATCTACTTTTTCTTAGCAAAATATCACGTCCATTCTCATTCCAATGTCACTTCTATTTATTAGAATGCTTTCTTTCTCATATGATCTTCACAGAGCCCTCAGCCCATCCACCTATTTTCAGCTTTCCTCCACCCTTTACTATCAAACGTCTTCAATACTCTTGGAAAGGCTTACTTATTATACAAACTTTCAATTTAAATATCCATAAGGATAATAGAAGCGCAATTAACTTCGCCCCATTTAAGGAAAAACAAATGACAGCTCACAGTTCTCATCCACGTGCGTGTATCATGTGAACCGCGGAGGCACGGCTGTACGTACAGAATCTTGATGCGTATTTGTCTTGGCATTAACGAGATTACTTATCTTCACTGTGAGAGCAGCATGGCCCGCACTGACAAGTGTCATGACACTCATGAGACGAGGGCGTGAATGAATGCTGGAACCTCATTGGTCCGATTATATTGTAGCTACGTAGAATATTTGAAGTGTTCCGTCAATCTTTTAGTCAAGGGTGTGGTAGGAATCTGGTGTTGCTGATAAATTGTGAGGTTTAGATGAAATGTTGTGCAATATTTTCATAATAAATAATTTAAGTAATTCAAGTAGAAATATTAATTAGGATGAGTTCGATAGTTTTCTTGAATTGCAACTGCTACGTTGTATGGCCACGCACCAATCAAACGCGAAAGATCAAAGACTTTGTACAGCGGTTCGGGTTCAGTCAAAAAGAGTATTACACTACTCATTTCTTCCCCCGACGCAGTAGATGTCCATGTAGATTCCCCCGCCATACCTCAAAAAAGTAATCTTGTTAAGGTCAAATCTTAGATAGTAATTAAAAACAATCCTTTTAACATAACTCGGAGCTTCGTTCCTTAATGAAAATGAACTGTCAAAAGCAATACAAAAGAGATTATCTCGCCTATCTTTGTTACACATAAGAGACAAACATTATTCACTTTAAATTAAATAAAACACGAAATAACTTTCTGAATAAAAATATGATAAACTGCAAATGTATGACTTTTAATAAAACCTGCATTAGTTTAATTGCGGTGACGAATGGACAAATACGATACAAAAATCGGATTATAAATTCGTTCGTGACATAAATATAGAGATGTTCAGAAATTCCTATAACAACAACTTTAATTAAAACTACGAAACTTTTCCTAAAATTAACAATCTGGGTTTTGATTGACGTAAAATATAATGTAAATCTTCCGTTATTAAATCTATAAAAAAACATTGTTTACATCGTTTTTTTTGCCAAAAACAGTCTAAAAATATACAAACTCGTTTTAACTAACCTACAACAAATAAAAATTGGTTAAATTACGTTCTGTATACGTAGACTTCCGCTTTAAAACTACTTTGTATCATATTGACGTAGGATAAAAAAAAGATAATTATTGTTAAATAGATAATATTCTATAAAAAATGTTCTAGAACGATATTTCTACAGTTCAATCGAACTTTAGCGTAACTAACGTTACCTAGTGGGCTTTAATAATCCTACTAATATTATTTAAAACGCGGAAGTTAGTTAGTATGGATGGATGGTTGGATGTTGGTTACTCTTTCATGCTGAATTACAAACATCTGGATTAATAATGTTGAAATTTGGTATGGGTTTAGCTGATACCGTGATACATAGGCTACTTTTAAACCGATTGCGCCAGAGGGGCGTAATGTTTTTGCGGCTATAAGCAATCACGCGGGCGACAGCTAGCCAGCATTTTTTTTTATTTATTCTTTAGCATTATTTTCCTCTACGTTTAACATCCCATGACTCCTTCTCATTGTTTCTATTCTAGGTTTAAGAATAGGTTGGTATGTAGGTAGAGGATATTCCGTAGCACATATACATGTATAATACTTAAAACAAAATGTTTGCTTTAGCCCTTCGCTGTAATACCTAGTAGCGAGCTGTGGATATGTCAACAAAAGGCGCGGCTCTCGTCTAAAATAAAACTGCACTGGAGGAAAAACATACCAGTTATAAAACCTTTATTTTTTTGTGGGAAATCATCAAATGACCCCGCCCGCTGTGGGTGCAGCGGGAGGGAGCGTCAGACTGTTACTGACTAAAACCCACTATGTTCCTCCTGGAGTCCTTTAAGTGCTAGGGTAGCGGTAACTCTCATGAACGTCCCGTAGTCACGGCAGAGCAGTTATAAAACCTTGTTTTACATCAAACGACAAGCTTTTCTTTTACGTGCTTTTCGACGCCATCGCGGTAACTCTCACGATGATCCCGCAGCCCCGGCAGTTATAAAACGTATGTTTTACAATCATCAAACGACAAGCTTTTCTTTTACGTGCTTTTCGACGCCATCTTGTGATTTGATTGGAACTTAACACTCGTCACGCCGGTCACCTGACAACAATTTATACAATACTTATTAAGACTAAACGCTCTTTCACACTATCGTTTTTTCAATAGACTTTGGACCCACAGTCAGGTCTCTCAGTGTAAGGAAAACATAAGCTGTTGGGACTACAGTATACTTATTGTACAACTAGACCATGCGAGTGCGGTATCTCTCCTCGAACTATGGTCCACCTAATGAGGTGCCCAGCGAGGTCGTCGCCTTTTTTTTCTTTTTCCGTGGTGAAACGCTAATGACTTCAACCCACGCCGAGGGCACGGCGCGGCGTGGGGATATGTCGGACTCTTACCGACTAAAAACACCCCGGGCCCCTTCTACTACCTAAGCCAGCGTCACGGGATCGCTTGCGTATGCACTGCGTGACCCTGTCGTCGCCTGCATACTTTAGGACCTGTACTTTGTAAAAAGTCACCGACAATACTGTTAGCGGACTGCAATGAGTACTAGTCAAATAAAATATAATTGCCATTAATCGACTCGCTAAAAAGAAAAAGAACGCCTACGCTGAAGAAACGGTATGTGTGAAGGAGCACTTACGTTCTAAAATAGCTGTTTAAATTAACAGTTCCTAATAACATACTAATATTAGCATCAAATATCGAGGAAATAACATAAAAAAATATCGCTCACGTTTGTAATATCATCATCCTCAAATTGCTTTAATTTTTTAAGCTAAATCGTGATTTAAATTTTACATGATCGTTACAAATATTTAGATAGACTGAAAAATAGGCTACTTATTATGCTAATTGCTACGTAGATATTTATGGGATTTTCAAGCTGTTAATTATATCTAATTCAGTAAATCGCTGGAGTAATGAATTAGATACACTCACGAATGTATAGCACGCGTACATATCGTGGATCATCCGCTACTTCCTTATTTTATAGGCTTTCTGTAATCTTCAGAAGTCACGCCTCGCCTTATGTGGACTATTTTGGGGTAGAACATCCGTCTTGTTATTATTCCACATTACGTCCATGCTTACTTACTTAATTTCTCGTTAATCGCTATTTTTTGACCCAGTAGGTCGGTCCTTCTTTAATCATTAACATTCATTCTGTTTTCGCACATAACTATAAAGTTTATCCGAGTGCCTATGGGGTCAACAAATATAGTGCTTTTTGTTAAATGTCTGGCAAGTTGCGTACCAAGCATGCATATGTAAGTTGAACCAAACCGAACCAAAGTCTAGACTTTAGCTTAGGTTTTCTTAGACGTATACAAACGCTTTAGTACATCATCACCACGCTCCTATCCGCTACCCGCTATTATCACGGCCACGGCCTTAGAAGCTTAAATACTCAATAGTTATCACTTTGATAAATCTCGTGATAAAACTCTTCAGTATTTAAATTACTGTAATGTTAAGAGGTATATTTTAAATGAAGACTCTTCGGGCACGAGGTAACGCATGTCTGAGTTGAATTGACGGTAGTCACTTAGACGTTCTTTGTCTCTTTGAAAGTACAATAAAAGTTGCATTTGCGAACCGTTTCATTTAAAACAAAACACTGTCGAGTAGTGCCGACAGAGAAAATTTGTATCTACTGAATGTAAATTAATTAGCTTGACGAAGATTGCCGAGGGTCTAGTAACCAAAATAGCAAAAGCGAAACTCCACTTGACTTTGTTTTATTTTTTATTACTTACGCGACACAAACTCTGGAAATTCATAAGTTTCTTTGAAGCACAAGTCCGCTTAGTACAATATTAGGTTCTAGATGATCGTGCGCGGTAAATGCAACAGCGAATCCCATGCGAAAAGGCAGATGAGGGCTCTCGAGTGGTTTCAGCCGGTAAGATACAGGCACGTCTCTTATCGAGCCCCTGACGGCGGAGAGTCCATAAGGATTACCACTAGGAAACGAAAAAAAGAGTCTATATTGTTTTGTCTTATTATTGGGCGTGATAATTACTAACAAAAGCAACCATACAAAGTAACTCACTTATATTGCTTGACTACTCATACTAACATGAACCTACAATCGGTTGTTATCTAGTAATCATAAAGCACAACCACACTACTGGCGACTAATCCCGGCACTTAAAGGCTCTTGTAAACATACAGACAACGTAATCGACACTCCATCACGTGGCTCTTGCGGATAAGTGCGGTGAAAACAATGCTCATATACACAATAGAACGTTGCAAAGACTATAAGGCTTTGCGCAAACGGGCCACGGCTACTGGTGGCCAGCAAAAGCCAGCCAATAAACAATAACGTACTTTACACATACTTTTTGATTTTTATAGTTTTCGTCAGGATGATTTATACTTAAATGATGCAACGGGATGACGCAACGCGGCGGCGCGGCGCACGGTGGATCGAAAATCGGTTTTAGTGGACTTAGGGACTTGAATTCGCAAGTGCTTGTTTTTATGCCGGATGTCGCTTCTATTCGTCATTACTATGTACAAAAATGACACCCGAGTTAATTCTGCCCAAAAACGAAGGAAATATAATTTTTTTACGAAAAATTTGTATGGAGCTAGTATGAAAAATCTAATTATCTCAAAAACGGCACGTTTAACCGTAATATCCTTAAAGGTGGTCATAGTGCTAATTATTTATGATTTTTTGGTTGCCGATTTAACGAAAAATTTAATGCCGTTTTTTTAAAAAAAATCGTCAAAATATTTTTATTTATTTTTCCATGTAAAACGATCCCTATTCGTGTCCGAGTTAAAAATATCGATATGTTAATAACCCAAATATTAAGAACACACAAAACAAGAAAAATAATCATAAAAAATGCTGTTTTTGATACATTTATATTAATGTAAATAAAAAAAGATTATCAAATTAATATTTAAGTAACATTTATAGTTATATTATACACAAAACAATGTAATTTAAGGAATTAATACTAAGCATAAAGTAAAATAATAAAAAATATCATTAAATATTCCAAAAAAAAAACCCAAACACACTGAAATACAAATTTACAAATATGTACATTTATATTTTATTACTAATTTTCCTTATCACTTGTCAGAAGTTGTCAGAAGTGATAAGCACAAAGAAATGCGACAGACAAGGAAGAAAATTATTCAAAATAAATTCAAAGATGAGCTCAATCTGTTGGTTGATATAGTAAAACAAGGCTCGGGAACCACCAATGACGGTAATACTGCTAGAAAATTCTTTGAGTTTCCTAATAAAACTGCAGCTATAACCGGTTTGGATGAAGACCTCATCAAAAGATTTGCCGTAATTTTACAAGCAATTACTTCTGGAGAGCAGGTCGATATAATAAAATTTAGAGATTATGCTCGTCAAACAGCAGAAAAGTACGTATTATTATACGACTGGTACTATATGTCGTCAACCGTTCATAAGTTGTTAATCCATGGGGCTGACATAATCGAGAAAAATAATATTGTGCCGATTGGGACTCTCTCGAAAGAAGCCTCAGAGTCTCGAAACAAAGATTTTAGGAGGTTTCGAGAACATCATTCGCGGAAAAGAAGCAGGCAGGATTCCAATCAAGACCTTTTAAATATGCTTGTTGTTTCTTCGGATCCTTTGCTAAGTGCACAAAGGCCTAAGTCAGATGCCAAGAAGAAGCAGAGCTTTTTTGCTGAAACTCTCGACTTAATTCAATTTCAAGAAACTGAGTCCGAGTTTTTGGATATATCCAATCTGGACGCTGACTCAGAATTGGAGTCTGACAACGAGAGTGATAAGGAAAATTAGTAATAAAATATAAATGTACATATTTGTAAATTTGTATTTCAGTGTGTTTGGGTTTTTTTTTGGAATATTTAATGATATTTTTTATTAATTTACTTTATGCTTAGTATTAATTCCTTAAATTAAATTGTTTTGTGTATAATATAACTATAAATGTTACTTAAATATTAATTTGATAATCTTTTTTTATTTACATTAATATAAATGTATCAAAAACAGCATTTTTTATGATTATTTTTCTTGTTTTGTGTGTTCTTAATATTTGGGTTATTAACATATCGATATTTTTAACTCGGACACGAATAGGGATCGTTTTACATGGAAAAATAAATAAAAATATTTTGACGATTTTTTTTAAAAAAACGGCATTAAATTTTTCGTTAAATCGGCAACCAAAAAATCATAAATAATTAGCACTATGACCACCTTTAAGGATATTACGGTTAAACGTGCCGTTTTTGAGATAATTAGATTTTTCATACTAGCTCCATACAAATTTTTCGTAAAAAAATTATATTTCCTTCGTTTTTGGGCAGAATTAACTCGGGTGTCTTTTTTGTACATAGTAGTGACGAATAGAAGCGATATCCGGCATAAAAACAAGCACTTGCGAATTCAAGTCCCTAAGTCCACCAAAACCGATTTTCGATCCACCGTGCGGCGGCGGGGTCGCGAGTTGCCGCCGCGTCGCAGCTCCGGTTAGATCCGGGCGAAACTAATCGGGCTACTGGCTACCCCGATGAAAACGCGTGAGTAAACCGTTGCATTATTTAAGTAGGTACACTTTTTGATGGCGGACACTGCTGTAGTGAGCATGGCCACCGCCAACTTCAGGTGTGCGGCGCATCTATACAAAATATATCAAAAGGTATGTTAAGTGGCTGTCGCTGGCCACCATTAGCCGTCGGTTGGTAGCCCGTTCACGTGGAACCTTACAATCCATAAACATTGGTAGATTTCAAGATGTTTAAGATCAAGCATAATTCAGTGCTATGACTTTAGCTTGGAGCTAAGAAACAAAATAACTTTAACATTGGAAATGTACTACTGAATACTGAAAAAAAATTAAAATATTGAATACGAACACATCGTAAATGTATCGTGGCGTTTTGTAAACCTATCGTTCTTGACCGTACCTAGTTGATCCGGCCAGTAGGTACCTAAGTGGCTATCTGTAATTGCTTATGTTTCTAACCCAGCCGTGGAGATAATAGTTTTGTTATCATCTAAGTTTGCTACATTTCATTTTAGGGTTTTGAAAAAAGAAACCCTTATAACGGTCCCCACTTCTTCGTCCGTCTGATGTCTGCCCGTCAAGGTCAAGGCCTCCTTTTAAGAACATGTAGGTAAAAAAAAAATATAATAAAAGGCACTAGTGCGGCCCCTAGTGCTGACCTAACTTGCTGTGACTGAAATGCCTTTGACCTTAAAAATAATGAAAATTGCTATTTCCGTTAACAAACACTGAAAAAATCCGGAAACCACAAAAAAAAGTAATGAAAATGTTGAACTCGTTTAATCTACCTAATTAGTGCGTAAAAAGTATTTCCCTTGTTTTTTTCTTTTCCGGATTAAGTGTATTTTATGAAATAACCAGCTATCGTTACGGTGGTTTTTATCTAATACGTTCACTAGCTATTGCCCGCGACTTCGTTCACGAAAAAAAAATAGGGATGACACATAGATAGTAGCCGATTCTCAGGCCTACTGAATACGCATGTAAAATTTGGTAATAATCGGTAAAGCCGTTTCGGAGGAGTATTGTTACTAACGTTGTGACACGGGAATTTTATATATTATAACATTTTTATAGACAGACAAAAGGATCTAATAGATTTTATTAAATAAGAATTCGAAGGTTTTGAGGAACCATTAAATAAATAAGCGTATTACTAATTACCATTCTCTGCTTACAGTAGGATTATCTATACATATAATAAAATTGTAACAAGCTCATGTCTGTACATTAAAGATATTAAAGAAAAACTTAGATGGGGGATCTTCATACAACCAATAGAAGCCAAAAGTATAAAAAAAAAATTTTTTGTCTGTCTGTCTGTTTGTTGTCCGCTTTTCACTCAAAAACTACTGGGCGGATTTTGATGAAACTTTTTTTATTATGTAGCTATTAGTCCTCGCTAACATTTAAGCTATCTTTTTTTTGGAATTTTGCTCTTAAAGGGGGTACACAGGGGCGGGTAAGATTGTATGAAACTCCGTCAGTTTTGAAGCTAATTCGATTAAAATTAATATTTGGCTATTTAGTTAGAAGTTAAGAATGACGCAATAAGGATTTTTGAAAATTCTGCCTTAACGGGGGTAAAAAAGGGGGAGGTACGTTTCTATGAAACTCCGACTGTTTTGAAGCTAAGTCGATGAAAATTAAAGCTGTTTACGTGAGTACTAAGTTTTTCTGCCCATCGTTTTGTGACGGTTACCTGTTTAAAGAACTATTGTCATTAAATTGTTAAACTATACGTAAACATATGTCCGGGATAATCCCAAAAAAATAATGTAGAGATTTCATTTTCATTTCATTTCAGATTTTCAGAATATATTGACTAGAGGTCGTGACAGCATAAATCTACATATTATTGCGCTATTTGATATGGAGGGTGAGCAATCACGAATTTTATGACAATTACCGGCTAATCGAAAAAACTACTTAATATACATAAGTATATTGTTCAAATTTTGCATGAAGATTAAGGATAGGTCTAGACAACATATAGGCTATTTATTATCAGGTTATTACCCATGGGGTCTTAGCAATAAACCTTTATTTTTAAAGAACACGTAACTGGTATAACTGACAATGTCACCATAGCGACCAAAATACTGTTGCTATGGTTTTATGTTTTGACATTAATATTAACATGCTATTTGGCTTACAATATAGAAATTAAAATAGCGGGCTCAGGGAAGTACGAGCTTCGTATTTTTTCACTCTAAGTTCAAATTTCATTTCGACACATATTTTTTAAATTTATTTTTGAGTAGGTACGAATCGAATCTCAGTCAAGCATAACATTTTTTTTCTTCTATCGTTTTTGGTAGTGCAAAAGTATTGTAAGAAGCGCTTGGATTTTTTTACCATACCTAAAATTGATCTTTAAAACACTTTTATATGGTATCTACCTACTTACTGTTTAAGCTAGGGCAGTCTTATCCAATTTAGGATGAGCTGTGGATATGAAGTGAAAGAAAACCAACTACACTAAAACAAAAAATAGTGTGGACGGTAAATGATTTACTATACCTACTTAAATAACTGCTTAGCTGTTGACTATAATTTTGGGTGTGTGTGACGCGTGGCTGTAAAGATTTGATAGTGCACCAAATTGTGCACCAATTGCGATGGTATAGGGTAGTTGCATAGGTAAAATATTATAAAGATAAGCTGTTATTATTAATATTTGTTTAATATTGCGTATGAATATGCGCCGCACGCGTACTCCCGCGATTGTGAACTTTGATAACCATGTAAGTAAGCACTACATGATTAAAAAAAAAACATCTGTCAAGGGTAGAAAGAAAACGAAATAGAAGATGAATGGGGAGCAGCGCCTGCTGTTCTCCGCACCACAGCGCACAGTGCAAACGTGTCGAATAATATCTGGCTGTTTAAGACCAACCCCGCTCAATAAGTTCTCCTCCTGGTTGGCATTGCTCTACCTGACGTTAGAAGAGACTTAAATCGGGTAGACTTAACAGCTAAAAGAGCTTCTTCCGATATACACTGACTACTATTGCAACTCTAACTCGAGCTCGGTGCAAGATCTGGGCAGATCGACAACTACCACCTACTACTTATGTCCTACCTCAGGAACATCTGCCGCCCGGAGGTACCTTGCAGTGGCCTGTTCGGAAAACATTCAACCGTCTCAGAACCCAAATAGGTAGGTAAACAAAATTTGTCAAATTTGGGTATACAGACCCCTCTCACATCCAGTGAGAATGCGACATCTTCGTAACGACGATGTCACACCGCCTAGAGTGGCCAATGTGTCCGCGCTTAGTTAGTGCGCCGTCACCAAGTTCTGCGAAGAAGTGATGACGCTCAAGGAAAAGTGGAAAGAGCACGGCAGGCTTATCCATGTTCGATGAGCAAGGGATAGAAGAAGGGCCTTATTTGCCCTCCTCCAACCACCATAAATAACTTACGCCAGTAGACTCAGGACAGTCTACTGTACTGGATAAAAGCAAAGACGAAATGCGTGGTGCTTCCACGCGCCTCTTAATAAGGGCTGGCAAAAGCTGGCTCCACGTTAACGAAGAAGCTCCCGTTAAAAAGAGCTCTCCTGTCGGGGCTTGCGGTAGATTGCGAAAGCGTTCCCGTGGCCCCCGACAATAGGATACGGTAAAGCACTCCGGCGGTTTAGCCAGTAAGAGTCCAGTACACTTCTTTGCCATCGCCCGTTTTCAAGTCCTTCAATCCAAATTGTCAAATCAGTGCAAGATAGTGGCCACAGCAAAAAACTAGCAGTGTTAACTAAGTCAAATATGTTTGTAAGACTAGAGGTTAGGATTAGGAAGTTAAGAAATTAGGTAGTTTGGAACGGAACAGGATTAGGGAGCAGGCATTAAACATTATTTAGCTTTACTTTTTGTACAGCACTACACATCTTGAATACCACGCAGACGAAGTCGCGGGCAGCAGCTAGTACTGTATAAGACTAATAGTGCCTAATTAATAGGTACACAGAAAACAATGTGTTAGGTTAACAAATTTTATAACATATTCGGTCGGCTTTAGTAGGTCAGTTTAAAAAAAATATCATTACTAGGTGTTACGTTTTATAAATAACTTGTGTACATACTTAAGGTAAATAATATAATATGTTTTGTTTCTAAGTATTTTGAGGTAGGTAGCGCCATCTTTCGCGTAATTTGTACTTTACCAGAACGTTGTGATATTATGCGCAAAAGGTGCGCATTGAACTCGCGGGTAAACTTCTAACCACCATAGACAAAATTAAACGTAATGGTTAAGAAACAAAATTACCAATTTTTAAATTATTTTTTACTACAATTCATAAAATCTAGGTAAATTGTATAAACTCTATACTAAATTTATTAAAAATACTTATGGTCGTAGAATGTAACTGTGGCACTCTATTATGTTCTAAAAGTTTAAAACATTTACAACAAATGACAAAAAAATAGTTTATTTCCTTAAATGAAATATTCACTTGACTTTTTAAATACATCCCTATAAATAAAATATTATTTATTGAGTGATGATTTTTGCACATGCATTCCAAAAACCGGTATATTATTGATGAACTTCAGTCTATGGTTCAGCAAGCTGGCGTGGCCTCATTGACGTTTCGTTATCGTTCGCGCCGCCATTTTGCGTTGCTATTTCCTTTGTAATTGTGTGGCTTGTTAAGAATTTAATAAAATATTAAATATTTTGTTAAAGCGAAGCTGTGATTGTTAGTAATTAAGTAGTTTCATTTATCTAATTCTTTTTAACTTATTTTATTCTAAGTTTCGTGTATTTTACGTTACAATGGGCAGAAAGAAGAAGAAGGCATCTAAGCCATGGTGCTGGTATCCTTTTCAATAAATAAGTGGATTACAAAATTAGATTTAAACATGACCTTCGTAATTAGGTCAATCGTAAATATAACTGTTTAACTTGCACTAATCTGTTAAGAAATAGTTTCCTTAGCGTAACACAGGTATTGCAACAGGGAGTTCGACGACGAAAAGATTCTAATCCAACATCAAAAGGCGAAACATTTCAAATGTCACATTTGTCACAAGAAACTATACACGGGTCCTGGTCTGTCAATACACTGCATGCAGGTATGTGCGTCAGTGTCATAGTTTTGGCATCCGCCGCGCCCGCCCACGGCCACCGCGCACTTGCTTTTTTTAACTCGCATACTTATATCTATAGAGATTTTGGCGCGACTTACGGGCCCAATTCTGTTCCCATAATAGTACTATATAAAATGTCTTTCCCTATATTCACTTGGGTGGGTAAGGAAAAGAAAGGTCTTTTATTTCCTTGAAAGCATGTCATTATTTTCTTATTCTATTTCAGGTACACAAAGAAGCCATAGATAAAGTACCAAATTCATTACCAAATAGGTCAAATATAGAGATAGAAATCTATGGAATGGAAGGTATTCCACCTGAAGATGTGAAGGAGCATGAGAAGCAAAAATCAGGTATAAAACAATTTTTATTTGGGCACTGACTGACCATCTTTGGATTGATGTATGTACAATTTGATTATTATGCTTGGGACACTAGTGTTACTTGTATATAGGTGTGTAGTTTGAGTAAATGTTCCAACGTAGGGTCGGTGAATGTGTGTTTCACTGTATGTTCAATATTAATATAGACTGTTTGTACAGGTGGTGGAAAAGGATCAGACAGTGATGACGATGAGCCTGCCGCTAAGAAAAAAGCCACACCAGCTTTGGTAAATATTCTTATTTAAATACATTAAAATTTATCTCCATTTTAACTTCCCTACCCAGTTATAACATTTATTGCTTTTTAACAGCTGGGTCCAGGACCTTCACAAGTGACACAAGGTATATTACCTACGCCTATGGGACCAGTCCCACCGGGGATGTACCCGGGACCAATGCAGTCAATGCAGATGCAAATGATGCCTCCGTTTATGCAGGCACCTAGGTAAGCTAACAATTTTCTATAGTTAACTTCAAACAATAGGAAATAAAATTAAAAAATATTTTTCTGTCATTCAGTTCAATTTATAGTTATGCATATGAGTATTAGAAGTAGGATTCTTTATTGTTTTTTTTTTTAATGTTAAGGTATGTTGCATTATACTACTTAATATGTTACTTACCTTGCTCCACTGCGGGAAAGCCACACATGAATGAATCATATTAAAATACAATACTCAGGTATCATATTATGAGCAGTTTTATGCTTCAATGAACATCTAATAAACCAGTTTTTATATTCCTCTCTTTACTTGCATAGTAGGCACTTTATTTTTTAAGTCAGGTCTCATTTCTTATTTTTACTTTTATTAGTTACCTTTTTTGTTAAAACAAAATAAACTTTCGTCAATTTCAACCATGACATCAACTTACTTTACCCAATAAGGATTATTGTTACCACCCACACAAACTAAATGAGTGTATGCAAATTTGATCTCATCATATTTATTTATAAGTCAACTACATTAACCAATAGCCAAAGCTTGTATATAGGGCTCTTCCGATGGAGTATCACATGAATACTGGCAGTATGAACCAACTTAGTTCTACATTTGGACCTTTGGTCTTCAACAGCTGCTGCATCAGTCTATTAAAGGACCTCCAGCTGTATATCACTTAACACCAGGTGACCCGCATGCTCATTCACATATAATATGAGCACAGATATATGTACTTTCAAATTATCTTAAGCTCTTGCAGATATGTCAGCAATAAAGATTATATTAAATTATGCATAGGATATACTAGTCCAGTAAATAACATTTTGGTCTCACAGAATATAAGATTTAGAGACTGGACTCAAGGGCCTATTTTTCTGGAGGTCTACCACCACCTCTTAAAGTAGGTGTGTTGTGATCCCATTTCCATTAAAGTTTTAGTTTATTGGCTGGTGGAAGGCCTCAAGGAAACAGTATGATAAGATAAACAGTCAGAACTACGCATTTTTATGATTTATATCTAATATCAACAATAATATAATTAACCTCATTGCTAGCCTTTTAATTAATTTAAAAAGTTACACTACAAATACCAAATGTTTTTTTTTTGTATTTCAGAATGATGATGCCGGGAATGCGGCCACTATTCCCGGCGGCTAGTATGCCCCCCACGTCGACGAGTAAACCCACGTTCCCTGCATATAGGTATGTAACCTACATTTATTTGTAACTTAAATAAATACTCTTTCTTATTTCCGTGTTTATAGGGGTTTTTTTTGACTGAACTATTGTCAGTTAATAAGAATGTGTGAGAATGTTACTTTATTGCAGATACTATTTCACGACAAAAAAGAACTATGCCAGCTGTCATAATATGCTATAAGAAATGTATTGTTAAACATTATGGGTTGTAATTGTCCATTTGTTTACTATTTTAAGTGCTGAATTCCAATTGTTTTACTATGAATCTGAATTTCAAAAGAGAGTGTAATGTCCAATACAAAATTGCATTATTTATGTCTAATACAAATATGCATTATATAAGCCAATGGTCGACTTAGTATTTATTACAAAATCGTCGGAATATGCATATAACTATACTGAGAATGCAGAACGAATTACTTGTCTCGGACGATAAATATTTTGGCACGTAATCCTAACTATAAAAGAATTTGCTACGTAAAGTGCCAAATGTACAATATGAAACTCATATTAGCTAATATGACTAAAAAAGTAAAGAATTGTTCAGTAAAATGTAGGTCAAGTCTTAAGAGTTCGTGACAATACCATCCTCAAAATTATATTACTGAAAATACGAAGAGAAAATTACACTAATTCGTATAATTCAGTCGTTTGTATGAAATGCGTTACAGTTATGCTAATGTTTGATCATTAGAATGGAATCGCGAATACAAGTCGCCGGAGAAGTAAATTGGTATACCGTGACTGCGTAATGTTCTTAGCTCTTTATGTTTATGAAGCGAAATGTGATATTATTTATTTAACGATGGCTACCATGTACTGTGATAGAATATAATATGTAAAAGACTGTAAACATAAGCTCATGGATTTTTGTGTTATCATTTTTATCAACCTTTTTTGTTTTATCAATTTTGATCATTATTGAATAAAGTTCATTAATAGTGTTTATTTATAATGTTATAAGGTGTACGTACAAATGTTGAAACACTGGAAAAGTGTTTGTACATTTGAACGTTCGATTCGTGTCATGCCTACCCTCCATTACCGTTTAAGCGTAAGTAGAATGTTAATAAGATACAACAACAATTGATCGCATTTGCCACTCCCATCATAGTATATATGGATCTCTCTCATCTGGATCAAACACTGCCTACTACAGCAACGCGACGATAAGCGCGCCGCCGACGACGACGACGCCGTCGAGTGCGTCGGAGGCGAAGGAGAACGGCGACGTGAAGCCCCCCGCCGCCAACGTGTGCCCGCTCGTCACCGCCACCGGCGCCGGCTCCAAGATCGTGCACCCGCCCGAGGACGTGTCGCTGGACGAGATCCGCGCGCGCGCGCCGCGCTACAAGCCCAAGCCCAAGCCCGACCAGCCCGCGCACCACCACCACCACCACCACCAGCCCGCGCTCATGTCGCCCAGCACCAGCCAGGCAGAGGTATGGGTTAGTGGTATTTTATTATCTCTACACCTTGTTTGAACGCACATAGATAGTTTTGTTTACCTCTCACCCCGCCCTAAGTATTTATTTTGCGTCCTACCCTTCACTTTTGTTAGTCAGTTTAATTGTTTGCTTAGTTACAGTAACGCTGTTTTATAATTTGCTTTTGTGAAAAACATACTAATAGAGCACATTAACGTAGATTTAATTTCTCATTCATCATTCTTAGTAGCCTTTAGTGAATAATTCTAACATGAAATTAACATGTTTGTATTAACCATCTGTAAAATTAATGAAGATTTTCTTTGATATGATAAAATATCTGATATTCTGTAATTGAAATTGCGAAAGTGTTATATTCCTCCCATAATGAGTAAAAAAAAAAGTATTTGGTCGATTCTCGTGCGGCAACGAGGTGCGCCGAGTACGGTTATTCCAGCAGAGCATGTGTTGTCAGGTGGCGGCGCACATGAGCGCGGCGGTGGCGGCGGCGCGGCAGCAGCAGTGCGCGGCGCTGCGGCGCGGCGTGCTGGGCGGCGTGGTGTCGGTGCTGGGCGGCGGCGGCCTGGTGCCGGGCGGCGGCGGGCTCGTGCCGGGCGGCGGCGCCCTCGTGCAGCGCGCGCCCGTGTCCGTGGCGCAGATGCCGCCCGTCGTGCCCATGCTGCCCGTCATGCCGCAGTTCAACCTCGTGCGCCCGCTGCAGCCCGGTCAGTACCGCCAGCACCCGCCCCAACACCCACCACTCCCACCACACTACTAGAGCGCCACACGACCGTCTGCATACTACACACACACCTAAACACATTCTTATATCCCTTAGAAGATATTTACATATCTATTTTTTAATCACAAAATTTGTCAAATCTATATATATGAGTATTCCAAATTAGTCAAATAATGACGCAAAATTAACTTTTTCTACTTACAAGTACACTTACAAGAAAGAACTACTACTTTGCTTTTGATGAAAGTTTACGACTGAAAAATGACTGAACACAACAGTTTGCAGACGGCCGCGAGTGCATTTCGCTCACCTCCCGATAACCTTTCATTCAGAGGAATTGTAAAGTTTGATGATATTCAAAGACTTTGCGAAGTGATTACAATCTTCCCTTTTATAATTGTCTTGCAGTGTTTATGAAACACTGTTCATGAACGGAACATATCAAAGTTCACGCAATGCACTGATCAGATGAACTAGAACCGTTCTGTTTACGAATGGTGGCCTTATGTTGTCCGTGTTTAAACCTCTGATATCCTTTCAGATGATTCCCAATGAACAGTATTACGATGTATTTGTATGGATATGATACTGTAGTAGGACATATCAAACTTAGGTAACTCGTAATTATTATATTGTCGTTATCTTAATGTTGCACATTGAACATAAAGTTTATGTATTTAATGTAACGATGTATTTTTGATGTTGAAATGGTCCAAAACCGAGACTCGTTGAAGTTTTTGTACAATGTAAACCAAAGAAATTATGTAATGTTGAATGTTAGCTCAAAGACTGGATTTTATAACATTCCAATTGATTACTCACTATAGTCGTCCATATTTTTATATTACCTAAAATATTGGCAAAACACAGTTCACTTGTTGTTGTAGCTATTGTAACACTATTTCACACATAGTATATATTATTTTTGCATTTAATATTGGACATAAGAATAATATAGAGTGGGTGATTTTTCATAGTGATAATAACTTTACGTTAGATTAGTATAATATGGCAGTAAATCAATTTTTGTTTGAGACTTCATCGTTTTGTTATACACGACTGTGTGGTTTACAATATTATGACGTGGAAAATGGACTTGTCACAATCGTTTTTATCTTAAAATAAAGTGCATTTTCTCGACTCGATTTATTTTTCTATTTTCCACGGTAACATGTATGCTCTAATTAAGAAATAATTACTTTAGTAAATGTATGTGTGTGTAAGGAAATGATCGCTTGTGTTTTAAGAGCGTGGACCAGCTCTCCACTTAGTTCGCTCATGTCCGAAGGCATCACAAGACACTCAGTGCTTGGCTTTCAGAGCAGTCAGCGGTCGTTGTCGCTCGGTGGGTCCACTTGCATTATGTATTACGATAGCACTGGAGGTCGGTGCGCCGCGACGACATACACTCGTCTCTCTCAGTAATGTGAACACGTAACGCTTGTCCGATACTCACACCCTAACACCCAACTAACACGAGCCGGCCGGTCTCCCACGCCCCTAGTACAGGACCACTCGTACCACATTCCCTAGAATTAACACTTTCAACGAGTTAAACTGTGATTTTGATGTGCCATCCGCACTATCGGAGGACGGAATGAAAATGGCCGGTAATTTTATTCACATTCCTTAATGGATTTGCTTATTGTAGTAGCTCTTATCTTATTACTGTCTCGATTTTCTCGTAGTGTCATATAAAATGTGACTTTGTCGGTTTACGGGTGGGTACACTAATATTATATTTACGTACAGTAGTTTTGTCGCTTTACAATGTGCATGATACGAAAGAGTTAATAGTCGTTGGCTGAATTGGATTCTACGAGCAACCATTCTCGGATCACACTGAAACATGCATGAACTACGGATATTACGATTATTACATCGCCGAGTATTTTGAAAGTGTGATTTTTCATGTGAATTATTTATCCTACCTACCTGTGTTCCTTTGCTTACTCTGAGCGGCGGCCGCGGGCCGGTCGGGCGACAGGCGATTGTTCAGCAGTCACACCGGCCCCGCCGATGTTGGACCCCGGTCCCCTGTTGCTGGCCGAGCGCCGCGGCCCCTGCTGAGCGCGCGTTTGTGTGTGCAGGGATGCTGCTGCCGGGCGGCATGATGCCGATGGGCGCGATGTTCCCGGGCGGCATGGCCGGCCTGCCCGTCATGCAGCCGCGCTACCGATAGCTGCGCGCGCCGCCCCTAGCCGCCCGAGCGAAGGTAGGCGCTCGTCTCTAGTATCGTTCTATCCGTCGCTTGCCCGGTTGTGTGTCCTGGCTCGTTGCTAAACGCGGTGAGGGGCTACTAACGCGCAGGTAAGCGGGCTGGTGACAGGTGATGGGCGGTCGCCCGGCTCGCCGGGTTGGGCCGGCAGTTCCCTGCGCCGCAGGCGACGACTTACCTGTCACAACGAGTGTTGTTGGATTGGCGGCCCCCTGTCCCTTAGCATAACTCATTATATTCCTACCTTACCACTAAGCTCTCACATAGACTGTCGACACCAGATTACAGTAGTGAATTCCGTTCTTAATTAAATTTCTGGTGTTAAGAGATGTGTGTAAGAATAATTAATAAATAAATGTTATCTGCCTTGATGATTCTCTAAGCGTTTCCACATTAAAGTTGTGACGTTTGCCTACTCTTGTAGAATTTTGACTATTTTACGCAATAAACGCTCTGGACATGATTGAAATCTTGGTTTTATTTCCCTTTGACGCTTTTATACACAAAGTAATTTGGAGTGTTTTGTACTTGGTCACAATAATTCCTATTTGTTTTTTCACCCACGATAAACGTTAAAATATTGGTTTATAATTTATAGTGATTTAATTAAAACAAAATCAGTGGTTTGGCTAAGTACATACACTTCATTACTAAGTAGATTTGAAGTATTTTTGATGTTGTAAGTGTAGACTAGATATCGTGTTACACTTAGCGACGCCACATGTTACTAATGAAGATGACGAGCTCACATGTACATAAATATAGACAAAAATGAATAGAAAGGTGAGTTGTATAACTGTAAGCGATTTCCGCGCCTGAAAAGCACCAGCCACGAATCCTGGACCCCGCACTACTTCCAATACATGCCACAAATACTCACAGCTGTTCTGAAATTACAAGTACCTAAATCCCCTCACAGTTATAGTCTCAATTGTATGTTTATTGACTTCGAGCACAGAAAATTCAGCTATAAATTGCAATCATCAAACAACCCTTTGGCCGAATGCTTTCGTAAGAAGCGGGTTCGAACCCCCCACTCAAAGCAAGGATTTTTTTTATACTTCCACCAATACTTGCAGGATAATTATACACTGTTGAAATATTAATGCGTATGAAAAACTACAGTATTACATAAGGAAAAATACCAACCGTTCCTGGGAGGAGAGATGTGAGCGTAAGTAAACTCGCGATATATGCAATCATGAGTGTTTTGATGCACATAAAATATAATACAAAGTAATCTACGTTACATATTAGAATTATCCATACGTTAACAGTTAGCTGGTGGATATGAACCTGTCAGTTAACTGGAAAAGATCACAGATAAGCAGTTCCCCTTACGATATTGATCCGACGGTCAATGCGAACCCGAAGTATGTGGTCGCTTGCCGTTTCAGGCTTATGTCTACAGATATCGACCGGACAATCCGTGATCTTAAAAACGGATCGTGTAGCACTAGCAGAGAGCCGGCCAGCGGCCTTTCGATGTTTTTCGACATCGCAAAAAAATGCGCGCTGTTCCAGTGTGTAGGCTCAGAGCCGTTTTTCAACCATTGCCGGTAGGCAGTAATTGCGGTTCATTCCCATTAGTTCGATTCATTAGTTCGATCGTCGAACTAGTGAGATTTTTTTTTCTCATTAGTTCGACCGTCGAACTAGTGAGAATTTTTTTTCTCATTTGTTCGACTGTCGAATTAATTAGATTTAAAAATAATTCTACTACATTTATATGTTTTACTAATTTCGTAATAAAATAAAAAACGCTTGCTTCGTTAAAAATATATGTTCGTGTATTCATATTTGTGAATCTATAGCATATCTTTGATCAAATAAACAGTTGAAAAACTTATAAATTATAAGGTGGCTTCCTAACAAAGTAAATAAAAGAAAAAAAAGTTCGACCGTCGAACTAATGAGAAAAAAAATTCTCACTAGTTCGACGGTCGAACTAATGAGAAAAAAAAATCTCACTAGTTCGACGATCGAACTAATGGGAATGAACCGTAATTGCTATAGTGAATGAGCTATGCAGACCTAGGACGGCAAACGCCCGTTACGACCAAAGACTGCAGGCGGTCTGTAAGTGTATGGGACCCTGTACATAACAGCCTAAAAAGTACATCATTTCCAATCGTAAACATTTATACGGAATGAAAGACCGCATTTTATTTAGCAGAGGTTATCAGGGACATTCGTCACTTGCTATGGTTGTCGTGTCAGGCGTTGAGAGATGTCTCTCAACAGCCTTTATACATAAAGTAACGACAATCAGAAGGCCTTTGTATTTTTAGACAACATTAAAATGTATAAAAGTCTTCAATTTATTTTGTACCTGTAATAGCACCACATCGGACCTGACCTGGCCCTGGCGCACAACAGGATGAGTAAGTATGGGAGATAATGGTAACTCAAAACGTAAGAACGTATTATTCGTATAGTGTAGAAAGTAGTCTCCTTATTAAACATATACCAATTACTCGTCGCGACACAATTGTTTTACAACGTTCTTTACCAGTTTTAGGTAGTCTAGTTGTGGAAAAATAAACGAATATTTATTAATAAAGCTGTATATTGAATTATAATAAAAGGTCTCGTCTGTACACATAACATATTTATACATGACAACTATTTGCTAACTTTAGATGAAAATATTAATACCATATCCTAAATACATGAATTACAACAGGCTTAATAATATAAAGTACGTAATAATAATACAATTATTGCATTTAACTAGTATCACCATTAAACAATTCGTTCAACCCAAATAAATATTTTTGTAAATAATTCACAACATTAATTTCAAATAAACAGATGTAGCTATTATTAAAATAATTTCACAACAAATACTTAAACATCTATTTATGGCAACATTAAACGCAATCTGATCTGCAAACACCTCGTAAAAATGTATAATTTGTAAGTGGCATCGATATCATCTTTTTATAAGTTCTAAGCTAAGCACATTACTAGCTACTTGGTCTGACAAAACAAAAGGGTTACAATAATTCATTGCAAGTTTTTTAATTAATACAAAACTACAAAATTTGAGCGTTCTGAAGTCACAATAAATGTAACCGAATAGTGTAGATTACGAGAATGATCAAAATTTAGATTATACTTCTAGCGGCCCTCTTAGCCGGCGAATATTGAGGTCCTACGATAATAATAAATTGCCCTTACATAAGGCTACATACACCTTATTACTAAACAACCGAACCTTTTTCGATATGTAACTGTTCGTTATAATTGCGACCTCACCAGGCTAAGAAAAATAAATCACAACCCTTCATCTACGTGCGAACACACCTTTTGGCACGCTCGGTCTATTACAATTTTTTAAGTGTGTTCATAAATATTTAAATGTGGACTAGTAACGATCGAATACGAAACGAATACTGATTACTTTACTATAGAGGTTAAAAACGTTATCCAGTCACATAGTTACGACGAATGGATTTGACGAATCGTACGTACGCTGACTTTCCCAAGCAATTGCACTTCGAGTGGTCCTTACGTAAGTTGTTACAATACTACTCCTATAGTGACTGACATCTTACAATATAGACAATACCGCAGTAGTAACTTTAATTCGACTATAGGCGATGCTTACTGACGACCAATCAGACTCTGAATTTTCTAACTAACTTAACAAACACGTATATGGAAGATAACCAACACGCCTACTTAGTTTCATTCGTCACCTGTCCTACAGCGCGTGCTAGCCGAGCAGGTCTGGCGAGGGCGTGATGTTCCGCGCGTCCAGGTCGGAGCACGGCGTGTTGGTGCGTGTCATGGACTCGTACCGCTCGCGCATGGCCGCCACGTGACCTGCTATCACACACTCTTTCTTTTCTTCTTTATCTTTCGCTTCGAACACGGCGTCTTCGTCTACGGGCGGTCGTTCTGGCAGTTCCAGATCTGATATTAATGATACCTCCGAGGAAGCCGTGTAATACATTTCGCTGACAGGCTCGCAGGTCGCGGCGGCAGGTTCCGTGTCGGAAGGTAACGTGTCGGTCTCGTCGTTGGGCGGGGACACGAGGGCGTCGCTCCAGCGCTCGGCTCGATACGCTTCTATCGTCCGGATGGACACCTCGGCGGGGCTCACGAGCTCAGCCTCGCACTCTACAACTTGCACCGCGTCTACTATCTCTATGTCCGTAGTGCTGATCGTCTCAGCTATACTTACCGCGTTACTACTAATAGTGTCAATAATTTCGTCGTCACCTTCTACAGTCGGCTCCTCGTCCTCGGGCTCGGGTTCCTCGTAAGTGGAAGTCCTCATGGTTTCGCAGAGTCTGTTGATCGCGTCGAACACGTCTTTTAAGTCGCTGACATCTTCGGTGGGCATGGTGAGGCCGTCGATGGGGAGCACGTCAAGGTGCGCGGGCTGCGGCTGCGGCGCGGGCGGCGAGGACGCGGCCAGCGACTGCGCGGGGCCCAGCAGGGTGTGTGCTGCTGACAGCAGCGCGCGCGCCGGCGCGGGCAGCAGGCAGCCCAGCAGGCCCGCGGGGGGCGCGGCGGGGCCGGCCGGGGGCGCGGGGGGCGCAGCGGGGCCGGGCGGGGGCGCGGCGTGGCCTGGCGGGCGCGCGGGGGGCGGGGCGGCCGCCCCCCGGCCTCGCTAGCAGGCGCTGGACGTGCCGCTCCAGCCCTCCAGCGGCACCGACAGCGGCGGCGGCGGCGCCTGCGCCTTGCTCACTGCCCAGCACACACACACAACATATAAGAAACTATACTAAACACAGAATGTCGTCAACTGTTCTCTCGGGAATCACAGTTCGTTATAAAGAATTTTTTGGAGGGTCTAGACTAAATTGCTGAAACAGAATATTCATCATGTAGGAAAACTGAGTCTGAACTATGTAAGGAAAATTATTGAATTGACCTCACGTAGTTCAAGTATCAAAAAGCCATTGTCTAGAATCTCTAAACCCCCGAGAAAACAGATGCTAAATGTCAGGTGTATCATACAAAATGTTATTTATTATTATTTTCGTAGCGGAAGGCAGTGGTAGTCACATTCATTATTTCATTACAACGCAATTCAATATTGCGATCAATCTACACAGTTAAATAGCTACAATCGTACAATATTTCAAATGTCTGTTATTTAGGTTATTGACCGTCTCCCAAGTCCATTATTCATGCTATGATTATTATCAATGATGCGAAGAAGTGTCCCATAGAGCAGTATAAACCAAATAAGTCTTTAGTTGCTTACTAAAACCTGTTTATAAAACCAGTATATAAAGACCGTTATATAAATAACTAGGTAATAATTTTGATACTATACGACACTTCGAACAAACGTCACACATGCAATGATATTAGATATATGGGCCATGCAAATACATCATGCAGAGTTAATCACTAAAGATACGTGAAATGAAAACGTGCTTGAAATAATAATTAGGAACTTACCCACGTGACATGCAGTTGTAGACCACAACAATACACTTTAATACTTAGGTAACCCTTATTGTGTAGAGCTAGATAGTGTTCCGTTCTGTATCTTATACATTGATATCAATATAAATAGAATTCGTCTACATTTCAAATTCTACCTTACAGAAAATAATACTGTGTGTACATTCAAGTGGGTAATGATTAACTATCCACTATAATAGAAGTAAAAAGAAAGGAATTAAAATCTACTTTACAATATCACAACCAAACATAACCCACCGACATAATTATTCGACAATCGAATTTAATAAAATATTTTTTTATGTTAACACCAGTAAACTGTCGTTAAGACGTCCAACAAATTCATCTTTTCTAAGTTATTTTTGGTATCTATAGTAATTAACAAGAAAGTAATAGAATCAGTATTGTTATCTACGCCTGTTATCTAAAGAAACTAAACGTATAGACGAACACAAACAAGCATCTACTACACATATGTTAGGACAATAAAATTCACGACAACTGATTGGTAGGATTACTTTTTTATTATCCAAAAAATAATATTATAAATAATATGAGCGTCGTACACATCACTATCACAATACCGGTTGCATTTCAATACATGAAAGCGTAATTGTTGGCCCATTCACTAAATTTCTTAACTGCTACATGAATAAGGCAGCGATACTGTCAAAATGGTGCATATCAAAATAAAAATTGAAAGATTTTGATTATAAAATAAGCGATTTATAAAAAAAGAAGTCTCTTGCCACGTTGAATGGCAGTTAAGCAATTTACTGAGCAGCTTTAAGTAAAAGTGAAATAATATGGGCATGAAGCGTTACAGGTACAATAATAGCATAAAAATCTGCAGTAATGGCACCTCACTATATTAAAAAAGAAATCACAACATAGTTCATATCTCCGTCTACACAACTTTCCGTATCGCTATATGTATAACGTGCAAGCATTTGACAAGTTACACGAATCAAAACAACCGATTCTTTAAATACATAAAGTAAATTATTATAATAAAAATATAATTACATATAAATAATCTTAATGACTCAACGCGATACATTGGTAAAAGTCCTATCGATAATAATAACTAAATACGAACAAAACGCTCAGTACATAAAAATAAGACGCTTATATAAAATTAATGAAATTATAATTTGGTATAATCGAATGATTTAACGTTAAGTGATACGATAGTAATGAATTTGCATTGGTTCGTGGAGTGTTGGAAATCAAAATACTGACTCAGGTGCATTATTTACGGTGTGTGGCAAAGAAAGTTAATATTTCATTGTGTTCTGAATTAAAACATTGTTTGTTTTCGTAACACAGGTGATACATAACATTGCTTTATAATTTCTCCGTAACACCAGTTTTTCCCAATCCGTAAAATTGTAGGTGTCAAACGAAACTGTTTTGAGTTGTGCTCAGTGCAAAAATCCACTTGAAACATACCCATATTTGTTGAGACTAGTAGTGTGCACATGATACTCTAGTCTAAACATAAATATGGCTATTTTGATTGTGAATAACATTGCTTTTTATCCTGTCACCCGTGATAGCTTTGTGAACGTCTAAATTAAACTTTATCCGATGTCAATCGTGCGCTCTTTAAATAAGTATTCACCACAACATTTAAATGCTTATTTAATATATAGGTCGTCTATACTATATACTAGATTAATACTTATTATAATAGCATTATCAAACCGTCAGTCAGTATTTCAATTATGTAATAACACTCTGTTGTTAGTAACATGGGCCACTATTAATTGAATGTAGAATGTCCGTGACCATGGTTTTGAAATATTGCATTAAAACTACAACCAATATAATAACGCCGACCGAAGGGAATGACAAATTAAATGCGAAATTTTTGGAAAAATAATCACTGTACTTTATACTCAAATAAATGTACTATTAAAACAATTTTGTAATATAACTTGATAATTTAAGCATAGAGTATCACTATGTCTATACTACTATGTGCAGTGTCTAGCAAAATATAGTTCAGTACAAATAAATATATAGCGCGTACATGTACATTTTGCAAAGCAAATGCTCTATTCCTTCAAATATAACGTTTATTTTTAAACCAGTTCGTTCTAACTTAACCATTACATTTTGTAAGGGAAAATGGATTATAAGAGATTAAAAACTCTCCAAATTGTACAATAACGCGCGTCTTTAAATCGAATTTCAGTCTCCATAAAGACACTTAACCAAAACGTCATGCGGTCATGCACGTAACGATACTTTAAAATAACAAAAATAATACTTCATTATAATATAACAATTTAAACTCCAAAACGAAGTAATATTAGCATAAAAAATTATATCCATGACTAAAGTAATTTACTTAGATATTATGCGTGTCAAATTTTGACTTGTACCTATTGCACTTAATCGTAAAACTAAATATCTAGAACTAAGTTATTTATATGACTAAGTAGAGCATGCGTTGTGCGTTTTGCTCTTCATATATCTAATAAATGAACATCGATATCTGTAATCTTTGTTTTCAAGTGTATCGGTACTCGACAGGACATACCGATACTTATCAAGAGTTAGGGTTAGGTCCCCTAGGTTACTTCTTGTAACATTTATGTTACTGTCACGAAGACAACAATCAATTGTACTGTAAAGTACTTTATATATGAAACCTGATTCATCAGGCTGGTGATGTCAGACGCATTTAAAAGTAAAGAATAAACTCTATGACTTTTAACATGATTTGATCGCGTTTTACAGTCCGTAAAACTCTCTAAGTCAAGAAAAATGGAGCGGACGGCACCATTTTGTACTGATCATGTTTTGATCTATTTATACCAACATTAATTGCTAAGTGCAACTACATCAAATCGCGAACTAATACTACGAAAAGTCAATATAATTCTCACATAAACTATAAAGTTCGTTATTGATCGATGGAAGAGGTTTAGAACCTTGACATCGAGCTACAAGGCTTGATCGATCGTTCAATTTGTGAAGGTATTGTGTCGCCCGGTTACGCGTACTTACCGGCGACGGTGGCGCTGCTGTAGCCCTTGGCGATGCGCTTGAACGGGTCGGGCTCGGGGAAGTAGGACGGCGGGTGGAACAGCTCCGCGAACCGCACCTCCAGGTCCAGCGAGCGCATGGACGAGCCGCGCACCGGCGGCTGCGGGGCCAGGCCCTCGTCGCCGTTGATGCTCTGCAATAACAATAATTATGGTGATGTCAGAATATAAGATTTTCTGTGTGCAGTGGGTAACTGAGTGGATATCGACGCTGTCGAAGTGGACGCTGTTAACCTGGTCATTTTGGTGTCAAGGTAGGTCTACCGTCTACTTGAAAGAAAGATGAAAATCAAATTATATAATATAATTGTTGATGTTGAGATTTCCTTTTTAGGGTTCCGAACCTTAAGGATGTATCTCATAAACCGTGATAGCTAGAAAGTTGAAATCTTCACCAATGATGTATTTCCGTTGCCGCTATAACAACAAATAGGTACTAAAAATAAAAAAAAATGTCAAGGAGGGTCCAAAAACAATAAACGTGTTTTTTCGTATCTTTTTGCTCAATACTAAAAACGGTAACATGTAGACGCTTCAAACTTTCGCTGTGTATAGATAGTACGAAACCTTTCGGGCGCGAGTCCAACTCGCACTTGGCCGGTTTTTGTTTTCATGTGGTAAGTTGTTGGTGAGGTTCATATGACGGGTATGTATCTTACCGACTGGCGATGGTGCGGCGGCGGCGGCGGTGGCGGCTGGTTGGCGTGTCGCGCGGGGGGCGGCGGCGGGGGCGCGCCGGGCGGGGGCGGGGGGCACACGCCGGGGGGGCGCAGTCCGCGGGGGGCGCGGAGAGTGCCTGCACACGTACAACACACGTATATTATGTACAGTTCTAAATGTCTAGTGAATTGCAGTGTCTTGGACCGGAAAAAAATTGTTGAGTATTCGAAGTCCAAAATATGTCTATATAGCCATGTAAAAAGTTAACACAGTAGATATCATGAAAAGAGTCGGTCGGCCGGTGAAATAAAATGGTACACTCATTTAAATAAACTTCCTGCAACAAAAGAGTAACAGATAAAAATGATAAAAAAATCTAAATATGAATAATATTCTTACCGAAATGTGATGCAGGATTCTTAGTACCGATTGGTGGGTTGTTAGGAGCAGGCGGCAGGTTGAAGGGCCGCGACCCTCCCGTCTGAGGCGACGATGGTGACGCTGGCGGTGATCTAAAATGGTAACAACGGAAATATTAATCGATGGTACAACAAAACTGGCGAAGTTTTTCCTAAAACTTGTTTTTCAAACGCTGATCAACACAATAATTTGTTCAAATGTCATGTCAAGCTCTGTAATTGTTGCAAGTTTTCTGGTTATATAATCACAGTCGTTCTGTTAATTGGACAGTAGATTCAATTGATCAGTCTTCAAGTTTACGAATGTTAAGTAAAAGGAAAAGAATTAAAAAATCTAAAAATAAATCTCATGTCGCAAAGACAGCCACCAGTCGCAACCAGCTTTAAACCGGGGTTTAGGAATGTAAAGTACAAGGAAATAGATCAAAAGTCTAATAATTTTTCTCATGTCCCAAAGACTACCAGCTTTTTTTTTTTCATTTTCAGACTTTGTCTAGTTTGTTGGACTTGACAATTTAAATCAGTCATATTACACAAAAGCATCCACTACTGTAGGACTACTCCTTACCAACAAGGCTACTATCTAATTGGACAAAATCTTAGCAAATTCCGTTGCTCACCTGGGCACCCTCATACTCTGTGCTCTAGCAGCGATCTTGCCGTTAGTAATAAGCTTTTTCGGCGGCGGCGAAGGCCTGGTGTCGTTCGGCGGAGGCGGGGCCATCGCCGGCGGCTTCGGCGCAAGGTTCGGCTTGCCGTGGCTGATGCGCGTCGGTCGCTCGCACAGGTCTGATGTGGAGAGAGACGAAGATGGGGTTGGGGTTGGCGGCGCTGATGATAATGATGTCATACTACCACCTGAAATTGTATAAGTTATGTTTTAAGAGCGTACTGAGACTGAGTAGTGAGTAGGCTTATAGATGTTAGGGAAAGGGCCGTGATAAAGTAGGCAGTAAAAAAAAATATTCTTACTTAATACTTTGAATTTACTTAAAAATATAAAGCTTTTTTTCGTTCACCATCTACCCAGTGCACGCTTTCGTGTGAGAGGATACTCTCAATTTTAATTGAAAAGACGATCAAAAATTAATCCCATTTTCCAATAGACGAAAGATTCAACCACTTGCTGCACTTAGTAAATTAATCTGATGAAATCTAAACTGTTATCCTTCTGAATTGCTGAGAATCATTCAATTAATTTGCGGTTTAGTTAACAGCAAATAATGGAGTTAGGACAAAAGCGAGGATCGAAATCTAACAATATGTTCAGTGCAATCAGTTAGTGTTATTTGTTGGTCTATTCTCGACTGTCTATCCAAACATAGATTAAGTTAGTGATGCAATGGCTAGAAATCTGCTACAAATACTGTTCGATCAAGGAAAATCGTTATTAATTATTGTATGTATCAATCCGTATAAATTTCCGTATGTATAATACACGCTAACAAACTAAATACAGAGATTACTGGAACCCAATGCATCGTCAGCACTTGACCAATAATGAAGAAATATTATTAATTAAATCATAAAAGAATGCCAAATACGACTTCAACAAATTAATTATAAATATTTTTGATAAACTTTACCTACTTGTTAAAAACATATTGTTATGTGTTGATAACATTACCCTATTTAGGAATTATTTTGAACGCAGAGGAAAAACTAGCTAAAAGCAATAAATATAATTAAAATGTAATTGGAACAAAACAATTAATCGTTTAATTAAAATTGATAATACTGACAACTTAAATAAATTGGTGACGCAAAACGAATTCCATTAAAACAATTTATGTTAGGTGTTATTTTGGTGGGGGTTTTATCCTTCCTTCCCTATCCTAAATTAATGACTAACACGTAGGTACCTATCGTCGCCCAGCAGTGAAAACCTCGGATGTCTCATTTTCTCAAAAATAATTATATTTGTTCTTTGGATTTATAAACTCGGTAAGCACAGATTACTCTAGCAAACTTTAAAAGCTTTCAAAGCTAGGAGTGGCTGATTCGAAAGTTTGCTAGAGTAATCTGTGCTTACCGAGTTTATAAATCCAAAGAACAAATTATATAATTATTTTTGAGAAAATGAGACATCCGAGGTTTTCACTGCTGGGCGACGCTATAGGAAAACTTTTATAACCTACCTCATATGCATTTATTCCCTGGCATAAACATTCACAGATTAACCGTACCTATTCATCTTTGTTTACTCTCATAAAGGCAAACATTAGCCTTCGTCTTGTCCTGTTGATTTTATGTGACTATTCTCATAATATCTAGATTCTAGACGCCTGCCACTTCCTCTTAAAATAAACCTGCTGCAGTTGCCTTTCGAGGTGGCGCAAGACAGAAAGACGTGGAAGAATTTGCGGGAGGTCTTTGCTCAATAGTGGGACACAATATGCTAGGAAAATAAAACCTTTCGACGAACCTATGGCTACACAAAAGGTGACTTCGTCTTAAACTGAAAGGCACTGAAAGGCATCATCATCTTCCTGCCCTTATCCCATTTTACTTGGGGTCGGTGCAACACGTTTTTTCTTCCATTCTTTCCTATCAGACGCCACACTATCATTTACTTCTGTTCATTCATATCGTTCCTTACACAATCCATTCATCTTTTATTAGCAACATGTATAGAACCAAAACCCTAATCAAATCGTTTTCTTTGAATAGCCAGAATAGTAAAGTTAATTTAATAGTGTTTACCGAGCGCACCCTGTCCGGTGGAATGCAGCGAGCTCTTGTTCCTGTGAAGCGTGGACGCGACGTGCTGTGTGATGGTCTGCTCCGACGTCTGCTGCTGCTGCAGGTTGCTGATGCGGTCCAGGATCGAGTTGGTCGTCAGCACCGAGTCCGACGAACTCTGAACATTACAAAAATGAAAATCAGCATAATGTTGAATGACGAAAAATGTTAGGGTAGTCAATACAGAAAAACCAAGAATTTTCTTGCCTAAATCACTAGGTAAAGTTAGCATCATATTTTTCTAAGCAATTTCGAGGAATATAGTTCAATATTTGACCATAACACTCACTTCCTATATTGGAAAACTTATACCACACATTAATTAGAGGATGTCATTGAGCCAAGCTGATTAAAGTCATAAACATTTTGTGTTACCGCACTGAATATTTCCGAAAGAAGACCTCAGAGCCAGAACGGTTCAAACTAACTTGAAAATGTATGCAATGCTTTTCGAATCCATACTAACTATGACTTCTCATCTAGTTTTACAGCCTCCAATAGCATTTAAACATAAGTCCCTTTATGACGCACGTTGGCGGTGAGCCAAAAACACTGCGAATGTGGGCACGGGCTTGGAACAATAACTTATGCCTCTACATGGTCCCTAACGATAGCATCACGTTATACAATCAAAGAGCAACCGCAGTTTTACGATGCTAAAAAAACTCCTCATACAATAGATCGTTTAGCAGTCAAAATAGCTTGAGGGATAGTTCAAGTGCGGTGGTCCGTCAGTAATAACATTTGTCCTTTTTGGTCCTTCGAGTCGCCAAACCTGATGTCCCATTGGGCACAAAGACGTACAAAAAGATACGCGCATGAATTACCGCGACTGGTCATTGCGAGCTTGTTATTTCAGACAAAAAACCAGACGTCGTCTCAGCTTTTTCTTGCCAGTTTAAAGTCAGTGCTCTAGAATTAAGAAAGCATTTATAAGGCTTTTTATAGTTATTTGTTTTAAAGGAACTGGTCTTTTAAGTTACGGGTCGTTATAAAGCCAATTACACGAGAAAATACTTAAGTAAAGAAGACGAATTATCCTCGAAAACTAGTCAGAAGTTGGAAACGTGTGAGATAAAGTCATACGTCATGACTTAACTGAATCATAACCGGTACTAATTAAACGAGATATACACTGGCTCAGCTAATAAACTTGCCATGAGCTATGAATACGGACGCGGAAACCGCCCGAGTTATTGCAACGGCCATCTCTTAGCAATCGATTACTGGCAATTACGAGTGTAAATAAACAATGCACTGATATAATTATTATCAGTGTGAGTCAGCTGTTGCGAAAGTGTCCGCCCCTTGCCCGACAAACCTACGTAAATGTGAGAGGCTGTGTTCAGCTTGTGAGCGGGCAGACCGGTAGACTGCGCCCACGCATCCAAACCTACCAAGTACTCTGCTTCTTTTTTTTTTCGTGGGAAATCATCAAATGACCCCGCCCGAGGGTGCTATGACTTTTATTAACTAAAACCCACTATGTTCCTCCTGGAGCCATTTGAGTGCTAGGGTAGCGGTAACTCTTACGAATATCCCGCAGCCCCGGCAGAAGTACTTTGCCTGGGCTCATCAACTGAGTTATACTTAGCTTGTTAGGTCTCCCACATATACCTATTAGAAGTATTTATCGTAAAGTTCATATAAAAAACAAAAGCAGGAAGGAACATTATACATTTCGTTGATTTTAGACGGCTTTTAGTAATAAAGGTACGTTATCTAAAATGCGTATTTTTCCCCATTTCTATATCAATTTTCCTTCTGATAAAAGGGTATTTAGTCGGTAGTCATAAATGTGATACCTGCCATACCTGGTTTCTAAGTTAAATAGACTTTATTTCAACGTAAACGTACCTTGTTATTTATTTTATAATACTTTAAGGATATATAGTACATAAAGATTAAAGACACATTACTAAGAATATTAATAGAACCAGATGTTACTTCATGGAAATCCATGACATGTCATATGTATATTAATTTGAATATTAAGTTTTAATTCCGCAGAATTAGCACACAACAGCATAGAAAAAATTACAAGTGTGTCATACAATACCACAATTCCGTGATAATGGACCAAATGTCGTGTCTATAAATGCAGTACTTAGGGATATCCGTATTATACTTTACAAGGAAGAAAATCCTAATAACTCGTTTAGTCATAAATAGCAGTTTCTCGCTCGCTGTAGTACCGAACCCGGCCTCGATGTGCAACAAATTAAAAATCCTATCACAACGCCGCAAGACACATTATCCGGTGAATCATCGAGCCACCACCTATCTAATGAGTCATGAGGACTGATGACTCAAATGATTCCTTGTTGACACGGTTTACAAGTTAAACTGCGGTTATACAACGCCCTTGCGGCTGAATCACATCACCTGTGACCGCTGACCAGATACCCGGAACAAGAAGTTCCACACGAGCTAATTACGCTCCAATGACTGATGTATCGGAGGAAACACATAAACAATCGCTCTTTTCATCCAAAGAGCATATGCTATCAATTGAAAAAATATGATGTTCTAGAAACCATTGATTTTTATCTTCAATGTATGTATGTATGCGTTAGAAAATATAAAAATGGATATATTCACGTCGATCGCGATTTAAATACTAAATTACTACGTTATAGTCAGCCAGTAACTAAGCAATCTTAATAAGCAAATTTATTAGGTCCTGAAATAACAATTGCATCGTCAACTTCGTTTAAATTGTCTTAAATCCTTTTCATTAGAAATGTCAACACACTTTTGCAAAGTAATCCTAGCATATAGTAATTAAAAACTGTATCGAAGAGTGAAAATAACCTTCACCGACGGCCGGGAGCGTTTGGAAGAACAAGGTGAGCCACTGACTAGTTATGCAACGGCTTTGCTCAATCCGACCCAGTCTGATAATGTAGACACCTGATTATGTACGATCGAGACAGAGGCGCTGTGGGTGTCAACGAAACTGACCTGAGTGCTTTATTACGACTACTACCATATATTACTCGAAAGCAGTTGCTAGGTACTTAATTATAGTCGTAAAATTCGTCAATGTTTCCTAAAATGACAAATATTATGTGGAACTTTGACATGAACTTATTATTCATTAATTTTAAGTTTTCCTTCATGCATTAGTTCCACAGCGATGTATTATTACACGAGCGCAGTTACTAGGTACATTTATGTATTACAATTGTAAAATTCGTCAATGTTTTCCAAAATGACAAATATTATTTACCTATAATTTTGACATGAACTCATTAATCATAAATTACAAGTTCAATTGTCCTTCATGCATTAGTTCCACAGCGATTTATATATTACTGCGTTGGAACGATAAATTGCAAGACTCTACTTTAGCGTAAAAAATCGAGTATAGCGGAAAATATAACAAAGCATAATTCTAGGCTATACAGGCCACTATAGTCACCCCTTCGCAATTACAGTCACGGAAGGTAAAAAACTCTTTGGACTTAAATGTAATAAGTAGGTAGAGTTTCAACGGCAAAGGATATTTTACTTAAGAATGCGACATTGTTCAGGTCAATGACTGTTTACATTGTATGCCAAACCACAACTGTATTAAATAATTACTAATTAAAATTAAATATAAATATTTTACGCATTAAGAGAAAGTGTTGTATATTAATTTCGTTGGAGTAGTGGTGGATTAAAGTAATAAGATGCACGTTAACGTGAGCATTCTAGTTCAAATAAATTACGTTACTCATTTAAAATGTGCCAAACTTCTGATTTCTACAGGGAACTCATTGATTTTGACTAATAAGATTTCGACATTGTTTGTGGCAAAACTTTATGTATAAAATTCTCGTGTCACAGATTTTAATGAAATTTTGCATGTGCATATCGGGTTGATCTGAGAATGGGTTAACACCTATTTTTAAGTGTACCATAAGGCCCTGGAGACACAACTCCAGAACCTTATGGAAAAATTATTCGAACTATACACCTATATTGACCATTCAATGTGGCAAGAATTACTTATGAATAGAAACCGATTATTATAAAAGAAAGTATCTTTATGACACCACAAATCAAGGCATATACACTTGATGAGTATGTTCACTTTCAGAGTGGTCATATCAACGACATAAATCACAGACGTCAATAATACATATTTTCCATTCCACAATATAGAAAGACAAAACGTTAAAAAGAATACACTTGAAATATGGAAAGAGATTTTCTGATGGATGAGTTTTGGACTAAGGTTTAGGTGATTTTCTAAATATTAAAGTACATTGCTAAGTGTCAAATTTCATCAAATACCAAAATTTTAATAAGTATTTCATTTCATCTACGTTTATATACACATTATATTTACGTTATTTGCGTCTGCTTTTAGCGGCGGCGGCGGCGGCGGCGGCCGCGGCGGCGGCGGCGGCGGCGGCCGCGGCGGTGGCGCGTGGCCAGCTACGTCACCGCATCGCCGGCAGCTTCCTGTCAGCGTGTAGCAGCAGCAGTGCGGGCCCGTGTCTTTATAAACTTTAAGTTACTGTGTTTTTATATTTAGTTATATTTCTTTTTGTGTGTGCATTTGTTATTATATGCCATCTGATGCGGGCAGAGGCGTTGCTGTGGGTGTTGTTGTACAACCCACGTCATCTTCTGCGGATGTTTTGGTAAGCTGCCCTTATTGTTCCCAGGCACGTTTTTTTAAGGGTAACCGGGGTTTGAGGATACATATTGGCAAAGTCCACAAGCCCCTTGATGTGTCTTCGAACCCTGTACCCGTTTCCCTCTCAAATTCTTCACATGACATTTCACAATCTACCAAACCGTTTTGGCAAAAACTTTCCAATCTAAAAAATTCTATTCCCATTCTGAAACGTATTCCTCGGGGTGCCAGACCTTCGGTAGCTTTATGTCTGGCAAAAAGTATTCGTCTTGCATCCCAAGAGAATTCTGTAAGTGCCTGGCAACAATTGCTGACATTGCCTTATAAGATACTGCATTTAAATAAAGTTTTGGCCTCAAAAAAATCACTCACGGCTCAAATTAAAGAAAATTGCAATTTATCCATCCTCAGTTCTGTTACCAAATTTTCAACCAAAAACCACCATTCAGTTTCTGATGTGGCTCGCATTGTCGAAGCTAAGTTAGCTGAAGGTGACATTCGGGGCGCTGCCAAAATACTGTTCAGTAATGACGAGGTCGCGCCTTGCTCTTCAGAAACGTTAAGCGCTCTGGAGAGCAAACACCCGGCTCCAGGGGACAATCTCACTTTCCCTGACCCACCAGACCCACAATTGCACAGTTTCGAAATTTCAGTCAAACAGGTAGTCGCAGCGGTGGGCTCCTTTCGGAATGGCTCTGCTGGTGGACTGGATGGTCTGACCCCTCAGCATCTAAAGGATCTGACGGGTCCCAGTGCTGGTGAAGCCGGTGAGTCACTCCTGAAGGAGCTTACTGCTCTGATTAACCTTATGATAGCAGGCAAGGTCCACGAGGGCATAATTGATATACTTTATGGTGCCAACCTTTGTGCCCTTCGTAAAAAAGATGGAGGCATTCGCCCCATTGCAGTGGGTTCTACCTACAGACGTACGGCAGCTAAAATCTGTTGTAATTTTTATAGTAAGCTATTGTCCGAAAAATTCCAGCCCCTTCAATTAGGTTTTGGTTCAAAAGGTGGCTGTGAGGCTGCCGTACACGCTCTGTCTACATTCTTGTCCTACAGGAAAAATGAGGTTGTTCTCAAAGTTGACATTAAAAATGCCTTTAACTCCGTTAACAGAGATACTTTGTTGGCAGAAATTAAAAGTGAAACCCCAAAAATTTACAGTTTTCTGTGGCAATGTTACAGAAATCCATCTAAATTAGTTTTTAAAGAACACCTTTTAAATTCCTCCGTTGGTTGCCAACAAGGTGATCCTCTCGGGCCGGTCATTTTTAGCCTAGCCTTACACCCAATAATTAGACATTTGAAATCCAAATTTAATGCTTGGTATCTAGATGACGGAACCCTAGGAGGCGATATCGGTACAGTTATCGAAGACTTTATAACTTTAAAAAATCGTCTAAATTCAATTGGCCTCTCTTTAAACACTGATAAATGTGAAATTTATATCCCTCATGATTTATCATTGTTAGATAGAGATTTGGTTTTGCAAAAAATCCATTCGATTGCCCCCGAAATTAAAGTCGTCGATGAATCCTCACTTCGCCTTCTAGGATCCCCAATTTTAGAAGAATCCTATAACAGTTTTATAGATGACAAAATTCAAAACTTTCAGTCGATTTCGGATAGACTTTTCAAAATTTCTCTACATTCGGCCATAACTTTGATACGTTTTTGTTGTTTTGGTCCAAAATTCATATATTTTCTCCGCGCTTCCCCGCTCTGGAAACATTCACACCTTCTCGAAAAAGTCGACCAAATTATACAGTCCACCTTAACGTCGATTTTCAATGTGCCTTTGGCTGACCGAGCTTGGTCCCAGGCTACATTGCCGATACGTTTCGGTGGCTTAGGTATCCGTAAAGTTTCGAGCCTAAGTTTACCGGCGTTTCTGTCTTCGGTCCATAGCACTGAGAAATTGACCAGAGAAATCTTAGGGTCTTCTCTGGTTGATTTTCAGATTCTTTGCATGACCGAGGCAGTAAATAGCTGGAAATTGTCTTGCCCGGGCTCGGATCTTCCCGAACAACGTTCTTCCCAGAGACAGTGGGACGTGCCGCTTTGTAGTTTGATACGGAATGAATTAATTGATACGTCAATCAATACTGCAGAGCGCGCTCGTCTTTTGGCTGTGGGAGAATGGGAATCGGGTCTCTGGTTACAGGCACTTCCGTCAACCAACGTCGGTACGATGTTGGACAACAATACTTTCAGGCTCGCCGTTAGCTTGCGATTAGGTGTACCGTGTGTCGTGTCTCATCTCTGTCAATGCGGTGAAAGAGTCGACTGCCTTGGCCATCATGGCTTGTCCTGCGGCAGGAGCGCGGGGCGCATACCGCGACACGCAAGTATTAATGACATTATTCGTCGTGCCCTTGTCACTGCTGGTGTACCTGCTGTTCTAGAACCGAACGGTTTGGTGCGCAGCGATGGTAAGAGACCTGACGGGATGTCTTTACTTCCCTGGAAATTGGGCCGGCCTTTGGTGTGGGACGCAACGTGCGTCGACACCCTTGCGCCGTCCCATGTTCTAAGTTCGGCGGTCGCGCCCGGCGCTGCTGCTGGAGCTGCGGAAACCCTAAAGCGACGAAAATATAATAACCTTACGGGCAATTATATTTTTGAGCCCTTTGGGGTTGAAACGCTTGGGCCATGGGGACCGGGTGCACGAGCTCTGTATAAGGAACTCGCTAAGCGCTTGGTCGACTCCACCCGTGATCAGAGGGCTGGACTGTATTTCGCGCAAAGAATTGGTATTGCCATTCAGCGTGGTAATGCGGCCAGTCTCCTGGGCACGTTTCCCGCCATTGACGGAGATGAGGATATTTTTTTCGACGCTTTGTAAATATGTAATTTTTTTAGTTGCATAAGTTTAGTCATAAATGTAGATATTTCTTGTTTTAGTATTGTTTCTGTTAAATATTAAAGTTATTCATTTATATTCGGATTGTTTGGGAGTTTCTCGTTTACAAAGATAACGCAGCTAAAATCACGAGCTCGTCAATAAAGGAGGTTAAAAATCAAAATAATATTGGATGTAATATCGATAATAAAACAACATCAATCATAGTAACTGGAGCAATGACATTGGTAATAATTCACGAACAGAAATAACTGAATACATAATAGCTGCAAACTTCAGATTTATTATTAGAAGTATAAACGGCAATGTTTACGTAATCGATACTTCAGTAAACAGTGAACCACCTATTGTATACAACGATAACGCAAATAAACATGTCGCGATGCTGTTTTCTTCGTAAATGTATTGATACGGACAGACAGTACGATGAAATCTTAAGAAAAAATGATATTTTATTCAATTAGAAGAGAGTACATAAGAATTGGTCCTATTCTTAAAATAGCAGTCGTGGGAGTTACATGGTGAACTACAGGGCGAAGAGCGTCACGTTTTTGCAACTGCAAGGATCTTTCTATAAGAGGTTGTGTTAGGCCAGAGGCGCCAGGGCCAATCGAATTTTTAATACAATTCTTCCCACCCTACATTGGCCGTCATACTAGAGGAAATAACACAGGAAAAAGAGAAAAGCAATGAGTCAAAACATTTGATTTCTCACTTCCGAAGTCTGTAAATAAGTGACGGACAAATGTAAATACAATCTTGTGATTCACAATCACAGTTCATTAATATTCACGGCCAAGCGTCATGACTACAACTTGTAATGACTAATATTATTGTCCCTTTGAGGCTTTTAATATTAAAGTTCGCTTTAGAACTACACAATTCCATGAACATTCTTTATTCTGAATTCTTTTTTGCGGCTCAAAGGTGTACAATGAGATTTATCTGTCCTGAGAGGTTTAAAAAGGTTTTATCATTCAATTGAAATCTCTTTGCCCTTGTCTTTAGAAATTACACTGGATAAAGGTAAGCTAATTCTTGCTTTAAAGGAAAATTTATTAAACATTCACTGTCGGATGTAATGTCCTAATTAGAGATTCTCTCTGCCTTTTACCGGTATTAAATACAAATCCATGTAGCCGTTGCGAAATTATTGAGTAACAAACATTAAAATGTCCAAACTCAAGTATCGTAACTTTCGCTTTATAACACCAATTTGTAAGATAAGACAAATTATTTGGTAAAAGAAACTATCGAGCGCCAATAAATTAGCTTTGCCTGTATAATTTTTAGACTTAATATCGTCATTAATCAACAGATCATCCATAACCTCTGTTATGTCACCTTATGCAGAGAAACCTATCGTGTCAAAGCAGGTATTCATGTTGGCTCATATTGCATCACATTATGCTCAATATTTCGTTAAATATTTGGCACTATAACCGAATTATGTAAATATGTTAAACCAGTTTAATAAAAAGCGCCTACTTCACTAGACGGACATCTGGTGAAGTATTTAATGTCGGCAACTCACTTTGCCTTATATGTGCAAGATGAACCGGCTTCGAACTGGCCACTTTACTACATTTTATAAGCCGGCCGCCCTTTTTTTTCGTTTTCCACATTCGAAATTTTGAACAAACATTCGAATACAAATTTACAAAATGGCGCATTACCGGTAGATGTCGAACAACGATCTGTCGATTGCACAAGTCTCTTCACTTTCTTGAAAGATATAAAACTAGTTTTAATATTTGCACAAGTTTATATATCTGGAAATAATATAATCTTTTAACAGTTTCGTGTTTTATCATTCTTATCTAATATTAACTTGACATTGACGTTACTTTCATAAATGAGAGCAAGGTAGCGAATCATCTTTGTCTTCTTTTTCAGGATTAGATTGAAAAAGGATTGCTCATTGCAGAATATATGTATAATACATGTATACGGCATGGAAAACGAGATGTTATAAATAATATGGTTTTTCTATTAATTTATTTAATAAAAAACCATTCACTAGTTTAATCAACATAGCAGGTCAGCTAGTGTTGATAGCGCATGCACAATAGTGATGTGGAGTAATTATTTTAACAGAAGCAATGGCCTATTTTCGTATCACATATTGTTTGCGAAACGCGGTCAAAGTTTAACGTCCGGAAAACTAATCAGCGGAATAGTTTTATTCCGGCGCGGTATGTTCCATATTCCGATATTCCATTACTGTTAAAACAATTTCGTTACTTTGCCATCCAATTTATGAAGGCAATGTTGTTGAGCCAGTTTGCTTAATTGCGACTGTAAACTCATGGTATGGCTTCATTAAATGTCACAAAAAATCTAATTAGTAATCCAAATAGCATTAGGATGGAGGAATTTAATCAGGGTTTGTATTGACAAGCGCCACATCAACATTTTGTAAATTCTTTAAATTCAATTAATATGTTTATGTCAGTCTGTTATATCTTATCACTGAAAGATAATAAAGATATGAAACAAAAATTCGTCTCTATGAATTTACGAGCTTCGGCAACGGGTTTCACCGCGCCTCAAATGGCTGGCAGTAAAAAGGTTTTAACACCTTTGTTACTCTTAACGAGACTACCAGGAAATACTGGCCAGCTATAATAACGTCTTTTGTAATAACTCAACGTTCAAAAGAGGTTTGTTTGGACTGAACAAAAAGCATTGTTCTGAGACCACTATTTTTATTTAAACTTGCGATGACAGGTAATGATCGAAAGTACCAAAGGGCGAGCAATTTTTTAATCTTGCAAAAATATTGAATTTGTCGAGTTTACTGAACCCCATTATCAATAACACAGTAATGGGCCAAAATATCCATGACGCACAATCTATTTTAGTTTTGCAAAACTGCCTAATCTATTAACATCATCTCAGGTTCAATATCTCACAAAAATGTTAAAATAGTAATAGAAATAAAGTGTATAAAATCAAATGAAAGCGTGCAACTAAAACGTGTTATTGATAATTATCAGATAATACTTGGCTCGAGTAACGGGTAGCGCGATAACAATTTAATCAGCTGATACCGATGTTTCCGTAGCTCTGCAATATAAACTATTACACTATTTTGTTTCATTTCTAACATTCTAATTTGAGACAAAACCGTGTGGTATAGAAAATAGACTGAAAATCCTCCCAAGGATGACTAGAATAACATCACATCTATGCGTGGGTCTTCAGGACCAAAAAGAATAGTATAATTTTAAACCGATTTGAAATAGGATAACTCAAAAAGGTTTAACATTTTTTTCCCTATACCCTTTTTGAATACAATGATAAGAGTTTGATATTGAATCAATGCCACTACAAATGATAAAGAAAAAAAAACAAAACACGTCGTCATAAGTCGTCCCTGGACTCGGCCTAATATGGAGGTTTAACAATATAAACCCAGTATCATAATAAAAACACGTCATTTCTAAAATTAAGGAGATAATTTCAATCGTGTTTTTTTGTAACAATCATCATTTAAGATCGCAAAGCGATTCAAGATATAATTATGCTATGATTGTGCAATATCTCATGATCAAGATACTGTAAGCACAAATGTAGGTCGGAACACAATAATTTAGTTAAAAGTATGCATGGGAAACAAGCAACAACGTCTATTAAGACCAACGCTAGCCCTGTCCACCAAAGAAAAGGAGTGAAAAATCCTACAACGAAGTGGAAACCTCGCCATACAGGATTGTAAACTAACTGTGTACTTCCTAAATATACTAACTTACTTATTCCTGGAAAGCAAAGCAGAAGTCCTTCATCCTTCATCTTACTAAACTTACAAAGCTACAAATTAAAAATCAGTAATTAATTGAGTTACAAATAAAAAATATGTTTCTGAAAATTAAGCCTTACGTGACTTGTGAGACTGATATTCTTTGACTAGTCGAAATTACAAGTCCCCAATGCGTAGCCAAACAGCGTACTACACAGGCGAAATCGAGGGTAAAACCGAAAATAACATAGAGCCAGTTCATACCATAATTATGAGAACCAAGCTCATCATACAACATTCAAATCCCTTGAGGCAAACATAATCCTGGTGTATTTATTATGTAGGACTACGGATACATTTCCGGGAGAGCCTGAAGCAAAACGGCTGGTAGAATGATGTGAAAAAAGCCGCTTTCCTCACCGCTTGCCAAACATTGAAAGAAGACATAAAAGCCCATATGCCAAATAATGGTAGAGAACTGTCAAATCAGGTATTATTATAAGCAGGTACGCCAAATTACAGCTTTGAGCACGAAAACCTCCTTGTGCCCATTTCGTTTAAGAATAATAAATTGTGTGCGGACCACGCCCTATTTTCCCCCGTTTGACCTCAGTAATCCCTTGCCTGTGCCGGAAGCATTTTGAATACATGCCTCGGCACGATTCGCTGCGTCCGGACTCCGGAGTAATCGCGTGCGTTACCCATTATGGCAACTCTTTATGACCATTGGTATTGTCAGAAACTGAATGGTTTGGTATGATACCGTTTGCTTGTCTAGACAGGATTTAGAAGGATGACATTTCCAAAATGGACACTACGATATACTTTCCTACTACCCACGTAACAAAACTGAAACCTAACTATACAAAAGTTATATTACTTGTTTGAGAAGTCTTCGACTAGAACAACTCACGCAGGTAGAGAAATACACTATTCAATTTACGGTAAGGAATAAATCTCAATTGTCTCGTGTGTACCGTAAAAGAAAATCAAGAGTGGTCTCGGAGGGATTCACTATTGTCAATATACATATAGAAACGAAGAATCAAAAGAAGGGACTTCAGCCTGAGGTAGAAAAAAAAATAAAGAGTCTGAAATCATTATACTGCTGCTCTTTGTCTAAATAGGAAGAAGTTTGTCTAAACAACAAGACAAAGGCATAATGTATTGCATCTTACTTCAGAAAGATGATAACTTCAGATTTCCTAGGATGAATCATCTAGCTCACTACAACCACGTGACTCGCGGTATCAGTTAGCAAGGCCGCTATCTACACAATTTACATGATTATTGATGTAATAATAACACGAACATCGTAATTAGATAGCCAGCGACCCTTGAGGCCGATTTTACAACTATTAAGTTATGTTCTATAATCTGTCTGTTAATGTAGTTTCTGATTATGAGAACGATTTTAACGCCATAAATAAGGGCCCCAGGTTTACTTAAACAAAGGGGTGATATGAGGTCATTGCACGATTTTTGACATTTGCAAAACTTCTAAATGCCAAGCCAATAAACCGTTCACGACCTTACTGAAAAGAGGGCCTGCTTTCCAACATTATGGAGAAATTGTCTCATAGAAATTTAAACAGAGTTGCCGACAAAAACTTTTAATTTCGTTACCCCGGCAGACCACGTTCGAACCTAATTAGACCATGAAAGTAATATACTCGATAGTGGTACTCAAAGTTATAATTTGTGCCAACACACTAGCTGTAACGTAGGAGTAGTTTGGCACAAATTGGGTAGTTAAATTAAAACTTTTGTTTCACGTTTGGCAGCAGACGCTTGTATGGAACAACACCACTGCTATCTCGCGCAAGTGGAATATAGATGTAACACTGTTTGTAGATAGTTGTAAACACTGAACTCAACCTAGCTCTACCCTGCCTTTTAAACTAACTATTGCCTGCAGTTCTGCTTATTATATAAACCCTAGTTGGATGTTCACATAAATTTTAAGACCGATGCCAGCCAAATTGGTTCACCCCTCTTCGAGTAGGTGTTAGCGAGACTAAAAAAACAGGATTTTTTGCCTTTCAAGTATAGATAAGGTTTCAGGCCGTCAGCTCAATTTATGTATACAAAATGGAATATTAAAAAGAAAGAAAGGTCGTTA